>OY856341.1:31200757-32444186 GCA_963693475.1 Ectropis crepuscularia
CAATTAACTGTCTTGAAATTTACTCAAATGTGATTCGTGTTTTAAAAGTTCATGGAATTCAGCAGGATCGAATTATAATTGTCATCTCTTTTTTATGTTGTGAACGAAATTAAAACTACGTGGAAATTTGGAATGAGGAAAATTCAGTGCAAAAATAAATGTTTATTTTATACTGGTAGGTGTTAAAGTGGTTTTATTTAAGTACAACAAATTATTTAATCTTTCCGAGTATATTTCTATATGTTCGAGGGCCGTGCCACTATTATTTTTTTGAAGTGAAAACTTCTTTTGGCGTACCGCAGACAGATTTTTCGTGGCCTGTGAATTGAATTCTGGCGTCACGCTTGGGAATGATAAGAAATCGTCGGGTTAACTCGGGCCATGCTCATGGCCACGTCCTCCGGTTTCACCCGCGTAGTTTCCAAAGTGAGATATCAAATTCTGTGTTATAAGTTTTCACTTCTATCGACAGTTCCTACGACTGCAATTTTTTTTAAATTGATAGTTTCGCTCTTTACTGCTGCTCTAGACTGCATCGTTGCTTAACATCAGGCTTAACGAAGCCTGATGTTAAGCGACGATGCAGTCTCCAAAGCGCTCATCTAGAAGAAACCGATTCTCCAGCAAAAGCCCATTAAATATTCTCACTGCTAGGACCCAAAGTCATCACTTGCAAGGAAAATTAAGGCTATAATCCACTACGCTGGCACAGTGTGTGTTGGCAGATGACGCATGATGAAATGATGAATGAAATTCTTCGAATAAGCCTGTTTCCTTAAGATGTTTTTGTTCATCGTTAAAGCCAGTGCTGATAACAAACTTGTACATCTGCATTTAAAATAAAACTTAGGACTGCGGGCAGGATTCGAATCTACGACCACACGATGGTAAATCGCATATTCTTGACAATATGCTACCACGCCACGACTAGATAACTCTGCTATGGTGTGTCTATGTCTCATTCGGTTCTAATTACGGGTAAAGGAATATATTACTTTTTATACAACAGAGGTATAGAGATGAGACTGGTAGTATAATGGTAAGCAACATGCCTGCCCATAACAGCGCAGTGACACATAGCTACTGGAACATTAAAATTAAGTTAATAGAACTGGAAGAGTCCAAACCACTACTTTGCACTGCACTGCAATCGTCACTCTGAGATATAAGTTGATTTATTTCGTAGCCCTATCGTTTCTCTGGAAATATTTCCCTTTAAATTAGAATACAGTATTGTTACCTCGTTACTACTTGACAGTTGTAGAATAACTGGCAAAGATATCTGTAAAGATAAAGATATATGTAAACTATATAAGTGTTATAGCAGCTATTTGGGTGCCATAGTACAAGCTTCACTTAGTTTGGGGTCAGATTGATGATGTTGTGTATGTATTGTCCACCAATATTTATTTATTTAAAAGAGTTCCATCATTGTATCTCCATGTGTTCCGAGTTTGATTGAAAAATAACTGATCGTTGCTTGTTCTCCCGCCATAACTTCAACTTGAGTAGTGAGACCCACGAGACAGCGGTAAACATGGAGTAATATAACTTTACAGCTTATAAATCTCAGGTAAAGTATTAGAACTGGCTGTTTATAAATCTGAAGTTAAGTAATAAAACTCACTGGCCCGGTTTGGAAAACCACGTAAACAAAACTTGGCCTTAAGTAATAAGGTATTGTGAACAAAAGGCGCAACAAACTTCCGCCTCTGCCCTTCGCTTCAGCCACTCACTAAAGTCTAAGCGATTGATTCATGGTTTTGAAAGGTCCGAGCTACCCGTGCTATCTTATCCTGCTTCCTACTAATATTATAAATGTCAATGTTTTGATGTTTGTTGCTAAGTCACGTATGAACGGATCGGGCTGAAATTTAGAACACATATACATAGAGTATAGTCTGGAAGAGCACATCGGCAAATTTTTATCCTGAAAAAAATAATAACGAGAACTATCCGAGTACCACCACAGAGCACGGCTAGTCTAAAACAAACAAAACTAGTAGCATCTCGCTGCTTTACTGGCATAGTTTTTGACCCTGTTATTATCAATTTTTGCACCAAATTTTGTACATCATAAAATATATCTTCAGTAGTTTTTGCTTGAATGAGTAACACACACGCTTTACATATACAAAAACTTTCGTATTTACAATATTGGGAGGAATAGAATCTGTTGGCGTTTTTATCAGCGCAGAAATTAAAAAGGCCCTTATTCCGTAAACACTAAGGAACTGCAGATTTTCAGGATAAACGTGGATTATGTGGTTCTCCTGACTATTTTTAGGGTTCCGTAAAACGTAAAAACGGAACCCTTATAGATTCGCCATGTCTGTCTGTCTGTCTGTCTGTCTGTCTGTCTGTCTGTCTGTCCGTCCGTATGTCACAGCCACTTTTTGCCGAAACTATGAGAACTACACTGTTGAAACTTGGTAAGTAGATGTATTCTGTGAACCGCATTAAGATTTTTATAAAAAAATTAAAAAAAAGAAAAATTAGGGTTGCCCCCCATACTGAGAACTGAAACTCAAAAATTTTTTTTTCATCAAACCTACACGTGTGGGGTGTCTTTCGATAGGTCTTCAAAAATGATGTTGAGGTTTCTAAAATAGTTTTTGTCTACACTGAATAATTTGCGCGAGAGACACTTCCAAAGTGGAAAAATGTGTCCCCCCCCCTCTAACTTCTAAAGTAAGAGAATGAAAAAACTAAAAAAAATATATGATGTACATTACCATAAAAACTACCAACGAAAATTAGTTTGAACTCGATCTGATGAGTAGTTTTTTTTTAGTACGTCATAAATACACTATTATTAAAACTTTAATCAAAGTTACAACGAACTACAAGAACTATGTGTACTATGAATATTATGTTACTTGCTGCAACGGAACCCTTCATGGGCGAGTCCAACTCGCACTTGGCCACTTTATTCTACTAGCTACGCTCCAAGCATTTTGAACCTTAGTTCTCGTTAACTTACATTTCTCACGATTAAAAGTATGTAATATTCCACATGTACCGATTATATGTAGCACCTCACCGTTTTGCTCGCGTACTTCCTGTTTCTGTTATTTTCTCTCATTATAAAGTGACATGTCGAACTAAGATCTTACAAAAATAGCAAAAGCAAAATTTTGAATGTTTGATGTCCTCACAAGATTTTACAAAAATAACGACGTACTGTTGCATAATAAAGTGAAAACGTGTAATATAAATATGAAAACAAAAAGTTTTTTAGTTTCGTAAATTTAACTCTAGCTCCTCGCCTATGAACCAACGCTGAACGAAATTGTTCGGAACTCCGCTCCTTACAAGTTGTTCACAATTAGCGCGGCTATGCGTCAAACGTTAACAAAGGCAACTCTGCACTAAGGTTTATTATCAGATTTTATCGGGAAACTTCGCCCTTTGCGGCGGGGAAAAGATTTAGTGTTGCCAACAAACGTTTGCGGTAAGCGGTACGATTTGAACGGTCATGGCTTGAGGCTTCTTTTTTGTAATATAATTCGCAATTCTATTATTTATCAAGCACTCCAATTATTTTAATAATAAGCAAGATGACTAAAATAACCAATTAGCCCATCTGTTAGATTATGTAAAAACTTTATTTTATATAACTAAATTAATAATTTAATGATTATTTAAAATTTTAATAAACACGTAGTTTGTTAATTTATTGCACAAACTAAAAGTGACGAAGATACAGTGCTTTAGAAGTATTGAGTGACGTCATTTCATGGTACGATTTTTGCAAACAAGTAACGTGACTTACGTCACACATCGTCAAAACTCCGGAACTTTGATGATCTATATCTCTCTTGGGTTTTAATAATTTGGTATAACAAAAATCCCATATATTTATTTGCATTATCTACCTGATGGGCAAATAAGGATGGTATATTTTTTACCAAACCATCATCCCAATTAGGTCTGAAGAGCAACCCCGATCTCGCCTGATGAAAAACGACGATATGATCTACGTAAACTTAGAAAACGGTTATTTTGTTAATTTCATAAGTAACCACTCGATTTATTACTAAGTTTAATTACTAGAACGGTCATCTTGTCATTTAATTATATTATTTAGCAAACAACGTGTAATAAACAACAAAAAAAAGCGTTGCAATAAACTCTACATTGATGATTATAAAAAATCTAATTTGTCATCAATCAATCATCATAATTTTTGATATCATCCCATTGAAAAAAAACTGCAAACTACCTGCTACGAAGACGAATTAATAAACAGATTAACATGGCTCCATCACTAACACAGCAAAGAAACAATAACACAATTCCTTCACTACCCCGTGGCTAAGGCACTAAATGCATTGTTAATGTTTAGTTTTTCTCACTTAGTTTGCTTGTTCAAAAACAAAACTAAACGTTAACCCAAAATTCAAATTCAAAGTTCCCGTTCGAGTAATTTTCTCGCGTTAAAAAGTAGCCTATGTGTTATACCAGATTAATTTCAATTTGACCCGATACAGTGTTCAGGAGTTCCAGCGTGATTAAAATAATATTGGTCAATAAATAAATAGCCAAATCATATCCTGATTCTGAAGAAAAATATTCTCACTACCTGTATTTTCGGCAAGTATTACGCCCAGTAGCCAACAATTTATCGAGATACCCCACGCTCTAAGGTAAAGCTCTATTGAAAATGCCACTCGGTCCATTCGTCCGAAGAATTGACTTTGACGTGGCCGAAAGTTTAATCTTGCGCTCCGCATGCGCTCACTACCGCAACTGGCTGGGTTCAAACATGTCAAGATGAACTACAGATTATTTTAGTAACAACTTAGGAAATTTTCCGTCGTTTTATAATCTTGTACAACATTGGAAATTTCTATACCGATACAATACAGAGGTGGACATTGATAGATAGTGGTGAACATGGATGGATTTTGGTAAACATTAGAGGGCAATGGTCGACATTAGTGTGCATTTCTTCCACAACACTAACTAGCGCCAAACTAAGTAAGTATAACTTGTACATTTAGCTGATTTAATATGTATTTATATACTTATAGTATAGAATTTCTCATACTTACTTATGATAAATGGAAACGCCTGGGTAGGTAGGATTCGAATCCATGAAATTGCTAACCGAGTAACCTTACTACCAACTAAGCCATGAAGCCCGTTGAAAACAAATACCAAAAATTCTTTATTATACTACAAAAAAAGTGAAAAATCTTGAATGCACCCGAGCACTGTTCTGCGCTCGTCACCACGAGGTATAAGATAGTTTAGATTTCTACCCTGGATTTTCTATTTTTATTTTCATTCCTTCAAACCGGAACAAAGTAAAGTTTGCGCATAACATCACGTTCGGTAATATAATAACTGGCAAAGGTGTGATAACTCCCCAGGCGGTTTCCGAGGTGTAGTAGGTAAATGTAGTTTGATACAAGTATGCTAGGAATAAGCTTCTTCTTTGTTTTCCGGAGTATTCTACATACGAGTACCTATGTGTGTAAATATAATTAGTGAGCTAAGGTTTGTAAGCTGCGCTTTCTGCACTTGCTCAACGTTTTGGTAGATATCATTATTCCTTTCTGCCTAGGGCTCTTTATGAGATAATTTATTTTCTACGAAAAAAATCGAATTTCATTAAATATTAGCATAATTTACCACTTAATAGCGTGGTATACCATACTAGTATTTATTTATCAGATTTTACAGTAAGTACCATACGTTAAAACACATATTAATTTTACTTTTAACGGTTTGCTAAACAAATACAATTAAAAGATCAAAAACTACAGGTAAAGATTATTCCGATCTTGATTTTATTTTATTTAATGGTATAAATGTACCTAGTAGTAAAATTAAATAGACATCGCTTCTTCCTTATGATTGTATCTCTGATTGTATGTCGGTTTTTCTTTTTTCTGGTTGCCTTGGACATATTTCTTACAGCAATAAGGCCACCACTTGTTTTACTAGTTAATAAGTTTAGTTATATTTATATTTGTCAATAGTTTTCTAATTATCTGTTATCGTAAAATTACAATCACCGTCAGTTTAAAATACAACGCGTACGATTATAATTCCACAGTAGGTTGGGTTAGTTCATCTATGGATGGGTTAGTTTTTAATCTAATACCGTTAGTTTGAAATCTGACGGTTTTTACAATTTCACAATACACAATCATCTATCTGTATCGATAATACATAGCCCTGTTTAAATTTAATTAATAATCACGGCAGATATACGTGTCTAGTCACACGATTCATCTAATTGGCACGGATGCCGATCGTAGCTTATCAGGCGATAAATAGAGATAATGGAAATTGAACGTTGGCTAATATGTCATTTATGCTTTACTGTTTGAGGGCTTTTAACGTTAATCAATAATAATGATATGAAATGAAAGATATAGCAAAAATATCTTTGGGATAACAGAGGAGAACAGAGAACTTGCCCAAAGATAACTCTTTGGGTAAAACCCTATATTATATTTAACATAAAAAATATACTACATGTATGGTTTTGCCTGCACTATTGCGGATGAAGTTGTTAAGACGAACAATTCCCGGAAATATATGATGAATGACGGTACGGTCAACATTTTGTCTGCCATGCCATCGTTTCGGAGCCCTATTCGCCATGTTATTTCCGGCTGTTCCCATCTTTCTACCAGCAACTTACTTTTATGTCTTCTCTAGTCCGATGTACCGTGCAATAAATTCCTGGGAAAGTGTTAGAAAACGCTCGTGCGTTACTCTACTCCATATCACACGTGAGTAGTCTGATAATTAATAAAAAAAGGTGTGTGCTTAAGACCACACGGCAGAAGTGAAAACTTCATTAGCTGATTTTTGTATTAGTTGTTGGCCAGGGCCGGCTTTTTAAAAGTTACTCCAATTTTGTTTGCATTCACATGGTGCATCCCTATGATGCCCCTAACATTGTTCTAATTTTAGTTATTCATTCTAAATTTATCATGTACACAGATTATTTATGTATAATTTTATTGTAAGTGACGTTACCAAGTGTTCTCTTGAATTAATGGTTCGAATAAATAAATTGAATTGAATTGAATTGTCCGCAAAAAGGTTGGTGAGTGTAATAGGATTTTTGTTACCGACTTTCTCCTGTTCCGTCGATTCCACATACACTACACAGTCTCCACTACGATTTTCTGGGAATAGTCTCTTATAAAGGGGTTTTCTAAATAGTTTGTAAGAAACATTTTCACTTGGATTTGGCTTCAATAGTTTTCTTTTTCTGTTCTGTTCGACGGGGTCCGTTGCTAGCGACGCTCATATTTATTTATACTATTGACTATATACAAAACTAAATATTTACACGAAAGAAACGAAATATTTACACAGCAAAACGAATTAATTTGATTGTGAAAATTTTAAAGCACCCGTCGTGTTTTCCCGCCCATAGAAAAGTCTTTTGGAGTTGGTAGCCGTCAGTGTTGCCACTATGATTTTGAGCTTGTCGCCAAATAGTTATGAAACAAAGTCGCCGGTTTTGATTGAATTATTAAGGGAATAACAGTCTGTAAGAATACATAAGCTATTTTTATCTCGGAAATATAGCTGCTAGTAAGAATATAAAATGTCACTGGTCTAAGTAGGTACCTACAATGTTAAGCAATTTAAATTAAAAGGGAAAAGGAATAACTTAAGGCAATAATTAACATTATTATCATGTAAGATTCAAACGAAAATACAAATGCTTGAATAAAATGTTAATAATATAATTGGGAAAGTCCCTGCTATAATGTGCGTATATTTATCTGTATGTATAGAAATTGGAAGTACAGTTTATGGTAGACTTCCATGTTGTTTATGTTTGAGATAATGAGTTAATTTCCTTATAAATATGATCTGACTCCCAATGACCTTGTGTTTTTCCTTCTCCAACCTTCTACACTACACTAGTATATTCCCCTTTGTCGGCAACACGTCGTATAAATCCGCTAAAAGGTTTTAAAAATTCGCCAGTTTCAGCGACTAATTCGCTAAGGTGTCAACACTGGTTGCCGGTAGCGAGCAGCGACAGAGAGAGAGAGAGAGAGTATCTATTGTCCCATGTCCTCCTATAATAATTATCTTTCTCGGTCTGGCACGTTTGTTGACCACATTATCTTTCTCACTCTAGCATCCCGAGTTTACCCGAAATTTCTTATCATATCCGAGCGTGATGATCACGTGATCATGAATTCATTTCACAGCCCACGAAAATTCTGTCTATAGCGCGCCTAAAGAAGTTTTCACTTCAAAAAGTACCTGGGTCACCGAGCTTTGCTCGGTTTAAATAAGTACTAAAAATACTTAGGTACTCTTAGATTTTCTTAAAAAAAAGAATACTTACTTGAAAAAAAAGAGAACCCGTCTGGATTCGAACCCGCAGCTCATAATTCGTGACCGCCACGAACGCCCGACTTCCCGTCTGAGCCAATTATGCTGCACGTCACGCGGCGAAATGTACCTTCGCATTCTAATGTCTAATGTGACAGATTTTCATTGTCTAAAAATGCGCATAATATGCGTTTTTTAAAAATGAAACCTAGTTGATTTATCGTCCCCGAAACCCCCTGCATACATAATTTCATCAAAATCGTTCGCGCCGTTTCCGAGATTCAGATTCTATATATATATACATATTTATATAGGTACAAGAATTGCTCGTTTAATTTTAAAAATGAAACCTAGTTAGATCGATTTATCGTCCCCGAAACCCCCTGCATACATAATTTCATCAAAATCGTTCGCGCCGTTTCCGAGATTCAGATTCTATATATATATACATATTTATATAGGTACAAGAATTGCTCGTTTAAAGATATAAGATGTGTCACATCCACGTAAGTTTTCAAAATAAAGAAGTTCGAATTTATAATTACCTAATACTTTTTTTTATTTTTAATATTCATGTAATAAAATAACGTTGTGGGCTTTTATTTTTGACCGACTTCCAAAAAGGAGGAGGTTATCAATCCGACCACTATATTATTTTTATGTATTAACATACCTGATTTCTCGAGAAGGGCCCTACCGAATTTCAAATTTCTTTTTATGTTTGGATGGGTATGCTTCCCGAATGGTCTCATATAAGTTTTATGGAAATCGGTGTGGTCGTTTTTGAAATATGAACAGAAAACTAAAATTTGCCAACTTCAAATAGATGAACGAGTATGGCTTATAATAATGAAATTAATGAATTTTTTGCTTTTGAGTGTCTATTTGTGGTTTTGAAGTCGGCGGTTTAATTTTTGTGTAAAAAGAGTTAGTTCAGTAAGATTACGAAACATTATTATCATTCATAATTGACTTTATCCCATCTTACACAGGTGATTTAGGTGGCGTTATGTTTGAGAGGTACAATGTGGTGAAAGGTAGAATTGGTTTTGCTATGTTCATTAAGCCACTGACTGAAAATTCGTTATAATGAAACTATTAAATAAATGTACCGTAAAACTCACCTCTTCTAAACTGGTTATGATTCCTTATCACTTTTTCAGCACTCTTTCTCGCTATATAAAACCACTCCGAAGTATTACTCAGATACTTATACTCCACTGCTAAGTCCTTGCCAAGGATCGGTCCTTCCGGCAGTCGATACGCGAACGGACAAAACAACTGATAGTCTTTATATTGATACTGATCGTAACAGTTCCCCGCCGCAAATATATCGTCATCAAACTCCACCATTGAAAACACACTAGCATGTAACAAGTATTCATTATGCATCACAGAAGGACCGGCGTATTTCCACAGTCTAGTCAACATATTTGCTCTATTAACAGTCACATCAGCCTCTAACCTAAACCTCTCTTGAGCATATCTATCTACAACACCTTCACCTAAATTTAAATGTGTCCCAGCAGTACAGTTCTCTCCTAATAAATGCTGTGTTTCTATCAGCCTTAGGAATTTCGTTACTACGTCTTCTAAAACTGGTTTCGGAATAGTGGCGTTCCCAGCCGTATCGTTTCCGACATCTTTGACATCGTCTGCAGTCGGCTTGGTTTCGTTGTCGTAACTATGTTCTACGTTGATGAAGTGGTCTATTAAGGACACGTCGGTGGTGGTTTCTTTGTGAGAGAAGTTGCCAAAGAGTTTCTGGAAGTCGGAGTCTTTGCCGTCTTCGTCTTCGGGGGCGCCGTACGCTCGCAGTGCGGAGACCACGGGGTCTTCTCCGGACTTGTCGATGGTCTCTGTAACAAAGATAAATTGGTCGTGAGATTTTATTGTTATCTTAGTAATATTTTTTCAGTACTGACCACCGAGACACAAAAAAGTATTATTCTCCTTCGCAGACCTTATAAACGATTTTTAATCTTTTTTGATACATATTTCTATAGTATTGAATAACGAGACGAGCAGGACATGTGCCTTGTTTGCATTGTGTGTGTAAGCAATATGTTTGCTTCTAACAACACAGTGACACGTAGCTATCGGAACATGAAGAAACCATACCATTATCTGGTCTGGCACTGCATTGCACGCGTTATCGAGAGAAATAAGTGGTTTTTAATAATGGAGAAATAATTATAGGGCATACAGATGACTGTATGGCCTATAATTTATCTGGAACCAATGCCCTTCAAACCGGAACATAGTGGTGATATATAACTAAATGTATAAACAAAATCTCTACTTTAATAATCTAATTTGGCGGGGTGCCAAAAGATTTTTATTTTTTGGCGCCAAAAGATTTTAACTTCAAATGAACACAACTAATTTTCAATACTAAACTCTAAGATTTTAGTTTACTTATTATCAAAACAATAGAAATATTTTCCAATCCTTATTTGTACCTACTTCCCCATCTTTCAGATTTATTTTATCTTTATTTTGCGCGCTGCGGTTGCTTGAAAGAGATTACTCTTTCCGACAAGGTTGCCGATTGGTAAAAAGTAGCGGGAGAATGATTGGCCCTTTTACAGCTGCTTAATCTGGACAAGGCCTCTTTACAGCCGCTTACTTTAAATGTTGACATTGTTGATAATTGTGTATTCAAACTGTTTTATTATTTTATTTTTTGTTATTGACGTTACCAAGTTTTTCTTGTAAAATAATGGTTCGAAGAAATAAATTGAAATTAGCAAAGGCGGATTTCTTCCCAGGGGGATATACTGCAACGAGTCCTAGCCCTCTAAGACCAACAAAATAAAGGATCAGCTAAATCTATATTAAGCGAAGGTCGTGAAAGATTGATAGCAAATGGAGCTGCCGACTCACGTGTGAAATCTTGCCAATATTGATAAACTCTCAGCCACAATACACGCCCTTTGATTGGTCGCTCCTCAATCGCAATCCCCAAAAGCTATTTGAGAGAAGCTTAGTTCAACCCTTCCGTCACTGGACTGATTGAGACGGATTTTGGTTCACGTTGAGCTTGTTATGTCACCGATATTGAAGTAATACAACACTGTGTCACGCGGGCTAATGTTAACAGGTCGTAAAAGAATTCAGTAACAATACTACAACTAGGTACTTGTATTTATTTATAAAATTAGCCGAACCACCGCCAACAATATTATAAGTAGATTCTTTACGAATCAAAAAGTTATCTGAAAGAGATCGATTTTAGCAATATGATTACCGTTTGTGCCCATTCGTTTGTTTTTAGCTCACTTGTTGTAAACTTTGTGGTGCCAAATACGTAAGACCAAATACATAACATAAGATTGTATAGAAACGATGTACCTACTGATGCTAAATCTGGTGACATCACCACGTTACATTATAATAACCATCAGTTTCTAATAAACCCTGTGAGACTATCAACATACGATAGGTTAGATTATTGACAATTTAACGTTGCTAGAATAAAAACTCTTATTATGTACAATTTTCAACATTAATGTCAATTTGTATTTGAGGCATATCCTATAAATGCGTGCGGAAAAATTGTTGAAATGTAGATACATTGAAAGGTGCAATTGGATTCCGTTGAACGATAATTTCGAAAAAAATATACCTGGATTACTGATTCTAAAACAATTGCTCTCAATTTTTTTTCAACATAAAGTGACGAGATGAGCGACGGGAAGACATGATGCCTGATGGTAAGCAAGAAGTCTGCCCGTAACAGTACAGTGTCATGCAGCTATTTGAACTGAAACAGTCCAAAATGCTACCTAACTTTGCACTACGTCCGTCACTCACATGTTTAAGATGGTTTATTACTTTGCCCTGTAATTCAGAGTAGGGTAGTAAACCAGAGTATTTCTGCTAATGCCCGTTCAGACCCTGTAGAATATATACCTACATGTAGAAACCCTGTAGAGTTTTAAAGTATTTACTTTGAGGGTTACAGGGTTTCTAAACCACTTAAACTTACATATTATTTCAACTTACAGTTTACACTGTCCTAACTATGTTTGTTGTATGAAATGACTACCAGTATACGATGGTCTTACAAGTGTGGTTCCCATAAGTATTTTTTGTGCGATAGAAATACGCTGTTTATTAGATCGACAGTTTCCGTTCTCTCGAGTAGACCAGACCATAAACAAAAGAAGAAGAACCAAGAAGAAGGCTATAAACAAAATTACTAAATGTGATGTGTTGCTGACTCTTAAATCGTTTTCAGTTCTACGACCAGCGATTTAAATCAATTAAAATCCAGATAAAGTAATGTATATCTATACTAATATTATAAAGCTGAAGAGTTTGTTTCTTTGTTTGAACGCAAGGATCTCAGGAACTACTGGCTCGAATTGAAAGATTCTTTCTCTGTTGGATAGTCCATTTATCGAGGAAGGCTCTAGGTTATTTAACATTACGCTGCTATCAACATGAGTGGGGCATGAATGAAAAATATATATGCTTTTTGAGAGCTTTCGTTGCGTTACAGCATGTTGTGTCTATCTTTTAAAGATTGCGACATTAGAACCTAAGATAACAGAATTTGTTCAATATTTGAATTGGTACGACTAATTTTCTATAGATGGCGCAGCAACGCGCCCACGGTTAAGCTAGTATTTCATAAAAACCATACCTAAACTGTGAGATAAGAAAAAGAGAAAGCTCATGTAATACATTTTCCAAAATAAGTTCAGCAAGTCCCGGCAGGGTCACGGTCCTGGCCACATTTTCCGCTGCCCGATGTGGTTTCCATGCAATTAAGCATTACTCTAGTTACCCGATCAAGAACCCTTTCTCCAAAGGATATATTTTAAACTTTCAGGGTTGTTTTGTTCAAATTGTAAAGGTTTATTCTATTTGTGGAAAGTTAGTTCGGCTTAAAGAAATTAGGAATCAGAAAGTACGTTAGGATATTAAATCGGACCCGAATATCAGATAGCGAACTTTCCAGACTTGTGCGTTCGTCTCTCTGGATTTGCTCCCTAAATGAGAATTTGTAATATAAATCAATGAAACATTATTTGATTTGGAAAACAAGATTATCGTGGAATTACTAATTTAACTAACGTGGAAACTGCATCGTTTTTGTTAGTGATTTGGCGATGTTACGTAAAGTTGGATTTAACAATATTTTGTTAAAATTGATAGGATTTTTTCCAGTGATATATAATTTCACCGAAAGCCAGACTGAACCTCGTGCCAAATAAATGTAAGTATTTTAACCCCGACACAAAAACTACAGGATGTTATAAATTTGATGTATGTACCTATGTGTGTCTGTCTGTCTGTGGTATCGTAGCTCCCGAACGGATCAACTGATTTTGATTTTGTTTAAAAGGTGAATAAGTCAGGAGTATTAATTGGGTAAACGGGTAACTCACGTGTAATAATAAGGTCGGTCAATCCGACTCGAGTTTCGGCCGCGTCCGGCGGCCTTTTTCAAGGAGAGTGTACGCGCACGATGGCTGCCCGTTTAGCACTGACAAGTCAGGAGTGTTCTTAGCTGTAGGTACGTGTGTTGAAAATTGGTTCAAGATAGTCATCGCCACAAAATGTCGGATAGCATATTTTTTTCAGAATCTGCCTCAAAATGGGTTAAATCAAATAAAAAGACTGGACTAGTAGAATACTATAGATTACGACAAATTTCAAATCGAAGATAGTCGGGGTTAATTCAAAATTGTTGATTATGTTTGTACTAAATCAATAGTCCTAAACTATGCAGATCTTGCTAAAGCTTTATCAAACAAAATCAGATACCATCATAGAACAAGCATTGTTTTCATCTATGGTTGTTTACCAGTAATATTATGAACAAGAAGAAACCTGCGGTTTCACTAGCGTAGTTGGCTACTATTAGATAAAGGTTTACACTTGACCGCCATCTCGCATAAGCGATGATGCAGTCTACGATGAAGCGTGCTTGTCTAGAAGAAACCAATTCCATTTTAAAGACGGCAGGATTCGAACCATCGAGAAAACTCACTCCGGTATTTCACAGACGTTCTTACCAAAGTACCAAAAAGTAGATCTTAGTTCGAGTCTTTGGAACCATGAAACGATGGACCATGAAACAATGTCGCTTTTGCAACGGAAAGAAGAAATGGAAAAACACATAATTTTTATCACGGGAAGAGAACGGGAACGCAAGCTGGGGAGGTAAACCCGCAGGGTGCTGCTAGTAACATTACAAATGCGGAAGTTTAAATGTTTGTTCAATTCAATTCAAAATTTGGAGCACAGATAGCGAATAGTCTGAAAAACACAAACATAATAGTCTGTTTTTTTTTTATCGCGGGAACATTATGGGAACAGTAATCACGTAAGTAAAACAGCAAGGCACTGCTTGTAAATATTTGTAGTGAAAGTGAACAATAACGATAACTTAGCTTCACAAAACCAAAATCACAATCAAAATCTTATGATAATAAAGTGGCCAATTGAGAGTTCAAACCAATTTTCGTTGGTAGTTTGCATGGTAATGTACATCATATATTTTTTTTAGTTTTTTCATTCACTTATTTTAGAAGTTAGAGGGGGGGGGGGGGGGGGGGGGGTGGACACACATTTTACCACTTTGGAAGTGTCTCTCGCGCAAATTGTTCAGTGTAGACAAAAACTATAAAACTATATTAGAAACCTCAACATCATTTTTGGAGACCTATCGATAGACATCCCACACGTGTAGGTTTCATGAAAAAAAAAAATGAGTTTCAGTTCTAAGTATGGGGGGCAACCCTAATTATTATTTTTTAGATTTTTTATATAGTGTAGTTCTCATAGTTTCGGCAAAAAGTGGCTGTGACATACGGACGGACAGACAGACATGACGAATCTATAAGGGTTCCGTTTTTAGGTTTTACGGAACCCTAATCAACGAAGATTTTGATAACACATATAGATAAAACAATTGCTGTAAAAAAACAAATGGCTACGCAACAATACTAAGACGTGCTTTTAGCACAGTCGAGGTAGACATAAAACTAGCCTGAAATAGAAAAAATTCCGGGGAGCGATTTTTTTTTATGAAACGTCGGGGAGGGTTGTTGGAAGTATAAATCTCGATTTTCTAACTAATCCCGGTAGAGGGTTCGCCACCATCTTGTTTTAAAGTTTTTGTAAAATAACTCATTCATTTTCAACTTTAGAGCAAAAATGATGGTCACCAAAGTTGTTGGAAATTTAATTTCTCACAAGTTTGCTTCATATAGTTTTTACGCTAGGATCAATATTTGCAGAGTTATACTATCAAGTTTATCAAAAAAATCGTAATGGGTGCAATTTTATTTTCTTCAACTTTGGTTCTCGCACATTTTTTACTTATACTATTTTTAGTGTTTGTTGGTACAGCGGCAATAGAAATACATCATCTGTGAAAATTTCAACTGTCTAGCTATCACCGTTCTTGAGATACAGTCTGGTGACAAACGGACGGACGGACGGACGGATGGACAGCCAAGTCTCAGTAATAGGGTTCCGTTTTTACCCTTTGGGTACGGAACCCTAAAAAGTGCGAGAACCGAAGTTGAAGAAAATAAAATTCCACCCATTACGATTTTTTTGATAAACTTGATAGTATAACTCTGCAAATATTGATCCTAGCGTAAAACCTATAAAAAGCAAACTTGTGAGAAATTAAATTTCCAACAATTTTGGTGACCATCATTTTTGCTCTAAAGTTGAAAATGAACGAGTTATTTTACAAAAACTTTAAAACAAGATGGCGGCGAACCCTCTACCGAGATTAGTTAGAAAATCGAGATTTATACTTCCAACAAACCTCCCCGACGTTTCATAAAAAAAAATCGCTCCCCGGAATTTTTTCTATTTCAATGTCTGCCCCGACCGTGCTATTTGTAAATTTGAGATTTTAATTCACTGTAGCTCAAACTTCTAACAGCTCAACTTTGCTCCTCTGAATAAATAAATCGTTCGAACCCCACTCAGGAGCTGGATAATGAATTATTTTATGAAGGTAATTGCTTCTCATTAAATATTAAACTTCGATTTTCTCACTTCCGACCTGTAAACTTCATTTTGATGGAAATTAATTTCTGAGCGACAGAAACGAACAACCCCAAAAACTTAAAATAGGGCAGTATTCGATTAAACTCAGACCTATTAATCGCTATGAGTATAATCACATCACTATGGTGTTTTTTATGAGAGATTTGTATTCATAGAAAATACTATAGTGATGTAAAAATTCTAAGTAAACGTTTCGAGAAGGTATAAGGCGATTTTGAACCGAATTAGCGAAAACATCACACAATTTTGTAAGACAATCTACAATTTAGTATTTTATGCGGAATATAAGTAAAAACATACGAGTATCATGAAGCTGCGCTCTTCTAGATGGCCATGATAAGAAACGTCACTTGTCACTTGATCACGTGATGTCAATATATCCTGTGATTGGGCAACAATTCAGGTCGGCGGTATAGATAACTACGTAATTTTAACATAATATGCGTGATTATGTTTCAAAGTTAACTTTAATAAGTAAAACTATTTATTTAATTACTTAATACTTTTTAGTTTTAATTACATAACTTGGTAAAACTTGTACAGCCTTTGGTATCGTTTTTTTGTAAGAAAAAAAAACACTGAGAGTGCCAGCGGTGAGAAAATAAAGTGAGCTCATAATATGATTATTAAACCTACACAAACTATTTCTCAGGAAGTAATTAGCAATAAAACATCTTAGATCTCTGGGTGACGAGCGCAGTGCAGTGCTAGGTAATGATTTGGACTCTTCATGTTCCAATAGCTGCGTGTCACTGTGCTGTTATGTGGCAGATATGTTGATTACCAGGCACATGTCCTGTTCGTCTCGCCACCTTTTATTAAAAAAAAAAAAAAGTCATGTATTTAGTAGTATTAAGTAAAAATATGTAGCAAGACATGAGTATTAGTGAACCTGTATTAAACTACTTCTGAGTAATACCTATGTAGTGTAGGGCTAAGGTATATCATTACAATGAAACCTAACATGGAATGAAAGTTAACATTACTTTGAAATAATAGCTCTATTTTATTGTCGTATTTTTCGTTATTGGTATCGATATAAGGTATCACAATGGTTCATTTTCTCAAGTTTAATAATACCTACATTGTTCCCGCGCAGCGCGTACTAACCAGATGGTCATGCTAAGAAGCGTTACTTAGTCACGTGACCACAACATAGTGCCTTGTGATTGGTCCATAATTAAAATTAGTTGTTTTTGGTTGTTATCTTCGTAATTTGCACAGTGAAAAATAAATTGTCAGACAGAAATACTACCTTGATAAAATACAATAGCATAAAATAGGTACTAAAATTACAGTTTAAAAAGACATGGTACTCATTAAACTCAACAGTAATAAGTAGTACTAGGTAGAACTAAGTCGTAAAACATGAGCAGTAATTCTATACAAACTGCTTCTAAGTAACAGTTTTACAACATCGAAGTCGACAATTGGAACTGTCGAAATGTCTACGAAATTTCAATACCTAGAATTGTTAGGAGACATCGCGAATAAACCCTAAAAATCAAACAATACGTGTTTACAAATATATTCAAGGATAAACGGAAACGGCACTAGTCGACATACATTTTATTTATGTCTCTTCATTGGCATAAAATACTCGACAAATACACATATACTTATACGTGTTCAAGACGTACCCTAAATGCGGGGGAAATTGTGCCCGAACAGAGAATTGTCGAATATCACGAATACGATAAAAACATCAGTCAAATTCAAATCGCAACCTCGGCGTATCGAACAAATCAATCGGCCTACAGAAATCGCGATTTTATCCAACAAATCTCAATTTTCCGTGTGATCATGCGCCAATACCGTAAAGGCGTTTTCTCTTTCGTGCGAGAGACATAAGATTTTCCCGCTAAGGTCTTTCCACAAGATTTCAGCAATATTTCAGGACACTATTTTTCGGTCCTAGTCCTAGAGTCCTAGACAAGTCCGGTCTGGTCCTAGTCAAAGATGCCGTACTATACGTGCATACCTGCGCCTCTCGAAAATGGTCGTGGGTTGCTTAGCTAGCATGATATATCATCGCAGAGTGTAGTCTCTAATAAATCTAATATAGTTCTGGTACACAAGCAGCTCACTAAACGTTCCCACTGCTGGGACTCTGGGCCTCCTCTCGCAAGAAGAGAGCCAAAGCCACAATCCACTGCACTGGGCCAGTGTGAGCTGGTGGATAACACATGCCCTCGAAATCGTAAAACATCTATTCTAAGTAGATTTCCTCACGATATTTTCATTCACAGTTTTTAGTAAGCGGTTTTACGAACATGACTTCGAAAGGACAGTGGTGTTTGTAGGATTTGAACCCGGGGACTCCGGATTGACAGTCGCCGTTCTCCCGACTATAAGAGTGTTGGTTGACCTGTCTCAATGCCGTGCGGTAAGGTTGACAAGGACACGTTCAGCATTGGCTCATGACGTTACCGCCATGTGGGATGTTGGTTCGTCGATCATAGTCCCGATAGCTGCTTCGATGAATCAAATCAATTTCCAACATCTTGTGAAACTTTCACTAGACAGTTGGATCAAGGGTGAAGCAAGAAAATAATTGTTGTATATAATATGAAGCTAGTGGGCAACGCTGTCCTGAAATGTTTACTTGTTGACTCTGTGGTTACAAATGTAGTAATATAATCTGTGGTTTTAGTGTTGTGTACTGATCTCGAAATAAACGTGAAGCAACATTTGCAAAAATAAATTGGTTAATTTTGTTATTTATGGTATGATCATCTGTAAAATAAAGTTGGGAATACTAGCCACGGGCAGTTTTTAGGCGTATCTTCTGGTATATTATTGCATGGTTTACGGGTTTACTTACGGTTTTAGTCTAACATTTTTTTCAGTTCAGTGGCGCAACAAAATCCCAATCTCCTCCGAGGCTGCCGTAAGGAACTAAGTTCCAATGAACATTCTGGGCACAAAACGATCTTATCGCAAATAGCAATCTCTTCCAGATAACTTTTTGTTTATTAGGATAAGGTAGCAAATAAGGTGTGGTATCTTCTCAGACCAACTGTATGGTAAATCCTAAAAGGATATGTTCCTATGTGACGTAAAACAAACTCGAAAAGATAAAAAAGACAACATTTTTTGTGGCACATTACACACCACCGTCCTTGCTTTTTATTAATAAAATATAATAAATTACAAAACTGTTTAAAGAATAATTAAGATCAATTAAAGCTATCATACATCAAGAACCGAATAATTTTCATGATACATCCCATTCAAATTAAAACACCATTGTATATACCGTAACCAGTAAACTATACCGTAAACTCCTGCAAGCAGCATCCGTTCAGGAGTATGACGTATGTACCAGCCATCGTTCTCCTCGCCATGTTTTAGGGAAGAGAGTGACCCACGTCACCTCATTGAAAGAGCATTTAGAGAGCACGTCGAGTGCTCAAGACATACCTACACGCAAATCAACAATTTAAAACAAGCAAATCATTGCGATGCTCCAGAAAATAAAAGTTTGCGATCATCCAATATAAACCGTATCTCACCGAGTCGAAATACTAGCGTAAAGTGGATTTGATGGTTGCTTGTAAAACTGGCAATATACCGTATAAAGCGGATCCTGTTTACGACACGACAAATCGCGCCTTTCATTACTAGGAACGAGGGGATTGATGGCGTGCGCCGTTTATCTGAGCCAATCTCTCTGTAAGCCAACTTACTGATGTGCTGCCTCCATTGGTCGATGTTGCGAAATGGAAACGGTTACAAGGTTCAGTATTGAAAACGCTGTTTTTCTACCAGTTCAGTGAACACTATGAATTTTTGAAGTTACACATCTTTTGGCGCATTAAAGAAAAAATATGAGAGTATATTTTTTACGATGCGCATTCACCGTTACAAAAAACCGATACCCTAGAGTTACTTAGCCAAAGTAGTAAATAACTTCAGGTTGGTAAGCGTTGAACATATTATATTATCTATTCTGTGGTTGAAGCTATTTTTGGCATGAGGGATAAAGAGAAGACATATTAACTTCTTGCGTGAGTGCATAAGTCCACTCACACTGTTTTTTCACTGCATGTTTGGGAGTAAGACTCGAGTGGGTCAACTTTTTTTGAGTTTCAGTTCGAAGTAAGGGGCACCCCCTTCCCAAAATTTATTGTTTTTTTTTATATTTCTGTGTAAAAATCTTAATGCGGTTCACAGAATACATCTACTTAGCAAGTTTCAACTGTATAGTTCTAATAGTTTCGGAAAAAAGTGGCTGTGACATACGGATGGACAGACAGACATAATTAATCTATAAAGGTTCTGTTTTAAAACAACCCTAAAAAAAACCCTAAAAAGCGACTTCGTTTAATAGTTAATGTTCCAAAGAATTGAACGAAGAGGTTTGACTCTACTTTTGTATGAGAACACCTGGGCTATGGAATTACCTGAGTTGGCTATTCCCGATGTTTACAAGCTTGGTGTCTTCAAATCTAGAGTAAATCGGTTTCTTCTAGGCAAGCAAACTCCACCGTAGGCTGCGTCGTCACTTAATATCAGTTGATATGGCGGCAAGTGTTATCTTTTAAATGTAAAAAAAAAGGTCAGCGCTCACTATACATCTTTTCGCTGTATGACTGTGGTCGACCGAAGCTCATAGGCAACGATTCACTTAGCCGATAAATACTGCAAAATCTCGAGTCTTACATCGAATACAGTTTAGTGCACTCCTGCTAATCACGATCTAATACTATTGAGCTTTATTTTCCAACCGACACCCGGAAACTCGTAGAGATGACACCAGTGCAGTGCATGGTTGGTGTTTTGAAAACTAGAACAAAGTGGTTTGTTTCTACTTTCGTTTTCGTTCAGCCAAGCAATGGAAAATCAGACAGCATCCGAGTCGACCTTTCGTATAGAATCTCGATGTTTTCAAATGAATAGTGAATCAGTTGCTTCTGTAAGCTAACTAACTGCTGTGTTGCATTCGACGGTGGATGTTGTGAAATGGGTATATTTACAAGGTTCTATATTGAAAACGCCGTGTTAGTTTTACTTCAGTATATAAAACAATTATTTTCTCCGTGTCCTTATGGTCGGCCGATGCAAATTAGCATAGGAAGCTAGTAGGCAAACTAGCTTCCTTATTACTGAACGTTTAAGATATGCGCCTCATGGTAAGCTATATACGTATCTACAACAGTATAGTACCATTTAGGTATTTGAACATATAGGGTCCAAATTACAGGTTAGGGCTTCACTGCGCTTGTTAATCATATGCAAAGTCAATTTATCTCTGATCTCTTTGCTCTGCAATTTCTTTTGAACATTGCTGTACAACTGAAGTCAACAAAGGACATTACTGATTAGCGGCAGAAAAAAATACAAAAGTGTGATATCTCCCTAACAAAGCCATCCATCCGTCTGAAGATTAAAATTCAACATATTAGCAAGCTGAAGTGGCAGTGGGCTGATCATTCCTGTCGTATGACCTATAACCGTTGGGAAAGACATGCTCAAGAGGTGAGACTGCAAATTGGCAAACGTAGCGCAGGACGCCCTGAAACTCGATGGAATAGCGATATATGTATGGCTGTAGACAGTATTCAGAGAAGAAAACCCAAGGATAAGAGAATAAAGCTTAGTGGCATGTCGTGCGTACGGTGGGCTAATGATGATGTGGTACTTCCCAAGGCGGATTATATAAAGAGTCATACCTCTACAAAATATCAGTATAGATAGATATATTGGTATAGTTGGATATATGGAACCCCCCTGCCGTCTCGAAACCGACACGTTTGTTTCTTATTTCGGGAGGCATCCCCTGTCTGAAATATGTAATCAGCCTCCGAGACGCTGTCTCCATACTTACATAAGTCTACGCAAAATGAATATACTAGCCCGGAAGGAAAACTTTACAATTGGTATGACGACTGGATTAAAAAATACCTAAATTATGCTGATAATTCTGCAATATTTGAAGACCACATAAGGGTAGATGAAAATCTCCTCATTTCCCAATGACGACCCACACTAATTATTTCAGTATTCTAGTGACCACAGCCGTTGCATCGCTGCCAAAATGTTGAGGTAATTAAAAAAATTAGATTGTATTTTTTTTAGTCTTGTGTAATGTTTTTGATAAAACTGTTGTACACATTTTATTGTTGTTTATGGAACTGCTATTTTTTAAGATTGCAGAAATAATCCCGCTGTAAAATAAAACTTTTTTTTAAATATTGTGTTATTTTATTTCTGGGTAGCTTATTCACGATGACGAGTATAACAGATTAACTAGACATGTGTTACTAAGCCAAAAATGAATTAGTAAGTGCTAGTCAAATCTGTGTAACCTTTTAGTTTCGAGGTCGTCGTTGTATCCAATTTCAATCCAAAGAAGTGGTGTGCTCAAAAATCGATGTGTATTTATTGATAGGTGATTGTAGTGTTTGGGGTATTTGTATGCATACAATAGATAATATACTATACTGTCTCATTACAGACCGTGTTCCGGCTTCGCATGGATAATATCATAAATAATATTAATCGAAATAAAAATTACCATGTCTTTAAAGTTGTATCGAACTGCACACTTTTACGGGAGTCCATCGCGAACAAACGAAGTGACGCGTAATCTATACATCTATATCACCGTAAAATTCTAAAAACCGTCAGATTATAATCTAACGACAACAGATTAAAAAGTAATCTAACCCACCGTATTGTTATCATCTCACGCTTTAAATTATTATCTGACGGAGTTGATTAAATTGTACGGTGACGTAAATATTAAGAGGAAAGAAGATGTACACGGGAACATAAATATATGGAGGGGGTAGGTAGGTAGGTACGGGGGTAGTCGTCAATCGCTCAGTCCTGCGTTAGTCACGGCGTGGGCTAGACGTGCGCGCATGTGCTTAGAGTGGCACGAGCTGGTTAGCCAGTGAATACCAACGCAGTAAATATTCTTGCAGAGAACACTACAACATCTAAATCGGAATTATTGATCAGTAAAACTTTCGTTCAATTATACAAGGTGTTGCAGAAAGGTGCAACAATATTTGTGGTAGTTCATCTACATTAAGTATGGAATCATGTATGTGAAAATTACGCATGAAAGCTCAAACATTTTTTTCCATAAAAATAATAATTTTTTGATTGTTATTTCGTTTGATATACCCCTAATGGCCAGATCTCCGCACGGATTTTTGTACGACGTCGCGGCGTCGGCGGCAAGGTCGTTTGTCTGCTGTACATGCTTTAGGGTTGAAACTGGTGATTTGGTGGAAATTTTACGTCAAACTTTGACTCGAATTATCTCGTGATCTACCGTGCTGAGGGGAAAGAGACCTTGGGTGATGAAGTCTACATCAGTGTTAGAATGGACTGTTAAAATATTGTTGGGGGTAAATCCACCACGTTGTATATTACTCGTATGAACATACTTACCTAATGGACGTAATAAATACAAGTGTTTTTGTAAATTATTTAATAAATAATTAATTTAAAAAATACTCAGTTTTCCCGATTAGCCCTTATACTACATGTGAATGAGACAGTATAATAATATTTTTTTGTCGCGTGTTGGTCCGTGTTTGACCACCAACTTGCCTGATGGCAAGCGACGGTGTGAAAATAATAAAAAAGTTTATTAAGAAAAAGAGGTCCACTTTTAACTTACTTTGACACAAGTTAATAATAGAGTAAACTTACTCCCTAATAGAAGGGCAAAGCTTTGTAAACTAAGGATGAGTAGTATGCTCCACCCTTACTACGGGTATAATAACTTTGTTGTATCGAACGAAACAAATACTTCAATTTCCTATCAACAAATATTTAAATCGATTTTTTTAGCACACTACTTCTTAGCGAATATGATAAATATTAATTAATAAAAAAACAAATTTCATAATGCCATTCGAGATCTATCTTCAAATATCTCACAGGCAAAATTAACCGCCCACAGTTATTTTTCGTCACTATGTTTCTCATTCCAACTATTCTTGTCCTCAAAGCTCTGTTTACATGAAGTATGGCTTATCTCAGTCATTGTTTTTAGCTAATTGAGTGCTTTATCTTTATTTGTTTTTATTACTTAACAGTAACTTTGAACGTACTTACCTTATAATTTGTTTTAAGACTGACAATTTCTGCAATCAGTTAGACATGCTGCACATTAGACAAGGTGCACATGCTTAAGGTTTAGAAAAAATGCATGGATTTGAAACCTAATATATGTACCTACTCAAATATTCACATGATCACAAGGTTTCCACCACAGTAAATTAGTAAAAGTCATTTTGTATGAGTCCTCTTTAGCTGAGTGCAAACATTCTCTTTCCCACCCTTGTATGGAGAATCTACATATATATAACCACGAACCCTTGTATAGATTGAACTGCGGGCAAGCCTTTTCTAAGGGCGCACCCTAAACACTTTACCCTGACCGCGGATTCTTTTATTTTCTATATGAAAAGTGTGAAATATCGCCTAACGTGTCCCATCTTCAGCTGGATTTATAGAGTTCTATAACAACGGACATAATTTATCGTCCAATATTGTGGAGGATAACGGATTTATATAATACAAGTTATTTCAGATGTATCGCTACGTTTGCACACGCGCTATTGTGTGGCGACGGCGTGTCGACCGTGTTTTGTTTCGAAAGCCGCGATTTATTAAGTTTAAAAGGCCAAATAAATGCTCGAAATAAATTAACGTAAATTTCGATGTGCGTTGACAGATCAATGGTAGCACTTTATTGTTGTTTAACGCTATCATTGTTCAGCTTGATATCATTAGCTATAGGGAATTTATCGACAGGTCTCATGGCTTAGTGGGTAGGAACTCTGCATGCGAAGCCTAGAGTCGTTTCTCACCCAGTGTAAATATTTGTGTGATGAATTCAAATAATAATACTGTGTCTGGATGTTTCTATGTGTAATAAGTATGTATTTACAACAATATGTGTTTTATATTAGCTATCTGACCAACACAATACAAGCTTTGCTTAGTTTAGGGTCAGATGGTGTTGTGTGTGAATTGTCCATCAATATTTATTTATTTATTTGTTCACAACAATATATGTACTATATTAGCTATCTGGCCGCCATAGTACACGTTTTGCTTAGTTTAGAGTCAGATGGTGTTGTGTGTGTATTGTCCATTACTAAATAATTTGTTTTCTCCAAAAAAAAGAAAAAAAATACTTCAACTTTAAATTAAATTCAGACACCCGACAAAATTTCATAAGAAGCCATCACTAAGTCGTTCAGACCTTCAGACAAATTAAAGTACTGATGTATTTTTTATCGTGGTTATATTGTAGTGTCTATAATCTATAACGTGCGATTCCGATCGTTCTTATCCTATCTGCACCTTGGGAGTGTTTTTCTAAGTGCAGTTGTACAAGATTTATCGGTATTTCATAATCCTATCTTTAAGCATGAAAACATGCAATTTTATCTATCTACTTCCATACACAATATTCTGTACTTCTGTAAAGAGGATTAGGTAACTGTAACTGTGTCACGAAAGCAATTGTATTTTCCCTTGTCAAACACTGCCAAACGCACCGAAAAGTATTCACCACAAAAAGTACAATTACGTTACCATTCTGTGTTACTTCCAAATTCAAATCCACGTGAATACTCACAAAGCACATAAAACCACAAGAAACAAAAGCGTCCCACCTTCCACGCTGGGATTTTAAATTCAGAACATAATTTAAATCGAGTTTTGGCCAAAGCCGGTAATTGCATTACAACGCAATAAGCCGGCGCATGATTTACAACGTTAAAACAAATTCAGCGAAACGGCGAATCTGGGAAGGCATTTTTATTTTGTGAAATATAACTGGAGGAATTTTGTGGCTGCAAGTGTGAATCATGGCCAAAGAGTAATGGCGGTTATTGTTTTCATTTCCAATTAATTCGGACATTTTTCGTTAAACACTAGTTTTTAACGAAAAGGTATACAACTTTAATCAAGCGTGGAATTTAGACCCCATATCACAGACCAGAAAATAGTTACTAACCCATATGTTGAAATTATTTACAGTCAACTAGCGACCCGCCCGGCTTTGCATGGGTGCAATACTCATACTAAATATATTAATAAAAATGGTTGTGGGTTATCCTAAAGAGATAGACATATACAAAACTTAGCTTTTTTGTAGACCTTTTTAAGGTGTACAATACAGCTGTACATTATTTTGATCTATCTCGTAGGGTTTAGCCAGGGTTTGCAATTTGAGCGCAAAAATTGTGTTTATTTATGACATCGTTTTAGACATCTTTAAAATTATCAGTGTCTGTCTACTGTACTATGCATGTATTCTACATAAAAACATTCCTCTTGAATCACTCTATCTATTAAAAAACTCGCATCAAAATCTGTTTGGTAGTTTTAAAGATCTAAGCATACATAGGGACAGAGAGACGCGGGAAGTGACTTTGTTTTATACTATATAGCGATGTCCTAAACCATTACTAAATAATTTGTTTTCTCCAAAAAAAAAAACATACTTCAGCTTTATATTAAATTCAGACACCTGACAAAATTTCATAAGAAACCATCACTAAGACGTTCAGACAAATTAAAGTAAATATATATAATATATAGATAGAATCTAGATATGTATCTAGATAAGTTTTCTAAACGTAAAATCTTAATACGTTTTCTTTCTAAATACTCGTATGTCTAATTTAGTCCATCTAGAAATGCGTTAGGTGACAATAATGTGGAATCGACGATTTTTATTCATCCATAAAGTGCTCAAAGTGCCTTGAGAAGTTATCACACTTCAGAAACAGAATGAGTAGGTACGATTTGTATGCACCTGCCTATGATTGAAATTTAATGTCAACCTTGTCGACCTGCCCTTCTTCAGCTTAGTAGATTTTAAATGTATCATGTAATGTATCATTTGATACTCATGTTAAGGAAATTGTGAACCAAATTTGTTTTCAGCCATTTTGTGCCAAGCGATGCGGTGGCGGCGGCCATCTTGGCCACCACACCTATTTTCATCAAACAGATAAGAACACTTTCGACTAATACAGGGTTCAAAGAAAAAAAAAACAAAATCTGTTCATCTGGGTTCAGGGCCACGATACCACAGACAGATAATAAACAGACATGACAAACTCATAACACCCCGTTAATGTAAATAAGTGAAACCACCATTGTAGTTGACTCAAGACTGATTGATCATTTATTGATATAAAATACATGTAGGTAGGAAGGACATAACTTTTACAAGTACCCTCTATATATATACATTACACTTCCCCCCTTATAAAAAAAATTGATTGCTATTTAGAATATTAAGTTTTATGGCGATATAACACAACTTTCAACAAAACTTGATTAATTTATATAAAAAAAAATCTAAATCGTTGCAGCTATTAGGAGGAGTTTTATTACAATTTGATGCATAGATGATTTATAAATACTTAGGTATATAATAATTACTAGATATCACACAGAGTCACCGAGTGCAAACATGTTCAATATACATTATTACATTATCTCTGTCATCAAAGTAG
Source organism: Ectropis crepuscularia (assembly GCA_963693475.1). NCBI lineage: Eukaryota > Metazoa > Arthropoda > Insecta > Lepidoptera > Geometridae > Ectropis > Ectropis crepuscularia. The sequence goes on from OY856341.1 coordinate 31,228,639, forward strand.
ATATTATACTCTTTTTAATTTTCTGAAATAGAACTACAGTAACTTAAGTACCTACACATTTTTCCCTATGCATAATTCGCATTTAATATGTACATACATATGGGTATATGTAGTACATACATGTAGGTAGGAAGGACATAACTTTTACAAGTACCCTCTATATATATACATTACAGTTTTTGCGTAAGAGGTTAAACTAAATTAAATCACAATATTCGCAAACACTATCTTCGAAAAACCGAACTGAAATAATTTTGCTGATAGCAATTCCATTTCCGCTTAGCAACAGCCATGTTTTTATTGTCAGCTTTTCCTTTCTACGCCACCCCTTTCGCTCGGCTCGGCTTCTCATAATATAAAAATATTCCAGGTTCCTACCCAGTACAAGTATGACCGAATTGAAAGCCGAAATTTGGCCGAAATTCGTTTAATTTGACGAAAACCTGGCATTGCCAGAATTTGCAGGCTCCGTTTTAAATTCGATTATTATTCCCGTTGAGCCCTACATTTCTGTAGAGGCTTATTATTGATCCTTGTAAACGCTACAGCGGTGATTTAGTCGAAGCTCTCAGTGGAACCTTTACAAATATTGACAAGACGCTGGCGTTTTGGAGGTCGGAACTATTAGGTAAATAGACGTGGTTTCGTGGTTTCCAAAAGGTGTCAATTTGATCTGGGATGACGCTGTCTATTGGTTGTTCCCTTTGTATACTTTGGTTATATTTTCCCCAATAAGTATTTCTCGCCGTATTCAAATATGGAGTCAATAAATATCTTTTAGTGAACGTATCTTGATATTGCTTAAGAACATGAAAGCAACGATCAAATCTATCTTTTGTAGAAAAAAAAAAATCATAATCTCAGTTACATAAACTTAGACTAAAAGATTACATTGCCAAATATTTTTATTGTACCTATGCCTCCCGAAGAAGGTAGTTTGTATGAATATCCACTAGAGTTCCTTTAGGGATAGCTGCTAGCCAAATTTTACGAGAACAAAGTCGCGGCCAACTGCTAGTATTTTTAACCAACATCAAAAAAGGAGAAAGTTCTCAATTCGGTTGATTGTTTTTTTTTGTGCATGTTACTATAGCTCCACCAATTGTGTTTTTTTTTTTGTGGAGTAGAATATGGTTCAGTCGTAGTCGCATATAAATTTTACTGAAATCGGTGCAGCAGTTTTTGCAATATCAACAAAAACTAAAATTTTCCTTCATTTATCAGGATGACGTAATTTCCTATGAAATTTGGTAGAGTGTCTGAAAGTGAGTTTTGAATTGATGTCAGTATTTGTTTTTCGAAGAAAGTAAATTATGTACATGAAAGTCCACAGCTGAACCGGGGCTATTTGTGAAGCGCAACTTAGCTAACTTAACTTAGCACATGGAATCATCTGATAGCTTGCGTATATCATCACTCTACCGACTGAAGACTGTGACATGGTAAGCGACGTGCTATGCATTCTAATTTTTGGCTTCTGTCTACTGCTTGCAGCTCTATTCATATTTATTATTCAACTGTAGAGCGGACCTATGCCCCTACGATCAAAACAAATTATTCATAATCTCTCCTAGGTCTTAGGTTGACGTTCCTAAGATAAGGTAATGTTTCCAGAGAAACTACAGGGCTTAGAGATATAGCAACTTAGATCTCTGGGTGACGAGCGCAGTGCAGTGCTAGGTAATGATTTGGACTCTTCATGTTCCAGTAGTTGCGTGTCACTGTGCTGTTATGTAGCAGGCATGTTGCTTACCATCAGGCACATGTCCAGCTCGTCTCGTCACTCTTTATTTAGAAAAAAAAAAGACTAAAAGAGATAGCTGAACTCAACTTTTGTAATAAAAATGTCTAGCCTGAAGAATGCCTGACTAGGGTTTTTTCGGAAGGCTAGAATCGAAGTCGAAGTCTCGAAAGTTCAAATCTTTAAGTTTTCAAGTTGAGAGTGAATCAGATTTTTCTAGCTTGCCATCGAATACCACAACGCCGCTTAACTAGCGGTCAAGAGCAAACCTATACTTAACCTGTTAACAACCAAAGTAAAACCACAAATTGTGCAGAAAAGTAAATCTCTTTTAAGTTAAACCGTTTTGTTTTACGTCACTATGACGGTTAATAGGCTGTGGTTGGATGCTGTAAAACTGAAGGAATACAGCAAAATAAAACCGTAAAACTCAGTCCTAAATATTCAGAGGAGCTTTGTAATAGCCAATTAAAAAGATTTGGGCTGAACAGGCGAAACAATCCGTTTCATGTTTTATGATTCATCGAAATTATGTACGTTTTTAGGGTTCCGTAAAACGTAAAAACGGAACCCTTATAGATTCGTCATGTCTGTCTGTCTGTATGTCTGTCTGTCTGTCTGTCTGTCTGTCTGTCTGTCCGTCCGTATGTCACAGCCACTTTTCTCCGAAACTATGAGAACTACACTGTTGAAACTTGGTAAGTAGACGTATTCTGTGAACCGCATTAAGATTTGAACAAAAAAATTAAAAAAACAGATAAATTAGGGTTGCCCCCCATACTGAGAACTGCAACTCAAAAATTTTTTTTTCATCAAACCTACACGTCTGTGGTGTCTATCGATAGGTCTTCAAAAATGATGTTGAGGTTTCTAAAATCATTTTCGTCTACACTGAATAATTTGCGCGAGAGACACTTCCAAAGTGGTAAAATGTGTGTCCCCCCCCCCTCTAACTTCTAAAGTAGGGGAATGAAAAATCTAAAAAAAATATATGATGTACATTACCATGTAAACTACCAACGAAAATTAGTTTGAACTCGATCTGATGAGTAGTTTTTTTTTAGTACGTCATAAATACACTATTATTGAAACTTCGATCAAAGTTACAACGAACTACAAGAATTATGTGTACTATGTATATTATGTTACTTGGTGCAACGGAACCCTTCATGGGCGAGTCCAACTCGCACTTGGCCACTTTATTTTTTACGATTTTAGAGAAAATAAGCGTAAACTTAAGATTTTATCTACTACTAGTGTAGCGCTTTGCTGTTTTATCTGCCTATTAGTACCCGAGAGTTATTATTATTATAGTTAGGCGGTAGACCCGCCGTTCCCGTCTTTCTCACGCGATAAAAAAGGGCTATTCCAGACTATGATCTAGAATTGTACTCCTAATTTTCACTCGATTTGTTCTGGCGTTTCAACGTTATTGAGCAATATATTAATATTTTTTGAATTTCAAAGTATTTAAGATACTTCGACTGGAATAAGCAGTTACGGGCTCATGCCAAGTGTGTTTCATATTGTGTTATAAAGGATATACATATTTCTTTTTCAATTTGTGTAGGTTTGCACTTGACAACCATCTTGCCTGATGTTAACCAACGATGCGGTCTACGATGGAGCGTGTTTACTCAAAAGAATCCGATTCACTCTCGATTTGAAGACACAAAGATTGTAATCATCGGGGAAAACACACTCAGGCAACGTATTTCATAGCCTAGACATTTTCTTATCACAAAGTAGAGTCAAATATTTTCGTTCGTGTCTTTGGAACATCAACCATGAAATGGTGTCGCTTTTACATAAATATTATAAAGGCTGCGTAAGAGCCGGTTCACACGGCGCGGCTGCCAAGCGCGCCCGCGCGCTGGCGCGGCAGATTTCCATATAAAATTTAATTCAATACACACGACGCGGTTTACGGCCGCGGCGGCAGCGGCAGCCGCGCGGCGCCCGCGTAGCTGCGCGCGATTCTTGCGCAGTAGCTTTCCGGAGTAGAAACCTGCGGTCTCGTCAGTATTGAAACAAAACCGTCGCACGGCGCGGCACCGGCGGCGCGGCTGCCAACCGCGCCCGCGTGAACCGGCTCTAAGGCTATAGGCAGTAGTTGGAGGCGAAAAGCTGAAGATGGGGCTGAGTGGCGTATTATGAGAGTAGACTAGGGTAGAGAGTGGACTAGGGTGGGCTGATGTTGATGGTGAAAATATAATAGTAAATAAATACTAATAATGCTCTCTCTCTTTTTGAGCGCTATAATTTATATAATCATCGGTGTATGATTTTCGGTTGTATTTATTTTTAACCCCCGACCAAAAAGAGAGGTGTTAGGTATAAGTTTGACATCGATGTCTGTCTGTCTATCTGACTGACTGACTGTCTCTGTGTGTGTGTGTGTCTGTCTGTCTGTGGTGCCGTAGCTCTCAAACGGATGGACCGATTTCGATGCGTTTTTTATACATAACTAGCGTTTTTTGCGGTCGTTCTTTGTAATGTTTTGTTAATAATATTGTTATTACTAACATTGATTCAAGATGGCAGTTTCCACAAAATGCCAGATATAATCTATTTTCATAAGCATCCTCAATATGGGTATCAAATATAAGGGCTTGACTAGTAGAATACTGTACACATTTCAAATCCAAGATAGTCGGGGATAAATTATTTTTTTAAATTTTATTCTTGTCGTTAATTTTACTAGGTAATTATTCCGCTTCACAGATTTCGATAATATTTAAATAAACCATTTTTGGCAACCATGGGTATGTTGTATAGAACAAAAATAAATAGTTAATATCAATCGCTTCAGGGGTTTTCGAGAAATCAAGGAATAAAACCGGCCAAGTGCGAGTGGGACTCCCGCACGAAGGGTTCCATATAATTAGCAAATAAATGGCGAAAATCTCTTTGTCTTTATTCGAAATTTCTTATACATCGCAATTTGCGCAGACAGGCAAAAAAAAATATTAAAATATTGTTTTTTGGTTCATGATTCTGACGAGGAATTCGATATCGTGTTCTATTGTTACAAGTGGCGTCATTTCGTTTATTTGGGACGGACTAATCGAGCAAAAATCAAGTTTGTTGTATAGGAGGCCCCTTAAAAATGATTTATTTTATTTTTAGTATTTGTTGTTATAGCGGCAATAGAAATACATCATCTGTGAAAATGTCAACTTAGACAGTTGACATTTTCACAGATGATGTATCACCGTTCTTGAGATACAACCTGGTGACAGACGGACGGACGGACGGACGGACAGCCAAGTCACAGTAATAGGGTTCCGTTTTTACCCTTTGGGTACGGAACCCTAAAAACATAAAAAATATATGGTTGATGAACTGTTAACCCCCTCTGTTTTAAATCCGTACAAAATTAAGACAATTTAGTAAAACTACTTGAAACTTCACAAAAAATCCATGCACCATTAATGTTAGTATCAAAGGTCAGAAGCGATCAATTATTCCGCACAACCCCGGGGAGGTGTAGTAATCGATGAAACTTTGAGCGCAAACTCGAAGTTGATCTAAATTGGTCGAGCTCTCTAATTAGTAAACAAAATAAACTTTCTTACCTCGGATTGCTTTTCAATGGTCAGTAAGAGCATTTACGCTCCTCCCAGTGTAGGTACTTACTTAGGGTAAAACTGGGATGCGACACCGCATCGGAGGATCATTGCGATGTGAATTGCTCCGATACGAATTCGTGCGGCAAACCGTTGGTTAGGGTAACCATACCTTCAACGGTAGTCAGCCGTGTTGAACGTGTTTTTCGGAAGCGTAACATGGATTACAAAAAGATTGTTCTACATGATTGATGACATAGTTTATAAGTCAAGTCACAAAATTAGCTTAACAACTCGCTCCTTTTATCTTTATATTAAAATCACCTTTCAACTTTATAGGTAGATACAAAAAATAGAAAATTTACAAAGTCATGTCATCAAATCAAAATAATCAAATAAAGTTACAAACTGACAAAATTACAAAAAAAATGTACTAGTATATTATGTCTAAAATTATACCTAATCAAATCTGTCATCGTCTTTCTCTTCTTCTGTCTCAGAACTGACTAAAATAGTGGTGACACCATTATGACGTAAGTCGGAGCAATGCGCGATGCGAACCACATCGGACGTTCTTGCGATGCATTCGTGCGAATTCGGAGTTATGTCCGATGCAACGCGAATTCGTGGTTTTGTGGGAGCCCTTAGGTAGAAGTATTGGGCGATTTTAGATTAGAGGTTTCTTCGCTGGATCTCGGTAAGGGAGTCAAGGTCGCAATCAACGCTGGCAAAGTGTGTGGCAATGTTCTCGGCAGACGATGTTCATGGAACACGCCAATTACTTCGCGATGTTTTCCTTCATTGTTAAAGCCAGGAGTGTCGGTAAACTCGTACATCGGAAAAAAAACTCACGAGAGTCAAGCAAAATTCCGGCTCACTACTTCACAATAATTGGGAAATCAACAGTCGTACTGCTTGTGCCAAGACGTTTTGGGGGCACCGTCCACCACATAACCAGGGCAATTGATGGTGTGATGACTGAGTCAAAAATGTACCATTTTAATTAGTCGGTCAGACAAATTATGGAAAAACTAGCAGTGCCCCGCGGTGTTACCCGCAAAGTTCCCGTTATTCCCATTGTTTTTTCGGGATAAAAAGTAGCCTATGTCTTCTTCCAGACTATAATCTCTCTGTGTTCTAAATTTGAGCCCGATCCGTTCATATGTAAGGACGTGATTGAGCAAAAAACATTCAAACATCCAAATATCCAAACATCCGAACATCCATATATTGACATTTATAATATTAGTAGGAAGTAGGATAGTAGGATATGAGACACGCATTTTTTGTTGGATCATATTATTAAAAATCGGAAAAAAGCACCCCGCAGTGTTACCCGCGTAGTTTCCGTTGTTTTTCGGGATAAAAAGTAGCCTATGTGTTCTTCCAGACTATCCTACTAATATTATAAATGTCAATGTTAAAATATTAGTAGGATGTAACTGCTGGAATGAAGAGTCGCGTGACGGCATTTCCTTGTAAAACTCGTACAATGAAGTGAGGTCACTCGAAACTTCTAAACACTATTTTTATTCATCATCCTTTGTGAACCATTAAAAAAACGTGCACAATGTGTTTAATGAGTAATGATGCCTATTATCTCATGAGTAATATACTAATGTGAATCATTCCATTACCCCATAAAATAGAGCCTTAATATTCAACCAAACTGCATTTGCCATCCTCAACCAATTAAACATTAACTCTAAAACTAACTACATCGGCCACATAGTTAGTTATTTAACCCGAATGTTAAATAGGTGGTACCCTGATTAAATAATGATAAATTATCGGGCTTTGGCCAGTTTCTGAATAATTTTCAGAGTATGGGAAACTAAACTATTAATATCAGTATGGGGTTTGTAGAAAAATAGATCTTTGAATTGAATGAGCCGTTTTCAGTCATATTTCAGAAAGACATGTGTCAAATATATGCCAAAATATATAAGGCATTGACACAACACGTCTCGAATTTCTCTTACAAAAAAGCATTGGCGGCATTTTTGACAAAACTAAGAACTATTTTTGTCAGGTCTAAGTAATTGTATTGTGAAAACATGAAACAGTATATTCAGATCAATTATGGTCATACGAGGCACATTACAGATACTAGTTAGAACCACAATATCAATAAAATTAACAGACATTTTGCACAAGTTAAATTTAAAATCTTGTTAAATTTAAATCATTAAATGTTTTTATATTTTGTGTCTGGGTAGTTTTGTGGATTATAAGTTTGTATTTAAAATTATTATATCAGATATCCTTAGCCTTAGTACCTTGTTTAGTTTGGTGTCAGATAGTGTTGTGTGTGAAATGTCCTCAAATATTTATTATTATCTTTTCATTGAATTCAGTATCAACTAAATATTGACTCAATATTGAGCCAAGTGTTTTAAGTCTTTTACACTGTTGCAATACATCCATACTGTATTTATGTTTCCAAACAGCTTTCCCAGAAGCGGAAAGTCCCTTTTGTTTCGAGTACGTGGTCACTGGAGTGGTCACAATACCGGACCTGCTTGTGACATTTCCCTAGCTTGTTTGTTTTTCATTTTTATTGGAAGGCCAAGGAGACCGCATGGATCTAGCCGCAGTTTGATTGGTTTCCGTGGCGTCAAACAAGTTTATTTTTCTTGAGAAATATCCACGTAAGATTGTAAACTTTCAACGTTCAATGAAAAGACGAGAAATTACGTATAAAAAATGCAAGGATTGTTATTAGTACCGATATTTGTCAGATATCTAGAATTAGCAGTGTGCAGCGCTTTTATAAATACGCCGTACCTATAGTATGTTTCAGCAATTGTTTTGGGATTAAAATAAGCCTATGCTGTTTTAATTTATAAGTTAAGTTATATACTGTACATAAGGTTTCATCCATATATATTTATCCATGAATGTTATTGCGTGCAGAACCAATACAAATAAATATTACAGTGTATTAAAGTGTGGATTTCAATTGTGTTTTCGCCACGTAAAATAATGTCAACACGCATGCGTATCAATGTGCATAGATCAATTATGTTTACCTACTACACACATGTTCGTAATATTCATATCGCAGCCAACGAGAGAGAATTTCTTACGTCAGATGTTTCTCTTTTTCATTTCTGCCTCATGCCCCTATACTACGGCATAAGCCAGCTCCTTTGTTAAATGTTTTAAACGATACGGCTAAATATAATTCAGGAAGCTGGTTAAACGGTACTGTTTAGTAAAGAGACTAGGCTGTTGATTAAACCGCTAATTAAGCTGGCTGCAGCATTTACAATAAAATACAGCAATGAAATGTCGATAAAAGTAGCAGAGATATAACTTCAAATGTTTTTTCCCGATATAAAAAATACCCACGATTCACAAAGTCGTTTTCCCTTAAAAAAAGCGACCTTGCGATTTCAAATATCACGAGTCTAAAACTATGTTCTACAATGAAACTTTCGACCTCACTCGAAAATACTTCTACACAGATCGATTAGTCTATCACAGTTAAGAACAAGATTATAGATAAACGAACAGTAAAATAAGTATAACTATCCCGTCCTCCCAATGTCACAACACGTAACATTCGAAATCTTCTATCAGTGAGACAAACATGTGATATAAAAATGAACGGCCTAAGCAATCTAGAAAGTAAATTGAGTCCATATCTCGACTGGCATCGGAGTGTTGCAGACAGATCAACGTACCTACTCCCGTTTGAATCTTGATCCCATGTGACGACGGTCTTGTAATGGAATATTCTGGAAATTGTGATATTATTTTATTTTTTCATAATACTATACAACGCCTGTTCATAACAGCACAGTGCTATTTGAATATTAGAGTCCAAGAGCGTAGGATACCACTGCGCTCATCACACGAAGATTTAAGATGTTTTACCCATAGATATAAACCCAATGGATATGCCCTGAGCACCTTGAAATTGGTAATTTGGGGACCGAGTCACCTTCGTCCGTGGGGAAGCACCTAGATATTGAAACCTCACACGTGGTCCCTGGGTGGTGCTAATCAGGTGACAAATTACCGGTGGTAGGCTTCGGCCGTGGTTGGTGACCACCCACTAGACTAAGTCACGACGCCAAGCGGCCTAGCCGTGTTCCGTCGTGTTGTCTAGTGTCACCATTTAGGGAAAACGGGTCAGAACAGTTGCTGCACAACTGCAAGACCGGTCTGTCACACACCATTACTGTACATCGGGAAGCTAGTCATGGAGGGTAGCGGGATCCGAGGCACGGTTTGCCGCACCGACCGCAGATAGTTGGGGGCCCAAGTAGTGAGCTAGCCACTCATGAAAGGCTGCCCCGCCATCTAGCGAAAAATCCCGGGATGCGCTATCCTGCCGGTTGGCGACCGGATGACAAGGCCAGATAGACATCCCCGGGGGGGCTCGGGCGTCCCCGCAGTCTCCAGGCTATCTCCCCACTGGTGTATTCGTGTTGTGTGTTGTGACCAATGGTCAGTAGTGTATGGCTTCGTTCCACTGCCGTTTTCCCACCGATTTCCTCTCCAAATAAACAATGAATAAAGTCAAAAAAAGAAACAAGGTTAAAGAGCGGCTGCACGCCTTGTCAGTCAAAGTGCACATCACTAATATTCGAGGTCTGCACTCAAATCTCACTGCAGTCCACCATCACCTCGAGACTGAGCAGCCGACACTCTTGTTTCTTACGGAGACGCAGATAGGTTGTCCGTCGGACGTGGCGTACCTAACGTATCCAGGCTATACCCTGGAGCACAAATTCCGGCCTCGTGCTGGAGTATGCCTGTACGCCCGTGACGACATCTGCTGTCGGCGTCTCCGTAACCTTGAGGACACTAGATATTCTGTTCTTTGGGCACTAATGGACACAGGCATAGACAAAATTATCTACGCCTGTGTGTATCGGTCGCACAGCGGAGATCTGGAGACGACTAGGCTCACGGAGTATTTAAGTGAGGCGGCGGACGCGGCTCAACAGAAGTACCCTTCGGCCCAATTAGTGTTACTGGGGGATTTCAACGGCCATCATAAGGAATGGCTGTACCCATACCGGGACACTGACCACGCTGGGCAGGAAACGAGAAAGCTAGCTTTATCGTTAGACCTAACCCAGCTGGTCCAAGAGGCCACAAGAGTACCCGACGTTGAGTCGCATACACCTTATTGCTTAGACCTTCTGCTGACAACTGATCCAGACCGTTATTCGGTGGCGGTATCGTCGCCGTTAGGCAGCTCCGACCACTGTCTGGTGAAATCTGTATCTGTCTACCATCCGCCTGATCCCAGCCCTAGAGGCAACCGGCGGTTGTGGCCATACAAGTCAGCAGATTGGGATGAGATGCGCTCTTTCTTTGCGTCTTACCCATGGCAGTCATTGTGCTTCGCTTCTGGTGATCCCTCAGTCTGCGCGGATGCTGTGACTAATGCAATACGAACGACTATGGAATATTTCATTCCATACTCCGACATCTCATTATCCAGCAAAGCTCGCCCTTGGTTTGGTTCTCAATGTAAAAGTGCTGAAGCATTTAAACATGAGGCCTACCTAGCCTGGGTTGATGCTCGACAGCGTAAGACAAGGGACATACACCAGAAGAAGAAGGCGTTCAACAAGGCTGCTAAGGCATGCAAAAAGGTTCTTCAGAGGGCTCGGTTTGACCACATTAGTCGAATAGGGAACAAACTAGCTTCGTACCCAGCAGGCAGCAAAGCGTTTTGGTCCCTAGCTAAATCGGTCGAATCGAACTTCTGCCGCTCCTCACTACCTCCAATGCTGAAACCTGATGGGACACTGGCTCACACTGCAACGGAGAAAGCAAACTTGTTTGCAACTCAGTTTGCGGAATCTTCGCGTCTAGATGCTGGTAGCGCGACACCTCCTACTCCACCTGGCTGTTCGACTTTTATGTCAGAGATACGCATTCGCCAAAAGGAGGTTCGCAAAGTGCTACGCAATCTGGACGTGAATAAAGCCAGTGGCCCAGATGGTATTCCTGCTCTAGTATTGAAGGCTTGAGCGCCTGAGTTGTCACCGATATTGACACGCCTATTTAGACTCTCTCTTCAAACTGGGCTAGTACCGAAGTCTTGGAAGCTTGCCAATGTGCAACCTGTGCCCAAAAAAGGTAGTCGTGCTGACCCTGTCAACTACAGGCCCATCTCAGTCACGTCCATACTCTGCAAGACTATGGAACGTGTCTTAAACCACAGGCTCCTGACGTACCTAGAATCGAACGACCTCCTCAGTGACCAGCAATACGGGTTTCGCCGAAACCGGTCCACCGTGGATATTCTAGCGTACGTCACTCACATCTGGAGTGAAGCTATTGAGAAACACGGGGAAGCACTTGCAGTCTCCCTGGATATCTCGAAGGCTTTCGACAGGGTTTGGCATGATGGCCTTATAAGCAAGCTTTCTAGTTATGGTTTGTCTTCTGGGTTCATTGCTTGGATATCGGACTTCTTGAGGGATCGATCCATACGAGTCTTCATTGATGGCTGCTCGTCGGATCAAATGGGTATCAATGCCGGAGTCCCACAAGGGTCGGTACTCTCTGCGACGCTCTTCCTGCTACATATCAACGATCTGCTGAAGCCCGGTATCTATGGGTACGCAGATGATAGCACCGTTGTAGAGAGTTACATATCTAGCGCGAGAGCCACTGGGCAGCAAACTCAGGTACTGAGAGAGAGTCTGATCGAGCGTTTGGGCTTGACCCTTGATGCGGTGTCCAAATGGGGCGATGCCAATCTGGTCAAGTTCAGCGAGAGTAAGACGCAGGCCTGTCTGTTCTCCGCTAAAAGGAGTCCTTTCCAACTGACTCCAACTTTTAGAGGTGTATCCGTGCCGGTCTCTGACCGTCTTGAACTTTTGGGCGTTACTTTGACCTCTACGCTCAACTTTGGCTCGTTTATCGAGTCCAAGGCTAAACTTGCTGCCAAAAAACTTGGTGTCCTCTCAAAGGTGCGAAGGTACTTCAAGTCTGAACAGTTGCTTACACTATATCAAGCACAGATTCGCTCCTGTATGGAGTACTGTTCGCGCCTTTGGGATGGATCGGCTAAGTATCAGCTGGAGGCTCTGGAATCGATCGAGAGACGTGCCAAAAGGCTCATAGGCAACGACACTCTTGTGCGAAAAAGACTTCAAAGTCTTGAACATCGCCGAAAAATTGCTAGCCTATCGGTTTTTTATCGGATACACTTCGGAGAGTGTGCGACTGATTTGCATGATCTGATACCACCTTGTCCGTTTTTCTATCGGAATGCTCGTAGCTCGAAAAAGCGACATCGTTTCATGGTTGATGTTCCAAAGACACGAACGAAGAGATTCGACTCTACTTTTGTGATAAGAACGTCTAAGCTGTGGAATACGTTGCCTGAGTGAGTTTTCCCCGATGGTTACAATCTTTGTGTCTTCAAATCGAGAGTGAATCGGTTTTATCTAGGTAAACACGCTCCATCGTAGACCGCATCGTCGCTTAACATCAGGCGAGATGGCGGTCAAGTGTAAACCTATAGAAGTTAAAAAAAAAAAAAAAAAAAAAAAAAATTTACTGCGGCTCTGTGTGTTTTGTAAGTGGTTTACAAACAACCAATCTACTTGACCCCTAGAATCGTTAGCGGCGATATTTGCTGTGGTTCTACTTATTTTGATTGTTGACAACGAATAGCGATAAGTAAAAACGTGAGGCGTCCACCGCTTCCTGCAACCGACTAGAACGGAAAGAGTGAGCTCTAATACATTACTGCTTTTCCGGAACAATAATTTTATTGAAAGTGTGATACTTCTCCAGGACAGTTCAGTGACGAATCTCACAATATACCTATCTACATATATAATATTATGATTTTAGCATAGCGGTAGGTTACTGACCTACTGACCGAAAATTAGAAATTTATTTTTATTTTAGTTTTATTGCACAAACATGTCAATTACTTAATAAAGGATTTAGATAAGATAATCAAGTCGAAAATTTTATAGAAAAACTATTATGAGAATTTTTCTTTTATGTTTAAATAGGCTAAAATAGAAAACAATTCAGTCAAATCAAATTTTGATCAATATATATTTATTAAACAAAACACAAACCGACCCGTTACAATTTTGATACTGATCTGCCATTATTATTCAAATTAGGAGCCAAATTTAATTTCCCGACCTTTAAGTTTCTCAATTATCGAGTTGGTGACGTCAGCAGTGATAATGGACAAGTTTATAATAGAAATTATACCTGAGATAACGGCAGGTGAGCTTGTTTTCACTTAGTTACCGCGCTACGGAAACCCGTGGAATATAAGAGACGGAATCACGACTCCATCTTCGATAATATTATGAATACATACCTAATGTAATATTGTATGTAATATTATACGAGCTTTATTTAAAAAAAATTGGCACCATAGGAACTGTCGATAGAAGTGAAAACTTATAACTCAGAATTTGATAGCTTACTTTGGAAACTACGCGGGTGAAACCGGAGGGCGTGGCCATTAGCATGGCCATCTAGAAATGACCATGGTCTCAAGTTTACCCGAAGATTTTTTTATCATTCCCAAACGTGATGTTAGAATTCAATTCACAGCCCATGAAAAATCTATCCGTGGCACGCCTAAACAAAATAAGTTTTCACTTCAAAAAGCTTTTTAAAACAAAATTATGTTACTTTAAAAAAAAAACTAAATAGTGAAGCATCTTTCAGCTCCTTATCAACAGAATTTGGTTACCAACTAGCACCAAAGTAAGGGGCGTTGGGGTAAGACCGGACGGATTTTCGACTAGTTAGACTAGTCTTGCGATTTATTTATTTTCTGGACATCAATTCATGTCAGATCGTCAAAATATAGCTACAATTATTAATGGATAAACATAGTATAGGCGTGAATTTTGTCTGCTCTGTAGACTTAATAGTTTTTGTTGTATACGTTTTCAAAAACAAACTTATTTTTTTATGACACAGTTATGATATTTACCAACAAGGGGTAAGTTCGGACTGCAATCCATTGTAACTTCTATTGCTTAGATCGCAGGTGCCATAAAAGGAATCCATCTGGAATTTCCTTTTCTAAACTAAATAATTTATATAATTTACAAATTTTAAGCAGACAAAACGTTCTACGCGATTTTTTACTTTTACTGTTTTAGACATCCGATGTTACCCCACATACAAAAATAACATGATTTTGTGGTTCTCAAACTTTGTAATACTAAAGGGATAAGATCGGATGCTTAACAATTTCGTTATGTTTGTTTTTTAGAAAAAAGTGTGGTATGTATGTTCAATTATTTTTTCATTATTTCATGTTACTTTTTATACCGGTTCTGTTTGTGTATGATTAACCATTTTTTAGGATTAATTTATGCTCATAACAAAATCAACACCTACTAATACTGCAATGGATCGATCTCTATATATTGAAGAAATTTTGAAAATTTGTTTTCGGAGGCATCCCAAATCAATACTGATGACAAAACTGTTTTTAATTTTTTTTTCATGTTTGTCTATAAATATGGTGAGCACGTATAGTATACATTTATAAAGTGTGTGTAGCTGATCAGATAAAAAAACCCTACAAACTTTGTTTTGCTTAATTGTATATTATATATAAATACAATAACAAAAATATATCAATTAATTTAAACACATATTAAATGCCTGTACGCAAAGAGTGCATTAATTAATGTAAAAGTGGTAAGACAATATAAAAATAGTCATCATTAGGAAAAACTAGCTGTGCCCTGCATAATCGTCCTGGTTTTCGAGATAAATAGTGATAGCTAAATTATTTACCTACAGATATGATCATCCCTACTTTACTAGCCATACTCATATTAACACTAATATTATAAAACCTTCGCAATTCTAAGCGTGTGTTTCTCGTCATCACAAAAAACCCGTTTGATTAAATTTTGTTTTTAGGTCAGCTAACACTTAGAGGCATGAGCAATGAGCATAGGCTACCTTTCATCATGATAGAAAGGTCTCATTTTAGATACGCGGGAGAAATTGCGAACAAAGCTAGTAAAACATATAATACGCAGTTCATAGCTTAAATACATTTAATTAGAAAATGCTAAAAACAAAAGTTTTGAAAGTTTGACAATCACTTTAATTTTATCCACGGGTCAAGATCGGACAACATTCATCCGTTCTTTGACTGTGAGGGGGAACACCGGATATTTGCGTACGATTACTCTAGGCAGGTTAGGATCACATCAATCTAGATATTATAACATGTAACTTAGTATTCTGACAACGTCAATAACGAAATACGCACACGTATAATAAAAAACACAAACTAAAGTTCAAGGGGAAAGATCGGATATCACCAAAAATCTGAAAATTCTCTTTTTTTCGTAAATTCCGCACTGCACATTTCTGTTTTGCCGGAGCTACATGCCGAAGATGAGAGTCGCGGGATAATGAAATGGCGCTCTGTTTAATGTTGTCAGTGTTTGAAAATGTTGCCAAATGAGATAGATATTTAATTCATACGGTCTTACCCCACCTCCGATCTTACCCCAACGCACCTTACCTAGGTACTTGTCAAGACGAATTAAACGAGTCTAAACTCCAAGGGGTCGTGTCGTCTACCTTCCAGCTCTGTTGAGGACGACAAGTCCTTCGGCGGCAGACGACGGCGGGGCGAGGCGCGGGGCGAGGAGCGGGGCGAGCAGCGGGACAAGGAGAGGGAGCGGCCGTGCGGGCGCGCGTCGGCGGCGACTGAGCGCTGCGCATCGCGCTACTAGCGCACTTAGTAACTAAGTCCCGTAGTAACATTTAGAATAAGACTCGCACATGTTTTCAATAAAAGTCAGTCATCACTCGACATCGGAACAAGTCTTTTCTTCACCTGCCTACTTCAACAACCAAGCACCCTGAACGCGAACCATCATCACTACAGTCCACAACAAGCTCCATTATCAAATCAGCCCCATGTTATCATAAAATTGCATTGTAATGCGATTTGCACATGCATGCAAAATTTCAACTCATTCGTTATCCGGGAAGTGGATAAAATTTAATTTGCTAGAATTGATGACAAATATCTGGACGGGTGAAACTAAATAAAAGCTTGTGATAATAAACGAAATACATAAATGTTCGTCTTTTTATATAATGTTTATATTTTTATAGGTATTGATTGTAGAAAAACCTAAGAGAATTAAGAAGCGAAATGACTAAATGCAAAATTATCTATCTAACTAGTCTATTGACTATGAAAACTGTCAATTTTTCCACCACCTCTTATCCACATCCTATTTGAATATTTGCACCTCGTAGTTGCATGTTTAAAATAAATCTTGGTTTTGCGATGTTTGCGCACACAACCACTGTTACAAGGTTCACCATGGACGGTTATATGAATTACCTACTTCAAAGTGCATATTATACTAATGAATGTATAGATGAATGAACGAACCAACGGGAGGATGAATGAAGTAACGAACTTACGAATGAGTGAATTAATGCATGTGTGAAATAATGATAGAATTGAAGATTCATGTACCTATTTAAAGTTTCATCTCCAAACTTTACTACACTTCACTGTGTTGAATAAAGCAGCAGCACTCCCGACCATTTGCAACAACCTATTGCAACAATGTGAAGAATTTCCACAAAAACTACTCACTGAATTTATATAAAAGCGGCAACAAGTTTTTTCCCATAACACTTTATCACAGAGTGTGAAGTATTGAAAATAGAGTTCCGTCCTCACATAAAAAGGTTTGTTTACTATCGTCAATGAAAAATTGTTGAACCTAAAAAAATTAAAAAGGAATCGTTAAGTTTTGACTTATCAACTTCAACCTATTTTTTTTCTTTTAGCTGCCATTCTGTTATATCACCGTAATTTCGCCAGTGTCCAGATTTAACGTGTCTCTGTATGTAGCAAAGTAGCATTGTTGCAAAAATTGAGCTGGTCAAGTTGGGCTAAACAAATGTAATATTATTATGTTGTATAGTGGTAGGACTCATTGCAGTCCGTTCAGAGTAATACCACACATTAAACAGTTATTCCACTGTCAAGTAATTGAGGTGTATTTAGTAACGAGAGAAGTTTTAAATTGAAGTCAATTTTTATTTTTTAAATTGTACAGAGCATAATCTAACTGTGCTTCAAATTTCAGCCGTTAGAACATTCCGACGTGATTAAGCAACAAACATCCAAACTTTCAAATTTATAATATTAGTAGGATAAACCCTTCCATACATACCATACTTTTACTCAAGCCAAAGTAGACTAAGGAACCCTCAAAGTAAGTTATTGTACCCCATCTTGCCAATTTCCTGTTTTCGCTTTCAAAATGTATCTGGAGTTTTGTTGTGCGAAAAAATAAGAATTACGTTAAAAGTGCGTCATCCTTTGTTGTGGAAATGTTAACGGTCCAGTAAGTAAACTTGGCAACAAAGACTTTATTGTCGACTAAAAAGCAGGCATTTTTTCACTTTACGCACATCACGGTTTCAACTTTTAAATAAGATGTAAATTGGCGGGCAAGCGTACCTAAAACTTATTACTGTTGAAAATGTAGTATTATAATAAGTACTACATTTTTAAACAATACTTAGCGTAAGTATTGCAGTCCAATAAATATTCCGACTGCTAGGAATAGGAGCCTTCTCTTACAAGGAGAGAGTTAAGGCCATATTCCATTACGCTGATCATATGGGTTGGTGGATGACGCAAAACTTCAAAATATTCTAGAAATCAACTGGATTAACTTTTAAACTTTGGAATCAATCGAGAGACATGCTTAACTAACACTGAGCTAGTTACCAAGATATTTAAGATGATTTATTTCTATACCCTGAAATTTCTCTGGAAACATTGCCTTTCAAACCAGAATACAGTGATGTGTACACATTACTGCTTGGCGGTAGCATTACTGGCCAAAGTATGATATTTCCACGGGCGGACCATTTTCCAATGCTACCATTACAAAAACTCTTGAAATATGTATAGAACGAGCTAATCTGATGCGAATATCATATTTTACTGAGATAATGTTTGACTTTGCGAAGTAATTAACGTTATTACTTGATCTTGAGACTTTTCTTCACTCCACGTAGAAGTTTTCCAATTCATTTGACACTCCCAAAGATAAACAAAAGACAAACAAAGAAGAATTAAGGCACCGCCCCACTGGTAGCGAGCGACAGATAATTGGATGGAATGACCCAGGCCAGCTTGCTAATAATTATTATTATTGTAGGTATGTTATGTGTGAAATTAATACTCATTAATAGAATTAATTAATTTATTGATGATAAATGACAAACTCATCAGTATTAATCTTTAAACCTCACTAGGTACGACTTATTCAATTAATAATTTTATTTCAAAAGTGAATTAATATTTCGTTAACTACAATCTATATAAAAATATTATAGCGTAGTGATTAGTGAAAGTTAAAACAATGTTGAAATGTAAACATTTTTTTGTAATATTCTGATATCTGTTGATACGCATTTATGCATTATTTAACTCTTCTTGCATGCCATATGTAAAAAACGATGGAAGTAACTATTTTATTTAAATCCGTTCATCCCTTACATACGTCGGAGCAAACAAACACACATACAAAACCCACAAACTTTCCCCTTTGCTCGTACATTAGTAAAATTTCATTATAAAATCGCTTTGGTTCTATCAGCAGCAGAGTCCTAAGGAATCACGAAATGGTTCCCTTAGAAAATGAGACGACGATGCATTATTTATGGAATCTCTTCGGCGGGAACTAAACGTGAATTATTGAATAACTTTCTCGATGTAGCCTCCGGGTGTTGCTGGAAAAACACGAGACGTTATAACGACTACGTAAATTGGTTTTGTTTACATTTGCAAATATAAATGTTCGCATATTAGCAGCTGTAAGCTCAGAAAATATAGCTCGAGCATCCTACTTCCCACTGCTGGGAATCAGGACCATAATTCAGGAGTGAGTCAAGGCCACAATTTACCAAGCGACATGACGAGCAATTTCAAACTTATCTGCGCAATTTCGGACGAATTTCTCAAGACGAACGTCTATCAGAAAAACATACGTTTATAATGTATTTTCTCTGAAAAATGTAAAACCGACTTCTACTAATTAAATTCCGACACTCGGCCAAATTTCATAAGGATCTATCACTATGTCGCGTCGCGTCGTATAAATACATGAAAGGATTGTTCATATGCCAAAAACCGCCTCACCAATTTCGATAAAATATACTACCATATACCTAAGGGAACACTTTTTAACTATGATCTACAAAACAAAAAATAACCATCAAAATATTTATTTACAATTAGTGGGGCTATCACGTACAATACAAAAAAAAACAAATAGCCTAATTGAGAACTTACTCTTTTTTAAATTTTTGAAGTGAAAACTTCTTTTGGCGCGCCTCAGACAGATTTTTCGTGGGCTGTGAATTGAATTCTAGCGTCACGCTCGGGAATGATAAGAAATCTTCGGGTTAACTCGGGAGCATGGCCATTAGCAATCTAGGAACGCATCAGCATTTCTAGATGGCCATGCTCACGACCACGCTCTCCGGTTTCACCCGCGTAGTCTCCAAAGTAAGCTATCAAATTCTGAGTTATACCTACATAAGTTTTCACTTCTATCGGCAGTTCCTACTCGTAAGACTGCCAAATTTTTTTTAATAAATACGTAAATTATATGTAGGTATATAATATGTAAATAATGTCTATGAATACAAAAACACTCCTATATTTAAGAAGTCATGTAAAATGCGTAGTTTGTTATTGATTTGTGCCCTACGTCTACGAGTACAAACAGTAAAAACACAGTGAAACAAATGATTTCCGTATTATTCTGTTTTCTGCGAAATTATTTATTTCTTCTCGTTATAAGCCTGTATTTCGTGAAATTACGAGTACGTATTTTTGTAGAATAACAAAAACGGGCCTTAATTTTTCCGGGCTCTTTGTCTCATCTCATTCCTTATCCATCAATCAGACCTATTATTTGAATGATTTCAATATCAAAGAGAGCTATTTGGACCGTTTAGGTATAATATAGGTTTCCATACTTTGGAATTGTCAAATTGTGTTATTATTTATTTTTACAGTGATATTAGGGTTTCATTGTATAACAATGGCAGACTTATTTTTTAGTAGTGGGACTCCTTGCAGAGTCTGCCAGGGCAAGAACCATACGTTTGCCGCCATTTATTCTCCCTGTAAGTAATAAAGTTTCGATGCAAAAACGATCATGTTCAATTTAATTAATGCAGCTATTGCTGATGGCTCGCTTCATGCGACTTCGTCTTTAAATAAATAATTTGAACTTGTAAGAGTCATAAAATGAAACATTACACTACTCAAAAAAAGCTTTTGGTTTTTTGTAATAATAATAATAGTTACTTTCGCTGGACGGTTGGACCAAGGGTCAGATACAGAAGGCAGTCATCCTAGACACAGCGCGCATCGCCAGGAGGTTCCTTTCTCTGCAGCCCTAACCACCCGTAGCTTGGGCCCTGCCCCGCTGCTGGCGGCACCCTAGTTTTTAAGTTTTTATAATGTTTATTTTATTTAAATATTGTAAAAAAATTGACAGTCATAGGAACTGCCGATAGAAGTGAAAACTTATAACTCAGAGTTTGATAGCTTACGTTGGAAATTACACGGGTGTAACCAGAGGGTGAGGCCTAGTCATTATGGCATGGCCACCTAGAAATGCGTCAGCATTTCCCATTGGCTGATGCATTTCTAGATGGCCATGCCATGAAGCGAGGCCACGTCCTTTCAGCAATTCCCATTGGCTGACGCATTTCTAGATGGCCAATGGCTATGGTCCCAAGTTTTTTTTTTAAATAAATATTGGTGGACAATTCTCACAACACTATCTGACCCCAAATTAAGCAAAGCTTGTGTGATGGTGGCCAGATAGCTGATATAATACTTATATAGTTTTAAATACATACTTATTATACATAGAAACACCCAGGCACAGTGCAAACATTTGAAAACATTTGCAAACAAGTTTACCCGAAGATTTTTTATCATACCCAAGCGTGACGGTAGAATTCAATTCACACTAAAAAATCTGTCTAGGCGCGCCAAAAGAAGTTTTACCGTCAAAAACTTTAAAATTAAGAAGATCAATAAATGAGTGACTATAAGTTAAAAAAAAACCTAAAAACACGCTTTAAGCACGCACTAAAAATTCAAAAAGATTTTTGTAACGTTAATATTTTTTTCGTATTCCTGACTGCAAACCCTTTCATTTGATACCCATATCATGGGGGTGCATTTCAAATAGCCTGTCCGCCATCTTGGACGTCCGCCATATTAGATTTAAGCCACGTGACAATTTTTTTCGTATTCCTGACAGCAAACCCTTTCATTTGATGTCCAAATCATGGGGGTGGATTTCAAACAGCCAGTCGGCATAATATGACAATCGATTATGATGTATTAAAATAAAATTACTTACTAGATCTCATTTAAACCAATGTCGAATGAAAGTTTACATGGTAATGTACATCATACATTTGTTTTAGTTTTGTTATTCTCATATTTTAGAAGTTACAGTTACAATACATTATTAGTAAAACATTGAGCAAAGTTACAACGAGCTGCAAGAACGTATGTATTATGTTACTTGCTGCTACGGAACCCTTCAAGGGCGAGTCAAACTTGCACTTGGCCGCTTTTATTCGTAACTATTACTCATAACTAAGTTATACCTAGGCCCTGACCACACATGCTACTTTTTGCAGCAAAATCGCGTGATTTAGCAGCTAACGCGGAAACGCGCGCTTTAGCAGCTGAAGCGGAAACGCGCGATTTAGCTGCAAAAAGAAGCTGCATCGCGATGCAGCGACTGTTTGCGGCTGTTTGCGTCTATCGCGGCCGCCGAGCAATTGTTCCGTTCAGTGTTGCTAACCTGGATTTTTAAAAAGTGTAGACAGGTTTAAAAATACGTAGAGTAATATTAAATTATGTAAAGTTTATAGAACTGCGTACTTTTTTTTGAAGTAGTAAGGTAGTAAATGTAGTGTACCAATGTAGTTAGGTGCAGGGTTTTTAACTTGTCTGTGTGAGACAGAAATGCGGCTGTAGTGGAGGCTCTGGGCCAGGAGGAGGCGGCTTAGGCAAAAGACGATGTCGAGTCGATTACTATCGGAATCCCAACCGGTAGTGATCGGCTCAACAGACGAAATCGGACTGACTAGCTTTAGAATTACGTTTAAAATGTTCACCACCCCCCTACTCTCCCCCTTATTTTCCTCTTCTTCTCCTAATCCAAGAACTATGTAAATAAAAAAAGATTATTGTAATGACAAAAGTCACGGACCCCGGAGTCTGTGGAGTGTTTAAATTAAATAATAAAAAAAAAAAACTTGTCTGTGTAGGATTTACGTCGAAGAGTATATGTCCATATTGTCGCTTTTCTATGCAGACTTTCAAGTAAATCGATATCTTTTTTGAAGTAGTCCTCACATATGTTTCATAAATATTAAGAAACATTTCTACAGTTATAGATTGAAAGGAATCAGAATGACGCAAAGTAAATAGTTTTCTTTCTGTACAATTGCAGAAATGTGTTCTTCGCATTTTAAATTTAATATTTAAAAAGCCTTTATTAACAAAACCTAACTACAATGAGAACTACACTACGTTACATACCTAACTAACTACTTACACTAAGCACACCTGAGTTATCCATAGACCAATGAAGGACTACAGATATCAAGATATTCAAACCCACTACCAATCAGAAGCGTACCCAGCATACTTGCAATAGTCATGCACAATAGTCATGCCGTCAGGTCTTCTGCCATCGTCACGCCCAAGACGGTTCGAGTATGGCTGTTATAATTTAATGTAATTATAACACCAAGGTCTTTTTGCTAATTGATTGAGGATTTACAATTATATAAATTTATAACTTTACGATCATGGACGTACGCTGGAAAATAAATACCACTAAAGTGCATAACAACTTTTAATATTCCCGAGAATATTTTTGTCCGTGTTAAGAACAGACATTAATAATTGTAGATATACGCTAAAATCAAAAACACGTAAAGTTGGCCACACTGAATCAAAAGTGTAGTTTTGTTTAAATCTAGAACGACCACAGTATAAAAAAAATACCAGTAGGACGACTTGCTTTTTCATTTGGAAGAAATTCTAACAGTGCTATCTACTAACGATAAGGCCACCGCTTGTAACACTAGTTTTATTGTTATTCTCTCCTGTATACGTGTTTTTTGTTTATGGTGTGTACAATAAAGAATATCTATCTATCTACTATTCGTAGCTACTTTTGACTCTACTATATTAAAGCTTTAATTATTATTTAATTATTTATTGAGCAATTTACTGACCCAGTAGGGATTTTAACAATTTTTCGGAATTGTTTTTATTTCTTGAAGATTAACGCTTGTTTACTAAAAAAAATAAAGTTTAAAAATTTGTGTATTTTTGATGAGTATAATTACAATAGTAATGTAATTCTGATTTTTCCCGCTAAAACATTACCGGCTGACATGACGTCACTAACAGCAAAACATTGGCCATGATCTATGATTGCATGTCCAGTTTATGTGTTTTCGTAGGTACTTTTACTTGAATACAAACAATCAAAATCGTCGTCGCTAAGATCGCATACTATAATAAAAATGCAGAGAAGCAAAAAACTACTTAAAAAGAGTACTAATTATTGCCTAAAATATAATAGACATACATTCTAACATATGTCCATGAACCTTCGTACATATACTAATACAAAGACAATGAATTCAAAATGTTATATAATAAAGAGGTACGAGCTTCAATCAGATTTTAGCAGGCTTTCGACATAATCTTTGCCTTGAACTTTAAATACGGAAAGTGACGGAGCTTGTCTTATTTCCACGGGCATGGCATTCTACAACTCAACTCCTTGGAATGCAAAAGATTTGCCGTAGAATGTTTTGCAACGTGCAGAAGGCGCTTGCAGGGACAAATTATAGGTTGATATAAGATTACATGAGTGTACGCTACTGTAAAATGTAAAGCAGTTTTTCAGATATCGTGGTGTGGCAGTGTTAAATGAGCATTCCGAAGAAAGCAAATGGGGAGCCACTTGAGCTGTAGGAAAAGAAATTAATAAACAGTTGCAAATTAGGTATTTGAAAACTAGCCAAGTCAGATCTTAGTTTTGAACCAATTATCATGTGAGTACAGTTTCATTGATTATGAATATATTTCAGGATCGCCCATTAAATTTTTCACTCAAGCACCCATTTAGATCTCACTTTTTTTGATGTTCTGTAATAAAATCTATAAGTAATATATAGTTTGATTTTAATTTAATATTTATATTTTTGATGGCATATTGTCGTCCTACTGGGTTTTTCATTATACTGTGACTGAGTCGCCTGCAGCTGCCGCTGCATCACGCTTCCGAAAAACGCGAGTCGCAGCTACATTTTGAAGCGAGATGCAGCGACTAGATGCCTGTCGCAGCTTCTTTTTGAAGCAAGATGCAGCAGCTAGACGCCTGTCGCAGCTACTGAAAGTAGCTAGTGTGAACAGGCTGTAAAGTCTCTTTAATTGGTTGAGTTGCTTTATTCTTTAAAAAGCGTCGATACAAAAAGATCGTGTTAAATAGAACATATGAATTGATGTAGCAAAATTTGCTACATTAATTCATATGTTAATGATTGCTCGCTTCATACAACAATTTTAACTTGTACCTACGTGTCACAAGATAAAACATTCACTCAAATAAAAATCAAAGTTTTGGTTTTTGTAATAAGGAAAAAAACCAAATCCACATTTTGTAAGTGGCTAAAAAAACACAATCCACAAGAAAGCAAAAAAAAAGCAAATTTACTTTTTTAGTCTGTGGCTTAGTTGCGCGCGCATGATACATAAATATGTCAACTGATTACATTAAACATTAAAGTAATGTTTCTCACCATGACTACACATTTTTTCTTAGCTCTTTATCAGTGTTGAAAAGTTGAAATGGTTTTTCTTTAGCGATTTGAACACATAATGCTAACATTATACCTAACTAAGATCAATTTATTATTATTTAATTAGCTCGACGTTTCGGCAGTGTTACAACTGCCGTGGTCACGAGAAAAACGTTGCAGTAAGTAAATAATAATGTGATTAAGGTGTGTATAGTGTTTACATTACTAAAAAATATATGTTCAAAATTTCACTATTTGTCTTTTTTTGGGCTCACATAAGTTAATCATAAGTTTCGAACAACTCTACCTGATGGGTAGGGCTGAGTCCCCTACTTGTTCACTCTGCGGAATCACTGAGGATGTATCCCATCTTCTGGTCGTTTGTGGACGAAGCAAGGAAATGAGAGAATACTTTTTTAGGGAATATGGTACCAACTCCCGAGACGTGGGCATGTTTCAGCGAATTCTGGTTCCACCAACTTGTGATGCAGCGAGGACTTTGTTTACTTTCGTTTCGGTTATACTTCAGAAACGTAGGGAGGAAGTATTATGTTAAACTTAAATAGATAGATAAAGATTTGTATTATAAGAATACATTTTTAAGACTGCTATTGTTAACAAACAAAATTATGTAAAACGGGACTGAGATGATCGCACAGCGACCAAAGTCCCAAAAAAATATAGATTATGTTTCGAACAACTCTTATACAAAGTGTCAACTTATACATAGGGGAATAGGAGATGCTTAAAAGCTTTTGTTATTATTTAACTTTTTTGCTCTGTTTATAAAGACTGGCCTCGTGGCTTAGTGGGTAGTAACTCTGCCTGCGAAGCCGAGGGCCGTGGGTTCGATTCCCACCCAGTGCAAATATTCGTGTGATGAATTCAAATGTGTGCACTGTGTCTGGGTGTTTCTATGTATGTATTTACAACTATATAAGTATTATTTCAGCTATTTAGCCGCCATACAAGCTTTGCTTAGTTTGAGGTCAGATGGTGTTGTGTGTGAATTGTCCACCAATCCACCAATATTTAACATGTTACTTATTACTCGAATAAACATTAAGGAAGTATTCGGCAAATAGCGATGAGCATATTTTGCCACTGATTAAAATATTTAGCCCTCTATAGCAATGAAACATTCAATCTTCCGCCTTCTACAATAAAGCACTCAATTTCTACTTTGACAATCTTCATATCGCTTAAAAGGGAAAGCCTGAATCCTCAAATAAGCGCTCCCAAGAAATTTCCACTACGCCTCCTACTATACAAAATATTAGTAAATCTAACAAGATGTTGATAAAAATATCTGAAGGGTCCAATGGTTGCGCAAGACTTTCACGTTCCCGTATTTCAACAATTTTGACCAACATTTTCATAGCATTTACCAGTTATTCTACTACATGGTAATGTGCAAACATCCCTGTCTTCAGGTTTGAATTTGAAATTTTGAATGGTTTGAGAAAAATAACAGCAAAGTCATTTTATATCTCAGTGTGATAAGAGTGCTATACCGCGGTAGATTTTTTGTTTTTAATATTATAATAATAATAATAAATAAATATTGGTGGACAATTCACACAACACCATCTGACCCCAAACTAAGCAAAGCTTGTGTGATGGCGGCCAGATAGCTGATATAATACTTATATATATTTAAATACATACTTATTATACATAGAAACACCCAGACACAGTGCAAACATTTGAATATTGATGGTAGTATTGTTTTTTTATGGTCAAGCTACTTACCGCTAGACTCGTGTCTTTCCTATTTATTAAAAATATTTACGCAACATATTATTATAGGTAAGTCTTACGCGAGCCAAACATCTGCGAAATTTTGGAGCAATATTATTGAAATAAAAAAAACGATGTTAGTGTAATGAATTTCAAAGATACAAAGTTGAATTCAGGTATAAATTTAACTGTCGATATTAAAAAAGTCATTGCTATCCATAGCACATTTTTGCTATTTGATCAACTCGCCTAGTCTAAGCAACGATGTGGTCTAAAACAGTAAAAATCGAACAAGGAGAGAGTGAAAATATACGCTGGCCAAGTGTACCTTGGCAGACGAAAATTAAAAGTTGCCCCACAATATTGATTTTCACTAATATAAACTCTTTTTATACAAAAAATTAAACCGGCTTCAAAACCACAAATAGGCACTCAAAATCGAAAAATAATATAATTACTATCTAAGCGCTACTCACTCATCCATTCAAGTCAGAAAACTCGTAGATAGATACTATGTACGTAGGAAGTAGGCATATGTAAGTAGTATCTAAATACTACTTGTAAGACTTTGCTGGCACCGAGTTCAAATAGATGAGTGAGTAGCGCTTAGATAGTAATTATATTAAGTTATTTTTCGCTTTTGAGTGCCTATTTGTGGTTTTGAAGTGTCGGTTAATTTTTTTGTATAAAAAGAGTTTATTTTACCCCTTTTAGTGCAAAACAAGTTTTCGTCAATGCATTTACACAATTTCGTGTTGACAGAATCGAGTTTCATAACTTTTGTGAAATCGACAATCATGTCATCCAGACAAAATTGTAGGCAAATTTTAGTTTGTTGTTCACATTCCACAAACCATCCAGTCGATTTCGATACAATTTATATGGGACCATTTGGGAAGCATACCAATCCGAACACAAAAAGAAATTTTGAAATTGGTTTGGGCGTTCTTGAGAAATCAGGTAACATATTAAAAAAAAAAAATAGGGTGGTCGAATTGATAACCTCCTCCGTTTTGGAAGTCGGTTAAAAACAGGTGGCGATGATAAATTTGAACTTAAATCAGCTCTAAATAAAGTGGCCAAGTGCGAGTTGGACTCGCCCATGAAGGGTTCCGTTGCAGCAAGTAACATAATATTCATAGTACCCATAGTTCTTGTAGTTCGTTGTAACTTTGATGAAAGTTTTAATAATAGTGTATTTATGACGTACTAAAAAAAAACTACTCATCAGATCGAGTTCAAACTAATTTTCGTTGGTAGTTTTTATGGTAATGTACATCATATATTTTTTTTAGATTTTTTATTCTCTTACTTTAGAAGTTAGAGGGGGGGGGGACACACATTTTTCCACTTTGGAAGTGTCTCTCGCGCAAATTATTCAGTGTAGACAAAAACTATATTAGAAACCTCAACATCATTTTTAAAGACCTATCGATAGATATCCCACACGTGTATGTTTGGTGAAAAAAAAATTTTTGAGTTTCAGTTCTCAGTATGGGGGGCAACCCCAATTTTTCTTTTTTTTTTTTTTTTTTTGTAATAATCTTAATACGGTTCACAGAATACATCTACTTACCAAGTTTCAACAGTGTAGTTCTCATAGTTTCGGCAAAAAGTGGCTGTGACATACGGACGGACAGACAGACAGACAGACAGACATGGCGAATCTATAAGGGTTCCGTTTTTACGTTTTACGGAACCCTAAAAACACAGAGGTGAAGAGAAGATTGTAACCTATGACCTCACGATTGCCTCATGCCATTATTATATCGACAAGCCTCATGGCTTAGTGTGCTTAGTAACTCTGCTTGCAAAGCCGAGGGTCGTGGGTTCGATTCCTTTGGTTCCGATTGGTTCGGTGGGTGGATTCAGTGTAAATATTTGTGTGATGCATTCAAATATTTGTGCTGTGTCTGGGTGTTTCTATGTATACTTTATATGTATGTATTAATAACTTTAAAAGTATTACACCAGCTATCTGGCCGCTATAGAAC
Organism: Ectropis crepuscularia; assembly: GCA_963693475.1. Taxonomy (NCBI): domain Eukaryota; kingdom Metazoa; phylum Arthropoda; class Insecta; order Lepidoptera; family Geometridae; genus Ectropis; species Ectropis crepuscularia. Next base: position 31,257,597 of record OY856341.1, read on the forward strand.
AAGCTTTGCTTAGTTTGGGGTCAATGGTGTTGTGTGTGAATTGTTCACCAATATTTATTTATGTATTTGTTTATTTCTATATTATGTATTTATGATGTAAATCACAACTATTCATTTTTATATAACAAGCAAAAACTTCGAAAATGTACTATGTTTCTTCGTTCCGGAGTCAAAACCCCGCGCAAGCATTTTGCCCTCAAGCAATATGAAGCTCGAACATTTTCCTTATGAACAGGGGCCTTTAATCTCAGCCAGTCGAGATCGCGAGCTATTTCCCAAACAGCCACAAAAAGTCTCCGTAATGGAGAGGAACAGAGGATTCTTGTTTATGCTATTTTTCAAACTTGAGCAGGAATGCCTAAGTAAACAATATTAGGTTTGCGCTTCGTGGAGGGTTTATGTGAAAAATTACTACACTTTTGCTGTTCTTTTAATATTTTTTGATATTTAGTAATAGGCGTTGGATAATGTTGTGGTTATTTACGTCACCGTAAAATTGTAAATACTGTCAGCTTACAAAATTATGTCATTAAGGTGCGCTTATACGGGCAACTAAAATTGCTCAATTCCAGTCAATACTCGTCAATTATGACGTCACGACAACATCAAGCAATTTACGGCAACGGCAACAAGCATCAATACTGCGCAATACAATATTGAGCGATATGGCGCAACTTCATCAACTAGGCAATACTGTCCTACACGAGCATTTCAGTATTCGCTCGCAATGGACGACATTATTCCTGCTGCGGCGGCTTGTAGCGCCACCCGACCTCTCGCTCTCCCCGCGGAAGCAAGACGGCAAGCCGCAAAACAAACAAGTGCGAATGAGATATAATATACAAAAATTGCTAGGAATTATGGCAAAAAAAAAATTATGGCAAATATCTGCGGTGCTTGCAAAAAACCCGTTAGATCGGTACAACTAGTTAAATGCTCGAAATGCCCCAGCATTTTTCACGGTATCTGTGTGAACTTGTCCGACATTCGCAACATTCCCGAAGAGGCAAAAGCGAGTTGGGTCTGTCCGCTTTGCACTATTAACCTGCCGAAATCCGACAATACGGAGTCGCCTGCGCGACCTGCGTCCGGTGAATTGCGCCTTAATTTGCCGTCTACAAGTGCGGGCGGGCGTAATAAAAACACACCAGCTTGCTCACCCGCGGTAACTCCAGACCCCGAACCTATGGAATTATTGTATACTGAGCTGAAGCTCATGAGGGAAGATATGGGTGACCTTAAAAAGCAAATGAACTTCCAGACCGACCACACGATCGCCAAAATCGACGAGTGTAGCTCTAAATGCCGCGTACTCGAGGCGCGCGACACCGCACGCGAACGAGAAATATGCCTTCTGCGCGAGACGGTCGCCGATCTCCGTCAGCAGCTGGGCGCAAAGGTGCAGATCGATTTAAGAAATGAGCTGGAATTGTCTGGTGTAAATGAGGCAAAGGGCGAGAATCTGACCCACTTGGCCCTCGTGACGGCTACAAAGCTCGGCGTTAATCTAAAGGAAGGAGACATCGATTACGTCACGAGAGTCGGCTCCCGCCCGTCGGCAAGTGTCAGCACTACTACTTCTCTCCCTCGGCCCGTGGTCGTACGCTTTGTTCGACGTCAGACACGCGATGATCTTCTGAAGGCCGCCAAGAGTCGCCCGTCATTGAATACTTTAGACATCAAAGTCGGGGGCACAAACCGAAAACTATATCTCAACGAGCGACTTACGAAAGATAACAGACTGTTGTTTCGCACTGCGAGACAACGCTGTAAGGAAACTGGTTTTAAGTACTGTTGGGTCAAAAATGGTGTCATCTTGGCTCGCAGAAAAGAGGGAATTCCAGCGATTGTCATCAGATCGCCAGCGGACTTGGAACGTGGTCTCGGCCCGGCTACAAACTGTGAGTCAGAACATTCCCCCACCGAACCTGCAATTTCACCTTGAAGTCGTGTCTTTTCGTTCGTCTGATATTAGTGTAGTTTCGGCTGTTTCCGGTTTTATTTTTAATTTTAATAATATGCTCAATTGTTTTCTTGATATGTCTAAAAATTTAATATTATGTTATATTTATCTAACTGATCACACCACTCCGCTATGTAAGTCGATAAATGTAGCTTTCCACTTATCTAATAATATTATGCATTTGGTTTCGAATCTCCTATTTAATTGTTATAGCAATGTATACTGTAGTGATTTGGCTATTAAGTTTTCTCAGTCTATAAACTCCACCGATGGTTTCGGTTAATACCACAGACGATATCGACGCAACGATATCCATTGCATGTCATAATTTTGATTCAGCCGAATCCTGCGGATCGTTTCTAAACCAAAACCTTGATGGTAACTTTAGAGTCATCAGCGTAAATATCAGAAGTTACAATTGTAATTTCGAGGACTTCGTAGTCTCGCTAGATCGCTTTAGCACTTGTTTCGATGTAATTATTCTAACGGAATGTTGGTTAACGAATAACACTTTATTGCAGCCCCTACCAGGTTATAACTGCTACCGTTCTAGTCGTCAAATAAACAAAAATGGCGGAGTAGTCATTTATGTCAAAACTCGTTACTACGCTACGTCGTTTGAACCTGATCTGATAGACTCAGACTCTCTAGGGTTACACCTGGACAACAAAATAACCATAATGGGAATCTATCGCTCTCCTTCCATAATAAATATAGATCCATTTTTGTTATCTCTAGATACTGTCCTCGAAAAAGTAAAAATTATATCCCCCCTTGTGGTTGCAGGCGACATTAACATAAACTTGTGTGATCCTGGAGATAAACATGTCTCCCAGTATCTCTGTGTAATGGCTTCTCACGCCTTACTTCCTGCTATTACCTCCCCGACTCGGAACCGTACCTGCCTTGATCATATATTCATCAGTTCTGAACGTAAAACTGTTGGTGCCGTTTGTCAGTCTTCTGTTACTGACCATTCCATCACAATTGCCTGCTATCCCGCTAGAATAAAAAAACAAAATTCTTTAAACAGACACTATCTAAGGACTAAGTATGATGGCGTGGCTTCAGAGCTGGTTCTTACAGACTGGTCTCCGGTACTGTCTTGTTCAGATGTTAACTGCGCCACAAATATTTTTAATTACCTCTTGTCAAATGCTATAAAAAATCATACAGAATCTATTAGAGTGGGTCGTAGAGACGCGATACTAAAGCCATGGATAACTCCTGGTTTGATCAGGTGTATGCGACATCGCGACAAACTGCACGTCGACAGTAAAAATAACCCTAATGACAGCCAACGTTCTCTGATATATTTAAGATACAGAAACTTTTGTAACAAACTTTTACGTAACGTGAGGACTTGCTACAACAGTCAACTGTTGGAGCAAAGTAAGAATAACCCAAAGCAACTTTGGAAAACCATTAAAAATATTTGCTATACTTCCAGGCAAAGTAGTACTTCCTCCGACTTGATGAAAGGCAATGATGGAAACCCTCTCAACCGGTGCAATCGTCACTTCGCTTCGGTAGGCAAAAACCTCGCAAATGCCATTTTATCTAAGCTCAGTGTAACCGAAGAGACGTTAATAAAATCGCATAAAACAATGCCGTCATGCGCTCAGTCACTGTTTTTGTATCCCACGGACCCGCATGAAATGTCGTGCATAATAGCTGGCCTAAAAACAGACTGCACTCCTGGGCCTGACTCTATCCCGTCCAAATTATTAAAAATGTCACTTCAAACTCTAGTCACTCCTTTACATCACATATTTAATTTAAGTCTAGAAACCGGGGTTTTTCCAGATTGTTGGAAAATTGCATCTGTATCTCCCATACATAAAAGCGGCTCTACATCGTCTCCAGATAACTACAGGCCTATCGCTCTACTCAGTATAATTTCTAAAATCCTTGAGAAGATTGTTAACACTCGACTCACAAAATTTCTAGAGCAACAAAACATTATTTCGGATAGGCAATTTGGTTTTAGACAAGGTAAGTCAACGGAGGACGCTGCTTCTCTTTTGGTGAATTTGGTATCCTCTTACGTGGACGGAGGAGCGAGATGTGTTGCCGTGTTTCTGGACGTGGCTAAAGCTTTCGACTCCTTATCGCCTGGTTTGCTCCTGAGAAAGCTGGAGGCATCCGGTGTCAGAGGCGTCGCTCAGGATTGGTTCCATAGTTACTTAACTGGTCGTTCGCAATTCGTCAAAGTCGGTAACCACTCCAGTGATCAACTTCCAGTGAACTATGGAATTCCACAAGGAAGCCTGCTCGGTCCGACCTTGTTTTTGCTCTACATAAATGATATAGTAAACAGTGAGCTTCCCAATGCCGATATCATCACCTACGCCGATGACACTGCGATTGTTTTCCATGGCGAGTCATGGAGTCAGGTATTTCGCCTTGCCGAAGATAATCTGGCGGTCCTTGCCGATACTCTAGCTAAAAATTTGCTCACTTTAAACGCGCGTAAGTCTAAATACATCGCTTTTGGCAAAACTTCGGTTTCTCGTCCACCCTCTCACTTACGTTTGAAAATCCATTGTTGCTCCACAGTTTACCAATCTCAATCTTCGCCTTGCTCTTGTAGCATCATTGAGGGAGTCCAGAGTATGAGATACCTAGGAGTAATAATTGACGAGAATCTATCGTTTAAATACCACATAAACGATATATCATCACGCGTGCGTAAATTGATTCATATTATGAAAAACCTGAGGGACTGTGCACCTATATCTCTTCTTAAGGACATTTACATCTCGCTATGTCAGTCAGTCATCCAATACTGCATTTCGGTTTGGGGATGCGCTGGAAAGACGTATTTGATAACGGTTGAGAGAGCACAACGGGCTCTAATTAAAGTATTGCTAAGGAAGCCTTTTCGTTTTTCCACCGATCTACTCTACTCCGAATTTAGCGTTCTAAGAGTTCGACAGTTGTTTGTGCTCAACGCTGTTATGAGGACTCACTCTTGCTTAAGATCCCGCGAAGATTACTTAACGTTATTGGCTAAGCGCTCTACCAGGGCATACTTACTGCCTCTACCCCACGCCAGGTCATCCCTTGCTAGGCGTGCGCCGTCGTACTCGCTTGTCTGTATCTACAACAACGTGTCGAGGCGGTTGCGAGACTGCGAACACTTGACGAAATTCGAACTTAAAAATAAATTAAAAGCCTGGTTACAAACTCTTACGTATGATGGCACTGAGGAACTCATAGGTTGTTTGTATAGTAAATAGTTCATAAACAGTGGATAGCTTAGTTTGTTAGACACGGTTAGATATTCTTGTCAACTTCTAGAGTTGTAATAATTTTTATTTTGTTTAATTGTTTTCTTTTTCACCTTTTGTTTCATTGTAATAACTATGTAAAATGTTCCATTTAGTTATTAGTAATCTACAGTTTAACTGAAACGAATTTATTCTTTGAAATTTCGCACTCGAGCTCCAAGATACAAGTCTTGCACTTAGTTTGGAGCTCACTGCTAATCAACAAATGTTTTGTTTTGTCAATACTAATGTTTAATTTTGTTAAAGTGTTTAACCTTGTGTTGGTAAATAAATTATTCTTAAATTATTCTTATTATTCTTATTTCCAAGCCCATTGGATATTCGTCAATTCGTATCGGCGACATTGAGCAATATGAAATATCTGGAGCAATTAGAAGCAATATCGCCGAAATAACTGCCGCAATTTATTGAAATAAATTGCGTTTAATTGCTCCATTAATTGCTCCAGATCGGTCCATTCGTGTCGCCGAGCAATTATTACCCTCGTGTAAGCGCACCTTTACATAGACTATAGCAAATTTAACCAACAGCAGGTTTTTAATCTTGTGATTTTTTTAACAAACTGACGTGTCTACAATTTTACAGTGACATATCCATTCTGGAGAGTGTAGCAATGATCTGCATGTTCCAATATATCTTGTTTTTTTTTCTATTAGGTCGCTTTTAGCTCGAAAAACAATACAATTTCATAGTTGAAATAGGTATCAAAGACTCGAACGATTTGACTTAACTTTTGTGGCATAAGCAAATCATAGTCCAGTCATTTAAGCTTAAATTAGGTAAGAATCTCGGAATTCGAGATACCCAGCTGTAAGTCAGTAAATACTTGTTTAGTGACACCCTAAAAGTTCCTACAAAAAAAACCTACATATGGTACGCAACTATTAAATTTCAAGGTCAAAACTCACAAAATTCGTTTTTTTTTGTGCTTTTGTTGTAAATATTTCATTTCCTATGGGTGTTTTGCTATTTGTATGTATTATCAATATTATTCTCTACAAATTTGGTTAAAAACAATTTTTATACGGTGAACCGTTTTCGAGATAGAGGGCGGAGAGCGCGCGGTCACAGCATCACTTCAGGTCAACCGGTGCCTCCGGTCGATAACGAGACATATACAGTTGTCTCAAGTTCTTCCATGATTTCGGGGCCAAAGGTTCCATAATCGTTAATGTCCCTCTGATATGGTAGAGCATTGAGACAAGCTTGCCCATTACATTGGTCACAAGCTAAAGAGCATTGCCAGCCCGCTTTCCTGCATCCGCATCGCGAACCACAACCACTCTTGCAGTTGCATTAAATTTGGATGAACTAGCTGCACTAGCAGCATTGGAGGAAGAAAATTGTTCGGCCCAGAGATTATTAGAGAGTGGAACTCAAACCTTATTAGCAGTCTATCATGCTCCGAAATCTGTGAAAAGTCTCGATCATCTTCGTAATATGCATTACTTCAAGTCTATAAAACTGAATAAACTTGTGCAGCTGTCAAATATTCCACCAACAGTGCAGCTGCTCATCAACATTTCAAACGTGTATATTATTAAGTGCGTACAGTGGCCGCGAGCTCGCCACCCTCTATCTCGAAAACGGTTCACCGTATAAAAAAGTTATAAAACAATATATGTAGGGAATTTTGTATTCTACAATATTAATCATACATACAAATAGCAAAAACCCATAGGAAATGAAATATTTACAACAAAAGCGCAAAAAACCGATTTTCGTGAACTTTGACATTGAAATTTAATAGTTGCGTACACCCTACCATATGTAGGTTTTGAGACAACTTTTAGGGTGTCAATATACAAGTATTTACAGACTTGCAGCTGGTTATCTCGAATTCCGAGGTGAACTTACTAAAATGACTGGACTATCAGTTGTGGAATGATTTTGCGGTATGGTTATTTTTCAATGTAAATAATTTAAGTGTCTTCGAGACGTGTCATGTCTAGATAATTTGTGATCGAGAGTCAATTGACTTCTTCTAAGCAAGTTTTATGCCAGACTGCATCATCGCATATAAGGCGAAATGTTGGTCAAACATCACTTAATTTGAAGAAAAAAAACAGTAGGTACCTTTCTTCTCCGGGTGTGCCGACAGAAGTGAAAACTTGCAGAATTATTACTATGTTTAAATAATTATACGTACACACACAGTATATGTACATACTTCTATAGCGGTATTGGTAACAGTTAAAGTAACGCGAATTCAATTATTTTCTCCTCAAAAAATCCTTAACGCACCTGAAAAGTTTTCAGTTCGAAAAATATACATGCACAAGTGTACTCTAATCCCTGATTAAAATGATCAAAATGTATACTTTCCGAAAAGAATTCAGTAGAATAAGCGTATTTTCACGGAGAATTTGTAATCAGCATCTATTATTCCGTCCTAAGTAAATGAGAATAAAAACCTTCGGAAAGTCGACAGAAAGCTCTATTGGTGTTTGATATTACTTGGCGGATATTTTGTGTTCTACAACCTGCTTCCATTGAAGGTATTTAAGTGATTTTTTAAAAAATGATTTGATTCTAGTTGACCGCCATCTCGCCCGATATAATGCGGCGATGCAGACTACGATGTAGCATGCTTACTTAAGGTACAAGTTCACGCGGAGACCACGACACGAGACTGCGACAGAAGACCGCGACCGGAGACCGCGACAAGCACTTTACAGTATAGAATTATATGAGCGTCAGTTCGCGCCGCGACCGCGACCGCGACCTGTCTCGGTCTCCGGTCGCGGTCTCGGCGCGAACTGACGCCCATACAATTCCATAGTGTCAAGTGCCTGTCGCGGTCTCCGGTCGCGATCTCCTGTCGCGGTCTCCGGTCACGATCTCAGTGCAAACTTGTACCTTTAGATGAAACTCAATTTACTCTCGACTTGACACCAAAACTATAACAACCGGGAAAACTCAACTCAAGTCACGCATTCTAGAGCCTAGACGTTGCCGCGTCGGTATTATGAAAATGGAATCAAACCTCGTACTAGTAAAACGTCGACTATGAAACGATGTCGCTTTTTCAAACAACAAGCAGTCCGATAGAAAAAATGGAAAGGTGCTATTTGATAATGCTGTACAACTGCACACTCTGCGAAAACCATCCGACAAAAGTCGGATAGGCTAGCCACTAATATTATTTGTTTCTAGGGGGCTGCAACCAGGGCTTCAGGGAGTTTAGGGATGTCGTATCAACAAAAACCAAAGTAGACTAGACTATTTTAGCTGTAAGGCTGCTTGAAGCTAAAAAAAGTGGATGTGGTTTTGTCACAAACACGGCCGTTTGTTGTACGTGAATATTATACACTAATCGCTCAAAAGTATTTGGTCACTCATAAAGATGGACTTTGTAAAAGTTGTACTAAGTGTAAATCTCATTACGTAACAACATAACCACAAGAATAGCATCGTTTCCACATCAACCGAGCGATGTTTCAGAGTCAAATCTTGGTGTAATTAACTCTTGATCTTGTTGGTCTTGATATTACGATTCTATAGCTACACAATGCTGAATCGAATGCAAGTTAGACATCTCATCATTATCATTATTAATTATATCATCATATATAACCGTCCGCGATATTTTTCTCGTCAGTGTTTTTAACACGTTTTTATTAGCTTCACTTGTAACTTACATACATATGTAAGAAAATCTTGGAATCTTAATTTGACCCACTTCCCGGTCTTCGATTAGGATGAAATTTTGCACACGCTCTGAATTCTGATGACAATACATGACTAGCCAAGAAACGTCATTACTAATAAGATCGCCTCCCCAAGATGGCGGACTAGCTGTTTGAAATCGACCCCCAAGATATGGGTATCAAAGGAAAGAGTTTGCTGTCAGGAATACGAAAAAAAAATAGTCACGTGACTTAAATCCAACATGGCGGACATCCAAGATGGCGAATTGGCTATTTGAAATGCATCACCATGATATGGGTATTAAATGAAATGGTTTGCTGAATGGGATACGAAAAAAGTAATCACGTAACCTAAATCCAACATGGCGGCTGTTCCAAGGTGGCGGATTAGGTATTTGAAATGCAGCCCTATGATTTAGGTATAAAATGAAAGGGTTTGCTGAAAATAATGCGAAATTACATTTTCTTACCAAATTATCTTGACGTCATGGGTATCGATCAATTATTTTTGTCATTTTTAGTGCGTGCTAAAAGCGTGTTTTTTAGTTTTTTAAACTATTATTTAACTTTCCTCCCTATAAAAGCAATTTGAAAGACGTTTTTATGTCAAAAAGTAGCACTGTGCTATGATTGTCTAATAGGGTACCAGACTGGGTCAAAAATACACCATACTAATTAGTCCGTCAGCTAGATCATGGAAAAATATTGGACACGTATTTTTTGTTTTTTCATAATATTAAAAATCGACAAAGATATAGACCATCAAACTTCGAGAGTGGGGGGTCGCGACGTCACTCGTGAGTAAAAATCGTACTCACAAGTGACGTCACACGAAACTTCGAAGCGCTGTCTCTTCGTCATTTTTTGTTTGCGAAACAAAAGAAAAAATACGTGTACAATATTTTTTAACAATCTAACTAACGGGCTACTTAGTTTTTTTGAGGATTGTACCCTATTGTCGTATCACAAACATGATCAGTCTTCACGTGATCACGGCGCAGCGGTTGTAATGTTGTGCGAAATGTCGAGGTAATTAAACAATTACCTATATCGGTGATTAAAGCCCCGTATAATAATTATGAACATTATGTTTGTGTTCAAATCGCGAAACTTTAAAAACAATATGATGTAAGTTTAGTTTTGTACCTTTAGTTTTTTGCCATCAACAAAACCGAAAATGTATGGATCATTTCTATCCGTGATACATCTATGTTATTTCTTTCTAAGATATATAAATTGTCAGATGAGTAAACAAAATCCCTTCAGAGTTTATTAACATAGCTTCCTCTATTTTCCGCGATAGCATCATGAATCTGCGGTTATAAATGAAGATGTATTCCTACTTTAACCGAACCTTTATTCACGTCTTAATTTTATGCCTCGCATCCATTCTTCCTGGTTTAAATGAATAGACGCAATAACAGTACATTGTACGGGAACAGTTGTGTTGGATGCGTGCATTTACTAAAAGGTTTGTAGAATCAAAACGCTTTCTCGTATTTCTGCTGCCTTATATAATGAAGCATTTTTAGAATCCTACTCACATTCATCATCATCATCATCATCAACAGCCCATTAAACGTTCCCACTGCTGGGACTCGGGGCCTTCTCTCGCAAGGAGAGAGCTAAGGCCATAATCCACCACGCTGGCCCAGTGCGGGTTGGCGGATGACACATGACTTCGAAAGATTCTAGGTACATGTCGGTTTCCTCACGATGTTTTCCTTCACCGTTTTAAGTTAGCGGTATTACGCACATGACTTCGAAAAGACAGTGGTGCGTGTGGGGTTTGAACCCGGGGTCTCCGGATCGGCAGGCGCCGTTCTCCCGACTAGACCAGCCGTAACTTCTACTCACATTATGAATGCGAAAGTTTAGAATTTTCATAAATATAGTGACGAGATGAGCAGGACATGTACCTGATGGTAAACAACACGCCTGCCTATAACAACACAGTATCAAGCAACTATTGGCATAACAATAGTCCAAATCATTACCTAACACTGCACTGACGTCTTCATCCAGAGATGTAAGATGAGTCCTCTCTATCCCCTGTCATTTCTCTAGAAACATTGCCTTTAAAAGCGGATATTTACCGGTATAAGTAGCATTTGGTATCTTTAAAATCGTTTAATCGGCAAAAATATGTAACGATTTGATTTTACTCAAACATTTGGAAACTTTTGCGTTGTGTTATGTCGCATAAAGCAGCGAAAAAAAAAACAGGATAAACCAATAATTGAAATCCTACTAATATTGTAAATGTGAAGGATTGATTGTTTCGATGTTTGGATGTCTGTTGCTCAATCACGTCGTAACTCCCGAATTGAGCGAGTTAAATATTGGAACATAAATACATTTCGGAGAGTGCGCGACTGATCTGCATAACTTAATACCACCTTGCCCTTTTTTTTATCGGACTGCTCGTAGCTCGAGAAAGCGTCATAGTTTCATGGTTGATGTTCCAAAGACACGTACAAAGAGGTTTGACTCTACTTTTGTGATAAGAACATCTAGGCTGTGGAATGAGCTACCTGAGTGGATTTTCCCCGATAGTTATAATCTTGGTGTCTTCAAGTCGAGAGTGAATCGGTTTCTTCTAGGTAAGCACGCTTCATCGTAGGCCGCATCGTCGCTTTACATCAGGCGAGATGCCGGTCAAGTGTAAACCTATTATAGTTAAACAAAAAAAAAATTGTTGTCTAGAGTAGCACATTGTCCACTTTTCACTTAACATTGTCCACTTTTCCAACGCGGGAAAATGACAAAAATGAGAACTAAGCGGGTAAAACTTCGGAGCACTGCTAGTCTTTTAATAAAAGTAGGTTCAGGACAAAATAAATTAATAACTACTTATTACTGAAAGAAAAAACTTCTTTTGTACAGCCTTCGGAAGTAAGTACATAAATATCCTAAAATTAGAAAAGAGTTTATATTGTAGTTAGGGCGCAGTCTCAAGGAGGATACGGGTGACTCCCGCTTCGCTCGCTTTATTGTTATAGTAAAGGTTGGCCATTGCCATTCAACGTGGGAACGCGAGCGTCATGGGACTTATGAGCACAGACTAAGTAGAGAGATACGCGCAGTTCAGGGTTTGTACGGAGATTAGTTTTATGGGTTATACATTTGGCCATGTTTGGTTATAAGTTTTATTACCTTTTTTGATTTTGTATTACAATAATTACAGATTAGGAAGACATATAGACACCAGCATTAGGAGTCAGCTAATTTCACTTGTAAATAACAACACAGATAAACTGCTATTTGGCACGAGCAAACTCGCAAGATTTCACCCACTCAAGCGCTTATCGCGCAAATCCTGCTCCACCTTCGCTCCAACGTTATGCCGCTGTACTAGCATGTCAGTGATGCAAGCATACGATTTGTACCTACCAAAAAGCTAGGCTAACTAGAACTGCCGATAGGAGTGAAAACCTCAGAATTTGATAGCTCACTTTGGAAACTACGCGGGTCAAACCGGAGGGCGTGGCCATGACCACGGCCGTCTGATGCATCTCTAGATGGCCAATGGGAAAAGCTGACGCATTTCTGGATGGTCAATGGCCATGGTCCCGAGTTCACCCGAAAATTTCTTATCATTCCCGAGCGTGATGCTAGAGTTCAATTCACAGCCCACAAACAATAACAATAGAAAAACACAGCAGTAACAATAGATCAGTGTTTTGTTTACTGACTCCAATTATAACTCTTATATTTGTCGTTGAAAAGACAAGAAAATAGCGAACGACTGACGTTCTACTTTCATTAAAACTTTTCCAGAGTTGGTTCCGGAAGAGCTTATGACACAAAACAAGGTTGTACAATAAAACAATGTAATTAAGCCTGCTGGAATGAAACGTGAGCCCGTTTCAACCCGTGGTTGTGTGCCTCAGCTTTAAATGGCTCAAATGTGCGCATTCAGAATCTTGAGATCGGAAGTGTGAATCAGTAGGTAAATCATACAAGCATAATCAGCCCACTAAACGTTTCCACTGCTGGGACTCGAGGCATTCTCTCGCAAGGATAGAGTCAAGGCCAAAATCTTACGAAAAAGACTTCAAAGTCTTGAACATCGACAAAAAATTGCTATCCTATCGGTTTTTATCGGATACACTTCGGAGAGTGTGCGACTGATTTGCATGATCTGATACCACCTTGTCCTTTTTTCTATCGGACTGCTCGTATCTCGAAAAAGTGACATCGTTTCATGGTTCATGTTCCAAAGGCACGAACGAAGAGATTTGACTCTACTTTTGTGATAAGAACGTCCAGGCTGTGGAATACGTTGCCTGAGTGGGTTTTCCCCGATGGTTACAATCTTTGTGTCTTCAAATTGAGAGTGAATCGGTTTTTTCTAGGTAAACACGCTCCATCGTAGACCACATCGTCGCTTAGCATCAGGTGAGATGGCGGTCAAGTGTAAACCTATAGAAGTTAAAAAAAAAAACTACCGCGCTGGACCAGTGCAGGTTGGTGAATGACATATGACCTTGAAACAATCTAGGTACATGTCGGTTTCCTCCTGATGTTTTCCTTCACCGTATTGAGTTTGGATTGGATACACCGAAAGTTTGGATGTTTAGATGTATACTGCTCAATCGCGCTGGATAGCTTGAACGGATCGAGTTGAAATTTAGAACGCGGATTATAGTCTGGAATAACACATTAAATTAGCGTTAAAGAGAATGTGGATGAAACCCCGGTGTGCTGCTAGTAGCTACATTTTAATCATAAATAGGATGTCTGCGTAAAACTCCAATAAAGGCCTGTTCACACCGGAGCGGTAATCGCTGTCGACCGCGGCAGAGAAAACCGAGTGGGTAAGCGGTAATATTACTGTTCACACCAAAAAATACCGCCTACCCAGGAGGTACGTACAAAATACCGCGCGGTATTTACCGCTACCCACAGCGGTACCGAATACCGCTCCGATGTGAACGGGAACAGGCCTTAACCGTCAGGTACCTAAATTTACCATAGTGCGTGAGATTTTATAAACTCACAGCAGGTAAGGTTAGATTAGTTTATATATATAATCTAAGATCATCAGATTGTTATCAGTTTTTAAAATTTTACGGTGACATATAATATACTAGCAGCGCCCGGCGGGCTTACCCGTGTAGTTCCCGATCCCTTTACTTACCTGGAATGAAACCTATTTGCTCTTCCAGACTATTATTCGATTATATTCCAAATTTCAATCTGATCTGTTAAGACCTCACGACGTCATTGAGCCACAAACATCTAAACACCCAAACTTTCACATTTACCTCTATAATATCGATAGAATCATCTATCTGTACAGTACAAAGTTTGCTTAGTTTTAAGCTAGACTGTCGTGTGCGAAAAATTTCGATCAAAATTTCCATAATATTAATTTAATAACGAATAATGTAATGTTATGACGACATTCGACTACCCAAATCGGTAAATAACGTCCCTTGAGAGTATCCGCGGTGAATATACATATGAATTATCGACCAGACGAAGTCGCGACGAGCTAGCTTGTTCCACTAATAATAATGTTATTGCGAAAGTATGTATAGATTAATGAATGTTTGTAACTCTTTCCTGTAATCTATACTAAAATTATAAGCTGAAGAGTTTTTTTGTTTCAACGCAAGGAATTTGGGACTACTGTACTACCGAATTGAAAGAATGTTTCTCTGTTGCTTAGTCCATTTATCGAGGAAGGCTATATATAGGCTATTTAACATTACGCTACTATCAACATGAGCGAAGCATTAATGAAAAATGTAACAAAAACGGGAAAAAACATAGCTTTTTGAGAGCTTTCGTGGCGTGACACCATGTGTCTATATTTTAAAGGTTGCGTCATTAAAACCGAAGGTACGAATATGTTCAAAATTTGAATTGTTACGACCAATTTTCGATAGATAGCGTAGCAACGCGCGTACGGTTCAGCTAGTATAGACTAGCTATTCCATATCTATAGAGATATAGAATAAAGTTTAGCACATGTTATATATTTTGAGATATCTATTAATAATAATAGGCCACTTTTAAACCTCCGACCCGACCCGAGGCCCCGACCAAAAAGAGAGGTGTTATAAGTTTGACGTTGATGTCTGTTTCTTTCTCTCTCTCTCTCTCTCTCTGTGTGTGAGTGTATGTGTGCGCACGCAAACGGATGGACCGATTTTGATGCAATTTTGTTTTATTTGCAGGCCAGTTTCCGTGCAGTGGTTCTGAATTCTGAGATTATCTTTGGTTAATGTTGATTCAAATTAGCCACCTCTACAAAATGGTGGATACAATATTGTTCACAACTGCCTCAAAATGGGTATGAAATAAAAACGCTCGACTAGTAAAGTGATATAACGAATTTCAAACTCAAGGTAGTCGGGGATAAATATTTTTTTTAATGTTGTTCTTGTGCAGTAGAACAAATTTTAAGGGAATGCAAAGTAACTGAAACTACGGCAAGCTAAAATATTTTTTGTCTATTGAAGTTCGTTTTACCGTTTGCGAAAATTGCTGTACTTATTTGAGTTTGCTAAAAACTGTGTGTTCCACTTCGACGCTACTAAACTATGCGGCTACATTACCATGTCTATGACGTTAGCTAAAGACTTTTTCCTATACCAAAATTGTTATAAGCTCACGATGAAATGTTTTAACTTCAATCAATGTCCGGAAAAACAAAAATCGACTTCAATTTAAAATAAACTACGACACTCGATCGAATTTCATCAGAAACCGTCACTGTGTCATCCAGATAATTAAAAGTAAAGTTAAGTTTTTTTGTTCATATTAAAAAAAACCAAACTGATTGCATTTAAATTTATATGAGACCATCTCTGAACTATGACAAACAAAAAAAAAAGACCAACAAAATCGACTCACAATCGTTCATAGTAAAACGTTAATTAACTAAACCACAAAACAATTTTTTGTAATGATTCCCGCAACTACAGGCTTCGTTTTAATCAAAACATCAGCCTGATTGTACGGGGAAGGAAATTTAGGCGTTTACGCATTCAGCGTTGAAAACTCATTAATTTCTAGCTTTCCTCGTGGTAATTACATAAATTCGTCCTCGACTTGCGTCGGCCGTAGGGAACGTTTCCACGGGCCAGTGGACGGGCCACTGGGGCGAGTCACTGCGACTAGCGACTTAAAGTTGGTTCAACATTCACAGACTTCTCTATCGCAGTGATGGCTATAGGTTGATCTCTTGCTTTGAAAACTGCCTCGGTTCTATGCTGATCGAATCCAAGTTTGATCCGCGAATGTTAGAATTAAGTCATCAATTGAAAAAAAAAGCTAATTCTGGCTGACTCTGTATTAAGTGTGACGTTCCGTGGTGTTTGACAGCGGTTTTCCAAATATCCGTATTAAAAGCTTCTGTACAGCATTTTCGGGAGCATAAAGCTGTGAAATTTCTACGTATTTAGTACGTTCTAAATACGTAGAAATTCTACGTAGTTTGTATATATGTTAAGGCCGATTTACATCAGACAAGCGAATGCTCATTCTATCCCCACTGTATCAAATTCATTTGGTGTAAACAAACGTAGAGCATCCTTTCGTTGTTTTCTTTGCATTCGCAAAGATTCTATGGAATATATAATACGGAAAACGCTAAGAACAATCTTTCGCTTACACTAAAAGATCGAGAAATAATGCTCTTGTTCCAGCTCTAGCTCTATGTTCGTTCAGTTTAAATCGGCCTTTACGCAATAGCGCCGCCGATTGTGAATCGAATCTAATTAATAATGTATTATTATTTTGTTTGGTAGATCGTAGTTCACAGGTGGTTCTATTAAATTTTATTGAAAACGGTGTAGCGGTGTTTGGAATATGAGCAAAAACCTAAATTGTTTTTCAGAAACTTCACCAAATTAAACATTGACGTGATTTGTCAAACTATCGAGTCTATTTGCATCTTGCAAACGCCTCATTATATTTTTAATTTTTTTCTACAAACGAGGCGGACTTTTATTATACAAACATTTTTTTAAATGTTCGCCTATTTCTCGGATACGCCGGAATCGATTTTGATATATTTTTTTGTTATTAATTTTATTTATAATATAATATTCCTACATTTTTTTCATCTTTAACGCACTCTTATCTCACTTTATGTAGGGTCTCTTATATCACACGTGCGGTTTCTCCATTCGTCTCTGTAATTTGTCATAACTGAGGTAGCAATTTGAACAGAGTAAATTTAACTCTAAAACATTGTTATTAGAGTCTAGTAACTGTCGTGTAAGGAATGTCAAGCGATATATTTTTAAACCCCCATGCAAAATCACGCGGTGTTATATTATGTTTGAAGTGCCTGTATGTGTCTGTCTGTCTGTGTCACTGTCTGTGTTCACTCGAACGAATAACTGCTTTCTTCTTATAAGCACGCTCCATCGTAGACCGAATCGTCGCTTAACATCGGTCCTGATGGCGGTCAAGTGTAGACCTATAAACGTTAAAAACGGTGTAACTTGCAGTATGTGAAACCTTACGGTCGAGTGGTCCAAACTTACTGACTTAGCAGGCGTAGACCCAAATTTATGTGCGATCATTAAATCCGGGCGTGCGTGCCATTAGAGGCAAGCCGACGTTGTAAGAACTAACCCACTACTGTGCAAAAAGCCGTTAATGGATGTGCACTTAAGGAAATTTTGACAAGTGAAGAGAGGCTATGATTACTGGGCAGTTAGGGAGGAGAACGTAGCGGTGGTAGCTGGTATTGGAACCTGCACCTTTTATAGGTTGTAATTAGATTTAAGTACACAAATATATTGGTTAATAATTTGTAGCGTAATATTATTTTTGGACTTTTTATGATTATGACATCAGGACAATTATATTTTTCTTTTTTTGTAACATTGTATTTAAGTGAAATAATGTTCACATGTAATTGTAACCTAACGGATAAATAATTAGTAAAAAAGTTCGACAATTGATATGCAAATGACGTTAACCTATGGTTATTGATACGTGAGTATTAGAGGATTTTACTTGTAAGTTAAGAAACCAATTTTCCAAGCCATTAACACTAAGAGATACCTCTGCGAGTTTTATCGGTTCTAATTAGATAACATTGTAATTAACAAATAAACGTTTTTTTTTATTAAATCTGTATTTAATTTAATCTGTAGATATTTTCGACTAGAATAAACAAACATTTGCATTTCTGTTTAAAGGGCATACTTTCCAGATAACAGTTTAATGAGAATGTTCAATTTAATGAACACGTTTCTCGATCCAAACCGAAATTATAAAACTGACACGCACCTATTCACTTAATTCTAAGCACCAAATTAATTTTAATTGATAATACGAACCCCGCTTTAGCTCTCAATACACCCGGCTAATTTGTGGGCCTCACGTGACGCCGTAACAAACAAAAGGCTCGGATTTTTATTTATCACTTGAAAGGTGAGGTCATATCAGGGTGAAGCAATAAAGGAACGTACCCTTATAACTCTGTTATTCCCTTTCTGTCAAAACCTAATGCTGACCGTCTATTGTTTTCGGTAGGGATGTGCTACGCCGGTGTCCGTACTTAAGTTTTTTTTGACAATATCGATTTTATTGCTGATGGCGATTCTCGTAAGCATAATGTCCGGATTCCGGGCTTTTTCTTATGTTTGTTTATTTATTAATTGATCAAACAAATTAGAAACACATCTTTGGGAGAGGAGAGCTGGTATAACGGTGCGCTGTTCTTCCTGACCGCCACGTCCTTGCGTGGTTGCCAACGTGCGATGGGAAACACGGTGGGCTGCAGGATTGCCTACATTGCGGTGCGCCACTATCCCTATCTTCTGCAGCCGAAAATTGGTAAACGGTGGGACCACAGACCTGACCCGTCGCAGGTGACCAAGAGTGTCCAGACATAGGGGCGTCCGACACCTATTTACTGTGGTCTCCGAGGTAGTCACGGTGTACCTTAGGTTCAGGTGCGTCGGTGACGACGGTATGCTTCATCCTATGGGCCCGGAGACAGGGAAGCCGTTGCGAGTTTCGTTGAGGAATGCTGGAGTGGTTTCGCGTTCCCGCTACAAGTATTAGCAGGTTTAGAACCCCGTGCAGGTTTTAGTCGGTACCAAGTCCACCCATGGTGTCGAGTCCGCCATAACCAGACCATTTCCCCCAGACGGTCATCATCATCATCATCATCATCAGCCGCAAGACGTCCACTGCTGAACATAGGCCTCCCCCCTAGATTTCCACAACGAACGGTCCCGCGCAACCTGCAACCAGCGGTTTCCAGCGACCTTTGTTAGGTCATCTGTCCATCTAGTGGGAGGCCGTCCAACACTGCGTCTTCCGGTTCGTGGTCGCCACTCGAGAACCTTTCTTCCCCATCGGTTGTCAGTTCTGCGAGCGATGTGGCCTGCCCATTGCCACTTCAGCTTGCTTACTCTTTGAGCTATGTCGGCCACTTTCGTTCTTTTGCGAATATCCTCATTACGGATTCTGTCGCGCAAAGAGACTCCGAGCATAGCTCTCTCCATAGCTCGCTGTGTGACTTTGAGCTTTGTTATGAGGCCCACAGTTAAGGACCACGTCTCAGTTCCATAAACCATCACTGGCAACACGCATTGGTTAAAGACTTTTGTCTTTAGGCATTGGGGTATTTTGGACTCAAAGATGTGCCGAAGTTTCCCGAACGCTGCCCATCCGAGTTGGATTCTTCGCTGGACCTCTTTGAGGACCTCTTTCCCAGACGGTAGGGTATGCGTAAAAGCATTTTTTCCACGTTTTTTTGTACGTGGAGAAAATGCTTAAGCGTGGGGGATAGGGATTTTGCTGCGCAAATTTAATAAAATATGAGACTAATCGGAAGTGACGTGTAAAAATTGTCCGTGACCAGTGCGGTCAACATTATTTTTCAGACGATGGTACCATACGTAATACAATGACGCAATTGTTTTTGCAATTTGTGTTGTTTCTATATGTCACTATTGTAAGATCTTCGTTACTTCCGTCCTTCCCGTAAGCCATTCTTCCTACTAATATTATAAATGCAAAAGTATATATAACATAGAAATATATTTGTAGCTCAGCCCAATTACGCCAGAACGTCCGAATAGGTCAAGTTCAAACTTGGAACAAGGTTAGACTGTAGTCTGGAAAAGCACATGGGATACTTTTTCTCGCGAGAAAATAACGAAAACGAGAGCTGCCCAAATAAAAATCGCGGGATGTCTTATACATTTAAATTTATTTGAAAGTGTTAAAAAATAAATTTTTGTGGCATAAATGGCCGTAATTTTTACACTAACTTGGTTTAATTTCAATAGCTTCAAGTGAGTGTAGATTTAAGTATTTAGTTTTAATTTAAACTCAAAACCAGACAAACATGTCCTTGACAAACACATGGATGCACTAATGGCTAGAAAGTATTTTTGCAAAAGTACGTGTTTTACTCATTAAGGTACGGAACCTTAAAAAAGAAAGCAATAATGGAATAGCCCCGAAAATTTCTGACTTCTTATTTTCGGACATTTTTTATGAACCTAAAATATACTACCTATATCAATCCCAAAATAGATGACTAGATAAAATTGAAGATTACTTAGAAAACGATGAAAGTTCACCAAAACTAATATCTATCATTGCGATAAAAAAGGACCAAGGATTTTAAAGGCGGTTCCGTAATCCGGAGAATATCAGCGCGTCCATCTCTATCACCTAAAACATATTATGCTATCACGTAGTAGGCGTACGTTTGCAGATGCTATATCAATTTGAGTCTTAACGTGTAAGATGTAAAGCTGGTAATTTATTGAACCCTGGACCATCTGTGGAGCGAACCGTTCGTTTCATATCGTGAAATGCTTAAAATGTCATGTGAGCAAAAAGAGAATTGAGTGCTCAGCGATGTTGCAAGTTGCGGCAGGCAGATAATACGGCTTTAAACGTTTTCAAAAAATAAAAAGGTTCTCGATTGGACTTTTTTAGGGTTCCGTAAAACGTAAAAACGGAACCCTTATAGATTCGTCATGTCTGTCTGTCTGTCTGTCTGTCTGTCTGTCTGTCTGTCTGTCTGTCTGTCTGTCCGTCCGTATGTCACAGCCACTTTTTGCCGAAACTATGAAAACTACACTTTTGAAACTTGGTAAGTAGATGTATTCTGTGAACCGCATTAAGATTTGAACAGAAAAAAAGAAAAAAAAGAAAAATTAGGGGTGCCCCCCATACTGAGAACTGAAACTCAAAATATTTTTTTTCATCAAACCTACACGTGTGGGGTGTCTATCGATAGGTCTTCAAAAATGATGGTAAGGTTTCTAAAATCATTATCGTCTACACTGAATACTTTGCGCGAGAGACACTTCCAAAGTGGTAAAATGTGTGTCCCCCCCCCTCTAACTTCTAAAGTAAGAGAATGAAAAATCTAAAAAAAATATATGATGTAGGTACATTACCATGTAAACTACCAACGAAAATTAGTTTGAACTGGATCTGATGAGTAGTTTTTTTAGTACGTCATAAATACACTATTATTGAAACTTCGATCAAAGTTACAACGAACTACAAGAACTGTGTGCACTATGTACATAATGTTACTTGCTGCAACGGAACCCTTCATGGGCGAGTCCAACTCGCACTTGGCCACTTTATTGTTACCTCATAGCTGTCGAGTGAGTTAATCGATTTCGATAGTTCTTTTTTTTTGTTCGAAAGGATAGACTTTTAGAATGATTCTGTTTAATTTTATAGAAATCCCTGGGATTGGTTTTTGTAATATCAACAAAAAAACAATACATACTTCGATGATGTATTGAATTTTCTTTATTCAAAGTTTAATCGCTGTAATTTTAAATATTTAAATTAGCTATACCTAGTTATAATCATCAAATTGTTATTCTCATTAGTGTAATTCGATAAGTCGGTACTAATTGATTGAAATAAATAAATAAATAATAAAAATGTAAGTATTTATATAAAAATAAAACCGGCCAAGTACGAGTGGGACTCCCGCACAAAAAGTTCCGTACCCTTAGCAAATAAACGGCGAAAACCTCTTTGACTTTAATCCGAATTCCGTATACATCTATCTAGACCAGGGATGCACAGACCGCGGCCCGCGGGCCGCATGCGGCCCGCCGGTGGAATACTGGTGGCCCGCCGACAGCAAAAATAATACTCTCGTACATTCGAAAAATATTGAATTCTATTCCAGAATAAAAACAAAAAAAATATGTTCGAAAAGTAATTTGAATCTCGCGCGCGCGCTATTAAGTAATTTGAAAACTGTTTTATTATAATTACTAAGATTATTACAAAATAATAAATATGAAAGTACTTTGTTTCTTTTGATATTGTGAGCGACGTCCATAAAACGTATGAAAATCATTCAAATACCGCGCCAGTTCATGAATGAAACGACGCCGCGGGCGCGCCGCCTCAAGCGCCCAAAAATACTAAGTCAAGTAACATCGCTTGCCGCCTTTAAATAAAGTTAAAAATAGTAGAGAAATCAAGAATTTTCTAGCGCGGTGTAAGCAAGCGAGATAACAATAGTCCCGAATTCCCGATTGCTCGCGTAGATACACGAAGCTTCCAGAGTCAGTTTCGAGATTTTTCGACCCTATACGCGCGGTATATAGTCTTATTGGTCAGCAAGCTATGTTTACAAAACCCATTCAAGATTCAGAAACAGCTACGAAGTCACCTCTTCAATGATTGGGATTTTGTAAAAGAATGCATAAAAATTGCCGCTAATAAAATGTGTCCAGAAGCAGCAATAAAGTTTGAGAAAATTCAACTGAATCGTATGACTATCCAAAGGCGAATTATGTCTTTGTCAGGTAATATTGCGTAACAATTAACTGAAAAAACTAAGATCATTGAATTTTTTTCATTAGCACTCGACGAATCCACTGATATTAGTTCCACAGCTCAACTTCACATATGCATACGAGGTGTTACTCAAGATTTTGAAGTCTTAGAAGAGTTATTAGTTATTAGGAATGTGTTCATTGAAAGGTCAAACCAAAGGTGTTGATATACTCAATGTACTTTTGAATGAGTGTTCAAAAACTGATTTGGACTTATAAAAATTATCGAGAATTGCGGCTGACGGTGCTCCTTCGATGATTGGTGTCAATTCCGGGCTAGTTAGTTACTTTGCTAAAAAAGTATCTACAAGAAAAAAACATAAACGCTGAAGATCTCATGCAGTTGCATGCAGTGCAAATGCAGCACCAAGAAGCCCTCTGTTCTAAAAAAAATGAATTTCAAAATTTCATGAAAGTGGAAGTTTCGACTGTTAATTTCATAAAATCACGAGGACTCAATCACAGGCAATTCAAACAATTCCTTGATGACATCGAAAGCGAATATAGAGATTTACTGTTTTATACAGAAGTAAGGTGGCTAAGTCGTGGATTGACACTGGAACGATTTCTAAATTTAATAGAAGAAATTGGAATATTTCTGGCGGAAAAGCAAAGGGATGTCCCGGAACTTAAAAATCCTGATTGGTTGTGTGATTTGGCTTTTTTAGTTGACATTACAAATCATTTGAATGTCTTGAACACGCCGTGTGTTCAAGGCAAAAATCAACTGATATCCCAGCTCTACGCTCATGTATCATCCTTTCAATGCAAGCTGACACTTTTCAGATCGCAACTGAATTCTGGAAATTACAATCATTTTCCGAATTATAAGAAACTGGCCGAAAAATTCAACAAAACTGCGATTAATTTCAGATGCTATTAATGCTAGATATTTTGATTCAATCTTTTCAAGACAGATTTTCGGACTTTAAAAAAGTGAAACCTGTGTTGGACATATTCAGCAATCCTTTCACGATTTTAGTTGAAAATGCGCCAGAGTCAATGCAGTTAGAAATTATCGACATTCAAAACGACCAAGATTTACGCAACAAATTCAACGAAGGAGACTTGCTGAACTTTTACCACTGCATTGATAAAAATACGTACAAAGAGATGCACATAAACGCTCTGAAATGTGCCAGCTTGTTTGGTTCTACCTATGTATGTGAACAAACTTTTTCAATATGAAATAATAATACAACAAAAAATCCAAACCGCTTTGCAAATGAAAGCTTGGAAGCAGTTTTACGTGTTGCTACAAGTAAATTTGAGCCAAATATAAAAAAGATTGTAAGCACTATGCAATGTCACGCTTCAAATTAATACATTCTTTTTCAATTTTAATACATTATTATCATTTATTTAATTTTATCAAAGATTATTATAAATTCTTTATTGTCTTTAATTACCTATACTTCTGGCGGCCCGCCATCAGTTCATGATTTGCCCGAGTGGCCCCCAGTCTTAATAAGTCTGTGCATCCCTGATCTAGACTATCGCAGTTTCCGTGGACAGGTTTTCATCCAAAAAGCTTTACTAAAATTTTGATTTTACGTTAAGGTTCTAACAACGAATTCTATCTAATCGAGCAAGAAACGGTAAAAAATCAAGTTTGTTGTATGGGAGCCCCCCTTAAATATTTATACATTTTATTTTATTATTAGTGTTTGTTGTTATAGCGGCAATAGAAATACAACACCTGTGAAAATTCCAACAGTCTAGCTATCACCGTTCTTGAGATACACTCTGGTGACAGACGGATGGACGGACGGACAGCCAAGTCTCAGTAATAGGGTTCTGTTTTTACCCTTTGGCTACGGAACCCTGAAAAATAAGTAAGTAGAAGTCAGCTATTTTGTTTTTAAGAAAAAAAAAATCGTTTGTCAATTTTTGATGTAGCAGTGATTCCTATTAGAAGACAGTTCGGAACTCAGACCAAACCAGCTACCATCCCCAAAATTCACAACAAATTCTTGTGGCAATATGAAATGTAGGTTAAAATTGACAAAAAAGTACTTATGGCATTAAGTATCTTTTTGTCTAGCAACGCCCCATTCTTTTACCCCGTAGTTCCATTTCTCGTTATATTCACGACACGACATCACGACAAGGAGTGTGCTATATCTGTGTTCCAAATTCAACCCAATCCGTTCAGCCGTTTCGACTTTATTCTACAATCATTAAACATCCAAACTCCAAGCAAAGCAAAGGTGTGGTACTTTTCCACACAAACTCTGCAAAAAGTCCAACCACAACAATTATAATATATCTGTATTACATGATGTGTATCAACAACATAACTCTACCACAATGCTACTACCCACCCTATTTGTGTCAATGCTTTTGTGATCCAGGAAATCTATAAAAAATGATATCTAAATAAAGTATCTTAAGTCGTGTCTGTCTGCCGGACGTTCTCGAGTCCCTTACAATATTGAGTTCAATAGAATAATTCTAGTTATCCGGCTAAGTAATTGGATTGACCACAGTCGATACCGAATGGGGACACGTTCCGTAACGTTACGTGTTTACTGTGTGGGTGACGCGCTGGACTCGCCTGACTTTACTGCAATGAAAAGAGGTTGAGAGGTCTAAAACTTGAGGTCAAGTTTTAGAACTATCACCAAAATCAAAGACTTTTTGAGTTTTTTTGAAGAGAAATCTTTGAGGGTTGAGCATCTTTTGGAAGGAGAAATTTTTATGGGTCCTGTCACTGGTATGGTGATGTTAAGATATTTATAACATATTTGCTCGTAAAGGGTCTCTTATTGGACCAATTTCTGTATCGTAATGTATCTTATTAAGCACTAGTGCTGTAATGTGTAATGTAAAACGCACGGTTTCAAAATGCTCCGTCCACAGACTAGGTAGAGAGATATGCTCCGTCTAAAACGAACGGTACCTTTTTAAATCTTACAAAAGAGTTTTTATGTCAGAAAAGTGTGGTCAACATTTTATGACTAAAATTAACTTTGAGAGGTAAAATATAATAAAGAATTATTAAATTCGTGAATTTAAGTAATTTAGACCATAAATTACTTTAATTTTTCTGTAACAAAACACAAAAATATTAATTTACTTTATTATTAATGGCATAGCGGCTGGTTCTGTGCCGTTGCTAAAAAAAAAAAGCGCCAATGCGCGCGCATTGCTAATCTGTGATCCATAGTGATTACTTACTCTGTGCTATGATCTGTGATCAAGTAAATATTATTCCGCGCGTTTTTTTTCGCTGTATTGTTTTTATTTGAAAATGTCGTCAGAGTTTTGTTTATTTCCTCGCAAATATTTTATAAAACGTCGTATGACATACGTGCGCTTTGATAATTACAACCTCTGCTAATTATAGCTCTCGCCTTCGGCTCGAGCTAGCAATAAAGCCTCGGCTGTAATTATCAACTTACCGCACTTATATCATAATGTAATATTATATTCTAAGTTGTATGTTTTGAAGTGAAAACTTCGTTTGGCGCACCATTTACAGATTTTTCATGGGCTGTAAATTGAATTCTAGCGTCACGCTCGGGAATGATAAGAAATCTTCAGGAAAACGCGGGACCATAGATATTGGCCATGGCCATCTAGAAATGACTGACATCTGACATGCTGACGCATTTCTAGATGGCCATGCCCACGGGCACATCCTCCGGTTTCACGCGCATAATTTGCAAAGTAAGGTATCAAATTCTGAGTTAAAAGTTTTCAGTTCTATCGACTATCTATCTATCGTTCCTATAACTTCCATTTTTTTGTGTCACAACAAAGCGATTTCTATCCATATGTGTAATGTAGCGGAATAGAGGCGTAGTGCTGGAGCGGCGGCGGAGCAGTAAAGCGATGCGTGCGCGTTATAGATGTTTTTTGGATGGGTGAAATCTTGTGAAATCGTCTAATGTGAAAAAAATGAACTCTGTAACTTTGACTCTTTACTTGTGAGATACGTATCCGAGCTAGCTGGTTGTGCTATTAATTAAACAAGACGATAATATATTTATATAAGTATAAATGCTTAAGACGAGGATTTGTGGACGATTTAACTAGAGGTATAGTCATGGTAAAGATAAGCTAGCGACTTCCTCAAAGAAAAAATAGGATCCACTAACTTTTGACGATCACAGTAAGGATTAAAGGATAAAAAACTACAGATGGATAAGATCTCGGAGAAAAAATGCCAAAGATAGAGCGATTTAAAAATGAATCCTTGTGGAAGATACACACAATTTGATAGTGGTAGGGCACTTTCAGAGTCGCGTCGTCCAGAACCGCAAGAAGATAAATAAATTAGAATAGACATATTTCGTTGAAGTCTAGGTGCAAGATAAGGCCGAGGACGGGCATTTTTGGCTTAGTGTTGGCTTAAAATGAACTGCTTGAAAATTCAATTTAAATCTAAGCGTTTGTCCAATTCAAAACTGAACTCAGTTTAAAAATTGTCTTAAAAGCTATTATTGCAGAGAATAAAATTACTATCTTTAAGTTTATTTGGCAAATAGTAAGCTGGAGTATCTCAAAGATCTTTTATATTTTCTTCAGTCTACAGCTAATAAAGATGTGGTTAGAGCAGGCAGTTTGTTCATTCTGGGATGAGGTGTAGATTGAAATCTTGAATAAAATAAAGTGTTATTATTTAATAAACGCTGAACTCCAAAAAATAAAGTTTGCCAAAAGAGACATTGCAACTTGCTAAACAATACTTACTTAAGGAAATAATATCACTTTTATTTTAATTGTCACGATATTGAATTGTAACGATACTACCGAGAATTAAATGTATTGAATTAAACGAAAGATTCCAAAATCCAGTTTTTTCCAAGAATAAAAACCAATTCTAAAAAACTTTGTACATTTTTGCATGGTTTCCCAGAAAAACTCTTTACAAATTTGCCAAATCTGGCGCGCAAAAATATTTCTATTTTATTTTATTTGTGATTTTCGAGTGGTTTTTTCATAATCAGTGAAACTTCGGTCAGTTGTTAACCGCTGGCTAACATTTTTTTATTTTGTCTATTTCATGAAGAATCAAATCTGAAAATGTAAAGTTGACAATTAAAAAAACCGTCAAGGTCTAGTACCCAAAACTTCCGGTAGACTTTCGTTAGATACTTAACAAACTTGTCGTACCGGTGAAGGAAAACGCTGTGAAGAAATTGGCATTTTGTAAAAAGACATCGTTCAATATAGATGTAATAGTACAGCCACTCCATCTATAAATAGACTATGTAAATTTGGGACAATTTGTCGATACGTTAGCGAGGTCTTTAAGTAACTGGACTCGGCCATCTCGAGATAATATCAGCTTCTAAACTACTTGCTAATACTTGCTTAACGAACACCTCGTTAGTGGTCAGCCCCGGTTCTCAGTACTTGTAACTTTGAAACATGACCACAGATGAAAGGGTGTGTTTGGAAGGGGACAAATTTTCTTTTTTATTATCGGTTTAGACTGAACCGCCATCTTGCTTGATGTTAAGCTACGGTGCGGTTTACAATGGAGTAACTAAGTAAGCACCTTAGAAGAAACCGATTCACTCTCGATTTGAAGATACTAAGATTGTAGCCATAAGAAAAAAAAAATTGGCAGTCATAGGAACTGCCGATAGAAGTGAAAACTTATAACTCAGAATTTCATAGCTTACCTTGGAAACTACACGGGTGTAACCGGAGGGCGTGGCCTCGCCGTCATGGCATGGCCATCTAAAAATCCGTCAGCATTTCCCATTGGCTCACGTATTTCTAGATGGCCATGCCATGATGGCAAGGCCACGCCCTTTCAGCATTTCCCATTGGCTGACGCATTTCTAGACGTCTAATGGCCAAGGTCCCGAGTTTACCCGATTTCTTATCATACCCGAGCGTGACGGTAGAATTCAATTTACACCCCACGAAAAATGTGTCTACATAGGCGCCCCAAAATAAGTTTTCACTTCAAAAATCCACTCAGGCAACGCTTCCTAAC
Organism: Ectropis crepuscularia; assembly: GCA_963693475.1. NCBI lineage: Eukaryota > Metazoa > Arthropoda > Insecta > Lepidoptera > Geometridae > Ectropis > Ectropis crepuscularia. The sequence goes on from OY856341.1 coordinate 31,286,279, forward strand.
CCTAGTTGTTTTTATTACCTCCCATGAATCGATGTATCTTTTTCGAGCTACGATGAGTTAGAGCAGATATTAAGGAATTAGTCGATGCAGATCAGTTGCACACTGTCCAAAATGCATCCGATCGAAACCGATTAACAACTGTGCGGCGATGTCCATGCCTGTCCAAGGGTGACGTTGGATATGAGCATTTTGGCAAGTCTTTTGATCGATTGCAGAGCATTCAGCCAGTACCAAGCTAACCGATCCCAAAAACTTGAACAGGTATTACTGACGACTGCAAATGCCATCTCTTGGTTACTTTATAAATCTTGTATCTTGTCATAACATTCATTGTTTTTGAAGTGAAAACTTCTTTAGGCGCGCTATAGACAGAATTTTCGTGGGCTGTGAAATGGATTCATCAATCGTCACGCTTGGATATGATAATGGATCGGATCGGATCGGATCGGATATAAAATCTTCGGGTAAACTCGGTAAAAACGGCCAGGTAGGTACCAGGGTAACAGAAACAGTAAAGAGTTTCGATTACCTACCTCCAACAGCCCAGCGTTTATCTCCAGATACCAGGACAACAGAAATATAAAAGAGTTGCGTTTGCCCCTAGGTTATAATTACGTTGATATAAAACTAGATGGCGCAACCATCGATTTAGCTGGCGGTGTTGAAATTATGCGAATGTACATAGACCTACAATGTCAACAATTAGTCTTCTGACAAGGTGATAAATAAATTAGACAATTCAAACATTTGAGTCACAAGTTTTCACTTCTATCGGCAGTTCCTATGACTGCCATTTTTTTTTTTTTTGCAGTACAATCGAATGCAAACTTAAAGCAATATCACGTACGTGTTTTTTTTTCACGTAAGTATTTGATAACAAACTTGTTGTATAACTTGATCAAAATCATGTTAGTCCTGTTTTTTTTTTAATAAAGAGTGACGAGACGAGCAGGATATTTACCTGATGGTAAGCCTGCCACATAACAGCACAGTGACACGCAGCTATTGGAACATCAAGAGACCAATTCATTACCTAGAACTGCACTGCGCTCGTCACCCAGAGATCTAAGATGTTATATCTCTAAGCCCTGTAATTTCACTGGAAACATTGCCCTTCAAGCCGGAGCACAGTAATGTTTGCACATTACTGCTTGGTGGTAGAATAACTGGCAAATACTTCCCCAGACGGACTCTGCCAAGAGTCCTACCACTACAAAGATGCGAACAGGTATAATTGAAGACTGCAAATGCTATCAGTTGGTTAATTTGTAAATCTTGTTAAGTTGCACTGTCGAATACAACCTAAAAGCAATATCACGTATTGATTTTTCACGGTTTTGATCACAAACATTTTGTAAATCTTAAACAAAACTTAATCAAAATCCTGTAAGTCCTGTATAATGTTTGCAATATCCCGTGTTCCTAAAACCCAGCATCGTATACATTTTACATAAGAAGCGTGAATAATGAGGTCACATAAAGATTCAGTCATAAAAACCTTCATTTACGACACCCGAAATTATGTACACCTATATTGAATTGTGGGCTTTGTTTTATGGCTATTGTTATTTACGTTTGCAACTAGGAGCAGCCCGCGGTTTCACTTGCTCTCCTAAAATCAAAAGTATTCAAGAAAAGTTTATTTCTAATGTCAATAAACTCAGTTGCCGGTTAGGTTGCCTAGAAAAGGTTGCTTTTAGCAATAAGGCCACCATAAAACTAGTTTTATTGTCTTTATAGTGATGGCATCTTAAGAAATTTGATCGAGTGTCTGAATTTAATTTTAAATTTTTTTTTTTTTTTCTGAGATGATTAAGTATTCTTTCTTTAAGAAAATTAACTTTCAGACGACTGGATGTTATAAGTTTTTCTGCTCTGGCATAGTAACTCCTGTACGGATGAACTAAATTTGATTGCTTTTTCATTGAAAAGTGAATTCGTCGTGTATATTTTTAGCTATATTTTACTAAGATATCTTTAAGATCGCCGCCGCGCCGCCACAAAACGGCGGATAACATTTTCTCACAACTCCTGAATGTGGCTATCAAATGAAAGGGCTTGACTAGAAACAAATTTCATTTCATAACAAAATGTACAATATAGTAGAATATTATACATATAAATGTTCATATTCAAGATCTTGAAAATATACTAAGAAATCTACGACCTCACGATTGTGGAATCCGCCTGGGGAATTACCACACCTTTTCCAGTAATTCTACTGACAAGCAGTTATGTGAAAACGTCACTGCCTTGCCTGGTTTGAAGGGTAATATTTTCAGTGAAATTACAGGGCATAGAGATAAAATATCTTATATTTATGAGTGACGATCGCAGTGGAGTGCTGATAAGTAATAAATGAAACCGGCTAAGTGCGAGTGGGACTCCCGCACGAAGGGTTCCGTACTATTAGCAAATAAACGGCGAAAACCTCTTTGGCTTAATACGAGATTTCTTATACATCGCATTTCCGCAGATAGGCAAAAACTGTTACTGAAACATTGATTTTTCGTTCATGATTCTGATGATGACTTCGACATCGCGTGTTATTGTTACTAATGGCGCCATCTAATTTGTTTAAGACGTACTAATTGAGCAAAAATCAAGTTTGTTGTATGAGAGCCCCCCTTAAATAATGTTTTTATTTAACTGTCTAGCTATCACCGTTCTTGAGATACAGCCTGGTGACAGACGGACGGACGGACGGACGGACGGACGGACGGATGGACAGCCAAGTCTCAGTAATAGGGTTTCGTTTTTACCCTTTGGGTACGGAACCCTAAAAAATAGGATTTTAAGTAATGATTTGGAATTTTTCCTATTCCAATAGCTACGATTTCGTGTGCTGTTATGGTCAGGCATGTTGCTTACCACCAGACACATGCCCTACTCGTTTCGTCACTCTATTCTACAAACAAAAAAGTCGCCGCTAAGCCGCCAGGGTTATATTCATAGAAGCTTAATGAAATCACCCGCCATTATCTACAAACCCTCACGATTTTACGATTCACACAATAAACAAAAGAATAAAAACCGTAAAAATAAATTGAAGATATAAAACGTTGAATCAAACAAATCAATTAACTTTTATCAAACAAAAACACGAGCCATCTCATATGCAAATTGTGAAAACGTGAAAGGAAATAAATGCGGAATCTGTGGATATCGAATAATGATCCAATTAATGGAATCGCTGGCAGCCTAGGCGATCACTTTCGAAGATTAAAATTATTTATAAACAAATACATAATTATATCTGTAGATTTCAATATGATTCCTTATTCCTGAGCTGCAGACACGTGTTTAGTTTTAGCACTAGTGGTAGGACTCTTAGCAGAGTCCGCCTGGGGAAGTACCACACCTTTGCCAAATATTCTACCGCCAAGCAGTAATGTGCAAACATTACTGTGTTCCGGTTTGAAGGGCTATGATTCCAGAGAAATTACAGGGCTTAGAGACATAATATCTTAGATCTCTGGGTGACGAGCGCAGTGCAGTGCTAGGTAATGATTTGGACTATCATGTTCCAATAGCTGCGTGTTACTGTGCTATTATGTGGCAGGCATGTTGCTTACCATCAGGCACATGACTTGCTCGTCTCGTCAATCTGTGCTATAAAAAAAAAGGTAGTTTTTCAAGCTAGGATACCAAGCTATCATAGCAAGCTAGTAGGTACTTCTAACTTCGTGTAGACAACGCTACGCAACACCAGTTTTGTCTATACGAAGCTAAAAGTACTATCTTAGTATCATTAGCTTGCTATCAAAGCTTGAAAAACTAGCCTCGTGTAGCTAGAGATATTTATTGTATACAAGAATTGCTCGTTTAAAGGTATAAGATAAATAGAAAATTTAAAGAAAAATAAAATGTGTTTGTCTCTACTTATGCATGTACGTACGCAGAAAGTGAATCTTTCTTCTCTTTGTACCTCGTGCTAAAAAGTCTAAATTCTAAGATCATCATCATCATCACCATCATCATCAACAGCCCACTATTTTTTTTTATATGCCTGCCAGATAACAGCACAATGATACGGAGCTATTAGACCGTGAAGAGTCCAAATCATTACCTAGCACTGCACTGCGCTCATCACCCAGAGATCTAAGATATTATATCTCTAAGCCCTGTAATTTCTCTGGAAACATTGTCCTTCAAACCGGAACACAGTAATATTTGGATTAGTGTTTGGCGGTAGAATAACTGGCAAAGGTGTGGTACTTCCCCAGGCGGACTCTGCCAAGAGTCCTACCACTAGAAAGATCACTACAAATGTTCCCACTGCTGGGACTCGGGGCCTTCTCTCGCAAGGAGAAAGGCCATAATCCACCACGCTGCAGCGTGGTGGATTATGGCGCTGGCCCAGTGCGGGTCGGTGGATGATACATGACTTCGAAAGATTCATCATTCACTAGGTACATGTCGGTTTCCTCATGATGTTTTCCTTCACCGTTTTAAGTTAGCGACATTACACACATGACTTCGAAAAGACAGTGGTGCGTGTGGTTTTGAACCCGGAGTCTCCGGATCGGCAGGCGCCGTTCTTCCGACTAGACCAGCCGTAACTTCATTTTTCCTTATCATGCCAAAAAAGCATAACTTCATAAAAAACGTGTGTGAGTGTATTTGTATGTCTCTTGTATGTGTTTGACGTTTGGCACGCTTGCGCACTTTACCACGGCGCGCCTAATCACCTAGTTAACTATAAAACCTAACGTAATAGTGTTATAACTTAAACCTAAACACATTACACTAACCATTCACCGCAACGAGCTACTTAAATGTAACGATAATTGTTATGAACTATGTTAATCTGGAACACATAATAATTCATAACATATTGAAATAAACGAGTGTGACTACTGAAACAGAACCGTTTTTGGGTCGCATTACCTATATAGGTATACCTCGGGTGTTATATAAGTATACCTACGTTGAATTGTTTAAGTATAGGCTTGGACGTATAAAAAAGTAGTCTGACGTAGTCTCGCTAAAACAATAACTGTGTCTATAGAGTAGGCCACATATGCACGTATGCGTTGTCACTGATAGGCTGACACGCACACATACTCATAACTCATAAGTTTGCGCGTGCGATGACCCACTTGACTGATGTGTGTATGTGTGCGTTGCGTGTCAGCCTGTATGTAACTGTGCACACGTGTATATTATGTGGCCGACTCTATAGACACAGTTTTTGTTTTAGCGAGACTACATCCGACTTTTTTATATGTTCATGAGTATAGGTATATTATACTGGTATTTATATTTTGAATAATATAATACTCTCTCAAGATCAGTGCTGATTATTATTCTCAATTATTGTAAATTGAAATCGGTCAAAATGCGGTGTATTGGTGACATAATAAAGATATTTGCCTTCTGACGTGGAACCTGTCGTTTTCAATAAATTATTATTTGTAATAGATGGCTATTACTTCTGATGTTAAGCAGTGCATTACCACATAATGCCAGGCAGCTAGACAGTCATTTGGATGTGTAGGACACAGCAATGTTTGTACATTCTTGTTTAGCGGTAGAATAAATAAATATTGATGGACATATCACACAACCCCATCTAGCCCAAAACTGAGCAAAACTTGTTACTATGGGAGATAGATAGCTGATATAATACTTATATATTAAAAAAAAAACTTATGTAACATAAAAAACCAGGGTGTTTTAGAAAATCATAGTACAAATATTCGTATTTATCACAAAAATATTTGCACTGGGTAGGGATCGAACCCATGACCCACGGCTTTGCAGGCAGACTATCTATCAACTAAGTCATCAGAGCAGCCAGAATAACAGGCCAAGGTGTGGAATTAAACACTTTATTTTGTACATAAACAGATTACATTTAACACATTTATACAATGGCCCCACACTAGGCTCTGGGCCTGTATCGTGGGTACCTTATCAGACATTTCAGAGCTCGAAATTACATTGGGGTAATCTAAACAAAAACACGATATACAAAAACTAATAAAGAAAATAGGCAATTATTTCAAATATTAAATCTAAGAATATCGTTAAAATAAATATAAAAATAAAAAAAACAATTAAAATAGGTAAATAAAAGTCATCAAAATTAGCCTCCTCGTATGCATGTTTGTGTGTAATAGTGTGCGCGTGTGTATGTGATGTGTGTGTTTATGTTGTGTGTGTTTGTTTGGATGAGTAAAGTGAAATGTGAGTGATGTGTCTAGGGAGTCTAAACGCAACTTTGAGCGGGAAGAGTCACTTGAGCGTTGATCAAATTCCGTAGGTGAACTCTGCAAAGAGAAACCTGCTGAAAATTATATTTTATAATTATAAAATATTTTCATCTGAAATCCCAATCGATTGGTTCTTCAATTTAAAATTAAAGTATCAATGGAAATTACATTTGTGAAATCAATTTATATGCATGCTGAAGCACCGCTGAAACAGAGCTTTCTGATTGAAGTAATTTAAATATTGTAATTTTTTTCATTGTAGTGTTATAATATCATTAATTTATTATTTATTGACATTGTTTGACATTGGAATTAATATTCATATGACATTATATTGTGCAAAGTTACTTATTGTATACCGAATCTTGTGTTATAATTTGTGTATACTTATAATTTTTGACATGTAAATTGGTTTTATGAAATAAAAGATTATGATTATGATTATTGTCGATTTCTGCAATCTTTTTTTGTTTATAGTTCGAAACCGGCTCATCTGAAAGTTTAAAAATTTAAATAACTTCCTGTTTTGGATTCGATTCCCACTCGGGACAAATATTTGTGTGACGAATACAAAATATTTGTTTTGTGTCTAGATGTTTCAATGTATCGTAACAGCACATGTATTTACAATTATTATACAAATAGGTATAATATTATTTTATTATTTTGAATTTTGAATTTTCTTTTAATTTAATTTTCTCATTAGGCTTACCATTGTAAGGAACACACACCTGCCTATAACAGCACAGTTTCACGCAGCTATTGGAACATGATCAGTTATCTTAGGCTTCCATAATACAAGCTTCTGTTAATTTGAGGCTAGGCAGTGTTTTGTGAGGAATGTCCAACTTGAATGTTTGTGAAAAACAAAATGTTTTTATTTAGTATACCTACCCTTACAAACATAAAAGAATCAAATCAAATCAAGCTTTATTTACAGGACACTACACTTTTCCACTACAAGACAAGTCGTAAGTCGGCCTACTACCATCCATAGATACACTGTGGATATTCCCAAAATCCGTACTAAACGTTTTGAATCCCATTTTCTCGTACCTACGTACAGCTTTAGAGTGGAATAAGTTGCCGGCCACCTTGTTCCCTGAGAGATACAATGTAGAACTTTTCAAGGTTAGAGTGAATAGGTACTCTCTAGGTCAACGTGCGTCATCTTCGACCACATCGTTGCTTACCATCAGGCGAATTGATGGTCAAACTCGGACCTATACGCGATGAAAAAAAACATACAGTTAAAAACAATATTTACAGTATAAATGCTATTTCACATTAAACAAAGTAGGTTTTATTGTCGCATACGAACTTCTGTCAGCGGACCTCAAACAGTGCCTTCTACAACTAATCGGTGTAAAAATTCATAAGAAAAACATCCCATCGAATTAAGAAGCTCAATCTTCTTAAGGCTGATTTAAACTGAACGAGCATAGAGCTAGAGCTGGAACAAGAGCATTCTTTCTCGATCTTTTAGTGTAAACGAAAGATCGTTCTTAGCGTTTTCCATATTATATATTCCATAGAATCTTTGCGAACGCAAACAAAACAACGAAAGAATGCTCTACGTTTGTTTACACCAAATGAATTTGATACAGTGGGGATAGAATGAGCATTCGCTCGTCTGATGTAAATCGGCCTTTAGATTTGCACCAAGTAAATTTTCTTTAAAGCAAGACTCCGCTGTACATGTTTGTTTTTAATTTTCAGTCTACCAGAGCACTATGTGGGAGTTAACTACTAACGTTTAAGTACTATTATACAGATTTATAGTAAAAGGTTTGGTGCTTTGCCGTTGCGCCGTATTTTTTATTTCAGACAGATTATTTGTTTTCTAGCAAAAAGTTATCCCATAAATTTAAACAACGGTACAACAGCTAAAATATTTCTCTGTCTCTGTCAGCCACACAGTAAGTTAAACAGAAAATCAACTACAATTTGACGATTTTGTAGTTCTTAGCTCCTTATTAAAAAAAAAACAATAATAATAAATTATAATAAATATATCTTAATATATATAAGTAATATAAGTTTTTATTTCGATTAATAGTCTTTAAATGACAATATCCGAGCGCAGCCGGAATGGGCCGCTAGTAATAATATAAAATAGTGAAGTTACGGTGGTCTAGTCGGGAGAACGGCGGCTGCCGATCCGGAGACCCCGGGTTCAAACCCCACACGCACCACTGTCTTTTCGAAGTCATGTGCGGAATGCCGCTAACTTAAAACGGTGAAGGAAAACATCGTGAGGAAACCGACATGTACCTAGAATCTTTCGAAGTCATGTGTCATCCGCCAACCCGCACTGGGCCAGCGTGGTGGATTATGGCCTTAACTCTCTCCTTGCGAGAGAAGGCCCCGAGTCCCAGCAGTGGGAACGTTTAGTGGGCTGTTGATGTTGATGTTGATGTTGATAATAAATATTGGTGGACAATTCACACACAACACCATCTGACCCCAAACTAAGCAAAGCTTGTAATATGGCGGCCAAATAGCTGATAAATATAATACTAATATAGTTGTACATACATACTTATTTTATATAGAAACACCCAGACACAGTGCAAACATTTGAATTCATCACACAAATATTTGCACTGGGTGGGAATCGAACCCACGACCCTCGGCTTCGCAGGCAGAGTTACTACCCACTAAGCCACGAGGCCAGTCTTTAACATTTTTTATTAACACTTTTTTTTGTCAAAAGACCTATATAGGAAGTAGACGTCACAAATTTCACGTTCTATTGACGACTTACACTAGAATGAAAACGCGGCGTTTATATATGTATAGGTATCCCTACCTACATAATAATATTAAACAAATACAACATTTTGTAAAAACAAAAAAAAACAACTATACAAGCTGGCGTTCAAAAGACTCGAACGAATAGACGAGATTTGAATCTACTTTTGTGATAAAAACATCTAGGCTGTGAAATGCCTTGCCTGATTGGGTTTTCCCTGATGGTTATAATCTTAGTGTCTTCAAAACGTATAGGTTTCTTCTAGGTATGGGCGTAGTTAGGGACTCCACGCCGCATCGGAGCAATTCGACATAGCAAATTCTTCTGATGCGGCGTCGCATCGCATCGCATCGCATCGCAGTTTTGTGTGGGAGCCCTAACTACGCTCCATCATTGACCAAGCGAGATGACTGTCAAGTGTAATCCTATAAAAAACTTACATTTTTCAGACCAACACTTACCCCCACAAAGTCCTTGTTCTTGTTAGCTCCAGTGACGTAGTTTATTTACCGTGTAGAAGCAACGCTAATACGGCCTGAACGCCCCACTAACCCACGTCTGACGGCGTTCTACTGCGAGATACAGTTACTGGAGATAAAGGGTTAATAGTGACCGTTGAATTCTTTTTAATAGAATCAGTACGCAGTAGGTATAGAGTCGACTAGGGAAGCAACGTTTAGTGCTAAGTTTTCATTTCGTTAGTTAACACGCTTCACTTCATTTCAATTTAGTGCACACAGTCAACCCTTTCACTTAATATCCATTTTGAGGGAGTTATGAAAAAATATGAAATCCATCATTTTGCGCGGCGGCCATGAACAGAATTTCATAATACATAGCTAAGAACAATCTCGACTAATTCACCATTTAATTAAAAAAACACCATACAGTACCTACTACAAACAGACAGATACACACAGAGCCATGTCAAATTCTTCGTCGTTTGTACGTAGGGAATTAAAAGCTAGTTTAATAGTACATTATGATATAAGTGCGCTAAGTTGATAATTACAGCTGAGGTGTTATTTATAGCTCGAGCCGAAGGCGAGAGCTATAATTAGCAGAGTCTGTAATTATTAAAGCACACGTATGTCATACGACGTTTTATAACATATTTGCGAGGAAATAAATAAAACTCTGATGACATTTTATTTTAAATAAAACCAATACAGCGACAAAAAAAGGCGCGGAATTATATTTACTTGTTCACAGATTAGCAATGCGCGCGCATCGGCGACTTTTTTTTTAAGCAACGGCACAGAACAAGCCAGGATGCCAGTTGCAGTAATAAAGTAAATTAATATTTTTGTGTTTAGTAACAGATAAATTGTTGTAATAGATGGTCAAAATTAATCAAATTAAATAAATATATAATTAATTAAATAATTAAATTAATAAATTATATTTTACCTCTGAAAGTTCATTTTATTCATAAAATGTTGACCACTTTTCTGACATAAAAACTGTTTACTACGATTTAAATAGGTACCGTTGTTTTAGATGCGAGCATTTCGAAACCGTGCGTTTTACATTATACATTACCGCACAAGTACCTACGTATCTCATTACATTACGATACAGAAATTGGTGCAATAGGAGACCCTTTACGAGCAAATGTGTTATAAAATACATTTTTGACCGACTTTTATAAGGAAGACGTTCTTAATTCGGCTGTGTGTTTTTTGTACGTATGTAATACGATAGATCCGCCAATTATAAGTGAATTTTAATGTTTTTGTTTGGTTTAGTTCAGATGTGATCCCACACAAATTTTATCGAAATCAGTGTGACGATTTTTGAAATATGCACAAAAAAATAAAATTTACTTTCATCTACCTCGATGACTTAGTGGTTGCTTCCTATGACATTTGATCGAGTGTCAGAATGTCCTTGTAATTTTAAATTGAAGTCAGTTTTTGGTTTTTCAGAGAAAATACTACTTACAATACTACTTATAATACTTTGTGAAAGTAATGTTTTTTGGTGTTTTTCCCTTTTAAATTATAAGATATTTTTAAACAAGATTTGATTAAAAATTTTAGTAGCTTCACACATTCAATATAATAATTCAATATTATATTATATTGAATTATTCACAAGTTATTTAAAAGTAAAATTTAGTAGTTTAAAGGTAAAATTGTATAGTAATATTTCTATAAACAGTTTTTTATTATGACTTTTTTTTTCATTTTATTTTTATTGTTTATTTCGCAGTAGCATTCTATTTTGAGAAGCCATTAGCACCCGGCGGTAGACCCCCCGATGCACAATCTATGACTAGTTCGGGAGCCGATGGGTCAAACTTTGTAAATAAAATCGTATTGTGTCGAAATAAAATTTTATTTTATTTTAATATAAGTGATTCGTGTACCAAAAGCTTATCAACCGTTAGGTTTCGTACATCGTGGTAAAGTTGTAACGATTAATGGAGAAGAAGGTAAACAGCATGTGAGTAGCTCGGCAAATTTGCTCGTTACCGAGTTACGGTGTAAACACGCTTTGTTACACGAAGTTGTTCAGGGTTGCCACATTCAGGCAAACGAGAAACGAATGGTTGAATGTATTTTTAATGTTTTATAAAACATATCATCTCCATAAATCTTTGTAATATATGGAGATGATATATTAGGTATATTCTTCTAATATTTTAAAGAGGAATAGGAAGATGTCATGGGAAAAGAGAGGCCTATACCCAGCAGTGGGATAGAGAAGGCTGTGGATGATGATGATGTATATTTTAAAAGTCAATATATTTGGTTAAGTTGGATGTTTGTTGCTCAATAACGTCGTAACGTATGAACGGATCTGATTGAAATTTAGATCACAGTTAGATTATAGTCTGGAATAACAAATAAGCTTCTTTTTATCACGGAAAATAATGGGAACGAGGTAACTGAACGGGTCAAATTGCGGGACGCTGCTTGTTCATAAAAATCAAAATGCAAATTAATAAAATTTATAGATATTTTATACTTGAGGCTGAAGTTTTTTCGACAACCTATTTTCAATCTATGTTTTGACATATTGAATACAAAATACTTTTCATCCATTAAACCAGCTCACTGCAGGTCGTTCGTTAGCACTTCGTTATACAGCGGAATCTGAGACCATTAAGTATTTATTATTATAAATCCTAAAACAAACATTAACAAAACAAACTGAGTATTTTCAGTGTGAATTGGCTGATTGCATCAAATTTAAACCGTGTTTAAATTGACTCTCACAAAATTATTGCAAAATTTGCTCAATAATCAGCACAACATAACTAGTGAGATTACTGTTTGTATAATTAACAAATTGGGTGTAAACGTTATGTTATTTGCATTTTCGGCAGGTTCGAATACTAATTATGTGACGATATTATCGGTTCGAATCAACCAGGGAATTGTTCGATAGCATAAATATCGGTTTAACATTCGAAAATGAACTATTTACGTCATCATAATTATTGCTTTATTTTGCTAATGTATTTAACTTATCCACTATGTTTCTGCCCGCGTTAGCTTTTAGTTTTGAAAATGTAATTTATTATAAATTTATTAACTAACATCGCCATCACGGTTTTATCCATGTAGTTCCCATTCCCATTATTTTTTCGGGACAAAAATAAGCCTATGTGTTCGTCCATACTATAATCTAACTGTGTTTAAAGTTTCAGCCCGATCCGTTTATACGTTACAACGTGATTGAGCAGCAAACATCGACATTTGAAATATTAATAAGATTTACTACAAGTGTAACAGATTTAGGACTTAGGTCTGCCGAGCTTACATGAGAGTGGGCGGGTCATGTGACCAGATTGCACCCCGATCGGTGGGCCAGGGTTTCTACAGCGTGGACGCCATCGGTCAGTCGACCTCAGGGTCTTCCTCCAACTCGGTGGAAGGACGAGCTCGGAGTGTTTAAACAAGGTTGGGCGGAGTGGATTGGATCGGCGAAAACCAAACACAGAAAGCAGGAGAGTTAGGCAATAGAAAGATTTGACGACAAACATTGCGACGGGTGAAACTAAATAAAAACTTGTAAAAATAATTTTGCTCAAGTCTATTTTCAAACGAAGCATCGGCGATATTGAATACTTACCTCTTTCTTTATTTGCTCACTAGCAGCGCCCCGCGGTGTTACCCGCAAAGTTCCCGTGGTCGTTGTTCCCGTTGTTTTTCCGGGATAAAAAGTAGCATATGTGTTCTTCCAGACTATAATCTATCTGTGTTCCAAATTTCAGCCCGATCCGTTCATACGTTAGGACGTGATTGAGCAACAAACATCCAAACATCCACACTTGGTATTTATAATATTAGTAGGATAGTAGGATGATAAACACAGTGACAGACTCATAAAATCTATAAAACGGCTGTTTTTTGTCTTAATTTCTCAAAACTAAATTCATTCGAAAACATTATATAAAATAGTATCAAACAAACTGATTATCGAATTTCAAATAGTAAAATACATATTATTAATTATCAAATGTGGTATCATTAGTACGAAATTTCACCTCTCATGTAAATTTAAATTTAACGAAATGAATTAATCAAGCTGATTGAGTTTCTTAATTAGAAGTGATACTGTCAGATTTCACTTTTAATCTGTGAATTTGATGAAAAGTTGAATTTAGTTTTATAAGTTTAATCCTAGACATCGACGTAAAAAAGGGATGCTAAGTAAAGTTTTTTTTACAGTTGAGAGGGAACAGACGAGCAGAACATGTGCTTGATGGTAAGCCTGCCCATATTATCTAGTAAAATGACACGCAGCTATTGCAACATAAGAGTCCAAATCATTACCTAGCACTGCACTGTAATGTGCAAACATTACTGTATTCCGGTTAGAAAGGCAATGTTTCCAGAAAGAAATACAGAACTTAGAGATATAGGTAATATCTTAGATCTCTGGGTGACGAGCGCAGTGCAGTGCTAGGTAATAATTTGGACTCTTCATGTTCCAATAGCTGCTCGTCACTGTACTGGAATGGGGCAGGTATGTAGCTTACCATCAGGCACATGTCCTGCTCGTCTCGTTACTTTATACTATAATATACTCATATACATATACGAGTATAGCGAACTGTTTACTTATGCTTGTGTTTTTCTCGTTCGATAAGAATGGGTTACGTAAGAAGAGTCAAGCCAAAAAACTTAAGTAAAAAATAATGATACCATCTTTTTACTCATCCATCATCGGAATCTTTACTCCATCATAGATCTGGACAGAGATTGATTGAAACAGTTATGGCGACACTTTATTGAATGCGGATCTTTGGGCTCCATCGTTCATTCACTAGTTCGTTCTTTTATTCGTTCATTCGATTATCCGGGCAGCCATTCAGTCCCTTTTTATCTTAAGGATTTTTTTCATGTCATTTGTTACGGCATTACGTCCTACGGGTTTAGTTTTGCTTATCTGTGTGTAATCGAAGGTTAAGTCCTTTGGGAACTATCTGACGCATAATTTTTACCATTTCCTGTAATTCCGATGTAAATTTATCTTCGTTTTTGTGGTTTTTACTTTTCCTAGTTGAATTTTTTGAAATTTGTGTCTTGAAATTAGCGTTCAAGCTCTTCATTCGGAGTTTCAGATTCAAATAAATAAATGTTGGTTGACACTTTCTCTGACTTTATAAAAATATCATAATAATCTTGCCATTTTTCTCACCAAGTGGGGTTGGCCTAACTCGTTTTTCTTCTTTCGACCGATCTGTCTTACGACCTATCATGTATGACCTGATCATTTATTCTATTTCCACGGATATAGTATCTCAAACAATTCAAGATAGGTATGTTTTAACGGTGATGTTAACAATTTGAGGAAAACGGCATGTTCTAAAATTATATCCAGATCATGCCACGCAGTCACGTCAGACGCCAGTGTAGTGGATTTTAATTTTGACATTTTCCTTGCAAAATGTAGGCCGGAGTTCTAGAAGTGGGGGAACATTAGGTATTTATGCTTTAAATTTGAATAAATGAAATAGTTCTTGAAAATCACTATTTTTCTGCGAACTACTAGATCTTTATTAATTTAATTTGCCCAAGTTACCTAGACTTCTCAGAATCAGAAATAGTCAATTGTGCGACTTGAAATTTGTTTCTACAAAACACGACTAGGCAGGCAAATATCTGTAGCCCGCCTTAAACATTATCAGTCTCCAAGTTTCGGGATCTGATTCCAAACAAATGCAATTGAACTCGGAGTATTTCAAGAATTTCCTTTTATTTCGAGACACGATTTTGTTTCACAGTACAAGGGTGCCTTCAGTAAAACTGGCATGTGACGTCTAAATTAGATTATAGTTGTGCTAGTTAAATGTTTTTTTTTTATTTCGAAAAAGTACAACAAATTAAAGAAAAATATTGATTGAATAAATTAAGATAATGTTTATGTAGGATTAAGCCGTGGTGGCTTTATAGCTAGAACAAGTAATATACAATCATGAGATAGTACGTTCGAATCACCCTTGGTATTTCTACGAGTATTATCTCTAGCGCAGATGTATAAGCTTTTCATCACCACTGGATTTAATGGTGAAGGAAAATATCGTAAGGAAAAAGGTAGGTTCCAAGAATTTTTCGGATATGCAAGTTTTTGAAAGTTTGGATGTTAGTTGCTAAATCACGTCCGAACGCCTGAATGGATCGGGTTAAAATTTGGAACACATATAGATTATAATCTGGAATAGCACATATGGTAAGATACCTTTTATCTCAGAAAATTGCAGAAACGGAAACTGCGCCGGTATAATTGTCGATGCTGCTAGTAATCATTTTTACTTAGACATTTTAATTTAGATTCGTTAAATATTAAATAACCAATCTCAATGAAAATGTCTTAAAATCCGAACACAAACTATAATTACATAGTCTGGAAAAACAGAGATTTTCATAAAAAAAAAATTAAAATGAAAACTACTAAACAAAACTGTACAAAATTCCTGTGGGACATTTTAATTACGGTTAGATGGCAGGGTTTCAGCGTCAAACAAAAAAAGAATCACGTAAATCGTATCATTATTCTCGGAGTAATCAAAACATATGTTCATACAAAATAAAAATTTGGCAGTCTTATGAACTGCCGATAGAAGTGAAAACTTATAACTCAGAATTTGATAGCTTACCTTGGAAACTACACGGGTGTAACCGGAGGGTGTGGCCTCGCCATCTTGGCATGGCCATTTAGGAATTCGTCAGCATTTCCCATTGGATCACGCATTTCTAGATGGCCATGCCATGATGGCGAGGCCACGCCCTTTCAGCGTTTCCCATTGGCTGACGCATTTCTAGATGCCCAATCGCCGAGGTCCCGAGTTTACCCGAAGATTTATTATCATACCCGAGAGTGACGCTAGAATTCAATTTACACCCCACGAAAAATTTGTCTAGGCGCGCCTAAAGAAGTTTTCACTTCAAAAATATTCAACGGCCGAACTGATACCCTGGTCCCGTTGAACTCGGTTAAAAAAGAAAAAAAAAATCACGTTATCTGTGGATTTGTGGTGCATTTGACTATTTCGACAAAATAATCGGTTTCTTTATCAGTTCAGGATTATCAGGAGAAATCAGTTTTTTTAGGTAAGCACGTATCGCAAATCGCAAAGTCGCTTGACATCAGGCGATATGGCGTTCAAATGCAAACCAAACAATCGATTCAAAAAACAACCAAAACATTGAGTTAAACAATAATCGAGAACATACCGATCTTTGATGTATAATCACGACACGGATCCAGCCGGCCGTTCATAATGTAGTGATAACGGGTGTATCGTGCAGAAGTTATCCAAACTGGCCCAGGAGACGGCTCGCCTGAGACCTCGGATCTATCATTTATAGACGATGCCGATTCGTTTATGCAGACTCGAACTCAGGGGGCTGAGAAGGGGCTACACTAATTTAGGCAGACAGCATAAGCAGTCCACTAAATGTTCTCACTGCTGGAACTTGGTGCATTTTTTTGTAAGAAGATAGTCAAGGCCATAATCCACCACCCTGAACAAGTGCGGGTTGGTGGATGACGCATGACCTCGAAAGATTCTAGGCACATGTCGGTTTCCTCCCGATGTTTTCCTGCACCGTTTTAAGTTAGCATTTACGGCATTACGCACATGACTTCGAAAGGACAGTGGTGCGCGTGGGATTTGAACCTAGGGGAATTTCGATGCAATTTCATACCCTGTGGGTAAACTTGAACATTAAGTATAGAAACATCAGGGAATCGCTCAAATATTTCGCTACGGTAAATAAATATCCCATGGTAATAATGCAACTCGTAGTATAAAAATTCTAACTTGCAATAAAGTGCATTTTTCTGCCAATAAAAATCTACTCAGCCCCTTTTATCCAAGACCTGATTACGCCCACTTCGCTTCGGATCGGAGACGGGTTGTGCTAATTTATTGAATTCTGTTGGCCCGAGACGCTCCACAACTGTGTACTTTACCAAGACATCGCATCGCTAGACTTATGTCATATATATTTGTATTATATAACTATCAGAACCTCAGAGAGAACTATCGTCTGTGGTTTATGCAATTTAATTACCTTAAGGAATGAAACGGTAGGGAAGGAGCTATTGAAGACAAGATGGTGATATTTATGAGCTGTAAAAGGAAACTGTTATAAGAGAAGGTAAATCCCAATTAGTTCCTATATAGTTTGCATTTTGTAGCTAAAGCAACACAATTAATGTTGCACTGTTGGGACTCGGGGCCTTCTCTCGCAAGGAGAGAATCAAGGCTATAAACCACAACGCTAGCCTAATGCGGATTGGCGGATGAAGCAACGTCTCGAAAGATTCATGAAAGATGCCGGTTTCCTCACTATGTTTACCATCACCGATAAAACCAATGGTAATAACAAAATTGTACGCCGGTAATTTAAAAACTTGAACTCATAAATAAATCATTTTGAAGAAGTTATACAAAAGTAGCGGCCCGTTCCGGCTTTGCTCGGATAATAACCTAGATACCAAATGCAGCGCCATCTGCCGGGCTGATTTGTAAATCTAAACCATCGAGGGCCCTACCCAAATGCATACAGAACAATTCATTCAAATCGGTTCAGCCGTTTAGGAGGAGTTCACTAACAACGAAAAGTGGCATTGATTTTTATATATATAGATAGTCTATTGGTCTTCAGAATAGGTGACTTTTATATTTTTTTAGTGTTTATAAACAACAACAAATAGTTTGACAATAAGTTAAAATTTCATAATTTTAACATGTTTTTGGTTTTTATATAAAGCTTAGCAATCTGCTATTTTATACAAGTTTTGTAAAACATAACTTTGATAATATTATAGACATACTATTACATTGTGGTTTGGCGTTATGCGGTAACATTTTTTTATTTGATAGACACGAAAAAGTTTTTAATAATCATTTTTTTCATTTTAATAAAACATGTGGAGATTCAGATACAATATGCGAAGCCTAATTGTACTATACGTTATGTACTTGCAAGTACAACAAGCCTTTTAGACCCAGACTAATTTAGTCATGTAACTAGAGCAGCAATTTCATTTAATTTCGCCTCTTCTCGTCCGTCTGCCCAATCAGAGCTCAGCAGGAACAAATACAAAATGTTTCATGTTTATGTCTAATTAACGGCATGTCCACACGATATGTTATTATGTAAATTAATTTGTGAACGCTGTAATCACGCGACGTGTTGATACACGACCGGTATTGGAAGGATTTTTGTAAGTACCGGTTATGTTAGTTTGTTTATATAAATGTCAAAAACGGCGAAAATAACGGAAATGGAAACTAAATATGAGGGTACTACTGCGAGTGAACGCTGCTCGCCGACAGGCAGTGCTTTTATATCTTCATGTTCAATTAACTGGGTGGCAATGGGCAATTATGTGTCGAAGTCTACACATAATAGTGCAGTGCCAATAACCATGTCTTGTACATCTTGTAAACCTGTATTATTAAAGAAAAGACCGAGCGGCTGGAGTGAAATGTTCATTATAATAATAACAGAAACACACTCGGCGGTCCTGAGTTCACCCAATCGAGCTTTTCATCTCAAAAGATGAATGATCAGCTTCACTTACAGCCTACAGAATAAAGTGTGCGCAGTGGTTCTGGTTCGAGTACACTCCGCGCTCCCCGAGTTAACCCGATTGAGCCTTTCACCTCAGAGCGTGACAAATCACAGAACAGAAATCAAGAAGAAGTAGCAAGTAGGCGGGGCAATCGTAGTACTAAGTAAGCGCAATCTCCGCATACTTTGAGAGTACGCCCACTTCCGAATACTTAGTCGTGCTCTGCCACTACTGCAGTACTCCTGAATCCGTGATTTTGAATAAAAAGTAAGCAGTCATGCCATATTGTGCAGTTATTGAGTGTAAAAACGATAGCCCTGCCAAAACTTTATCCAAAGGAGGCATATCGTACCATCGGTAAGTCCTATTTTATTTAATTTTGATTTTATTGTGAAAATAAATTAATATTAGCTTAAAGAGAGAAATTATTTAAATGAAGTCAACTTTAAAGTTATTGAAATAAGGTCCATTTTCATTCAAACTATATGTGATATTCTCGATCATTCTATGCATGCGAGTAGCGCTACTCAGTAGCGCTACTCAGTGAATGATGGGACGCAAGCTGTTGAAATTGCTAATATCGATATTTCTAACTTGTATAGTTGTGTGAACAAAATATATTATCTTTTATTATTTAGTATTTGAATAATTTAACGTTTTATTTGAAAAAAGTACATTTTATCATTTCAGTTTTCCTAAAAGTCCCGTTGTTAAGGAGAAATGGATAGAAGCTACAGGAAGGCAAAATTGGTTTCCTTCCAAAACAAGCACGATTTGCTCTGAGCACTTTTTAGACAGCGATTTTATAATAAAAAAAAAGGAAATAGGTACATAGACGAAACAGCAATACCGACAAAAATAATTATATGTTTTCGTGTATGCGTGTTTATTTCTTACATTAAACCCCCATTTTGGCTATGGTTCATTTTATAAAAACCTAAAATCCTGTAATCATACCTTTAACCTCATATCATAGTTGTTTCCACATAAAATGTTATGATAATTTCCACATAAATTCAGCGGCTTCTACTCCTCGAAAAAAGTTTCTATTCATGGTTATAAAAATATCTTGAATTTTTACTGACAACAACTTAAATGACAAGGTCGTCCCTCAAAGAAAATAA
Organism: Ectropis crepuscularia; assembly: GCA_963693475.1. Lineage (NCBI taxonomy): Eukaryota > Metazoa > Arthropoda > Insecta > Lepidoptera > Geometridae > Ectropis > Ectropis crepuscularia. Next base: position 31,306,420 of record OY856341.1, read on the forward strand.
CTATTTTCTTACATTGTGTAACAGCTATCTGGCCGCCATATTACAAGCTTAGCTTAGTTTAGCGTCAGATGGTGTTGTGTGTAAATGTTTCACCTATATTTATTTATCTTTACCTCACTCAAGAAAAATATCATTCGACTGAAATACAAATTTTAGTGCTACTTGCCAAGACCAATTTCATAATTACTTTATTTACTTAAGATATTTATTTAGTTTCCTCCGAGTATTTTTGTAGTTTCTTCCTAGTAATTACTTTCTTTTACAAAACTCTGTTACGCTACACTCTATAGTTAATAAAATTAAGATGGTACATGAACAAATTTAATCATAATATTATGATTAAATTATACGATAGGGACGTAAACTGAATAACGTAATATCGATAATTTAATGAAAATGTAACAGCAGTGTCTTATCACTATTAGCACAACCGGCTTATATTTACGAATCCCTTATTTTAAAGAAGGTAGCGTTCATAGTTGCATAAATTACATAAAGTGCCATCTAGTATGAAGTAGCAGAACTAGTGAGCACTAGATGTCACAAATCTTACAATTAGTGACATCTAGTGCGCACTAGTGAAAACAACTTACATTTTTGAAAGGTGATAATAGTTACCACCTTACTAAGGTTGAGTTTAGAAAGTTCATAGCACTGATGTATTCGATACGCCCTAAAAGTCCTGATAATGGTACAAAATTAGCGACTTAGTCACATTCAGGATACGGTACTTTTTTCTGTAATTAGATAAAATTGAGTTATCCAAGAAAGTCGTAACAACATTTTGAATAGTTGACAATAACAGATTTATTATGTTTAGCAATAGGGTTCATTTTTGAGTACGTAACTAAATGCAATACATCATTTTAGGTTCGTCACTATCCCTTCCAAATCGGCGGTACTTAAACATTCAAAAACACCCTCGGATCGGCAGGGTTTTAGCCGCGCACTTTTCTGCGCGCGGCGTGCGCACCATGCGCATTATTTTATACCTAGTGATCGATTAGTTCGATCTAGGATGCTTTGAGCTACTTTATCATAAAGCTATTGAAATAAGCTACAAAACGATATATAATTGTTCTGTATTATATTTTTAGTTAATTTTACACAGATTTTTCTTTCCACCCGAAGTCGAAAAAAGTTACACTTTTGAAAAAGTGGGTGTTTGTGAAGAAAGTATATTGTTTTATGTATAGGTTGTTATGATTTTTATAAACAGTGATATCTACCCCTTATAAATCGAAACTAAAAAGTATATGCTTTCATACTTATATTTTGATATTTTCGACTTTGAAAATACCTAACAGAACAAAAATTGCGTGCCGTTTCGGACCGGTTTTTTAAAACATTTCGTGTGGTACGATTTAGGTATTTAGGCATTATATTTATATACCGATCGATAGAAAATATATTCAGGAATCTTATTAACCCCCGGAGCGCTTTAGTATCTAACGGGTGATACTAAGGAACAAATCCCCCGAGCGCTTTAGTATCTAACGGGTGATACTAAGCGAGCGCCGTTCATTTGTTATTTTTTGTCTCGGTCGCCTATAGACAATCCTTTGTTTTCGTTACACGAATCGATTGCCAAGATAACAATCTCGATTTCTATTGGCTGTTTCCAGTCCAAGTGTACAAACATTACAAAAAAATAATTATCAAAGAAATTTCGTCAACATACATTTTTAGATCCGCCATTTTGCAATTTTTCGAGTGCAAGTGCTTCAGATTATTTGTCTCCGAAAATGGCAGGAAACCGTAAACGATGAGTAAATGTGCTGTAATCTACTGAAATATATATGTGTAAGGTACTAACAGTGTTTTTTTTAGTGATAGATGCTTATATTTCGAAATAAAATGTGAAAACTTTTGTCAAGCGTACGAAATTGTCCGTCATGCAGGTTATTTAGATAAATAATACTCGATATAGCGATTGTAGTGTTCCATATCGCCTGGAAACTAACGTATAATATATCTATGAACACTTTCATACCAGATAGTGTCGAGTTTACAGCAATAAAAACTAACGTAAACTATTTTTTCGTCAACTGAGTGCTTTTGTTTGCCGGCAGTGCCGGTGTAGCGGCTGTGTAACGCAATGGCGGACCGTTTTGTTTCGTGATAATTAAATCTTTTTCTTGATTAGATTTTCGTTTTGTGGTGAAAGTGTTACTAAAATGGGTGCATAAAAGGTCCTTCTTTGTCGTGAATGTGTTGTGAGTGTAATAATTACACCGTAAAGTGCCATAATCATGCGAATTGTGCGAGGTGACGACCAAAAATTTGTAAACATCATATTCAACACAGAAATACTAAATTCCGGTAAGTGTAATTATCTCTATTAATCGTAAAAATGATAAAGCGGTTCAAGACCATTGCAGTGATGTATATTTTGTACAATATAATTAACGCATACATCAAAATGTATCCAATTTAGAATCTTCCCAACCTCAAAAAAAATTTTTGGCGGGAAGCGTGGCACTTTGGTACATGCATTTGTTTACGCGTCGTGCCCTGGACGGGTTAAAATACTAGTAGAACCGATAATTAAAATAATCTATACTCAATTAGGCAAAATGTGAGGAACGACAATTGAAAAATCGCCGCCATTTTCGTAAGCCATATGGCTCATTCCGATCTTAGGTGTCAAAAATCTAAAAAACATTATTTAGTTATTATAAGTAAAACAGATACCTAAAGGACCCTAAAATGTATTAAAATAAGCCACTTACCAAAATATAATCACAAAACACATAAATTAACACAAATAATCACCACTTCACTGAACTACGTCGTAAATCACGCGCGGGTGTCATGGCGCCCGGACCGGCCGGTTTAAACTGCCGATATTCGGAGAAATTTGTTTCAAGTGGATGCCGTTATCGGGCTCATTTTGAAGCCATATCCAATAGGTCTTATGTGAATAAAACAGTTATGGGAAAATAAACCTTTGCCTGAACAAAATAAGGTCCGAAAGTAGAAAAAAATCGAAACTGGTTTTGTGAGTCATATGTCTCCATCCGATCTCTAGCGACACGAAAAGTTGTGAGTCATATGACTCCATCCGATTTCACTTGCATTGTTTCAATGTGTTTAAAATATATCAAAACCACGTTTGTGTGCAAACGTGATACGGTGGTTTTCCTAGTGAGATTCAGCTACGAGCCTTCTACTTGATTTCTGTTCTGTGTGACAAATCATCTTCACTTCCAGCCTACAAAAAAAAATTGTATGCGGAGCGCCAAAAGAAGTTTTCACTTCAAAGACATATTTTTTTCCAAAAATAAATAAAAACCTAACCTACATTCCCCTGACCAACAGTGAGGTTTGCAAATTAAAACACGCAAAACAAAAATGTAATTCGTTTCATAACTTTGGCTTCATTACAATCCGAATCTGTAAATTGGAACCGGATTTCCCGTAACACGCGAACCAAAATCAAATACTCCTTTATAGAGCTTTCCACTGAATACATTAACGAAATTAGAGAATTGAATTGGCACCCCAGTCTCATGATTCGACTTTAGGATGTCAACTCAATATTAATTATAGGTCGACAAGAAAATGTAGAGAATGATGAGGCTACTTATAGAAGTATTTCAGATTACAAGTATATTTAGAAATGTCAGATGTTAAGGGAATATAACAGTGGCAAAGCGGCGGCCTAGTCAAGACCCACAGCTTAGGGTAGCAAAGGTTATATATTATATACCTATTGGCACTTGACCGCCATCTTATATGATGATAAGAGACGATGTAGTCCGTGAAAAAGGGTGCTAATCTAGAAGAATCGGATTCTAGACTTGAAGACTCCAAGAATGTAATGACTGACAAAAACCCACTCAGGCAACGCATTCCACTGCCAAGACGTTCTTATTATGAAATAGGAGTCATGCCTTCTTGTTCAAGATCTTCAGCATATAATCCTTTCAAAGATCAGATAAAAACGAGACTCCCAACAGAACATGAAGTCGGCTATTTACGCAGAATATAAGGAGGTTTATACAAATTACGATGGCAGAATTTTGATATCTGTGACCTATAAAATAGACTTTATTTTACGTCTCCGCCTGGTGTTGTTTTATTTTGCTTACATTTTTTCACGTCATGTGGCGAATTTCATTTTGTGATAACTTGTAGGTGCCGAATCGATTTAAATAAATATTTGTGTGATAAAATTGTTCACATTATTTTATTTCATTATTATCTGTAGCGGAAGCATCGCGAGTCCAGTGTGATCGAGTGTGATAGAGGTATCGCGACTCTTCCTTCAAGCTATGCCGGAAAATCTGTGGGGGTTTTGGTCAGTAGAGTCAACACTTTTAGTGGTAAGGAGTCTGACACGTATCCATACACGGCGGACGGCACGTAAAAGCATTTCCCTCACAGCATCGTCAGCCCGCTACTATTCTGCAAGGTTTCATACCTACGCGCCATGTTGGAACTTTTTTATTTATTAATAAAAGTATCATGATATGATGGCAATTCATAAGCATAATTGGAAGGGCGTTAGTATTTGAAGACTTGCGAGCCATTTCTTGTTTGCGTCTCGTTCTTGAATAAATGTATTTATTACTCTGCTATATTTGATCCTGATAAAAACATATTTGACTTAACCCTGCGCGTTCGCTGTTACACATATCCCGTCATACATCCCACTTTCTGTTCCCCCTACTGAAACTCGGAGCATTCCCTCTTAGGAATTCTATAAACCATCACGTTCACGCTATCAAGTGCAGATTGGCGGGTGACACGTCCTCAAAAGAAAAATTTGAACATACTCGTTTCCTCATGATGATTTATTTCACCGTTCAAGTGAGTGGTGACGACAAGTAAGTGCAAAAATACTCCAAGGAGCATCGGGATTCAAGTCGATGACCGCATAGTTGTGAAATGGGATGTTCTAGCCACTACGCCAACACAGATAAGCCACATAATCATGAGTGGTGAAGATAATGGTCAACATAAAAATAAAAACAAAAACGGCTTAACTGTGGAAAACATTGCTCGAGTAGATTATTCGCAATGGACACAACCTTGATGTCTCCAAGTCAAAATTGTATCAGTAAATTTTAAGTATACATGCAACATTAGACCCCATCATAGATTTACATCAAGCCTGATGACAGTCAAACGTAAGCCTGATTAAAACAAGCCTACAAAATAACTGATAACTCTCGTTTCAAATTCCATAGAAAAAAGTCTTTCTTGTTACTTTTCTTATAGTATGCCCAAATTGCAATCTAAAAAGGATCCCCTTAATCGAGCTCTTTAACAATTTTACAAATTCTGAGCGCCTACTAAGTGGCAGTTAAAAACCTGGGCGGAAACGCAGGCCGTTCTAAAAACGTACACAGAAATAAAAGCGTTTCTATGTAAATTTAAAAGGCATAAGATAAAGGAATTGTTCGCTAGCGATGTTTTCCGAACGAACGATCGCATGCATGAATGCAAGGCTTTTCTTTTAGCATGAAGGTTTTGTTTTGTAGGTATGTAGAACATAAGTAAAATGACATGTTTATGTTTGGATTGAGAGATCAAAAAAAATCTGAATTTAGTATTATTTTACAGAAATTAATTGATATCATAAAATGGCTATGTAGTTAATTTATACGCTGTAGAAGTAGGAGCGAGAGGTATACCAGCAAAATCTCTCTATAACCTGCTTAAAGACCTTGGCTTGTCCAGAAGTGCAGTAAGTTCTATACTAGAACGAGTATCTAAAGCTGCACTAGCAGGATCATATCGGATTTGGCTGGGCAGGGAGAGAAATACGAGTAGTGAAGGTGAGCGTTGACGTACGTCACCAAAAGGGACCCCTTTTAAACCTACGCTCGAGTCACAAGTCTTGGGGTCTATTCGAGATTTCTCTCTCTCTGCAACACGATGGACCCGGCACCCGCACGGTGAATCCATGGAATGCTAAGAAGTTCGTCTCGTCTCTAAAACTTAGGTTTAAAAATATCCCTTATAAAAACTAGAATTTGTTAGTGACTTTGTTTGGTATACCTGACGTTAGGTCAGAAAATTTTACTCTAGTCTCTGCATTTTATTGGGATCTAATGACTTTTGAGGTCATCCGCCAACTCGTACTGGGCCATAGTGATATTGAAACTTTGATATTCTCCATATTAGAAGAAGCCTCAAGTTCCAGCAGTGAAAAGAAGTAAGCTAAATTCACTTCAGAAAACAAGATAAAAAATCTTCATAAAACATCTTATGAAGTGAATTTAGGATAAAACATAAGAATTAATCCATTTTATTGAGATATAATAAATAATTCCTAAAGTTTATAGTACCGTTAGTGTTTCACGTGCACTACCATGATTGTTCACTAATCCATTATCCGTAATGAAGAGCGAAACTCGATAGTTCAACTCAGTTTCATGCACCTGTAACTTTTTTTTTGGTAGTGGTAGGACTCTAGGCAGAGTCCGCCTGGGGAAGGACCACACCTTTGCCAGTTATTCTACCGCCAAGCAGTAATGTGCAAACATTACTCTGTTCTGGTTTGAAGGGCAACGTTTCCAGAGAAATTACAGGGCTTAGAGATAGAACAACTTAGATCTCTGGGTGACAAGCGCAATGCAATGCTAGGTAATGATTTGGACTCTTCATGTTCCAATAGCTGAGTGTCACTGTGCTGTTATGTGGCAGGCATGTTGCTTACCATCAGGCACATGACTTGCTCGTCTCGTCACTTTTTACTAAAAAAAAAGTAATATTCCGTTCTTGATTGAAAGACTACTATATATTTTACAAAATAATACAAGTATACAAGTAACTTAGCAACTAGAAAAACGCTCAGGCTTTATAGTAAACATTTGATATTTGAAGAGCGCGCTGCCAAATGCCAAAAACTATACTTACTAGTGTATGTATATTTTGTACTTTTATTACACAGAAAGAACATTTGTATATTCATACTTTATACCTGCTGTGCATACTGAAATTCAGGCTATGGTAGCTAGAGTCGTATATGTCAGCCATATTTATTCCACTAAACTTAACTTTTTTATAGTTTAGAATGACGAACCGAGCAGAACATGTGACTGATGGTAAGAAACATACTTGCCACATAGCAGCACAGTGATACGCAGTTATTGGAACATGAAGACTCCAAATCATTACCTAGCACGGCACTGCGGTCGTCACCCAGAGATATAAGATGTTTTATTTCTATGCCCTGTAATTCACTGGAATTATTACCCTTCAATCCGGAACACAGTTATGTTTGCGCATTATTGCTTCTATTTGTAATTATTTTGTAAGCCTGCTACATTTTTGATGGTGGTCAACTTGGGTTAAAAATCTGTCATAGTGGATACTACTACTTGTCAAGACCCTTTCACTTGATGCGTTTATTGAGGGAGTAGTGTAAAGTTCAGTAATCCGTCATTTTGGCAGCGGCCATCTTGGATCGATTTCGTCAAACAATCCTAAGAACACTCCCGAGTGATTCACCTGTCAACCAATAAAATTAACACCAAAATCATCATCAATGATCTGACGTTCCGACTCTACAGACCTCAGGACTCAGAAAAAGGAAAACCTACAGACAAAGCGATAAAGAGACACACAAAGAGACACATCAAACTCATAACACTCCGTCAGTTTTGCGTCGAGGGCTAAAAACTTGAGAAAGGTTCGATGCTTTATTTATTTAGAAGGTTAAACTTTTCAAATTCGCCAGTTCAATATTAGCCTACCAGTCTTCATGAGCCTGCGTTGTGCAAATATTGTACACTAAAAATAATTTTCAATAATCCCTGGTACCCAAAACCCTTAGGTTCGTATTTGCCTATCTAACCTTTGCAAGAGCAGAAACAACACTCGTACCATTTTCGTGTGTCGAGTATACATAGTTGGCAAATACGTTGGAAGATTATTCGGAGCAAAGATAAGCTGGTGTTTACTTCGCAGACCCTTGTTTAGGAGCCAGACCAGGCTTCCGCACATCTGTCAGATAGCGGTCGCTGAGACCGTGGGACGGTTATACACTGGGGGAAATTAAACGCCCGGTTTTGTGTTGAAATTGCTGCAGAAATTGTTTAACTTTTTAAAATATTCTACGTATATAGTTGAAAGGTGATTTTAAATATAAGGAGTGAGTTGTTAAGCTAATTTTGGGACTCGAATTATAAACTATGTCATCAATCATTTAAGAATTGGAAAAATATTTGTATGTCTACCATTTTAGGCAAAACATAGCGACAAGCTACTTTGAAATTTTGTGACCTAATTATTTATCATGCATTATTTGTGTGTTTGTAATTTACTCATGTTTTGAACAAATAAATTATCTTGTATCTTTTGATCAAAATTATAGAGGAGCCGTACTACTCGGTCGAAAGCCGTGACCGATGACAGGCTTCTGGTCAGATGTAAGTGACAATAGGCAAGAATTATAACTATAACGACGATACTAACACTATGACCAATAGATCTTTCGTTAGTTTAGCTGTGAACTTAAAGTTTATAGAAATAAAACTAAAAATTCCAAATAAGGTAAGTGATCTTATATTTGTGGGACTCATTGTTGAGAATAAATCTGAGAAAAAACCTCACCTTTGTTAGTTACTTATTATACCGTGTTCATTTCAAATGTTCTCGGTTTCTAAAGAAAAATTGAGCAGATTTAAAGGTACCCCAAACTGCATTCATTTGCACACAGGGAAAATTTTACAATACGAATATTAAATGTGGAATATCTTAATAATATACTGCTTGTGAACTTTATACTGTAGTAGAAATCTACATTTAATAGTCAAATAAACAGTTCACTAAATGTGCTGGGACTCGGCGGCTTCTCCCAAGGTCAAGGCAAGGCAAGAGAGTAAGACCGTAAATCCACCACGCTGCGCTGGCCCAGTGCGGATTGATGGATGACGCAAGACCTCGAACAATTCTAGGGGCATGTCGGTTTCCTCACAATGTTTTGTTTTACTATTTTTCGTAAAATAACAGTGTTTATGAACGCTAATTATGATGATAAAATATTATGTTAACGTATTTAAATCGTTTCCAAACTAATCGTCATGACCAACGACAAATAAATATTTCCGAAGTGTACTTAACGATAACTGATACGATTACTCTGCCCCAGTGTGAAAGGCACCCAAAGTTGTCCGATAATTACCGGAGATTTCCCAGGGCAAGGATTAACGTCCAGAATTGTATGGCACATTTATCAGATGCGTACATTAAACAAGCTTGCTTGACTTCGGCGCAGCTGGGAAGACACGGGCACGATTTATGGGAATATAAGCCTTGTTGTCTTAGGAGCTAATTGATTTATTCCACGAAACTTATAATCTGAGTGTCTTCAAACGATGTAAATATGTGTCGTCTGTGTAAACGTGCTACGATTTGTACTTTGACGACAGGGAAGTTGAGCAGGTGAGATTTGACCCGTCTGAAAAAGTTGTAATTTGTTCTACTGTCAAGCAGTAAAATGAAAATATTACTGTGTATCGATTAAGAGAAAATTTGAAAAAGAAAAGGCCAAACATATAGATAGTTGTATATCGTCGAGCGCAGTTTTTTAGATGGAATTTTATAATATTATACTTATTTTTTTCGTAGCAAATAGTCACGGGACGAGCATGGTACGAGCGTGATGGTAACCAACACGTCTGTCCATAACACCACAGTCCTAAATGTAAGTAATTACTTAAGTGAACATTTCTCATATGTGGTGTAGATCATAGTTTCAATTGTATCTTAGTTTTGTTGATAAAAGTATTAGTTTCTGAAGTACTGATGAACATTATACAAGCTGTGTGAAGTTTTGAAGCTTCTAGATCAACTTTTCTAATAACCGACAGCTGAACCAGCGTCGCCATCACAACTTCTACATCTACCTAGAAAACACATTGTTTCACAACAATTTGTCAAAGCGATGCGACGCGATCTACAGCGATAAATTAACTAACACTCTTATTGCTTTTGTTTACGAGTATTGCGTGAATATACCAAGGCGAAACCAAGTGATGTAAAAAGATAAATGAATTTACGATTTTTATTACTTTCGATATAATGCGTGAATGTCTTGAGCACTCGTGCTAGCTGAAAATCTTCTTCCTGCTAATGCAAATTACACATAAATGCCAACTTTCGTGAATTTAGGGTGACTTGGTGAAAAGTTCACTGGGGAAAAGCATTGAGACACTGAATTTTAATAAATTAAGATGTGTATTTTAGCTGCTTGTGCATGTTAGCGAAATTTATTACAAAAAAAAACGTTATTATTGTTTTACTACTACTACTACCTAAGCATCAGCAAAGGGTTTTTTTTCGCTGCCGTAGCAACAAATGGTTTATTTTTTTACAGATATTTTTAGATTGTAATTATGTAATTAATATTAATAACTATTTACCACCTTTTTCGACCATCAAATTTTATATTTTCGTAAAACAAATATTCTGTAGCGTCAATATAATAAAATCGCATCGCGTCGCATAGCTTTTTACTATTCTTCTAGAGCAACGTGTCAATTGTAGTGTCTGTGCAAAGTTTGCTTGGCGTTGTAACAGTCGACCGACAAACGTTAGTTCAGTAGTAAAGTTTGGAATTAGTTTTTGAATATGGAAATAATTTCACGCGTACATTTCAATAATAAATGCAGAGTTTTCAAATGATAATAGAGTTTGTGGTACTTATTTCTGATGATTGATTTTTGTGAAGTCTACAGAATAATACTTTAATACTAATACGTTTAACTTTTGATTGACTGTTTTAAAATGAGAGTACAAAATACGTCAAAATTATATGAAATGCGTCAGCAACACAATTCAATCGAACATTTTGCGGCTCACAGAAGATTTACATAAGTGCAAGTTAACTTTACAATCCATACCAAACTCAAAATCCACATCATCTCCAGAAAAACTTTTACACAAAAATACTTTTTTCTTACAGTATCTATAGAGTGACGAGACGAGCAGGACATGTGCCTGATGGTAAGTAACAGGCCTGCCCATGAACAGCACAGTGACAACCAGCTATTGGAATATGAAGAGTCCAAATCATTACCTAGCACTGCGCTACGGTCGTCACCAAGAGCTATAAGACGTGCTATCTCTATGTCTTGTAATTTCACAGGAAGCATTGCCCTTCAAACCGGAACGCAGTAATGTTTGCACATACTTCACGACGGAAGGTCTTTAGGTCTACTTCTTGGATACTATTACAGATAGTTATGTGTTATTACAGGATAATATTGTTTATAGCCCAGTCAAAATAGATATGCCAGTTTGCATTAATTCCCAACAAGCTGGATTTTTGTTTAGGTCTTGAATACGTCATTACAAATGATATGTCAAAAGTCCCCATCGATCCCGCTTGTGCGTTGTTTTTTATTCGAGGTCAAAGGTTACAAATTTGCGTTTTTGAGTATATTTCTGAAACAACAAGAGCTATCGAAAAATGTGTCAGGCAAAGTTTGAAGATCGTAAAATTGTCTACAAAAAAAATTACATCACTTTTCTTCTACAAAGCATCGCTTTCGAGATATCGTCACTTCAGACCGCACCACCTATGATTTTGAATATTGTATTTTTGTCTCTTTTAAAAATTGCCGATGTCGTATCGCAGCCAGTTATCGCATGAAGGAATAATATATGAGGCTGACATTTTTGATATGCAGTTAAATTTTGTGAAGAATATATTTTCGTTTGTTCTTGAGCTCTCCTTGGTTTTACAAAGTAAATGATCTTATCCCTAGGTGTTCGTGCAGTTAATATTATTAACACATCTAAATCTTCTCTAACAACGATAGTTGGATTGGTGCTACTGAATTATTCAATTGCGGTTTCAATAATGATGACATCAGCGTCATTTTGAGCTTGTTTCACAACAATATTGGCAGCTGAAAATTCTTCACATAACATCGAAATCAAACGAAATTTATTGTGAGTATTAGCAAGAAACTGCTATTGGTTTGTCGGAACAGTCATTGATCGATCAAAAACAATTTCAGACGATGAAGATGTTTGTTTAGCTCGACGACGTTGTTCTGCAGCTTTGATATTTTTTGTATGACCAGTGTAACCGTCAAATATTAAAGTAACGTTGTGACCAAACTTTATCGCTTTATGAACTTTTTAATATACTAATAGGTAAACTTCATGACAACTCCAAAATGGAATAGCAGCGGGAGAGGATGGTACAACCGACCTCTTAGAAGACGGTGGAACACCACTGATAAAAGAGTTCCAAGCTCTGTTTCATGTCGTGTCTTCTCGTCGTCTCTCTCACATTGTCTAAAGACAAATCTTCGATCAGTGGGTAGATGTGTCATGACCCACGGGGCCAAAACGTGGACACTGACAGCTAAGGTAGTCCACAAATTTAAAGTTGCAGAGCGTGGAACATGGAACGAGCTATGCTTTGAGTTTCTCTGGAAGATTGAATTTGGAACTAGAGAACCAAGGTTATACCGACATAGCTCAACGCATTTGTAAATTAAAGTGGCAATGGGCCGGCCATATCTGCCGCAGAACCAGAGTAGACATGTTCTTTAGTGGAGACTGTGAATCGGGAAACGTAGTGTAGACATCCTGAGACTAGATGGAGTGACGATATATGGAAGACAGCAGGCAGTAGATGGCGACGTAAAGCTGAGGTTAGGGTTGACTGGCGGATCATGGAAGAGGCCAGGGAACTATGTCCAGCAGTAAACTAAGATAGGCTGATGATGATGGTGATGAAACTCCACGACCTCCAGCCAATAGGTACTAATCATACATAGATCTACATTTCCACTCTAAGAATGGACTTCAAATCTGTGTGAACCGTAGAATTGTTGTTGGTCATGTCTTGCAGTCAAGTACCTATGATAATATTATCCAAGCTCGTTCTATTATTATTCTACAAAGTAGTTTGGTACCTAATACTTAACTCCGTTTTCAAGGATGACTCTCTAAAAGATTATACCAAATCTCGAACTTATTTACATAATCTTTGTATAGAAATTCAGATTCTGGAATTCACGATAATTGCACGATGATGATGATTATAAAATAAAATTATATAAAATATTGCGTCCACAATTTTGCAGTTGGTCCACGTTGTTCATATTCCTTTAATTTTGTATGAGTGCCACGTATGAGTGCATATTCGTATTTTCTATGCTTATAATAGCCATAATTCGAGGACAGTACATCGTAGAAGAAAAAGTGTTGAGGTATTTTTTGTAGACAATTTTATGATCTAGAAACTTTGTTTGAAGCATTTTTCGGTAGCTTTCATTGTTTCAGAGATAAACGCCAAAAACGCAAATTTGCGCCTTTGACCTCGAATAAAAAACAACGCACAAGCGGAATCGATGGGGACTTTTGATATGTTATTTGTAATGACGAATCCAAGGCCTGCACAAAAATCCAGCTTGAATTAATGCAAACTGGAATCATAATTAAGTCTATTTTGACTGGACTATTACTACTAGATGCGCAACCTATGTTACCAATTTTTCACGATAATTTATTTTCACCAGGAATAAGAGCCCTTTATTTGTATCTAAGTATGCTCAGTGTTTAAAACGAGCGAAGCTCGGTCACCCAGGTACTTTTTATTTATGCCTAATAAAAATTATTTACTAGATATAATCTTATCTTATCGTATACCTTTAAACGAGCAATTCTAGTACCTATATATGTATATAAATATATAAATATATCGTATACCTTTAAACGAGCAATTCTTGTACCTACATATATATGTATATAAATATATACCTATAGAATCTGAATCTCGGAAACGGCTCTAACGATTTTCATGAAATTATGTATGCAGGGGGTTTCGGGGACGATAAATCGATCTAACTAGGTTTCATTAATAAAAAACGCATAATAAGCGCGTTTTTAGACAATGAAAAACTGTCACATTTAGACATTAGAATGCGACGGTAAATTTCGCCGCGTGACGTGACAGCATAATTGCCTCAGACGGGAAGTCGGGCGTTCATGGCGGTCACGAATTAATAGCTGCGGGTTCGAATCCTCCGGACGACTTCTCTTTTTTTTTTCGAGTATTCTTTTTTTTTAAGAAAATCGAAGAGTATCTAAGTATTTTTAGTATTTAAACCGAGAAAAGCTCGGTGACCCAGGTACTATTTATTAAATGCATAAGTAACTCACACGTGATAGGATCGGTGCAGTAGGACTTAAGTTTCACCGACGTTCGACGACCGAAAAGACCGCTGGAAGGCCGCCGAACGCAAGGACGTTTGAACGCCAAACAGGCAGCGATCACACAGGTGCATTTTCCTTGAAAAAGGCCGCCAGACGCGGTTGAAGTTTAAAGTCTTTATGTCTGACTGGGACGGCCTTATCACACGTAAGTTACCCGTATATTTATTAAATATGAGTATTACAAAATTGTCGTGTAGTTAATCAGTTGAGACGAGGGTATGCTCGAAATAAAATAAGTCTTGGCCAACTCATCGTTTTATTTGCACCATGGTGACAGCGGTGGGACGACAACAATCACGTATGTTTTCATACTAAACATAACCCACCCAATTGTTCGCACTGTTGGAACTCGAAGCCTTCTCTCGCAAGGAAAAATTCAAGGGGTAATATAACCCACCACACTGGTCCAGAGCGGGTTGATGGATTGTTGTCACCTGTATTTGTTTGAAGTATATTTCAACTATAGTATTATATTTAATACTGGGATTTGAATCTAAATATGTGTCATTTAAAATAAAAGAACAACAATATGTGTCATACAGATAACAATAATCAAATCTGATTATTTAAAGAAATGGGTATGACTGATAAAATTTAGTATAGAGGGCGCCGGTGTGAAACCATCCACTTCTACCCGCCATCTCAAAAGAGTTTTGGAGGGGCTGGGGCTATAAGTAGATGGAGCTAAGCCGTTGACGGGCATTCTTTTTTGAAATTTTATATGAGAAAGATCGAACAGTTGTCAATATAAATTCTTAAATTTATTTAATTGGTTTACTTTTACTCAATTGATAACAGGATGACGAATGATGTCGAAAGATTCTAGGAACACACCGATATCCTCACGAAGTATTTCGTTCCTTCTTTTAAGTTTCGCCATTACGTTTGATATGCCTTTTAAAAGAAAGTGGTGCTCGTGGAATTCGGACTGGGGGTTCCGGGTCGTCAGTTGCCGTTTTCACGACTAGGTTTTTTTTATAGCAAAGAGTGACGAGACGAGCAGGACATGTGCCTGATGGCAAGCAACATGCCTGCCACATAACAACACAGTGACATGCAGCTATTGGAACATGATAGTCCAAATCATTACCTAGCACTGCACTGCGCTTGTCACCCAGAGGTCTAAGATATTATATCTCTAAGCCCTGTAATTTCTCTGGAAACATTCTGCCCCTTCAAACCGGAACACAGTAATATTTGCAGATTACTGCTTGGCGGTAGAATAACTGGCAAAGGTGTGGTACTTCCCCAGGCGGACTCGGCTAAGAGTCCTACCACTACTAAGATCAGCCAATTAAATTATGCTCATGTCATGCTTAATTAGAAGCCGAGTGAGCAACCAAGAAGTGTAACAATGAGGAAATCGAACAACATATTGAATATGTACCGCTGATGCTTGTCGTCTCGGTAATCTAGAGAAAAAAGTAGCAATACTGAACTTTATAACCGAAAGGTAGTCGATTTTAATTTCGATATAAAACCATTCTATTGTGAAGGCTTGTAATACAGTTTTATGGAACCACGGCACCGTTTCCACGGTGATGAAAATGAATCACTCATCAAACCAGTAATATCGGTGGAAAAAGAGGGGAATATTATTATGAAAAGAAATTTGTTTTCAAAATATATTTATTTTGTAAAACAAGTTTATTGTTCATTTCTGACGTTTGCTTACTATTAATTCTCTAATACTATTAATACTATAATACTATTAATAATCTATTGAGGCTCATGAATTGCTCGACTTGTCATTCTTATATTATAAAAATTAAATATAAACCTATTTTTAACCAGCACTGTAATATCATGTGTATGTGAAGTCATGTGCGTAATGCCGCTAACTTAAAACGGTGAAGGAAAACATCGTGAGGAAACCGACATGTACCTAGAATCTTTCGAAGTCATGTGTCATCCACCAACCCGCACTGGGCCAGCGTGGTGGATTATGGCCTTAACTCTCTCCTTGCGAGAGAAGGCCCCGAGTCCCAGCAGTGGGAACGTTTAGTGGGCTGTTGATGATGATGATGACTGTAATATAACTAAACTGAACGTCGTATTCGTCGATATTCGTAGATTTCACAACAAATATGAAATTTACTTGAGTGAGTCTAAGTTTAATCTTAAGTTGGAAGTTGTTGTTTTTTTTCTTTATTTTCGGAGAAAAATAAATTATTTTTTAAAGTAAATTTTGAAATGCCTTTTCTTTTTTATTCTTGGAGATGTCGTTTGCAGTGTTTTTAGTAAAATTGTCATTGTTAAAGTGCTTAACCTAGCATTAACGTCATTTCACAATTCAATTACCTTGTGCATTTTAATATTGTGTATCAATGTGAATAATTTTAGATGTACTTTTTTATCTGTGGAAACTAGCTATAAGTTCAGCTGTTAATATTCTTATTGAAGCCATGGATTTGAGAATAAAATAATGCTTACAACAACTTAGACAAGGCTTCCGTCCTCATACCAACCTTGCACTAGATATAATGGATTTTTGGTAAAGATTCTATCGGAATGCTCGTAGCTCGAAAAAACGACATCGTTTCATGGTTGATGTTCCAAAGACGCGAACGAAGAGATTTGACTCTACTTTTGTGATAAGAACGTCTAGGCTGTGGAATGCGTTGCCTGAGTGGGTTTTCTGTTGATCACAATCTTTGTGTCTTCAAATCGAGAGTGAATCGGTTTATTCTAGGTAAATACGCCCCATCGTAGACCGCATTGTGTCTTAACATCAGGTGAGATGGCGGTCAAGTGTAAGCCTATAAAAGTAAAAAAAAAAAAAAGATTTCGAACAAATTTCTAGCAGTAATCTGTAGCCATCGGCCACAGCTACATCAACTAAATTTAACCGATGATATTATCTACGATGGAACGTGCTTAGAACTGATTTTCTCTGTGCTTGAAGCCATCGTAATTATAATAATATACAATATAAAATGGAACATACTATCAGGCAACGCTGTCTAGAGTTCAGGTGTTTCAACTCCCTTCATATCACGTAAAGAGAACAAGTCAAAATACGTTATTACAAAATAAAGCAAAGGTTAAGTCCTAGTGAAGTAATATTCTTCGGATTTCCCGGAATTTGTTAAAGAAAATCACAATAATTATGTTTGAAAAGTACTTTGGCAGTTCCACTGTTCACAGAAACAGCCATGATGTTCCCATGGGGAGTCCGTAATAAGGGATTTTTGTAGAAATATTTTATAAAGCTGAATTATTACTTCTGAGTATTTTCATGTATTTTTGTCAACTTAATTTTTATCAAAGTACGGATACAAATTGATTTAGATCAAAAATGATAAATGTACATATTTGTCACCGTAACTTTGGAAACACCGACATTTTATAATCTAACGACCTCGGATTATAAACTGAACTTTTTTTTGTGGGGGAAATGCTTTAACCCGATATGCCGGATCCGGGCCGGATCGGCCATATGTGGCCGCGACCTTACCGCGACTTTAGACCTTATGACCTCGCGTGACGCCGCATCGCCCGCGCGGCGCCCGCGCCGCTTGTTCCCGCCGGGTTAATGCTCATTCAGTGGTATCAAGTCCAACACACCTGCCCTGCCCGGTGAAAGGTGCATTAAAACATTTCTCCCACATAAAAGTAAAGTTTACAATCCGACAGTATTTCCCGGAATTTTAATCAATTGACAACCACTAGTAAATGTAAACTCGAGCATAATCTCCAAATATACGTCATATAACAATGGTATCAATAACGGACCCGGCCATCCAATGAAGAAGCGTCCATTTCCTACCTTTGTTTCATTTATATGTTATAAGCGATTACATTACACAGTGAGTAGGCAGCTCTATCAAATGTAACGTAATACTTTTGGGTTCGTGTAGGTTGTTACTGAATAAATCAGATACTGTTATCGACAATATCAAAATCATTCAGATATTTTGTACGGTGGCTAGAGTTTATCCACTTTTAGCGTGAAGACAAACGTTGATGTGATAACTATGGATATTTGTTCGGTGCATGGATGTTTTTTGATGTTTACTTTCGACCAAAAAGAAGGATGTTATACGTTTGATGTCGATGTTTGTCTGTCTGTCCGTGGCAGCGTAGCTCTCAAACAGATGAACCGACTTCACTGTTATTTTATTTGAATGGCAGTTTCCTCACGGTAATTCTTAGCTATCTTAATTTAATATCGATTCAAAATGGCTGCCTCCACAAAATGGCGAATTACATTTTATTTTCACAATTCTCTCAATAGGGATATCAAATGAAAGGACTGTCAAATGAAGGATATCAAATGTTGACGAATGTTAATGCAAGAATTTCAAATGCAGGGTTGGATTAGTTCTAAGATGGGAGTAAATTAAAAAAAAATGCTCTTGTTTTTATTACAAATGAGACGAGCAACATTTACCATAGTTCATATGCAACACTTCTTGCCTATTAGTGCATAGTGCTACGTCGTTATTTGAATCTTGAGAAATCCAATTATTGTCTAGTATTGGATTATGCTTGTCGTTCAGAGATGTAAAATGTTTTATAACATAATTGCTCGTAAAGGGTCTCCTATTTCACCAATTTCTGTATCGTAATGTATATTATACTAGCGGCCCGCTCCGGCTTCGCTCGAATAATAACCTAGATATCAACTGCAGCGCCATCTGCCGTAGCCTATGTTACTCGGGAATAATGTAGCTTTCCAAAGGTGAAAGAATTTTTGAAATCGGTCCAGTAGTTTCGGAGCCTATTCATTACAAACAAACAAACAAACAAATATTTCCTCTTTATAATATTAGTATAGATAAAAATGAATGGAAAACCCACTCAGGCAACGTATTCACAGCCTAAACGTTCTTATCACAAAATTAGAGTCAAATCTCTTCGTTCGTGTCTTTGGAACATCAACCATGAAACGATGTCGCTTTTTCGAGCTACGAGCATTCCAATAGAAAAAAAGACAAGGTGGTATCAGATCATGCAAATCAGTCGCACACTCTCCGAAGTGTATCCGATAAAAAATCGATGCAAAAAATGAATATATCCTTAAAACCTTGGTAGTGAAAAGTTAATTGTCTAAATTTTGTATTATCCTACTAATATTTTGAATGTCAGTGTATAGATGTTTGGATATTTGGATGTTTGTTCCTAAATTGTAACTCAATTGTAGCCTGATCCGTACATACGTTAGTATGAACGGATCAGGCTGAAATTTGGAACACAGATAGATTATACTCTGGAAGACCACATAGGCTACTTTTTATTTCGAAAAAAAAAACAAGGGGAACTTCGCGGGGCGCTGCTAGTGATTGAATATTAGGAGTCGTATTAGTAGGATAAGTGTGAAACAAGCTATTTTTTTTCATTCTATACATATAAAAATAGTAAACACAGCAATACAGCAGTGAAGAGCAACTGAATATATCTTTCTCGCTCGGGCACACTCGGCAGTTTTCCCGATCGAGCCTTTCACCTCACAGTGTAACGGATCAGCCGCACTTACAGCCAACGGAAAAATCTGTGTACGGTGCGACAATAGTACATTATGATTAGAGCATGGCGGTATTGGACTTCTGACAAAACCGGTATTTTTTCGGTATTAATACTTTTAAAACCGGGAACCCGGTTTTCCGGTATTTTTTCGGTAATTTACTTCTACTATTAAAATAGCAGTAAAAAATCCTACCGTAAATCCGGAACCTACTTAATTAAACATTTCAAACACTAAAGTTTAAACTATTTATTAAACCAACTTCAAACCACAAATAGGGACTGAAAAGCGAAAAATAAATTATTATAACTATTATAAGCGCTACTTACTCATCTATTTTAATTCGGAGCCAGTCAAGTCAAAAAGCTAATAGATAGATATTATGTACGCACTAAATAGTGTAAAAGTTCATCATCATCAGCGAGCATCATCAGTTTTGCGAGCAATGTGGCCTGTCAATTGCCACTTCAGCTTAGCTACTTTTCGAGGTATGTCGGCCACTTTCGTTCTTTTGCGAATATCCTTATTACGGATTCTGCCGCGCAAAGAGACTCCGAGCATAGATCTCTCCATAGCTCGCTGTGGGACTTTGAGCTTTGTTATAAGGCCCACAGATTGAGACCACGTCTCAATAAAGTTCCATAAGCCATCACCGGCAACACGCATTGATTGAAGACTTTCGTCTTTAGGCATTGGGGTTTTTGGACTCCAAGATGTGCCGTAGTTTCCCGAACGCTGCCTATCCGAGATGGATCCTTCGCTGGACATCTTTGTCGAAGTTGGACCTATCGAATTGGATCGTTTGACCCAGGTAGACACAGCACGGAAGTCCTCCAGCGACTCCGGCATAATGACTATGTTGTCGGCAAACCGAAGGTGAGTGATGCATTTGCCGTTAATATTGATGCCATATCTATTCCAGTCCAGTAGCTTGAAAACATCTTCTAGCGCGCCGGTGAACAGTTTCGGAGATATAACATCTGCTTGTCTCACGTAGCCCTTTTTTCCCTTTCTTTTGTGCACGGGTCCTGTAATCGGATTGATATTGTGGCTTTGCTGTAAATACCCTTCAACACTTCGATATAGGGATAGTCGATATGACATCGTTGGAGAGACTAAAGCACTGCCCAGGTCTCGATGGAATTGAAGGCTTTCTCAAAGTCCACATACGCTATACATAGTGGCTGATTATACTCCTCGGTTTTCTGTATAATCTGCCGAAGCGTATGGATGTGGTCTATGATGCCTTTTCGGAAACCGGCTTGTTCGGGTGGCTGGAAATCGTCAAACCTGCGCGCGAGACGATTCGTGATTATCCTCGAAAACAACTTATAAACGTGGCTCAGAAGTGAGATGTGTCTGTAATTTTTCAACAAGCTGTTGTTACCTTATTTTGAAGAAGAGCACCACCACACTTCTCTCCACGCTTCTGGCGTATTAGCGTTAAGTATGACGGAGTCAAATAGCCTCTGGAGGACTTTAAGTACCGGTTTTCCACCCACTCTCAGAAGCTCAGTCGTAATTCCGTCGTCGCCAGGTGCCTTGTTGTTTTTAAGTTGTTTGAGGTCCATCCTAATCTCGTACAAGCTGACTTCCGGGATATCTTCGGTAAAAGTTTGTTGAATTTTTTGTATAAACAAGACCAAAATTAGACATCTGGATTTACCCCCTACTCGGATACTTATAAACTACCTCGGATTTGTAATCTGTACGACATTCTATTAGTCAAGCTCTTTCATTTGATACCCATATTGAGGTAGTAGTGAAAAAAGTAATGTAATTCGCCATTTGTGGTGGCGGAAATCTTGGATTTGAAATTTGTATTGGTGTATAGTATTTTAATATTCAAGCCTTTTCATTTGAGACCCATTTTGAGGGAGGTTGTGAAGAAATATTTTGTCCGCCATTTTGTGATGGCGGCCATCCTGATTCGATATTAACTAAACATAACTAAGAACTAGCACGGGAGTTAACCTTTTATTAAAAAAACCGCTTTATAATCGGTCTATGCGCTTGAGCTCTACGGTACCACAGACAGACATCGACGTCAAACTTATAACACCCCGTTTTTGGTCGAGGGTTAAAAATAGTTTATTTTACTCTTTTTAGTGCAAAACAAGTTTTCTTTAATACATTTATTTACACAACTTCGTGTACCTAAACCATGAAAAAAAAAGTAGACTCCTCCCCATCAAAGTTTACAATAACAAAATAAATTGTTTGTTATTTTTGTAATCTAGAGTCGCCTTATGGGTTGTATTCATGAATTTAATGTTTTTATTCAAAATACCAAAAACCGGTTTTTGGAATTGCCTACTAAGGCAATTCTGAAAACCGGTACCGGACGGTATTACCGGTTTTTCGATAATACCGAATACCGGTATTCATGCCCTAATTATGATATAAGTGTGCTAAGTTGATAATTACAGCCGAGGCAATATTGCAATAGTACGGCCATAATTAGCAGAGGCTGTAATTATCGAAGCGCATGTATGTCATACGACGTTTTATAATATATTTGCGAGGAAATAAATAAAACTCTGACGACATTTTCAAATAAAAACAATACAGCGAAAAAAAAGGCCTAGAATAATGTTTACTTGTTCACAGATTAGCAATGCGCGCGCATCGGCGCCTTTGTTTTAAGCAACGGCACAGAACCAGCCAGTATGCCATTAGTAATAAAGTAAATTCATATTTTTGTGTTTTTTACAGATAAATTGTTGTAATTTATGGTCAAAATTAATTAAATTACGAATGAAATAATTATTTATTATATTTACCTCTTAAAGTTAATTTTATTCATAAAATGTTGACCACTTTTCTGGCATAAAAACTCTTTACCAAGATTTAAAAAGGTAAGTACCGTTCGTTTTAGACGGAGCATTTTGAAACCGTGCGTTTTACATTATACATTACCGCACAAGTACGTAATGAGATACATTACGATACAGAAATTGGTGCAATAGGACACCCTTTACGAGCAAATGTGTTATAAAATAAGTTATCACTTAAAGACATCTTTCTAGATCATAGGTACAGGATCCAGTAACTAGCTGGGCTAGCGTGGTGTAGCTTTAACTTTTTCCTTACGAGAAATAATCCCGAGTCCCAGTAGATTTTTATAAGGTTATATCTTTGACAACAAAAGGCAGTAAATAAAAATCAATGCTATTGAATAAAGCATAGCCGACTCATACATTTTACATGATATCGTAACCTTGTCTATATAATTTACTGATTGACTGCTCCGTAACATCTTCATAATGTAAAGCTTTGCATTAGATTTTGAGCCAACGAAAAATGAAATCAAATTCAATTTGTGACTTGTAATTCAGGATTATTACGTTAACTTTGACGTTAGGCATTTTTGCTGGAATATTGAGCTCTTTATGTTTGTACATAAAATGCATTATGGAATGTTGAACCGTAAATCATCTACAAAGTCTAATCCTGTTTGAGTCTACAAGTAGATTTGAGCTTATAAGTACTTGATTTATTGGGAAAATGTAATTTTATTTGTGAATATTTTTTGGGGTTTAATTTTGTTTTGGTAATAGAAGTTATCTTGACCGCCATCTTGCACGATGGAGCACGCTAATCTAAAAGGAAACTACTCACTCTAAACTTAAAGACTCTCAATGAGTATTATCCCACTTATATTATAAATGTCAATGTATGGGTTTTTGGATGTTTGTTGCTTAATCACGTCCTAACGTATTAACGAATGGGCTGAAATTTGGAACACAGATAGATTATAGTTTGGAAGAACACATAGGCTATTTATTCCGGAAAATCAACGGGAACAACGGGAACGGGAAGTTCGCAGGTAACACCGCGGGGCGCTGCTAGTCATTAATATGATTTGTTGAACTCGCCTGGGAAGTATCTCACCTTTGCCATTTATTCCATTGCCAAGCAGTAATGTGAAAACATCAGTGTGTCTCGGTTTGAAGGGAAATGTTTCCAATGAAATTACAGGTCATAGATATAAAACATCTTATATCTCTGTATGACGAGCGCAATACAGTGCTAGGAACTGATTTGTACTCTTCATGTTTCAATAGCTGCGTGTTACTGTGCTGTTATTGACATTTTTTTTAAATAAAGAGTGACGAGACGAGCAGGACATGTGCCTGATGGTAAGCAACATGCCTGCCACATAACAGCACAGTGACACGCAGCTATTGGAACATGAAGAGCCAAAATCATTGCCTAGCACCGCACTGCGCACGTCACCCAGAGATCTAAGTTGTTATATCTCTAAGCCCTGTAATTTCTCTGGAAAAAACCGCTTACCGTCGGGCTCATGTCCTGCTCGTCTCGTCATTCTAAACCATAAAAAATAATATAATATCCATTAGTAAATACCTATCCACAAGCCATCCCAAAGTTATTATTATTAGATTGACCTTAACTCACCCTTATGGGTGCTGTTAAAATCGCCGTTTAACCAGAATGTTTCATATTATGTATTTTATGTTGTTAAGTAATTTCATTGAAACAATTTGACCGTATCATTTGGTTGGTGTGTCAAAGTGTATCTAACCAACCAATCTATGTTTTTGATACGTACGCGAGTAATATCGTTGTAGTCACATTATCAATCAATCAGCCCTGTTAGTCTACGTGACTGAGTTTTAGGTACACTAGCAGCGCCCCGCGGTGTTACCCGCGAAGTTCCCGTTCCCGTTGTTCCCGTTGTTTTTTCGGGATAAAAAGTAGTCTATGTGTTCTTCCAGACTATAATCTATCTATGTTCCAAATTTCAGCCCGATCCGTTAATACGTTAGGACGTGATTGAGCAACAAACATCCAAACATCCATACATTGACATTTATAATATTAGTAGGATTATACACTGAATTAAAACAGAACTGAGTAGGTCAATAGTTACAACCTACAGTGCTTTTTCTTTTTTAACCGACTTCAAAAACGGAGGAGGGTCTCAATTTGGTTGTATGTTTTTTTTGTATGTAATATTGATGTTACGCAGTAGCTCCCCGCCAATTGTGAATCAATTTTGATGTTTTTTTTTATTTTCAAAACTTAGTTCAGTATTATTCCCAATAACATTTTATTAAAATCAACGTGGCGGTTTTTGCAATCAGAAAACAAAACAAAAATTTACTTCACTAAGGGCTCTCATACAAAACTGCGATGCGATGCGACGCTGCATCGGAGGAAAGGCTCCCACACATAACTGCGTTGCGATGCGATGCGATGCGAATGCAAATTGCTCCGCTGCGGCGGCGCATCGCATCGCATCGCAGGTTTGTGTAGGAGCCCTAAAAGAGAATAAAGACTGTCAAATTAGGAAACTTTACCTTACCTTGTTTTGTTTCGCACATGATGCTAAATATGAATGAACGGATGTTTCATTTTGGAACAATTGTATTGTTTGAATAGAATAGAATATCTTTATTAGCCTTATAACTACATATGTTATACCAGGTACGTCACAGTTTACAATGATTAAAATCATAAAAATAAGAAAATCTAAATGTCTAGTGAAAATATCTGTAATGAAATCAAATTATGAATGTTGGTATATGTTAATAAAATCATAAATTAGTAAAAATAAAGAATTTAGTCAAAATATGTATTAGAATAAAATTGTATTTAAATCAATGATTTAACAAAATTAATATTAATTACAAAATGTCATGTGAATTCACTCGATATTATTGATGTCATTACAGTAATTTGTCATCATACTTAATCATAAAAGAAAAGAAAAACTTACATTACATTAATAAAATTACATTACAGCATTTACAAATAATGTCATTACAACAAATATTTGGTTATTTTGTTGCCACTTGTTTCAGTCGGTTATGTCAGCGTTCATAAACAAGAATGAAGATTCTGTCAATTTCATATTCATAAATTCTTTAATAGAATAAAACGGGTTTGATTCAAAGATTTTTTTTAACTTTCTTTTGAAATCATTTAAATGCAATTTTGTTAAGCATCTAGGTAGTTTGCTTAACATTGCTATTTGTCCTGTAGTAAAATAGTTATATTATTAATTTTGTTTTAAGAGCCACATAAATTATAAATACCACTACTACTACATACTACTAGCCACCTACGGTCTTAAACTTAAATTCTACTTAATTTGTACACTTGACATTTCAGATATTGCTAAGATAATTCCGATAGTTTATCATCTATTTATCCATCTACTTGATATGTGTAATGTTCGCAACTCGTTCATACAAAAAATACTTAGTAGACCTAGAAAAAATGTGATACAGTGATAACATATAATATAATATGAAATAACACATTGGCAAATTTTTATCGCAGGAATTTGACTCGGTTAAACTAGTCATTTGAAATCCAGCACAGCATAAACAGCTACTAAATATTCCCACTACTGGGACTTGGGGCCTTCTCATGGAAAAAGACTAGCCCACAATGCACCACGCTGGCCTAGTGTGGGTTGGTGGATGACACGTGAACTTTAAAGATTCTAGAAACATGTTGGTTTCATCAAGATATTTTACTACAACGTTTTAAATTCACATGAGTGACATCACAGACATGATTAAAAAAATACAGTGGTGCGCATGGGATTCGAAACAGGGGCTCTGGATCGGCAGTTGCCGTTCTGCCGACTAGACCAGCCGTAACTTAATGCCAAATCGCAGCATAAAGTAGGTAAAAGAATATCGACCCTTGTAATCAAACTTGCTATAATTTTCGACTCCGCGAAGGAAATTGCAGCCACCATCCAATCCAACTCGGTATGGCGAAGTCTCACACTGCACTGCGCTTCTTCTAAGTTCAAACTATCCGGCCACAACTGCAGCAATTTATAAAGCTTAGGCACAGCTTTTTATTAGAGCGAGCTTTTGAGAAGTTCAGGCGTCCTAGACAATGACCAACTTTACTTGAGTTTTCTACTATTAGAACGCTAAATTCGTAGCGAAGGAATGTTCGACAAATAAGATTTTGTGGCACTACATAATTATCATATTTATTTATTCTACACGTAATGTTAAAAAAACCTTTCGTCATTACAATAAAATATAAATTTAAGAGGTAAAAAAATATAATATAAGAAAGAAGTGGAATCTTGAGTCAATTTTCATCAAACATAGCTAAACACACACCCCACCGATTCACATTTAAAATTAGTAACATAATAAAAATCAGTTTAACCATACGGGTGCCACAGGCCATACCGCAGACACACACATACACACACACACACACACACACACACACACACACACACACAAAGAGAGAGAGAGAGAGAGAAAGAGTGAGTGAGAAAGAAGGAAACGTCAAACTTATAACTCTCCGTAAATTTTGCCTCGGAGGTTAAAAACACCCTCTCAGACTATATACATACGTATCAGCGATATCTTCTTACTCCATAATTTAACGAATTTCGAACTTAAGTCAAACTCTCCCGAGGGAAGTAAGTTTTTTTGCTCGGGATTGTTTACTCTTCGCGAGTGACTGGCAGCTCGAGATTACGCTTCTTGCTAACTTCCCATCTCTAAGGTAACCGAATTAAATAGAAAAACGTTGGTTGTTAATAGGAGCTGCCGATAGAAGAAAATACTAATAATCATTAGACATTTTATTGTTAACAACACGAACAAAGAGGTTTGTAATAAGAACGTCTAGGCTGTGGAATACGTTGTCTGAATGGGTTTCCCCCGATGGTTACAGTCTTTGTGTCTTCAAATCGAGAGCTAATTGGTTTCTTTTAGTTAAACACGCTCCATTGTAGACCGTATCGTCGCTTAACATCAGGCGAGATGGCGGTCAACTGTAAACCAATAAAAGTAAAAAAACGCACAAAATACCATCTAAGTTAAGCGACGATGCGATCTACGATGGAACGTGCTTACCTAGAAGAAACCGATTCACTCTCGATTTGAAGACACCAAAATTATAACTATCGGGAAAAACCCACTCAGGCAACGCATTTAACAACCTCGTCTAGGTTGTTGAATGCGTTCTTATCACAAAAGTGGAGTCAAATCTCTTCGTTCGTAATTTTGGAACATCAACCATGAAACGATGTCGCTTTTTTGAGATACGAGAATTCCGATAGAAGAAAGGGCAAGGTGGTATTAGATCATGCAGATCAGTTGCACACTCTCCGAAGTGTATCCGATAAAAAACCTATAAGCTAGCAATTTTGCGGCGATGAACATGACTTTGAAGTCTTCTACGCACAAGAGTGTCATTGCCTATGAGCCTTTCGGCACGTCTCTCAATCGATTCCAGAGTCTCCAGCTGATACTTAGCCGATCCATCTCAAAGGTGCGAACAGTACTCCATACAGGAGCGAGTCTGTGCTTTGTATAACGTGAGCAGCTGCTAAGAATTAAAGTATCTTTCGCACCTTTGAGAGTTCACCCAGTTTTTGGCGGCTAATTTAGCCTTAAGGCCGGTTTGCATTTTGATTAGTGCGAGTGCAGATGCGAGTGCGATTGCGACTGGGAGTGAGTAATCGCGACTGGTTACTATGCACTCGCAATAATCAATCGGTGTCCACACGTGTTTGCTACTAGTCACTCAACATCTGCACTGCTCACTCGCACTCGCACTAATCAAAATGAAAAATCAGACCTTTAGACTCAATATACGTGCCAAAGTTGAGCGTCGATGACAAAGAAACGCCCGATAGCTCGAGATGGTCAGTAAACGGGACGGATACGCCTCGAAAAGTAAGAGCTAGTTGGAATGGACTCCTTTCAGCGGAGAATAAAAACGCCTGTGTTTTTCCTGCGTTAAACTTGGCCAAATTGGCATCGCCCCATTTAGAGACTGCCTCAAGGGCTGTTGTCCACTGGCTCTTGCGCTGGATATATAACTCTCTATGACGGTGCTATCATCTGCATACCCAAAGATACCGGGCTTCAACAGATCGTTGATATGTAGCAGGAAGAGCGTCGCAGAGAGTACCGACCCCTGAGGCACTCCGGCATTGATAGCTATTTGATCCGACGAGCAGCCATCAATGATGACTCGTATGGATCGATTCCTCAAGAAGTCCGATATCCACGCAATAAACCCAGTTGACAAACCATAGCCCGAAAGTTTGCTTCTAAGGCCATCATGCCAAACCCTGTCGAAAGCCTTCGAGATATCCAGGGAGACTGCAAGTGCTTCCCCGATGTTTCTCGATAGCTTCACTCCAGATGTGGGTGACATACGCTAGAATGTCTCCGGTGGACCGTTTCCGGCGAAACCCGTATTGACGGTCACTGAGGCGGTTGTTCGATTCTAGGTATGCCGCTGCTACCACGCTACGCCACTACATCTTCGCTGGTACCGCCAGAAATTATTAAGACAGAATTATTAGGAAATGAATTATTAATAGACATAATTATCAATAATTATAAGCACAAACGCAGCTGAATATCTTTTCACATCAAAAATTTATGTTGCATTGTTATTTGACTCTTAACCATAGAGTCACATTTTCCTGGTTTGCAACGGGTTAATTAACTTTTCTATAATTAGAGAAATGTGTACGCTATTTTTCTCAAAGAATTAATATTTCTGCTTCTTTTCTATTTTATGAGTTAATCTCGGTTATTTTATTTAAAAAATGCTTAGCCACATCGAGAGTCCGTGCTATTTGTCTTTCATATGTTTGAATGAGCGACCTTAAATAAGTTAGGAGGACCATAAACATAAC
Organism: Ectropis crepuscularia; assembly: GCA_963693475.1. Taxonomy (NCBI): domain Eukaryota; kingdom Metazoa; phylum Arthropoda; class Insecta; order Lepidoptera; family Geometridae; genus Ectropis; species Ectropis crepuscularia. The sequence continues at coordinate 31,335,753 of OY856341.1, forward strand.
TTAATATAAAATTCAGTATTATGACGTCTGTTCTATTGAACTCTTTACGGAGTGAACCGATATTCACAAAAAAATACATTTTATTTTTTAAACAGATACAGATTTTTAAAAATAATCAGAGTCATTTATACGACACATTAATAATATTGGGTACATTAGAAGTACATACATTATTTATTATTCATACATTTGTCATTAAAAATGTCATGTAGTGGTGGGACTCTTAGCAGAGTTCGCCTGGGGAAGTACCACACCTTTGCCAGTTATTCTACCGCCAAGCAGTAATGGGCAAATATTACTGTGCTCCGGTTTGAAGGGTAATGTTTCCAGAAAAATTACAGGGCTTAGAGATATAACAACTTAGATCTCTGGGTGAAGAGCGCAGTGCAGTGCTAGCTGGTAATGATTTGGACTCTTCATGTTCCAATAGCTGCATGTCGCTGTGCTGTTATGTGGCAGGCATGTTGCTTACCATCAGGCACATGTCCAGCTCATCTCGTCACTCTTTATTTAAAAAAAAAAATTTTTATAGAGTAGAACGCTTTTTCTTCTAAAAGAAACCTTAATCTGGTTTCAAATTAATTGCCTGAGGTTTCACTCTTTATGCACTCCGATAGGTGGTTGTACAACGTTACACCACGTACATAAACAGACTTCGCAGATTTAGCGAGCGCATGACTAGGTGTCATCGGTCTGCCTTTGTGTCTCGACGTGGTCGGATAGATGGTAGCTCAAGTAATAGTCGCGTTTTATTTGCTGCAATTTATCAGTTTATTACATGACATTACTTGGCAGTCCAACTTCTGTATTCATTCAATGCCTGTGAGGATTCCATCTCAATACATTGCTTTGCTCGGTTTAGATGTGCTTATGTGCAAACGTGACGAATTATACGTATTACAGTAACCATAAGAACATACTTTTTAACTTCACTCACTTCAGAAGTCGTGTAAAAATACATCATTCCATGAAAGTCAGCGGCAGTTTGACGAGCCCCCATGTCAACCATCTCTATTACCAACTTGTGCCATCTTCACCCTCCGAATCTTTTTCATTGGCAATATCAAACTCCCGTTATTAAAGTAGAAGTTATTTGCGCTGTAAATAAGGAAACTCTGGGACATAAAAACTTAAATATAAAACCGTAAAGGCGCAGGTGTTCGGTGTAGCAGGAGACTGTCTCGGGCAGATTTCGCCGGAGGTAGCGTGGATTGTTTTATTTGCTAAGGTGTATGGAAAATGTTAAATTGCCTTACATGGCATCACATGTAAGCAGTGATACTATAGATAGATATACTGTTTTTGGTACTTAAATAAAACTTAAAGTAGTGGTAGGACTCTTGGCAGAGTCTGCCTGGGGAAGTACCACACCTTTGCCAGAGTTATTCTAACGCCGAGTAGTAATGTGCAAACATTATTGTGTTCCGGTTTGAAGGGCAATGTTTCCAGTGCAATTACAGGGCTTAGAGATATAACATCTTAGATCTCTGGGTGACGAGCACAGTGCAGCGCTAGGTAATGATTTAAACTCTTCATGTTCCAATGGCTGCGTGTTACTGTGCTGTTATGTGGCAGGCATGTTCCTTACCATCAGGCACATGTCCTGCTCGTCTCGTCACACTTTATTAAAAAAAAACTTGTTTTTAATAAGACTTGTTTAGATAAAGCCTATTTTCGTATGTTTACATTTTTGGTGCGTGGGTTTGTAATTAAACTCGTCCTAAACAGCTGAAAACAATTTTGATGCTTTTATTTATATGTCGTTGTTGATTCAAGAATGGTTAAATTAATAACTAAGTGTACGTTTTTCCTTCTTTTTTGTCAAGACTTTTTTTTATTTTTTATTTAATTTAAACACTCCTCAGACTCCGGGGTCCGTGACTTTTGTCATTACAATAATCTTTTTTTATTTACATAGTTCTTGGATTAGGAGAAGAAAAGGAAAATAAGGGGGGAGTAGGGGGGTGGTGAACATTTTAAACGTAATTCTAAAGCTAGTCAGTCCGATTTCGTCTGTTGAGCCGATCACTACCGGTTGGGATTCCGATAGTAATCGAAAAGACTCGACATCGTATTTTGCCTAAGCCGCCTCCTCCTGGCCCAGAGCCTCCACTACAGCCGCATTTCTGTCTCTAATGGCCATCTGCAGGTTGAAATCTTGAATGGTCTTTGGTGATGCAGCCAACGCTCGCCGCACGAACCGACCGATGGCGTCGTCGGTGTCGTCAGCGTAGAATGTGAAGGTCCCCGTGTGCCGTGAGATTGCAACAACCGCATGGGACACGCTCTCGTGCAGCTTCATGTTTGCCTTAGTTTTAAATTACGATTACCGACTCGTATGTCAATCCCTGCGCTTCATGAATGGTAAGGATGCGTGACCCGGTGCCTGACCCGTAACCCTGGTTTGTCAGGGTCTCCTTTTCCTCTTGAGTATGCACTAAAAAGAGGGTGTTGGGTTGGGTGCCGGGTATTTGCGCTCCTTTATACCGTCTCTGCTCCAGGGACTTTATACGGGGTACTGAGGAGTACATACCTGAGTATATTTTCCTCAGCGCATATGCAACATCCATCGGGTTGCGATGTGTGCAGAGCAACTCCTGGCTGATCTTTGCTACCAGGTTCGGGCGGTGATACCTCATTTCGAAGAGATTTTCCCTATCGATGTAAGCGGCTGAATTTCTCTTTTCCGAAACCATTTACCAGAGCAGAAGCCATAGTTCACACCCTGGTTTTGACCAGGTTTCCGATACGGTGCGATAGCTTCTCCCTTAGATCTTTTGCTGCCTCAGTTGTTGTGGTGATGATAGCGTCTTTGTCCACGTCGAAGTGTCTAATCACCCACGTTGTCTTTCCACATCCTGGAACTCCGTTGACCCACTGTATTCTTGGTACCTCCCAGTTTTCTCAACACGCTTTGACGTTTGAGTTCCCTTCAATGGACTTGGCCATCTCGAGGATCTTGTCGTCCAGCATAATCTTGGTGCATCGGGCGGTAACTACAATTGGGTCGTTTAGTGGTGTCGCATAAACGGGTCTTCCCGCGCGCTCTGTCTCACTCTCGTTCAGTGTCACGAAGCCATTTTCTGCACTGTAAGCTGCCATATACTGTCCTGTCATGGTTCCCTTGATGACCCGGGATGTGACATTATTGTAAATGGCTGCTTCGGCCTCCTCGAGATTCACCTTTAGAAGGCTTTCACTTCCTAGCCTATAGAACTGCATGATGTTTTCGCAGATCTTGAGGTTATCTAATCTTGTTGCTCTCAGTATGGCTATGAATTCGATGAAGGCGTTACGTGCATGGCTCCGCGGCTCCGAAGCCGTAACATAGCGGGGCGGTTCAACCTGTCCCATGTCGGCTCTCGTTCGGCTCATTTGTTGCTGTGATGCTGTTTTGAGGGTCCCTGACGTTAAAAGGGGTGGTGCATGGGATGAGATTCGGAGTACGCTCCCTGCTGCAGTGTTGAAGGCAGCCACGAAGGCCGTGTTGGTGCTTCGGCTGCCGCTTTGATTGGCTGCGGCTTTTTCCGCGGCTGCCCTCTGCTGTGCTCTTTCGGAACCGGTTTGGTTGGTCGAACTAGGAACGGGGTGTCCCCAGCTGTCAGTTGCATTTGTTAGGTCGTGCGAAGGGGCTCTGAGGAAGCTCAGATTTTCTCCCCTATCTTCGTATACGACAACCTCATGATGCTTAGAGGCTTCAATGCAACCCAGCCGGTCTGCGACTTTCGCTCTTGAGTATTCGATTGCCATCGCATCCACGCTTATCACCCGGGGTGTTTCACCCGCATTTCTGCTAAGATGTGCAAGCAGCGCACTTGCTTGTGTGAAAGGCGTCCGACCTTCCGAGTATTCTATTAGTGCAATCGTTTTGTTTCTCGATCGCACCAACCGAAATCGGTGGCCGTCTACCTCGCACACTGGCATAGCGTCGAAGGTTTTCCGCTTCATTGTGACTTTTGCGGTACTCCCATTGAGCAGACAAGACAATCTCGGCGACAAACGGGCGCGTTTCCTTTCCCAGGCGAAGCAAAAGCTTATTCCGAATCTCTCTTTGTTGCTATCCATGAAGAGAGCCACCGCGCGGATACGGATCCCCGCCTCTGCGTTCTCCAGTAGTTGTTGGACGGAGATGCTCTTTGAGGAGCTATCTTGGACGGAGATTGCACCCGGCGTGGCGTCCACGGACAGTGGGGTAGGGTGTGGTGGTGAAGGGGGGTGTGTATTAGAAAGTGTGGAGTTTCTTTTGGCCGCTATGCGGAATGAACTCTCCATGAAAGCCAGAAGCCGTGGTCTACTATCTGGATCTGCCAAGACGTTGTGGAGATCCGAAACAACCAGCTTCCTGTCAATCATAGATTCGAGATCATGTCTTGCAGCCATGAATTGGGGACAATCTACCAGCACGTGCCAGACATTCTCGGATTTTTCAGAGTCACACTCGCATACAGGACTGCTCTTAAGCTTAAATCTGTACAGGTATTCTGCTATTCCTCCGTGTCCCGTCAACGCTTGTACCTGGAAATGAGTCAGTTTCGTAGTCCTCATCAACCGATATGCGTTTGCTATATCGGGGAGGAACGTCTGAGTGACTCTTCCGGTGTCCGAGGTCTCATATCGATCCTGCCACTTCTTGACCGATTCTTCGCGGATTTTGCGTTTGACGTAGGACAAGGGGATCCCCTCGTAGTCCCTGGGCGATTCTGTGAGTGCTGCCGATTTGGCCAGTTCGTCAGCTCTTTCGTTGCCGACGGTGCCCACATGCGCTCTTACCCAGAAAAGACGAAGAGATCTCCCTTCAGCATTTATCTGTCCAATGTTTTCCATTATGCACTTTGCCAAGGGGTGACTCGTTTTTGGATTACTCAGCAGCTCGAGTGAAGATCTGGAGTCACTCAGGACATTGACTTCTGGGTCCTTGCTCTTTAACACCATTTGAGTTGCCCGGCAAAGAGCATAGAGTTCCGATTGAAAGACTGTGCATTCGGAGTGGAGCTTGAATGTCGAGTTCTTGACCTCTTTGCCATTCTCCCACCATGTTAGAGCAGCTCCAACTTTACCCTCAATCTTACTGCCATCAGTATAAATTTGAGGTCCTTCTTGAAGATTGGAGGTGTCTTCTATAAGTTCGTACTCTACGGATGTCTGCGTGGACGGATGGGGTTTGTCCAAGTAGTTTACGTTCCGCTCGAGTTCCACTTCTGGTGGGAGGTAATCTTGGGAGAGGTTCTTTTTTACTCTGTACAAACTTGCTGCTTCCTGTATCCTGAGATCCAGGGGGAGCAGACCTGAAAGGGCAAGTGCTGATTTCAGAGAAACAGTACGGTATGACTTGCAGATTTTCTGGGCAAAGCCTCTTTGGATCGCGTTTAAGTGAGACTTGTTTTCCTCGAAGTCTACTGCTTGTGCCCATACACTTGAGGCGTACATGATGATGGGTTCCACTACCGCGACGTAGATAGTTCTCGTGATTTCGCCATTTAATCCCCAGGTCACCTTCGCTGCACATGCGAGCTGTCTATAAATGTTCGCCACTTTTTTACATTGGGCGTTCACATGTGCTTTAAAGTTGAGCCGGCGGTCGATCATTAGGTCTAGCAGTTTGACTTCCTCGACCAGATCGAGCCAGACGCCGGACATGACTATGTTTGGAGTTTCGTACTTCAACTTATTTGTGAAAAGCATCGCGTTAGTTTTATGCGCTGCAAAGTTGAGTTTATTAGTTTTACCCCATTTCACTGTCATGTTCAACGCCCTGCTCGCTTGCTGTTCGATGATGTTCGGGCTGCCTGTAAACACGAGAACGACGTCGTCCGCAAATGCTTGACAGTATACTCCCTCGGCTTCTAGCATTCGTAGTAATGAGTCTAGAATCACATTCCAAAAGGTTGGTCCACAGATAGACCCTTGGACGCATCCCTTGGTTGTTTCCTTCTCATAGACTGCTCTTGCATAGTTGACCTTGATTTTACGATCGCTGAGGTAGGAGTTTACCATGTCGTAGAGGTTTGTTGGGCACCTCTTCTTCGCTAATTGATGTTTGAGGGCGGGCCACCAAGCATTGTCGAAGGCACCTTCTATGTCCAGGGAGATTAGGAGTACGGTGTCTTTACTGTCCACTCCTTTTTAGATGTGCTCTACCAGGTCATAGAGGGCGTCTTCGGTGATTTTTGTAACTAAGATAGGTGTACAGGACAATGTCTGTCAGGTCCACCGATGTATAAATATATCCATATGAAAAATAAAACAAACTAGACGACTACTTTAAGACTAAATTGTAGTAGTAGAGAGATAACAACTCTTTATCGGCCATATAAAAAAAATCATATGTTCCAACTTGCTTGACCAATAAACATCCAAGCTTTAGCATAACTTAAGTTAAATTTTACTGATATAAATAGCGTCAACTAAACGTACTTTTTTTCATCGTTAACAAATCATTGAATACGCTGTTCCAGTAGAGTTCTTCCATTTGTTTAGATATCCACTTGATTGGGTACTAAGGTAACAGAGACGTACGAGGCTAGACTGTCAGGTAATTGGAGGCTATATAAAGGGCAATGGAGCGGTGGACGCCGATTATCCAGTGCTTACACAGAAAATAACTGACTCGTATTGCTGGCGTTAGTACCAACATGAAACTTTATTGTCTTCCCACTAATGTTATAATTATAAAAGTTTAAATGTTTTGACAATTTAAGCGACGACGAATTTTTAAATAATACTGTCTGTATGTCAAGTAAGGCAAAAGCTAGAGATCCTAGCTGCACGCGAAAACAAATATCTGTAGGTACCTAACCTAGTTTTCAATGGCCAACAAAGAATTGTATCATTGAAAAATGTTGGCTAATTTTAAAGTTTCACTTTCCATTATCAATAAGAGTATGTACAGAAAAATAAAAAATAAACTTTTTGTCCTTATTACATAACGATAGTCGTACGAACTAAATACATTTCTAGATGGCATTCACGCAAATTGTTTTAATAGTAAAAGCATAAAATTTAATTAATTTTTTTGAACTGTTGAAGCGCGATGAAAAAAATAAATAAAAACGTCTCTTAATTAAATTGGAAAGCTCTTGAGTTAATAGTTTCTTTGTTCCTCAACGAGCTTTTTTTTTATGTAGCTTGCAACGTTCCTCTATACATTAATCCTGACTGAAAAGTTATTAAATTTATTTTTCTATGAATTTCTTTTTCAGCTAGGTTCATGCCTCAGTCGGTAATGATGCCCGAGCTACACGAGGCTAGTTTTTCAACCTAGGATAGCAAGCTGGTACAGTCCGCGAGGTATAAGCTGAGCTTTGCATTAGTGTGAGTGATCACCAAAAGTACAGTCAGACGCAGGACGCTGTGACCATGTTCTCTTAATAAGGTGTAAATTTTATATTCAATAAATCGTTGTTTATTATGCAGTATCAATTGTATATTGGTATAAACGATAGGCCTGCCCTGAATACGGTATTCGGAAATTTTAAGTAAATAAGTTATACGTAGGTGACGGATCCCATGTTTTTCCATTAAAATTTTTCTGTTATTCTCTGTCCTTGACCATTTGAATCCTAAAAGAGATACTTCTTTTCGCAATGACCATATTGATCCTGGATAGTTAATGTCAGCTTGTTGTTTAAGAGTTTGTTGTCTGACTGTATTTTTGGTAATAGATGCGTATGCATGTGATCACTCACACTAATGCAAAGCTCAGCTTATACCTCGCGGACTGTACTTCTAGCTTTGTGTAGATAACGCTACACAACGCTAGTTTTGTCTACATGAAGCTAGAAGTACTAGCTTACTAACACTTGCTTGCTATCTTAGCTTGAAAAACTAGCCTCGTGTAGCTTGGGATCGGTAGGATTTTAGGTCAGGACAAACACGTATGTATTGAATACGGATGGTTGTTATTTGCCTGGATGTTCCTATAGATTGTAACTATCTGCTTCAAATTATATACGAACTAGCGGCCTGTTTTGGCTTTGTTCGGGTAATGTCAAATAATAACCAAATAATTTGCTACTACAGATTTTTGGGACTATAGATTGAGCTTTTATAAATTACGCTATTTCTTAAGTTGGACCAACCAACTTTCGTTAATATTCGTTGACGCACTAAAGAGTTCACTGGGAATAAACATCATGACAACAAAATTCAGATTTTTATAATTTAAGACTAGCAATAAATCTGCCAAGAAATCTGGCAGAAGCACATCCCCAAAACCAATATTCGGCTATTTGACATTCATTCTACAAAATTTACGTAGGTATAGGTGCTGTGTGATTGATGAAATTTATTAAAAGGTATTTTGTAAATGTCTTGAATCTAAACTCGAGCATAGGCACTAAACTCGAGTATACATGTAATATTAACATATCGAAATATCGAATGCGATTATCATCCACACTAATATTATAAAGCTGAAGAGGTATTTTGTTTGAACGCGCTAATCACAAGAACTTTGGATACGTAGGTAATGTCTGAGTGCTATAGGCTATGTATTTATACCACGGGCGAAGGTGGAACGCACCGCTAGGTTCAATTAAAATGACAGTAACATCTGGTAAATAAATAGTGTTTACTTGTAATAAACTTTAATTATGTCGATATGGCATATTATTCACCACGTTCAATGGAAAAGCTTACCATCAGGCTACTAAATCCTACTACTATGACTCGAAGCTTTCTCTCTCAAAGACAAAGTCAAGGTCATAATAGAACACGCTGGCTGGCTGAACACCCGTAAGTTCCACACGATGTTTTCCTTCACCGCTACAGCCAGTGGTGATAACAGGCACTTAATTAGAAAAATATTTACAGGTGAAGACGGGATTCAAACCTAGACATCATGATTGTGATCATGGCTTATTGATGGAAATATTTATGTAAAGTCATCAAAAACATGGTAAAGTAAGAACATTACGCTAGTATTTTGGACACGCATCGCGTTTTGTAAGCTAGGCGTGTTCTTTATAAGCTTTACAAGCTTTGATTAGTTTGGGGTCAGGTGGTGTTTGTTGTGTGTGAATTGTCCACCAATATTTAATTTATCTTTGTATGAAAAATATGTAAGTACATATTTACAATTATGTATTATACCTATCAGCTATCTGGCTTCCGTAGTACAACTTTTGCTTAGTTTGGGGTCAAATGAATGTGTAAAAAAACAAAAATGAAGAAAAGTACAGTCAAATTAAGAACCTCCTCCTTTCTTGAAGTTAGTTTAATATTATAAATAAAATAAACAAACGGCGGTACAAACCAAAGCAAAATTCACCAATCACATATCTCTTCTAATTATTTTCCCTTCCATGATCCAAATGGCCTGATTAATCTTAAAATACAAAATCTCCGCGCACGTGATAATTCGGAGCTTAGAATATGTTGTACTTGCAAATATCACTCTCGCCAAAATGATTTTCCGGGACACGGAGGCAGTTACTTTCACTCACACTGTTGCGAGAGTTTTATAAGGCCCGAGCTCTCGGAAATGGCGCTTAATTTTACCGAAAAGCGATGGGTCTTGCTCGAAATGCGAAGAATACATCGTACTCATAATGTGACAGGGTATGTTGTTATTAAGGACAAAATGTTCGTGTAATATAGTATGTTTGTAATGGGTATAAACTTCTTTTGTATTATAGAATGACGAGAAACAGGTAATGTGCCGATGGTTACAATGGTAACCATCGAGAAAAACCCCACTCAGGCAAAAAAGGCTGGATAGACGTTCTCATCATAAAAATAGTATCAAACTTGTTCTTTAGATTCTTTGGAATATTAGCCATTAATCAATGTGTTTTTTGAATGAACAACCGTATCTTATAAAAAAATCTGGTTTTTAAATTACAAGCTTTATTGAGTGTGCTCCGAAACAAATATAACTCATACAAATTAAATTAAATTGTGCGTTTGTTTATTATATATCTAGAAGTTCCCCGCGGTTTTACCCCTGCAGTTCCCGTTATGTTCCTGATATAAAAAGTAGCCTATGTGTTATTAAATAATAAATAAATAAATATTGGTGGACTATTCACACACAACACCATCTGACCCCAAACTAAGCAAAGCTTGTACTGTGGCGGCCAGATAGCTGATATAATACTGATATTATAGTTTTAATACATATTTATTATAACAGACTATATTTTAACTGTATTCCAAATTTCAACCAGATTTGTTCAGAAAAAGATGAAATTGAGCAACAGATATCCAAACTTTGAAATTTATGATATTAGAAAGGACGCTGACCTATTTCGATACTTTTCGTGTAACGTGACGACGGGAGAAAAGGTATCGTAACTTACAAGCGCCCGTAAGTGTAAGTTACACCAGCTTAGTTGAGAGTTGCTTGGTGTTAGTTCCGAAGCTCCCGACTACAAGTAATCCTAGTTTTCTGCTTTGTTTCTAAAATAGGTTGCCGCTATATCTTAAAAAAACATCGTGGTTACGTATAATTTAGAGGATTTAGTCATTAAATAAATGTGCACTTAAAAAAACTGTATTTGGACTGGTACCTACTATGGAAAATACCTTTGCCAGTTCTTCTAACCCCAAAGAGTGTGCAAATATCACTGTGTTCTGGTTCGAAGGACAATGTTTCCAAAGAAATTACAGAGCCTAAAGAATAATCATCTAATATCTCTAGGAAACGATCGCAGTACAGTGCTAGGTAATGATATGGACTCTCCATGTTCTAATAGTTGAGTGACACTGTGCTGGTGAGCAGACGTGTTGTTTACTATCAGGCGCATGTCCTGCTTGTCTCATCACCTTATAGATACTATTAAAAAAACTTCAGGTCTAAGCATTTATTGGAATATGCAAAACTTACACATTTTGCAGTTTCAGTACCTGACTGTTTCGTCAAGCACTATATTTGCTTGATAGTGAGTCTAAAAATTGAGCCGTAGGTCGTTGGTCCCATTTTTGACTTTCGTTAGTTTTGACGAGCTCAAAGATAGAATTATGGACAAGTAATATATTAGAGCACGAAACTTCGTCCCTTTTAATTAACCTCAGAAAAGAAGGAAAAGGTTGATGTTTTGTATTTAATACATATGTACCTATCTTAAGATATAGCTCCGCCCATTAAGAATAAATTTGGATGATACCTTTTTTTTCATAGTAAGTATTATTTCAGAAGTACATATTTTATCGAAATCGGTGTAGTGGTATTTGAGAAAATATTAACAAAGATCTATTTTTTTTCTGTTATCGATGATATATATTAGTACTATTTCGCTGTCTCATTCGTACAGTGTGTTTAGTTTAGGTCGTTTAAAAAAACTGTTGAGTTTAATTTTAAAATTGAAGTTGACTTTGGTTTTTCGGAGAAAATGTAATTATTGAGTTTTGTAACCTTAGAGGAGTTCACAGACAGACTTAAGGTTAAGCAATATTATCTTATACGAAGGTTCATCTTGTTTACTCTAACAGTTAATTTGTATAAAACTCAGTGGAAAATTAATCAATATCACAATGTAAAACGAGTTTTTACATTGTGATTTGTGTTGTTGTCTTTTTAATAAATAGATGAACAACGCTTCTTTCACATATGTAACATCATACTTCAGAAATAAAAGAATACTTACCTCAATGTATCCTACTAAAATTATAAATGCGAAACTATGTCTGGAAACAGATCGGCTTGAAATTTGGAACAGATATAGATTATAGTGTGGAATAATACGTAGGCTTCTTTTTATCTCGAAAACGAACGTGGATAGGCACTACGCATGTAACACCACGGAGCAATGCTGGTTTGATATTTTCTTTTATTTATCTGTCACTTATATTTGACATTGTGTAAGCTCACTACCTTATCCAAACCAATACGAACCATAGGCTATTTCTATTTCAATCAAGCAGTGTAATGTTTAATTTTTTTAATTGAAACCGTTTTAAGTTGATAAAGGTTTTTTCCCCGAAGTGTAATAACACTTTTTCGGCTGAGCAATTTAAAATGGCGTTTATCTTCTCGGCTTAATTTAAATTTACTCTTGTTTTACTTCTCGTAATTATTTTTGAAGGGAATTTGTTTATTAAGATAGATGCGTAGAATTTCACGTCTTAAATTTAAGTTATTTATGGGGGTATAAAAATGTATCTTTGTAAGTAATGGGTTTTTTAATTTGTATATTTTTATGTTACCGCTTTAAAACAGTTAAGTTTTCACAAATTTCCGGTATTTTTATAAATTTCAGGTTCTGACTTCATGAAAGTCTAACAAGTCAAAGATCATGAATCAAAAATATTTTAACATTTAATTTTATTTTCACTGTTCTTTTGATATATGTATGTAAAATGTAAATACACACTTTGACCGTCGCATTTTATGGTGCTTTTGTTTTTTTTTTTCAATGAATTGTAATTATTACAGTCTTTGTATCGAAGAAAAATGCTGTGCAAAAGCAAGCCGAAGACACGTATGACGTTTTCATAATGATTATAAACGAAAACTACACCCTAACAGCCTTTGATGTTTCAAAACCTGTAGGTTTTCTTGTTAGAAAAATGTTTTTTTTCTGCAAATAAAACCAGTGTGAAAGTTGATCTAGAATTGAGGTTCTAGGACTCCTAATCGCTTTATAACTTACCGTAACGTTATCATCATAAGTTTGCGTCTAGTAATTTTGCCATTATGTTGGAGCCATCCTTTCGTTTAATGATAGAATTTACTATATTATGCGAGCTTTAGTTTGAATTTAATTAGTTTCAGTAGCTTAAAGCTTATTTTCATCTTACATATAGCATTATTTAGATAATAAAATCACTCTCAAGCTTATCATAAAAACTTGGGCGCTATTCACATTTTAATCAGGTATATTATCAGAACGTCGGTAACCGTTTGAGGTCAAAACTGCCAATAGTCCTTTTTATAAAAGCGATCAGTGAGTATGTGTTCTATGGCTATGGGATTCTGAGTTCAAGAGTGTTTAGTTATTACATACCAAGTTCCCCTGTCCTCTCGGCTTCAATCTGCGCGACGAGGCCCCGGCGCGCGTGGAGTCGCGCGTACAGCACGCGCGAACGGCCGTGCCTCAGGGCCCTCCCGTGTCTCACTCTCACATCTTTGTACGAACAGTGCACGAGCGATGCGAAGTACATTAGTAGGATCGCGCGCATTTTCACGGCGGCATCGCGCACGACCGCCCGCCGCCGAGCCGCGACGCGTACTGACGATCTGCATGGAGCTGCATTTAGACGTTCTGATTTTGAATTGCAATTTTTTTTTTAGTTTTGAAACAAATGAGCATCTGAAATAAGTTCATACAATAGGTTGAGGTTTTATATGTATTGAGCTCTGATACGTGCGACAGTTTGTGCGCCGCTGCATTAAAGCTTTATGAATTTGAATTTCAATTGACTATTATTTCGGAGTGTAGAGAAATATAATATTGTGGGAAGACTTGACAAATAAAATTAAGTTTTGGTATTCATTTGTTTTAAGATTCCCGTATTAGCACAACGTTAACACACGTTTGATATACACGTGTATTTAAATCTATCACAAGTTTTATTTCACAATATGAAGTGATAATAGTGAAAAATGTTAGAATTCAGAAAATATTGCAGCGTAATTCCAAAATTTTACTGATCGTCTAATTGCATATCTTTTATTTAAATTATCCACTTTACAGACTCTGAGGTCCGAGATCTTTGTCATTACAATTCTTTTTTTTACATTTTTCTTGGATATATATGGAGTATTGCATGTTTAGAAATATTTTTATTATTCTCCCCAATTTCTGTACAAGAAATGGATTCAAAATTTTAGTTTGAACTTTTTTGCGTGACTTAAAGTAACTTCCACCATTTGAATCGTGTTTACTCTTGGTGCTACGCTTCCGTAACCGCAAGCTACGCGTGTAGACCACGAACCGTGAACGTAGCGCCTACGTAGACACGTTGCTACGCAAGTCATATTGTAAACTATAGGATATTGGTTGAATCCGTGCCAGCTATAATTAACACAGATAAAGATTATTTATTTTGTATACGAGAATTCTGAAAAGGAATAAAAGGTTCATTGACATTATTTTACCTTCGTTTAAGTGGTAATATGACAACTTGTAGTGGACTCTTTGCAGAGTATGGACTGCAAAGTACCGCACCCTAGCCAGTTTTTCAAATCAATATGAACCTAATATACTGTATTTTGTTTTGAAGGGTTAAAAATAATTCCGGAATAATTTCAAAGGTACTCGTATCTATCATCTTATATCCCAAGATTTTTTATCGCTTTTTTAATGATTCGACTGTTTATCAGGAAGCACAGTGCAGTGCTAAGTGATTTGGTATTCTACCGCTAAGCAGTATTATACTAATAATACTTGCAGTATTTATCCGGTTTCAAGGGCAATGATTCCAGAGAAATTTCAGAGAAAAAAAGAGGCATGAGATAAAAAAAGGCATAATCTTATATCTCAGGATGACGAGCTCAGTGCTAGGTAGTAAGTTGGACTTTTCAAGTTCTAATAGCTGTGTAACACTATTATTTCTCGTCGTTCGATATTTTTGAACAGTATATGTACAAACATAGTATTTTTATTGTATTTTATACAGCATTGTTGGTGTCGGTTATATTTTCGCAAGTTTAATTGTTTTTTCCCATCCCAAAAAATACGCAACATGCATTTTATAACCGAGTTGGGCATTTTTGTATGGTAAGCAACAAACCCTTTTAACGGCACTGTGCCATGCTGGTATTTCAATCCTACTAATATTATAAATGTCTATGTTTGGATTTTTGGATGTTTGTTGCTCAATCACGTCCTAACGTATGAACGGATCGGGCTGAAATTTGGAACAAGGGTAGATTATAGTCTGGAAGAACATATAGGCTACCCGCTTTTTATCCCGAAAAACAAAAACAAGGGGAACAACGGGAACGGGAACCCGCGGGTAACACCGCGGGGCGCTGCTAGTATATACTAATTCACAGAGTAATAAATATTACAATATGCTCGTCGCCTAGAGATATAATATTACCTGCAAGTGTGTAATATTTCTGTAGTGGTAGGACTCTTGGCAGAGTCCACCGGGATAAGTACCACACTTTTGCCAGCTATTTTACCGCCAAGGAGTAGTGTGCAAACATCACTGTGTTCCGGTTTGAAGGACACTGTTTCCAGAGAAATTTCAGGGCTTAGAGATATAACATCTTAGGTCTCCGGGTGACGAGCGCAGTGCAGTGTTAGGTAATGATTTGGACTCTTCATGTTCCAATAGCTGCGTGTCACTGTGCTGTTATGTGGCAGGCATGTTGCTTACCATCAGGCACATGTCCTGCTCGTCGTGCAATTCTTTTTGCTAAACTATAGTACATACACAGTATCGGCTTTAAGGGGTAAGTGGAGCAATCGCCCGGGGCCCCGCTTTGTAAAAAGCTCTCATACACTAGAGGACAGCATGATGAGGTAAAATATTAAGTACATACTCGTAGGTATGGCGGTAACAAATGTTTGGTTTTTCAACCTTCGCGTTTTGATATTTTATATATTTCAGTTCCAATATGTATAAATGACAAAATCAGACCCAATATTTTTGTACATCTACTTTGCCGAAATAAAGTAAAAAATATATACATCATATTTTTTAATTTAGATGCAAAAAAATTAATTTGGCCTTACGATATAATTAATTGTAAAATAAATATGTCTAATGTAAAGTTTTACAAACATATCGGACATGATGTGTACAACCTTTCAGCTTTTTTTCCTACCACATTGCTTAGAGCTCGTACTGGCCTAAGGTACGAGCTCTAAGCTGTGCGATAGGATATTGTAGATAGCGGTAGTATAAAAGCTAAGCAACGTCATAAAAATAATAAAGTCTTCTCTTAGGTACTCACAAGACCGGATTTTGAGGTCAACAATTTATTGAAAAACAAGGTATTCTATATATTTTTCTAAAATCTAAAGGTGAATCAGCAAAAAATTTACAGAAAAGATTTATTTCTTTGTGGGAATTTAAAATGAATTTCTGCTAGCTAAGAAATATTAACTGTAGGGCTTTTGTTGCGTTTGTTATCCCCTTATTGTGGAGGCCCCAAATCTACAGCCCTTTTCGGGATGTTCGATTTCGGATTTCTTCCTTTAAATCCAAGACTGGCTTACTCAGTCTCGTAAAATACAATGCTTAGGTTTATTTGTAAGATATTTGTTATAACTATTCTAAAATATAAATTATAAAACTGAAGAGGTTTATTCTTTGAACGCGCTAATATCAGCAACTACTGTACTAATTAAAAAAATATTGGGTGTCATAGGAACTGCCGATAAAAGTGAAAACTTATAACTCAGAATTGGATAGCTTACCTTGGAAACTACACGGGTGTAACCGGAGGGCGTCGCCTACCTGTCATAGCATGGCCATCTAGAAATGCGTCAGCATTTCCCATTGGCTGATGCATTTCTAGATGGCTCTGCCATGATAGCCAGCCCACGCCTTTTCAGCATTTCCCATTGGCTGACGCATTTTTAAATTGCCAATGGCCATGGTCCCGAGTTTACCCAAAAATTTCTTATCATAGCCGAGCGTGACGCTAGAATTCAATTCACAGCCCACGAGAAATCTGTCTAGGTGCGCCTAAAGAAGTTTTCACTTTAAAAATATTCAATTATTCACCGTTGATGATCTATATATTATGTATACATTATGTCTACATAATGTGATTCCCGATGTAGGCTATATATTACGTACAACAAGCGAAGCCGGGGTAGACCGTAAACGTTTTGTATATTTCTGTGATTGTAATAGGTACTTTTTTTTGGTTTAAATGTTCGTATTTTAGTGTTTAGCGAAAGTAGGTGTATTTCGATGCATGAAAACATCCAATCCGGACAGTGTGCAACTGATCTACATGACCTAATACCACCTTTTTCCTTTTTCTCTCGGACTGCTCGAAAAAAATTCCATCGTTTCATGGTTGATGTTCCAAAGTTACGAACAAAGAGGTTTTATTCTATGTATAATAGATAGAGGGTGTTTCTATGTATAATAAGTATGTATTTAAAAGTATATAAGTATTATATCAGCTCTCTGGCCGCCATCATACAAGCTTTGCTTAGTTTGGGGTCAGATGGTGTTGTGTGTGAATTGTCCACCAATATTAATTTATATTATTTATTTATTCTATTTTTGTGACAAGAACGTCTAGGCTGCGGAATACGTAGCCTGAGTGGGTTTTTCCCAATGGTTACAATAAATGTGTTTTGAAATCGAGGGTTAATCAATTTCTTCTGGGTGAACACGCTCTATTATTGTAGTCCGCATCGTCGTTTAACATCAAGCGAGATGGCGGGCAAGTGTAAATCAATAACATTAAAAAAAAATCCAGTCAGGACTGCTGATGGAAATTAAAACTAATAACTCAGAATTTTATAGCTTACTTTGGAAAATACGCGAGTAAAACCAGAAGGCGTGGCCCTAACCATTGCCATCTAGATCATCCAAGTTTACCCAAAGTTTTCTTTCATTTACGAACGTGACGCTTGAGCTCCAATCGTAGCCCACGGAAAATCTGTATGAGGTGCGCCAAAAGAAGTTTTCTCTTCAAAAATTCAACACCATTTCCCTAGCCGCCCCTATAATCCGCACTCTGCCGCCGCCTCTGGTATAATGCAATAAAAAGCGTTGTCATTCGCTACGAATCATGTTAATGCTCGCATTATCGATTCACAAATAGGGTCCAGCTCAATCGAATGCGTGGAATCGGGTCGCGTGAATGAGGACCCGGGGTCCGAATTAGCGAACAGTTGTCCGGCGTGTGAATAACCTTTTGATATACTAGTTTAATTAATTACGGGACATTTTCTATGGCTGAATATTTAGTTTATTTTAATCTATAAGAAGAAGACGAGCAGGATACGTAAACAACATGCCTGCCCATAACAGCACAGTGACACGCAGCTATTGAAACATGAAAAGTTCAAATTGTTACCTAGCACGTCGCTCGTCACACAGAGATTTAAGATATATTTTCTCTATAACTTGTAATATGACCGGAAAAATCGCCCTTCGAACTGGAATACACTGATGTTTCACATCACTGCTTGGCGGTAGCATAAGTGGTAATGATTAAGGCTGTGGTACTTTCCCAGGCAAACTCTGCAAAGAGTCCTATCACTACGAAAATGGAGGAAGTACCTGCTTGTTCGATGCAATTTCATGCGCAAAGTTCACAAATAAACGCGAAAAAAAATACTTTGATTTGAAAAAACTGCATAATGGTGTTTGCACTTCTAAGTTACTTCACTGCTATCATGGTACTGATTGCCGGTCGTTTTTTCGTCGGTCTACTTTAAAAAAAATAAAAAAAACTACAAAAACCATAAAATATGCAACAAACAACCAAATGAAATATTTTTCAACTATATTTCATCACAGATATAAAACGTTGACATTTGTCGCGAACAAAATAACACAAAAGCAAAGCTTCGGCCGCGGGTAAAACTAACAAAAAGGAATGAAAAGGGGAATAAAACACGTTTTCACTGTACTCGGTATGTCAAACGGTATTGTATCAAAGCCTGTTCATGCGTCGAAGGATACGCCAACGGGGGTTTTAAAATGTAACCCGCAAACATACCGCTCTGTGAGCTTTCTAGACATTGTAGCTAGAATTTACAGCTGTAAAACTTATTGAAAACGATTAAATAAATAAATACATTTTGATGATCATTCTATTTGTGTGAAAATTTTGATGATTTTTGCTCAATTGCGCCGAAACAACCAAACAGGTGAGGTTGAAAATACACTGTTGGAACAAGAAGAGTCCGACTCCTAGGATTGCACTGTGCTCTTCACCTAGATATATAAGATTAATAATATAAATATAAGATACATTTAACTTTTCGCTCAGTATTTTTTCTGGAAACATTGCCCTGCACACAGAAACTTTAATTCACACTACTGACTGGCTTTCGAATATCTGGTAAATTATATGTGGTTGTTCTGAAGGCGGAGTCTACAAATATCCTACAACAACATAAACGGTTGTGTAAAACATACTAATTATAACCATTACTATCACAGTTTGGTTGAGCACTGTCTGGTCCGTTTGTTTTTAAGTAATGTTTAAAATTAATATATAATGTTAAGAAAAAAAACTGATCCACTTACAGCTATATAAAATATCAAGATCGTGAAATGCGTTGCCTGAGCGGGGGGGTTACCTCGATAGTTACAACCTCGGCGTCTTCGAATAGAGAGTTATTCGGTTTCTTAGATGGGTCTACGATGAAGCGTGCTTACAAAAAGTAGGTTCCATCAGACGTGACCAGTAGACCACATCATCGAATAACATCAGGCGAGATAGCGGTCAAGCGTAAACCTATAAAAATTGAAACATACTTGCATAGAGAATCACCCACAAGTGTCACACATTCCATTGTTCAATACTCTTAATAAACAGCGAGACAACCGCATTTCTACTTTTATTTAAGTTTAATACAACTAAAGTTTTACCGAAGTGTGTAAGTACAAAGCAGCAATTAACCCCGAGGTGGTTAGAACTTAAGAACTTAATCAAGTAAGGTATTAAGTTCTATACATAGATAAGTGTATCGACACACTTGATACTTAAAGGCCATGCTTAAAGGTAAAGGAATTTTGTAATTTAAAATGACTATGCTAGGTTTTTAACACATAAACGTAATGAAAGTAATAAGATACTAGTAGCGCCCCGCGGTTGGAGTCGTGTAGTTTCAGTTCCCGGTATTTTCTTTGAATAAAATGTAGCCTATGTGTTGTTATTTTAAACTATAATCTAATTGCATTTTAAATTTCAATCATTACGTTCAGTTGTTCTGACATGATTAAGCGAAAAACATCCAAATATCCAACACTCTGGCATTAATTACCACTAATGCCAGGGTTAAATATATAACAGTATTCTTGATGCTAGTGTTAAATATATACTAGCAGCGCCCAGCGGTGTTACCCGCTAAGTTCCGGTTCCCGTTGATTTTCCGGGATAAAAAGTAGCCTATGTGTTCTTCCAGACTATAATCTATCCAAATTTCAGCCCGATCCGTTCATACGTTAGGACGTGATTGAGCAACAAACATCCAAACATCCATACATTGACATTTATTATATTAGTAGGATAGGATATATTTATGTTAAGAGTAATGAGACGAACAGGACATGTGCCTGGTGGTAAGCAACATGCCTGCCACATAACAGCACAGTAACACGCAGCTATTGGAACATGAAGAGTCCAAATCATTACCTGCAGCACTGCACTGCGCTCGTCACCCAGAGATCTAAGATATTACATCTCTAAGCCCTGTAATTTCACTGGAAACAATGCCCATCAAACCAGAACACTATAATGTTTGCACATTACTGCTTGGCTGTAGAATAACTGGCAAAGGTGTGGTAATTCTCCAGGCGGACTCTGCCAAAAGTCCTACCACTACTTTATATTAATTACATTATTAAATAAGTTTTTACTTCAAAATGTTCCAAGTGTGTAGCGGTTCTTAGATTTTTAGCTAGGTATTAAACAGTTCTAATTCTGGTTCAAGGCGAAATGCGTCACGCAAACTAGTAATTTTATAAAAACAATTAAGTTCAAACTTTACTTTGAAGTGTGAGTACGGTATATTTGTTCTGTTAATTAATCTGTATTTTTGTGAATCGTCTAATTTATAGAAAAAATATTTATATATATAAATAATAATAAATATTGGTGGACAATTCACACACAACACCATCTGACCCCAAACTAAGCAAAGCTTGTATGATGGCGGCCAGATAGCTGATATAATACTTATATAGTTTTAAATACATACTTATTATACATAGAAACACCCAAACACAGTGCAAACATTTGAATTCATCACACAAATATTTGCACTGGGTGGGAATCGAACCCACGACCCTCGGCTTCGCAGGCAGAGCTACTACCCACTAAGACACGAGGCCAGTCCCATATTATATATGTAAAATATATTTATAATATACATATATAAAATATATATATAAAAAATATTCGGGAGATTAGTTTTAATATTTTTTTTTACTGTAGTTTTATAAACTTATATTTTTATGGTATGGTTTAATAGTCTGATTTTGCTTTTTATTGGTAAATACTGTACTTATACAAATAAAATTATGGAATATTTGACTTTCCTTACGAAAGAAGGCCTCGAGTCCCAACACTGAAAACATTTGGCCAGCTGATTATGCTATGCTATATATACTCAATGTTCGTTATTTAAATATCTACGTTAGGTATTTTATTGATGTCCATTATTTTAGTGAAATTCACAAAAGCGAAAGTTTCACTAAACCTCAAAGCTTTTCCCATTAGGAATTTTCCAAAAAGCTCTTATAAAATTATTTATTTATTCTGATAGACACCTCGCAATTAGAGCAAATTCTTGATGCAAAATAATTAATGTGTTGTATCGACTATCAAAGTAGAAAATTCCTAAGTTTCAAAGAGAAAATAATTAGTTATTCATTACTCTACTATTTATGTCTTTTATATGACTGTATTTTATTCGTATTCCAAATGGCTTGAAGTTAACACGACTCAAACATCTGCATATTTTTGAATAAATGCAAATCATTGTTTTTTGTTGTTTTGCCTGTTATTAGTAGTGGCCAGTATGGTGGCAGCCGAAACTAATGCCCAAACCACCCAAATCGCGGCTGACGCGACTCAAAAACCTGGAAATTTTTTGTTAGTTCAAATCGGTATATTCTTTCATCACTAGGTAGGTACAGTGACCGAAAGTTCAGTTTCGGCTTATGTCGTCATATGGCCGAAGCTTTCAGCCTGATACACGAATACTCGTGAATTATCGTGGCAAAGTTTAAAAAAAAATATTAGGGGTGCCCCCCATACTTAAAACAGAAACTCATTTTTTTTTAATTAAACCTACACGTGTGGGTGTTTCTATCGATACGTGTTTAAAAATGATGTTGAGGTTTCTAATATCATTTTTGTCTACATTGAATAATTTGCGCTAGAGACACTTCCAAAGTGCTAAAATGTGTGTCCACCCCCCCCCCCCTCTAACTTCTAAAATAAGAGAATGATAAAATTAAAAAAATATATGATGTACATTACCATGCAAACTACCAACGAAAATTGGTTTGAACTCGATCTGATGAGTAGTTTTTTTTAGTACGTCATAAATAACACTAATTATCCAGACCGGACATTTTCCTTTTTTCTAGGGCTACGAAACGCATAGTCCTTGTAGAACTTACCGTACTGTGGGAAACTAATATACCTAAAGACCACGCGATGAAACAAAATAAGTATTACGACCTTCAAAACGAATTAACATAAAATGGCTATGTAGTTAATTTATACACTGTAGAAGTAGGAGCGAGAGCAAAGCAAATCTCTCTATAATCTGCTTAAAGACCTTGGCTTGTCCAGAAGTGCAGTAAGTTCTATACTAGAACGAGTATCTAAAGCAGCACTAGTAGGATCATATCGGATTTGGCTGGGCAGGGAGAGAAAAAAATACGAGTAGTGAAGGTGAGTGTTGACGTACGTCACCAAAAGGGGCCCCTTTTAAACCTACGCCCGAGTCACAAGTCTTGGGGTTTATTCGAGATTTCTCTCTCTGCCACACGATGGACCCGGCACCCGCACGGTGAATCCATGGAATGCTAAGAAGTTCGTCTCTCTCTCTCTCCAACATCGACCAAAGTTACACCGAACTATATTTATTATGTTACTTTCTGCTACGAAACCCTCCATGGGCGAATCCGACTCGCACTTGGCCTCTTTTTTTTGTATAATTGGTTTTGTCTGACATTATTTTGTAATAAAAAAATATTGTTTTAAATGTGTTTCATTTAAAAAAAAAAGTTAAATAAAATTATTGGAAAAATATTACTTGTTTCCTTTACAGAGAAAAAAATATATTTACATGGTTCAATTTTCAGAAAATTTCACCCTTAAGTTAAACATAACTTTATCTCAATTTGCTCTACTAAATTCCAATTCCCCCTCAAATCCGTTCTGAATCCTAAATGGAAACGGACAATGCATTTCCCTGAATTACCGGTCTGAATTCTGGAAAAATGTAAAATATCTCCTTCCCCTCCAAACTGTACCTTAGCTTCTTGTTCACAGAGCTAAAAATCATCTTTTCGATATAAACCGAAAAGGTTTTCTTTGTGATAATTTTCAATATGGTTTTTGGTTATGTTAAAAGTTTATTTGCTGTGAGATCGGATTAAGTGGACCCAGCTTACGTCCCCGCTTAATGGTTAGTTAAAACTTATTGAATTTTGCTTTCGGGCACCTTTTCCAAATTAACTGATAGTGGGTATTTGAACTACTAGGTATACTGGTTTTATCTACCAATATAAATTTAGAGTAAAAGTAAAGAGTACAAATTATTTTAATATTATTGTCGAGGTGAAAGTGAAAATGCGCAGGTAATAAGTGTGGGGTTTTGTTTCCGCGTATTTCTGTAACGTCCGAATTTACGCGAAATGGAATATGCAGTAAATAATTTTAGTTACTTAATTCACGGGTTACTTACGTGTGATATATTTGTCAAGAGGTCATTGGAACAGTATTGGATTTCAATATGAGGCGTAAGCGGTGTGCTGTCATCGCTTCGGCAGAGTCCGGATTTTTACGTCGTGCGAGGCTGCTTGAAGACATTTCGGAAGGGAGCACATTCCTCCTCCGATAGCCGTCGTGTGACCACGTACATAGTTCGGGAACTGTGTCACGTCTCGTTGATAAGAAATTTCCAATAAGAAAAATTGTTCCACATGTTTGTCTCATCAAGTAGTATTGTCACCTTGTATTAAACTCATTTGTAAAGTTACTACGCATTTGTTCTTGTTCGTGAACCACGTCAAAGCCCACATATAATGTTTACTGAAGAGGACCAACACTACCAGTATCATCCTCACTCTTACCACTTCTGACGACACGAAATATTGTTTATAGTATAGAGTGACGAGACTAGCAGGACATGTACCTGATGGTAAGCAACATGACTGCCATATAACAGTACAGTGACACGCAGCTGCATGTAATAGCTATTTGGACTCTTCATGTTTTAATAGCTTTAATAGCTATTAAAACATGAAGATTCTAAATCATTACCTGCAGCGCTGCACTGCACTCGTCACTCAGAGATATAAGATGTGTTATATCTATGCCCTGTAATTCTACTGATATGATCAGTCCAGATCTGAAGTTTCACCCGCATTAGGCGGCCTTTTTCATTGTGAAACGAAAAATTAAGTCGTGCTCGTTCACTCTTTCAAATAGTTCTTCACCTGTCATTTTGCCCGAACTAAAACAATGGAGGGCAAATGTACGTCTTTCAAAATGGTATTTTAGAATTTGTCAGGGTGCCATTCATTTATAAACATGAATTTGACTATTTTCATTATTAGAGT
This sequence comes from Ectropis crepuscularia, assembly GCA_963693475.1. NCBI lineage: Eukaryota > Metazoa > Arthropoda > Insecta > Lepidoptera > Geometridae > Ectropis > Ectropis crepuscularia. The sequence continues at coordinate 31,360,149 of OY856341.1, forward strand.
AGCGACGCTGTATTATAAACACTAATATCCAGTCTACAGAGATATATTTTAAAAACAACTAAGTACAAAAAAATAAAGGTTCTGATGACTTATAATTACGGGTGGTAAACACGGTTCAGTGACGAATAGAATTTTTCGTTTCAAAATATGTAGTTAGCTCTTTCACTGTACTTAGTAAAAGTTTTAAAAATAATGTATTTTCACATTTAGACTTCGCAGATTACAGAGCATTCCTCTGCTGGTCTTTCAATAACATTGAATAGTGAATGCAAGGTAATTTATCGTTATGAATTTTCGTTAGAATATATTTATTTACGTTTCTTAGAAAATCGTCTGAGATGCAGCTTATATTGTACAAACATCAATATTTTTTTGAGTTATTATAAATAATACTTTCACATTTTCTTCAGCTTCAATTGTTATTACGTATGTTAGAGGTATTTTATCTGTTATTAAACTTTTTACTATGTTTTATTTATAAATACCTTTATTAAGTTACGGCTGGTCTAGTCGGGAGAACGGCGGCTGCCGATCCGGAGACCCCGGGTTCAAACCCCACACGCGCCACTGTCTTTTCGAAGTCACGTGCGTAATGCCGCTGACTTAAAACAGTGAAGGAAAACATCGTGAGGAAACCGACATGTACCTAGAATCTTTCGAAGTCATGTGTCATCCACCAACCCGCACTGGGCCAGCGTGGTGGATTATGGCCTTAACTCTCTCCTTGCGAGAGAAGGCCCGAGTCCCAGCAACATTTTGTGGGCTGTTGATGATGATGATGACCTTTATTAAATAGGAACAAAAATCGAAGAGCACTAAAATAAATAGTTTTCATAATGTAAACTCCGCTCAAAGACCAAAAGCTTTCAACACCACCACAAAGTATGGTACAAAGTAAGTACTAGATTATCGATATTTTAATGAATGTATTTCGGTGAGTGTGCAGCTCATCTGCATGATCCTCAATAACACCTTTCCGTTTTTTATATTGGTCCATTCGTTGGTCAAAAAAGTGATATCGTTTCGAGGCCGGCTTTCCAAAGATTTGAATTAGATGGTTTCACTACACTCTTGTAATAAGAACGTAGAATGCGTTGACTGAGTGTTTTTTTTTGATGAGCACAATTTTTGTGTTTTCAAATAGAGACCGAACTGGTTTCTTCTAGGTAGGTACCATATATTGTAGAACACATCATTGCTGGTTGCATCACATACAAACCTACCTGATCCTTGTTTAAAAAACACTGCCCTTCAAACCGGAACACAGAAATATGTACGCACCACTCCTTTGCGGTAGAATAAATAGCAAGGGTGTGGTACTACAAGGTTGCCTGGAAGAGATTGTTTTAAGCAATAAGGCCGCCAATTAAGAGTCTCACCCATTAGTTACTAAGTTTATTTTTTGTTTTGTTTGTGTTTTACTCTGTGTGGTCTTTTAAAAAAGAGTTTTTTTTATTATTATTTACGTATTTATTTCCATTCTTAAGCCTAAGTTTTTACAATATTCATAAATAAAACATCATAAAAACATTATAAAAACCTAAACCTAGTTTGCCGCCAGCAGCGGGGCAGTGCCCAAGCTACCGGTGGTTAGGGCTGCTGACTGAGGAACCTCCTGACGATGTGCGCTGTGTCGAGGACGATCGCTGCGTGCATCTGACCCTTGATCCAACCGTCTAGCGAAAGTCTCTTAAGGTGTTGGTCGAGACTTTTCGCTACAAGGCCGTTTGTCGACACGACTATTGGGACTATGATCGTCGAATCAACATCCCACATGGCGGTAAACTCATGAGCCATATTTACTTCGCCAGGTGGAACAAAAAAAAGTCTCACCACTACAAAATACCTGAATCTTCCCAACTCAAACCCAAACTTTTCGTTCGTTTTTCTCCAGATTCGTATCTCAGTATCGAATAATCAAATAGATCGAGAACTAGTCGAGTTTGCGGGAGTTGGGATCACTGGCTATGTTTCGGCTGAGTGGGTAATATAATTAATAGGGCACTCGGATTTACCCGGCCGCCTTCACATCGGCACAGTGGAGCTGGCTTATTGTTTATACGTATTGACGTGTAATTATTATCAATGACTGTAATCATCTATTGGGTTATTTAGTTATGATCGTATTGAATTGTGTATTATTAGTATTTGCGTGTTCGTTTCTCTATCTATATTGTACTGAGAGTATCCATAGGAAAGTACTACACATTTGCCAGTTATTCTACCATCAAGCAGTAATGTGTAGGTAAAATATTAGATACTGAGTGCCGGTTTGAAGGGCAATGTTTTCAAAGAAATTACTGGGAATAGGGATACTCCTTATATATTTATTTGTTTCGCTCCACAGACTCCGGGGTCCATGATCCTTGTCATTACAATTTTACAATTATTTTGTGTTACACATTTCTTGGATTAGGAGAAGAAGAGGAAAAGAGGAAGGGGGGGGGAGTTGGATACATTTGAAACCTGATTCTAGTGGTCGTCAGTAGAGCCGATCACTACCGGTTGGAATTCCGATAATAATCGACTAATTGCCATTTGCCTACTAAGCCTATTCATCTAGATAATTCATTTTATACCTTACCCGTATTCTGGCTACCGAACGCGCTGTAGTGATCCATGTTAGCGGTAGATAATGATTTGCATCCTTCATTATCTAATTGCGCCGTGATTCTATGAACAGTCGTGTTGCTTACCATCACGCACATGTTCTGCTCGTTTCGTCACTCTGTGCTATAACAAAAAATACTGAATTATCCATAGGGTTATTTTTAGGCAAATCTTGCTTTTTTCGGAATACAAACGTTCCATATTATGTATTAATATATTATTATGTAAAGTAACTTTTACGTGCTATTACAGAATAAAAACTAGCGTTTTCCTAAATTTCCATTCGTTGATCAACAAACACCTAAAATAACACACTAAATATTTATACAAACTTTCAAATTAACACAATGAGTGCATTTAGAAGTAAGATTGTTTAGTTTTCAATTAACACAGTGAGTGCATTTAACAATCAGAAGTAAGATTGTATAGTTTTCATTAATTGATATGTTTAAGCTTGACCGGTATTTTGACTCATGTTGACGACCATGCTGTTGCCGATGGAGCACGTTTACCCAACGATATAAATCAAAAGATGTGCCCTGAGCACCTTGAAATTGTTAACAAACTGCGTCTCTGTGTGTAGCGGGAGTGGTAAACAAAACTACGAATTTACTTGACCCTTAGAATCGCTAGTATATGTAGCGATAGCGGCGAGGTATGTTGCGGTCCTACTTATATTGGTTGTTGACAACGAATAACGATAGTTAGGTATAAACGTACGGCGTCCACCACTTCGTACAATTGACTAAAACGGAAAGAGTGAGCTCAGTCTTCCCTACGATAACATAATTCCCTGTGCCTGAAGTTTGAGAGGGCTCATCCATTGATTTAAATTGATGCGTTTATCTCTGTGAGAGATCGACCACTCGATCATTCGATTCACCCTGGACAATAAACAACAAGCAACAAGCCTCTTCGGTTAAATTCGGAATGTCAATCCTGAAACAGTGTCGTCTTTTCAAGATTTGAGCAGTACGACAGGAAAAAACCAAGATGTAATTAAATGCTGTATAACACTAAAACTTTTGCCAAAATAAAATAAAAACTAATTTAAATATAAAACACTTTATTACTCGTAGAAAGCTATAATATATTGTAATAGATAGTTAGGTTTTTACTATATTATATCTTAATTATATCTGTTCATAATCATAGAAATGACAGTTCAAAAATTATCCTACTAATATTATTAAGGTCAAAACTAGTATGTTTGCTGCTCAGTCACGTCAAATCGTCTTAACAGATCGGGTTAAAATTTGAAATATAGTTAGATTACAGTCAGGAATAGCATAAACGCTTTTCATTGCAGGAAGAGTAACAGGAAGGGGAACTACGTCTGAGGTCACGCAAATATTGGAACATAAAGAGTTAACCCTTGGTGTACGAGGTGACTAAAAAGCCCTTCGCATACGCGGTGGGGTATGACATACCCCACCTACGAAAGATGTCATAAAACAAGAATGTTTCAATTATTTGAGCGTTTCATTTATGAAATAATATTTTTACATTGTAATCAACAGGTTTAAGTAACAAATCGAAGTACTTCTTTATTTTTATAAATTTTATCAATAAAAGAATAGAAACGTAACTATTTCGAGTTTTAAGATTAAAATATATCTGACTTTGTCAGTTGAGACATTCTCTCTATAAATTGATATTTGTATAAAATAATGTTGTTATAGAACACTAAACAAATAATAAACGACAAAAAAATCGTCAACTATGCTACCTATTTTTATAAAAATGCGCCAAACTTGGTGGAGTGGATGACGCCTATGCGCACTTAACACACAAGTTACTAGCACACAACACAACAGTCACCGGACAAAAGTAATGGTGACAATCGACGTGGCAATGCCGTATCTCAAACTACTCGGAAAACGTACTCCCGCGGTTTCATAGTTTTCAAATAAGTTCGAATTTTTCAGGACTGGGGTATGTCAAACCCCACCTAGTACACCGAGGGTTAAATTCATTACCTAGCATTGCATGGCGCGCATCATCAAGAGATATCAAATGTTTTATCTCTATGCCTCGTAATTATTTTGAAAACATTCCTGTGTAAATTGGAACACAATGATGTTTCTTATTACTGCTTCGCCATAGAATAACTGACAAAGATACGGTACTTCCCCTGGTGAACTCTACAAAAAGTTTACTCTAACTCTACCAATCTATTAAACCTCTTTTCAACAAAAATGTGCACAACTTCGTTTTGTTGAAAAATATGAAACTTGTAAAACATCTTCTTTTCTAATTAGTGATAATATTAAATTGCTTTCATCATTAAAACTAACCCTTTGACTCTTAATAACATTGTCTTTCAAGAAAATAAACATTGGAAATGAGTTAATTAAATCAAAGTCTACAGTTTTAAAGCCGTAATTCTTAAAATTTAGTCCGTTTAAGAATTTGTACAAACAATTTCTGAAAATTTCAATTATATGAGAATCAAAGCATAGTTCAACGAAAAGATAAAATTGTTAAACATAGAGTTTTAAATTTGTTTTATTGGAGGTGGTATTTTTTTAGAGACGAAACGAATTCACAATGATAACTAAGTAAGTATATTTTTTTTATTTTAAATTTAATTATTTATTTACACTGATCACATCATATTTGAATTATCTACAGACCAATGAAGGACTGTTTATTATCAAGACTGCTAAACCATTCGGAAGGGTGCTTAGCATGGGAATTGAAATGAAAACTTTTAATCCTTAACCGACTTCAAAATAAGGAGGTTCTCAATTCGTATGTTTTTTTTGTACGTATGCAATGCAATAGCGCCACCAATTCTGAATCGATTTTGATGTATGTTTCTTGTTTGGTATGTCCATAGTTCAGAGATGGTCTTATTATATTTTTTTAATAATATAAAAAATCTAAAAAAAAAAAATGTTATAGATTTTTTTGAAACTAATAAAGTATCTGAACTTAATTGAATGGAATTAAGTTTTTTTTTTCAAGAAAATAAATTATTTTGTCATCCAATTATAGCTCGTTTATAATGCAGCTGCAAGAGTTCAATGACAAAGATATAAAATACTAGGAGCACCCCGCGTCTACGCAGTTTTCCGTGCCACTCCCATAATTTTCCCACAATAAATGTATCTTATGTGCTATTTTAGACTATAATCTATTGATACGTTCTAGACGTATTAGAAATATTTTAAATTTAATACGAGTTAAAAAAAATAAAAGTTGAATTTTGAGAAACTATAATTAGAATATTTAAAATTGAACAAAATGTGCAAAAAGAACAAAAGGAAATAAGCTATAAATAGTCCGCAACTGCACTGGCTGATAAGCACTACTCCCCTGGTTAACTTCGGTGCGGGGTAGTTCCGGCACCAATGACGTGACACCTCAAGTGTCTCTCCTGGAGTAGCTCAGCCGGCGAGTAAGAAATACGTGAAAGCGTTCACGTGATTTATATGTGAGCTTAAGTCCCTGGAATAACATTTTTGGGCAATTATGAAAATGTCCAATTTCTCCACCATGACTGCAACATTTCCGCCAGATGTTATGAGTAGCGCGTATAAATATGCAAAATATTTAGCGTTCCAGGATGATGCAGTCACGGTTTAAAACAAGCGAAAAGGACTATGTAAATTAATCAGACACTAGAATTGCGATGCGCTGAAGTAGGTGAAAAATGGTAAATGGAAGCATTCTAACTTATTTGCCAAATGAAACAATAATATTACATAATGCACAACTTACCCAATTACGGGGCCTTATGCTCGCAGATTACTATGAGCAGTAATTCTTTTTAATTAATTTTCTAATAATGAATTAGAATAACCGAAAGTAAAATTCTGTAGTTGACGGTTCAATCCTCAATGTCAAATAAAAACGAATTTAACTGACATTGCATACGGTTTGTTTATTCTTAGTAAAAAAAATCCAAAGAGGTTACTTATACATTATCGAAGAATAGTTCTGTTTAGCTGTAATCCGTAAGCAATGTAACAGTACACCCCCTCCTAGGCAAGAATTTTTCGTAGTAGAAAAATTCGAACTCGGACATGTTTTAGACGTAGTTGTAGAACGAATAGTTTTATTGGTTCTTTCTAGCCAAACCGGTTATGTTTAGATGTGCATGCTACACATAATTTTTTTATTCGTAATAGATTATAATTTAAGTTTTAAATCTTTTATATGCCATGCGCCAATGGCTTTGCCTGACATATCTTCTAAAACGTAAACTAACGGTGATTTTTTATCTTTGACTTTACATTTTTCAAACTTAGGCGCAAGTTTTTTGCTAAAGCGTGCGTCTTTATCACTTTGGAAAAAACAGCGTTTCCATACTATATCGCCAATATTAAATTCTACATTTTTACGTCGTAAATTGTAACGTTGGGTAGATTTTTGATGACTATGCCAAAGAGTTGCTTGAACGTCATTAAATATGCTAGCCAAGTGACCAAGGTTCTCAGCATAAATATCTCGAGGTAAGAAGATGATTTCATTAGCATTATCATTATCTACATAGTGAGAACCACAAGTTACTAGCTGTCTTCCATGAACCAAGAAAGAAGGTGTAAAACCAGTTACTTCGTTAACAGAATTATTTATGGCAAATTGTATTTGTGGGACATTGACATCCCAACTTCTGTGATCATTTTCCACAAAAGTGGAGATAGCTGTTATAATAGTCCGATTATATCTTTCAACACTATTTATTTGTGGAGTATATTTAGGAGTAAAATGAATATGTGGTACCTTATATTTCTTAAGAAGCTTATCCATTTCTCGACCAGCAAATTGGCAACCATTATCCATAATTATATTCTGTGGTATCCCATGTACAAGAAAAACATTATGCTCTAGATTTCTACACACATTAACTGCAGTGGCCTGCCGCATAGGAAATATTAAACAGTATTTAGAGAAGCAACAGCAAACAGAAAGAATATAGTTATTCTGTTTTCTGCTAGTAGGAAGTGGGCCAATAATATCTATTGATATAGTTTGCCACGGGCGAGAACAGTTTTTAGGCCTCCCCATTTTGCCTAGAATTGCATGAGATGGGTGTTTATAAGCGAGACATGTCGAACATTCACCTACATATTTTACTACGTCAGCATACATTCCCGGCCAGTAGTATTTTAAAAGTAAGCGTCTGTATGTCTTGTAAATACCAAAGTGTGCTGCAAGTAGATCAGAATGATTTTTGCCCATTACTTCGTTACGCAGTTCTTCTGGAACTACTTCCTTCCAGGAAAACTCTGAAGTAAGTGGATTTTTACTTTTCATATACCGATACAGAACGTTAGCCTCAACCCTATAATTTGGAAACCCAGTCTGTGAAGCTAGACACCCATTATATATTGCCAAATACCAAGGATCTGTAGTAGTAGATCCCGTATTTTGCACTGAGGCAATCGGTGCGACTGGGAATGATCTAGAAAGAGCATCAGGAATAACGTTGTCTTTTCCTCTACGATGTTTTATTTCAAAATCAAAGGATGATAGCCTGATTCCCCATCGAGCAAGACGACCAGTAGGGTTACTTAGAGTAAGAAACCATTTTAACGCAGCGTGGTCAGTATAGACAGCAAAAGTTCTACCATTTTCTAAATAACATCGCCAGTGTTCTAAGGCAATCAAAACCGCCAGTGCTTCCCGTTCTGTTACGCTATAGTTACGCTCAGCGCCAGTGAAGGATTTGCTCATGTAAGCAATAGGATGTTCGACGCCATCTACAGTTTGACATAACATTGCTCCAATTCCATAATTGCTTGCATCACAGTGGACTTCGAAACCGCAGTCAAAATTAGGACACGCCAGTACGGGAGTATCAGTAAGACTAGCTTTTAGAACTTTAAATGCGTTATCCGCTTCGGGTGTCCACGTATAAAGTGGTGCTTTTTTTCCGTTAGACGTTAACTTATTTAGAGGACCAGCAATAGTGCTAAAATTTGGCACAAAACGTCTATACCACGAGGCAGTACCCAGAAATCTCTTAAGCTCTTTTTTTGTAGTAGGAGTAGGGAATTTTAGAATGGCTTCGACCTGGTCAGGGTCGGTGCGGAGGCCATTATGGTCAACCACATATCCCAAATATTTTAGTTGTCTTCTAAAGAACTGACACTTAGATAGGTTTATAGTTAGATTAGCTTTCGTTAGTTTTTGTAAAACTCTAGTCAGAATGTTAACGTGATCCTCGAAGGTTTTACTAATTATTATTATATCATCAAGGTAGCAAAATACATTTAATTCAAACTCTGGACCAAATAGAGCATCGACTAAACGCTGCTGTGTAGCAGGAGCATTTGAAAGTCCAAACGGAGTGACATTAAACATAAAAGTTCCTCTTCCAGGGACGTAAAATGCCGTCTTTTCGCGGTCTACGGCAGCTATAGGTATCTGCCAAAACGCTTTAGACAAATCTATACTTGTCAAATATTTAGCATCTCTCAAGTTGTCAAGTATTTCTGAGATATATGGCAAGTTATATGCATCCTTTTTAGTTATTGCATTCAATTTTCTACTGTCCAAACAAAACCGAGGTTTGCCATCCTTCTTATCAACGACTAAAACAGGCGAAGACCATGGGCTTTCACAGGATTGCAATACATTTAATTCTAACATTTCGTCTATCTGCTCTGAAATTATCTTTTTCTTTTCTGGCGATATACGATAGTACCTTTGTTTAATAGGCTCTGAATTTCCCGTATCTATTCGGTGTTCTATTAGATTTGTCCTTCCAAGTCCCTTTTTTTCAAATGATATTTCCGTAAACTTACTAAGTATGTCATCCGCTATTTGCTTTTGGACATCTGTAAGACTTTCGTATGCGTTTATAAAGGTTTCCGTTTTAGGCCTTTCTATGTCTAGTAAAACTGGGTCATTAGAAGGCAGTAATTCTACATCTTTGATATTATTGGGAAAGATATTAAATTTGTTCCAGAAATCCATACCCAAAATAATACTAGTTTTTATTTCTGGAACCACGTGAGCTTTAATCACTAATCGTGTGTTATTAAAAATTATCGGTAGACACATAACACCTATTGAGGTCATAGAATGTCCACCAGCAGCCGTAATAGTAATATTTTCTGAATTACTGATGACTAAGCCATGGTTAATTAGATCATGATGCAAATTATTACCAATAATAGTAACTGCAGAGCCGGAGTCTAGTAATCCATGAAGCACTAAAGGCTCCAAAGCTTCTATATTTATTTTCACGAAGGGTCTAGGATCATTAGTAGGTCTATAATTTTTGATTGTAGCTACATTGTAGGTTTTAAAAAATTTACGAAGGAATTCAAGCCAATCAGACCAATCATTTGGCTGTGTGTGACAAATTGTGCTACAATCCTTTATCCGTTTTTTGGATTACTATTGGTTGTACTATTACAGTTATGGCAATCCGGAAAGCGGACTCCTTTAAGGCCACATTTGAAACATATAAGAAACTTAGGTTCTTTGCACGTTTTCAAAGAGTGGCTGTCAGTGCGACATCTTGGACAGTATAAGAGTTTCTTAGTATTTTGGTGGTTGGAATCGACTGCGTTGCAATAGTTTAAGTTTATAATTTTATTACTTGGAACATTATTAGTAGTAGGATTATTATAGGCAAATTCCGGTGCAAGTGTTTCAGAAGTAACTTTAGGGGGTTCTTTAAAATGTGAGACCCTGGTTTGATAGTTTTCGTAATTACGACAGGTAGTCCGTAATTTTGAAATTGTATTTACTTCAGGACAACACGCGAGAGTACTAGCATAACGGGGCCTGATGTTGTGTAGAAGTATCTCTATTTTTTCATCTTCCCGAATTGCTATAGATAATCGGGAGAACATACCTTCCATTATTGCTATATAAATAGTTATTGATTCCAATTCGCCCTGGGTACGACTTCTGATTTCACTCATTAGTCTATAGTCATAATCGAATTGGTCGAAATCTTGTTTTAATAGCAACACGAGTTGTTCCCAAGAATTGACTGAATCACGAACGCTACGGAACCAGTGTAGTGCATCTCCTGTAAAAATTTCTGCAGCATAAGATAGAATGCGTTGTGGTTTAATATCCCTAGCCTTCATAAATTCATCAGCTCTCTGAATAAAAGCTCTGACGCATGATTTACCATCATATTTAAGCCTAGCCAAATCAGTAGACATTCCCCGATCACATGTAACTGAAATACTAGTTTGAGGTAACTTCTCCTGTTCTTGTACTTGATTCATGGAAGAAATAGATGTCGAAGCGCCAAGATTACTTAGTTCATTGTAACAATCTCGTAAATTAGTGGTAAGTGAATTTAGGATTTCACTTTCTTTCGAACTCTCTGGCTGTATCCTTGACAATCGATGGTAGATGTGATGTGCCAAGTTTTCAGACCGAGTAAATAGATTTTTATCAAATTTAGTTTTGATAATTATTAGGCTATCCTTTAGTTTAAGTAAACTTTCCTTAACCCCAGCCAAATCTTCTAAAGGTTCTAAATGAGATTCCAAAATATCTTCGGTAGGAATACTTTTAGACTGTTTTATGATCTGCTTCCTGAGGTCGGATACGTTATCAGTAGGTGTTTCACCTCTAATTCCTACCTCGTACTCTAATTCGGGCTTTTGTAAAGATAAGAATTTTATTTTTCTGGACATTTTTAAATATTTTAGATGTTTTTTTTTTAAAATTATATATGAATAACTACAATTATTATTGATATATAGGTAAGCTGTGCATTTGTTTGTATGTATATGTACTTTAGTTATGTGGATAACTAAAGTAAGTAGAATATATACCAATGTAACTAAAACATATAAAAGGTGAAATAGTCCTAGTCGTTACAGAATCAAATTAGGAACGAATTGTTTCGTGTATTCAAAAAAATAACAATAAATATACATCTGAACATAAACACATGAAACAAATTCGTCTTACATCAAACACATGCAGCCATCATCCATAGAAAACTAAATATTTACATAAAATCATGCCAGTGCAGCTGCAAGAAGTTCTAACCACGAGTTGGGCGCCATTGATACGTTCTAGACGTATTAGAAATATTTTAAATTTAATACGAGTTAAAAAAAATAAAAGTTGAATTTTGAGAAACTATAATTAGAATATTTAAAATTGAACAAAATGTGCAAAAAGAACAAAAGGAAATAAGCTATAAATAGTCCGCAACTGCACTGGCTGATAAGCACTACTCCCCTGGTTAACTTCGGTGCGGGGTAGTTCCGGCACCAATGACGTGACACCTCAAGTGTCTCTCCTGGAGTAGCTCAGCCGGCGAGTAAGAAATACGTGAAAGCGTTCACGTGATTTATATGTGAGCTTAAGTCCCTGGAATAACATTTTTGGGCAATTATGAAAATGTCCAATTTCTCCACCATGACTGCAACATTTCCGCCAGATGTTATGAGTAGCGCGTATAAATATGCAAAATATTTAGCGTTCCAGGATGATGCAGTCACGGTTTAAAACAAGCGAAAAGGACTATGTAAATTAATCAGACACTAGAATTGCGATGCGCTGAAGTAGGTGAAAAATGGTAAATGGAAGCATTCTAACTTATTTGCCAAATGAAACAATAATATTACATAATGCACAACTTACCCAATTACGGGGCCTTATGCTCGCAGATTACTATGAGCAGTAATTCTTTTTAATTAATTTTCTAATAATGAATTAGAATAACCGAAAGTAAAATTCTGTAGTTGACGGTTCAATCCTCAATGTCAAATAAAAACGAATTTAACTGACATTGCATACGGTTTGTTTATTCTTAGTAAAAAAAATCCAAAGAGGTTACTTATACATTATCGAAGAATAGTTCTGTTTAGCTGTAATCCGTAAGCAATGTAACACTATCTGTGTTTTGAAATTCAATCCGTGTATTCGGCCATTGTAACGTTTGAGCGGTGAACGGTTGAGCAGCAAACTTCAAAACTTTGACAATTACAATATTAGTAGGATATAAGCTTTTTTTGTGATGCCATATCTATTTTATTAAAATTACTAACTCAATGTTATAGAACTAGAAATCATAATTATTATTTGAAGTGAATCGAAAAGCGTTTGAAGTCAAAGCCGTACCTCGCTGAGGTTGTAAGACTGATTGATGGCTCACTTTGAAGAAATCAAACTTGGATCACATGAAAAATATTTGATTGATTCGAAGATTAAGACTTGGCTTGCGTTTGTTCAAGCAGGGCTTAAACAGGTTTTTACTTATTTTTGCAGCGAACACTTCTTTAGAAACGTTGGGATGTTAAGACGGGATATAACCATAAAAGTTGCGACTCTGTTACCGTTACCGACACTTCTGTATTTTATTATTTAGGCATGGACGTATAAAAAAAGTTGGAAGTCGTCTCGCTTAAACAAAAACTGTGTCTATAGAGTCGGCCACATATACACGTGAGCGCTGTTACATATTATTTCAATACGTATATTAATATAAAATACGGTTCGCGATTCATAAAGTTACGGCTGGTCTAGTCGGGAGAACGGCGCCTGCCGATCCGGAGACCCCGGGTTCAAACCCCACACGCACCACTGTCTTTTCGAAGTCATGTGCGTAATGCCGCTAACTTAAAAAACGGTGAAGGAAACATCGTGAGGAAACCGGCATGTACCTAGAATCTTTCGAAGTCATGTGTCATCCGCCAACCCGCACTCGGCCAGCGCGGTGGATTATGGCCTTAACTCTCTCCTTGCGAGAGAAGGCCCCGAGTCCCAGCAGTGGGAACGTTTAGTGGGCTGTTGATGTTGATGATGTTGCTGTTACATACAGGCTGACAGGCACACATCAGTGGGTCATTACACTCGCGAACTAAGGTGTATGTGTGCATGTCAGCCTGTCACATATAGGCTGACACATACACGCACACAACACACTGGCCAACTCTATACACAGTTTTTGTTTTAGGGAGACTACGTCCGACTTTTTTATACGTCCATATATATAGGTTATGTTTTCTCTTCTGTTATCACACCCGCTAAAATACTTTTATATAATACGCTTCTTTTTACTGCGAGAAAATGACTCAAACCGAAAATAAGCGAGTCAAATCACTGGGCGCCGCCAGTATAACAGTAACAACACAACTTAGTCAAAGTTGTGTCTCAGTCCATAGCGTCAGCTCTATGGTCGTAGGTTCATTTACCACCCAGAAATATTTTTATGTGATGAATATGCACGAACGCACGTAGAATGAGAAGTGTGCGTAAATTATTTAATTTTCTCTGACTAAATTCATAATCTTTGTGTAATCTACAAATCTCGTCAAGGAAAAGGTAAGTAAATTTAAGTGTTTTGTTGATGTATCAAAAACTGCTAGACCGATTTCAATAAAATGTATATGGGAACACTTCTGAAGCATTGTCTATCAAACAAAAATAATTTATTAAAATCGATTCCCAAATGGCGGAGCTATCACTTAAAATACATATAAATAGAATTGAAAGTATAGATGAGGTCCTTATCTATACTTTTATAGTGGTAGGACTCTTAGCTGAGTCTGTCTGGGGAAGTACCACACCTTTGCCAAATATTCTACCGCCAAGCAGTAATGTGCAAACATTACTGTGTTCCGGTTTGAAGGGCAATGATTCCAGAGAAATTACAGGGCTTAGAGACATCATATCTTAGATCTCTGGGTGACGAGCGCAGTGCAGTGCTAGGTAATGATTTGGATTATCATGTTCCAATAGCTGCGTGTTACTGTGCTGTTATGTGGCAGGCATGTTGCTTACCATCAGGCACATGACCTGTTCGTCTCGTCACTCTATGCTATAAAAAAAACTAAATTTTTTCATAAACGAGTATTTCTACTAAAGTTTTCATAAAACTTTATGAATACTTAATATTATAAATACGCCTTATACCAAAATTTCGCTAACAATAGAGTCCTGTTTTTATGAATGGTATACAATAATTTAACGAATGTTATTGCGATTCATAGTAAATAATTTACTCGTTTTATATTTATCTCAGTTCAAATTCTTTGGAAGATAATAAAAGTTTTTAAATCAAAGAAACCGTATAACCGTCAAACTGCGAATATTGAATGAAAGCACATCTGGTGAAACTATTGCGGGCCAACGTTTTAAGTTTAGCGATAAATCAATAAAGACCCCTCAACGACCCCTGAACGACCCCTGAAGCGCAGAAAACTTTATACTGGAAACTAGTTGTGAGACTCAACTATGCCTGGGTTTGTGTGGATATGGAAGAAAATGGATAGTATAGTATATATTCATTACTAGAAGTGCGCGGCGGTTTCATTCACACAGAAATCGTTCCCATTATTTTTCGGAGACAAAAGTAGTCTTCTAATACCTCTAAGAATATGTAGACCTACAATGTTTCCTAAGAATAGGTTTATTATCTAGTTTTTGCGTTAAAGATTAACAAACAAACTTACTGTCGCGTTAATTAATAATATTAGTAGGATGTGATTTTTAAATTAGTTTTACGGTGAAGTAAATACCCGAAATTGCGATGCAGTTTCAGATGCGAGTCCGCCTGGGGAAGTACCACGCCGTTGCCAGATCGACCGTTGATGAAACATAACCATGTTCCGGTTTGAAGGGCAATGTTTCCAGAATATAGAGATAAAATATCTTATATATCTGGGTGTCGACCGCAATGCAGCGCTAGGTAATGATTTTGACTCAGCATAACAGCTGCGCGTCACTGTGCTGTTATGGCGTTAGGCGTGTTGCTTACCGTCCGGCCCATGACATGCTCGGCTCGTCACTAAATAGTCACTAAAATACAAAAGTATTGTCTTGGGCAAACGTATAGCTTACTATCAGGCACCCGTCTTGCTCGTCTTGTCACTCTGTATAATACTATTATATTCTATAAACATCTTATTAATAATATCCTAGATCTTGATTAAAAATACCACACAAAGAACAAATTAAAGTACTCACAAATAACGAACCAAGGATTAAATGTTCAATCATTTATGTTCTCTTAGACCGGAAGAACAGATTTAGATTGATTGGGTACTTAAAAGCCCTACCGATGACCGACTTCCGGCCTCGTAGGGCCGAGAGGGAAACGTTAAATGAAGTGGGTTTTCATCATTTTTTTAATGAATAAATTAATAGGCGTAATGAATTCCAATTATGAAAAATTGAATACAAAATAAAAATTAAAAAATTCACGTATATAATTATTTTAACAGACACTGGTTCATTATAGACGCAGAGGGCAATCTGATCATCGGCAATAGCATAGCAGCTTAGCAGCTCTCTTTGTGTTCCCACTGCTGGGATTACAAAAGTGGGATAACATTTTTCGTTCTGATCTTTGGGACATCTACTATGAATAGATGTTGCTTTTTCGATCGCGTTTAAGACGATATCTAGTTAGTATATTAAGCAAAAATGTGTTTAACTTTGCATATTCTATCTAACAATTGGAAAGAATTCTAAACGCAATTAAAGAGGTCGGAATACCCAACTGGAAGCAGAATTTAAAATTATAGAAACCAGAACCAAAGAAAACGACTGGATATCCTCGGAGGAGGAGTTTACTTCTAAAACTCATGCAAAACAGTAAATTGAAAATTATTGGTTTAAATATTAAGTATGTAGGTACATGTAATACAAATATTGATTATTCAGTTGTAAGTTTCCAAATCCTTATGTAACTGTACAATGTACATACTGCTGAATTTAATAGATTTTAACTGTAACAAAGTTCCTTTAGGCCGGATTGGATAACATAAGGATTTCATGCCAAACGGAAGAGGAGGGTCATGCAGAACGATCTTATATTAAAAAATTAGGTTAAATATTCATTGAATGTACCAATACCACCTCAAATTGTCAACACCATCAGACTACAATCTGACTTCATTAAATTATTATCTGACGGTTTTTACAATTTAACGGGAACATCTACCTACATGTAAAACAAATACTGATTAGTCATTAGTAACTTTGCAAACTCTTTTGTAGCCTACCACTGATTTTTTTTTATATTAGTAATTATTTTACTAGCAGTGCCTCGCGGTTTTATTCGCTTTTTTTCCGTTGCCGTTATTTTTTCGGGATGAAAAATAGGCCTATGTGCCTAGTAATATTCCAGACTATAATTTAACTATATTCCAAATTTCAACCCAATCTGTTTAGTTCCGACGTGATTGAGCAACAAACATCCAAACATCTAAACTTTCTTTTTTATTATATTACCAGGATTTATCGCTTCTCTTCCAAACTTGTTCTTTAAATAATACACTTGTTTATTGAAACTTTAGACCCAGACGAACTGGTGTCGAGCGAATCTGGGAACATTTAGCAGTTTCGTCGTACACATACACATTTGAGAAAGTTCAAAAAACTACTTGCTTGCACTGTTTGTCTCAGAATATTACTTTCAACCCTCCCTATATAGATTTCCGATAGTAATACTGGATTTCCAATAAAGTTTAGGAGCTGGCTGTTTGAGAATGACAATGTAACGGTGGCTATTAACTGTTGTAACATATACTATAATGTAGTGGTAGGCGTCTGGGGAAGTACCACATTTATGTCAGTTATTCTACCACCAAGCAGTAATGTGCAAACATCATTGACTTCCGGTTTGAACTGCAATGTTTCCAGTGGAATTACAAGGCATGGAAGGTATGGATCATATTATATCTCCAGTGGACCAGCGCAATGTTAGGTAATGATTTGGACTCTTCATGTTCCAAAACCTGCACTGTGCTGTTATGAGCAGGCGTGTAAGCGTGTTGATTATCATCAAGCACACCTTTACCTAGTCATGTCATTCTTTACAATAAAAAAAAAGGGATGTCATAGGAACTGCCGATAGAATTGAGAACTTAGAAATCAAAATTTGATAGCTTACTTTGGAAACTACGCGGGCGGTAGCATGGCCATCTAGAAATGCTGACGCATTTCAAGATGGCCAATGGCCGTGCAGCCCACGAAAAATTTGTCTAAACAAGTTTTCACTTTAAAAAATACTACTCAGCTCCCGGCCTAAGATTTTCTGCATGGTGAGTAAAACGAATGCATTTCCAGAGTTTTGCAATTTCATACAAGAGCCGTGTTTTGCAGAAAGTCTGTAGCGCTTATGGAGCTCGCTAGCTTATTGATCTCGCTCAGGTGTTGCGACCAGTCTCTATGCTAATTTATATTTGAATTCGGAAACCTTGTTTGTTGTTCTGTGTTGCCATATTTTGGGCACAGATCTAGTTTTGTGAGTAGCAGTGTAAATGTGATAAGCTTTCTGAATCTTTTTATATTATTGATTTCTAGCAGCTCCTGTGGTTTCCCCGCGTAGTTCCCAGTCCTTTTAATTTCCTGGGATAGAAATAACTTAATATGTTATTTCAGACCAGTATCAGTATCAAATTTTATGCAAATCTTTTCAGCAATTTTTGCGTGAAGGAGTAACAAATATACATTGTTACATAATTTTGCGGTTATAATATTGGTAGGATAGGTTTGTGCTTGACTGTCTTCTTGCCTGTTGTTAAACCGTTTTAAGGAACCTCTCTCTCGAGCCGGTTTTCACGACGCGGTTTCAAACCGCGCCAGCGTGCGGGCGCGGCGCCGCGCCGCGCAACGGTTTGTTTCAATCACAGAAATCTAAATAATAAGGTAATAGAAATGGCATAGCTCTCAAATTACTTGCAAAACGCTTGTCGCCACATTTCCCCTACCCCCGCGGTCACTACTACATGCGCGTAGTATTCAAATAGAGCTCCACTCACACACCAATAGCTGCACATTATCAACCTGGGTCTGTGATTGCACCACACACATCCATAAACGCTTATCAGTGAACCTACTAATACATTGAAAAATTAACAATTTTTCACATATACGCTAGTGCTTGACAAAAATTAAAACATATCGATATTTCAAAGTACGGTCCAATTTTAACATTCGATAAAGGTTATTATTGATTTCATTAATTAGGTGTATTACACTACAACAAAGTCAATATACCTACCTATAAAATAAGTGAGTCACATGGGGTATACTATTGTTTCGAAAACTGAACTATGTAATTCTGACACCACATGGGCTTAGGTATAGTTGAAGAACAAAGGTTGTTGTATATTTTGTTCATCGAGCAACTCGATCTTCCGCGCAAGCACGGAAGGGAAGTAGCCTTTGCTAAAAATTATTGTTCAAATCTTTCTGTCATTTCTTGCGGGAGGGGAAAGTTGCACACTAGCGTAAAGCCGCACTATTACATACAAAACATACCTGTACCGATCCATTGCCGACCATACTCACACAGCCAAATCACTAACACATAAAAAATAAAGCACCATTCACAAATCTAGCCCCGCCCTCAGTGTATTCCACGCCACAGTATATTATCAAACTCCATGGTCCACGCGGACTTGTACTTTGACAGAGGAGAAACGCTGTGTATGCCTACTCCCTTCCGTGTTGCTCGCTGATTTTGTATGAAAACTAATAAAGTCTTAAAAATAAAAGCTTACAATAGATAAATACTGCCTCATTTATCTTAATATTTATTTTGCACGGACGAACAATCGCGCGTTATAGCCAGTATGTATATACTTTTGTTAATAATTAATGAATTATGAAGTAATGTTTACCGCGAATTAAAAGATTGTACGTACGGGTGTAATGTTAATTGCGTACAATTTTTTTTATCGATTTATTCTGTTACTTTATCGATAAAACTATGTAAAATTTAAAATAAAATTTTCATCGTTTATTTTTGGGAAAGTAAAATTGGACCGTCACAGCACTAACTCACAATCGCTACCTGCGGTTGTACCATGGAAGATTAGAGGTTATGAAGATATCTTTAATTTTACATTACATTGCTGTTTATGCTTGTACCACTTTAGATGTTAATTAATGTATGCAGCAATGGTATGCAAAATGACGATCACACCAAAAATTTATAACTATCATAGTGAATCATTGGGCTCCGTTTATTTTATTAAAAAATACAATTAAAATAAAATAAAATACCTATCGGTGAAATGTAATCTCATTATTGGTATAATTGCAAGTTGTGGAAGAACTTCCACAGTTGTTTATGCTGCATAACACAAGTTTTTAAAGATGATTCACGCCTGCCGGTTCGAACAAGACTAAACTACAATTCGAGCACTGGTGGCCTACAAGTCACCTGTGCGGCGACAATGTCACGCGGTCATGCGACTTCTAGTACCTTATTATTTAGATTTCTGTGGTTTCAATACTCACGAGACCGCAGGTTTTCGCGGTTTCTGCTCCGGAAAGCTACTGCGCGAGAATCGCGCGCAGCCACGCGGGTGCCGCGTGGCTGCCGCAGCCGCCGCGGCCGTAAGCCGCGTCGTGTGTTTTGAATTCAATTATAAATATATGGAAAACTACCGCGAGCGCGCGGGCGCGGTTGGCAGCCGCGCCGTGAAAACCGGCTCTTATGGACCTCGCTTGTTTATGGATCATGCTAATAGCTCAAGATCCCAGAACTGCCAGACGTCACCTATTTTCTGATGAATGAAATGTGGGTATTAGGGGAAATAGGGGATGATTGCACCCTTAGATTGGTACATCTTATTGGAAAAAGCTTCTAAATAGTTGTCTGACGAACATATTTACAAATGGAGCATGAGAATTTAAGTGAAGTTAAATTATTATTTTGGAGTTGTTAAGCAAAACGGCCGATGGAAAGTATCTGGGAGTATTGGGACCTTGTTTTTAAGGATATAGCCTACAACATACGTGAAAATCACTTATTAGAAAATTCGTGAAGTAAATAATGTTTGTATGTACCTTCATTACCCCATATCTCAAAATTGGCCGTCTAAGCAAGTTAGCGAGTAAGCATGTGTTCTCAGTACTTACTAACTCTACTCAATCGTTCACAATTTAATTCGTCAGAAAATAAGTGACGTCTGGCAGCTCTGGGATCTTACTCTATAAGGTGTTCCTGAGACTTGTCTGTATGCTAATCTACATTTGAATTCGGGAACCTTGTTTGATCTGTGTTGCTATATCTTAGGCAAAGATAAAGTAATGTAAGTGGCAGAACGACGTTAATGTTACAAGCTTTCTAAACTCTGATTTCCATCGATTATAGTTTTTGACCGCCATCTCGATTGAAGCTAAGTAACGATACAGTCTGTAACAGAGCGGTCTCTAGGGCTCGATAGAATTTTGAATTGGAGAAACACAGATTATGTTTTTTAGAGAATATTCAAGAAACTACAGAAATACTTTTACGAAAGTGGAGCTATTTAACTTCACTTTGTTCAGTCCCATATTTGAACAACAAAAAGTTCTTTAGTCAACTTGTTATCAGACCATGCATATTCGCTGCATACTTTCTGATTTCTATATCACGTAATGCTTTTATGGCGATGTTCAAGATGTTGAAGTATTTTCTCAAAAATTAAGTTTGCCTTTTAATTGAGTGACAAATTGATATTGACATTTCGACTTTCTTAGGCTCATTTTTTTTTCATATCTGGTTTAATTTATAAAATTTCAAATATCCCATATCTTTGTTATATTTTTTGCAAAACACTTTTACACGCGTCTGGGAATGTCAAAACCCCCACTAAATCGATTGGCTTATTTATTTAAAAATATATGAATAAAAAAATGTTAGTAATGCTGTTTAAAAATATTGTTGTAACAAATCTTAGGCCATACGGTTTTGACTTATGACACAGCAATCACTTCAGCAGTCAAACTTCACGCCTTCACTCAATCACGCAGCAAACTTTAACTATTACTACTACTGGGTATATAATATATTATGTACTAAATTATTACGTAACGTGTATTAAGTAACTAAGGTTTCATAAATTGACAGTTGAATTTAAAAATAAAGATACGTTTTTTACTTTACTACAAAACAGAAACATACATTAGTAGATGTCTACATATTTTACATGTTTCTTCGAAGGGAAGATCTTTCCTTATCCTCTTTCCAAAGTATCTTTTTTCTTCTATTGTAGGTACGGCAAAATCTGGACAGATTTTCTAACATTACTCCTAGCATTTATGTTTAAGGTTTGCACGCCGTCGTTTGCGATGTGGCTTCCACTGTATTGTAATTTCAGCCCAATCAGAGATGCAACAAACGTGTCCAGCTCAATCCCACTTCAAATTGGTTACGTTTTGGGTCACATACGAAATAACCAAATTAATAGGTATAATATGGTTATTCGGTACTATGATTAACAGTTATAAATTATTTACCATCAATGGATACAAATTTTCCCAATTACAGTAGATATTAACAGGCTGTAATAAGTCGTGATATTGGCAGAATTTTCCACAAATCTCACAGGCATCTATTAATCTTTTACATCCAACTTTCCACTCAATAACCTTCTTTAGCATTCACGTAAATCACAGCTAGGCTTCAAATAAAATCAGCTAAGAGGGAGCCAAGTGCCAAGCTGGGATTCAGTACCAAAAATTATTGCCTGAAATATATTAGATACTCGCACTTATCTTTATTTTTACATATTGATAAATTACGTTAAATTAAAATTTGTATATTTGTTTATTTTGGCTATTTTAACAACTAACTATAATATTCTAATATGAGTACTCATAACAGTATTATATTAAACACTGACAGTGTCTCGCGGTTTTACCCTCGTCAGTTCGACCTAATTATTAATTTTATTAATTAATTCGACTTAACTTAATTCGCCATTTTCTAGGGATTAAAAAGCATATATGCTATTCCGGACCATCAATGTTCCAAATTTCAGCCCGATATGCTCAAAAGTTCCGACGTGATTGAGCAACAAACATCCAAACTTTTGCATGAATAAAAGTTACCAGTAATAATAAAAGTTACTAGTAAGAAGGATTGTTTTAAGACCCCACGATTGTTCACTACACTGTTGTTCACGATTGTTCACTACATTATAAGTACCATTATTTAGATTTCTGTGACTACACTAGTATCATTAAATATCCTTTCCCAAGATAGATTTGATGGCGTTGTCGAGGTTTCCGTCACGTGGTGTAATATTTTTATTATTCTGTAATATAAATTATGCTCCCGTATTAATTTTACCTAAATGTCTATGTTTGTTGTGTTATTTTTACAATATAGAGTAACGAAACGAGTAGAAAATGGTCTTATGGTAAGCAATATGCCTGCCTACACTGTGATGTTACCATCACTCAGCTATTATTGGACCATGACGACTCCAAATCATTACCTGACACTGCACTGCGCTCATCACCCAGATAATATATATATCTAAGATGCCATATCTCAATGCCCTGTAATTTATCTGCAAACATTTCCCTTCTAATCAGAACACAGTGATGTTTGTACATTACTGCTTCATCAGGCGGACTTTACAATTTTTTTTTTTTTTTTTATATAGCATAGAGTGACGAGACGAGCAGATCATGTGCCTGATGGTAAGCAACATGCCTGCCACATAACAGCACAGTAACACGCAGCTATTGGAACATGATAGTCCAAATCATTACCTATCACTGCACTGCGCTCGTCACCCAGAGATCTAAGATATTATGTCTCTAAGCCCTGTAATTTCTCTGGAATCATTGCCCTTCAAACCGGGACACAGTAATGTTTGCACATTACTGCTTGGCGGTAGAATATTTGGCAAAGGTGTGGTACTTCCCCAGGTGGACTCTGCTAAGAGTCCTACTACTACTAAATATTTTTCTGTTGTAATACCATATAAAAGAAATACTTCTATACACTTAATAATTATGACCTTGTTAACACTTTTTAAAGACAGACCCCAAAAAATCAGCTCAGCCGCGAATCAACGCCGAGAAAATTCCATCTCGCATTGAAGTTCGAGAATACTGAAATTCGCACGCAGCGTGAATAAATGATGGCTGTGGCCTACTCGAGGTAATACAGCTGAAATACGAGTTATTTATGGTTAATATACACTCTGTTAAACAACTGCTAGTGCGTTCAGCTTAATAATATAGGGGTAACACAAACGGGATCGTATTTATTATTTACTAACGGCCTACCCTGACTTCGTTCGGGATCCACGACTAAAGCCGAATTGCGTAGCTATTCTGAACCAAGGCGGATTGATCTTGACACGGAATCAAACCTTATCCTCAAACAAACCTATCGAGCATTACCTTAGCCGTTAAGAATGACAGAGACAAGGATTGTCATTTCGAATTTGAGTCGTTCGGATTGTATTTAGAATTAGTACCCTGAATGAGTCCAGCTTTTGAAAGTAATTTAGGGTGAAATAGTTTAAATGCTACTTTTAACTCTTTAAAATTTATGGAAACTACAAAAATACGCTCGGAGTGTCTTTGAAAGATCATGTGTCGAATGAAGTGATCCCTCAGATAATCAAGGCTACTAACACAGAGCTTAACGCATTGGCAAACTGATGTGGCATTGGACCGGTCATATTTGTCGCAGAACCGGCTGGGGTATGTTCGTGGCTAGATACCGCCAACCGGCAAATATAATGTATGACATTCTTCACTTTCATTTTCACTATGACAAATCCTTTTGACAGCTGCATCTAATAGGCCTTTTTACAGCATATTTAGTTGTCACTGGTATTGGTTTTTTTTTAATTTACAACAATATCTTAAACATTGTATGGAAATTTGTGTATTACATGTGTATAACATATATGTTTATATTATATTATTCATTTTTCAAAATAAATAATTACGTAAATCAGCGAACTCGTAAATGAAAATACACGACAAAACATTCAAAGATGAAGCTGGCAAATTCGACACGTAATTCGCCAAATCCTCCATAAAGGAAAAAAGGCATTAAAAAGTGAAAATCAGCCATTTTATACCTCAAATGTGTAAATGGGACAGAGTTTTTGGTACGTATTTTCCTGTTGTAAGTTGGTATCCTTCCCGCAAATTAGGTTGTGCCGTGGCTCTATTCGTTAAGTGATATTACTGGAGCTGGGCTTAGATTTATTTGAGCGCAAAAAAGAATGCCTGCTCTGTGTTCTGGGTAAGTAATAGGTATAAGTGTGTTTTCTTTTGTAGCTTTTTCGTTGAACGCACGAAATGTGCGTTGTGTTGGCATGACAGCTACGGAATGAGTGACACGACCTTGCGGATCATTCTGTTGTTATTATTTAATATCAGTAATCCATACCTATAAAATCCAAATAATCAACATGTCGTCAATCAATTTTTGAATATTTAAGTATTGTTTTTGAGATTTTAGATCAAGTTTGTCAAATTATTAAACCTAAGGCTAATTATAGTTTATTGTTATTCTTGTGACTCAGGATATTAACATTTCTATAAGGCTGTTAAGTAGTATGCCCTAGAAAATTTGGGTGGCATGCGGTTAGACTTTATTTTTCTTTGCTTTTGAATCACATATTGCTTAAATCAATTACATTTCGTGTATGTGATTACTATAAATAATGTTTTTTATGTTTTTCGTTGTACTATAAATTCTGACTGAAAAACTGACGCGTGATAATTCACTGAACAAAGATGATTATGATTACACATAGTTATGTTTTAAAATAACAATTCTACTGAGCTGTTTTTGAAAATGTGATCCACGAATGACAATGGGAAAGTTTTCAGGAACTTATGCAGCCTTATCTGAGGAAGCCAGTCTCCAAGATAATCGAGAAGTAACACTGTGGCCGGAGTGCGGAGATTCGGCCGTTTCCGTTTATACCCGGAATTTCGGACGAATTTGCATTTAATTGAGTTTGTCACGGTTTTGAATTCAGTTATTAATTGAATCAAATGAATCCTTTTAAGCATAATTTTTGCCCTGGTCTTTTCTATTCAAACGAATATTGCGAGAATGAGGTTTGTGCGCTTTAACCTGTATATAGGTCTATCTAATGCACTCAAAGTCTTATTGTTATGACATGAAGTTTATTTTTGTGGGGTCCTAATGAAGTAAGTTAGACTATATTCACAAGTCTTTGAAAAAAATATTTAAAAAAAATAACAAATTTACTAAGAAAAGCAAACAAAACAAACCAAAATCTTAATTTCAATCGTAATCATCATCATTTGCAGCCTGCAGACGTCCACTGCTGGACATAGCCCTCCTATAAAGATTTCCACAATGACCGGTCTTGTGCCGCCTCATTTCAATATTTCAACTCAATAACACACTCAAAATGTTTACTACATACTTACATTGTTTTTGTCTAAAACAGCCTTATAGCCAATTCTTCTGCAATTTCATATATCAACAAAAGAAATTAAAAATTGAAAACTAACTAATTTTTAAGGTACTATATTTTATTTCATCAACATTAACTTTGTAATAACTACCCCGGTAGTTATTACAAAGTTAGTGTTGAAGAAATGCAAAAAAAAAGAAATACAACTGGCTAACTTCAAGGTGTCGGTTTCACGTGACGGTGTGGGTGCGTTTTGTAAAATATACTCTCATAATTATTTTCCCCCAATGCCCCAAAAAATACATATAACTTCAAAAACTAGAACCACTACAGTAGTAAGAATATTTTGTATAGAAAAAAGACACGATTATCGAAAACAGGAAGAACCGTCGCACCAGTGCCGATCAGCTGTATCACAGATTGTCTGTATCCAGGTACTCCAGTTGCAATTTTAACAGAAGTGCTTAAGAGTAGTCGACACCCCGTCGCTCTCGGGAGCTCGAGTCGGGATTACGCTGATGCGCACACTCGACCGATTACCAACTCTGGGGTTTTATTGTCTCTATATAATGTCTGGGGATTATGCGGGGTTTAGTTCTGGCGATAAAGTGTGACTCGTGGGCTAACTGTGGCCGGAGGATATTCAGAAGATTGTAATGATGACTTGTGACTAAAATTTACAGGATTGAATGTTACACGATTGATTTAGTTATCGCGAGCTAACAAAACAAGCCACTCGAGCGAAAGTCGGATTTCTATACCGTGGCTTAGACGAGGAAGTTTCGTGCAACCCTAACCAATATTGATACATTTTCTTCATTCAATTTGAAATGTATACTGTATATCCGATGTGCATCATAGGTCTACTGTTTTAGTGTTGCATGTTTCTAATATTATCAATGTGATAGCTTAGATATTACGATAGCAATTTGTTGCTGAATCACGTCAATCGAACTGAACGGACCTGTCTGAAAACGTTGAACAAACAGATGAAATATTCATAGATTCGAGTCTGGGGTAGCACACAGGTTAATTTGATACTAAACCACACATGGTAGGGCATAATTATGCAATAATTTTTAATTTTGCATTTCCAAATAGCTGCGTAAGACTATGTTGTAACGGGCTTGTTTACTAACAGGCGCATGTGTTGCTTGTCACGTTTCTTTGCTCAAAAAAAAAGTTTGTGATATTTTTGTACTCTCATTTGCAAACTACTCTCCAAATATCTAAAAATTTAAAATTATCGCTCTAATACCATTAATAGGATTTAAAACGGAAGCAACTCATCAAAAAATCAGCAATCGCCTGAATCTCGATGTGCCCCTCGGAAGCACCCTCGACTGTGATTCGTGCTCAAGCGGCCGCGCCGCGAGGCTGACATGCCGAGGTCACGAACAAGGCAATGCATCGATAATAACCATACATAAATATAACTTAGACAATTCTGGTAAAATTACCCTGTGTTTAAACTACGACATACAAAAATAAATGTCCTTAGATGTGTCTGTGTCACAATTTGTGGCATCGTGTCTTTTTGAGAAATATTCCAATCTTGAAACATTTTCGTCTTAAAACTGATGCATATAAGATGCTTCTTATTGTGGGTTAAATTGCTTTTGCAAATATGATTTCAATTTTTATGTTATACAGTACACATACTTGAAAAGTTTTTAATTTAATGCTCGGAATTAGAAACAGGTAAAAGTGGTTTGACAAGATCAAAAAAAAATATTAATTTAAAATGTACTTTTTAACGATACTTACCTAATAGATTTTCACGTGACTATGATCTTTTCATAATTATGTTTATCGACGCTGACTATACGGTCTACGATGGAGTGACTTTTGACTTGAAGACAACCAGATTTTATCTATTTGACTTCCTGCTAGGAAAATGTCAAACCTCTTCGTGTGCGTCTTTAGCATGTTGACCACAAAACGATATCGCTTTTACGAGTAGTCTGACAGCAAAAAAGGTAAGATCATAATATCATGGAGATCAGAGTTCCGAAATGTAACTATCTGTTAAAAACCAGATACGCTTGGAACTAAGGTCATATTCAAGAGTTTGAAAGTTTTTGACGTGACAACGTCTTATAATTCGATGAAGCCGGCTGCACGCCCGCAAAACATGACGTCATCTACCGTTACCGCGTTACCGTCGGTCGTTACCGTCGGTTGTTACTTCGCCGCATGTTTGTTACAGTTGTATTAATTATTTCGACCGGTAGTTCAAGCGAGGATGTAGCTCAGTGGTAGAGCGTTCGCTTTGCATGTGAAATGCCCCGGGTTCGATTCCCGGCATCTAAAAGCTTTTTTGCATTGTTTTGATTGAAAATGACTAAATTCTACTGATTACTTTTTACATACAAATCTATTAAACAAATGAAATTAAAATTTTCTTTTGAAAAATGCTACCATTCCATCAGTATTTTCTTAAGACGTTGTCACGTTCTATCGTCAGTAAACCAACTTTACAGACAAACATTTTTTTTCAAATTTTAAAGGCCCTCATTGTGTTCATCTGATCATCGTGCATAATATACGTCATCACATATTACGATGAAATAATAAACGGCACAATTTTAAAACCTTTCTTTACAGCACATGTGTTTAGACCACAGAAATCTAAATAATAAGTGGTTTAGACACATGTGCTGTAAAGAAGTATTCGTCTTACTATACTTAAAATATAGAAAAATACGCTAAATTACAGGTAGTAAACTAGCGTATTTTTTATATGAGATATATAGATACCAAGATAACTTTTGATCAAATGATCACCTTACAAAAAAGAACGTTAAAACAACTGTACGACTGCAAAACTATTATTTAAATGCTTAACGTCTTAGAAATCTACTACTTATTATTCTAGACACACTATTTCCATACAGAGATAACACGGAATACAAGGCGTTATAGCAAGCATTCGCGGCTGCAATTAATTTAAATTCGCAGCGCAGAGCAAATCCAGCGGCACGGCGCGCATAAGAGCGTGTCTAAATTGTCATAGTGTTTCGGATCCAACTGTTCTAGAGACAGCTTACCTCTGAGACTTAGAGCCAGGGAAATGCAGTTTGCATTATTGGAACGCGCTTTTATACAGGGTTACTGGTAATCAGCCTGCATCCGTTTAAGGGCATGTTCTGTATATTTAAACAAACAACTTTTGTTCTACAACTTTCGTTAAAACTTAATAGATAACCCAAAAAAAATTGTATTGGTTGCCCTTTTTTGTACTGTTTAGCGACTTTTTAGTGTTTATTCACTTCGGTACATCATTTTTTTCGCCGTTAAAAGCGTATGCGCTCTCGTTACGAATTGTTACGAAGAGTTCGATACTTTTAGACCGTGCAAATGCACTTTTTATTTATTTTGTAAAAGTAAAAAAAAAAACATTTTTTTTTGAACTGTAGAACAAAAGTTGACGTATTGAATGTACCTAACATTCCCTTAAAAGGATGCAGGCTGATTACCAATAACCCAGTATAGCATAGCTTACGCTCAAAGTTGATAGGAGCTAGACCGACCCTAGTTTGAAGACTTTTTTTCGACACTACTTGCTATATTTTTGTAGTGATAGGACTCCTTGGAGAAGCCGCCAGGGGATGGTCCAGCCTTTGCAAGTTATTCTACTACAAATAACGTGTAAACATCACTGTGTTCAGACTTGATCAGCAATGTCTCCAGAGAAATCACAAGACATAGATATAAATCTTCTTATATCTATGGGAACGAGTGCAGTGCAGTGCTTGATGATTTGAACTCTTCATGTTCTAATAGCTGCGGTACACTGTCATAGAATAGATAATACAGATAGAACGGACACTCCCCACCCCCCGCCAGTTTCAAGCTTCCTACCCCGCAAGAACGCGAGAAGCACTCAGCGACACGACATAGATGACACGCACACATGCGTAAATGCGTTCGAACGACATATGCGAGATGTGTGAGTTATGTCAACTGCACCGTCTGTATAGATTTTAGGCCGAGTGTCCGGGGTGTGACACTGTGCTGTTATACGCTGGCATGACGCTTTCCATCAGGCACTTTTCCTGTACGTCTCGTCATTCTATATTGGTTGTAACTAATTGTAACAACTGTTTAACCATTAGGAGTTAAATTCATACATTTCACAAAAACAATAGATTGTTCCACGAATTTACAGTGTTTTTAGGGTTCCGTAAAACGTAAAAACGGAACCCTTATTAGTTTCGTCATGTCTGTCTGTCTGTCTGTCCGTCCGTATGTCACAGTCACTTTTTGCCGAAACTATGAGGACTACACTGTTGAAACTTAGTATGTAGATGTGTTCTGTGAACCGCATTAAGATTTGCACAAAAAAATGAAATAATAGAAATATTAGGGTTGCCCTTCATACTAAAAACTGAAACTCAAAAATTTTTGTTTCATCAAACCTACACGTGTGGGGTGTTTATCGATAGCTCTTTAAAAATGATGTTAAGGTTTCTAATATAGTTTTTATCTACACTGAATAATTTGCGCGAGTGACACTTCCAAAGTGGTAAAATGTGTGTCCCCCCTCCTCTAACTTCTAAAGTAAGAGAATGAAAAATCTAAAAAAAATATATGATGTACATTACCATGTAAACTACTAACGAAAATTAGTTTGAACTCGATCTGATGAGTAGTTTTTTTTAGTACGTCATAAATACACTATTATTGAAACTTCGATCAAAGTTACAACGAACTACAAGAACTATGTGTACTATGTATATTATGTTACTTGCTGCAACGGAACCCTTCATGGGCGAGTCCAACTCGTACTTGGCCACTTTATTTGTATGATCATGCGTAAAACAATGCTATGCCACGCAATTGCGAAAATGACAATTTTATGAATAAAAGGTAGGTAGGCTAGGTATTGATTTGGACTCTTTATGTTCCAATAGCTGCGTGTCACTGTGCTGTTATGTAGCAGGCATTTTGCTTACCATCAGGCACATGTCACTATTTATTAAAGAAATATGTCCAAAAAATGGTTGTCTGTAAAGTCGGTTTACTGACGATAGAACGTGACAACGTCTTAAGAAATCACTACGCTGATAGCGCGAGTAGTGATACCGCTCGACTCGGCGGGTGGCGCCCTCAGCGCTCAGCTTCGTCCGCATGGCACGGAAGACGAACTAACGGTAACGGCGGAACGTTACTGTTTTGCGGGCGTGCAGCCGGCTTCATCTAATTATAAAACGTTATCACGTCAAAATACGTCAATGACTAACCCTAGAAGTAGAAGCAAGAATTTTTAACCTGCAGTTAGTTACAATACTCTTATTTACTAAGATGTTGACTACCTAGCTTCAGGGTGCCGGTGTGCGCGTGCATTTTAGAAAAATATTTTCATAATGTTTCCTAACTCGGCAAATGAAGAATAACTTCAGCAATAATATTTTAGTATGAAAACTAACGTGGCTATATCACTTTTTAAATAACTACGAGCTACGATCACGCGCGCGCATTCTCCTTGAGAAAGGTCGCCGGACACGACTGAGTGTGTCAATCGTAAGTTACCCGTGTATTTGTTTCATCATCATCATCATCGTCAGCCCGTGTTCGTCCACTGCTGGACATAGGCCTCTCCTATAATACGCCACTCAGCCCGATCCTCGGTCTTTGGTCGGTGTATTTGTTTAAAATGCCTTAATCTTCTTATATATAAAATTCTCGTGTCACAGTGTTTGTTTCCTTACTCCTCCGAAACGGCTTTACTGATTTTAACCAAATTTTATATGCATGTTCTGTAGGTATGAGAATCGGCTACTAGCTATTTTTCATACCCCTAAGTGACAAGGGTTGTTCACTAAGGCAAAACAACGTTTGCGGGGTCAGCTAGTATTTTTATATTTGCTTGTGCTTAATATGATTTCTTTGTTTGTAATTCCGCTTATTTCACAGCCGTCCACAAAATACATTATCCAGAATTTACTACGAGTAGCAATGAGACTGGTGATGACACATCAGACAAATATATCATAGAGAGAGAGAGCAAATAGCAAAGCCCTCACAATAGTCGGCGTGGGTAACTTTGACCGACTATAGTTGGCATTATTAATATACCGTTAAATAAAATTATTGCGATACTCGTTCGATCAATTTTATTTGAATAATAATGTTAGTGATAAATAACAATTATGAACTTAATTCTATAAATAAAATATATTGTACGTAACCTAGATAAAATTATTGAAAACAATAATTTTAAAACGTGATTTTACACTTATCGTTACACTTTCGTAGTTTCAGTTTCCGTCATTTTTCCGGGATAAAAAGATCGCATACCTATATTATGCTATTCCAGAGTATGTTCTGTTTTCCTAATTTCGGCTCGTTCAAATGTTTCGACGGGATTGCGCTACAAACATCTAAACTTACGCATTTTTCTTAATACGGAGAGTGACGGGTGTAGTCGGATAAGTAAGCAACATGCCTGTCTATATCAGTACAGTTTCACGGAGCTATTGAAACATGAAGAGTCCAAAAATTACCGAGGACTGCTTTGTACCTGTGCCCTGTAATTTCTCTGGAAAAATTGCTCTTCAAACCGGAACACAGTGATGTTTGTACATTATTGCTAGGTGGTAGAATAACTGGCAAAGGTGTGGTACTCCGTCAGGCGGACTCTGCAAGCATTTCTACCAAAAAATCTTAATATGAAAAAGGTTTATTAATTCAATTATAGGAGCGACGTAGTCATAGGTTGTATGTTACACAAAACAGTTTGCACACTGAATCCTGCGCTACTAACGTTGTATTAATCTTAGGACCTGATACTATAGCATTAGCAGCTAAAGTGAGGTATTACAATAGAATAATACTCCTGCGCTCTATCTCAGGTATTCCGGGTATTACTACTCGCATGATATATCTGGTAATAATTCTAGACAACGTTGAGGTTCAGAGACGGGAAGTAAGATAGATGTAATTAATACTAGGAGTATTTGTTCGGCTTAGGGTAGCAGTGTGTTAGAAGAATAGTTTGTAGTTGTTAAAACAAGTGGAAGGTGCCGGGTTCACTTCGTACCTAAAGTTAGATACATTTTTTATTAATATTAACTAAATATTAATGAGATGAAAGTTAATTATTAGCCCACAAGTTAGTAAAAAAGAAGCACTTTAGGCTTTTCGACTTTTTTTTTTTGGTATATTTTTTCATTCTATCATTCTGATGCATCGAGCAACTCGATCTTCCGCGCAAGCACGGAAGGGAGTAGCCTTAGCTAAAAAAAATTGTTCAAATCTTTCTGTCATTTCTTGCGGGAGGGGAAATTGCAAACTAGCGCAAAGCCGCACTATTACATACATAACATACCTGTACCGACCCATTGCCGATCATACTCACACAGCCAAAGTACTAACACATATCAAACTAGCTCACCCGGTGAACTTCGTACCACCATGTATTTTTTCGTCTACATTTTCTAGAGTTTTTGCTGTACAAATCTTGTCCCGACAATAATAACAAACAAAGAATCATCCTATTTGGTGCAGTCATTCAAAAGTTATGAGCGTACATACATTTCGAAGATCCATTTTTACGTTTCCGTAAAACGTACTAACTGGACTTTTATGGGTTAGTCATGTCTGTCTGTCTGTCCATCCGTATGTCACAACCATTTTTTTCGAAACTATAAGGTACTATACTGTTGAAATTTGATACAGTTAATAACATTTTACTCTAACGTATATAAGCATTTAAAAGCAAGTAATCTCTTTATGCAGAATACAGAAGACCGCACCTTGTGGCGTTCATTAGGAGAGGCCTACGTCCGACAGTGGACGAATATTAAATAGGCTGACAATGATGATGAATCCCTTTATTGTTAATCAAGTTATTACCAAAAATCAGTTTTATTTTCATTGTAGTGCTTTGTGATATACGATGTTTTTTGTTTGATTACCTGGCACATGGACAAACAAATCTGATGGGTTTCGAACACGGGGGGAATATGCAACATACAATTGACCATGTGAGAATCATGGGTTTTCTAGATTAATACCACAAACACCTCTGCCCATCTTCAGCGTACAATTTTCTCTCCAACTTTGTTACTTATGAGATAATGTTTTCTATTAGACGGTCTTCTTGTCATAATAGGGGCTGATGGCACTTCATCTCCGGCTAACTGAGCAGATCGTTTTAGTAAAACTACAATTATTTGTTCCCTGAATTGAGTGATAGTAAGTTTCTTGAGATAATATTTGGTTGAATAATAAATGTGCATTCAAGAGAGAAACACAGAGAAATAATATTACGAAATGTGTTTCTATATTGACACACATGGCCTGGGGAATAGTTTATCTATATAGCTAAAAGTATTTCCCAAGCTAAGTGTGTCAAAAAATAAATACACACCGGTAAAAAAAGGGATGACGGGGGAGATGGTGTGATTATTTTCTATACTATTTTAATACCTCACAACTCACAACACTAAAAAAACATCACAACAGTATTTCCATATAGGGCTTGGCGCTGAGCGTGTTAAGGTTGCCCCTGGGACTTGTTTATGATCATAGCAAAAGCAAGCCGCACTGGAAACTGTAGTCGTTTAAACTCAAATGGTGCATCAGTCGGAATCATTGGGATGCGTGGTTTCAAAACGTCTTCTCCTTTAAACTTTCCTTTCAGTATAGTTGCTTCTATCACGTTGTTCAGTTTTTTTTATAGCTAACCGTGTGCCGTTGCAAAGACGCGGTTCGTTCATATTTCACAACATTTTAACTACCGATCCAACTTGAAGATTAGGTACTTATGAGGTGGCAATCCTGGAAAATCCAGCGAGTTAAAACATTCCGGTAGATAGGTAGTTGTTGACGACATCAACTTGAATCGTATCAACTGATTTATAAAATTTTGAAATTTAATTCATTTGCATCATCTATCTCCTTTACAGTATAATAGATATTAATATTTATTTTTCATGTGGCTGTCTTGTCCCAATATTGGGCAACGGCTTCCATAACCTCCTTCCATTTTTCCCTTTCTATGGCTAATACAGTCCAGTTTTTCTGATATTTGTGTACGCGGCAGACCAAAGAAACGATGGCAAGACAACCGTCTTGCCATCGTTTCTTTGGTCTGCCGCGTCGTGGTTTGCAAATTGGCTTCCTCCGCGTGGTAATTTTGGCCCAATAATCATCCGACATGCAGCAAACATGTCCAGCCCGATCCCACTTTCAAATTGGCTGCTTTTTGAGTCACATCGGCTATTCCGGTTTTCGAACGCAGTATGGTGTTTCGTATTCTGTCCGTTAGTTTTACTCCAAAAATATTGCACTCTACAGCACAAACGTGTGTATTCAAATCATTTTGCACAGATAGGGGTATTAAACCAATAATTCAAAATAACAAAA
Source organism: Ectropis crepuscularia (assembly GCA_963693475.1). Lineage (NCBI taxonomy): Eukaryota > Metazoa > Arthropoda > Insecta > Lepidoptera > Geometridae > Ectropis > Ectropis crepuscularia. Next base: position 31,395,230 of record OY856341.1, read on the forward strand.
CACTTTATTTTTTTAATTAATGGCTATATGTGGATTAGTCAATAAACACTTTTGGTAACGCGGTTTGTGTTTGACTGACACTTGATTGATATAGTGACGTGAAAACTGACACATTTTATATCGCGTGCCGAAACTAAATCAAAGTAAATAATATCGTGATGCCGACCAAATTGAAAATCAGTACTAAGTAATGAGTCTTACGTTTTGTGATTATTCAATTTAATTTGGTTCGCGATATTATCGCTTTTGTTGAGTTTCTTCTGAGTGGGTTTCGGAACGTGACATTAGATTATCCTATCCTCCAACTGTTTTGATAGACATGATGGAATTTGAACTTTGTGCAGCGGGAATAAAGTGCAAATTGACTCCTTGAAGTTAGGAACACATATATATCTTAGGCATAAGCGAGTGTCTGTTATTTAATATGAACTTTATTTCATAGCAATAAAGCTCCAATTGGCTTAACATTTTAGTTAGAAAACGTTTGTATGGGAAAGCACTTCATTCAATATGAACTTCCTTCAATTGCAATAAAGCTCAAATTGCCTTAACATTTTAGTTAGAAAACGTTTGCATGGGAAAAAGAAAAGGGCTGTTTTAAGAGTTTTCCCGGCAATTATTCTTTTTTTTGTCACCGTGAAAACCATCCTTGGACTTCAACGAACATTAAAAAAAAAGAATTGTCCAAATTGGTCCAGGCGTTGTTGAGTGATGCGCAGACAGATTTTGCGATTCATTTCAATATTATAGATTTTAGATTTGCCATAAGCTCCAGGAAGTTTTAATCGAAATAGAGTGAAAAACATTTACAAATAAAAGCAGCCAAGTATTTATGACGTACTAAAAAAAAAACTACTCATCAGATCGAGTTCAAACCAATTTTCGTTGGTAGTTTGCATGCCCATCATATATATTTTGCTTAGTTTTATCATTAACTTATTTTAAAAGTTAGAGGAGGGGAGGGGGACACACATTTTACCACTTTGGAAGTGTCTCTCGCGCAAATTGTTCAGTGTAGACAAAAATGATTTTAGAAACCTTAACATCATTTTTGAAGACCTATCGATAGACCCCACACGTGTAGGTTTGATGAAAAAAAAAATGTTGAGTTTTAGTTCTAAGTATGGGGGCACCCCTATTTTTTATTATTTTTTGTAAAAATCTTAATGCGGTTCACAGAATACATCTAGTTACCAAGTTAAAACAGTGTAGTTCTCATAGTTTCGGCAAAAAGTGGCTGTGACATACGGACGGACAGACAGACAAACAGACAGATATTATGACAAATCTATTAGGGTTCTGTTTTTACGTTTTACGGAACCCTAAAAAGACTATAATTTATCAGTTATCGAGCGGGATGAAAAATGATTAAATTACTAAAATAGCTATTAACAAAAAGAAGTTGGTGATAAAAGGGTAAAAATTTAGGGTTGTATGTATTTGTTAACGCCACATTATAAAAAAATAAAAACAAAAAAAAAAGGTCGAAAATTAAAAAAAAAAAATTTGGTGTGAACAACCCTTATCACTTAGGGGTATGAAAAATAGCTAGTAGCCGATTCTCAGACCTATTGAATATGCATATAAAATTTGGTTAAAATCAGTAAAGCCGTTTCGGAGGAGTAAGGAAACAAACACTGTGACACGAGAATTTTATATATAAGACGAGAATTTTATATATAAGATAAAGCACCATTCACAAATCTAGCCCCGCCCTCACGCCACAGTATATTATCAAACTCCATGGTCCACGCGGACTTGTACTTGGACAGAGGGGAAACGCTGTGCATGCCTACTCCCCTTCCGTGTTGCTCGCTGTTCTGATGCGATGAAGCAAGAAACTTTTTTTCTTACATTTTTTTAAAATTTTTTTAAAAACATTAAAAATTATTTTCTTACCTGCTACTAATACTATAAAATGTAATTGTGTGGATGTTTGTTGCTCAATGACATAAGAACGTTGGAAGCAAAGAGTTTATAAAGTATAAAAATACTACGTGTAGAGTCAGAACAAACGCTTTACAGCGAGAGCACGGGTCAGATCGCTTTTTCCTTGTCGCTCTTGTGGAAGTGGCTTTTGGCGCGGCACATTACTTTGTTTCCATAGCTAATATACGCCTCATATGCTTACGATTGACACAAAGGAACCGTGCGGGAAACTCTGATCTACTTACTTATTCTTTATCTATTCTAAGGTTTGAACGGATCGAGCTGAATTTTGAAACACAGATTAATTGACATAATACTCAAAATTCATTAGTTTTTTGGCGGGAAAACAACGGGCACGCGCTTTCATGATGTAAGTGTTGCTTAGTTTGAGGTTAGAAAGTGTTAGTAACTTGATGAATACTTCTTTGAAATTTATGATTATTATTCACATATTTAAGTACTTATAATTAACCTACCGAAGGTTAAATTCAAATTTAGATATCATACACAACATAAAATTAAGCACATAATATTTTCAAAGTCTCTCTTCCATCTTTCTATAGTGGGTCGACATGTAATTTGAAACTGAGGCCGAATTAGACCCACTTGTAGACTGAGATTACAGCACCACCGCCTCATATAGCATTCAGGGTTCCGCTGGAAGTCAAAGCAAACAAGTAAATAACTAATTTGAGGGTCGCGGCCTAATTAATTTCACATTACAAGGTCCGCACGATAATAGCTAGCGCAAACAACGGACTTCGAAACAGATAAATAAATAAAAAGTAAATAAGACCCACGCACTGTCACCTATGAAATAAATAGGTGCACGACTCAAACATTGATGTCATCGTCAACAGCCCACTAAAAGCTGGGTCACACAGAGGCGATCCGATAGCGATAGCGATAGCGATCCGAGACGGGATTTTTGTAATGTTCGAATTTGTATGCAACTTGACACACAGCAAGCGGGCGCGATCCCATACTCGGACACGATCCGGATCGCTATCGGATCGCCTCTGTGTGACCCGGCTTTAAATGTTCTCACTGCTGGGACTCGGGGCCTTCTCTCGCACGGAGAGAGTTAAGGCCTTAATCCACCACGCTGACCCAGTGCGTGTTTCCTCACGATGTTTTCCTTCACCGTTTTTAGTTAGCGGTAGTTACGCACATGACTACGAAAAGACAGTGGTGCGTGTGGGGGTTTGAACCCGGGGTCTCCGGATCGGCAGGCGCCGTTCTCCCGACTAGATCAGCCGTAACTTACTAGACCAAACTTACTAAACTAAACATTGATGTAGCTTCCGCTTTATTAACTACTAGCAGCGCCCCGCGGTGTTACCCGCGTAGTTCCCGTTCCCGTTATTTCCCCCGGGTAAAAAGAGCCTATGTTTTCTTCTAACCCGATCCGTTCATATGTTACTACGTAATTAAGTAACAAACATCGAAATATCCAAACATTTATTACATTAGTTGGAAGTAAACTGTTAGTTGCAAGTTTGTCATACATTAATTTGTTGTTAAAAACTTATATAAATAATTCATACATTGTTGAAATTATCACTAAGGAAATAAAAGGCTTATTATTATTATTAAACTGTTTTAAGATTGTGACTGGTTTATTCATTTCTATCGGGAATTTTGAATATATTGTACTTTAATATGTTACGCTCAGAAAATTCTTAAACCGCATTTGATGTCTTCAGTGGTGTTTTTTAAGATTAATAAGTTGATTTCTGTGAGACCACAGAGGGAAGTGGCGACATCTCTTATACAACACTGGTAACGTACGCTGCTGTGATTTGTTGAAAAGAGTTTTGGACTTTGACCATACAATACATTGACAAAAGTGTGAGCAGTTACAAGCTCATATTGAATTTAACGAACATAACATCGTACGTATCGCTTCGTTATATACGAAGAAGAGATTAGCTTGCTGTTTCGAAACATAAAACTGTCTAAAAATATTATTAACAAACATTTTCATTCTTAGACTTTATTTTTTGTCAATGTAAATACGAAAACACATGTTTAAAAAAAAATATGGAGTCAGATGGTGTGTTGTGTGTGATGTGTGTGAATTGTCCGCCACTATTTAATTATTTAAATAATAGGTACTATATGGTTTCATATTTTACAGTTTAGAGATTAAATACTAGATTCCTTATCAAACAAAATATAGAAACAAGGACAAACCGTGAAGCTAGTGAAGTAATTATTTCGGTTCCCGTACGAACGCAAATCTCTGGGCAAATTGGTCGTCTGCGCTGACTATTACACGGCCCGCACCCTAAACTTTTAATTTAGGATGTTTAAGCCTGTAGGCTCACCCACACGCGGAGGCGCCAAATTAATTTGTTCGCTGATCTTATAATTACTTGTACGTACCTAATAAATAAGCTTTACGGAGTACTTCGGCCTATTGGCGACGAGCGGAGTGTGAGCGGTCGCGGGAGCAAGGTGGTGGCGTGGCGGGAGACTGATGATGTGAGAGTGGTGGCGGGAATATAGCGATTTCGTGGTAGCGTGGCGTGGGCTTGACGGGAGCGTGTAGATAATATGGCTGGTCCGTGTTGGGATCGTGGTTGGTACAGCGATAGGCGCGTGTGGCGTGCGGTGGCAAGAGCGTACATCGTAAAGATTAGCCATTCCACAATATTTTCTGTTACATAACTGAAATCGAAGTTATTTTAAAGACGATCATATTGCTGCATTAGAATAATATTAGATTTACACAAATTGGTAGCCATCACAGAAATCTAAATAATTTAGATTACTGTGGTAGCCATAGAAACTGGCGCTAGAAGTGAATACTTAAACTAAGAATTGTAGTATAAACAGCAACAATTTTCAACAATACGTCACTTTTAAATACAGATACATATCATGCATTTATCGGTGACGTGAACCCACGAGATTCATTAGAACTCAACCATCCGAAAAGCGCCTAAAGGCATGTTTATATTTTCATAAGCGCGAGTGCGAGTCTCGCCCCACTGGTCCTACGACGCTACGCCACCACATTAGACAATCTTTAACATTTTCCCTACAAATAAGTGTTCAATGCGACTCTTTTCACTTCAAAGTTTTGACAGGGACTACCGATAAACTAAGTACTACTAAGTGAAAACAAATAATATCTAAATTACAAGTATGTTATCAAAAACACAATGTCACTCATTCATAGCTACAGATAAACCGCTATCGCTACCGCTTGTCGCTGTAACCGCAGCCGCTCCCTCACAAAGTTCAGCAGCCACTCATGTGAGAAAGATATTGGTCCCGGTGTTTCCTGAGAGAAACTTTTAATCTTTTGTTGAAAGTACACTAATTAAAAGCGAACACTGAGCAACTCGCTTATGAGAGAAATTCTGATGTAAGTACGTACTTGTGCGTGTAATAATAGAGAATAATTGAACAAGTTTGGCAATATGACGAATATGTCAAGTGGATTCGTATGTACATACGGTTAATGTTTAGGTAAGTATAATTAATTTATGTTGCGATATAGATATGTATAACGTTTGAGTTGTCAAGTCAAGCAAAGAGACGCAGTAGTCAAGTCTTCAACAATATGTTATGTAACCAACTTCAGAAAAGGAGCAGGTTTTCAATTCGGCTGTATGTTTTTGAAGTGAAAACTTCTTTGGGCGCACCTAGACAGATATTTCGTGAACTGTGAATTGGATTCTAACATCACGCTCGGGTATGATAAGAAATCTTCGGGTAACTCGAGACCATGGCTATTGGCCATTTAGAAATGCGTCAGCCAATGGCAAATGCTGAAAAGCGTGGCCTCGGCATCATGTCATGGCCATCTAGAAATGCATCAGCCAATAGGAAATGCTGACGCATTTCTAGATGGCCATGCCATGATGCCCAGGCCACGCCCTCCGGTTACACACGTGTAGTTTCCAAAGTAAGCTATCAAATTCTGAGTTATAAGTTTTCACTTCTATCGGCAGTTCCTATGACTGCCAATTTTTTTATTGGCGCGCAGATGTGTAATATCTGTTTATTATCCAACCATCCGGCCAACATAATTTGATATTTTTTCTTTTTTAACGGACTTCAAAAAAATAGAGATGTTATTATATTAGTAACTTTCCTCTAAACCTACTTCATTAAAAGAGGCGCGTTTCAATTCGATTGTTCGGTTTTGTAAGTTAGGTATATGTAGGTATGCGATAGCTTTGCCAACAATTGTGAATCGATTTTAATGATGCTGTTTCTGTTTGGTAGAAAATACGTCAGAGTAGTCTCGTAAATATTATCGAAACCAACAAGGGTTTTCGATATATCAACAAAATATTAAAATTTGCTTTACTTACATTTATCTAGACGTCATGATTTTAATGAAATTTTGTCAAGAGTCTGAAGTTAATATAAGATGAAGTCGGTTCTTTTTTTTTCAGAAAAACCTAAATAAAGCAGTCAAGTGCGAGTGGGACTCGCGCACGAAGAGTTCCGTACCATTAGTGAATTAACGACTAACACCTCTTTTATTGTATGGGTGCCCTCTTTACTATTTATTTTATTTTAACCAATTACATTTCAAGAGAACATAAAGCTAAACATTCTGTGAATAGTTAAAGCGTCTGTGAAAAACTGTCACCGTTATTACGTTATTAACGACTAACTACTAACTATTACCCACTAAGCCACAACTGGCCTCGTGGCTTAGTGGGTAGTTAGTAGCTCTGCCTGCGAAGCCGAGGGTCGTGGGTTCGATTCCCACCCAGTGCAAATATTTGTGTGATGAATTCATATGTTTACACTGTGTCTGGGTGTTTCTATGTATAATAAGTATGTATTTAAAATTATATAAGTATTATATCAGCTATCTGGCCGCCATAGTACAAGCTTTGCTTAGTTTGGGGTCTGATGGTGTTGTGTGTGATGTCCACCAATATTTATTATTTATTATTATTATTCACATATTTATTTCTTTTCTTAAATCTAAGTTTTTACAATATTTAAATAAAACCACATAAAAACATTATAAAAACTTAAATCTAGATAGCCGCCAGCAGCGGGGCAGGGCCCAAGCTACCGGTGGTTAGGGCTGCAGAGTGAGGAACCTTCTGACGATGCGCGCTGTGTCGAGGATGACCGCCTTCTGCATCTGACCCTTAATCCAACCGTCTAGCGAAAGTCTCTTAAGGTGTTGGTCGAGACTTTTCGCTATAAGGCCGTTTGCCGACACGACTATTGGGACTATGATCGTCGAATCAACATCCCACATGGCGGTAACCTCGTGCGCCAAGTCAAGGTACTTGCTCAGCTTGTCCTTCTCGGCTTTCACGAGGTTCTCGTCATGTGGTATGGTGATATCGACGATCATAGCCCTGCGCTAAGACCGGTCTATCAGCACGATATCAGGCTTATTGGCGACAATAGTCCTGTCCGTGATGATAGAGCGGTCCCAGTAGAGCAACGCACGACCATTCTCGAGAACTGGCAGAGGTGCATACTTATAGTACGGCACCTCGGACTCAACAAGGTCATATCGAAGAGCAAGTTGCTGGTGGATGATCCTGGCTACTAGGTTATGCCTGTGCAAGTACTCGCCGTTAGCAAGATGCGAACAACCGGAAATAACATGACGAAGAGATTCACCTGGACGGCGGCATGCCCGACAAATGTCGACCGTACCGTCCTTCATTATGTATTTCCGGTAGTTGTTCGTCTTGATAACTTCGTCTGCAATTGCACAGGCAAAGCCCTCGGTTTCTCCGAAGAGGTCCCCGAAGCGCAGCCAGTTCACCGACGCGAGCAGATTCACATCGGGTCCCGTCAGGGCCCGATAGAATCGCCCGTGCAGCTCCTTGCTCTTCCATACTTCCTTGCGATCATCAGTGCTGAGCACCGATGGTTTGCGCCAGTTCTCGTTTGCCATTGAAAGAGGCGTGAGGCTCCTGTCAACTGCCACAACATCGCGATGCATCCCGGACTCGCTGTTGCGGAAATAATCCCTGAGACTGCATACCTCGCGGTTGTGAAGGTTCTTGGCATTTAAAAAGCCTCGACCCCCCCATTTCCGCGGGATATACAGTCTCATAACAGACGAGCGCGGGTGTAGCATGCGGTATGTTGTGAGCAGTTGACGGACCTTTCTATCCAGGGCGTCGAGCTCAGTCTGAGTCCATCTCAGTATGCCAAAGGAGTATATCAGCAGAGGCATTACCCAACCGTTGAAGGCTCGCGCCTTGTTACCGCCTGACAAAAGACTTTTAAGTACTTTTGTCAGCCGGCAAAAGAAGCGCTCCTTCACCGATTTCTTAATGTCATCTGCTGATATACCCAACGACTGTGACATACCGAGATATTTGTAGGTCTCGTCTTCGGAGAGGGATCTGAGAGTTATATTCTCGGAAAGTTGTAAATTCTCTGAATTTATTACTTTCCCTCGCTGTACATGCATGACCGCACACTTGTCGACACCGAACTCCATCTTGATGGCGTTACTAAAAACCTCTGTGGTTTTTAATAGCTCCAACAAGTCTTGGCGTTTCGGTGCAAAAAGTTTATTATTATTATTATTATTATTGTAGAAACGAGTATCGTTACTCTCCTGCAACAGGAGGTGTGTTTAGCACGGGCCGAAGCCAAGTGCGTCCGAAAAAAGGAATCACTTATATTTTAATATATATATTTTTAGACAATATTTTTTATATTTTTTTTTTTTTTTACTTATTTTCTATACCTGATACCTATTTATATATCTATTCACTTTTAATTGTTTAAAAATTTACGCACAATTCTGCAAGTGTTGAGAATGGTAGCTTTTTGCAAGAGAATGTAGGTTGATGGTGAAATTCCTAAGCTGTTAATACTTGTATGAAGAGTTTTAGGTACCACGCCTGTGGTGGATATAACTATTGGCACGGTTCTAGTTGTATTTACACGCCATTGTGTTTTAATTTCTATTGACAGATCAACATATTTGGAGATTTTTTCGGTATGTGTGGAGGTCAAGTTATGTGTATTACAGACGGCAATGTCTATTAGGAGAACTGATTTATTATGTTTATCTAGTACTGTTATGTCCGGTCTATTGTAATGAATAGTCTTATCTGTAACTATTGTTCTGTCCCAATATACTTTGTAGTTTGAGTTTTCTAGAACAGCCTGTGGTTTGTACTTGTAATAGGGAACTTTTTCTTTGATTAGGTCATACTTGTGCGCTAAGAACTGGTGTATTATTGCAGCTAGTTGATCATGTCTGTGTTTGTAGTCTGTCTGAGCAATAGACTTGCATGCACCTGTAATGTGTTGAATTGTTTCGGAAGCTATATGACACTGCCTACACTTGTCATTATAGTTTGGGCGACGAATAATATAGCGCTGATAGTTACCTGTGTCTATGACCTGATCTTGTATGGCTAACATGAAACCTTCAGTCTCAGGGAAGAGTTCGCCACGCCGGAGCCATGTGTTTGATGCGTTCTTATCGACATGTTGTTGTTCCAGGTCATGGCGATGTCTCCCGTGCAGAGATTTTTGTTTCCAAGCTGATATTTTGTCTTCATTTGTTGTAATATGTTGATTACGTTGTGTGTTTTGGTTACAAAGATTTAACGGAGTGATTCGTCTGTCTGCGTCTACTATTGCTTTGTGTAACTGTGAATGTATCATGTTATTGTGAAAGTATTTTCTAAGACTAGTTATTTGTTTATTGTGTAAATTCAGTATATCAATGATTCCTCTGCCTCCTTCTTCCCTTGGAAGAATCATTCGCTGAATACAGGATCGGGGATGATGTTTACGTTGAGTTGTAAATACACTGTTTACTAGAGACTGCGCCTTTTTCAAATCCGTTTTAGTCCAGGTTATGATGCCAAAAGAGTACGTTAATATGGGTATGGCAAATGAATTTATGGCTTGGACTAAATTCCGTGAGTTCAGCTGTGTTTTCGCGAGAGTATTCAGCCTATGTCTAAACTTTTTGAATATCTGCGTTCTAGTTTCTTTTTGAGGAATTTGCCACGATTGTTGAAATCCTAAATATTTATAAGTATCGTTTTCATCAAGGGGATCTACGTGCTCTCCATTATTTAATTCGTATATTACATGTACTACTTGGTTTTCGCGTAATGTGAACGTTTTACATTTGTCTATACCGAACTGCATTTTTATATCATTGGAGAATTGTTGTGTAGCATCTGCGAGTTGATGAAGTGATGTGGTATCATTACTGTACAGTTTTATGTCATCCATATACATTAGATGTGTTAGTGAGTTATGAGTGTTAGAATTCGATATTTGAAGTCCATTACCTAATTCATTAAGAATTCGTGATAAAGGATTCAACGCAAGGCAGAACCAAAGAGGGCTAAATACGTCTCCCTGAAGGATACCTCGTAGGATTTGGATAACGCCCGTTTCAATTGAATTATTGGAGTTTTTTAATTTTAAACTTGTGTGCCACTGATTCATCGTGTATGAAAGGAAATTAATTAATGTTGAGTGAATCTTATAATGTTTGAGTATGTGTATCAACCAAGTATGAGGGACTGAATCAAAAGCTTTACGGTAATCTATGTACATGGTGTGGAGCTCTCTTTTGTTTTTAATATTGTATTTCATTGCAATACTATCTATTGTTAATTGCTCTTTACATCCCTGGCTTCCTTTACGGCATCCCTTTTGTTCCTCAGATAGAATGTCATGTTCATTAACGTGTTGGTAAACAAGGTTAGTTATGCAGGCAGTTGTAATTTTGTAAATAGTCTGAAGGCAAGTGATTGGTCGATAATTTGCAGGATTTACTGTATCTTTGTCTTTAGTAATCATAAATGTTATACCTTGTGTTACAAAATAGGGTAAAGTTTCAGGACATTGTATAAATGTATTTATGTGGTTGTAAAGGATCGGGTGTAGTGTAGTTAGCTTTTTGTAAAAATAATTGTGTATCATATCTGTACCTGGTGTTTTCCAGTTATGGGTCTTTTTTAATGTCTCGATGAACATGTGAACGGGAATACAGTCAAATTGCATGTGGGGTACTGAGTCTAACTTTTGGTTGTCTTCAAAAATCCATTGTGCTTGTTGATTGTGTTCGACGGGCTTACCCCAGATATCTGACCAAAATTCATGTAGTGCATCTGCAGTTGGCAATTGCTGTTGTCTATCATTTTCAGTTGCGGTAATATGATCAGTATTTTTTGAGAGATCTCTATAAAATTGTTTTTCATTATTGTGGAATTGTGCGTTTTGATTTTTTCTTTTGGTACAGTTAGTATATCTACGGAGTCTACTACAAGTTGCATTTAAGTTTTGTTTTAAGCTATCGAGGTATTGCTCATCAGTTTCATTAGGGTTTTCATGGCGAGAGTGGATCCTATATTTTTGTTTTATTTCAAATATGTGTACTAGTAATCTATGGTTTCTATTTCCTTTTATAAATTGAGTCATCCGTCCAATATCTTGTCTTAATTTATGTATTTTCTTTTCTAACCGGATTTGCCAAGATGGTTTCCTATCTTTCGTTTTAGGTTGTGGTGTTCCACTTTCGGATTGTTTAATTTTCGAGCCATTGCAGATAGCCGTGGTATACGCTGCACAGTATATCAATGTGTGAGTAGTAGTGAATGTGTGATTTGGGGACGTATATTTCGGCAGTATTTGTAAGTTTATATATGTAACTATATATGACAACCGTTTAGATGGTTTCTGCTTTGGTATATATGGTCTTTTGGTAGGTTCGATATTTGAAAAAATATCATAGGCTGTTTCAAAGGTTTCTGCTATTTTTGAGTTTAACTCATTGTCCTGCCATTGGTTTGCTTGGGGTTGTTCCTGTGACATTTGCATTGTAATTGGTATTAAAGTGTTTTCTGGTGTAGATTGGTATGGTGTAGTTTCTACATTGGAAGGAAAATCCAGTATTGTGTTTTGAAGTGTTGTGTCATTCTGTGTTAATTGGTCTGTATTTGGCGTTTTTCTTAAATCATCTAATCTCTCTTCAACTTCCTGTCTTATTTCTTGTAGTTTCTGGTCTGTAATGAGTTTATTGTTGATTATTACTCTGCGTTGGTCAGCTATGCGCTGCTCAGATACATGTGCAATATACGGGAATTGTTCTATAATGCTAGCATGAAGTTGTTTTCTGTATGAAGTTTTATTACGCTCTAGCAGTGTGATTCTAAAGTAATGACGTATTATGCTTTCGTTAACATCATCGCTCCATCGCATTCTGGGCCTGGCAATTGATTGTGATGCAGTATTGTGTAATGGTGCTAACTGATTTATTTCAGAATTATGAGTCATGTTAGAATCTATTACTTCGGTTTCTAAATAGTGTTTAACTTCGTTTTTAATTTTTTGTAGAGAAGTTTTAGTAATTAAGTTATTTCTAACGATAGCGCGTCTCTGATCTCCTATCCGCTGTTTTGACACGTTCATATCCGGGAAAAAATCTAAAAATTGTTTATGTAAAAGATCTAGGTAACCACGGGTGCTTGTTTCCAATTTAGTTAGGGTTAAATATGTGCCCATTATGAACTCGTTCATCTCTGGTGTCCATTTTTTTCTCGCACGTTTGTTTCCAGTGGTGGGTACAAAGTTGTCGGCGTTAGCCTCTTGCACAACATCCTCTGGAAATGATGAGGTAGATGTAGCACGGGACCTAGTCAGATTTTCAAATGAAAGCGGTGAACTTATGGGCGATTCGAATAGACTCTGTGTAGATGAGGGAGGCGATTGTACTTGTTGCAATCGTAGGTCGGCTGTAGCATTTACTCGTGCACGCTGCGTGGAGCATGCAGAGCTAACGGAGGCCCGCCTGCTCGGCTCTCCGTTACCGATGGTTCGCATGCTGTAGCATCCAGCACCGGTTCCAGATGCGCCCCGGCGATCGCCCCCGGGAAGCGGCCGTAAATTATACCTTTTTTTACCGTTTTCCATCATGTCAACATGTCATCGTCGGACATTGATAGCTCACGTCGTTTGTCCAAAGCGGGTGAGCGCACAGTAAGCTATTATTATTATTAGTATCGAGCAAGAAACGATAAAAAAAAAATTGGCACTCACAGGAACTGTCGATAGACGTGAAAACTTATAACTCAGAATTTTATGGCTTACGTACTTTGAAAACTACCTACGAGGGCGTGGCCATGAGCATGTCTACCTGCCATGAAAAAATCTGTCTGTGGCGCGCCAAAAGGAGTTTTGAGGTCAAAAAACAAGTTTGTTGTATGGGAGCTGCCCTAAAGTATTTAGTTTATTTTATTTTTGTACGGACAGCAAAGTCTCAATAATAGGGTCCCGTTTTTACCTTTTGGATACAGCAGGTCTACTACGAAGTCCGATAAACGATATATCGGCCGAATTTATGAAGTTTCCGACCACGAAAGACAATCAGTCGGTTGATCAGATCGGCCGTTTCGTTCGATCTGACCCTCATCCGACCTAAGTCTATAACTTCCGACCCTAAATGTATCGATCCGAATGTTTTTCGTGGTAGGCTACAATCCGATTCAGCTGTCGGTCGGATGCGATCATTCGGAGTTTGTTTTCGTAGTAGACCTGCAGAACCCTAAAAACGAAACTTATATAGCCCAGTGTGCCGCAGATGACGCATGACTATGAAATATTCTCGGTACTTGCTGGTTTCGTCACTATGTTTTACATCATCGTTACAGTAGTATACATAGTAGACAACGGTGATAACCAACCCGTACATCTACGCTTGGATAACACTTACAGATGCAAATACAATAAATACAAAAAGCTTTGTATTATTTGTATAGACAACTCATGCCTCACGATACGGCATATAGGTATGTGTTTCAACCGGGATTTACCTAAATTGAACCTACGTCCTTAAGTTTGTAAATCACGTGTTTTTGCCAGTACCACAGCTTCACATGTAACCCCAACAAATCAGAATGTATCGAATGACTAGCTGGCCCTGCGCGCGTTGCTATGGCACCTATCGAAACTTGGCCGTACCAACTCAAATAAAAAAAAAAAGAATAGCAAAGGTTTATAATGACGCTATATTAAAAGATAGACACATGCCCTCACGGACTTCAGCGCATGTCAACGCACGTAACGAAAGTAGTTTTAACATACCACAGCGTGTATAACATAACAATGTGTATAATAAATCATGAAATTAAAATATTAGTATGCAAAGATACATATTACTTTAAACATAAACAAATGATCTGAGAACATTACTGCCTACAAACTGCTGTGAAGTTCGGCAGAGTTGTATTTTGAAAAATGCTATTGATATTTTTGTGGATTAAATAATAAAAAAAAAGCTCTCAAAAAGAAATCTTTTTCCCCGTTTTTGTTACATTCTTCATTTATACTCCGCTTCTATTGATAGTAGCGTAATATTGTTTAGCCTATAGCCTTCCTCGATAAATGGACTATCTATCAGGAAAATAATGTTTCAATTCATCCAGTAGTTCCCTAGATCCTGGCGTTCAAAGAAACAAACAAACTCATCAGCTTTATAATATATCGAAAGATTATCACTCAATCACCACGTCTCACAATCTAGCTAAAGCGAAAGAACTAATGAAAATCGTTTCATCCTAGACATCGACCACGTCGAAGCCGCTTTTTGTGCTATTGGAATATTTAGACGACCGCAATAGCGTGTCGGCGGCCTTTGAAGTCCCCAAATTGCCAGATTAAACCACATGGTTTTTTAAACCAAGTAACTAATATTGTACACGCGAAAACTACTAAATTTAACATATTTTAGGAGATATTAGAACTAACAAAGACTTCTAACTACCAACTAACTTTTGAAGTGAAAACATCTTTTGGCGCACTGTATACAATACACATATTTTTTCGTTGGCTGTAAATGAGGGTGAACGTCATGCTCTGAAATGAATACCTTGGGTATTATACCCATCAATATGGGTATTTAATTTAAAGTCGTGTAAAAATATGTTTGGAATCCGCCATTTTGAAGCGGTGGCCATCTTAAGCTGATTTTTATCAAAGGTACTCGTAGCTAGACACAGTCTCGACCTTTCAGCCAAAGATCTCAATTTAAATGGGTTCATCCGCTCGGGAGCTAGGATGCAACAGACAGACACACACACATACACGTCAATCTTATAACACCCGTCGTTTTCTGTCAGGGTTAAATATGGACGCGTAGAAACACACAAAAGCCTTATTATCATGGCCGTTTATCAAAACGTTAAATTAAAACAAACACAATTTGCTCATAAGAAAACATTAATTATATCAGTGAATCCAATTTACGAGTATGTATTTTGTTTTAATGTTAATTTATGTGACATCTTACAACTCAAATAAAAGGTCCAATCTTAAAATGCTAACAAAACAAAACTACATTACACAATGAAAATAAAATACAAGTAAAAGTGATATTCAGCGAATATGCGGGCGAGTAAAAGATAAGAATGATGTATACATAGAAACAGTATAGTAACTTTGAAACTAAGGGATGGCATACACGCTACGGTCTACCGGAGAGGTCTACCTGTGCAGTTATGCCTGCGTAGGTAGACCGGAGTGTGTGTGGGAAGCCTGCACAGGCGACCGGAGCAAGATCAAAAATCAATTCTGTTCGGTTGGACTGCGCAGGCATAACTGCACAGGCAGACCTCTCCGGCAGACCGTAGCGTCTATGGCGGGCTTAAAGTATCGATTGGACACAAGAGTTGAAAGGCTGAAGTGTCGGTCGTAGGTGTGACGTAAATCCAAGGATTGCGCTGATGATGATTACCTGGTACCCACGATACAAGTTGCCCTTGTGTGGGTACCAGTGTACATTTTTTTTTTTACTAAAGATTGACGAAACGAGCTGGACGTCTGCCTGATGGTAAGCAGTATGCCACATAACAGCACAGTGACACGCAGCGATTGGAACATGAAGAGTCCAAATCATTACCTAGCACTGCACTGCGCTCGTCACCCAGAGATCTTAGTTGTTATATCTCTAAGCCCTGTAATTTCTCTGGAAACATTGCCCTTCAAACCGGAACACAGTAATGTTTGCACATGAATGCTTGTAGGTAGAATAACTGGCAAAGGTGTGGTACTTCCCCAGGCGGACTCTGCCAAGATTCCTACCACTATTAAATTGGTCTCAATGCCTTTGTTTTTATGATTTTAGTAGAAACAAACCTGTTTCGAAGTGAAAACTTCTTTAGGCGCGCCTAGACAGATTTTTCGTGGGCTGTGAATTGAATTCTAGCGTCACACTCGGGTATGATAAGAAATCTTCGGGTAAACTCGGGACCATGGGTATTTATAGGCCATCTAGAAATACGTCAGCCAATGGGAAATGTTGAAAGGCGTAGCTGGGACATCATGGCATGGCCATCTAGAAACGCATCAGCCAATGGGAAATGCTGACGCATTTCTAGATGGCCATGCCAAGATGGCGAGGCCACGCCCTCCTGTTACACCCGTGCAGTTTCCAAAGAAAGCTATCAAATTCTGAGTTATAAGTTTTCACTTCTATCGGCAGTTCCTATGACTGCCAATTTTTATTTTATGTTATTTTATTCCTGAACCAAATTCATTTAATTTATTTTTCAGTTCAGTTTACAACGCGAGTAAAACTCCGGGACGCTACTAGCACCGACGGATAGATAGGCAGATATACACCGAAGCCCTAGTAATAAGTAGTTGTGATTGACAACTAATAAGATTTTGTTTTTATACGAAATCCTATACAAAAAATCAGATGGCACACGTGTCAAGCTCGTGTCTATTTAGGTCCTACGTGATAATTCACGTGAGTATAAAACTCTCCCGCCTGACACAATCCGATAGGACGTATAGAGCCACAAAATTATCTGGCACTATGACCCAAAGTAAAACCAACGACAACGATATGAAATGTCTACCCAAATACGATGTTGGCGACGCCTTTTAACAAACTACGTAACTTTGCCGGACTGTGATATAAAATAAGTAAATATATCTGTCAAATGCCCCTAAGATCTTGTCTATTTTGTTGACGTTGATATTTTTTATTTCGGTACCGATCTGTGGAACATTATTATTAATGTTAAATTGTAGCGTTCTATCAGAAAAAATGTAATTTACTGATAGTTGTAGTAGATGTCTTATTTATAGGATTTTGTATGTCAAAAGGCAAAAAAACAAAACTTTAATTTGGAACGCTTTGTTGGTCGTCCGGCTACCCGTTCTTCTGACTCTCAACACATATTCTCAGGAAAGAGTAAAGATATCAAGTAGAAATCAAAAGCTTCTACTCAGATCACCATTTTATTCAAACTTTACTATAAAAAAGCAATCTTCTAAGTTAGCAGACAGTAAAAAAACATACGGTTTCAAAGTCAAAATTCTTTATTCATAAATTTACAATTTACACGTCAATTTTAAAAAAACAAAAAAAAGTATGCATTTTCAAAGTTTAAATTTTACATTTTATTGTACCATAATAAGTATCGTACAAATAAGTGTCAACCATTAAAATATAATATGTATTTATTACAATAATTGTAATGAACAATGTAATTTTTTTTACAATTATATTGTGAGTTTACCATCACTCTTTAAAAAATCGCTGTAGCTGTAAAAAGTTTGATCGATAAGCCAGTTTTTTGATCGGTTCTTGAAGCTGCCCAAACTCGGGGCTGATTTAACTATTTTAGGAAGAGTGTTATAAACTTCCAGTCCCATAATGTGAGGCAGCTTTTCCGATCTTGTGAGGTAGTGTGGTATACCAGCAAAAAAATTTACGGTCAAAGGAACTGCCGTTAGAAGTGAAAACTTATAACTCAGAATTTGATAGCTTATTTTGGAAACTACACGGGTGTAACCGGAGGGTGTGGCCTGACCATCATGACATGGCCATCTAGAAATGCGTCAGCATTTCCCATTGGCTCACGCATTTCTAGATGGCCATGCCATGATAGCCAGGCCACGCCTTTTTACCATTTCTCATTGGCATTTCTAGATGGCCAATGGTTTACCCGAAGATTTCTTATCATACCCGAGCGTGACGCTAGAATTCAATTCACACCCCACGAAAAATCTGTCCAAGAGCGGCAAAAGAAGTTTTCATTTTTTTTTAAAATCAACTCTCTCACAAAACTAAAAATTAATACAATAATGTTTGCACATGTTTGACCGTAGAATA
Source organism: Ectropis crepuscularia (assembly GCA_963693475.1). Taxonomy (NCBI): domain Eukaryota; kingdom Metazoa; phylum Arthropoda; class Insecta; order Lepidoptera; family Geometridae; genus Ectropis; species Ectropis crepuscularia. The sequence continues at coordinate 31,413,276 of OY856341.1, forward strand.
ACAGTAACTGGTAACGACTCTTCACGAGACGGACATTGCAAAGAGTTATATCTACTATCTAAGACAAATATGTTTTAATAAAGACTTCTAAAACAATACTTGACTGGTAATTTAGACACTATCAGATACGCCTCATTAAATTCTTGCGGCCAAATTAACCAAAACTTGTACTTACTAAGGATGCCAGATATTTGATTTAATACATATCTAATTTTATTTACACTAGCATGATTTAAAGAAATCTGAGTGAACATTGAACCAACCACCAAAAGATCAGCGAGCAAACTCATCACACGCTGAGCCACGATTCCAGTCAGTTTTCTGAGTTCTCAACTTTTCAAACGTGAAAAAAAAAAATCTATTTTGAAGTGACTTTTTATTAAAAATGACAATAATTTGGTTCACACAAGCTTATACTTCATTATACCAAAAGTGATTTAATCAAACCATAAAAATTTAACTAAATTTCATTAAACAACATTCAAAAGGTAAACAAGTAATTTGGTTGTCGGTATGACATAAAACAGCTTGCGGCTAGACCTAACTATTTCGGCTGGTCCGTCGCCGTACGCCTATTCACTTTGACCCGAGCTTTTCACATAAATTCACACAAATTAACGCTCAATTTAACTCAAAAGCGGAGATTTACTCGTTATTGAATCTATGAAATTCAGGTGTTTGATACAAAATATATACACGGCTTCGTGTCTAGCACTGAGACTGAACTCTTTGAATAGCAAAGATAAACATTGAAGTCATAAGACTTTGTAGTTTATGATTGGTTAATTGGCTATTCACCTCTATCAGTGTAAAGTTTATTGTACTTGTATTTGTGTCTGAGTGATCGATGGCATTTACTTTATCTTTTGATTGAATTTTGTATCCCTTATAATAAAATATAGCTTATGACAATCTAAATAACAGTAGGTGCCGTTCCGGTGCTGTAAGATTTTTGAAGTGAAAACTTCTTTAGGCGCGCTATAGACAGAATTTTCGTGGGCTGTGAAATGGATTCATCAATCGTCACGCTTGGATATGATAATGGATCGGATCGGATCGGATCGGATCGGATATGAAATCTTCGGTAAAAACGGCCTGGTAGGTACCAGGGTAACAGAAACAGTAAAGAGTTTCGATTACCTACCTCCAACAGCCCAGCGTTTATCTCCAGATACCAGGACAACAGAAATATAAAAGAGTTGCGTTTGCCCCTAGGTACCAGTATCAGGGCAACAGAAACAGTAAAGAATTGCAATATTCTGTATAATTACGTTGATATAAAACTAGATGGAGCAACCATCGATTTAGCTGGCGGTGTTGAAATTAAGCGAATGTACATAGACCCACGATGGTTTAACAAATAATTGGTCTTCTGACAAGGTGATAAATAAATTAGATAATTCAATTAAAAGTGAAAACATGTGAGTCACAAGTTTTCACTTCTATCGGCAGTTCCTATGACTGCCAATTTTTTTTTAGTAGCGTGGTGGTTCCGAAGATTACCTCACAGGAGTATATAATACTGCTAACTGCGTTTAACTTTGTGATATTAATTAAGACATGGTTATGAACAATTTCTAATGGGTGGAAAAGATACTGGTCTCTCAAAGAAGTTTTAAAATCTAAAGAACATAATATGGCAACGAAAAGAAAAGTATTTGACGCTTGTGTTCTTCCATGCATCACCTACGCCTGCGAAACATGGTCTCTTACGAAATACCATAGAGAAAAACTAGAAAAGTGCCAGAGGGGTATGGAACGAAGCATGACAGGAACAAGAAAACTAGACAAAGTCAGCAATGTGCAATTAAGAGCAAAAACAAAATTAACCGATATCTTGGAAAAAATTGATCTCCAAAAATGGAGATGGGCTGGCCATATTCTGAGATCTACACAAGAAAAGTGGAGTCAAATTACAACGAATTGGTATCCAAGAGATGGCAAAAGACGTCGGGGACGACAACTAATGCGCTGGGAAGATGAGCTGAAGTTTACTGCGGGACCCAAATGGAGGAGAGCTGCTCCAGACAGGAAGCAATGGAAAATACTGGAAGAGGCTTTTGCCAACAGGCAAACTGAGTTGAGAGACATCCTATAGCCACAAAAACAAAAAATAAATGAAACTAATAAGAACTAACCTCTCACCCAGTTTAACGGGCTAAATAAATAAATAAATAAATAAATGAACAATTTCACATACTAACTACACTGACAACCGCTGATGCCATCAGTCGGTTCGTACGGCGAGCGTTAGCTGTAGCATCGGAGACTATTCGAGAGTACTACTTACAGTACTTTATGGTTCAGAACTAGAAATACTACTTACTTACTCTGAACCGGGAGGAGGCGGCTTAGAAAACAGCAAATGACGATGCCGAGTCGATTACCTACTAGCGGAGTCTCAACCGGTAGTGATCGGCTCTACAAATGAAATGTGCCTAAAAATATTAGAATTATGTAGAACATTTTCCCTATTCCCCTTTAATTTCCTTTTATTCTCCTAATCCAAGGTACATGTGAAAAAAGAACGCAAATGACAAAGGTTACAGACCCTTAGGTCTGGTAAGTATCTAATTAAAAAACAAATAAACTCTTCTTTGCCTTAAAGTATATTCGTATCTGTTGCCCCCAAGACTTTAAAATGTTTTGTGAATTACAACAATATTAAATTAAATCTTACGAGCTTGACTTGTGGTGAGACAACTCAAAGTTTAATTCTACACTCTTTACCACAGCGAACTGTCTTCGTTTGGGGGAACAACGCAACCTAAACAATATTCTTGAAAATAAAAGAATAACAGAAGGTGGTGCCACCTGTTAACCTTCATCAAGTCTTAGTGATGGCTCATCTTTTAGTCGTTTATAAGCGCTGAGGTCTTCTTTTGTTTAGACTGCATTCTCAGTGGTGAGAAAACGGCCGTTAGCTTTTTATCAGCCCCGTCGGAACGAAACCGCGGCATTTAACAACCGACGACATACACTTGGCTCTTATAATTAAAACTAATATTTTTTAATCGTATTGAATCACGGGATGAAAAGCAGAATATGTTCCTGATGGCAAGCAACATACCTGTCCATAATGAAATAGTGTAACGCAGCCGTTGCAGTTTTTGAGTCTAAATAATTACATAGCACCCCTGCGCTTGGTACTCAAAAATGTAATGATTATTTATTTGTATGCCTTGTAGGTAATTTACCTGCAAACATTTCTTTTTTGTACCACAACAAACAGTTTTCCATCTATCTAATGCTTGGCGATAGAATAACTGGTGGTACTTTGTGACAGAACCCCAGGACTCTACAAAGAGTCTTTTAACTACCACAGTTGTTTCACTAGTGACGTAAAAAACATTTTACACTACATACGTAACTAAGCACATCTCAATTACCTATAACCTGATCAAGGTCTGGAGCAAAGTTAAGATGGCCATGTGTAATAGCAGTTGGAAGCGTGCCTTGTATGTTGATAGAATTACCAATTATGTATCCCTTTATACCGGCGTTAACAATGGTAATTCTTATAGGTTGATCAAAATAGACGCATTTTCATCACGCCTTACTTTGACCAAGAGCTCGGAAAAAGTTTTAAAATCTATACTAATATTATAAAGCTGAAGAGTTTGTTTATTTGAGTGTTTGTTTGTTTGAACGCAAGGATCTCGGGAACTACTGGTCCGAATTGAATGATTATTTCTCTGTTGGATAGTCCATTTAGCGAGGAAGGCTATTAGGCTATTTAACATTACGCTACTATCAACAGGAGTGGAGAATGAATGAAAAATGTAACAAAAACAGGAAACAATCGTCATTAGAACCTAAGGTAACCAAATTTGTTCAAAATTTGAATTGGTACGACGAATTTTCGATAGATGGCGTAGCAATGCGCGCGCGGTTCAGCTAGTAATATAATAAAATTACTGTAGATATTTTGTATACCATAAAATATAACATTACACTAGCGGCCCGTCCCAACTTCGTTTGCATTGAGTGATTAATCTACATAGTCTTTTGAGGCTTTTGTTGGAGACTTATGAAACTTGCAATCAATAGCAACAATCAACATTAGTTAATTGTTAATTAGAAATTATTGAAATCATTACTCGGCTCTCAAGTTGGGTCTAAGTACACTTAAGTGCTAATTTTTATGCATATTGGTTGATTTGATGAAGCGTTCATTATCATCAGCCTGTATTCGTCCACTGCTGGACATAGGCTTCTCCCATAATACGCCACTTAGTCCGATCCTCGGTCTTACGCCTCCAACCGCCACCTTTCGTATATCGTCACTCCAATCGGTGAATAGTTCACTAAGAACAAATATCATGCTAGTGATTTTTTCAGTATCAAGATTTATGAATATTTAGTAGAGCTAAGTGAAACGCAGTTGCTAACCCTTTAAACGACTATAAAATCACAGTTTGTCAGACTAGCGGGGTCGCTGCTCTGAGATTTATTATTTTACAACCGAATTCTAACTAGGGTTAGAGCTGAGCCAAGATAGTCTAATCTAATTTGAAAACGTTCGTTCTGTTGAAGTTTTTAGAGTGTCGGACACAGAAGATAGTTAAATGTAGCGACTTTCAACTAAGTTCTAAAATAAAATGATTTAGCATTTGCTTTATGTTTTAAATGTTAAAATATTGGGTTTCATTGGGTGGTAATGTGATTATTTGTTCTTGCCACAAAAAAAATAGCTTTTAAGATATTCTTAACGTAATCAATTCAACCAACCCACCCTACGTTTCCACTGGTGGGGCTCAGGGCCTTCTTTATTTCAACTATAATAGGTTTACGCTTGAACACCATCTCACCTGATGTTAAGCGACGATGCGGTCTACGAGGGATCATGCTTACCTAGACGAAACTGATTCGTTATTTTTTGAGGTAATCAAGATTGTAACTATTGGAAATGATTTCTCATTGGGGAGAAAGTCAACCCAATAATTCACCAAGCTGACGAATTGTGGCAAAGACATACTTAATTTTTAAAAATTATATATTTTCAAAAATGATTTATTGAACCACAAATGTTTAAAGCCAGTTGTAACGACAAAAATTGGTTACCCAATCTAGCCCACGGCGTTTTAACACAATTAGCATGTAAATTAGAATGTATTAGTGTAAAATAGAACATTTTCATCACAAAAATGCAGACAAAAATCGTATCAAAACAGTATGGTATTTGATTTATTACAAAGAATAAATTCTCTAATACGGTGATTTGCCATAATGTAACACATTTTAAGCTTTTGATGTTTGGCACACACGTCACGTCTGCTGCATGGATCACCCAACCCCATGTAGCTACTTATCTCGAGGAGTCTACTATGCGCTGTGGCCCATAATACGAGCTCACGCCATCGATATTATAAAGCCCTGTGGATTTGAGACTCAGTCAGCAAAATGAATTTTTAAAAGCCAAGTAAGCCGACACTCGTTACATTTTAACTGTCTTGAGAAAAGTACCTACCTACGTTCAAACAATAAACTGAACTCGACTAGACCCGAAAAGAATTCCCCATGGAACATTTTTTTTTGTTTTTCCACTTTAGGGTAAAGTTTACCTTCGAAGAACTGACACCCTGAAGTTAGATACTCAACATTTTACTTACTAACTTCAGGATAATGGGTTGTACTTCTTGCGTTGAAGATATTATCTATTCTATGGTTGAAGTAAGATTTCTTAGCCCGAGGAAAAATCCAGCTAAATCTTCCAATTGCAGGAGCTAGGAGAAACTCTGAGAGATAGGAAAACTCCCATAACGAGAGAGTCAAAGCCATAAACCATCGCTGGCTCAGTGCGGGTTGGCTGATGAGGAATGATCTCGAAATATTTTTGAAACATATCAATTTATTCACGATGTTTTCACGTTAAAACCAGTGGGGATGAGAAACTTCTTCATCTACATTCGCAAAAAGTGCAGGCCGGATTGAAATTTACGACCTCACGATTGCAAATGGGATGACAACTACGAGTGTTTTTCTATATTTAGTTAAAAGAAATGTCTTGTACAAACCAACAATAACAACCAGTCGCCTTAAATAGAGGTATAATTTTAGAACAAAATTACATATATTGAGTTACCCCCGACTCAGCTAATGGCTAAATGTACAATGCCAAGACGGACCGCAGGCTGCAAACTGCAACAGCAGATTGCAAGCGACACTTCTAGCACGGTCTATCATACGACGACATCTCCGTCTAGACATTGGCGGCGGAGTGAGGAGTGCAGCAACCGCAGACTGAAGCACGAGTGGTCTCGCGACCGCAGGGAATTTACGATACTAACTTACGATATCTACCATGCTTTAGGCACAGACAGAGAGAGAAAGAGACACATGTATACTAATATTATAAAGCTGATGAGGTTCTTTTGTTTGAAGGTGCTAACTACTGAACTACTAAAGGAACTACTGGACCGATTCAAAAAAATTACCGCTGGAAATATGTACTTGATCCCTAAGTGACATAGGCTATATATACGCGTAATACGTACCACTGTCGAAGCTGGGGCGGCCCGTTAGCCGTTAGTAAACTTATAACCCCATCGTTTTCATGTCGGCGGTCAAAAAATAAAAATCTCAAGATAAAAATAAACGATAACTCAGTTAGCTATATCCATCCCAGTCAGTTCGAAGCAGAAAGGTACGGATTTTTATAACAAGGCGTTCGATTTCAATAATACACTTACTCGTTGAAAGGGTTACACTTATAAAGTGAAATTTTTCAACGGAATATTCCAACTTCCCTAAAATTTCCTAAAATGAACTCATTTAGAAACAAACCCTCTAAAATAACACTCACAGTTCTGTTACGGGCGAGTGAGAATTGGAGCTCTCAGGAAAAGGGTGAAAATTCAAAATCAACTTAATTTTCATATGAATAGAGTGGTTGTTTGTTTGTCGTAAAAGATCGATAAGATTTGTTTACATAAAAGTCGGGAGTTTTTATTATCTTTGCAATTTGATTAGTCGTAATATTGGAAATACTTAGGTAGAAAGACGGGAGCGTAACTACGTAAGAAAAAAAAAAAACAATATATATATATATATTTGTTTGACGGAATCTCTGTTAACGTAAGAATGGCCGTATGAGAAATGGCGTATTTCTAGCTTAGTTATATAGTTAGCATCCAAAAGGAAGAGTATATTTGCAGAGATTCGCCTATTCTTCCCCACTATCACCCCCACAGCTTATAAACGGTACAACCAATTTTTAGCAAACTAGGTAAGTCTAAGAACACTCGAACAAAATTCACCTTTAATAGAAATCGCTTCACCCGTTCGGGAGCTATGATACCACTGATAGACAGACATACAGACATGTCAAACTCATAACACACCTCTTTTTGGATCGGGGTTAAAAAGAAGTATCAAGATATGTACGTTCTACCAGGTGGCGGCAGTGAATTTCGGTACTAAGTGTATCCCCCCACTACGAGTATTAGCTTTATTATATTATTAGCTTGTTTTATGTAAGGAAAAATATGGATATCGCACTAATCCTAGTAATATTATTAACGCGAAAGATTGGATTTTTAGCACAGTTTAAACAGTTTTAAAGATTTTTAACATCAAAAAATAAATGAATTGGTTCAATAAAACATTATGGGTCGAGCAGGACATTTGTCGGATGGTAAGCAACACACCTATCCATAACATCACGGTGCCATACTATTGGAACACGAAGAGTCCAAACCATTACTTATCACCGCAGTGCTCTTGTCACCCAGAGGTATAAGATGTTTTCCGAGTATCTATGCTTTGTAATCTCTCTCTGAAAATACTAAAAATGATTTATTAAGTGTTTAAAAACATTTTCAAACTAGTGACTAACGTCTTTTGCTTCACTAATGTTTTTAAACACTTAATAAACAATTTTTAGTATTTTCAGAGATAATAATTATCATCAGTTTCTTTGGTGTTTTGAGATGTTCATAGAATGTAACATTCAAACAAGACACTGCCGCGTCTGGGTCAATCAATTAATGTGTTTTAAACCAAAATATTAGAGAATGTTTGATTTCACAATTCTAATGCCTGTACACCTATTATACCTCTGTCTATTTTTTGAAATTCTTCAAATATTTCAAAGGCCGTGATGAATACAAACTTATAAATCAAGTTTGTCATGTACATGTTATCATACATGTCATGTACATACCTAGATATCATGCGTCGTGTGGTAATTGGTACTGAATTGGTGGTGGATTATGATCTTCACTCTCACTTTATGAGAAAAAGCCGCGAGTCGCGAGTAAAAATATTTCATGCAAAACCGCGGTCCACAACTAGTTTCGGTATATCATAGGTTATTCCCAAATATTTTTCGGGTAAAGAGACTCCATATTTTCGAGTGGCTACAATCTGCGAGCCTGAATACGCTTGCTTGCCTAATTTTAAGGTAGAAATTGTGAATTTAAACATGATTTTGCGTCGTCAGACAAGTGGGTTTCAGAAATATTGAGCCATAAATATATTTGAAGTTCACTTACTATGTAAATTGAATGATAAGCTGTGGGAATAAATTTTAAGTTTGGGCAGTGAATCCCAGACGGTATCTATTCTATTTTCTAGAGGGTCATCAATTACTCATTGATAACGTATCGGTCATCATTTTTTACGCAACATCATCTAGTACAATACAACCTAAACTTCTTACTATTTCAGTCAGATATTAAACAAGAGATGGGACGAGAAGAAAATTTGCTTGATGGTAAGCAGCATGCCTGCTCATAATAGCGTTGTGCCACGGTATGGTACTTGATAAAATATGGTAGATACTTTTACAATTTTGTTGTGCTTTAATGTATTGAAAATGGTGGCAACAAATGTATATATTTTTGTTCAAATTTGATAACGCGCGGAGGTAAAGCTGTACACATATAAATATAGTACACTAATAACTCATGGGAAGCGTGCGGTGATGATGGTACAAGTTTCACGCTTTTTGTTCATCCAAAAAGTACATTATACACAGTGACTAATAAAATATACGATGATTAATAAATTGAATAAAAACAACATGACATGTTTATAACAACAACAATGACATATAAATATGTAGTCCAATTTTGACAACTATCTCACCCTGCGCTGTTCTCATTACAAAGGAGCCTAAAACTCTGGCAGTGTTTATTACCTTGACGAATGGCAATAGCTTTTCTCTGAACCAAATATAATTTTAGATACAAACAACAGCTTATGACATTCGTTTTTAGGGTTCCGTAAAACGTAAAAACGGAACCCTTATAGATTCGTCATGTCTGTCTGTCTGTCTGTCTGTCTGTCCGTCCGTATGTCACAGCCACTTTTTACCGAAACTATGAGAACTACACTATTTAAACTTGGTAAGTAGATGTATTCTGTGAACCGCATTAAGATTTCAACAGACAAAATTAAAAAAAAGTTAAATTAGGGTTGCCCCCCATACTGAGAACTGAAACCCAAAAATTTTTTTTTCATCAAACCTACACGTGTGGGGTGTCTATCGATAGGTCTTCAAAAATGATGTTGAGGTTTCTAAAATCATTTTCGTCTAGACTGAATAATTTGCGCGAGAGACACTTCCAAAGTGGTAAAATGTGTGTCCCCCCCCCTCTAACTTCTAAAGTAAGAGAATGAAAAATCTAAAAAAAATATATGATGTACATTACCATGTAAACTACCAACGAAAATTAGTTTGAACTCGATCTGATGAGTAGTTTTTTTTTAGTACGTCATAAATACACTATTATTGAAACTTCGATCAAAGTTACAACGAACTACAAGAACTATGTGTACTATGTATATAATGTTACTTGCTGCAACGGAACCCTTCACGGGCGAGTCCAACTCGCACTTGGCCACTTTATTTTATGTTAATGAGTTTATATTCAATTTTATTTCAGCGTAGATGATTCAAATTTATTTATCCATCATTTGTTTTAAAAATACTATTCAAATGGTAATCAAACAAGATCATCGACCTAGCAGGTTAATTAAGATCAGGGCCTCCTTCGAACAGCAGTCAATTTGCGAGGAAAAACGTGGGGGATAATTGGCGGAGCCCTGTGGGAAATCTTGGCCTCTTGCCCTTTTAATGAGGAGCTGCTGTCGCCAGTTCGCGCCGCGCCTGTAGTTTGACATGTACAATTGTTCACTTCAATACTTATTCAAATAGTACGGTCGGGGCAGACATAAAATTAGCCTGAAATAGAAAAAAATCCGGGGAGCGATTTCTTTTTTTTAAACGTCGAAGAGGGTGGTTGGAAGTATAAATCTCGATTTTCGAACTAATCCCGGTAGAGGGTTCGCCGCCATCTTGTTTTAAAGTTTTTGTGAAATACCTCGTTAATTTTCAACTTTAAAGCAAAAATTACCGTAGCCAAAGTTGTTGGAAATTTAATTTCTCACAAGTTTGATTCATGTCATTTTTACGCTAGAATCAATATTTGCAGTGTTATGCTATCAAGTTTATCAAAAAAATCGTAATGGCTGGAATTTTATTTTCTTCAACTTTGGTTGTCGCACTTCTTAGGGTTCCGTACCCAAAGGGTAAAAACGAAACCCTGTTACTGAGACTTGGCTGTCCGTCCGTCCGTCTGTCTGTCACCAGGCTGTATCTCAAGAACGGTTATAGCTAGACAGTTGAAATTTACACAGATGATGTATTTCTATTGTCGCTATAACAACAAATACTAAAAGTAAAATTAAGTAAAGTAAAGTAAAAGTAAAAGTTACATGGGACCACCTCTGATTTATCTATCAACCAAAAAAAAAACATCAAAATCGATTCACCTCTTCCTAATCTCCTCTTTTTTGGAAGTCGTTTAAAAATAATAATGACAGCACTCACATTCAGGAGGTTCCTCACTCTGCAGCCCTTACCAACGGTAGCTTGGCTCCTGCCCCGCCCCACTTCATCGTTTTAAATAGTTTTTACTAATAAATATTGTAAAAACTTAAACTTTAGAAAATGAACAAAGAACTGAATTATTACAAAAATTTATATCGACGAATAAATTAGTTATTACAAGCAATAAGTTGTTTTAACAGTTAAGCACAATATTTACTAATTCAGATTTTAGCAAAATCAGTTTCTGCAAGCCCCTAAATATTTTTCCAAAATATTATTGGGATGATTCGGATGAAATACCAAACTAAAGTTCTCAAGCAGAGCTTGCGAAAAATAAATTAAAACTACTAATAAATTAAAACAACAAACACAGTGCAAACATTTGAATTCATCAAAATTAGTTTAAAATTACGTAGTTTTTGTAATATATCAATCATATCTAGTGTTTTGCCGAAGAAACTATGTTAGTAACGCCACCGATCAGCTATCACTGAATTTATTCGATTCGATTCTGTTCCACAGATATCTTTGTGTCCTTTTCATCTTCAGTAAATATGACAGGGATAGAAAGCAGCTTCGTATTCGAAGGCTCAAATTTGAGATAGAATATGGGTACCGGGTTGGACTGGGCAACTTTCCAAATTCTATAAATAGGTTCCTTATCGAATTAGGTCCTATCTGATTAAGGATCACCGAACGTCCGGCAAACGAGTCTTGTGCAAATTCGTCCAAAACTTGACACGGATTGATGAAATTAAGAATAATTTGATCAATTTGTTAGAGGTTTTTTATCGTTAGGATTAAATGTACATTACAAATAACAAGAGTTTTTTTTTAAAGAAAATACTATAATACTCAAGCTTGAATTTCTTTTGTCAGATACTAGAAACGTGTCAGTTTTACCTGCGTATTTTCCGTTTGCGGATTTTATCCCCGATAAAAGTAACCTATGCACTATTTTGGACTATAGTTTTAAACATAAATATGATCAAAATATATAGTGGATCTACTATTTTGATAATCTAAATATGATCGAAACTACAACTCGACCAGTTAATCCATTAGGTACGACGTGACTGAGCAACAAACATGCAGTTTTATAAGATTTGTCGGATAGGATAAATGTAACATGACCATAACAACATAGTATCACACAGCTATTTGAACGTGAAGAGGTCAATTCACCTTCTAACACTGCACTGGCCTCGCCCCCAAACTCAAACTGGAACGACAAAACAATCGAAATTGATTATGGTGGTTACAAAAACTTAAAGAGTCCAGTAAGGTAAATAAATAAATAAATATTGGTGGCTAATTCACACACAACACCATCTGACCCCAAACTAAGCAAAGCTTGTACTATGGCGGCCAGATAGCTGTTATAATACTTATATATTTTTAAATACATACTTAGTATACATAGAAACACCCAGACACAGTGCAAACATTTGAATTCGTCACACAAATATTTGCACTGGGTGGGAATCGAACCCACGACCCTCGGCTTCGCAGGCAGAGCTACTACCCACTAAGCCACGAGTTACAAAAGTGACGTGTAATATGTTGATAAAAATTAACATCTTAGCCTTTATTGGTTTAAGTTTTAGTCCAGTAACTTTGTCGCCTGAATGTATGGAGTAGGATGCGTTAAATCCGGTAGATCTGATTTTTTGCAGACTTGTTTATGATGTTGGCCTAATGATTGTCCCAAGTTTGTGACCTCGAGCGACGAACGCAACTTTGTCAAAAATCGAAAAAACCGCGAAAAAATTGTTTATTTTTCAAATTTTGGCGATTATAACCCTAAACGACTAGTTTTTGTAAAAACTCTCTTATGGCGTTTATAAAGTAGACTAAATTTGCTACAATATGATACTAGAATTGTGTCTGTACACTCAATAGTTTCTGAGAATAAGTCTTTCAAAGTATATATATTTTTTCGTACTTCGCACTTTTTAGCAATATTTGAACTCCTACTTGACTGACCAACAATTTGACTTGACTTGACTGACAAATTTCAAATCTATGATGGCCGCAGCCACAAAATGACGAAATACGTTTCTTTTTTCACAACTACCTCGATATGGTATAAATATAAATTGTTCATAGTGTATTATAGTAGTCTACTAGTCAAGCTCTTTCATTTGACACCCATATTAAGGCATTAGTGAAAAAAAAAATTATGGAGTTCGCCATTTTGTGATTTGAAATTTGTTATACTGTTTAGTACTCTACTAGTCAAGCCCTTTCATTTGATACCCATATTGAGGTAGATTGTGATGAAATATTTGGTCTGCCATTTGGTGGAGGCGGCCATCTTGAATCGTTATTAACCAAAAATAGCTCAAAACATCAACACAAAAATGTATCTTCAAATTAAAAAACCGCATCGAAATCGGCCCATCCGTTTGAGCTTTACGGTGCCATAGACAGATACACACACAGGCAGATACACATAGAGACAGACCTGTATGTGTGTCTGTCTGATAGACAGACAGACTTCGACGTCAAATTTTTAACACCGCTTTTTTTGATCGGAGGTTAAAAACCGCCGTAACTGTGCCACAAAGTAGTCAAGTAGGAGTTAAAATATTTGGTTCTTTTTTTCTGAGTCACTTAGAGGGTACCTCGCCTGACAATTCACGCCACTCTCGGGTGACTCGTCCCGCGGAGCAGTATTTAACCGATTTCGCGCCGAGGGCGCAAGTCACTTCTTTTCGCGCATTCTTAAAAGTAACTTATACTCCAGCTGTTTATAAAGTTCGCCTCGCACCAGTTAAAGTTACCGATTTGTACCGCACCGCACCACAAGATTATTTCGCAACACACAATTCAAAGGCAGCTGCTGAAGGAAATATAATTGAGGAAGAAGAACTGCCGCTCAATCGCCCGGAGGACGCTGGATTCTTAAGGTAGGACCTTTCTTTTGTGTTTCTGGAGAAAAGGCCAAACCCCAGGGTCTTCCACCCTCTTATTGTTTTTGTTCCTATAATTTAAATTCCACCCGCTCCGCCGTCACGAAATCTCATAGATATCCAAGAGTACCAGCGCACCGCTGGTGACGAGAATTGTTATAATTAATAATTAATTTTCTTCGCCATTTAATGGTCCTTCGAGCCGGATGCCTTGTTTATCCTGAGATTTCGTGGCTATTTACCCCATTCCTATTAATTTATTTATCTACCGCCTATTTTGTGTGTCTCTCGTTTGAAGTCAAGTTCGTTTTGTAGTGGTAGGGCTCTTGCCAAGCCCGCCTGGGGAAGTACCACAGCTTTGCCTATTATTCTGCCGTCAAGCAGTTACCTACTGTGTTACGGTTTGAAGGGCAAAGTTTCCAGATATACGACTGGGCTAAGAGATATAACACCTAAAATCTCAAAGTGACGAGCAGTGCAGTGTCAAACAGTGATTTAGACTCTTCATGTTCAATCAACTTCGTGACGTTTGACTTTTATGAACAGATTTGTCGTTACCCGTCTCGTCACTCTGAATAAATAATATTTGCTTATTTGGATTATTTAACATTCAAAAGTCAAACATTGCCTTTGGTTACCGCATCGCCTAATAAACTCGAATTTCGCATTTACACCGCAATTTTTATAAACCGTTTTCAATTCTGTTAATGACTACCTACATAAATCACTTATAATTACCAACGCATTATATTATCTCGTTCGCCGTTGGAAATTATTTATTTACCTACCTCGCATTTTTGTTATTTTGTACGATCACTTTAACATTTGAGTTTGGATCATACCTATTGTCTGGATTTGATCACGATGACGTCGTCTAATGATCAAAAATTAAAATTATTGGAATGTCAAAGACAAGTATATTTCGAGCGTCTTCAACAAATATACGATAAATCGCGTGCTAATTTGAATGACCCAGAATTATTGGAAGAATTTCTGTGCTCGGTTGAGACTTTACAAGAAATCAGGTGTAACTTTCAGATTTGCGTGAAAGATATCGAATCTTTATTATTGAAAATTGATAAGGATTCAGTTCCGGATTTCAATCAATGGCTCGCATTTGAAGATCTTTATTGTCGTGTTAAACGTAAACATTCTCAGTTTATTACAACCACAGCGCTCACACCAACGGTTAAACCAGATAAAACATTTCAAAATATTAAGCTAGCTCGTATAGAAATACCGGAATTTGACGGAAATGCAAACGACTGGCCTTTATTTTATGCTACTTTCCAAAGGGCTGTACATTTAAATTCATCGCTTTCCGTAACGGAAAAAATATTTTATCTCACTAGTAAATTGAAAGGTCGAGCGAAACAAGTATACATTGGATTCGTACCCTGTGAAGAAAACTATGAAACAATATATAACGCGCTCGTTTCTAAATACGAAGATAAGAGAAATCTCGCTAGTACTTATTTAAACCAAATTTTCTCATTGAAGCCCATTGTTTCCCCCACCGCTAATAACTTAGAATATTTAATCGACCAATTTTCAAATTCGCATCTCGCATTAATTAACTTAAACATACCCGACTTGTACGATTTTGTCATGTCATACCTTTTATTACAACGGCTGGACAGAGATTCGGCACGTTTATTCGAAATGGATAACCGCGATTCGGAAATACCTGCGTTTGATAAAATTACTAAATTTGTTCGCGACCGTATTAAGGTTTTGAATAGGACGAGTGAAAACTCAAGTACTTGTGTGAGAGCCAAGCTGTCAGAAAACTACATTCCGAAAAATAATTCACGCGCATTCTTAGTAAGCGATAACATTTGTACATTATGCAATGACAAACACGACCACTTGTATTCCTGTAAAAAGTACAGGACTTTAACCGCTCGAGAACGTTACGAACATGTAAAACAATTACGCGCTTGCATTAACTGTTTGAGTTCGCAACATAATTCAAACGCATGCCGGTCTAAGGGAACTTGTGCAAATTGTAAAAAAAAGCACCACACTTCACTCTGTTTTCAAGCTGATAACAGTAGAACCGGTCCGTCGAGTGATAACAGTCGTAGTCCAGTAGTGGCTGCTCAGAATAATAACGCTACTTCAAATTTATTTTTGAATGAACCGACGAATAATGACGCTTCATTTTGTAGTATGAACGCAAATTCAAAATCTTTGCGAAAAACTCAAAATGTTTTGTTGGGTACCGTTCTTGCTGATGTTCGCAAAAGAGACGGTTCCGTGATTCAAGTTCGTGTCCTCGTGGACAATGGATCGCAAAATCATTTTATTTCCCGCTTCGCTTGCAGGAAATTAGGTATTAACATCTTTCACGATGATACTGACCGTTTCGTAAACGGAATTGGTGGCAGCTACCAGTCTATATTAGGCTATACAGACGTAACGTTGGTATCTAAATATGACAGAAACGTTAACTTGCGGATTAAACCTCTCGTTCTTAAAACCATTTCAAGTTGTTTGCCCAGCTGTGAATTTGACATCTCACCGCTGTCTTATATAGGTAAACTCCAGCTGGCAGACCCGCATTTTAATAAACCCGCCGAGATCGATATTTTGTTGGGGGCTGAAGCCTTTTTACAGATATTACGACCCGGAAAATTGCTGGGTCCACCAGGGCGTCCCGATCTTTTGGAAACTGCTTTTGGATACGTAATATTAGGATCAATAGCTACGTTACAGGCTCATAATGGATCAGACAATAATGAAAACAATCACTCATTTTTCTCGTCGAGTGAGGGTAATTCAATTGAAAGTTTAGTTTCCAAGTTCTGGGATCTCGAATCGGTACCCACTAAAACTTATTTGTCTGAAAGGGATCAAGAATGTGAAAACTTCTACGCGTCAAACACGCATCGCAATAAAGTTACTGGACAGTATGTTACGGCTTTACCATTTATAAAATCAACCGTGACGTTGGGTGATTCATTAACCGTAGCCTCTCGCTGTTTTTCATCCCTTGAACGAAAATTCCAAACAAATACCGCCTTAAAAATGGAATATGACACTGTTTTGAAAAATTATATTAGTGAGGGTATATTATCACCTGCACCACCGCTAAATAATAAAAATTATTACGTTATTCCGCACCATGGCGTCTGCCGGGAGGGCAAAGCGCTACGTATTGTATTGAACGCGAGCGCAAAATGTGTTGACACGAACGCTTCACTCAATGACTGTCTACATTCCGGCCCTAATTTACAAGCTAATCTAACCGCGATTATTTTAAAATTTAGATTGTTTCCAATCGCACTGACCGCTGACATCAGACAAATGTTTTTAGCAATAGGAATCCGCGAGGAAGACCGTCGTTTTTTGAATATTCTATATAAATTTGACGGCGATTCTACCACCAAACTATATCACTTTAATCGGGTTTGCTTTGGCTTGCGATGCTCGCCGTACCTCGCTATGAAAACAGTCAAACAACTCGCTCAAGATGAAACTGATCTTCCAAACGCATCGGAAACCGCTGTTAATAATTTATACATGGACGACTTGGGAGCTTCGGTAGCTACCGCTGAGGAAGGTGCTCAGCTGGCACAAGATTTGATCGAGTTATTTAAGCGTGGTGGGTTTGACTTGGTTAAATTTGTGAGCAACTCACCTAAAGTGTTAAAAGCGATTCCACTGGAAAATCGTTTATCTTCGAAAATCGAATTCGACAAAGAGGATAATATGAAGCTTTTAGGCCTAATTTGGTCTCCAGTCGAAGACGAGTTTTCTATTGCCGTAAAATTTAACCCGCAGTCAAAATGCACAAAACGCCTTATGCTTTCGACGGTCGCGAAATTATGGGACATTAACGGGTTTTGCGGTCCTGTTATATTACACGCAAAGTTATTAATAAAAGCTGTTTGGACGGCACGCGTCGACTGGGATTCTACCCCACCGCTGGACATTTGTTTAGCGTGGAAACGCTTCTTAACGGAGCTCCCTACGTTACATAATTTTAAAATACCCCGTTTTGTAGGTATTAGGCCTAACTCTCGCGTCATACTCTTAGGGTTCGCGGATGCTTCAGAAAAGGCGATGGGTGCCTCCGTGTACCTTGCCACTCAACATACCTCGGGTAATAACCAGGTCCATTTGATAGGCTCAAAGAGCAAGGTCGCCCCGCTCAAAATTGTCTCTTTAGCTCGTTTAGAGCTGTGCGCGTTATTATTATTATCCAAATTGCTTCGATTTATGATAGAAACTATTTCTTGCCGCTGTCAAATAGATGAAATTTTCGCGTTTACTGATTCGACAGTAGCCCTTCATTGGGTTCATTCGTCTCCGCATCGATTCGACACTTTTGTTGCCAACCGTATCTCTCAAATACAGGACAATCTTCACGCAAACCATTTTTTTCACTGTGAAAGCGCACTGAATCCTAGTGATTGTTTAAGTCGCGGCCTTACACCTGGTCAATTTTTAAACCATAAATTGTGGCTACATGGCCCCCCGTGGGCTTTAAATGAAGTACACACATGGCCGATTAATAGATTCATTTTTAATCCCGCACAAGATGAAAAACTGTTAGAGCTTAAAAGGCAGGCAAACATTTTTCTTGTCACCGATGATCCAGAACCTTTTCTATGTTCTCTAGCTAAGCGCGTTTCTTCTTGGTCTAAGCTTCTCCGCATCGTCGTTTATATATATATATTTATTAGGAAACTTCCCCGCACTGATAGAATGCAACTTACACATTTACACTTTGCTGAGACTGCGATTATAAAAGCCCTTCAACGACAATATTTTCAAAATGACATGAAAACTATTTCAAAAGGTCAACCAGCCTCTAAGAAACTTCTCCCGCTTTCTCCGTTTTTGAAAAATGACATCCTCCGCGTCGGTGGACGATTACATAATTCATCTCTCGAATTCGATAGTAAGCATCCAATTCTTCTCCCGAAAAAGGATCATATAGTCAATCTTATCATCGACTATTATCATCGCAAATACCTACACGCAGGGCCACAGTTATTATTGTCGTTACTGAGACAGAAATTCTGGATTATATCCGGACGCAGTACTGTCAAACAACGCTTTCATTTTTGTAACAGCTGCTTCAAAGCTAAACCACGCACAGAGACGCCGTTTATGGCTTCTCTTCCCGCTGTTCGCGTAAACGAAGCATCAAAGCCCTTTCTTTGGACGGGCGTAGATTATGCGGGTCCACAAGATATTCTCATTAGCCGCTATCGTGGTGCACGAAGGGAGCGTTGTTATTTTTCGCTATTTACCTGTTTGATAACCCGCGCAGTACACATAGAGATTTCCGTCGACTTATCAACAGCTTCCTTTCTTCGCGCCTTTCGTAGATTCATAGCACGTCGAGGAAAAGTCCTTTCGCTATACTCCGACAACGGAACAAATTTTATAGGCGCGAAAACAAAACTCAATGAACTTAATAAATTTCTTAAATCCAAAACATTCGGTGATTCCTTTACACAAGAAACCCTTTATCAAGGTATAAATTGGGTTCTAAACCCACCATCCGCTAGCCATATGGGCGGACCTTGGGAAAGTATGATCCGGGTTCTAAAGGTCCACCTGCGCCGTACTATAGGAAACGCTCTCCTCACGTACGAAGAAATGCTAACAGTAATAACGCAAGTCGAGGCTATCCTTAACTCAAGACCTATAACCACGTTAAGCTCTGACCCCTCGGAACCTGAAGCTTTAACCCCTTCGCACTTTCTAACACAAGGTCCATTAGATTCTTTTCATTCCGATCCGCGCATAGATTCCGTAGACTTGATCCGCAACAAACGTCTAGTTGACAGCATAGTTCAGAGATACTGGAACCGTTGGAGACGGGAATACCTCAACACGCTCCAAACTCGTGTCAAGTGGAATACTAAAACTAACCCGGTAACTAAAGGCACTGTAGTTTTACTTAAAACAGAAAATTCACCGCCACTACAGTGGCCATTAGGTATAATTGAAGATATTAAATCCTCTTCGGACGGCATCGCTCGTATTGTGGAGATACGCACAAAAAATGGCACTTACATTCGACCAGTGGTAAAACTGTGTGTTTTACCCTCCCAATAATTCGCACCTTTTGTTTTTCTCTTACGCATGTCTACTTAGCATGTGTAAATCTAATTCACACTCTTATTTTTTTTCATTCTCTTTTACATGCGTATTTAATATTTATTTATTCCAGACATCCGTGATTAGTCACTGGATGCATTATTACCCGCACCCTTGCTCCAACCCGCACCCTTGTTTTTTACCCGCACCATTGATTTTACCCGCATCATTCACCCAACCCGCAAGTTAAACAATTTATCCGTTTAACCTATATCCTATCCACACTATATGTATTTGTATATTTTCCGCATCTAATACTTATTTGTATTGTCTCCTATTCCTATTTCCCTTTAGTTCAGGAGCCTACAACTCCTGAAGGCCGGGGGGATGGTTCTTTTTTTCTGAGTCACTTAGAGGGTACCTCGCCTGACAATTCACGCCACTCTCGGGTGACTCGTCCCGCGGAGCAGTATTTAACCGATTTCGCGCCGAGGGCGCAAGTCACTTCTTTTCGCGCATTCTTAAAAGTAACTTATACTCCAGCTGTTTATAAAGTTCGCCTCGCACCAGTTAAAGTTACCGATTTGTACCGCACCGCACCACAAGATTATTTCGCAACACACAATTCAAAGGCAGCTGCTGAAGGAAATATAATTGAGGAAGAAGAACTGCCGCTCAATCGCCCGGAGGACGCTGGATTCTTAAGGTAGGACCTTTCTTTTGTGTTTCTGGAGAAAAGGCCAAACCCCAGGGTCTTCCACCCTCTTATTGTTTTTGTTCCTATAATTTAAATTCCACCCGCTCCGCCGTCACGAAATCTCATAGATATCCAAGAGTACCAGCGCACCGCTGGTGACGAGAATTGTTATAATTAATAATTAATTTTCTTCGCCAATATTACTAAAAATTGAGAAGTACGAAAAAAATTATAAACTTTGAAAGACTTATTCTCAGAAACTATTGGGAGTACAGAGACAACTCTAGTATCATATTGCAGCAAATTTAATCTACTTTATAAACGCCATAAGAAAGTTTTTACAAAAACTAGTCGTTTAGGGTTATAATCGCCAAAATTTGAAAAATAAACGATTTTTTCGCGGTTTTTTCGATTTTTGACAAAGTTGCGTTCGTCGCTCGAGGTCACAAACTTGGGACAATCATTAGGCCAAGGAGTATTACACGACTCAAATGGATTTATCCGTTATTTGATAATATAACGGAGTGAGCGCAAGGTGTGCCTGATGGTAAGCAACACACCGGAGCCTGCGCAGTTATATATAATAAAAATACATTGTAACAATTTATTTCATTATTGTCATGATGTTTGTCCCCAGTGACCTCTTCACCAAGTGAAGTGATATTCAAGAAAGTTGGCATTTCTGAGTCATTTGATCTAACTGGAGAGATAGGCTAGCTTTTATTAGGATTAATAGTCTTCAAAGGACAATAAACGAGTAGTGACTGGACGCTAGTTTTAATATAAATTTTAATCTACGTCTGTTACTCGGAGTTATATGGTTATTTATCTTTTGGTCTAGAAACTTTGCCCTTCAAACCGCTAAATACGATTCTATTATTTTTTCTAAAAACTTCTAATACTGGTATTAAAATGAGACTCTAATATACTTGTTTCATAAGAGGAGTATTTAAATAACTAAGAAATAAATATTTTGATCGTCATTCTTTTTGATCTTACATCTGAACAGTTTATTGAATTATCCATATTTACAGACTTCAGAGAAATTAGTATTATAGGATTTGGTAAAATCCCAACTCGTCCTAAATAAAATATCTTTTGTAATGATATATTTGACGAACCCTTTCAGAAAACTCTGATAAAACCTTAAATCTGTGTAATAAGGTCTAAAATTAGGTTACCACGGAAACCTGCCATTAAAACCCTGTTCGTTCTTCCACGTGATCTCCACATCTTACACGTGTTACTTCTCACCATGGAATATCAGTAGCTAGATAATGTAACGAGTACGTAAGTTTGTATTTGTTATTACAAAAATCCACGTAAATCGGATCATTATTCTCGGAGTAACCGGTGTACAATGATGTACCCATGTACATATTATTTATTGTACCTACATAAAAAATAAACTATATATTGATAGCTTCCTCCCGTTGAATTTGGTTAAAAACTAAATAACAATGAAAACTATACTACATAATATATTTAAATAACTACTTACAGACTTACACTTAGATCTCCTAGGTATTAATTTAAAAAAAAAAAAAAAAACCTTTATTCAGACATCTTATACAAAATTTACATATTGGTTTATTAAAAAAACATTATTTTATTTGACACCTGTCTATGTGCCCTTATAGGCAAAGGCCTCCTCCAACTGTTTCCATTTTCCTCTATTTTTAGCAACTGTTGTCCATCCACTTCCAGCTGCAATCTTTATTTCATCCACCCATCTTCTTGGTGGCCTTCCTCGTATGTTTAATTTTATATTTTTGCTTATTTCCCTTTTATTAGTTCTTGTTATTCTTGTTTTTCCAGTTGTAGATATTTGTTCATCTCTGGTTTTTAACATTTCTTTTGTTTCATCTGTTAGCTTTAACAGTTTTCACAACAGGTATTAATTAAGTTTGTATTAATTATTTGTGCCCTGTAGTTCGTAAAAGACTTCAAAGATTTGAACAGTTTTACATTTCTTTTACTTTATGGCTTTTAATAAAGAGTTTTCTTATCTTATCTTAACATCGCATCGGCACAAAGTTGCCAGTTTATAAGTCTTTTATCGGATACATGTTGGATAGTGCATATAATTTTTGTATTTAAAGACATTTTATATACTGTCATTAATAACTCTTGCGACGTTGGCGTTGTCTCTGTAGGGATTAGAAAAAATCGATTACTGTCTTTTCCTTAGAAATTTTCAGGACATTAGACTACGTAGGTATTGCTTAACTTTGCTTTTAAAATTTCAGCAGAAGCAATTTTTAGCAAAAACATCCATTAATTTACATTAGAAATAAATATTTATTTTTTATATAATTAGCTGTCAGACTCGGTGTATAAAATATTCAGTATGGTAATGTCGCCAGCATGCTTGGTACGCTTTTAACAGGTAATGGGTTTCCTTTTCCTACTAATATATGGACATCGGTTTATGGATAATCCAGATGTACTTTGCATAAGTAGTTCGGTATGTAGTGTAGTTCTCATTGTAATTTGTATTTTTTCTACCTTTAAAAATAGAACATTTTGTCAATTTTTTTTTATTTGTGAAAGATGTACAAAGTTAAAGCTAGCTTGAAATTACTAGTTCATTCGACTCGGTACCCAGCTTCAAGGGAAGGCTCTAAGAAGGAACCTGGAATATTCCTGAATTTCTGGAATTTTATTTCATTGATAAAGTGAGTAATCCTTATTACAATCTTCAAAGAAAATATTAAGGTGACCTTTCTATTTTTAGTATTCCACGGCTTACCCTCCCTCAGGTGGGGGTATTATATTCTTGACACGGCTGTAATAGTTTATTTGTCATCACATTTTTGTAGCACATGGTGTTTTCTTTATAGTGAGGGTGAACGCTCTGGAAGTATTTGTGGAATAAATAGCTGGATATTAAAATATCTGATAAAGTAAATAGTTTAAATATTTTGAAGTGAAAAGTTCTGGATTCGCGTTGAGCACGTTTTAACGTCTTATAGATTCGAGTATTGTAGCTGAGGCAGAGCAGCGGGACACGCTTTTCAGATGGGTGAAATCTTGTACGCTCGCTTCACTGACAGGCGAAATAACAGAATATCAGAAGCATAGTAGGTATATTTGTAGAATTTAATAGGCAATCTCTGTACATTGGCAGTTGAGTGAGCAGCAAACAGGTGGTATTTCCACTGGTGCCCAAATTTGATGCACTAGAAAGTAGTTGCACTTTTTTTAATGAATCTTTGGCAGTTTGCTTCAAATGCTTGGCCAAGTTTGAGCTAACGCAAAAGGAACGCTAGTTGCGTCAAATAATTCTGAATCGCGAATTGTGAAACCATTGTTTAATTATGAGTTGAAATTGCGAAAGCTTTAAACTTTTAACTATACAGCTACTTTTTATGAGTGCAACTTGTAAATATATGACAAATACGCGATATTTTTCATGTGATTACTTTATGTAGTGGTAGGACTCTTGGCAGAGTCCACCTGGGGAAGTGCCACACCTTTGCCAGTTATTGTACCGCCAAGCAGTAACGTGCAAACATTACTGTGTTCCGGTTTGAAGGGCAATGTATCCAGAGAAATTACTGTGCTTAGAGATATAACACCTTAGATCTCTGGGTGGCGAGCGCAGTGCAGTGCTAGGTAATGTTTTGGACTCTTCAGGTTCCAATAGCTGCGTGTCACTGTGCTGTTATGTGGTAGGCATGTTGCTTACCATCAGGCACATGTCCTGCTTGTCTTGTCACTCGTGATTTAAAAAAAAAAAATTACATGGAGCTATTTCTCGATTCTAATAACTTTATCAAAATATCGTGTACCCTCATCACCATATACCCACGGTAAATACTAGTGATACGCGGAGCATCCGAACAGTTTACATAACGTTTGAGTTGAATACAAGCAAGTCAACATTTGCAACTCAAACAAAACAAGATGGAATTTTTCAAAGTCACCCGGAGCCAAAGTTGAAGTCCCTTTAATCAGCAACCCTCTCATGTCGAAGCTCTTTATTGGCTCTACCTCCATGAAGTTGCGAAACTTGGGGCAAACAGTATATCGCGTTCTTTGCAGAATACAAACATTACAGTACAGCTGCTTATTATTCCGGACTGTGCGTATTTGCGTGGAAAACAAGTGTTCTCTAACCTGTCTGCTTTAAATGGTGCGATGCGATTTAGTGGTTTACCTTTTTTTAAACCTTTAAAACCCTATGCAAAAACGATGAGTTGAAATAAATTTGCCGTAACTCTGGGAGTGTGCCTATCTCTGGCATTGTTGCTCTCAAACGGACGATTTGATTCTATTTTTATTGAAGTGTGATTTATTTGGAAGTGCCGTTCGATACCTTTGAAAAAAATCATTCCAATATGGCCACCGCTACAAAATGGCGGATTTTATATATTATGCAGAATACAAACAGTACAGATGTTTATTATTCCGAGTTGGGCGTATTTGCGTGGAAAACAAGTGTTCTTTAACCTGTCTAGTTTAAATTGTGCGATGCGATTTAGTGGTTAACCCTTTTCTAAGCCCCGATGAGAAAACAATGGATTGTAAGTTTAACGTTTCTTTGAATGTGTTTCTATATTCGGCACCGTAGCTCACAAACGTATGAACTGATTTTAATTATGATTTTTTGGATTGAAAGGTGATTTTGTGACGTGTAATGTAATGTATGTTACCAATAAAGAATCTGAATCTGAATCAGTCTGTAGAAGTTCTTTGAAGCTAAGTTTTATGAAATTCAGTCCAATGTAACTGCCGATACAAAATGGTGGATAACATATTATAAAATATTTACAAAACTTTCTCAAAATTATTATCACAATCATGAAAGGGATACTATTAAAATACTACAAACTACAGTCAGTAAAATCAGTCAGCCTAAAAATGAAAAAAAATATATACAAAAATGCTGCCTTTTTAGAGCTATAATATTATAGATAACATATATGTACATTGTACATACAGATATTCATTCAGAAGTACACCACTTGAGCCCCAAGCGGCCAAATTTGGGCAAAATCGGAATTGGGACTTTAAAACCTTATTTTTACATGATATACAAACTCGGTTATTAGTTTATTTTGATGCCTAAGAGATAGGCGATAATATTAATTAGTACATTGTCGTTTACCGACACAAAAAATTTGCTTTAATTTTTGAGTAATGTTTTTTGTGTGACGTCGCGACGCCGGCGGCGGCGCTTGTTGGGCTAGATAGATTTAAGCATCTCTCTTTTAACGTTAAGGTTTCAAAAGTATTAAGTTTGGCAGTATTCATTTTATTGTAAATCCCACAGCAAAATTGTTAACACCTTCAGATTATAAATAATCTAACGCGTAAGATTATAATTCTACTTTTGATTCGGTTAGGCTAGTGTATGATTTGACAGTGGCATTTACATAACTGGGAACGCCCGCCTTTTTACTCACATATTTCTTGATCCTGTGATTTTCCATATATTATTGTCTAATTTAATTCCAACCCCCTCAGCAGCTTTTGCAATGAAGACTAACAAAGTTTCTCATAAATATTCATAAAATTTCGCTTATATAATTATTAAGATGTATGATCAAAACCGTTTTCGATATAATTTTCAATCGTACTGTATAAGTGAGCCGCACTGAGAGCCCTATTATGGGCAGATCACGTCGACTGGAAGCCGCACGGGGAAAAATTAGGGCGAGTTTTTACCTTCTGCGCGGCGACAGAACGACATATTTCACTCAAGGATACAACCTCGCGGCTCGGGGTGACGAGAACAAACCTTGAAAAGGGTACGATTGGGGATGTTTGAAGACCAAACGCGTGGCATTCACTTACAAGCTCTTTCTTAATGTTTTAACCCATCACATAGTATAAAACAAAGTCACCTTCTCTGCCCCTATATCCCTATGTATGCTTAAAACTACGCAACGGATTTTGATGCGATTGTTTTAATAGATAGAGTGATTGAAGAGGTACGTTTTGCATCCGTGCAAAGCCGGGGACGCTAGTTGTAGATTAAAGTAGTTCTCTATAGGAAGTGAGAAAGTGGGTAGAGGAATATGTCTGGCCGTGAATAACTGCAGTTTACTCGAGAAAATGGTAGGCACCTACATGAAACTATATTGAATTATAGGACATGATAAGGTAGAATAACTACCCTGCAGAGTGTATCTCTACCTAATTCACAATAAAACAACTCTGTTATATAAACCGTCATATTTGAACAACATTTACATACCTCTATATATTGCTATTAGTATATTATTTTACTATAGTAAGTAATAGTAATAATAATATTTATTGACAAAACACACACCAGATACATTTCCACATTACAATACAATTAGATGTTTCACCAATATAAGCATGTAAGAACTATTTATTTGCTAATTCTGAAGTTGACACCCAGTTACCTATGCTAGGTGTAACCTGTGATACAGGTAACTGTTTATCTAAAATGGCACAGTTTAATCAGTCACATGTAACATGTAAGTAAATTGCTGTGGCGGTATGTACAAGTTTGGTCAAATAAGTGAAAAGTTATAATTTATATAAATGCGAAACTACCCTCATTTCACAAATTAATTTTGAGACAGCATAAAAAGATAAGTATAATAAGGGCAATGTTAAGATTAGCATGAATGTATTTGATTGAGTTATTTTTATATAGTATTATTGTATTTAGACTAAATAGTAATGTCATATCATTAATAATATGGCTAAGCACAGCATAGATAAACAATTTGATTTTAATTAGGGGGAGGGGTGGGGTAAGGGAAGGAGAAGGAACTACGTAAGTATGGTTAAGAGTTTTTCTGTCTCGTGATAGTCAAGGGTCCTCAGTAAGCTTGTTATGGTCTGTTTCAATTCATAAAAATTTAGTTGTGTTAAATTGGTAGTTAGGGACAATTTATTATAGAGATAACATCCGAGGAAACAAGGGAATTTATTGCTAAATTGTGTTCTGAGTGGTAAGATCTGAAATACTTTGTCCACTCGACGCTTGCAAGACAAAGGGTCGAGATTTGATGGAGGACGAAGTTTGTGTTGCCTAAGAATAAGTCTCAGAATGAACAGCTGGTGCACTGTCAAAACTTCACACTCACTGTACAGCGTTTGGGTTGGAAATCTAAACGGCAACGATTTCATTACCTTTAGTACTCCACGCTGTGCTATTTCTAGAGGTTTCATGTGAGTCCGCGCGCACCCTCCCCAGCTATCAATACAATATCCCAAAATCGATTGACATAATGCATATTAGACATTTTTCAAAATTTTGTCATTGGCAGAACTGCGAATATTTCTGAATATAGCCATCAGCTTTCGGACTCTCTTTGTTAGGGCGTCCACATGAGGTCGAAAAGTTAACGTATTGTCCAAAGTAACTCCGAGATATCTCATCGTATCTACTCTTTCAATACATGGACAGTCACAGATCTTCCCAGAATCCATGCCAGCCTGAAGGTTGAGAGAACACTGATGGTATCTAATGCTGAAACGTTCCCCTGGTTGGGACTTTTTCTTCATTGAAAAGGTCAATGAAGAAAAAGATAAAATTGAAATATAAACTAAGCCCTGAATTGAGGGCGTTGCAGTTTTGCGATGTGCGTGTTCGACGTCAAACTTTAGCATTCAAAACCCTACACACACGCTTACATCTATTTATTTAAGCTTAACTAACATTTTTTGCTATATGGACAGCTGCAGTATGGAATGCGTTTTGGAAGTCCACGAAAATTACAATCTTGCTGTCATTTAGTCCAAAATGAATTGGTTTTCTCGAGATAAGCGCACTCGGTCTTATTCGTAACGTAACGTATTGTCGTTCAACTTCGAGCGAGATGCGGTCATGGGTAAAATCTATAATGATCGATAAAAAACCATATCCATTCAGGCAACGTATTCTTCTGTTTACATATGATTCTATTACGATTCTAGGAACAAAATCTCTTCGTTCAAGTTTTTCTAACGTCAGTCAAGAAATGATGTCGCTTATATGAGCTACGCATAGTTAAACAGTAGAAAGCCAAGATAGCAAGGTTTTTAAACAATGAGAATTAGCGCATTTTTTCTGTCAAGTAACGTCGAAACTAACATTTTACAAGTACTCTTTTGCCCATGGCCATTTTACTGACTACAACATTGGGAAATAATTAGAAATTATTTTGAAAACAATTCGTTCTTGTGCGTTCTATTGAAGTTTATCTGTTTAGATACAAACATCATTACCTACTTGTCAGCATAAAGCGCAGTAAATTGGCTAGCCTTCTCTCTGTCATTTCACCTGCAAACCAATTTGCGTCCGAGGGGGAAGCCTGTCGGAGTTGCCTTGAAGATATTTATTTGCCCTGGCCTTGGAAACTAACAAGTAGTTGGAGTAGTTTGAAACTGTATCGAGGAGTAGAAATTTGTAAAGAAACAGATTTTGTATCTAAACTATGAGTGACATACAGTCCGCGTATTCGTAAGAGGTAACCGTCGCTTATGACTATATCTTATACCTTTATCCGAGCAATTCTTGTATATCTTCTATATCTATCTATACTTACTATACAGTCATATCTTCTATAATATAAAAATGAATCGCAAAATGTGTTGGTAAGCGCATCACTCAACAACGCCTGGGCCAATTTGGACAATTCTTTTTTTAAAATGTTTGTTGAAGTCCAAGGATGGTTTTTACGGCGAGAAAAGATCAAATAATTACCGGGAAAGCCCTAAAAACAGCCCTTTTCTTTTTCCCATACAAACGTAACCTAACTAAAACGTTAAGGCAATTTAAGCTTTATAGATATGTAATAAAGTTCATATTAAAAAAAGTGGTTTCCCATACAAACGTTTTCTAACTAAAATTTTAAGGCAATTTAAGCTTCATTGCTATGAAATAAAAATCATATTTAATTACAAGCACTCACTTATGTCTAAGCAATATATTTATGTGTGTTCCTAACGTCAAGGAGTCAATTTGCACTTTATTACTGCTGCACAAGGTTCAAATTCCATCATATCCATTGATTTAGTTTCGCCACGCGATGTAAAATGCGTCAGTTTTCACCAAAAAGAATGTAATGTTTTCACGTCATTGTATCAATCAAGTGTCAGTCAAACACAAACGGCGTTCTCAAAATTGTTTTATTATTTTGAATTATTAATTTAATATCCCTATGTGTGTAAAATTATTTAATACATACGTTTTCCAACGGGCTGTTCTGTGAAAAATACTGTGCTCCAGTATTTTTGGAGTAAAACTAACGGACAGAATACGAAACACTATACTGCGTTCCAAAACCGGAGTAGCCGATCGATGTGACTAAAAAAGCAGCCAATTTGAAGTGTGATCGCATTGCTGCATGTCGGATGATCTAATGATCATGATCATAATGGCCTAATGGCTAAAAAACGGACGACACGCGGAGGAAGCCAGATTGCAAACGACGACGCGGCAGACCAAAGCAGAAGACAAACTCCACAAATTTCCGATATTTGTGGAGGTTGTCTCCACGGGAGACTGGGCTGTATTAGCCATAGAAACGGAAAAGTGGAAGGAGAGTATGATAGCCGTTGGCCAACATTGAGACAAAATAGCCAGATGATAAATAAATATTAATATTATGTAAACGAGTTAGATGTAAATGAATTAAATTTCAAAATTCAAGACAATTAACAGTTGTATCGGTAGTTAAAATGATGCGAAATATGCTATACAAAATACTGAACAACGTGTTAGAAGCAACTAAACTGAAAGGAAAGTATAAAGGAGAAGACCATATTTCGTGGTATCAATACCACGAAACCCAATGATTCCGATACGACTGATGTACCTTATCTTAATACGCTCAGCGCCAAGCCCTATATGCAAATACCACCAAATTTTCATAACTTTATTTTTTTGTTATTTTAGTGTTGTGAATTGTGAGGTGTTAAAATAGTATACAAAATAATCACACCCCCTCCCCCATCATCCCTTTCTTTTTTACGGGTGTATATATTTTTTGATACACGTGGATACAGGCCATATGGATATATATAAAGATACACACTCCGTAACATTATTTATCTTTGTTTCTCTCTTAAATGCACATTTATTATTAAACCAAATATTATCTCAAGAAACTTACTATCACTCAATTCAGGGAACAAATAATTTTAGTTTTACTAAAACGATCTATCTGTCAGTTAGCCGGAGATGAAGTATCATCAACCCCTATTATGACAATAAGACCGTCTAATAGAAAACATTATCTAATAACAAAGTTGGTGAGAAAATTGTACACTGAAGATGTGCAGAGGTGCTATAAACAGTATGACAGGAAAGTTATTGGTGGCAAGACTTTCAGAGCAGCTCAAACAACTACAAAATGCTCTGTATGTGAAAGTTTTCTGTTTAAAAAATGTTTCAGTAATATTCACTGATTTATTTTGAACTTAAAATATTGATTATTTAGTTTCTAAGTAACTTTCTTTTTTTTGAATAAAATTATTTCAAAGTGATTTTTATTTTTCTCTTAATATCTCCTTAACTGATTGTCCGTTTCCCAACCCAAAACAACTGGGAAAAAGTATAGAAAGCTTTTTTTTTTACATTTATAGGTTTACACTTGGCCACCATCTCGCCTGATGTTAAGCGACGATGCGGTCTAAGATGGAGCTCGATTTGAAGACACCAAGATTATAACCATCGGGAAAAACCCGCTCAGGCAACTCATTCCACAGTCTAGACGTTCATATCACAAAAGTAGAGTCAAACCTCTTTGTTCGTGTCTTTGGAACAGCAACCATGAAACGATGCCTCTTCTTCGAGCTACGAGAAGTCCGATAGAAAAAGGGCTAGGTGGTATTAGATCATGCAGATCAGATGCACACTCTCCGAAGTGTATCCGATAATAAACCCATAAGCTAGCAATTTTTCGGCGATGTTCAAGACTTTGCAGTTTTTAGGGTTCCGTAAAACATAAAAGCGGAACCCTTATAGATTCGTCATGTCTGTCTGTCTGTCTGTCTGTCCATCCGTATGTCACAGTCACTATGAGAACTACACTGTTGAAACTTGACAAGTAGATGTATTCTGTGAACCGCATTAGAATTTGTACAAAAAAAATAAAAAAAATAAAAATTAGGGATCCCCCCCATACTGGGAACTGAAACTCAAAAAAAATTTTTCATCAAACCTATACGGTATGGGGTGTCTATCGATAGGTCTTCAAAAATGATGTTGAAGTTTCTAAGATAATTTTTGTCTACACTGAATGATTTGCGCGAGAGACACTTCCAAAGTGGTAAATGTGCCCCCCCCCTCTAACTTCTAAAGTAAGAGAATGAAAAAACTAAAAAAAATATATGATGTACATTACCATGCAAACTACCAACGAAAATTGGTTTGAACTCGATCTGATGAGTAGATTTTTTTAGGACGTCATAAATACACTATTATTAAAACTTCGATCAAAGTTACAACAAACTACAAGAACTATGTGTACTATGTATATTATGTTACTTGCTGCAACGGAACCCTTCATGGGCGAGTCCAACTCGCACTTAGCTACTTTATTTTGGATCAGACGTGCGCATTTCGGATAAACACTGCTTTAAATGTGCCAGGTAATCAAACAAAACACATCGTAGATCACAAAGCACTACAATGAAAATAAAACTGATGTTTGGTAATAACTTGAGTACTTAACAATAAAGAGATTACTTGCTTTTAAAAGCAATACGTTCAAATAAATATGTTATTAATGAAATACTTACTTAATGCGGTTCACAGAATACATATCTTACCAAGTTTCAACAGTATATGTAGTTCTTATAATTTCGAAAAAAGTGGTTGCGACATACGGATGGACAGACAACAGACATAATGAACCCATAAGGGTTCAGTAAGTACGTATTACGGAACCTTAAAAATGGATCTTTGTAATGTATGTAGGCTCATAACTTTTGAATGACTGCACCAAATAGGATGATTCTTTGTTTGTTATTGTCGGGACCAGATTTGTACAGCAGAAAGTTTAGAAAATGTAGAAGAAAAAATACATGGTGGTACGAAGTTCACCGGGTCAGCTAGTAATTATAATAAAACTGTAGCGGGTCGAATTCTGTACATTGAAGATATTTTGAAAAAAAAATTTTGGGGGCACTCCATAGTCGATACTGATGGCGAAACTGCATTTTTTTCTTTCATGTCTGTCTGTCTGTCTGTCTGTCTGTCTGTCTGTCTTTCTGTATAGGGAACTCTCATCACGCCTAAACTACTGATTCAATTCAAATGAAACTTGACATGATTTAAGTTCATACTAAGTAGATGGTAGCTGTCTACTTTTAATCCTCAAATTCTGCACGGTTTTCTTGCAGGAAGGGGTGAAAGTCAGAATGTGTATTTGGTTGTAACTCATGTTTGCGTTGTTCAATTTCGTTAATTCTTATTTTGTTAGAAAGAACATATTTTTTATATAGTTCCATCAAAATTATTGGTCAGGTGGATTGGAAATTACATAGAAATTAAATAATAACGGTAATAATAAGTTCGGTACATACTAACTTCAAAGTAATCTGTGACACTGTAAACAACAGGGATGTAACGGAGGTTATTTTGCCGGAACCGAAGGCGGAATCGGAGTTTTAAAATTTGATTTATTGGAGTCGGATTTGAAGTCGGAGGCATAGGCAGGATTATTAGAAGTGGTGGCAGGAATGACATTTTTATTGGGTTTTTTTTGCCAAACACGTGGACACGATAAGCATTGACGAGCAATTGATTTAGGAAGTTGCGATTTTGTATTTCCATTTACTATAGGGAATTATTTGCAATATTTATACACCTTACCTCCGATTGTAACCTCCTTTTTAAAAATTTTGGAGCCGAAATCAGAACCGAAAGTGTAGTAATCGAAAGTTCCGACTTATCGGAGTCAGTCTCATCCCTGGTACACACATCGCACTCAAATCCGCCATCCGTCAAGTAATAATATGACAATACCTTTCTAATGTCAAAGTCAAAGTTTTTTTTATCTATAATATAAAAATGAATCGCAAAATGTGTTGGTAAGCGCATCACTCAACAACGCCTGGGCCAATTTGGACAATTCTTTTTTTAAAATGTTTGTTGAAGTCCAAGGATGGTTTTTACGGCGAGAAAAGATCAAATAATTACCGGGAAAGCCCTAAAAACAGCCCTTTTCTTTTTCCCATACAAACGTAACCTAACTAAAACGTTAAGGCAATTTAAGCTTTATAGATATGTAATAAAGTTCATATTAAAAAAAGTGGTTTCCCATACAAACGTTTTCTAACTAAAATTTTAAGGCAATTTAAGCTTCATTGCTATGAAATAAAAATCATATTTAATTACAAGCACTCACTTATGTCTAAGCAATATATTTATGTGTGTTCCTAACGTCAAGGAGTCAATTTGCACTTTATTACTGCTGCACAAGGTTCAAATTCCATCATATCCATTGATTTAGTTTCGCCACGCGATGTAAAATGCGTCAGTTTTCACCAAAAAGAATGTAATGTTTTCACGTCATTGTATCAATCAAGTGTCAGTCAAACACAAACGGCGTTCTCAAAATTGTTTTATTATTTTGAATTATTAATTTAATATCCCTATGTGTGTAAAATTATTTAATACATACGTTTTCCAACGGGCTGTTCTGTGAAAAATACTGTGCTCCAGTATTTTTGGAGTAAAACTAACGGACAGAATACGAAACACTATACTGCGTTCCAAAACCGGAGTAGCCGATCGATGTGACTAAAAAAGCAGCCAATTTGAAGTGTGATCGCATTGCTGCATGTCGGATGATCTAATGATCATGATCATAATGGCCTAATGGCTAAAAAACGGACGACACGCGGAGGAAGCCAGATTGCAAACGACGACGCGGCAGACCAAAGCAGAAGACAAACTCCACAAATTTCCGATATTTGTGGAGGTTGTCTCCACGGGAGACTGGGCTGTATTAGCCATAGAAACGGAAAAGTGGAAGGAGAGTATGATAGCCGTTGGCCAACATTGAGACAAAATAGCCAGATGATAAATAAATATTAATATTATGTAAACGAGTTAGATGTAAATGAATTAAATTTCAAAATTCAAGACAATTAACAGTTGTATCGGTAGTTAAAATGATGCGAAATATGCTATACAAAATACTGAACAACGTGTTAGAAGCAACTAAACTGAAAGGAAAGTATAAAGGAGAAGACCATATTTCGTGGTATCAATACCACGAAACCCAATGATTCCGATACGACTGATGTACCTTATCTTAATACGCTCAGCGCCAAGCCCTATATGCAAATACCACCAAATTTTCATAACTTTATTTTTTTGTTATTTTAGTGTTGTGAATTGTGAGGTGTTAAAATAGTATACAAAATAATCACACCCCCTCCCCCATCATCCCTTTCTTTTTTACGGGTGTATATATTTTTTGATACACGTGGATACAGGCCATATGGATATATATAAAGATACACACTCCGTAACATTATTTATCTTTGTTTCTCTCTTAAATGCACATTTATTATTAAACCAAATATTATCTCAAGAAACTTACTATCACTCAATTCAGGGAACAAATAATTTTAGTTTTACTAAAACGATCTATCTGTCAGTTAGCCGGAGATGAAGTATCATCAACCCCTATTATGACAATAAGACCGTCTAATAGAAAACATTATCTAATAACAAAGTTGGTGAGAAAATTGTACACTGAAGATGTGCAGAGGTGCTATAAACAGTATGACAGGAAAGTTATTGGTGGCAAGACTTTCAGAGCAGCTCAAACAACTACAAAATGCTCTGTATGTGAAAGTTTTCTGTTTAAAAAATGTTTCAGTAATATTCACTGATTTATTTTGAACTTAAAATATTGATTATTTAGTTTCTAAGTAACTTTCTTTTTTTTGAATAAAATTATTTCAAAGTGATTTTTATTTTTCTCTTAATATCTCCTTAACTGATTGTCCGTTTCCCAACCCAAAACAACTGGGAAAAAGTATAGAAAGCTTTTTTTTTTACATTTATAGGTTTACACTTGGCCACCATCTCGCCTGATGTTAAGCGACGATGCGGTCTAAGATGGAGCTCGATTTGAAGACACCAAGATTATAACCATCGGGAAAAACCCGCTCAGGCAACTCATTCCACAGTCTAGACGTTCATATCACAAAAGTAGAGTCAAACCTCTTTGTTCGTGTCTTTGGAACAGCAACCATGAAACGATGCCTCTTCTTCGAGCTACGAGAAGTCCGATAGAAAAAGGGCTAGGTGGTATTAGATCATGCAGATCAGATGCACACTCTCCGAAGTGTATCCGATAATAAACCCATAAGCTAGCAATTTTTCGGCGATGTTCAAGACTTTGCAGTTTTTAGGGTTCCGTAAAACATAAAAGCGGAACCCTTATAGATTCGTCATGTCTGTCTGTCTGTCTGTCTGTCCATCCGTATGTCACAGTCACTATGAGAACTACACTGTTGAAACTTGACAAGTAGATGTATTCTGTGAACCGCATTAGAATTTGTACAAAAAAAATAAAAAAAATAAAAATTAGGGATCCCCCCCATACTGGGAACTGAAACTCAAAAAAAATTTTTCATCAAACCTATACGGTATGGGGTGTCTATCGATAGGTCTTCAAAAATGATGTTGAAGTTTCTAAGATAATTTTTGTCTACACTGAATGATTTGCGCGAGAGACACTTCCAAAGTGGTAAATGTGCCCCCCCCCTCTAACTTCTAAAGTAAGAGAATGAAAAAACTAAAAAAAATATATGATGTACATTACCATGCAAACTACCAACGAAAATTGGTTTGAACTCGATCTGATGAGTAGATTTTTTTAGGACGTCATAAATACACTATTATTAAAACTTCGATCAAAGTTACAACAAACTACAAGAACTATGTGTACTATGTATATTATGTTACTTGCTGCAACGGAACCCTTCATGGGCGAGTCCAACTCGCACTTAGCTACTTTATTTTGGATCAGACGTGCGCATTTCGGATAAACACTGCTTTAAATGTGCCAGGTAATCAAACAAAACACATCGTAGATCACAAAGCACTACAATGAAAATAAAACTGATGTTTGGTAATAACTTGAGTACTTAACAATAAAGAGATTACTTGCTTTTAAAAGCAATACGTTCAAATAAATATGTTATTAATGAAATACTTACTTAATGCGGTTCACAGAATACATATCTTACCAAGTTTCAACAGTATATGTAGTTCTTATAATTTCGAAAAAAGTGGTTGCGACATACGGATGGACAGACAACAGACATAATGAACCCATAAGGGTTCAGTAAGTACGTATTACGGAACCTTAAAAATGGATCTTTGTAATGTATGTAGGCTCATAACTTTTGAATGACTGCACCAAATAGGATGATTCTTTGTTTGTTATTGTCGGGACCAGATTTGTACAGCAGAAAGTTTAGAAAATGTAGAAGAAAAAATACATGGTGGTACGAAGTTCACCGGGTCAGCTAGTAATTATAATAAAACTGTAGCGGGTCGAATTCTGTACATTGAAGATATTTTGAAAAAAAAATTTTGGGGGCACTCCATAGTCGATACTGATGGCGAAACTGCATTTTTTTCTTTCATGTCTGTCTGTCTGTCTGTCTGTCTGTCTGTCTGTCTTTCTGTATAGGGAACTCTCATCACGCCTAAACTACTGATTCAATTCAAATGAAACTTGACATGATTTAAGTTCATACTAAGTAGATGGTAGCTGTCTACTTTTAATCCTCAAATTCTGCACGGTTTTCTTGCAGGAAGGGGTGAAAGTCAGAATGTGTATTTGGTTGTAACTCATGTTTGCGTTGTTCAATTTCGTTAATTCTTATTTTGTTAGAAAGAACATATTTTTTATATAGTTCCATCAAAATTATTGGTCAGGTGGATTGGAAATTACATAGAAATTAAATAATAACGGTAATAATAAGTTCGGTACATACTAACTTCAAAGTAATCTGTGACACTGTAAACAACAGGGATGTAACGGAGGTTATTTTGCCGGAACCGAAGGCGGAATCGGAGTTTTAAAATTTGATTTATTGGAGTCGGATTTGAAGTCGGAGGCATAGGCAGGATTATTAGAAGTGGTGGCAGGAATGACATTTTTATTGGGTTTTTTTTGCCAAACACGTGGACACGATAAGCATTGACGAGCAATTGATTTAGGAAGTTGCGATTTTGTATTTCCATTTACTATAGGGAATTATTTGCAATATTTATACACCTTACCTCCGATTGTAACCTCCTTTTTAAAAATTTTGGAGCCGAAATCAGAACCGAAAGTGTAGTAATCGAAAGTTCCGACTTATCGGAGTCAGTCTCATCCCTGGTACACACATCGCACTCAAATCCGCCATCCGTCAAGTAATAATATGACAATACCTTTCTAATGTCAAAGTCAAAGTTTTTTTTATAGCGAATAAAATCACGTTGGTAAGTAACCTAGGTACGTGACATCAACTCTAAATTAGATATTAAAAAACCGGCCAAGTGCGAGTGGGACTCGCGCACGAAGGGTTCCGTACCATAACCAAATAAATGGCGAAAACTTATTTTATTATATGGGAGCCTCCTTAATCATTAATTATTTAAAGATAACATAAAACGAAATATTGTGTGAACAGTTAAAGCGTCTACCTGTCACCATTATTAGTATCGAGCGAGAAACGGTAAAAAAATCAAATTTGTTCTATGGGAGCCCCCCTTAAAAATGTATTGTATGTTGTTTTTAGTATTTGTTGTTATAGCGGCAAAATTAATACATCATTTGTGAAAATTACAACTGTCTAGCTATCACTGTTCTTAAGATACATTCTGGTGACAGACGGACGGATGAACGGACTGACAGCGAAGTCCCAGTAATAGGGTCCCGTTTTTATTATATGGAAAAGAGGGAGGCGGTTTTTTTAATATTAACAAAAACTGGATGACAATATGTTTAAGCCCACTACCAGTTGGACGCGTGCCCAGCATGCTGGTGGCAGTACCACGCTGAAGTGCAATGTTTATGCGTTGGGCCAAATACACGCCAGCATTTTGGTCACGCGTTGCGTCGGCCAAGCGCTCGGAAAGGGTTTTAACGATGAGGTGAGCTCCCGGCCCCCATAGGCACGATGTCTCAGCCCCAAAAGTTTTAAATATAAAACCACTACCGAGGGTTGCAAATTTCCGCCGTTTGAGACGCTCAGCTAAATAAGCCGCTGCACTGGCCCTACTATGAATCTCTGGAAGATGTGATGGTGCCAGAGTATCGACGCAAGCTGCGTCTTACACTAGGGGCCTACTCAACTTCCAACTTTCAAGGCACAAAAGTCATGCCGTCAGGTCTTTTGCCATCGTCACGCGCCACTCCGGTTTGAGTACCTATGGCTGGGACAATGGCGGTGGAAAAAGCCAAAGTTTTGTGTGTGAATTGTTCACCAGTATCTATTTATCTGGACGAAGTAGTTATGGCTTCAAAAATTTGTAGAGAGAACTTTTTACTTGACTATTAGAAGTTAGTTGACGTGAAATGATAATAATTGAAGCCAGTTTTTGTTTTTTTTTTTTAAATAAGGAATGACGAGACGAGCAGAACATGTGCCTGATGGTAAACAACATGCCCGCCACATAACAGCACAGTGACACGCAGCTATCGGAACATGAAGAGTCCAAATCATTACCTAGCACTGCACTGCGCTCGTCACCCAGAGATCTAAGTTGTTATATCTCTCAGCCCTGTAATTTCTCTCGAAACATTGCCCTTCACCGGATATTTCTTGTTGTTTTGAAACCTTGTTCTTTCGAATATTATTTCAATCCAAATACTGTACTAAATTTAGTGTTTAATAAGCTTCGGTGACTAAAGCAGGCCGTTGTTTTTCTAAAATTGAATAAAATGTTATCTTACTACGAAGTATTATATGTATATTATGTAAAGGTATGATTTGGCTGGAATTTGAAACACAGATACTTTATAGTCTCATATACTATACCTATCATCTCTGATAAAGCATGGGCCCTAACGAAACAAATATATACGACATAACGACATTACCAATTAGATTGACATTTGAAACACACATGGCTTAGAGTCTAAAATATTACATCGGCTAATAAGTCTATCACCTACGTAGGCTATCATCCTGTAAAAATGTATAAGTAGGTAAGTATCAGATCACGCACATCAGTTACATACTCTTCGTAATATATCCTATAAAAATCGTACAAACTTAACACTGCGGCTATGTTCGATACTCCACAACCTTACTAAGAGTATGTTTGATGTTGCTAAAATATAAAATATGAAGTTGCTAAACTCGAATAAACATATTTTTGTGTAGAAAAACAAATTCACTCGGTTTGTGTAATGGCCAGCCATCCAAATATTTTTAGGTAAGTACTACTAATGTACTAATAAGGTCGCAAGATCAACGTACGCGAACGAAGTAGCGGGTTCAGCTAGTACGAGTATATTATATTATAGAACCTGAATCTCGGAAACGGCTCGAATGATTTTGATATGTATGCAGGGGCTTCGGGGGCGAAATCGATCTAGCTAAGTCTAATTTTTAATAAAGTGGCCAAGTGCGAGTTGGACTCGCCCATGAAGGGTTCCGTTGCAGCAAGTAACATAATATACATAGTACACATAGTTCTTGTAGTTCGTTGTAACTTTGATCGAAGTTTCAATAATAGTGTATTTATGACGTATTTAAAAAAAAAACTACTCATCAGATCGAGTTCAAACTAATTTTCGTTGGTAGTTTACATAGAAATGTACATCATATATTTTTTTTAGATTTTTCATTCACTTGCTTTAGAAGTTAGAGGGGGGGGGACACACATTTTACCACTTTGGAAGTGTCTCTCGCGCAAATTATTCAGTGTAGACGAAAATTATTTTAGAAACCTCAACATCATTTTTGAAGACCTATCGATAGACACCCCACACGTGTAGGTTTGATGAAAAAAAATTTTTTGAGTTTCAGTTCTCAGTATGGGGGACAAACCTAATTTTTATTTTTTTTATTTTTTTCTGTTCAAATCTTAATGCGGTTCACAGAATACATCTACTTACCAAGTTCCAACAGTGTAGTTCTCATAGTTTCGGCAAAAAGTGGCTGTGACATACGGACGGACAGACAGACAGACAGACAGACAGACAGACAGACAGACAGACAGACAGACAGACATGACGAATCTATAAGGGTTCCGTTTTTACGTTTTACGGAACCCTAAAAACGACATTTATTGCGCGTTTTTAGACAATGAAAACCTGTCACATTTAACATTAGAATGCGAAGGTAAACTTCGCCGCGTTGCGCGACAGTATAATAGCTCTGACGGGGACTCAGCCAGTCATGAATTAGTTCTGGATTCGAATCTAGAAGGCTTCCCTTTTTTTTCAAGTTCCTTCTTATTTTTGAGAAAATCTTTAATTTGGAGCCTTTTGTCTGTATTGAAGTATATTTAGTGTTTAAACCGAGCAAAGCTCGGTCACTCAGGTACTTATTATTTAATAGAGATTAACGAAAGATGCTGACGACGTTTTGCCAGTCTGTAAAGGTATTTATTTACCCGTAAAGCGGCGCGGAACCCATATGGGTTTTTTAACCGGATATGACTCATCATATGAAAAAAAAAAAAAAAAAAATCTACCTACAAAAGAATTATTTAAAAAAAAATGAGGTTAGTTTTTACAAAACAAATAATAAGTGAAGGTTTATCATCAAAATTTTTTTCGCGGCAGGAGAATAAAAAAACTATTCATATAAATAAATAAATTTATAGAATTTGTCTTAACACTTGCTTTTAATCACGGGTTCAAATACCTTTCGTAAACTTTTATTATTGATGTTCATTCGAGAAGCGTTTGGAGGAAGGGAAGAGTAATAAAAAAATCCCTAGTCAAGGCTAAGGTGAAACCCCGTTGAACTTTCTGTCGGTAGAGGCACTAGTGATGGCGAGTCCGACATAGCCCATCTCTTCGACATCTCTGTCACTGTGTAAATACATTTCCTCTAAGTAATAAGAACGTTTGTTTGCAAATTTGGACTCAGTATAAGCAGCTTACTAAATGTTCCCATTGCTCGTACTCGGGCCAGTCTCTGGCAAGGAGAGATTTAATTGATGACGCGTGACGTCAAGTTTCTAGAAACAATCCAGTTTTCTCACAGTGTTTCCCGTCACCGTTTTTTAAGTTGACAGCATTTCGCACAAGACTTTGAAAAGACAGTGATGCACGTGGTATTTGGACCAGGGGCTCCAAATCGGGAGTTGCCGTTCTCCCGACTAGATCAGCCATAACTCCTACTGGACCAGTTTCTCTCTAACTTTCTACTCGCTCATCATACAGGGTTGTAGCTTCAGTGCACTTATGTAAATAGCCCTCGAGAGATACGCTCAACACATGATTATCTGATACGTTTGTTGTTTCAATCAGCGGAGAATTTATCGTCTTTCAACAAACATAATATTATGGGAATGTAGATGGTGGTTGCTGTTTCTCGCGGTTTGATCTTTGCATTAGTTTAGTTCAGTTTACAAGTTTACTATTCAAATCAACTTATAGTCCATTATGTTACAAAAATAGGTAGATACTGCATCTGTTCTATATGATAGAGCTAAGGAGGTTATTTGTTTGAACTCAGGAAAACAGGAACAGGACATTTAGGAGGATTATATACAGGAGAATTAAAATCAGGAACTGCTGTACCGATTTCGAAAATTCTTTCACTGTTGGATACTCGTATGTAGGTACGTGATCCTTGAGTGTTATAGACTATTATTTATTTTTTTTGTACCACGGGCGAAATTAGGGCGGACCGCAAGTACATAGGTATAAAATACATTATTTTATCGAAAAACTAGCGACCCGCCTTCGGCTCTGGCTTCGCACGGGTGCAATGCTGATACTAAATAAGCTACTAACTAAACTAAAGTAACCTAACTACTAAACTGAAAGTGTGACGCTAGATTTCAATTCACAGCCCACGAAAAATCTGTCTAGGCGCGCCAAAAGAAGTTTTCACTTCAAAAACGTATATACTTTTTAAATTATACTCTTTGATTAAAACTATATAAATACTTATTAAACTCTTTTATTATAACTCGCGAAAAAAAAGTTGTTTGATCGGCAACGTGAAATGTTTGACTGGAAATTATGTAAAACAGTTTATATGAGAAAATGAAATTGTTGTTTTTTACTATCTTTTTCGCGACTTTTCAATACTTTCTCGCCGATTAAACCTTCCCTTAACTACCACAAACATTTCAAAACCAAAATCAGCCAAAGCGGCCCAGCCGTTTTAGCGGAACCACGAACAGCAATTCATTTTTATATAATACTAGCGGCCCGTTCCGGCTTCGCTCGGACATAACCTAGACACTGTCTGTAGCGCCATCTGCCGGGATTATTTGTGAATTTAAACCATCTTCGAATACATACACAAAAAAAAACATTCAAATCGGTCCCGTCGTTTAGGAGTTCAATGTCAAATGATTAAATTACTAAAATGGCTATAAAAAACAGGGGTTCGTGATAAAAGGGTAAAAATTTAGGGTTGTATGTATTTTTTAACGCCACATTATAAAAAAATAAAAACAAAAAAAAATTACCAAAAATTAAAAAAAAAATGTTTGGGGTGAACAACCCCTAATACTTAGGGTTATGAAAAATAGCTAGTAGCCGATTCTCAGACCTACTGAATATGCATATAAAATTTGGTGAAAATCAGTAAAGCCGTTTCGGAGGAGTAAGGAAACAAACACTGTGACACGAGAATTTTATATATAAGATATCTATAGATTGCGGAGAGTGCACTACTGATCTAAACCTTGCCCTTTTTCTGTCAGACTTCTCGTAGCTTAAAAAGGTGAAATTGTTCAATTGATGTTCTTATTAACTGCATTTTAGTAACCAGAACATCCACGTGTGGAATACATTGCCTGAGTTTCTGGAATACGTTGCTTTGAATGGATAGATATTCTCTGATAAATAATCGAGGATTCTTAAAATCGAGAGAGAATTGGGTTTTATCAGGTAAACGCGCTCTATCGTACTCGTAGACCGTATCGTCGCTTAAGATCATGTGAGATAGCAGCTGTCAAGTACTAACTTGTTATCGATAAAAAAAACTTTTTGAGCTTGTTTTTTATCGTTTCGAGTCAGATAAAAAGTTGAATGTTTTTTCATTATTTATGTAAATAGGTTTTTACTAAGCCACCAACCAACCACCAACTTGCCGACCAACCGTAGGTAAATTATGTTGTATACTTGTATATTTATTATTGTATACTTAAGAAAATGAAAAAACGTTTATTTAGACAAATACTGAGTTTAAAAACGTTGACTGACAAATTACATATTTATATATAATATCGTAGGATCTACAATTTAGCACTTATTAAGTACCAATTTCCAGATTCCCAGTTATGAGTAGGTTCCAGCCGTTGCCGGGTCCAAGCACTGCCTAAGTAGGTACTGGGGCACGGCAAAGATAAGGAGGGCAATGTTTTGCCAGCGTGCACTGGATCCCACACTAGAGCTACCTGTGTTGTGGGATCAAGGTTCCCCGCTAAATGTATAGATTAATAACAGTGCCAAACGGGAAGCCATCGTGCGCGTACACTCTCCTTGAAAAAGGCCGCCGGACGCGGCCGAAACTCGAGTCGGATTGACCAACCTCATTACGCTTGAGTTACCCGTTTACCCAATCAATATAGATTAATAACAATTTTTCAAACTTTGATCAGTTAAACAGATGTATTATGTTGAATATATATTTTGTAGGAGACTATAAGTGTAATAAAAAATAAATGTTAGCAGGTATTTTTCCACAAAACACTATCAAATCCCAAACTAAGCAAAGCCTATGAGAGCTAGACGATTGAAATAATCACAACAATGTGATAAAGTAGACAATTTGTGTGTTTGTAAGAGTGTTTGGGTTTTCCCAAGTTTCTATATCTGTAAAGTCTGAACCATGGAACGGATTTATATGTCAATACAATGAAATTAAAAGCGTAGTTTGTGAAAATTACCTGGATTAAACTATATGCTATATTATGTCACTTTAAAATAAGTGGTCGTTG
The DNA here is from genome assembly GCA_963693475.1 of Ectropis crepuscularia. Lineage (NCBI taxonomy): Eukaryota > Metazoa > Arthropoda > Insecta > Lepidoptera > Geometridae > Ectropis > Ectropis crepuscularia. The sequence goes on from OY856341.1 coordinate 31,457,864, forward strand.
AGCTGCGGGTTGCACTGCAGAGCCTAGTTAGTATTTCAAATACTAAGTTAGAATGACTACTACTATACTACATACCCGACTAACTACTTACACGCATCTCAATCATCCTTAGACGGATGAAGATCTTGAGATAATGAAAATGACCAACAACATACTGTTAGTCGGAAGCGTACCTAGCATGCTGGTGGTATTATTACGCTGAATGGCGATGTTTATTTAATTTTAAGTTTATATAATGAGTGTTTCTATAAATGTTATAATTATCTACGTATTTACAGTTATAGGTATAAGTTTTATATCAGCACCTCCAATCTTCCAGAAGGACCTCAAATTTATACTGATAGCAGTAAGATTGAGGGTAAAGTTGGAGCTGCTCTAACATGGTGGGAGAACGGCAAAGAGGTTAAGAGCTCGACCTTCAAGCTCCACTCCGAATGCACAGTCTTTCAATCGGAACTCTATGCTCTTTGCCGGGCAACTCAAATGGTGTAAATGAGCGAGGACCCAGTAGTCAATGTCCTGAGTGACTCCAGATCTTCACTCGAACTGTTAAGTAACCCAAATACGAGTCACCTCCTGGCAAAGTGTATAAACGAAAACATTGGACAGATAAATGCTGAAGGAAGATCTCTTCGTCTTTTCTGGGTAGAGCGCATGTGGGCACCGTCGGCAACGAAAGAGCTGACGAACTAGCCAAATCAGCAGCTCTCACGGAATCATCCAGGGACTACGAGGAGATCCATTTGTCCTACGTCAAACGCAAAATCCGCGAAGAATCGGTCAAGAAATGGCAAGATCGATATGAGACCTAGGACACCGGAAAAGTCACCCAGACGTTCCTCCCCGATATAGCAAACGCATATCGAATGTTGAGACCATAAAACTGTCTCCCTTCCAGGTACAAGCGTTAACGGGACACGGAGGAATAGCAGAATACCTGTACAGATTTGACCTTAAGAGCAATCCTACATGCGAGTGTGACCCCGGCCAACCCGGAACGGTCTGGCACGTGCTCATCGATTGTCCCAGATTCATGGCCGCAACACATGAACTCAAATCTATGATCGACAGAAGGCTGGTTGTCTCGGATCTCCATAACATCTTAGCAGATCCAGATAACAGAACACGGCTCCTGTCCTTCATGGAGAGCTCATTCCGCATAGCGGCCAAGTAAAAAACTCCACAATCTCAAATACACGCCCCCCCCCTCGCCACCACACCCTGACCCGCTGTCCGTGGACGCCACATGGAATGAGGTTCCCGCCCAACATAACTCCTCGAAAAGTATCTCTTTCCAACAACTACTGGAGAACGCAGACCGAGGAGAGGCAGGGATCCGTATCCGCGGAGTGGCTCTCTTCATGGACAGCAACAAAGAAAGATTCGGAATAAGCTTTTGCTTCGCCTAGGTACAGAAACAAGCCCGTTTGTCACCTGGATTGTCTTGCCTGCTCAATGGGAGTACCGCAAAAGTTACAATGAAGCGGAAAACCTACGACGCCATGCCAGTGTGTGAGGTAGACGGCCACCGATTTCGGTTGGTGCGATCGAAAAAAAAAAACGATTGCACTAATAGAGTACTCGAAAGGTCGGACGCCTTTCACACAGGCAAGTGCGCTGCTCGCACATCTGAGCAGAAATGCAAGTGAAACACCCCGGGTGATAAGCGTGGATGCGATGGCAATCGAATACTCAAGAGCGCGAGTCGCAGACCGGCTGGGTTGCATTGAGGCCTCTAAACATCATGAGGTAGTCGTAAACGAAGATAGGGGAGAAAATCTGAGCTTTCTCAGAGTCCCTTCGCACGACCAAACAAATGTAACTGACAGCTGGGGACATCCGGTTCCTAGTTCGACCATCCAAACTGGCTCCGAAAGAGCACAGTAGAGGGCAGCCACGTAAAAAGCCGCAGCCAATCAAAACGGTTGCCAAGGCACGACCTTCGTGACTGCCTTCAACGCAGCAGCAAGGAGCATACTTCGAATCTCATCCCACTCATCAAACCCCTTGACGTCAAGGACCCCCAACGCAGCTTCACAGCAACAATTGAGCCGAACGAGACCCGACATGGGACAGGTTGAACCGCCCCGCTATGTCATGGCTTCGGAGCCGCGAAGTCATGCACGTAACGCCTTCATCGAATTCATAGCCACACTGAGAGCGACAAGACAAGTCAACCTCAAGACCTGCGAAAACATCATGCAGTCCTATAGGCTAGGAAGTGAAAGCCTTTTAAAGGCGAAACTCGAGGAGGCCGAAGCAGCCATTTACAATACTATGACAGGACAGTATATAAATAAAATAAATAAATAAATATTGGTGGACAATTCACACACAACACCATCTGACCCCAAACTAAGCAAAGCTTGTATGATGGCGGCCAGATAGCTGATATAATACTTATATAGTTTTAAATACATACTTATTATACATAGAAACACCCAGACACAGTGCAAACATTTGAATTAATCACACAAATATTTGCACTGGGTGGGAATCGAACCCACGACCCTCGGCTTCGCAGGCAGAGCTACTACCCACTAAGCCACGAGGCCGGCTAATATGGCAGCTTACTGTGCAGAAAATAGCTTCGTGACACTGAACGAAAAAGAGGCAGAGCGCGCGGGAATGCCAGTTTATGCGACACCACCAAACGACCCAATCGTAGTTACTGCCCGATGTACCAAGATTATGCTGGACGATAACATCCTTGAGATGGCCAAGACTATCGAAAGGAACTCAAACGTCAAAGCGGGTTGGGAAAACTGGAAGGTACCGCGAATACAGTGGGTCAACGGAGTTCCAGGATGTGGAAAGACAACATGGGTGATTAGACACTTCGATGTGGACAACGACGACATTATCACTACAACAACAATCCTTGAATTATGTAAAAATTATATAAGATTTGAAATGACAAAAGTCACGGACCCCGGAGTCTGTGGAGTGACAAATTAAAAAAAAAAAATGTTTTACATCAGCTATCTGGCGGCTATGGTAGTTCCTATACAAGCTTTGCTTAGTTTGGGATCAGATGGTGTCGTAAATGAGTTGTAAGCCAATACACCACCAATATACTTACGATACATGAAAACCTCGAGATACAGAATAACCATTATCCGTATTCATACACAAATAATAGTCCTGGATGGAAATCCAACCTACGACTTCTAAATCTTTGAGAAGATTCACTGCCAATTGAATCTATCTGGCTTACTTAGTTTGGGGTCAGAACCGATGGTGTTGTGTGTGAAATGTCCACCAATTATTCCGTGGACGGCGTGAAGAACTTGACATCTCGAAAATGCCAATTTTACAGGGCGACCATTTGAAAGTTTGATATCTTCTGTAGCGAGAATATTTGGAGTAAGCGTACATTTTAAACGTGTTTTTATGGATATTTGGTGCCCTCTTTCTAATGATTGCTTAAAATGTATGAAATAGTTTATGGTTTCTGTGATAATCGACATATCAAATGTTGTTTTTTTTGTGTTTATATGAACAACTCAACTTACAGAGCACATTTTTCACTATTTCAAGAGTTGTCAAGTTATTCACCACAAAATTTGTAAAAGTTTTGAATTTTTTTTCGATATTTTTAATAAAATTGAGTTTAAATGAAATTAATATGATCAATTGTAAATATATATATACATTTGAGAGTTACGAATTAGGTTTTATTTAATAATTTTCAAAGAATACATAAAAATTTTACCAAATTTTTAAAATTCTTGCAAATCAACCAAGATTTGCAAGAATTTATAAAAACTTTGATTTTTATTTTCATTTTTAATAAAATTGAGTTTTAATAAAATGTATATGATCATTTGTAAAAAAATATGTATATTTGAGAGTTATGAATTAGGTTTTATTTAATAATGTATTATCAAAATGATTAAAATTCTTGCAAATCTTGGTTATCATCGTCCATATCTGGGTCACAAGGTGCTTTATTAATAGTTTTGATATTAATGGAAAATAAATCCTTGAAAATCTCATCCCCAAATTCTAGAAGATCCATCATATCTTTCTTCTTCTTAGAGCTTCCTGGAATGTAATAATAAGTATTTTAAGTAGTAATAGCACCGCCATCCACACGCTTGCAGATTGTACAGAAGACCAAAGAGTACAATCGGTTCCTTTAACTAGCGTTGAACTATGAAAAGGCGTTTGACTCCGTCGAAACGCGTGCTGTTTTGTGATACTTACAGCGATCCCAAGTTAACTGGCGAAACATCGAGGTGATGAAGGGTCAATATGACGCCACTACGAAGACGGTACAAGTTTAAAACCAGCAAACAAAATATTTTCCTCAGCATCGAGGCAAGGGGATGTAATGTCTTCAAAATTGTTCTCCAACGCAGTAGAGGATATGTTTCAGATGCTGGATTGCACTAGACATGGTAACAACATCTATGGTGAGTCCATCTCTTACATACGATTTGCAAATGACATTGGTATAAATCTTGAATGACTGGAGTCTAACAATTGGTGCTGGACGGCTTGGCTGACTTTTCTCAACGCAACGGTATCCGGATGAACTTGGACAAAACCAAAGTCAGACGCAACCAGATCATTGCTCCAGAACCTATTGCCGTCCATGGAACTGTGGAGATAGTTCGACATATTATGTTTGCCTAGGGCAGACGCTCAAACTGGGTAGAAATATCTTTCAGAGTGAGGAAATGAAGAAAATCCAGTTGGGCTGAGCAGCATTTGGAAAACGTCGTCAAGTTCTAACCTATCCCACGGTGTCTGAAGAGAACAGTGTACAACAAGTGCGTCCAAACCGCTATGACTTATAGAGCTGAAACGTAAACACTGACAGTGAAAATAGTCCGTAAGCTCAAAGTCACTCAGCGAGCTATGGAAAGTGCTATGCTTGAGGTTTTCTGAGAAATTTTATCCGCAATAAAGTAATTCGTCAGAGAACTTTAGTCACCGACATAGCTAAGCGTATTAGCAAAAGAACTGGCAGTGAGCCGGTCACATCTGCCGCAGACCTCAAAACCGTTGGCGTAGTCGGGTTTTGGAGTAGTGACCGAGAATCGGCAAACGTAGTATAGGACGCCTGGAGACTAGTTGGAGGGTCGATCATTATAAATATGGAAGACAGCTGTTGGTTGTTGGAAATCTATGGCCAAAGATCAGGCTTTGTGGCATATTATTGAAGAGACATACGTCCAGCAGTGGACGAATGTGGGGTGATTATGATGAATGCAGAAACATCATTTCTATTGTGCTATTTTACTATTATATCCCATACATACCTCTTTTGCCTCAACAGAGGCTAAATCGGGGATAGTACGATTAAAACTCCAAAGCGAAGTTGGTGGAAATTGTTGCATTGCATGCTTTTTCGCCCTTTTTCTTGTCAGTCCGTTTTTCAGCATGTTTTTCAGATCTAATGCTCTTTCAGGTTCCTGTTTTTGCTCACATACTTCTTTTTCAAGTACCTATGTTTCATAGCTAGCGAGCTTTATATATGCTTTATTTTTTCTCTTCTGCTATTTTTTTCAAGTGTTTCACTATCGTCTCAACTAGTTATATTATTTTGGGATTAATTTATCTGACAAATCTGTACTGTTTTACGTTTAATCATAATGAGTATTTGATTCTACTTTATTTTTTCAATTATGCAGTTGGGATCATGGATGTTGCCTTCGCCGTTACTTTGATAAAATTTTGTTTCAGTATCAATATTGGTTTTGTTTTTCTCTATGGTAGGTCATGCAATAGTTATGGGTAATTTATTAATAGATACATTTTGAAGTTCTGCAGTTCCTGGGGTATCATTGTTATATTTTGAAAGTTTATAAATCGCATGACAGTATAAAAGTAATTATTTTATTTTATTATTAGCATAAATTGTCCCACTGCTGGGCAAAGGCCTCTCTTCCCTCCTTCCAGATAGCTCGATTTACGGCTTTGGTGGTCCAGTCTTTATCGTGCGATTCCAATTCGTCACGCCACCTTCGTCTGGGTCGACCCGGAGGTCGTTTAGTTGTAGTAATATTGAGTTTTATTCATTTCGTTCAATTTGAGTCTTAGCATTTAAGGTAATATGGCGTTATTATTACCTTTTGTATTTAAAGTCTCATATAAATTCCTACTGTAGTGATTACGCACTCTCAATAATAAATTTGTGGAAGTTACAATCACACTTTAAATTACAACCGATCTGTTTGTAACTAAACAACTAACCTAAATACTCTGGCATTGTTTTGTGTACAAATTGATTTATTAAAACACTTGCTCTGCTGACCCGGCAAACGTTGTTTTGCCGTATAAATTATTATACAAATTTTAAAAATCTAACATTGGTAACCCTAAACTTTAATAATCAAAATTAATGTTTACTTTTAATAAAACAATTTTAGATTTTTTAATCGAAAAAGAGTGAAAAACATTTACAAAAAAGACTATAATTGATCAGTTATCGAGCGGGATGAAAAATTATGAAATTACTAAAATGACTATTAAAAAATAGGGGTTGGTGACAAAAGAGTAAAACTTTAGAGTTGCATGTATTTTTAATGCCACATTATAAAATTCTATTTTTTTTGTCCAAAACTTTAAAAAAAAATTGTGGTGAACAACCCTTATCACTTAGGGGTATAAAAAATAGATAGAAGCCGATTCTCAAACCTACTGAATATGCATATAAAAATTGGTAAAGTCAGTAAAGCCGTTTCGGAGGAGGAAGGTAACTAACATTGTGACACGAGAATTTTATTTATCAGAGATATCTAAAAAGAATGGACAAAGAAATGACTGAGTACAAGTTGGCATTTTGACGTATCAGAAAACTAACGTCATTTATGTGGCCGCCCATAACTTGACATCTTAACATGTCACAAATTCAAGAACATTATGTAGTGTGTGTTTAACTCAACATCTAAACATATCAGTTTTGTATGACACATACCAAAATTTGTATATTTTACAAGTCGAATTATAAATTTTAGTACATAACGTCTAGGATGACACTAAGTCAATATATGCACTTGTCAACCTAAACACGCTAAAATTGGAGCCTTTCAGAGATATCAACTTTTTTAAAATGACATATCTCCAAAATGTATGTATATTTTGGGCTGTCTTTTTTTTGACATATAAAGAAAACATGTAGAAAGCGTTTAAGCAAATAAAAAAAAAATCATGCAACTCGAGATGTCAAGTTCTTCACGCCGTCCACGGTATTATTAATTAATAATTGAGCCACGAGGCGACGTACTAACACATTCTGATATTTCATTTTCTATATCAAGTTTGAAGTAATTTTCTAAATTACGTCACTGCTTACAGCGCTAACGTCTGTCGCCAGATGTTTCAACTTTCTCGATCTATTAAACTTGATTTAAACAAATTACAAGCGTTGCGAGTGTGTGCGGATGTGAGTGTTAATGTGTAAAAGCTTGTTAAATTACACACAACACCTCTGTGCCTATGAGGGAGAATAAACTCTCACATTAGAGTGTTTCATTACGGGCACTCAACACTGTACTGGAGATAGTGTGACCACGATAATTTCGTAAACAAAAAAAAATAACAGATGGAAAAAATTAGGAAATGTGTTTATTTAGTTTCAGTTTCATTTTTATTTTAATCAATCGACATTATGTCTGCATTAGTGCTTGTTCTGTGTATTGTGTTGTATGTGAGTTTGGTTCTTCAATTTAAAAATAATTGTTGAAATTAATTTATTATTACTAATTGTAATTATATTGGTGTTTGAACGGAGAACCACAAAAATAAAGCGTTTCATTAATGTTATGTATCCAATTTCTAGGTACTTAGGTCCAATGTATTTGTACGTCATACATTTGCTTAACTTGATATTCGATAGGGTTGGTTAAAAATTAATAATTATTATAAAAAAAAATCAAAAATAATCATTTTGTTTCTTGGTTGTTAAGTTCATAATTTAGGAGAATGTTACTTAGGTAGGTAGGTATTTTCGTTTGTGCCGGTCAAGTTGGTCCCCGCCTGCAATACTTTCCAACAACATTTACAAAATAAATTAAGAGACATTTCACTAAAAAACCAACACTGAAATTACCACACTAAATAAAAAAAAAAAAAACAGCTAAGTATTCTTTTTTAAAACACATTTCGGTTATGACAAAATTTCTAGATTAAATTTATTTTTGAATCCTTTCATGACATTTACTGGAACGTAATCTTTTAGGTTTGTACAGACGTTTAAGGTGACTCTACATAAGGATAATTATCCTTTCCTGATTGTCTATACAAAATCAACTAAATAGTCAACCTGTGAAGCAGAACTTAATTAACTGTCACCACAAGCGTCGCCACCGGCATTCATCGTGGTCACACTGTACGAAACGCGTATAAATGTTCCCAAGACGGTGCTGTATTGAATTACTCCTTACAATTACTGCAATTACTCACGGCAGTGCTTTTCAGCGTCTTTTGAACGCGAGCGTTACGTAAGACGGGACTTTTGTAAGAAATCTTAGCGGTAAAGCCATCTAAAGTTTCGTCGCCAGATTGAAGTACCTACTCGTTAGTACATACAGAGATGAAATATCGAAGAAATAACTCAAAATTATTAGATTTGAAACGAGTTTAGTATTAATAATTATAAAGAAACTGAGAACCGTTCAAATATGCCTAAATTCAATTTTTGTTTTTAGCGGGCAGAGCCTTAACAACTTACTAAATTAAATTACTATTTGAACTACACTACACTATATATCCAACTACATAGGGTAAGATCCGTATTATCAATAGACTAATGAAGTTCTAAAGATAATCAAGAAAATCAAGCTTATTACCTGTCGGAAGCGTCCCAACCATGCTGGCAGCATTATCACGCTGAATGGTAATGCTTTGACGTTGGGCCAAATAAAAATCAGAATTTTGTTCACGCGTCGCGCCAGCCAAAGGCTCGAAAAGGATTTTGGAAAATGCGATGAGCTCCCGGCCCCCACGGGCCCAATTTCACAACACTAATCGGTTGAAATAAGTAACCACTTCTAATATTTGCATATTTGCGCCATTTGAGATGCTTAGCAGAATTAGTTGCACCAGCCCTATGTGTCTCTGGAAGATCTGATGCTGTCAGAGTGTCAACGCAAGTTACGTCCCATTAAAGAAGCACATACATATATTATTGTAATCGGTTGTAACAGCCGTGTTACCTTACTAAAGCTCGTCTTTGAGTTTGTTAACGTCAAATTTTAATTTCGGTTTGTCTTTGTAATTACTCAACTATACTAAAAAACTTTATAAACTGTTCTCGAGAGTCATATCGAACCGTCTCGCACGCAGGTTTGACGACTTCCAACAGCCCGAACAAGCCGGTTTCCGAAAAGGCTTTAGCACTATAGACCACATACATACGCTACGGCAGGTTATACAGAAGACCGAAGAGTATAACCAGCCCCTATGTTTGGCGTTTGTGGACTATGAGAAAGCCTTCGATTCGATCGAGACCTGGGCTATGCTTCAGTCGCTCCAGCGGTGCCAAATTGACTATCGGTATATTGAGGTGCTAAGGTGCCTGTACGAAAACGCCACCATGTCAGTTCGTCTTCAGGACCGGAATTCGAAACCGATCCAGCTGCAACGAGGTGTGAGACAGGGGGATGTCATATCCCCGAAACTGTTTACCGCCGCACTGGAAGACGTCTTCAAACTTCTGGACTGGAACGGACTCGGCATCAACATAAATGGTGAGTACATGACCAACCTCCGTTTTGCCGATGATATCGTGGTCATGGCTGAAACCCTGGACGACCTCGGCAGAATGCTAAATGACCTCAGTAGAGCCTCTGAAAAAGTGGGTCTTAAAATGAACATGGATAAGACAAAAATCATGTCAAATAACCATGTTGTACCCACTCCTCTTAAAGTAGGACTCTCTACGCTCGAGGTTGTTGACGAATACGTTTACCTAGGACAAACAGTCCAATTAGGTAGATCCAACTTCGAGAAAGAGGTCACTCGTCGAATCCAACTCGGCTGGGCAGCGTTCGGGAAACTACGTAATATCTTCTCGTCCAAACTACCGCAGTGTCTCAAGACGAAAGTCTTTGACCAGTGTGTGTTGCCAGCGATGATATACGGAACAGAGACGTGGTCGCTTACTATGGGCCTCATAAGAAGGCTCAAAGTCACCCAAAGGGCAATGGAAAGAGCTATGCTCGGAGTTTCCCTGCGCGATAGAATCAGAAATGAGGAAATCCGCAGGAGAACCAAGGTAACCGACATAGCTCAACGAGTTGCTAAACTTAAGTGGCAGTGGGCAGGGCACATAGCTCGCAGAACCGATGGCCGTTGGGGCGGAAAGGTTCTCGAGTGGCGACCGCGTGCCGGAAGACGCAGCGTTGGCAGGCCCCCTACAAGATGGACCGATGATCTGGTAAAGGTCGCCGGAAATCGTTGGATGCGGGCAGCGCAGGACAGATCTTTGTGGAAATCTTTGGGGGAGGCCTTTGTCCTGCAGTGGACGTCTTTCGGCTGATATGATGATGATGACTAAAAAACCTAGTATAGTTGAGTCTAAAATTTTAGAAATCCTTGAAAGGAAAAGCACAAGATTTTAACTCGAAGTTATTATGTTATTAGCGACGTTGGACAATTTTGTTTTTAGGTCAAATGTAGGCACTATTTTGTTTTAACTGTGTGCTGCTTATTAATTATCAAAATAATTTATTATCATGATAGTTTACTATTTGGGATGATTATTGTGTTTCGCATTGTCAAGCAATTGTACTATTTTGATTATATGATATGATGTTTTTTTTCATTTTGTACAGCCATAATTTACTCAGTACTTATAATTAATTACAATGGATTTAAAAAAAAAACTAACGCTGGACTACAATAAACATAAACAGCCTACTAAATGTTCCTACTGCTGGGACTCGGGGCGTTCTCTCGTTAAGAGAGAGTCAGGGCCATAATCCACCACGCTGGCCCAGTGCTGGTTGGTAGATGACACATGACTGTCTTCGAAAGATTATAAGTACATGTCGGTTTCCTCACGATGTTTTTCTTCATCGTTTTTTTTTAGTTAGCGGCATTACGCACATGACTTTGAAAAGACAGTGGTGTGCGTGGCGTTTAAACCCGGGGTCTCTAGATCGGCGGTCGCCGTTCGCCCGACTAGACAAGCCGCAACTTTGGACGCTTTTTAAACGCTGGTCTCAAACTATTTTAATTAAAATCTGTTCCTTGGATCACTAGATCTGTTTGCCAATCGGTATTTAATCAGTTATGAATAAAGTAATAACACTTTGTAGTTACTATTTATTTGAATACTGCTATTCATTATTCTCTTTTTTTCTAGGGGTTTGAATAAATTAAGATGCTACATACTTATTATTCCGAAAAGTTTAGAATCCCTCAGGGAATATCTGTTTTCCAAATTGTAAGCGAACAAAGCCATGAGCAGACTAGTCATTCATAAGTACCTTATCTAGGACCTTTCCTACTTTATTCAGTTATCCAAGTTTGTAAATAAAACACGGGTTAGAATAATATTTTTCCTTCGTGTTCCAAACCCCCTGTGTAGCGTTGCGTTCGACGGTTTTCTTTATTAGACAAGTAAAGTTTGCATGGAATTCTAAATAGCCCCAAAACTTGCAAAAAGCCCCACGGCGCGAGATTTCAGGGAAATGTTTTTTGAGAATTAGATCATTTTCCTAAAGCGGCCAGGGGCAAAACCTTAATACAAAAAAAATTGGCAGTCATAGGAACTGCCGATAGAAGTGAAAACTTATAACTCAGAATTTGATAGCTTACCTTGGAAACTACACGGGTGTAACCGGAGGGCGTGACCTCGCCATCTTGGCACGGCCATCTAGAAATGCGTCAGCATTTTCCATTGGCTGATGCGTTTCTAGATGGCCATGACATGATGGCCTGTCCACGCCCTTGCAGCATTTCCCATTGGCTGATGCGTTTCTAGATGGCCATGACATGATGGCCTGTCCACGCCCTTGCAGCATTTCCCATTGGCTGACGTATTTCTAGATAGCCAAATAGCCATGGTCCCGAGTTTACCCGAAGCTTTCTTATCATACCCGAGCGTGACGAATGAATTCAATTCACAGCCCACGAAAAACCTGTCTAGGCGCGCCTAAAGAAGTTTTCACATCAAAAACTCAAACAAACTACTAATAGTTAAGTTTATTTATCAAAAATCAGATTGCTATAATTAGTGTGTTCCGGCTTGAAGGGCAAAGTTTTCAGTGAAACTACTAGGAAATTATATAAAACATATTTAATATTTTAGTGACGTGTGTAGTACAGTGCAACGCAGTGATCTGACATCATCGTATTGAGATAGCTACATGGCATTGTGGTGTTGGGCAAGCGTTGCTTTCCATCAGTCGAGTGTCTTACCTTGTACGCGTTGTCCCATCACTCTTTTTTCCAGATCAAACGGTATTTTATAACTACAAATACAAAATTAATGGTTGATTTTACTCTACCTCTTTATATATCAAGATCGTTAATCAATCACGGTTAACGCGAAAGTCGGAATGGCCGGTAATCAGAAAATAAAACAATAATTTCCAATTTTAATTCCATCTGTATAACTTGCTAATGATGGCGATAAATTTAGCTCAAATCACAGCTCTTCTTGTTCAAACAGCTGTGTGTTTTTTTATGGGCAGACAAGCATACGTTAGGCTTGCATTTCGTTAGCCCGTTTCTCTAAATAAGATCCTACTAAATTAAATATTATAATTGTGAAATGTAGGATACTCGTATTTAATTGTTTGTTGCTTCATTACGTAGCAAAAACTGCAAGGATCAAGCTGAAATATATAACCCAAATAAATTATATTCAGAAATAACATTAAGCTAATTTTAACCCTGATAAATTTGCAGACAGAGGCTAGTATGTTGTAATAGTACATTATGATATATAAGTGCGGTAATTATCAAAGCGCACGTATGCCATACGACATTTTATAACATATTTGCGAGGAAATAAACAAAACTCTGACGACATTTTCAAATAAAAACAATACAGCGAAAAAAAAACGCGCGGAATAATATTTACTTGATCACAGCACAGAGTACATATTAAGTAATCACTATGGATCACAGATTAGCAATGCGTGCGCATCGGCGTCTTTTTTTTTTAAGCAACGGCACAGAACCAGCCGGTATGCCATTAATAATAAAGTAAATTAATATTTTTATGTTTTGTTACAGAAAAATTAAAGTAATTTATGGTCTAAATTAATTAAATTAACGAATTTAATAATTCTTTATTATATTTTACCTCTCAAAGTTAATTTTATTCATAAAATGTTGACCACACTTTTCTGACATAAAAACTCTTTACTAAGATTTAAAAAGGTACCGTTCGTTTTAGACGGAGCATATCTCTCTACCTAGTCTGTGGACGGAGCATTTTGAAACCGTGCGTTTTACATTACACATTACAGCACTAGTGCGTAATAAGATACATTACGATACAGAAATTAGTCCAATAAGAGACCCTTTACGAGCAAATATGTTATAATAGTACATTATGATATAAGTGCGGTAAGCCTCTGCTAATTATAGCTCTCGCCTTTAGCTCGAGCTAGCAATAAAGCCTCGGCTGTAATTATCAAAGCGCACGTATGTGATACGACGTTTTATAACATATTTGTGAGGAAATAAACAAAACTCTGACGACATTTTCAAATGAAAACAATACAGCGAAAAAAATACGCGCGCAATAATATTTACTTGATTACAGATCACAACACAGAGTAAGGAATCACTATGGATCACAGATTAGCAATGCGCGCGCATCGGCGCCTTTTTTTTAAGCAACGGCACAGAACCAGCCGGTATGCCATTAATAATAAAGTAAATTAATGTTTTTGTATTTTGTTACAGAAAAACTAAAGTAATTTATGGTCTAAATTAATTAAATTAACGAATTTAATAATTCTTTATTATATTTTACCTCTCAAAGTTAATTTTATTCATAAAATGTTGACCACACTTTTCTGACATAAAAACTCTTTACTAAGATTTAAAAAGGTACCGTTCGTTTTAGACGGAGCATAAATATCTCTCTACCTAGTCTGTGGACGGAGCATTTTGAAATCGTGCGTTTTACATTACACATTACAGCACTAGTGCGTAATAAGATACATTACGATACAGAAATTGGTCCAATAAGAGACCCTTTACGAGCAAATATGTTATAAAAATAATTATATACTGGCTCAAATTTAAATACACACACAAGATTTTATAGAATTACATACGCTCGTACAAGCTCAACACAAATACAGATGTTCATTTCCATTGTTTATCTGAATAAATAACGTCCTTTTCAAATTTAGAGCAAATTTATTTTGTATCAAATTAACAATACAGTAACAAAATATTAATAAGTTAACATTTTGTTCATATCGTAATTAAATTATATTCTGTTGTTTCGTAAAAAAAAGACTTAATTTGACTTTGAAAATTCCTCATATTTTTTTAGCTATTTGCCAACACAATTCTCTCTTTTCCGTCCGTTTTTTTGTTTGCACCGAAAGGCTCGCCACTCTTATTAGATCGACGGCCGCCATAAAATATTACGAGAGACCCAAAAGAATTATGGCATCTTTTCTCCCCTTAATTTTAGCATAATCATCAGTTTTATTACAAAGGAATAAATCCCACAGAAATATATTTTCCTCTTGGTGCATTAAGACATAATTCTGCTAATCTGGGGTTTATCGCAAAAAGCATAAAGCTTATAATTGCTTGAAAAGAGATTTTAAATGAAAATGCAAGTCAACTACGACCTTTTCTTGAATTCGCAAAAGGGTAAATGACGGGATTCAAAACACGAGATTCGAGATTTTTGTGAAAAATAGTTGTAGCCCACAATTTGATAAGGCATTCTCAGAATACCAAAAGTGGTGTTAGCATTTTATTTTGTTAAAGGAATTTAATAAATATGCATCAGTGTTTATCCTGTTTTTCTATTTTAACCGATTTCAATTAAAGAGGAGGTTTTTAATTCGGTTGTGTGTTTTTTTAGTGTAGGTGTTTTGCGATAGCAACGCTTATTGTGAATAAATTTTGATGATTCTTTTTTTTGTGTCATAGAAATTTAGATTTGGACCTATATAATTGAATCTTAATTGGTGAACTATATCTGAGGTATCAACAAAAAATTAAAATTGACGACGTGGTCTCAGCTTCTCATGAATTAAATCGATGGTGGTTTTTAGTTTTCCGGAGTTTTTTTTTTTGACGTGACAACGTCTTATAATTCGATGAAGCCGGCTGCACGCCCGCAAAACATGACGTCATGTGCCGTTAACGCCGTTACCTCGCCGCATGACGTCATGCGGCGTTACCTCGCTCTAAAGCGTAGTTGAAGTTGTCACGTTCAACTATCGTCAGTAAACCGACTTTACAGACAACCATTTTTTATTTAACTTTACGCAGATTGGAACTTCCGATGATGCTTCGTCGCGTAAGTTGGCACAAACATGCATAAGCAACCCACTAAATGTTCTAAAAATTCTGAACATCAAAGCCTTCTTAGCCAAGAAGCGAGATAATCCACCACGCTAGTCCAATACGCTTTGGTGTATAACGCAGTACTTCGAAATATTCTTGGAACATGTCACTTTTCTCACGATGTTTTTGTTGCCCGTTCTTAAGTTAGCGGTAATAGGCACATTACTTCAAAAAGACAGCAGTGCTCTTGAGACTTGTCTCAAGGGCTCTGGATCGGCTATCGTCGTTTTCCCAACAAGACCAGTCGTAACTTATTAAATCATCGATTGCTTATTTATTTGAAACCGTATTTGTTGCGCTATTACCGTATTTTACAAAATTTAATTAAAAAAATACTGTAAACATAATAATTATATACTCACATTTACACAAACGACCACCACTAGATACTAATTCCTTTCCACCACTTAATACTTTTTTTTATCAATTAAATGAATTTTTCGATGTCATCTTGCTTCATTATCCAATACCTCTGTAAGTTTTTGCTTTACGTCCGTGCGTAAGTAAGACACTTACAGACCTGATGATTCAGGGTTTCTGGCGAACGATTATAGCAGATAGCCCTAATCACGTAAAGACGCCTCCCGCCGGCTAATTCCACCCTTTGCCGAGGATTCCAGATGTTTTTGCTAATTGCACTCAGCTTAGAGGCCATCTTCAAGGTATTAACGGTTTTGTTTGCGCTGACGCCCAATTTGATGATACATTTTCTGTTTGTAATTCAAGTGTGTATTTACAAACATTTCGAGAATATGGTCATCATCATAGAGCTTAACATCAGGCGAGATGGCGGTCAAGTGTAAACCTATAAATGTTAAAAATGGTCTGTTGGCGTTTAAAATACAAGCTATGTTTAGATTTGCGGTCGAATTTTTATTTTAAAACTAGCTGTGACCCGCAGTTTCACCCGCGGCTATTTGAGGAAAATCTCTACTAAAATATCCATTGCTATAAAAAGCTATAGCTATGATCAGTAAGAGAACTTTACCAAAAGAATAAAGAAACGCTGCGTAAAAGTACTGGGTTCTAGTAAAATGTGTTTTATAGTACAGGTATTTTAAAGTACTTCTGTGTATACGATATTTTTAGTTTTTTAATTCTTGGGGTAGAAGAACAAATTGTTTATCTCTGTAACCTGATAATCTTGATAACGCTTCAGATACCTAAGTAGTTGTCCGTATGAAAAACAGTCTTGGCGCCAAGAATCGATTTCTAGGTGCTTAAATGTTTGCCCCTGTGCTAATAGTTTCACCGAAGGCACCGAGATGTAATCATCGACCGCACAGGCAACGCATGCCTCACCTCCGCATTTCTTACTTACATATTTACAAGAATCCCAAAAATACATTCTGCTAAAAAAAACATTCCATTTTCAAAATAAAAACAAATAATAAAGAAGTACATATAAAGTAGCAAAAGCCGGTTCCCAAGTATCCTTCACCGAAATCGCTTAAACACCGCTGACACACATTTTAGCAAATATTGAACCTCTCTTCCTAAGATACCAGTTCCTTTACAGCCCCTTCAATGCGCCAAACTTGAAGAGCTCTCAAAATAAATCAACGTCTCGCACAAGCCAAGTCTATAAGGTATAAACAAATAGAAGGATGAAACGGGGAAAAAATCGGTAAAACACGATCGTTTTGGGAAGCTTCCCATATATCATCCGAGAATAGACATAGCGTGAAAAGGTTGGGCGGGGTCTGAGCTTATCTCTCATGTGACTTGAACCCTAAAATGTATTTGGCTTTGGGCATGACCTTAGAGTGATACAGGGTGGAAATCAGTGAGGAATGAGTGTGCAGACTGATTTGACCGTACTCAAGCGGCGCTGTCAAATTTAGCTTACGCCTGACCCCCATACCTCGACCATATTGCTGTAAGTTTGAATGTGTGATAATTAATCGTCACTGTGCTGGAGTATTTGCAACTTGTGTTTTGGAGTTTAGGTCGTGTAGGGATGTTGTTTGCGGATCAGTGATAGATAGGAACAACTAAGGCGGTAACTAGCGAACGATTCTCTGGTCTTTGACACAGCACCACATTTTTTACAACTACCTACCTAGTTACACAGACTAATAATCTCGCCTAATTTTAAACGACGATGCGGTCTACGATAGAGTGTGCTTACTTAGTAAAACCGACTCACTCTCGAGTTGAAGATAACAAGGTACCATAGGGAAACCCCACTTACGCAACACATTCCACAGCTTAGACGTTCTTATCACAAAAGTGGATTCAAACTAAAAACAATACTAATATTGTGAATGTGCACTGGACCTCATGTTAGGGCGGCTTTAGTGATGGGATCTAGGTTCCTTCTAATTTCATAAATGTATATTTGTTATTTTAATAATTTAAAATTTTATAGAAATACTAGCAGTGCCCCGCGGTGCTACCCAGTTGTTCTCATTACGTTTTTTTTTTGCCGGGAGAAAAGTTGATGTGTTGTCCAGACTATAATCTATCTGAATTCCAAATTGCAGCCCGATTTGTTTACACGTTACGACGTGAGTGAGCAACAAACATTGACATTCATAATATTAGTGGGATTAAATATCTTTCTTTACACATACACATACAATTTGATTTTATAAATGAAATCGGTTGATTGGATTTCTATTGGTTATTATAATTATGTGTTGTATATTGTTAAACGGTTTACATTATTCCAGTCTAGCGATCGAATCCAGCGCTGGATTGCTTACTTGAAAAATGGAAACCGGCACTAGAAAGCATCAATCCAGTACCATTGCTTTCGAGTGCCGGTTCACATTTTTCCAGTATGCAATCCAGCGCTGGATTCAATTGCAGGACTGGAATAATGTAAACCGGGCATTTGTCCAGTTTTTTTAAACAATTAGTTTAACCCAATTCCGTATTTCTAACACAATATATAATCTATGGGGTAATTATATTAACATATTATGTTTTACAAGATTCCAGATTGAAAGATGAAACAAAAAGGAACCCTCATAACCGTTTCAGCTTAACATCTGTATCAGGAACACTCAACGAGGCGTAAAAAGAAAATTTCCCAAGCAATTTCCATAAAGTTTAAGTACGGGTTTTATAAAACAGCTAATGAGTGCGGTATTAATAATGCTATTAAATTAGCCTCTAACGACCTCGCAATCATTATTTTTCCGCTTAAGAATTAATTTTGTTTTTGTGAGATTGCCCAGGGTATTACAATGGACATACAAAAAGATGGACAGCTCAAATTACATTTATGCTAATAATAAGAGCAATCAAGTGGTCCAAGTCATTGTTTCTAATGATAATTAAGGATATTGGATATTTAGTTCGAAACGTATTGTGATGTAAAAATAAATTATTTAAAAATACAGATTAAACATAAACAGTCAACTTTGTGTTCTCTCTCCCAGAACTCGGGATTTTCAAGCACAAGGAGATAAATCTGGGCATCAATGCATGATGCCATTTCATTTCACTCTGCAGTTCTGTTGTCAAGATGTATATACCCACAGAAATCATCATGATTTTCACTATCCACAACCTTCTATATTCCACTGCTGGGTATAGGCTTCTCTTTTATCATGCCATCTTCCTCGGCCCTGTGCCAATCGAGTCCAGGTTTGGCCTGCAACAAAAACGATATCGTCGACCCATCTTGCAGCAGAGCTGGTCTTACATTATACTTACCTTCCCTCGGCCACCACTCGGTTGCAACTCTACTCCACCTGTCTAGCAACCTATACCGCGTCTAGCAACATTTCCAGTCTAATTCCACAGGTATAAGTTTATAGACTACTTTCATCCTGAGAAAATGACGCTAAAAAAATTGGTTGTCTGTAAAGTTACTGACGATAGTTGAACGTGACAACTTCAACTACGCCTTAGAGCGAGGTAACGCCGCATGACGTCATGCGGCGAGGTAACGGCGCATGACGTCATGCGACGAGGTAACGGCGGTAACGGCGCATGACGTCATGTTTTTTCGTGCGTGCAGCCGGCTTCATCGAATTATAAGACGTTGTCACGTCAATAACTACGCAGGTAAAACAGCGAGACGTTACAAGTATTTTTAGTAAATCAACCTATTGAAATATTAATCGATGTTGAGGATTACGTTTATTTATTTGAATAGTGTGGTCTGTCTTTTGTTTATAATCGTTGGGAGTTTTCTTAATGTTATTTGGCGACTGTAATTAATGTTTCCGGATAAAGCTTTATTTTATCGCCTTTACTCATTTCTTGATACATACAAGAATTAGGTTTATTTTAGAAATGTTGATATAGCTTCAAACTGTAAATAAAACTATTTTTAAAAGATTACCTTACCTATCTATGCTTTAATATTATGAAGCTGAAGAGGTTTCTTATTTGAGCGCGGTAATCTCGGGAACTATTGGACCAATTACAAATATTCTTACGCACTTCGCTTTTAGCAATGATCGCTCTACGCAAAAAAAAAAGAATTAATAAAATCACTTCGTAACAAGGCGTATTTCGCGCTTGTTAACGACTGATTTTAACAAATTAAAAAGTTTGCGTTCGAAAATGGAATGCTATTATTTTGTTTTTAAAATTCCAAAGAGGTTTTCGATTACTCTGTCTGTGGCAGACGTCTGTTAGAAAAGTTGGATGCAAGCCACGATTCGAAGAAATGCGTAGCGATAATCAGATAATAAACTTGTTTTCAATTTTTGATTGGATTTGAACTAAGAACACCGAACAATCAATAGAGCTGACAAATTCCAATCTAGCCGTCGTTCTATGAAACTTTTCAAGCTTAATTAAAATAAATAAACAAAAATTAATTCACTAATTATTAATTATTTTGTCTGTCTTTTGGAAGTCATGTGCGTAAAGCCGCTAACATAAAACGGTGAAGAAAAAACATCGTGAGGAAACCGACATTGGTATCATCATCAACATCATCAACAGCCCACGAAACAAAAAAAAATCCTCACCATGTTTTCCTTCACCGTTTCAAGTTAGCGGCATTACGGACATGACTTCGAAAAGACAGTGGTGCGTGTGGGGTTTGAACCCGGGGTCTCCGGATCGGCAGGCGCCGTTCTCCCGACTAGACCAGCCGTAACTTCCGACAGCCGACAGGCCGTAAGCCGACATAGGTAGGTACACCTAGAATCTTTCAAAGTCATGTGTCATCCACCAACCCTCACTGGGCCAGCGTAGTGTATTATATAGTTAGCCTTGAGTCTCTTTTTGCGATAGAATGCCCAGAGTCCCAGCTGTAGGAACTTCTAGTGGGTTGATCTTACTTTAAATTTCATCAAAAATGTATTTTCTAATATAATGAAAAATTTCCAGAAAAATAATAATTACGTTCATCTTGCACAACTATTTATTTATATTTCCAGAAACAAACAATACGGATCACTTAACCAATCGGCCCAAACTCACCATTAACATAATAAGTTAATAAGTGGCCGGAGTGCCACTTAAGTGCTTTCTCCTGTAGCAAAGGATATAAATATACCCTAAGCGTCCACACCCCTTATATCAACGAGCTTTCGTTTATTCTACACTCTCAATAACACTTTGTGTAAACAATAAAATGAAATAGAAGGTTTTGGATGCCTATTCTTAACTTTTAAGCACTTGTCCTACCGCCCAAAAACCAGCAAATCATAAGCTGTTTTCATGCCATAGAAAGATTTTTATTCAGTAATAAAATCACAGCTAACATTTAATTGCTGTAAATATTTGATTGCTGTATACTATAGTACATATTTGTCTGTTTTGTGTTGGTAGGACTCTTTGTAGAGTCTTCCTTGAGAAATAACTCTTCCTCATAGTTTTAATATTCTGTGTCCGAGTCAATGAATACGTATTCTATTCATAGCAAAAGGTTATCTTCTAATGTCTGATACACTGATTGCCTATGAAAAAGCTAATACTACAGCGGTATTTATTATCCGGCACTTTACCGAAGATATCCCGGAAGTCAGCCTGTATGAGATTAGGATGGCCCTCAAACAACTTAAAAACAACAAAGCACCTGGCGATGACGGAATTACGACGGAGCTTCTGAGAGCGGGTGGAAAACCGGTACTTAAAGTCCTCCAGAAGCTGTTCGACTCCGTCATACTTGACGGTAATACGCCAGAAGCGTGGAGCAGAAGTGTGGTGGTGCTCTTCTTCAAAAAAGGTGACAACACCTTGTTGAAGAATTACAGACCCATCTCACTTCTGAGCCACGTTTATAAGTTGTTTTCGAGGGTAATCACGAATCGTCTCGCACGCAGGTTTGACGACTTTCAGCCACCCGAACAAGCCGGTTTCCGAAAAGGCTATAGTACCATAGACCACATACATACGCTCCGGCAGATTATACAGAAAACTGAGGAGTATAATCGGCCACTATGTATAGCGTATGTGGACTATGAGAAAGCCTTCGATTCCATCGAGACCTGGGCAGTGCTTCAGTCTCTCCAGCGATGCCGCATCGACTATCGCTATATCGAAGTGTTGAAGTCTATCTACAGCAAAGCCACAATGTCTGTCCGATTACAGGACCAGTGCACAAAACATATCCAGCTACAGAAAGGCGTGAGACAGGGAGATGTTATATCTCCGAAACTGTTCACTGCTGCGCTGGAAGACGTTTTCAAGCTACTGGACTGGAACGGACATGGCATCAATATCAACGGCGAATGCATCACTCACCTTCGGTTTGCCGACGACATAGTCATTGTGGCGGAGTCGCTGGAGGACCTCGGTGCAATGCTCAGGGACCTCAGTAGAGTATCCCAACAGGTTGGTTTGAGGATGAACATGGACAAGACGAAGGTCATGTCAAATGTGCATGTCTCACCTGTACCGGTTATTGTTGGGAATACCACACTCGAAGTTGTTGACGAATACGTCTACCTGGGTCAAAAGATCCAATTAGGTAGATCCAACTTCGACAAAGAGGTCCAGCGAAGGATCCAACTCGGATGGGCAGCGTTCGGGAAACTTCGACACATCTTTGAGTCCAAAATACCCCAATGCCTAAAGACAAAAGTCTTTAACCAGTGCGTGTTGCCAGTGATGGCTTATGGAACTGAGACGTGGTCCTTAACTGTGGGCCTCATAACAAAGCTCAAAGTCACACAGCGAGCTATGGAGAGAGCTATGCTCGGAGTCTCTTTGCGCGACAGAATCCGTAATGAAGATATTCGCAAAAGAACTAAAGTGGCCGACATAGCTCAACGAGTAAGCAAGCTGAAGTGGCAATGGGCAGGCCACATCGCTCGAAGAACTGACAACCGATGGGGAAGAAAGGTTCTCGAGTGGCGACCACGAACCGGAAGACGCAGTGTTGGACGGCCTCCCACTAGATGGACAGATGACCTCACAAAGGTCGCTGGAAACCGCTGGTTGCAGGTTGCGCGGGACCGTTCGTTGTGGAAATCTAGGGGGGAGGCCTTTGTTCAGCAGTGGACGTCTTGCGGCTGATGATGATGATGATGATGATTTATTATCAACGATACATGTTTAATAATCAAAAATCTTTTTGAAAACGTAGATGTCCTTACAAAGTACTGTGATGAATACAGTTTTTATATTGTTGTATAATTAAATACTTAGGGGCTGTTTGGGTGTTTCATCATACAAAGTATACTACAAGTGTACAATGAGTGTTCCAAACAACTATAAAATATTTATCTGATATCGAAATGTTTCGATTTTTTTTAATCGCTCAACTCACTTTACATCAACCGGCTGCGGTAGGACACGCGACTGAAACAAGTTTTTACAGAAGCGGAATGTTGCAAAAACTCGACGAGGCACTTCTGAAAGCTCAAAGGGAAAAACGGGAAGAATTCGGAGCAAGAATTAGTGCCAGGAAGAAATTTTCTTGAAATCGAATGTTCTTTTCAAAGTTTAATTTGTATCACTATTTTGTGTAAACATTCTAGCCTATATTGTATACAAGTAGTTTTTGGTTAATTAAAATACGTAAATGTAAATGTGATCAATTTTTAATTAAGTTTACTAAACATAGTACAGTTAGCATACTCAGTCTAGTATTGTGTTCTCATTTCTGAGAATCAGGGAATTGGGCACGGTAATATTCAGTAGTGGTAGGACTCTTATTAGCAGAGTCCGACTGGGGAAGTACCACACCTTTGCCAGTTATTCTACCGCCAAGCAGTGATGTGCAAACATACTGTGTTCCGGTTTGAAGGGCAATGTTTCCAGAGAAATTACAGGACTTAGAGATATAAGATCTTAGATCTCTGGGTGAAGAGCGCAGTGCAGTGCTGGATAATGATTTGGTCTCTTCATGGTCCAATAGCTGCGTGTCGCTGTGGTATTATGTGGTAGGCATGTTGCTTACCATCAGGCAGATGTCCATCTCGTCTCGTCACTCTTCATTTTAAAAAATATATATTTTATTTAATATTACCGTGACTTGGGACAAGGACACCATGCTAGCAATGCTTATTTGCGAATGTTGGATTACTTAATATATGTATTTTAGATAACAACTGCTTTCTTACCACTATTTCTTTGAATTTATAAATGTACGTTTGTATATTTATCAGATTTATAACGTTATGTATGTTCTCACTCGGGGGCTTATCTCACAAGGACATTATCTTCACTACGGATCGCTGTATGATCCACATCCTCAAAAATTTCTTCTTGAAGTACGTTGGTTTCCTCACGATGTTTTCTTTTACTACGATGTTTTATCGTTTTATCTTTTACACATGCAAAAATAATTAACGTTGCAGGCGGGATTTGATCATACGACCTCACAATAGTGATCCGGGGGTCTACCGCCTAACGAAAAATGCTTTGACGCTTTGATGCTTTGACATTGCTGTCTCTTTTCTTCTTGCTTGAAATGAAAGAGACGGCAATGTCAAAGCGTCAAAGCGTTTTTCGTTAGGCGGTAGACCCCCTGATTATACACCATTTTAGGCGCCAGGAGTTTATGCACACAAATTGTTTCCACTAATAAGTATTTGATCATAGGTGTCCTTCATCGGACTCTCTCCTTGCGAGAGAAGGCGCCGAGTCCCAGCAGTGGGAACATTAAGATGGTTGTTGATGATAATGATGTCCTTCATCGTAAGCTAATCAGTACAGAATCAGCTTACTGAATTTTTAACCCTTAATTTGGCAAAAAAAACATGAAAAAACGAAGTAATTTTTCAATAGACCTGTTTTTTGGTACCCTAAATAATAAAGAAAAAATGTGAAAAAAAAACTCCTTTTAAAGGTTTTCCGGAAAATGCGTGTTAATTATACTCAACAAAAACGGATGTTGAAATATGGACTTACTGTTAATTATGTTAAGCTGGCTTAACAAGTTGCATAAAATGATAGTTTAAAATCAAAACATCTTAGTGTTATTTTCATCTATTTGTTCAATGATGTAGATAAAGGTAGCAAATTTTATTCGGTTTGTAATGATAATTAAAATTACAGTTACGTTCTTTGAGAAAACAAAGGCTTACGTTGCATTTCAGGCAATACACAGCCGTGATACCTTTTTTGCAGTATGTACATCGACCATACCCTATTCCATGTTCTGGTATAATTGTGGATTTTCTCAAATGTGACATTATCTACGGGACAATACCGTGTAGGTAGGTTTACCGTAACTGTAGAACGTAGAAAGTGTTAGAGGTTTCCATTCTGCTGGTAAGAAGGTAGTTACTTAATAAGGCAATAAACAGCCGGCCAGTAAAATAAATTAACTGGTCAAGTGCAAGACTAGCCAAGTAGGTTAAGCAAGCACATACAACAGGATTTTGTGATTCCTGATCTAATAAAATAAGAAAAAGTACAATTTACCATGTGGTAAATTGTACTTTTTCTTATTTTTGTTGAGAATACCCAACACAAAAAACTAAGCGCCGTTTGCCTATCATCGAACTTTGTTGAGTGGACTTAACACATTTGTCTGAGGCCTACCATATCCTTGCTTCATGAGTCGAACGCTTGAAAAATAAGTAGA
Source organism: Ectropis crepuscularia (assembly GCA_963693475.1). Taxonomy (NCBI): domain Eukaryota; kingdom Metazoa; phylum Arthropoda; class Insecta; order Lepidoptera; family Geometridae; genus Ectropis; species Ectropis crepuscularia. The sequence continues at coordinate 31,483,329 of OY856341.1, forward strand.
AACAAAGTTTAAACACACATCAACTGATTTAAACCGTTACTTTTATATTTTATGCATATTCCTTTATTAAAAAGATATATTTACTTGAATAGTTCGAAGAGCTCGTCGTTTGCTCGTCATCTTGACGCTCAAATCTCAAAAATATTTTTACTACACGGTAATATTAAAAATTACCCGAAAAAAAAATTACATAAGAAATCACATACAATTAAAAAATAACTGTTTGAACGCACACATAACTTGTATTTTTTTTTCAACCAGACTGTTAAGCATACTTTACATAATCAAATTAAGGGTTAAGTCGTATGGCGTGAGCATTTTTGCCAATCTATCCTTCAAATTCGAGAAATTCATATAAAAAAAATAAAAAAAAAATACGGTCGAATTGAGAAACCTACTTTTTTTTAAAGTCGGTTAAAAATACGTTTACTTTCTAACAAAAATCATGATTGATGCTTGATTGATATTGATTGAAGAAATATTATAGTATAATACCTTTAATCTTACAATAAATAAAACGCCTGTTGTAATATTATCTTTTTTTTTTTTAAATAAAGAGTGACGAGACGACAGCACAGTGACACGCAGCTATTGGAACATGAAGAGCCCAAATCATTACCTAGCACTGCACTGCGCTCGTCACCCAGAGATCTAAGTTGTTATATCTCTAAGCAACACACAAATTATCTCAGAACTAAATAAAATTATGATAATCTCAGAACGACACACAAATTATTCTATAATATTTAACGCGCCAAACAATTACGTATGTTTTAGAAACACTTTACTATGTAAACAAAAAATATTTTGTTGTTTCTTTTAGTTTTGTTTCAAGTTCTAATACAATGTAATGTATTGTAGGGTATTTCTCAAATATTTAAACAATCTTTTGACGTGATAACGTCTTATAATTCGATGAAGCCGGCTGCACGCCCGCAAAACATGACGTTGTGTGCCGTTACCGCCGTTACCTCGCCGCATGACGTCGCCGCGTTCGGCAGCGTTCGACGTCTATTAAACAAATGAAATTAAAATTTTCTTTTGAAAAATGCCACCATTCCATCAGTATTTTCTTAAGACGTTGTCACGTTCAACTATCGTCAGTAAACCGACTTTACAGACAACCATTTTTTTATTTTCAAGAACTATAGTACTGAAGGTAAGGTATCCTCCCAGCTAAATGTGCCTTTTAGACGCAGCCCCGAAAACCAACCGCTGCTGTATCATGTTCTGTCTAAATCCAACTGAGAGACAAGGACCGTATCTTCTAACGGCTTCTGGTCACTGCGGCCATGGAGTGGTCCGAACGGTTCTGAGATTAATACCGTCACGGGGATTACGTTGACAAATCTGCCATATCAGTGGGGATTACTGGACGCCGCTGCGGTGCGACTAATGACTACCAAGCTCTCAGGAGTTATAGGGGTGTTGGCTGTAGAATGGTGGACTTCAGTTGGCTTACTAAATTTACAGCTGTGATGATACCCTATCATGAATTTGTTGTCGCGATTTTCACATGATAAAAATTCATACAACACTATCCAGCCCTAAACTAAGAAAAGCCTGTATATACATTGTTGTAATACGTTTATCATTTTAGATAAATACATGTAACAAAGAAACTCTCAGACACAGAACAAACATCCGTATCATACAAATGTTTGTCCCAGATGGGAAACGAACCCACGGTCTACCTACCTACGGCTCAGTAAGTCAACGCACTGAAGTAACGAGAAACTTCGACCTGTCGTTAGCTATTATTGATAAGTAGAGTTTAAAATTATTTATCCAATCACTGACAATCTCACGAACAAAAAACCTTTTAGCATGTTCGTGATAAAAGTTTGTACTGAAATAGTTGAAAAAAAACTATTTATTAAAATCAGCTGTTACTACTTCAGGCTTCGTAACAATTTTACAGTTTTTAAAAGATTCCAAGTAAATTCAATTAACAAAACAAACTAAGTTACTCAATAATAGCGTAACATTCAGTAGATGAACAAATCTTCAAAATTTTTAATGAATTCATTATTAGTGCGATTAAACGAAATACTTATTCAGTTTTATCACATTAATAGTTAAACATAAATAAAATGTATATCTTCTTACAACTCTAACATAATGTTTAGAAAACGAAAAATTTGCAAAACCCATAATTTTTACGGCGATCTTTTTCACATGTAAATGGCTCAAAGTCTGTAACATTGACCGAATACGCTTACAACAAAATAGCTTATCTTGATCCAATATGCTGCACGATATTTGCTATAAATTTTATTTCCTTCAAAGCCATCACAAGCTCAAGCCGCTGCAGAGCCGTATAAAGATGGCTAGTAAAAAGATTTTACGGCCTATGAACGCTGCAACTGATAAAGCCTGAAGACATGATTTACTACGTTTGAGGGACAAGTTATGCGGTACAGCATATTATGAGACTTTTTTATTTCTTATGGGTATTCGTAGACACCAATATATAGCGCCTGAACAAGGTCAAATATATTTTAATCGACTAAAAGGTCATGTAGCCCCACCAAAACTTGTTATAACCCCAAAATAACACAACTGAAACCGGTCGACAGTTTGTCATCTGAAATATTAATAAAATACATAGTACCTATTATTTTTTGTAATAAGTCTTATAAGCGGGATTATGTATGTGAGAAAGCATGATTAGTAGGACCCTGCGCCTTTTGCAGAATGATCAGCTGGCAATAGATCCTCTAACAATATTATCCTTGAAATGTATACACGATTAACTTACCACTAATTAATGTCTTTAAATAACTCCGTTTTCGAACTTAATGTGGTAAATGTTACTCTTAAAATTACTATAAACTGTACAAATTGTAACCGCTATTTCAAATTTACATACATTACATAATTTTTTAAATGTAGTTGTGAATTAAGATGTTTTTGCAAGTTGTTTAATTGATAAAACAATTTGAATTTTGCATGGTTTTCAGGCTGAAAGTGCGCGTTGACGTTCCAAATAGACTACTGGTCCGTGAACACAATTTACGTAGTAAATGAACCACCAAGAGACCTATGTAGGATGATAGAACGGTATAAAGTATTAAGATTCAGCACTATGACGTCACTTGTTGTTGCGTCACGTTGTAAGCTGTCCAACGGAGTACAGTCGAAGATGGGGGGTTGCAACCCTCAACCATTTCTCCGTGTCGCATGATTTTTGTACGGCATTGCGAAATAATGGATTAGGAGAGGTATTGAAACTGTATGGAACCGATGCCGTACATAATCAAATGCCCAAATTTAATCTGTAAATCGTCGGAAAATCACGAATTTTTCCGGCAAACTAATAATTAAAAACTTAAAATTTATAATTTTTATAGTTTCAATACCTCTTCTAATCTATTATTCTGCAACGCCGTACAAAACTCATGCGACAAGGAGAAATTATCGAGGGTTGTAACCCCCCTCTTTGACTGTACTCAGTTGGATAGCTTACAAGTGACGGCATAGTGCTGAATTTTATTACTTTATACCCTTCTATCATCCTACATAGGTCTCCTGGTGGTTCATTTACATACGTAAATTTTGTTCACGGGCCTGTAGTCTAAAATACTTGAACAAGAACGCTTGACTGAACCTGACTGTGACTGAGAAATACATTGCTTAAGTGTGTTTTTACTGATTAATACAAGCTTGGTGTTTTCAAGTGGATAGTGAAACAATTTTTTATATAATTGCATCCATACCACAGAATAGATATTAGTACAAGTACAGAAGCCTCACTTTCCGAAAACAATTATATAAATAGCGACTCTTGATGGGACACAACAAAGTTCAATTCAGCTCGCAATACCTGTCGCGATTTTCAAATAAACATTTGCGCATTAAGGTAATAAATACGGCGGTCAATGGCAAGTTTGCCACAATTTGTTAATTGTCCTAAATGTAACCTCCTAATGTTTAAAGGATTGAATACATTATCTTATTAAATGTAAATGAATCCTAAATGTAACTAACTTTTTTGATGAATAAATTACATTGCCTTTGCAAGATCCTACTATACATACAAAAAAAAAATGGTCATATTTTTGTAAAGCAGCCTATTCTTACATCTTGCACCATAACAACCCCTTTGGCTGTAATATCGTGGATTCTAGCCGCTTTACGGCTCCCCCTAGTGAGAAACAAATTCACATCCTGGCAATTTGCGCCAGATATGAACAGATTATGTTAAAAGTTACTATGATGTATGTTTACAAATAAGAAAATCGCAATAAAAAACTTGTTAAGGAAATGGTTGTGTACGTGTAATAATATTTGTATGTGCAAAAACTTTTAGTAGCCGTTGGATTATTTTCTGCACCGGTTTTTCTACCGACTATTTCCAGAGAATTTACAGTGTTTTAAAGAGATCACTAATCTTTTATCTCTAGGCGACCTCTTTTCTCTTTAGACCTTTACCGGTGTATAGATAGATTACAAAGTTTTTATTCTACCTTCACGGGTCTTCTTTTCTTGTTTATATGTTTAAGTGAAAAAGTTTATCAGTTCAAGTTTATAATTCCTTGATAACTTTAATAATATTTTATGCTTAAATCTCGTATTTTGGTAAATTTTCTTTCCAAATAGACTTTTGACAATCTATTAGTAGTTATACAATAGAATAGTTTTCATTTGATTTAGTTTTATTAATAAATGTAACAGTACACTTTATGGCAAGGGTGTAGGTTCCATTCCTGTTTCACTTCCGAGTATTGTTCTAAGTACAGATGTACAAATTTATCTCATCGCCATCGGCATTAACAGTGGAGGAAAACATTGAGAGGAAACTATAATGTTCTAAGGAATAAATAAATTTGACGATGTGCAATTTTACGTAGTGATTACTAAGATTACTTACTCTGAGTGTAATATCTACTAATCCTTGTAAGTATTTTAAAATAAATACACGGGTAACTCACGTCTAATATAGTCAGTCCAGTGCGACTCAAGCTTTGATCGAGTCCGGCGATCTTTTTCAAGGCGAGTGCGCGCGCGTGTTCGCATCTTGTTTAGCACTGCGGACAGCCACACAGCGCGCACGCAAGCTTAACAGTTGTTGTGGGGGTGCAGGTGAGGTGAGGGACGCGATCGATAATTGAGTTGGACTGGACTGACCATATCAGACGTGAGTTACTTAGAGATATAACAACTTAGACCTCTGGGTGACGAGCGCAGTGCAGTGCTAGGTAATGATTTGGACTCTTTATATTCCAATAGCTGCGTATCACTGTGGTGTTCTGTGGCAGGCATGTTGCTGACCATCAGGCACATGTATTGCTGGTTTCTTCACTCTTTATTTAAAAAAATATGTGTGAGTGAAAGATATAAACTTGTGATTGGAGTTTGGTATTTCTCGAGTAATCAACTTTATACTATTTCATCAAAATCGGTTCAGTTGTTTAGGTGTGACGCTTTCACATTTGTCCCCCATTTCAGCTTCAATTTCATCCCCATACAGTTCGAAATTACAAAATTGCTAGAACAAACATTCGTTTGCTTCGTACCTAGTGTCTATATACAGAGTATCATGGTTTTATTTTCAACGGATGGGAACTTTTCCTTCGGAAAATTTTATTGACATGGATTCCCCATTTCAACCCCGATTTCATCCCCGTTCTCCGTACAGTTCGAAATAACAAAATAGCTAGGACAAACATTTATTTGCTTCGTGTCAAGTGTCTATTTACACAGTTTCATGCTTTTATCTTTAACGGTTGGGAACTTTCATATTGACATTCATCCCCCATTTTAACCCCAATTTCACCCCCGTACAGTTCGAAATTACAAAATTGATAGAACATACATTTAATTGCTTAGTATCAAGTGTCTAGCTACAAAATATGATAACTTTGAAAACGACAATTTTCATACAACCGTTCATCCCTCGTTTCACCCTCTTAGGGGCTGAATTTCGCAAAACCCCGTCTTAGCGAGTGTTTACGAGCTAAAACGGACCTCCATGCAAAATTTCAGATTCCTAGCGTTTGTAGTTTCTGAGCACTAACAAGCCTGTAAAATGGTTATCTCATGGCATAAAAGTTTGTAGCAAAAATAAAAGAAAATTACTATGGAAGTTTAGACTCCATCCGACAACAGACAATAAAACTAAGTATATTGACTATTCTAAGCGTCTTAAAAAAATCATTGGCTTGACTAAGCGAGCACAAATAACTTATGAATAAAATCATCAAATAATAAGTCGAAAACAGCATGGCAAATAATTAACGAAAATAAATTAAATATGCCCAAAGAAAATATCACCAAAATAAGACATAATAATAATGACTTAACAGATGCGACCGAGATAGCTAATGCTTTTAATAATTTTTTTGTTGACAAAATAATGCCAATACCAAATTCCGGAAAGAATATCACTCAAAACATAAAAAAACGCACGAATTCTATGTTTACTTTAGTTTATGTTTACTTGGAGCCATCCAAGTCTGCCTCGGGACATAGAAAAAATTATAACTGGCTTGAAAAACACGAATAGTGTAGGTATTGACGAAATTTCGACTAAAATAATAAAATCAGTTAGTAAATCCATATGTGAGCCTTTGAGCTACATACTGAACCTCTGTATTTCAACTGGAACATTTCCTAAATCGTTAAAAACCACAATTATCAAACCTTTGTTCAAAAAAGATAACAAACTGGCAATGGAGTGCTACAGGCCAATAGCACTCACGCCAATATTTTCAAAAATTTTTGAAAAATACATTTACAGTGAAATCAATAATTATTTGGAAAAAAACAATATATTGTGCGACGAACAAAAGGGCTTCCGAAAAAATAAAACTATAAATTCGGCTATTTATGATTTCCTCAGTACTGTTTTAAAGTGTGTCGATAAGAGATTGCCAGTTTGCGCCATTTTCTGTGATTTAACACAGGCCTTTGATTATGTGGATCATGGAATATTGACTGCTAAATTGGATGCGTATGGAATACGGGGCAACATTTTAGAATTGCTAAAATCATACCTAGCAGAAAGAACTCAAGTTACAGAAATTAGTAGAATGAATTTAAAAACAAAAATAGAAAAAGTATCACGCTCTCATGAACGTGCGGTGAAATATGGTGTTCCTCAGGGCAGCACCTTGGGTCCACTTGCATTTATTGGATACATCAATGATTTTCCTAATGCCGTATCCCATCCCATGACACTATTCGCTGATGATAGCACTATTACAATAGCTTGTAAAACTCATGACACATACGAAGACGACATCAATAAATCCTTGACATCAACTATTTTATATCTTGACAATAATAATCTTAGAATAAATCTGACGAAAACAAATATAATGCATTTTAGACAAATGGGAGCAAATACAACTAATATTAACGTTAAATATGAAAATATAAATATAAAAGAAGTGGAAGTTGCCAAATTCCTTGGAATAACAATAGATAGAAAACTAAATTGGAAACCGCACGTTGACAACCTTGCAAAAAGAATAAGTAGCCAAGCATATGCTCTAAGACGTCTGACTCCTATTTTAAATACGGACTCCTTACTTGCAGCTTACTACGGGCTTGTAGAGTCCATCTTGAGATATTATGGTATTATCTTTTGGGGAAACTCGACAAATAAAATCATTCTCTTTAGAAGACAAAAGAGCTGTATTCGGGCTATGTTTGGACTAAAAAGAAAGGACAGTTTAGTAGTGGTAGGACTCTTGGCAGAGTCCGCCTGGGGAAGGACCACACCTTTGCCAAATATTCTACCGCCAAGCAGTAATGTGCAAACATTACTGTGTTCCGGTCTGAAGGGCAATGTTTCCAGAGAAATTACAGGGCTTAGAGATATAACAACTTAGATCTCTGGGTGACGAGCGCAGTGCAGTGCTAGGTAATGATTTGGACTATCATGTTCCAATAGCTGCGTGTCACTGCGTTGTTATGTGGCAGGAATGTTGCTTACCATCAGGCACATGACCTGCTCGTCTCGTCACTCTATATTTAAAAAAAAAAAAAGTTGTAAGCCGTACTTTTCTATGCATAAAATTCTTACACTTCCGTGCCTATACATTTTAGAAACTGCGATATTTGTAAAGGCAAACAGAGAGCGATTTCCCAGCCTATCTGACTCTATTGTAAGAAATCGTCGCGACCAAGATAAGAGGAGTCTATATCAAGGCAAGACAACTCTAATGCTAACTAATATTATATGTATGGGACCCATTGTGTACAATAAGATACCAAAGCCAATAAGGGAACTAAATACCAACCAATTCAGAAATAAACTTAAAGCCTTGTTATTGGAAAAATGTTATTACACAATTGATGATTTTTTAAAGGATAAATTCTAGACATTTTAATTGATTTCTTAATTTTGATTATTAGACTATGACATTTTATTAATGATTATTATTATAAGCGTCTTTTTAGGGTTCCGTAAAACATAAAAACGGAACCCTTATAGATTCGTCATGTCTGTCTGTCTGTCTGTCTGTCTGTCTGTCTGTCCGTCCGTATGTCACAGCCACTTTTTGCCGAAACTATGAGAACTACACTGTTGAAACTTGGTTAGTAGATGTATTCTGTGAACCGCATTAAGATTTTTACAAAAGTTTTTTAAAAAAACAAAAATTAGGGGTGCCCCCCATACTGAGAACTGAAACTCAAAAAAAATTTTTTCATCAAACCTACACGTGTGGGGTGTCTATCGATAGGTCTTTGAAAATGATGTTGAGGTTTCTAGAATCATTTTCCTCTACACTGAATAATTTGCGCGAGAGACACTTCCAAAGTCGTAAAATGTGTGTCCCCCCCCCTCTAACTTCTAAAGTACGAGAATGAAAAATCTAAAAAAAATATATTTTGTACATTACCATATAAACTACCAACGAAAATTAGTTTGAGCTCGATCTGATGAGTACTTTTTTTTTAGTACGTCATAAATACACTATTATTGAAACTTCGATCAAAGTTACAACGAACTACAAGAATTATGTGTCCTATGTATATTATGTTACTTGCTGCAACGGAACCCTTCATGGGCGAGTCCAACTCGCACTTGGCCACTTTATTGTTATATTGAGTACTATTTTGATGTTGCTGTGACTTGTATCTGTCTTTTAATTTTGTTAAATAACACTAAATGTAAGTAATTTTTGTATGAGCAGACTGCCTACCTACCTGACATTTGTACGCCTAACCGGCACAACATGACATGGCAACACGATTTACTATAACACCTACATGTGCACATCTTTTTGTACAAGACTCACTCATGTTGTACGCAAATAAATATATCTTTATCTCTTTATCTTTGAGATTCCTTGATGAGTGACCTTTCGCTTTTATATATTATAGATCTGCTAATTCAGCGTGCGTCACCTTCGACAGCACCATCACTCGAGATAATAATCAAACGCGAACCCACGTGCGTAAAATCATCAGACCTTACTGCGACCAGGTTTGAAGGGAAAAGTTGTACTAAATGTTGTACATTTGTACATTATTATTATTATGTTTTCAGAAAAATTACAGGACATAAATATAAATACACATCTTAAATCAGTTTAAATAAGTTTCGACCGCATTCGGCCTTCGCCATCCGCAAATTTAATAATTTATTTTGTCCGAAAAAACAAAACCAAATAAATTAAATGCAAAATTAAATTCACACACTCGACTAAATTTTATAAGATGCTATCACTACGCCATCCAGTTAAATGAAAACACATTTTAGGTTTTTGTTGGTATTTTATAAACCGCCGCATTGATTTAGATAAAATTTATACAAGATCACTTCTGGACTATAAACAATCTACAAAACAAAAAAGAACCTTCAAACTGGAGTCGAAATTGATTCACAATTGGAGGAGCTATTGCGAAACATACAACACAAAAAAAAACATACTACCGCATCGATGATATCCTTCATTTTTGAAGTCGGTTACAATATGAAATTGCCGGGGGTAGTTCCCGAGGTAACATTCGCTCTAGCGTATAAAATAAATTAAAAATAGTAAAATGACGATTAAAGATCTGGGACTCGCTGTAACTAACCTGCAGAAGACGATGGACCACATACTGGACGAGGTGAGGTCGTTGAAAACCACAATCAACGACCAGAACGAGAAGATTTCGAGGCAAGGTGAGAAAATCACAACACAATTTGACATGATCCAGCAACTAAAATCCTTAGTTGAAGGTACTTCCATGACGAAACATGGCCCCGACACTACGGACACTATTTCCCCGGCGACATCGCGTCCGCCCCGTCAGGCCCGTTTGAACGCTATTTCTTCGGTAAACTCAAGCACCGGGACTAGAAAAATAAACACAGCCGCTACGGCTAAAACGCGGGCACTAACTGTCACCGAAGTTCCTGTTGCCTCGAAGATGCCCGAGCCTAACCGAACTGAGGACAATAAGATGCCTAAGGTGCAGCTACAAAGTGGCGTTAAAAACGCTTCTAAAGAAATTGCGATAACTTTGCCAAAAGTAGTAACTCCAACTGATAAGCCATTGGAAAACAAAGAAAATACTTGGCGTACGGTGGGGGGTGGACGCAAGCGAAATAATAAAAAACAACACCGTATACTGACGGGCTCAGGTGAAGCTGACGACATGCTGAAAACAGTAGAACGTCGCAAGTATCTTCAGGCATGGTCTTTTACACCTGACACTACTGCAGATAGTATTAGCAGATACCTACGTAAGATTACAAAATCTGAAGATCTGACTGTTGAGAAAAGATAAATTAAAACTGACAGGCATGCCGCTTTCGTTATAGATTTCCCTGAATCTCTGTACGAGAAACTTAGTGATCCGGCGGCTTGGCCGCCGCGTGTAAAGGTCGCGGACTGGTGGTTTCCGAGGCGGCCCCGCGGTGCGCGGGGCGAGCTCCCGGCCGCCGCGGTCAGTCGCGCGGGCGCCGCGCAGCGCGCTCCCGTGCGCTAGCGACTCGCCCGCCCCGGCGCCGGCGACCGCGCTGGCGTCGAGCGCTATTACATTATGCTGCCAAAATATCGCTTCACTAGGAGGAGACAAGTCGAGACGAATAGAAGTTTTACTCCAAAGTGATATGAAATGCCACATCCTAGCCCTAACGGAGCATTGGCTATCCCAACCTCAGCTAATATGTGTCAATATAAATAATTACAAATTAGCTTCCAGCTACTGTAGAATTAACACACAGCATGGTGGGTCATGTATATTTGTAAGACGTGATGTCAAATGCATCGAGAACTTAGACTTGGTGCAACTATCAGTAGAAAGGGTTCTTGAAATATCCGATGTTGACTTGTTGGAAATTAATATTACCGTTATTTGTATTTATCGCACAAATTTAATTAGTGCGGCGCAATTTTTGGTATCCTTAGAACGATTGCTCAATAAGATTAACCAGCTAGGCATTGTATGTATTATTGTAGGTGACTCGAATATCAACTCCTTGAAATTCGACTCCGAATCAAAAAATTTGGCTGAGGCTCTTGCGGTTCATGGTATGGTGAATCATGTCGACTTCCCCACCCGAGTTACGGAGACCACATCGAGCTCATTAGATCACCTTTATACGAATTTCGCTGGTAGTCGAATTAGGGCGTGGCCATTGACAACAAACCTTAGCGATCATTACGCTGTCAAAGAAGAAATATTACGCGACTGTGAATTACCAAAAGGAGACGTTAAGTATGGTAGGATTTTTAATGATGACAACAACATGAACTTTGTCACATCTATTGGCAGTGTCGATTGGGAAACGGTAATGAACAAGGGAGTGACATTGACTGAACTAACGACCTTAATTACAAATATAATTAACAATAAATTCGAAATCTGTTTCCCTTTGAGGAAATTATTGACCAGAAACAGAAGTGACTCATCCTGGGTAACCCAGGATGTTAGAATGTTAAAATCATTACTCTTTGACATTATTGAAATCGGTAAATGTAATCCAAATAATTCAACAATTAATCAATGTATCACTGACATAAAAAATAGATATGCCATTTTAATGAAGAACGCAAAATCTGCATTCTACTCAAAAAACATTATTAACGATTCGAACAGAACAAAAGCTATGTGGAACATAGTAAATACCGAAAGAGGCCAAAATAACTCTGTGAAAATAAATGTTACTGATGTTATTCTAGATTCAAATGCCCAAAAATTCGATACAAATAAACTAGCCCTGAACCACATGAACGCCAGGTTCCTCGGCGCGGCCGAGGCATGCCAGGCCCCGCGCGCCGACGTCGCGCGCGCCCTGCGCTCGCTGCGCACGGCGCGCCCGGCGGCGGACTGCTCGCTCCGGCTGCAGCCGTTCAGCGCTGACGAAGTGTATCGAATCATAACGTCGCGCATTCCACCAAAGGTCTCGAAAGATGTGTACGGGTTAAATATTAAAGTTTTGAGAACGGCGGCGAACCCTTTGTCTCCCGTACTGGCTGAATTATTTAACCGATGTATGAAAGAAGGAGTCTATCCCACCTCACTCAAGTTAAGTAAAGTCGTTCCTATTTTTAAAGGGAAAGGTAAAAGGTCCGACACCGATGGGTATAGACCGGTTTCCATCATCCCTGCGATTGCGAAGGTCTTTGAGAACGGGTTGAGCAGCAGGCTGGTCGGCTATCTATGCGCAACAAACTCTCTCTCTGATAAGCAATATGCTTACAGAGAAGGGCGGTCAACGACGACTTTGACGAGAAAGCTCGTCCGCCACATAATGGAAGCACGCGACCGTAAGCCTAAATTGGAAGTTGCTGTATTATGCTGCGACCTCTCGAAGGCCTTCGACGTCGCTGACCATGCAGTACTAACTGCTAAACTGGAGCACTATGGATTGAGAGGTGTCCCGCTTTCCCTTTTGAAAAATTTACTCGAGAACAGGGCGCAGATTGTGGTCAGTGAGGGAGGCAAGGAAAAATCAGACCCACTGTCTCCTAAGATGGGCGTGGCTCAGGGATCATCTGTGTCGAATCTGCTCTTCTCCCTTCTTCTTAACGATCTGCCCGACGCGGTAACATCAGCCGAAATCCTAATGTATGCTGACGATGTAGCGGCCATAGTTACCGCACCGACCGTGGAGAAACTGGAGGAAAAACTCAATGAGGCCGCGTCACAGCTTTCCTTCTGGTTTCTCAACAACGGGCTAGTGTTGAATCTGAGAAAGACTCACTTTTTCCACGCGAACCTATCAGGTCACAAAATTAGGCCTCTAACTGTAAAAATAGGGTCCACAATATTGAACCAGGTGTACTCCACCACTTTCCTTGGTTTTGAGGTGGACGCCGGGTTAACGTGGGAAAGTCATGTGGACAGATTAAGAGGAAGACTCGGTGGTGCATGTTTTGCACTGCGGCGAGTGGCACAGGTTGTGCCCGTAGACGTGGCACGAGTTTGTTACTTCGCTACGGTGCACTCGCTTGTTCAGTACGGCGCCGAGCTGTGGGGGAGGTGCGCGGAATGGAATAGAGTATTCCGGCTTCAAAAACGTGCCATCCGGGCTATCGTGGGGATAGACGATGAGACTTCAGCAAAACCATATTTTAGAAGTCTGGGCATTCTTACACTACCGTCAGTTGTGATAATGCAGGTGGCATTGTTTGTGAGAATGAACCTGGACTCTTTCAAGGTCTGTGGTGTGAACCATCGCTACCCCACGCGAAGCGCGGGCATCCTTGCTACAGTGGGACGTACATTGTCCAAATCGGCAAAATTGACCCATGTGATGGGTCCAGACGTCTACAATAACCTGCCAGAACATGTGAGGGCCGCACCTAGTTTGTCCAATTTTAAATTTCGTTTACAACGCTGGCTTATTGAGCAGGCGTTTTATGGATATGAGGAGTTTTATGCCTAGCCCTTATAAATAAATATTTTTTTATTAGTTTAAACTAACTGACATTTATTATTATGGTTATATAAACAATTTATTATTGTATTGACATCGTATTGAGATTGTAATTATTATTTATTTGACATTGTATTGTGCAAAGATACCTATTGTATGCCGAATTTTGTTTTAAAAATTATGTATACTCACAATTTCTGACATGTAAATTGGTTTTATGAAATAAATGATTATGATTATATGTGAAATCACCGTTACCAGCATTGAGATAAATTTGCCTTGAAGGTGATATTATTGTAGCAGTTTTAAGTGAGCTTAAAATCTAAGTAAACTCTTGACCACTAGCAACTATCTCGCTTCCCTCACAACTACATAAATTCCTTTCTCAACAAGTTACTCCAAGAATTTGCTCCGAAATTTAGTGCCTGTTAGGGCGTGACCACATTACAAACTGTTAAATTACTGTGTGTGTCATTTCATTTTGAAGTAATAGGCGGCACCGGTTCGTGGTTGATGTTCCAAAGACACGAATGAAGAGATTTGACTCTACTTTTGCGATAAGAAAGTCTAGGCGGTGGAATGATACCCTGTGTGGGTTTTTCCTGATAGTTATAATCTTGGTGTCTTCAAATCGAGAGTGAATTGGTTTCTTCTAGGTAAACATGCTCCATCGTAGACCGCATCGTCGCTTTACATCAGATGAGATGGTGGTCAAGTGTAAATCTATAAAGTAAGTTAAAAAAAAAATCTTAGGTGTGTTGAACACTTTTTGAATTAACAAAAATCATGGGACTTGCATCATCGACACCTAACGCTTTCTGAAAATTTTTTTTTTTTTATTACATCGCCTTCTGCGGTTTTATCAAAGAAATACGTTAAAAGAGCTATCAAATTTTTAGTTATTAGTTTTTGCTTCTATCTGCAGTCCCTTGATTGCCAATTTTTTGTTATGTGAAATTTGGATATTTTATTATGAAAACTGACGTGGTTGACACAGTATACTGGTTGAAATTTAAGACAATTTTGTCACCGACGGTATTTATTATACTTTGTCATGCATATATATTTTAATGGTACCTAATACTTCAAGTGGCCCCTATACTGTCTACTTTATGATAATAATTGAAAACTACGTACATTATACTAACCTAAATTACCTAAATTCTACTCTCTTTAGGGATCACAATAGTTTTGGCCTGAAACTAAAAAAACCATCCGAACTCTACAAACACCTAAGAGTTACAAAAACGTATGTTTTGGGAAAGTCGAAAGACGAATTAATCGCATCTCTCCCAAAAGACAAAAGCGCTTCGGACCTTGAATCTAGACTTCAATTCCATAAACAATTTATGGCAGGTGCACAAGTAAATACAGCTGGGTTGGGTGCGAGAAAGAAAAGGGAAGACCGAGACATGGTAAAAACCTTTCTACAACAAGACGAAAATGACAGTTATAAAGTGCACGCTATGAATTTAGAAATGCAAAGTGAGTGGTTAACCATAGGTGAGTTTTGTATCCCATTAGCTCTAAAGTGGCGCACCTTGCTATATGAATGGTCTCCTGCCTTATTAAAATTTTATCTAAATGCTTTTCAAATGACCCTTCCTGACCAGAGTAACTTGGTAAGGTGGGGAAAAGCCTCTGAAAAATGTTGCTATACTTGTAGTGAGGCGATATGTACAGCAAGGCACATATTGGTGGGATGCAAGGTGCTCCTTAATAGGGGTCATTACTCACAGCGCCATGACAGAGTACTTGAAATCATACGTGAAGCCGTAAGCCTTTCGGTAGCTAGAGCCCAAAAGGGATTGACGACAAACAAAAGACAAATTAACTTTGTAAAAGAGGGTTCAACTTCAAACTCCAAGAGCAAGCCTTACTCAATCCTGGGTTTAGCACCTGATTGGACTATTTTAATGGATACGTATGAAAAGCACTATAAAATCCCAGAGGATGTGGGTGTTTCGTCATCCAGACCGGACATTTTCCTTTTTTCTAGGGCTACGAAACGCATAGTCCTGGTAGAACTTACCGTACCGTGGGAAACTAATATACCTAAAGACCACGCGATGAAACAAAATAAGTATTACGACCTTCAAAATGAATTAACAAAAAATGGCTATGTAGTTAATTTATATGCTGTAGAAGTAGGAGCGAGAGGTATACCAGCAAAATCTCTCTATAACCTGCTTAAAGACCTTGGATTGTCCAGAAGTGCAGTAAGTTCTATACTAAAACGAGTATCTAAAGCTGCACTAGTAGGATCATATCGGATTTGGCTGGGCAGGGAGAGAAATACGAGTAGTGAAGGTGAGTGTTGACGTACGTCAATATAAGGGGCCCCTTTTAAACCTACAGCCCGAGTCACAAGTCTTGGGGTCTATTCGAGATTTCTCTCTCTGCCACACGATGGACCCGGCACCCGCACGGTGAATCCATGGAATGCTAAGAAGTTCGTCTCACTTACACTTAGTTAGCACTATTCTCTCTTGCATTATCTAAAGCCACTGCAGTGGTGTTTGGCGATAATCGGCTGCTCTAGAAGCGTGGTACGAACCGGGAGTCGGGCGATTTAGCTAGGATCGAAATACGCGCGAAATTAAGCATAACAGAGTATTTCTATCCTACTTTCACTTAAGGTAATCCGTACGGAAAGAAACGAGCTAGATATAGACGCGCAATACGTCGACTTCGTCAAATGCTTTTTTATGGTATTCGGTGTCAGTATGCAACCGGTCCATGACTCGTTTGTTTATTGTAAAGTTTTGTTGTGGTATAATTTTCAAAATAATTATAATTTTAAGCTGGTTTTCACATTTTAGTATGAAAACTAACGTGGTTATTACACATTTTAAACAAATACACGGGTAACTCACGTATAAAATAGTCAGAACAGTCCGACTCGAGTTTCGATCGCGTCCGGCGATCTTCTTCAAGGCGAGTGCGCGCGATTAGTGTGCTCGATTAGTGTGTGCTAATCGAGCTACGAACATGCGCGCGCACTCGCCTTGAAGAAGATCGCCGGACACGATCGAAACTCGAGTCGGACTGTTCTGACTATTTTATACGTGAGTTACCCGTGTATTTGTTTAAAATGGTTTTCACATGGTGAGGAGGAAATTTAATTATCTTAGTTGTGATAACGCTTTGATTCCATGATTGTGTGTAAATATTTGTATATCCTGGATTTTCTGATATAATAATTAACCCGCCACTTCGGGAGTCCCTCTACTCTCAATCACATTATTAAAACTCTTTTTTCCGGATTGTATTTATTAAAAATAGCTAATAAATAGCTAAAATCGGCTGCCACGATTGGGGTCGACGTTTTCGGGGGTCCGCCACTGCAGTGGCTATTCTGATGAAAGGCTAAAGATAAGGAGGCCCACTACCATTCGAAAACGTGCCCAATACGCTGGTTAAATTAGCTCGCTGAATGGCAATGCCCATACGTTAAAAATGGGACGGGAATCTTCCCGTTGGTTGCAATCTTGGTTTCTTCAAATGGAGAGTGAACCGGTTTCTTCTAGGTAATCACGCTCCACCGTTGACCATATCGTCACATTGAAAACTGGTCACATTCACTACGATGTCATCCTAACGAATGCATGCGGGTTCGTTAGTTGCGGGCACAAAGGCTTCAATTCTATAACAAAAACGAGAAAAAAACAACAAAAGTTTGCAAAAGCAACTCAAAATAAAGCACTGATGTATTTATTTAAAACATATAGTCGCATCTTAATGAGTAGGTAAGTATAATACTTAATGTATTATATGACATGTGCATTGTCCACAGAGTTTGGTGAATGGTAGTGTAGTGCTGTGCAAGTATAAAATATGTCACTAAGTCGCTGCTTTTTTTTTCAGATTTAATTTGTCATTAGAGCTAAGAGAATAATTTGTCTGAGTGTCACAATCCTTGAAAAACTGTTAGTTCAATTTCAAGATCTTTTGCTTAGCTGCATGTTAGTTTTTTTAGTGATATTTTATTTGCAAAACATGATATCTTTAAATATTTGTTATTGGAGGAAGTTATTAAAGTATTACAATAGTATATTATTTTACCACATCAAGCAGATCCGACCTGTTGCGAACTACATATAAAAAACAAAATTTTTATCCGCAGGCAAATAACGCACTCTAACATAAAAACTAATTTTTCACAGCTATCAAAATTTATACTAATATATTTTCTAAAATAAAACTATTGAATGGGTCTACATTGAAAAAAAAATTAAGAAAATGGCTCCTAACTAAGGCATTTTACGATTTCAATGAGTATTTTAACGACGGGAAAGATGACTATGTACAACTATTTCAATAAGTAACTGATAAAAATAAATGTTTGCTATCGAAAACCAAATTACAAGATGTACTTACTACCTATGTAAACTTGTTAATGTGGCACGCCCGTCAAGGGTACACTGTTGTACATTTTTTTATATTTTAAGGCCTATCTTTACACAGCGAGCAATAAATATTTTTGAAGTGAAAACTTCTTTAGGCGCGCTATAGACAGAATTTTCGTGGGCTGTAAAATGGATTCATCAATCGTCACGCTTGGATATGATAATAGATCGGATCGGATCGGATATGAAATCTTCGGGTAAACTCGGTAAAAACGGCCAGGTACCATGGTAACAAAAACAGTAAAGAGTTTCGATTACCTACTTCCAACAGCCCAGCGTTTATCTCCAGATACCAGGACAACAGAAATATAAAAGAGGTGCGTTTGCCCCTAGGTACCAGTACCAGGGCAACAGAAACAGTAAAGAGGTCTGTATAATTACGCTGATATAAAACTAGATGGCGCAACCATCGATTTAGCTGGCGGTGTTGAAATTATGCGAATGTACATAGACCTACGATGGTTTAACAAATAATTTGTCTTCTGGCAAGGTGATACATAAATTAGACAATTCAATTAAAAGTGAAAACATTTGAGTCACAAGTTTTCACTAGTCTTGGGCATAATAGGTCGCAACTGAGATCGGTCAGTTTAGTTCGCCGCTCCTAAACGAACTAGGTCGTTCTTCTAGTTCGCAGTTCGGATAAGACCACAGAAATCTAAATAATAAGGTAATAGAAATGGCATTACTCTCAAATTCCTTACAAAACGCTTGTCGCCACATTTCCCCTACCCCCGCGGTCACTACTACATGCGCGTTTTTTTTCCAATACAAATTCACTCACACTAAAACAGCTGCACATTAACAAACTAGGTCTGTGATTGCACCACACACATCCATAAACGCTTATCAGTGAACCTACTAATACATTGAAAACTAATCAATTTTTCACATATACACTAGTGCTTGACAAAAACTAATACATATCGATATTTCAAAGTACGGTCCAATTTTAACATTCGATAAAAAGGTTATTATTTATTTTATTAATTAGGTGTATTACACTACAACAAAGTCAATATGCCTATAAAATAAGTTAGTCACACGGGGTATAAGTACTATTGTTTCGAAAACTGAACTATGTAATTTTGACACCACATGGGCTTAGGTATAGTTGAAAAACAAAGGTTGTTGTATATTTTGTACATCGAGCAACTCGATCTTCCGCGCAAGCACGGAAGGGAAGTAGCTTTAGCTAAAAAATATTGTTCAAATCTTTCTGTCATTTCTTGTGGGAGGGGAAAGTTGCACACTAGCGCAAAGCCGCACTAATACATACAAAACATACCTGTACCGATCCATTGCCGACTATACTCACACAGCCAAATCACTAACACATCAAAAATAAAGCACCATTCACAAATCTAGCCCCGCCCTCAGTGTATTCCACGCCACAGTATATTATCAAACTCCATGGTCCACGCGGACTTGTACTTTGACAGAGGGGAAACGCTGTGTAGGCATACTCCCTTCCGTGTTGCTCGCTGATTTTGTATGAAGACTAATAAAGTCTTAAAAATAAAAGCTTACAATAGCTAAATCTTACTCGTGGCCTCGTGTCTTAGTGGGTAGTAGCTCTGCCTGCGAAGCTGAAGGTCGTGGGTTTGATTCCCACCCAGTGCAAATATTTGTGTGATGAATTCAAATGTTTGCACTGTGTCTGGGTGTTTCGATGTATAATAAGTATGTATTTAAAATTATATAAGTATTATATCAGCTATCTGGCCGCCATCATACAAGCTTTGCTTAGTTTAGGGTCAGATGGTGTTGTGCAGTGGCGAACGAGGCAATCGCCCGGGGCCTCGCTCTTGCAGGGGCCTCGCACAAAAACACAAGTAAATTAAAAAAAATTGGAAAGACACCATAACATTTCAACTATATTTTTTATTTAGAACTTTTGTTTCTGATCCTTAATAATGTAGTACTTGTAGTAGGTACTCTATCGAATTATGAAGTCCTGAGAGTTATTGCCACTAAACCTACTACAGTTGCATCTACTGAAAGGATTGTATTTATTTTTCGAAACTTAAACACTTAAAACAATTTTCGAGGAAGACACAAGATCAGCTTTCCGTCCCTGCTATTCTTTCAATACAATAAAAGCGGCTAAGTGCCAGTCGGACTCGCCCATGAAGGGTTCCGTGGCAACAAGATACCTATTACATAAGTTCTTTTAGTCCGTTGTAACTTTAATCACGGCGTACTAAAAAAAATTACTTACTAGATCGAGCTCAAACCAATTTTCGTTGGAAGTTTGCATGGTAATGTGGATTAATAGTTATTTTAGTTAGGTATATCATTCTTTTATTTTAGAGGAGGTTACAGGGGGTGAGGGCACATTTTGCCACTTTGGAAGTCTCATTCGCGTAAATTATTCAGTATATAAAAAAGTTACATTGGAGACATCAACATTATTTTTGAAGACCTATCCATAGACAACACACACGAATGGGTTTGATGAAAAAAAATTGAGTTTCAGTTCTGTATGAGGTTCAGAGAGTATGAGGCACCCTTTAAATTTAGTGTTTTTTTATATTTTTGTGTAAAAATCTTGCTATGACATACGGACGGACAGACAGACATACATACAGACAAACATGATGAACCTGTAAGGGTTCCGTTTTTACGTTTTACGGAACCCTAAAAATGGCGTAGCTCATTCGCTATAAAGATTTATTGCGCCTTAATTAAAGATGTTAGTCTTAGAAAAGCCGCAAACAAACATTTTAACGTGTATCATCTCTGTATTTGTTAATTTTATAAATATTTAAATCCTATTCTAGTTACTGATGTTATGAATGGCTGAATGAAATTTGGAACATAGCCGGATTATAATCTGGAATATCACATAGGCTACATTTTTATCCTGGGAAAAAATCCCGTTGCTAGTATAAACTATTTTTAAACTCATTTTTTATCGCTCATCTCTCACTCATCACTTCTATGAACTGACTAGTAGAACTTTAGCATTTCTCGGCAAATAAATATGACAAATAGGTACCTAAAACCCAACAACCAGACCTATTTTCGCAACACATACTTTTCACGAAAGTCAAAGGGCCTCGCAAACACCTGCCGCCCGGGGCCGCGCAATGGGTAAAGCCGCCACTGGTGTTGTGTGAGAATTGTCCACCAATATTTATTTATTTAATATTTTATTTATAAATACTGCCTCAGTTACCTTAATATTTATTTTGCACGGACGAACAATCGCGCGTTATAGCTAGTATGTACATACTTTTGTTAATAATTTATGAATTATGAAGTAATGTTTACCGCGGATTAAAAGATTTTACGTATGGGTGTTAACTGCGTGCAATTTTTTTATCGAAATATCATGTTAATTTATCGATAAAAAATTTAATATAACATTTTCATCGTTTATTTTTGGGCAAGTAAAATTGGACCGTCACAGCACTTGCTCACGATCGCTACCTGGGTTTATTTTATTAAAAAATACAATTAAAATAAAATAAAATACCTATCAGTGAAATATAATCTCATTATTGGTATAATTGCAAGTTGTGGAAGAACTTTCACAGTTGCTTATGCTGCATAACACAAGTTTTTAAAGATGATTCACGCCTGCCGGTTCGAAGAAGACTAAACTACAACTCGAGCACTGGTGGCCTAAAAGTCACCTGTGCGGCGACAATGTCACGCGGTCATGAGACTTCTAGTACCTTATTATTTAGATTTCTGTGGATAAGACCGATCAGCCGACCCCATCGTTCGCTCGTTATATACTACTGCTCCTGTTGCATAGGTCGTTCTTGTAGTTATTTTGTAATATGCTTCTGGTGCATGAAACAATATATGTAGGTATGTATTTATGAAATTCTATGTGTTTTTAACTTCTAAACATAAAAAACAAAGCACCCAGTAATACAAAATATTTATTGTAAATACCCAAGGTTATTTGCACAATAAAAGTAATCCTATATATAAATATGTATATTGTATATTTATACATATCTTTTTCAACTTTTTATATTTGTATTAAGTTTAGAAAATAATCAACCACAACGTATACATTTTGACGTGATAACGTCTTATAATTCGATGAAGCCGGCTGCACGCCCGCAAAACATGACGTCATGTAACGTTCCGCCGTTACCTCGCCTTATTACTTTTCGCACCATCTAGTGAGTGAAATGTGTATTACGTTCAAGGAGTCTGTCCATGTTTTAGAAAAGCGACGATATGAAGTTAAGAACTTGTGCTAGTACAATGATGTACCCAGAGATGGCGCTTTGAACAGCTTTTCAAAAAGCTTCAGAATGTTTTACCTAGATGGCGCACCTCGCTGCATGACGTCGTCAGTACAATTCCATCAGTATTTTCTTAAGACGTTGTCACGTTCAACTATCGTCAGTAAACCGACTTTACAGACAACCATTTTTTTTTTATAGTATAGAGTGACGAGACAAACAGGAGATGTGACTGATGGTAAGCAACATGTCTGCCATATAACAGCATAGTAACACGCAGCTATTGGAACATGAAAGTCCAAATTATTACCTAGCACTACCCTGCGCTCGTCACCTAGAGATCTAAGATATTATATCTCTAAGCCCTGTAATTTCTCTTTTTTTTTTTTTTTTTTTTTTTTTTAACTTCTATAGGTTTACACTTGACCGCCATCTCGCCTGATGTTAAGCGACGATGCGGTCTACGATGGAACGTGTTTACCTAGAAATAACCGATTCACTCTCGATTTGAAGACACAAAGATTGTAACCATCGGGGAAAACCCACTCAGGCAACGTATTCCACAGCCTAGACGTTCTTATCACAAAAGTAGAGTCAAATCTCTTCGTTCGTGTCTTTGGAACATCAACCATGAAACGATGTCGCTTTTTCGAGCTACGAGCATTCCGATAGAAAAAAGGACAAGGTGGTATCAGATCATGCAAATCAGTCGCACACTCTCCGAAGTGTATCCGATAAAAAACCGATAGGCTAGCAATTTTTCGGCGATGTTCAAGACTTTGAAGTCTTTTTCGCACAAGAGTGTCGTTACCTATGAGCCTTTTGGCACGTCTCTCGATCGATTCCAGAGCCTCCAGCTGATACTTAGCCGATCCATCCCAAAGGTGCGAACAGTACTCCATACAGGAGCGAATCTGTGCTTGATATAATGTAAGCAACTGTTCAGACTTGAAGTACCTTCGCACCTTTGAGAGGACACCTAGTTTTTTGGCAGCAAGTTTGGCCTTGGACTCGATATATGAGCCAAAGTTGAGAGTAGAGGTCAAAGTAACGCCCAAAAGCTCAAGACGGTCAGAAACCGGCACGGATACACCTCTAAAAGTTGGAGTCAGTTGGAAGGGACTCCTTTTAGCGGAAAACAGACACGCCTGCGTTTTATTCTCGTTGAACTTGACCAGATTGGCATCGCCCCATTTAGACACCGCCTCAAGGGTCAAGCTCAAACGTTCGATCAGACTCTCTCTCTGTACCAGAGTTTGCGGCCCAGTGGCTCTCGCGCTAGACTTGTAACTCTCTACGACGGTGCTATCGTCTGCGTACCCATAGATACCGGGCTTCAACAGATCGTTAATATGTAGCAGGAAGAGCGTCGCAGAGAGTACCGACCCTTGAGGGACTCCGGCATTGATAGCCATTTGATCCGACGAGCAGCCATCAATGACGACTCGTATGGATCGATCCCTCAAGAAGTCCGATATCCACGCAATGAACCCAGGAGACAAACCATAACTAGAAAGCTTGCTTATAAGGCCATCATGCCAAACCCTGTCAAAAGCCTTTGAGATATCCAGGGAGACTGCAAGTGCTTCCCCGTGTTTCTCAATAGCTTCACTCCAGATGTGAGTGACGTACGCTAGAATATCCCCGGTGGACCGGTTTCGGCGAAATCCGTATTGCTGGTCACTGAGGAGGTCGTTCGATTCTAGGTACGTCAGGAGCCTGTGGTTTAAGACACGTTCCATAGTCTTGCAGAGTATGGACGTGACCGAGATGGGCCTGTAGTTGACAGGGTCAGCACGACTACCCTTTTTGGGCACAGGTTGCACATTAGCAAGCTTCCAAGACTTCGGTACTAGCCCAGTTTGGAGAGAGAGTCTGAATAGGCGCGTCAGTATTGGTGACAACTCAGGCGCACAAGCCTTCAATACTAGAGCAGGAATACCATCTGGGCCACTGGCTTTATTCACGTCCAGATTGCGTAACACTTTACGAACCTCCTTTTGGCGAATGCGTATCTCTGACATAAAAGTCGAACAGCCAGGTGGAGTAGGAGGTGTCGCGCTACCAGCATCTAGACGCGAAGATTCTGCAAACTGAGTTACAAACAAGTTTGCTTTCTCCGTTGCAGTGTGAGCCAGTGTCCCATCAGGTTTCAGCATTGGAGGTAGTGAGGAGCGGGAGAAGTTCGATTCGACCGATTTAGCTAGGGACCAAAACGCTTTGCTGCCCGCAGGGTACGAAGCCAGTTTGTTCCCTATTCGACTAATGTGGTCAAAACGAGCCCTCTGCAGAACCTTTTTGCATGCCTTAGCAGCCTTGTTGAACGCTTTCTTCTTCTGGTGTATGTCCCTTGCCTTACGCTGTCGAGCATCAACCCAGGCTAGGTAGGCCTCATGTTTAAGTGCTTCAGCACTTTTACATTGAGAACCAAACCAAGGGCGAGCTTTGCTGGATAATGGGATGTCGGAGTATGGAATGAAATATTCCATAGCCGTTTGTATTACATTAGTCACAGCATCTGCGCAGACTGAGGGATCACCAGAAGCGAAGCACAATGACTGCCATGGGTAAGACGCAAAGAAAGAACGCATCTCGTCCCAATCTGCTGACTTGTATCGCCACAACCGCCGGTTGCCTCTAGGGCTGGGATCAGGCGGATGGTAGACAGATACAGATTTCACCAGACAGTGGTCGGAGCTGCCTAACGGCGAAGACACCGCCACCGAATAACGGTCTGGATCAGTTGTCAGCAGAAGGTCTAAGCAATAAGGTGTATGCGACTCAACGTCGGGTACTCTTGTGGCCTCTTGGACCAGCTGGGTTAGGTCTAACGATAAAGCTAGCTTTCTCGTTTCCTGCCCAGCGTGGTCAGTGTCCCGGTATGGGTACAGCCATTCCTTATGATGGCCGTTGAAATCCCCCAGAAACACTAATTGAGCCGAAGGGTACTTCTGTTGAGCCGCGTCCGCCGCCTCACTTAAATATTCTGTGAGCCTAGTCGTCTCCAGATCTCCGCTGTGCGACCGATACACACAGGCGTAGATAATTTTATCTATGCCTGTGTCCATCAGTGCCCAAAGAACAGAAAATCTAGTGTCCTCAAGGTTACGGAGACGCCGACAGCAGATGTCGTCTCGGGCGTACATGCACACTCCAGCACGAGGCCGGAATTTGTGCTCCAGGGTATAGCCTGGATACGTTAGGTACGCCACGTCCGACGGACAACCTATCTGCGTCTCCGTAAGAAACAAGAGTGTCGGCTGCTCAGTCTCGAGGTGATGGTGGACTGCTGAGAGATTGGAGTGCAGACCTCGAATATTAGTGAGGTGCACTTTTACCGACAAGGCGTGCAGCCGCTCTTTAACCTTGCTTCTTTTGTTGACTTTTTTCATATTTGAGTATCGGAGAGAATCGGTGGAAAAACGGCAGTAGAACGAGGCCGCACACTACTGACCATTGGTCACAACACACAACACGAATACACCAGTGGGGAGCTAGCCTGGAGACTGCGGGGACGCCCGAGCCCCCCCGGGGATGTCTATCTGGCCTTGTCATCCGGTCGCCAACCGGCAGGATAGCGCATCCCGGGATTTTTCGCTAGATGGCGGGGCAGCCTTTCATGAGTGGCTAGCTCACTACTTGGGCCCCCAACTATCTGCGGTCGGTCGCGGCAACCGTGCCTCGGATCCCGCTACCCTCCATGACTAGCTTCCCGATGTACAGTATTGGTGTGTGACAGACCGGTCTTGCAGTTGTGCAGCAACTGTTCTGACCCGTTTTCCCCTAATGGTGTCGCTAGACAACACGACGGAACACGGCTAGGCCGCTTGGCGTCGTGACTTAGTCTAGTGGGTGGTCACCAACCACGGCCGAAGCCTACCACCGGTAATTTGTCACCTGATTAGCACCACCCAGGGACCACGTGTGAGGTTTCAATATATAGGTGCTTCCCCACGGACGAAGGTGACTCGGTCCCCAAAAACATTCTTGTCTCTCTGGAAACATTGTCCTTTCAAACCGGAACACAGTAATGTTTGCATATTACTGCTTGGCGGTAGAATAACTGGCATAGGTGTGGTACTTCCTCAGGTGGACTCTGCCAAGAGTCCTACTACTACAAAATACATACACAGATTCTGTTCCTTGACAGAATAGCACCTGACATAAAGCAAACAAAAGTTAATAAATAACATTGGTGAGCGAACTCTACATGCTCTTGAATGTAAAGTGCTGTCCAGTGTCCCGTGGGCGTGACGATCTTCGTTCAGTTGACGTATACCTCGTCTGTTCCACAAGAACTAACGAACTGCGGAGCGGCGAATGAAGGAACTAGGTCGCGTAGTTCGTCTGTGGGAGCGCTCTTTTGACCTAGGTCGTTCGCGAACTGTGCAAGGCTAGTTTTCACTTCTATCGGCAGTTCCTATGACTGCCAATTTTTTTATTCTATTTAGTATAAATTAGTTGGGACCTAATGGGTCCACAAATTATGCGTCCGTGTTCTTTTTTCAAATAAAAGAATGTGTACTTGTATTATTTAACTAACTAAACGCGGTACTACTTATTGTTTAGGTAATTGTATGTTATTTTTCTGGTGTGTATAATAAAGTGCTTCTGTCAATCTGTACTACACGCTGCTCTAAGACCTCTCTGAGTCAGCATTGTAGACGTATCTGATGTTGCAGATGTCCATAAGCAGTTACTTTATTAGAAAAGGTATGTTAAAAACTATTTATCACATGACTTCAACATCTTAATTAGGAAATAACCTGAGTGATTATTGACGTTAATAATTTGCGTCTCTTCAAGTCTAGAGTGAAGCGGTTTCTTTTAGATTAGCGCGTTCCATCATGGGTGTAGTTTAACTCTTTACTGTTTCTGTTGCCCTGGTACCTACCTGGCCGTTTTTACCGAGTTTACCCGAAGATTTCATATCCGATCCGATCCATTATCATATCCAAGCGTGACGATTGATGAATCCATTTCACAGCCCACGAAAATTCTGTCTATAGCGCGCCTAAAGAAGTGTTCACTTCAAAAAGGCAGTCATAGGAACTACCGATAGAAGTGAAAACTTAAAACTCAGAATTTGATAGCTTACTTTGGAAACTACACGGGTGTAACCGGAGGGTGTGGCCTGGTCATCATGGCATGACCATCTAGAAATGCATCAGCATTTCCCATTGGCTGACCCATTTCTAGATGGCCATGCCATGACAGGCAGACCACGCCCTTTTAGCATTTCACATTAGCTGACACTCTTTTAAATGGCCAATGGCTATGGTCCCCAGTTTACCTGAAGATTTCTTATCATACCCGAGCGTGACGCTAGGATTCAATTTACAGGCTACGAAAATCTGTCTAGGCACGCCAAAAGAAGATTTCATTTCAAAAATTGAACCATAGCATGGCCGAGCCCTAGTACCCGTTTCGGCAGTGGCCCTGGCAGCCATTGATCTTGTCGGCTTAAAAACCTATTTCTTGCGGACAATTCTTTCCGTTTTATTGCCTTCGGGATCTAATTACTGGAGTTTGTGTGGTGTTATTCATTTTTATTGTGTTTCGTAGCTCTCCTGGAGTTTTTATATTTTATCGAAGTTTGATCTCACTAGCAAATACTACTGGTTTACCTTCACATATTGAAATACCTATAAAAAATCATCGTAAATTGTAAATATCATTTTTATGAAAATATAACGGACCAACTCGCCTTCTTTCAAGTTGAACATGTATTGACAGCGTCACAATGGCCATGATCACGAAAAGACTAAAATAATTTCAGGTAATTTCAGGTTATCTCATTGGGAAACGAAGATCTCCGAACGAAGAACGAAGAGTTGAGTTGATGTTATTTTTTTTTATTGGTTAATATTTATTATTTTATTTTAGGAATATATTATGTTTAATAGTTTTTTTAATTAATGTCACTCGTCCCTGTTTGTATTTGTATGTAAGCTTTTTTCCTTTGTGATGGTTGCCTGGAAGAGATTGCTCTTAGCAATAAGGCCGCCACTTGTGGTACTAGTTCATATGTATTTCACTGTAATTTTATTAATTTGTCTGTATCACAATAAAGAGTTTCTATCTATCTATCTATCTATCTATCTATCTATCTCCATCTACCCTCATTTGCTCTTCAAAAATAGCAAGGTTGTCCGCACGATACAGGATACGAACCATATCGCGAATTCAAAACTGTTCTATGCTACGTTTTCAATTTGAATTCAAAACCGTCGTGTGCTCCAACATTCTAGACGCGCAGCTCACCAGTGACTAAGAGTTTGAGTGTAAGTCTGCGCAACCCTCTTGCAATTCCTCTCCTGCACCCCTTCAACAGCCGTTGAGCTAATCTGAGCGCCATACGTGCACTCCTCTTGGAAAAGAGCGCCGAAAGCAACTGAAACTTAACTGGAACTGGACCATATCCCAGGTGAGTTATCCGTGAGTTAATTAAAACTTTCTGTTTATTTATTCCGGCTTATCCCTGAAATGGCAGGACCGATTTTAACGGGACTTTCTTTGATAGATAGCTGATGGTTTATGGAGCAACTTAGGTTACTTTTATTTTGGGAAAAATAATTATATGTCCCTATTAGTTTAGGTAAAACTTTACAGCGTGGGTCGTAGCCAGCCTACGGAATAAAACTGTAACACAAAATATTTATTGTGGTTACTAATGGACTCCACAAAGGAATGTTTGTTATACAGACGTACCGAAAAAAGTGAAGTGGTCGTGTGGTTTCCTACCGTTCTTGGTTTAGGTACTTAATTCTTTTATTCAGTAAATGTACCAAATTACGAGGTATTTCTGTACTTTATGTTAGCCGTAAATTATCTAATACCAGCTTGCCCTTTGTTCTATCGGACTGCTTGTTGCTCCAGAAAATGACATCGTTTCATGGTTGATGTTTCACAAAATTGAATACAAAGGTCCGACTCTACTTTTGTAATTAGTACATCTCCATAAATTATGGAATGCGTCACCTAAGAGGGTAATTGCTGATGTAGGTATACAATTTTAGTGTCTTACAGTCAGGGGTGATTTGGTTTATTCTAGATTAGTGCTCTCTGTCATGGACCGCAACGTCACTTAACTTCAGCCGAGATGGTGGTCAAGTGTATATCCTTTTACAGATTTTATAAAATATGAGTGAGAAAGCCTGGCGAGTGTGTGGCGAGAACATTCGATCACAATGAATCGTAAATGGTCGTAGCTTCAAATCAGGTCTGCATTTCAACCCAGACCTGTTTTGCACTTCTGAATAGCTTTCGAAGTGATAATGATAATTATATGAGCTTATTACTCCAAACCAAAGGCTTTAACTAAAAAAAAACATAGTGAGAGACATATTTTGATGCCATGTGCTATGCGCCATTCCATACTAAAGATAGATAGATAGATTAACTCTTTACTAAGACTTAAAGACTAAGATTAAAGTAGCAATGGGCGACCTTATCGCTATGTGATGCATTGTGGCCTGAATTATCTTTTTTTATTCACAGAGTTTTTTTATTACTCTGTATTTTATAGTACAGAGCAACGGGATGAGTACGACATATTCCTGATGGTAATCATCAAGCCTGTCAAGTGTAAGTCCGAGACAATTAATTTGGCTGAATTTCATAAATCTTCAATTTCAAAATATTGATATATTTCCCTGAGTAGATTTATATTTGAACGCCAAACAGGTTGCATTTTCTCGCTCGGTCATCGATCTCGCTGTTTAAAACAGGTGGCAGTGGAGCTCGGGGACATTTGTCAGCTGTGATGGCCCTGCGATTTGCTTCAACTAATATTCTAGAAAAAATAGGGGTGAACTATTATTATTAGTGGTAGGACTCTTGGCAGAGTCGGCCTCGGGAAGTACGACACCTTTGCCAGTTATTCTACTGCCACGCAGTAATGTGTTTACATTACTGACTTGCCTCGTGGCTTAGTTGGTAGTAGCTCTTCCTGCGAAGCCGAGAGTCGTGGGTTTGATTCCCACCCAGTGTAGGAGTAACCAATAGACCCAAAATAGGAGTAAATTGATACCTACATACTAAAACAAACAATGTATTAAATAATAATTGTTGACTATCATACATTAACAATAAACATACATTCTAATAATGTTACATTCTAATACATAAATAACATTACTATATATATACACTAATACATAATTCATTTCCAATTATAATACTAATGGCCAAAAGTTAACAAGAGTATTTCAGTAAAAAAGTAATAGTGTTAGGACATCCACAGAGCGACCTTAGCAGGACTTAGACAAATAAAAGGTTTTCACGTGTTCCTTGAATACAGGAAGAGAATGAGCTTCCCTGATTTCCACAGGCAAGGAGTTCCACAATTGTGCTGCTTGGAATGCAAACGATTTTCCAAAGAACTTTTCACAGCGTGCAGATGGGGCTTGGAGTACTAAATTATACGTAGGTCTCAGAGTACGTGTCTGGGAGTTGCTCCAAAAAGTGAAACAGTCTCTCAGGTAGCGGAGGGCAGCAGGATTAAAAAGCACACTGTAGAGCAGCGAAAGCACATGAGCATTCCGACGAAGGCGAATGGGGAGCCACTTGAGCTGTGTACGAAATTGAGATACATGATCATACTTGCGCAAGCCAAATATAAATCTAATACAATAATTTTGGAGACGCTCAAGTTTATCTAGCTGGCTTTCCGTGAGGTCAAGATAGCAGGCGTCAGCGTAGTCAAGGATAGGGAGAAGAAGAGACTGAGCAAGGGCAACTTTAGTGGCAGTGAGTAAAAAGTTACGCACTCGTCTTAGAGACCCACCAGACGCAAACAGTTTACAACTGATTGATTCTAAGTGAGGCTCCCAACTCAAAGTACGATCAAAAATCACACCAAGATTCTTGACGGATTCACTGTAAGGAATTGTAGCCCCATCAAAGACAACCGCAGGAATTGTAGTCCAGTCGATCCTAGAGATCATGTTTGAGCTGCCGATAATTATTATTTGTGATTTAGTAGGATTAACGTTCATCCCAAAAGAATTACTCCAATTGACAATTTCGTTGAGGTCTGCATTCACCGTGTCTATGGCTACGTCTAGTTCGGAAAGTTGCGCTTGTGAATAAATTTGGAGATCATCTGCATAAAGGTGGTAGGAAGAATTGAGACGTTGAGATATTGAATTGATGAAGATAGCAAAGAGAAGAGGTGAAAGCACGCCGCCCTGAGGGACGCCTGCAGTTGTATTACACCAAGACGAAAATACATCGTCTAGGCAAACACGTTGCCGACGACCAAACAGGTAACTATGAAACCAATCAATCACCGATGGAGACACGTTAAGAGAGCGCAGTGTTGCCAGCAAGATATCGAAGTCAACGGCGTTGAAGGCATTACTGAAATCTAACAGAGCTAGAACAGTAAGCCTGCCGCTGTCCATACCTTTGCGGATATCGTCGGTGATCTTGATAAGAGCAGATACAGTACTATGCCCAGGACGGAAACCGGATTGAAGTGGATTGAGGAGGTCTTGCTTGTTGAGGAATGTAGTAACTTGTGTATGGACTAGACGCTCAAGCACTTTGGACAGGAAAGGAAGTATGGATATCGGACGATATTCGGACAAGGAAGAATATGTGTGTGAATTGTCCACCAATATTTATTTATTTATTTACTGTGTTCCGGTTTAAAGGGCAATGTTTTCAGAGAAATTACAGGGCTTAGAGACATAATATCTTAGATCTCAGTGCAATGATTTGGTTACTTCATGTTTCAATATAGCTGCGTGTCACTGTGTTGTTATGTGGCAGGCATGTTGCTTACTGTATACTGTATACTGTAAATAAAAAACTAGGCCCAAGACATTGTGCGGTCAGACACGGATAAAACATTTTTTTTGTAGTAGTAGGACAGAT
The DNA here is from genome assembly GCA_963693475.1 of Ectropis crepuscularia. Taxonomy (NCBI): domain Eukaryota; kingdom Metazoa; phylum Arthropoda; class Insecta; order Lepidoptera; family Geometridae; genus Ectropis; species Ectropis crepuscularia. The sequence goes on from OY856341.1 coordinate 31,515,659, forward strand.
ACCCTTTACAGAGATAAATTTGATATTAGTATGTCCAGGACCCATAAAATTTGCCCATACCAAAAAGTGCTAAGCTCAGCTGAACAAGAGTCCACTTCAGTAATATAAGTTTGCAGTAGCCATAGAGTACACTATTCTCTAGCTTATAAATGAATTCGTTTATTACTGTCCAGCGGCGAACCAGCTAATTAAAGCAAACGAGAGCTGACAGGATGAACCCCACTCTAAATGAGGAACCTAATCATTACACAGACCTTCAGAAAACTTTCAAGTTGAAAGAAAAATCTTACTTAATAATTTCATTAAAACTTTATCTAATTTGCTTCAAGTTTGAGCAATGAAAACCTAAAATATTTTTTAATTATTGTGAAAAAAATAATATTGTGTGGATGTCTCAATAATAAACTTAAATTATCTATTCGTGGAATAAAGTGTTTTATTTAAAATTAGATTTTCTTCAAAATAACATAACCGACTTCAATTTAAAATTAAAATTAGTATCTGACTCAACTTTTATGTATGTATTTTTTGAGTTATTAGCTAAACACTCAGATTTCGTTTAAATTTATATGAACCTCTAAAATGTGATCTACCAAACAAAATAAAGAATCATCAAAATCGATTCATAATTGGCAGAGCTATCGCGTAAAGGTCGATTTACATCAGACGAGCGAATGCTCATTCTATCCCCACTGTATCAAATTCATTTGGTGTAAACAAACGTAGAGCATTCTTTTGTTGTTTTGTTTGCGTTCGCAAAGATTCTATGGAATATATAATATGGAAAACGCTAAGAACGATCTTTCGTTTACACTAAAAGATCGAGAAAGAATGCTCTTGTTCCAGCTCTAGCTCTATGTTCGTTCAGTTTAAATCGGCCTTTGCGTACTTGCATACGAGTATAAAAAAAAACATAAAACAAAATTGAGAATCTCCTCTTTTTTGGAGTCTATTTTCTATCGGAATGCTCGTTACTCGAAACAGCGACATCGTTTCATGGTTGATGTTCCAAAGACACGAACGAAGAGATTTGACTCTACTTTTGTGATAAGAACATCTAGGCTTTGGAATGAGTTGTCTGAGTGGATTTTTCCTGTTGGTTACAATCTTTGTGTCTTCAAATCGAGAGTGAATCGGTTTCTTCTAGGTAAACGCGCTCCATCGTAGATCGCATCGCATCAGGCGAGATGGCGGTCAAGTGTAAACCTATAAAAGATTTAAAAAAAAACCTGTTAATACCTACACATTCTTTTAAAATGAAATAAATAGTTTTTATTTCATTTCTGTCTTTATTACAGAGTCAATGTTGGTAATTGATATTTGTTTACGATTTATGTATGTTAGATTTACAAAATAAGTGATTTCAACGGCGCTAGTCATTTGTCATCTTCAAAGTTTGTTCCCTATCAGCAGCAATCTATCCACCAGTAATTTGATAATTTAATTTGATGTTATACATGGAAGATGAAATTCGTTTCCGTATAGTCACTCACTGTGAATAAATGTATCTACTACTTTTGCGCTTATTAAAACATCCCGAAGCGCTGCAATACTGTCTTAGGCCAGGTGCCCAAAGATGTTTTCATAGGGTACTGTGATGGCATCATGTGATTTCAACGTATTTTGTCCAGAGTTTATAGGTGTGACATGTACAGGAAAATGATATCGACAACGTATTTTACTTCAAATACAGCCCAATGAAAGTTAGTGTAGTAATTTTATACATTACCGTATGCGTTAAATCCGGTAGATCTGATTTTTGCGGACTTGTTTATGATGTTGGCCTAATGATTGTCCCAAGTTTGTGACCTCGAGCGACGAACGCAACTTTGTCAAACATCGAAAAAACCGCGAAAAAATCGTTTATTTTTCAAATTTTGGCGATTATAACCCTAAACGACTAGTTTTTGTAAAAACTTTCTTATGGCGTTTATAAAGTAGACTAAATTTACTACAATATGATACTAGAATTGTCTCTGTACACCCAATAGTTTCTGAGAATAAGTCTATCAAAGCTTATAATTTTTTTCGTACTTCGCAATTTTTTGCAATATTTTAACTCCTACTAGTGCATAGTAGTCTACTAGTCAAGCCCTTTCATTTGATACCCATATTAAGGCATTAGTGAAAAAAAAATTATGTAGTTCGCCATTTTGTGATTTGAAATTTGTTATACTGTATAGTACTCTACTAGTCAAGCCCTTTCATTTGATACCCATATTGAGGTAGATTGTGATGAAATATTTGGTCTGCCATTTGGTGGAGGCGATCATCTTGAATCGATATTAACCAAAAATAGCTCAAAACATCAACACAAAAATTTATTTTCAAAAAAAAACAGCATCGAAATCGGCCCATCCGTTTCAGCTCTACGGTGCCATAGACAGATACACATAGAGACAGACCTGTATGTGTGCCTGTCTAATAGACAGACAGACTTCGACGTCAAATTTGTAACACCTCTTTTTTTGGTCGGGGGTTAAAAACCGCCGTAAATGTGCCACAAAGTGGTCAAGTAGGAGTTAAAATATTGCAAAAAATTGCAAAGTACGAAAAAAATTATAAACTTTGAAAGACTTATTCTCAAAAACTATTGGGTGTACAAAGACAATTCTAGTATCATATATGTTGCAAAATTTAGTCTACTTTATAAACGCCATAAGAAACTTTTTACAAAAACTAGTCGTTTAGGGTTATAATTACCAAAATTTGAAAAATAAACGATTTTTTCGCGGTTTTTTCGATTTTTGACAAAGTTGCGTTCGTCGCTCGAGGTCACAAACTTGAGACAATTACAAGGCCAACATCATAAACAAGTCTGCAAAAAAGCAGATCTACCGGATTTAACGCATCCTACTCCATACATTCAGGCGACAAAGTTACTGGACTAAGTTTCGAGCTAACATATTCTCCATGATGCAGAGAGCTCGCCTCAGTCGCAGTTGATTTCCTATTGATACTGACCTCAAGTACGTGTTGGGGACCCATCTCCGCCTTAAAATTACAATTTAAATCGTATTGCTTCTAAAAACGATGTAGTGTTTACTCGAATACTTCTCAAACTTTCTAAATGCCTCAAGCCTCTAATTAAGAAAATGAGCACCAACTCAAGATCATCATCTGCGTAGCTCAAGTTGTTCACGCATCTCTCGTCCTGCCCAAGTCTGACTAGAAGGCTGTTCAATTCCTCGATTAAATCATTAGCAAAATAATTGAATAAATCGGGTGAGATGAGGCCGCCTTGTCGCACTCCGCGAGATAGCTTGCTGATCCCTGTTTGACTCTTCAGAGTCCCATTTTGTTTTTTTGTTGATTTGATTGCGGTACGTGAAAAGAACAACAACTTAAGTTTGGCTTAAGATTCCATAAATAGAGTTTTTTAAGGAAAGTGCGCGTTTAACCACGCCCCAGTTAACATTGTGGTTGTCTAAAATATTAATAACACATTAAGTAGTTAGGTAATTCACGTTGTGTATATTTTGTGGTACTCAACTAAAAGCTTGTATTAACTAAGTATCGCTTTATATCCATAACATTGTAAACACGATCCATCAAGAAACTCCCTTGTGAATTCTTTCAGAGTAGAAGTAAAGCTTAGTCTACATTCCCGAGATAAAATAATTTTTAGAGGCTACAATCTTCAGCTAGACAAATATTGAAGGAAGGAAAATGAGGCCAAATGAAGATGATTAAATAACGTCCGTCCTCTCTTATTTTAAGTAATATTGCGTAGAAATGTGGTTTCATATAAAGGAAGTTCTTCTAATATTAGGAACGTTAAAGTTTTTTAGCAAACAGGTTTTTTCTTGTCAGGCGTTTTAAGATGAAAGAATACAAGTCCTAGTAATATTATAGACTTGCAGTGCCTTGCGGTTTTACCTGGGTACTTTCGACAATAAAACATAGGATACGTATGTGCTATACCAAACTATAATATCTGCATTCTAAATTTCAACCCATGCAGCGGTAATCTTATATAAATATAAAAGCGAAAGGTCACTCATCACGAAATCTCTACAAATGCTAGAAAAACACTAACTACAAATGCTAGAAGTCTGAAATTTTGCATGGAGGTGCCTTTTATCACGTAGGCGCTCGCTAAGACGGGATTTTGTGAAATTCAACACCTAAAAGGGTGAAACAAGGGATGTATGATAATTCCGTCATTTTCAAAGTTATACGCATGCAATCCACTGAATCAATTTTAATGAAATTTGGTACACAGAAAAAAAACACAAAAAGACATAGGTTACTTTTTAATACGGCGAAATGTAACAAAGATTAAAAAGGGGGGATGAAAGTTTATACGGAAGTTCGTCATTGTTGACAATAAAACCATGAAATTTTGAAACCAGACACTTGAAGTTCATACTATTATATTGTAAATGTGAAAGCAACTCTGTTTGTCTGTCTGTTAAGCTGTAGTGAAATTGAAACATCTCAACTTTCACGTTTGTAATGCCCGCCATACACGCTACGGTCTGCCGGAAAGGTCTACCTGTGCAGTTATGCCTGCGCAGTCCAACCGAACAGAATTGATTTTCGATCTTGCTCCGGTCGCCTGTGCAGGCTTCCCACACACACTCCGGTCTACCTGCGCAGGCATAACTGCACAGGTAGACCTCTCCGGCAGACCGTAGCCTGTATGGCGGGCCTAATAGTAGACCTAATTTTAAAAATAGAACTTACACACTCACAACTTATAAAAATGTCAAACCAAATGTGCAATTAGTTGCTCTATCCATCATATAGACCAACTTATCGCAATTTGCACTGCAACTTAATTTGCACTGAAAAAAAATCGCTAAGAAACGGACATGTTCCAGAAAGAATCTTTAACATAATTGTGCCATGCAACACAAGAGAGATAAATCACCAGCGTGGTGGATTATGTTTATCTGTTGAGAGAAAGTTCAGAGTCCCACGGAACAAATAAATCCCAGCTCTGAGAACTTAAAGTGGAAGGTCTATATTTATGCTATGTATAAAGTCCTATGCAAGTCCTATGCAGGACTTTATTGTGACCAATTTTTTTCCGTCAACCAAAACGTCAGGAGATAATTAAAAAAAATAGATCGCAGTCAAGTTATGTGTGTAAAGCGTTCCTTAGATATTTATATAAACGTATCTATGGATACTATCCTTTCTTGTATCCTACGAATTTCTTGCTCGGTTGCCTGAATTATAATTCTTTGGAGGTTCGTCGGGAAAACCAGCAGCTGAAAATTATATGTAAAATTTTTCGTGGGGACATTGACGCTCCAGAACTGCACGAGGAGTCATGTAGAATCTACGTACTCGACAACTATTGTCGCGGTAAGTACCACAACCTGTTCGCTGTGCCCCGCTACCGCACCACGGCCCACTCCAGGTCGCCCATCCCGCGCACTCTCACCGCGCTCAACGCTCTCTTGAAGGCGAATCCGGAATGTGACATTTTTGATGACACATGGCCTCGTGTAATGTTAGGTTGTTTGTCATATTTTGTGAATCTCACGTATAAACTGTTTATTAACTAACACTATTCATTCATTAATAATTATTATTTTTTAATATTTCTGACATATTTTGATTGATTTGTTATTTTAAATTTATTACATTAGAGATATTTGACAAATTTGTTGAATTATGTTAATTATTGTAATTGGCGACTTGCCGTTTTTAATTAATTAATAAATAAATAAATAAATAAATGTGTACTGTTTATAATAAAAAAAAAACTAATTATATCGTAAACCGTATCAGTCATCGTTTAGCATTAAATGCAGAGAGAAAAAATCCGTATGCTCTCCCAAGCGCAATAGCTTGTATAATGTAATTGAATCTAGTATCTTAATATTAAAATCTGTGGTCGCTTGGATGAGGATTGCGCATTACTCCAGGGCGAAAGAAATATCTTTTAAAGAAGCTGGGGTAAGTTTTAATGGAGTTTTATGTCATTTTTATGAAAAGTCCGTAACCGTGTGAGGGGATTTAGGCAATACATCAACTTTTATCAAGTTTTTTCACGTACGTGTGGAGTTTTTGGACTGAAATGAGCTGAGGTTAGTTCTTAGGTGATAAAGATTGGTAGGTACCCAACACATTATTAAATATACTTACATAGTTGTATGTCTAACAAAGACATTCTTTGTAGTGATGATACTATTTGTAGAGTTCACCTAGGGAAGTAACACACCTTTACCAGTTATTCTACCGGCAAGGTAACATGCAAACATTACTGTGTTCTGGTTTGAAGGGCAACGTTTCCAGAACACTACAAAATAAAAAGATGCAACACTTCACATACATATCTGGGTTTAAGCGCAGTGCAATGATAGCCAGTAATTTGGATTGTTCCATTTTCAAATAGGTGTATGGCAGTACCTATACTGTTAGAACCAGCTAGTTGATTACCATCAGACGCCCGCCTTGCTCATCTCGTCAGTCAGTAAACAAATCTTTCAAGAGTGATGGTAAAATTAGTAAAGCAAAAATTTGTTTATTTACTGTTTTATAAAATCTTCTATGTATATAATATATAGCCTATATAGCACTCCAGGATCACGCACTTATCCAATGGTGAAAAAGTTTTGAAATCGGTTCAGTAGCTCCTGAGATTAGTGCGTTCAGACAAAAAACCCCCTTCAGCTTTGAAATATTACAAGTAGGTATACATGTACACGGCTTATTCGGCTTGTAACACTTTTACAAATATTTTAAATGGTTCAAGAATTTTCTGGAATTTAAGTTAATATAAAATCTGTTGAATTCAAGTTGTAGATAAAATCCTATTTAAAATAAAATCCAGGTCATCAGTGAAATCGCATTGAAATCGGAATAACTAAATGCTTGTAAAATGTAGATTTACAAGCAAGAATTCTATTTTTTGTAGAAATTAAAGTTCTAAAATAGTCAAATGTAATGTAGGTAAGTAGCTCGTTCAATGTGAACAGTGTAACTAATATAATCACTATTATTCAGCCATTTATACATTTTATTATGTTAATTTTGACAATATGAAAAAATAAAAATCAACTTAAAAGTATAATAAAAACATAAGCTTAGATCACCGCAGGCAGCGGGGTGGGGCCCAAGCTACCGTTGGTTAGGGCTTCAGATTGAGGAACCTCTTTTAATAATTATAACACTTATACTAACAAATGTCCCAATGTTCAGCAAAGGTCTACCTGCTATTTGTTTCAAATTCTCTATCTAGTGGTATAAAATGCCAGTTCTGCTGGTATTGGTCTAGGCCATCCCGGCATACCTTTTTAGGTCGCAACGTAAATTCCAATATCTATTCCACAAAGCGGTTATTTACCCCAAAGATCATTGAACAAGCAATAGCGATATATTCAGCCCAATCTCATTTTAAATTAGCTGCCTTTTGTATTACGTCGGCTGTGTGAGTGGTGGCACATAGAATGGTGTTTTTAAACGAGCTTTATGTCGACTAAACTGAAATACTACTTTCTTGGCATTGAACTTGCCATTGATAAACGAGAGTTTTATGTCCCATAAAAATAGGAATCTGACGCTCCTATTTCTTATGGGACCAAGATGAGATCAAAATATTAAAAATACGACAATTAAAACGACAATTATTTTATACAAAGTTTGATCAAAACTATTATTACACGACAAAATTTGAAATTTTGATCTACCCTCTTTTGCGTTGGATTTGAAACTTGTTATAGTATTCTATTACTCAAGGCTTTTTATTTGATATCTATAGTGAGTGAGTTGTCAAAACTATTTTGTTCGCCATTTTGCGGAGGTCACTTTGAATCCATATTAACCAAACATAGCTAGAGCCACCGTAAGGAAACTAACTTTTAAATAAAAAAAATCGCATCGAAAGCAGCCCATCCGTTTGAGAGCTACGGTGCCACAGACAGACACGTACACAGACAGACAGACAGACATCGGCGTCAAACTTAATTATTACACCATTATTTTTGGTGAAGGGTTAAAACTACCCACGTACGTAAGTACGGTAGGTAGGTACATACAAGTGTGTCGTAATTTTAATACGTTTTTTTGCATCGATATAAATCAAAAGATGTGCCCTAAGCTCCTTGAAATTGTTAACAAATTGTAGCGTGAGTTTTACAACTATGAATCTACTTGACCTAGAATCGCTAGCGGCGAGGTATGTGTTGTGGTTCCACTTATTTTGGTTGTTGACAACGAATAGCGATAGGTATAAATGCCCGGCGGTCACCGCTTCCTACAATCGACTAAAACGGAAAGAGTGAGCTCACTCTTCACAACGATAACATGATTTCGTACGCCTGAAGTTTGGGAGGGCACCTCCATTGATTCACATCGATGGTTTTTTGGTTTTTGTAGTGTTTTTTGAGTTGTTATATTTTGATTTGTTATACGACTCTCAAAGACATTTTTTTTAAATAGCAAGCATACTCTGTCTTATTACCCCGTCTCATCTTCACAAAATAGAACAAACAAAGCAGGGCATGAGTTTAGTTAGATTATAATAATTAATTGTTTTTCCAAGAAGAACCAAACTGACTTCATCTCTAAAATTAATTTCACATACTTTAGTTATTTTAATAAAAGTTTTGAAACTAAATTAATATGAGTAGGCCAACTTAGCGCAGTGCTTCAATAAACGTTTTAAATTAATTTCTTTGCCCTGTAATGTTCTTGAATACAATAATTAGTGTTATGTTATCAATAGGGTACCGGACTGGGTCAAAAATACACCATCCTAATTAGTCCGTCAGCTAGATCATGGAAATATATTGGACACGTATTTTTTGTTTTTTCATAATTTTAAAAATCGTCAAAGATATAAACCATCAAACTTCGAGAGTGGGGGGTCGCGACGTCACTCGTGAGTAAAAATCGTACTCACAAGTGACGTCACACGAAACTTCGAAGCGCTGTATCTTCGTCATTTTTTGTTTGCGAAACAAAAGAAAAAATACGTGTACAATATTTTTTGGCAATCTAACTAACGGGCTACTTAGTTTTTTTGAGGATTGTACCCTATTGAAATGTTTATAAATTTGTATACCTACATAATCAGCCTACTAAGTGTTTCTACTGTTGGGACACGGAGCTTTCCTCGCCAGGAGAAAGGCAAGGACGTAGCCTACCACGCTGACCCAGTGCGGGCTGGTGGATGTTATTATTAAATTTGTATACTTATATCGTGTAATAATCGTAATTATTGTAATGAAATAATAAATTCATTGTAAAGAAACTTAAGGTAAACTGGAATTCATTACTGATTGATAAGGAACCACCACAGTATAAAGAATGCGATTTAATAGACTGTGGGTCTACAAAGTTAGTTTGTAAATAAACAAAGCGAAAACAAAAATTGCTTAAATTTTTTCCCAATATTTTTATTTTACATCAATCAACCGGATATTTTGCGTAATTAAATCAAATATCAGCGCAACGTTCGCGTCAAATTGAGTTTCACCATGTTCGAGCTCAAACGTTTTATGTTACATTTTCAATATTGTATGAACTAAACTAGATTTTTTGCTCAATTTTATATCAATGTTATGGCGGGTCTAGTCGAGAGAACGGCGACTGATCGATCCGGACCGATCCGGAGCCTCTGGTTCGAATCCCACGCGCACCACTATCTTTTCGGAGTCATGTGTGCGTAACACAACTTACTTAAAAATAGTGAAGGAAAACATTCCAAGAAAACAGGCATGCACCAAGAGTCTTTCCAGATCAAAGTGAGATGGCATTGACTCCTGACTCCTTGCGAGAGAAGGCTCCGAATCTCAGTAGTGAAAACATTTAGTGAACTGCATGCTAAGTGTTATGTAAAATGAAATTAAATATTTAATTCACCCCTTATATTTATGGAAGCATGAAGCTTCGGAAGAAAGATCGGTCATTTATATAAAAACTAACTGTTACCCGCGACTTCGTCCGCGCGAAATAAACACTAAGGTACTCGGGCAGTACCTATTTTTATACCCAGACACATTTACGGTTACTAAAAACAGCTTATAATAAAACAATTTCATCAAAATTGGTTCAGTTCTTTAGTTGTGAAAGTTTAAGAAACATTCGTCCCCCATTTCAACTCCAACTTCATCCTCATACAGTTCGAAATTACAAAATGTATTAAAACAAACATTCGTTTGTGTCAAGTGTATATATTCAGAGTTTCATGGTTTTATCTTCAACGGTTGATCATCTTCCATGTTGACATTCATCCCCCATTTCAACCCCAATTTCACCCCCATACAATTCGAAATTACAAAATTGCTAGCACCAACATTCGTTTGCTTCAAGTCAAGTGTCTTTATACAGAGTTTCATGGTTTTGTCTTCATCGGTTGGGAACTTCCATATTGACGTTCATCCCCCATTTCAACCCCAATTTCAACCCCATACAGTTCGAAATTACAAAATTTATAGAACAAATATGGAATTGCTTAGTGTCAAGTGTCTAGATACAAAATTTCATAGCTTTGAAAATCACAAATTTTCATACAACCGTTCATCCCTTGTTTCTGCTCTTAGGGGTTGAATTTCGCAAAACCCCGTCTTAGCGAGCGTTTACGTGCTAAAAGGGACGTCCATGCAAAATTTCAGATTCCTAGCATTTGTAGTGTTCCACATAGGAAATATTTTGATGGTAGATATGTGTTGCATCCACTACTTTTGTTAACAGATTTCAGAATGTGCTATCGGGAACAAACAAGAATGGAATTATATTTAACATATTTTTTTTTACTAACAGCGCCCCGCGGTTTTACCCGCCTATTTCTCGTTCCCGTTGTTTTTTCGAGATTAAAAGGCCTATGCCTATGTGTTCTTCCAGACTATAATCTAACTGTGTTCCAAATTTCAGCCCGATCCGTTCATACGTTACGAGGTGATTGAGCAACAAACATCCCAACACTGACATTTATAATATTAGTAGGATTTTACAGAATAAAGAGAGATTCACCTCTTGGGGCATGAAGATTCCAAATCATTACCTAGCACTGCACTGAGCTCGTCACCCAGAGATAAAAGAGGTTTTATCTATATTTATGTAAGTTTAATGGAAAAACTGAAAGATAAAAAGAGATATTATATTTAAACTCTTTGAAATAATGCAATATTATTTTATAGAACTTCAAGCCGATAAAGCAAAATTGAATGCGCAATAAAACTTCGTTCACATAGTTTTTAATTAAAATCGTAATCGATAGTCACGGCTAAGCAACGGTAGGTAAATATCTGCGCCCACTTTTACAACTCCGCGCCCATCCGATAAATAAAATACATCCAAATATGGACTTTATGGCATGCCCGTTAAGCTATAGATAACATTGGCAACATAAATTAACAGACGGCTGTCAGCGAGCGGGTGCTAATTTGTGTTGTCAGTGTAATCTGTATCTTAAAGTGCATGACATAAAGCCCACATTTGAGTTTTTTTTCTCGGGTGGTAGCAGAGTCAAACAAGACGGCGGAGTACTTAATGCGTTATTAGAATTATGCATTTTATTGTTTAAGTGAAGAAATCTACAAATGTATTATTACGATGTCTTAGGCAAAATCAATGAGAAAATGTTAATTTTAGATCATAGAATAACAAAATCGAATACTTCATTTATTTTAATATAAAATAAAATAAAGTGGCCAAGTGCGAGTTGGACTCGCCCATGAAGGGTTCCGTTGCAGCAAGTAACATAATATACATAGTACACATAGTTCTTGTAGTTCGTTGTAACTTAGATCGAAGTTTCAATAATAGTGTATTTATGACGTACTAAAAAAAAAACTACTCATCAGATCGAGTTCAAATTAATTTTCGTTGGTAGTTTACATGGTAATGTACATTGTATATTTTTTTTAGATTTTTCATTCTCTTACTTTAGAAGTTAGAGGGGGGGGGGGACACACATTTTACCACTTTGGAAGTCTCTCTCGCGCAAATTATTCAGTGTAGACGAAAATGATTTTAGAAACGTCAACATCATTTTTGAAGACCTATCGATAGACACCCCACACGTGTAGGTTTGATGAAAAAAAATTTTTTTAATTTCACTTCTCAGTATGGGGGGCAACCCTAATTTTTCTTTTTTTTTTAATTTTTTTGTTCAAATCTTAATGCGGTTCACAGAATACATATACCTACCAAGTTTCAATAGTGTAGTTCTCATAGTTTCGTCAAAAAGTGGCTGTGACATACGGACGGACAGACAGACAGACAGACAGACAGACAGACAGACAGACAGACAGACAGACAGACAGACATGACGAATCTATAAGGGTTCCGTTTTTACGTTTTACGGAACCCTAAAAAAAACAAAAACCGCTTGCATAAATTAAATTCAGACACGCATCTAAATTTTGTTGGAATACGTATGGAATACGGATCACTACGTCGCGTTGCCTAAAAACATGAAATCAAAATTTGAAATCGGTTTGCACAAAATTTGTAGCCCCATGGCTATGACCTCATCATCATCAGCCCGTATTCGTCCACTGCTGGACATAGGGCTCTCCTATGATGCGCCACTCAGCCCGATCCTCGGTCTTACTTCTCCAATCGCCAAACTACGAACGATGACCTACCAAACCAAAAAACACCTAAATCGGTTCATAATAAATTGGCGTAACATACATACTGGTACAAAAATAAAATCATTCAAGCAAATTGAGAACCGCCTTCTTTTTTGAAGTCGGTAAAAATTCTTTCATAACAACGTATTTTTAATATCTACCATGGAAGTCGGTTTCACAGAGTGACAGGATATTTAATTAACAAGAATAAACTCTTAAATGGACGGTAATTCTTTTGCTGCAAATCTAAATTTTTGTTCTGCCGAGTTCCAGAATGTTGAAACTCGGCTTTGGAGTGCGTGGCCTGTGGAATGAGTTTTTCCCGATTGTTGCAATCTTGGTGTCTTCAAATCGCGAGTGGATTGGTTTCTTCTAGGTTAGCACGCTCCATCGTGGACCGCATCGTCGCTTTACATCAGGCCAGACGTCGATCAAGTGTACACTTATACTAATTAAAAAGCATCGATGTGAGTAATGTCCACTAAATAAGATAGTACCTACTGTCAAAATAAACTACATATTTGATTGCGATAAGAGGTGCTCAAAAGGTAGTTGAAGGCTCATAAAAACTTAAAATTATCAATATAAAACAAAGTACATGGTTTGTAGTACCTATACTGTAACTCTAAATTATTTACACAGTTTAGTGACGTCATAATCACATAGTAATAACCAGGCGCGAAATTGTGGATATTTAAATTTAAAATGTATTAACTATTTTGAAACAAAAAGTCAAACCGACTTCAACACCACAAATAGGCACTCAAAAGCGAAAAATAAATTGATGTAGGTAATTATTATAACCGCTACTCACTCATGTATTTCAATTCGGTTTCACTTCCAAACTTCAACCCGATTTGTTTATAAGTTACGACGTGATTGGGCAACAAACATCCAAATATCGACATTGATAATATTAATAGGGTTAATATTACAAATAAACAAATCTTATACATTTAATTTCAGCAAAAAAATAAGTAGGTACCTAAATATCTATGTGATAGAAATTCAAGATCTACAATTCAATGTGTTCATTTTTTCCAATATCATGCTTCAAAGAATGGAATAATCCTTCACAGTGTAACTCGTGAGAGCGCGAGTGTCGGAGTGGATAATACACAAAAAATAGAACCTTTGATACGATTTTATACTACGTTGCCATTGGCAACTTCACATTTTCAAAATTCCACGTTTAATAAATGCTTTTCGCGTTCAGGTCACGATCTGAGGACAAATACGACGGAAACACAGATTTTTAAACATATCTACACGAATATTATAAAATCGACATTTTTACAAAGGTACGTGTTTATTTTACCACGTTTTTTTACGAAGATAACGTGCATACCAATCTGCCTAAGGAGATCTAACCTAACCTGACCAGGTTAGGTAGGACTACATTTTTATTCGCACATTTGAGGAGGCGGACCGCAAGAGCGCCGGCAGCGTCAAAGAATCGCACACAGGTCCACATATGGTCTCAAGCAACAAGGCGGTAGATTTGCTAGCTAGCCAGGCGTCAACAGACGGATTTCCATTGAAGCGACCCCCCAGTTCTCTGATTATGCCAGCTACATCAGAAATCGTTTTAGGTTATTGTGGCAAGAATACTTCGACGAGTGGTTCAAGGAAGTTGGGATTTGGTATAAGACTATTCAGTTTTGGTATCGGCTCTCAGGCTTCGTTTTGGTCACATTCCATCAAATAAATTTGCCTATCTCATGAAGAAGGTTTCATCTCTCAACTGTGATGAGTGCGGGGTAACCTTGTTTCAAACGGAGCGACATCACCGAGCTGGGATATTGTAATACTATTTTATCTTCCCTTGATACCGACACAGCGCTTATGTTGCACAATCTAGTGGTTCTAGGCTTAAAAAATAGTCAAATTTGTTTGTAAGACATTGTGTTTAGAGTGTAATATGATTTTAAATTACAGGGCGATATGGTCGCTTAGCAACAAAGCCCTTTCAATAAATATAAATAAAAAAGAAGCAACAAATATTTGCCTCTGAACCCCAGGGTCCCACCATTTCAACAGCAAACCAGACGAACTCGTAGAATGTTACAGCGGAATATTTAAGATGTATGATGCCTCTTGCAACTACTTTCAGACCCACACCTGTGTCTTACAGTGTGGCGGGGAGGTGGCAGAATGTAAATACTGCCTCACGTGTCATCCCAAATAATACAACAACCTTTTTACCGCAATCGAAATCAATACACCAAAAGAGACCTCTACGTCTTCAATGTTAAGAGCGACCTCTACACCAAGATATTTAAGTAGACGTAAAATATTGTAATATTTCATACCTTCAATCGTTCGTAAACACATTAACTACCCACACAACATTTACCGCTATGTTAATTTGAAATTGAATTCCCTTCCACGTCCCGAACACCGCAACCGTAAACTCCCGAGCTTCAGCAAACACCAGACGTTATTATTGGCACCTGGGCGTGTTTGCGCCGATTGAACCTCCATTTGCAGGATAAACTTGCAGCTCCCGCCTAGTGCATCAGCTGCAACAACCGCAGAGCTCTGCTGGAGCTGTATTACTTGGAAATACAATCAGTATAGATATCATGGTTTGCGTTCATTAATGTGCACAAGTAACTACCTCCGACTTCTTTCGCCTAGAATAATAATAAATATTGGTGGACAATTCACACACAACACCATCTGACCCCAAACTAAGCAATAGGTATATCTTATGAAATATCATTATGTGTTTTCGGTATACAAATTTTTGGAATAGGCATATTGATTATGATGATATTTCTATATAATCCACTAGCAATGCCTCACGGTTTCACCTGCTTAATTCCCGTTCCTGATATTTTATATTTTTCAAAACAATAGACTTCATCTGTCTTCCAAATTTAAACCCCATCTGCTCAGCCGTTTCCTTGAAACATCCAAATCTTCCATTTATACAATTTAAATTGCAAATTTCAACTTGATCTCTTCATTTCTTACGACGTGAATGAACAACAAACATCCAGATTTTCCAACATTCTAAACATCCAAGGTGTATATAATCAAATGTATAATATTAGCAAGTGTTTAAAAGCATTATTGCGTTGTAAATACCTATATGCTATAGAAATGCTACAAAAACATTAGAAGCCCATTTTATGTTGCTAATATTAGGAGCTTGCCTTACAAGGAAATAATTAAGATCTTTTCCTGGCATACAGGCCAAGTGTAGGTTGGCAGATGAGGTATTTTGTCCAAAGATGTTTTTTTCTTGATCTTTCCGGTTTTCTTACGATGTTTTCTTTCATTATTACAGCGGTGGGGATAACAAACTGAACACTTTGTTATCCCCACCGCTTTAATAACTTGGGAAAATACTTAGAGATAAAAGCGAGATTCGATGCTATATGTAATCTCATAATTATTAGATAACTCACACAGCTAAAATAAGCTAAATAAGAACTACTAAATCACTAGGTAACCTACTAAATCACTATCAATACTAAAACTCTCTCCTTGCGAGAGAAGACCCCGAGTCCCAGCAGTGGGAACGTTTAGTGGGCTGTTGATGTTGAAATCACTAGGTAACTATCTATATATATAAAAGCGAAAGGTCACTCATCAAGGAATCTCAGAAACTACAAATGCTAGGAACCTGAAATTTTGCATGGAGGTCCCTTTTAGCACGTAGGCGCTCGCTAAGATGGGGTTTTGCGAAATTCAACCCGTAAGAGGGTGAAACTAGGGATGAATGGTTGTATGAAAATTCGCATTTTCAAAGTTATCAAATTTTGTATCTAGATACTTGACACGAAGCAATTAAATGTTTGTTCTATCAATTTTGTAATTTCGAACTGTACGGGGGTGAAATTGGGGTTGAAATGGGGGATGAATGTCAATATGGAAGTTCTCAACCGTTGAAGATAAAACTATGAAACTCTGTAAATAGACACTTGACACGAAGCAAACGAATGTTTGTTCCATCAATTTCGTAATTTCGAACTGTACGGGGATGAAATTGGGGTTGAAATAGGGGATGAATATCAATGTGGAAGTTCCCAACCATTGAAGATAAAACCATGAAACTCTGCATATAGGCACTTGACACAAAGCGAATAAAAGGTTTTTTCTAGCAATTTTGTAATTTCGAACTGTATGGGGATGAAATTGGAGTGGATGAATGTCTCTTACGCTTTCAAACCTAAACAACTGAACTAATTTTGATGAAATCGTATAAAATTATTTTATTCTAAGCTGTTTTGAGTAACCATAAATGTGTCTGGGTATACAAATAAGTATTGCCTGAGTTACCTTAGCATTTATTTCGCGCGGACGAAGTCGCGGGTAACAGCTAGGCGCTCACTAAGACGCGGTTTTGCGAAATTCAACCCCTAAGAGAGTAAAATAAAGGGTGGAAGATTGGATGAAGATTCCGTAAATGTTCAAAGTTATGAGCATGAAATCCACTATAGGTACCGATTTTAATGAAACTTGGTACACAGATAAGACTAGATCTCAAAAAAAGCACATTAGGCAATTTTTTTTTACAGAAAAAAGGTCGAAAGGTTTGAAATGGGGGATCAAAGTTTATATCATCATCATCATCAACAACCCACTAAACGTTCCCACTGCTGACACTCGGGGCTTTCTCTCGCAAGGAGCGAGTTAAGGCCATAATCCACCACGCTGGCCCAGTGCGGGTTGGTGGATGACACATGACTTCGAAAGATTCTAGGTACATGTCGGTTTCCTCACGATGTTTTCCTTCACCGTTTTAAGTTAGCGACATTACGCACATGACTTCGAAAATACAGTGGTGCGTGTGGGGTTTCAACTCGGGGTCTCCGTATCGGCAGGCGCCGTTCTCCCGACTAGACCAGCCGTTACTTTTATATGGAAGTTCGTAATTGTTGAAGACAAACCCATGAAACTTCGTATCCATAAAATTGGCACAAAACAAATAAAAGTTTGTTCTAGCAATTTTGTAATTTCGAATGTATGTACAAATGTTGCCTCAGTTACATTATTATTTATTTTGCGCGGACGAAGTCGCGGGTAAAAGCTAGTTTAAGATAAAACTTTCGACAAATTATTTTATCGAAAAAACTTGCCCCAATCTCTAGACAGGCGAGTTCTCTGCACCGCCATCTGGCGGTGACCGCAACTGGCACCCAGATCGCACTAGATATTGCTCAAGTTTAGCTGCGAGACTGGCCTTTGTAGACTACGAACATTTGTAGACACGAATGACATATGTATTTATAGTATCTCAGTTGGTAGTAATACTTGAAGCGGCCCCCTGATTGGCGGTTCGGTTACAAATAGGTGATTACTGGTTTTGTTCTGTGGATTTACCCGTGTTCCCTGTAGAGTCGTGTTTAGTGATAAATAATTTACGCATTTTTTGTATGCTCTAAGATGTTTTCAGAACAACAAAATTTACAAACTTTGGACTAAACGGCGGTAGTAAAGTTTTTAATTCTACTACATCGTCACAACCATTCAGCATGCATTCCAACTGGTAGTGGACTTGATTATCTATCTATAGACTTTAATTGGTCTATGGATTATTAAGATTTGCTCAGTGTAAGTAGTTTTTTTTTAACTTCTATAGGTTTACACTTGACCGCCATCTCGCCTGTTGTCAAGCGACGATGCGGTCTACGATGGAGCGTGTTTACCTAGAAAACTGATTCACTCTTGATTTGAAGAAACCAAGATTATAACCATCGGGAAAAATCCACTCGGGCAACTCATTCCAAAGTCTAGACGTTCTTATCACAAAAGTAGAGTCAAATCTCTTTGTTCGTGTCTTTGGAACATCAACCATGAAACGATGTCTTTTTTCGAGCTACGATTAAGATTTAGGTATGTAGCATACAATTAATAGTTATCATTGAAATTCAGTTAAAAAATACTCTGCCGCTTAAAAACCTGTGTAATTACACTAATCAATCTGAATTCTACTGATAGGTATTGAATTTTTCAAGTATTAAAATCAATTGGCTGAAACTCAAACGTAATATTAATTAGTGTAAGCACTGGCAACGTTGTTAGGTATAATAACTAGAATTGTCTGCATCGATGCGCTCCATCAATATTGAACCTCTGTCTGGATCCTCAGACCTTAGTGTTAGACTGATTTAATTTGAAACACAAACATTCATTCATCAATCCCAGAAATTTAACTTCAAGAATATAAGTTGCTTAACTTTAAATTTGTTGTAGTGGTAGGACTCTTAGCAGAGTCCGCCTGGGGAAGTACCACACCTTTGTCAATTATTCTACCGCCAAGCAGTAATGTGCAAATATTACTGTGTTCCGGTTCTAAAGGGCAATGTTTCCAGAGAAATTACAGTGCTTAGAGATATAACAACTTGGATCTCTGGGTGACGAGCGCAGTGCGGTTTTAGGTAATGATTTTGGCTCTTCATGTTCCAATAGCTGCGTGTCACTGTGCTGTTATGTGGCAGGCATTTTGCTTACTATCAGGCACATGTCCTGCTCGTCTCGTCACTCTTTATTTAAAAAACAAAATGCGGCAAACTCTCTTGTTTATTTAGAGAATTTTATGTATCACAAAACAATTTATTGATTGGACATTGATCCTACAGTTGTCGCGGAAGTTTCATTTAAAGATTTATCCAAACATAAACAATTCAAATTACTACCTAGCGATAGCACTGCGCTCAGTTCAAGCTAAAAGACGATTTATACCTATGCCCTCTCAATCATCTGGAAATATTGCCCTTCAAACCGGAATCTACAACTCAGTTATGCTTGCATATATCGCTTGGCAGCAGAATAAGTGGTAGTACTTTCGTAGTCCTTTTCCCGGGACAAATAATACGAGTAATACTACTATTCGTTTTATTTTTAATTAAAAAATTCAAAAGGTATTTGAACTACAATTCTAAGAAACTTCTAGTTTCGACGTTATTAGACTTATCAAAGTAAAATACAATTAAATCAACTGTTATTTGGCGAAACTATTTCGTTTAAGCTAATGAACTCTTGTTTGGTTATAACACCAAATTGACTCTCAGTTTCACCGCGACTTTATTTAAACAGAATAATTTGGTATTTTGTACTTCAACTTGATAAACTTGAATCAGTGTTTTTTTGTTGGCAACAATCCTACTTATATTATAAATGCGAAAGTTCGGATGTTTGGATGTTGGTTGCTCAGACACGAGACAACAGCTGAACGGAGCGGAGTTGGAACTTGGAACTCTATAGTCTATACCACATACCTATGCTACTTTTTATAGCCAGAAAATTAAAGGAACGGTACCTACGAGGGTGAATCAAATCACTTTTAGTAAATTATATATACACCATAGACAAATAAAACGAAAAAGGGCTAGTGACGCAACTGATGGCCTGATCGCTGATACCGAGTTCTTTCAGAAAACCTTGAGATACAAAAAAAAACTTAAATAAATTATAGATAGATAGATAGAAACTCTTTATTGTGACACGAAAAAAAACTTAAAATATTACAGAGACACACTTATTAACTAGCGCCACAAATGGCGGCCTTATTGCTGAGAGCAATCTCTTCCAGGCAACCAGCATTATGTTCTTTAAAAAATTAAACCAATTGCAAAACATAAATAGGAACATAATAGGATAAACAGGCTCGAAGAAGCGGCATCGTTTCATGGTTGATGTTCCAAAGACACGAACAAAGAGGTTTGACTCTACTTTTGTGATAAGAACGTCTAGACTGTGGAATGAGTTGCCTGAGTGGGTTTTTCCCGATGGTTCCCGAGCTGGTCCCCAGTGAAGTGGCGCGTGCATGCTACTTCGCGACGGTGCAATACGTTACAGTTACAATACGGCGCTGAAATGTGGGCCAGAGCTGCGGACTGGGAGCGCGCCTTCCGTATGCAAAAGCGGGCAGTACGGTGTGTGGCGAAAGTGCCGTGGGATACTCCGGCTCGCCCTTATTTCAAGGACCTGGGCATAATGACGTTACCCGCCATTCTGATTTATCAGGTGGCGGTGTACGCCAGGATCAACCTCAGCGAGTACGAGGAGTGCGGTGCCCGGCACTCGTACCCCACACGGGCTGGCCACAAGCTGGCAGTGGTCCCACACTCCCTCACCAAGTCCTCCAAGTTGACTCATGTCATGGCTCCCATAGTTTACAATCAGTTGCCCAGCGACGTCACAACGATAGAGAGCCTAAATGTATTTAAAATAAAACTTAAAAAATGGCCTATCGAGCAATCTTTCTACGACTTCAGTGAATTTTATAATTTTAAAATATGAGTATTAATGTAAATTTAATAACATTTATTAATTTATTATTCCTATGACATTTTTATGGTGATATTTTTTGTTAATTTATTATTCTTATGACATTATTATGGTGATATTGTTTGACATGTAAAATTGGATTTTATGAATAAATTATGATTATGATTATGGTTATAATCTTGGTGTCTTCAAATCGAGAGTGAATCGGTTTCTTCTAGGTAAGCACGCTCCATCTTAGACCGCATCGTCGCTTAACATCAGGCGAGATGGTGGTCAAGTGTAAACCTATAAATGGTAAAAAAACCAAAAAAATCTCTAACGCAAAAAAATAAATAATAATATAATAAATGATTATTATAACCGCTAACCTGATCACCTACTACCATACTGCTCACTCGCTTTGTAGTTGGTGCCAGATAAGTTCAACAGATACTAAGTGGTAGTCAATGTACAAACGAGTAAAAATCGTCCATTCATAGTTATCATAATGTTACGAGTGACCGGTCAGTCGCCTAAACGTTAACTGGCCTCACTTTATTCTGTAATATACTAGCAGCGCCCCACGGTGTTACCCGCGAAGTTCACGTTCCCGTTGTTTTTCCGAGATAAAAGTAGCCTATGTGTCCTTCCAGACTATAATCTATCTGTGCTCTAAATTTCATCCCGATCCGTTCTTACGTTAGGACGTGATTGAGCAACAAACATCCAAATATCCAAACATCCATACATTGACATTTATAATATTAGTAGGAGTAGGATTGTAAGTTTCTTTGTAGTTGAAGTATCAGTGTGCTGGACTATAAGGCCTACTGTTCACGCACGCGTCTTTTGTCGAATGCGTGCATCCTACGAACAAACGCAAGACGTGCGGATGTCTTGTCGTTGTCGTTTCGTGGACACAGACTTCATTATTTGTACGCAAGATGCAAGCATTCGTCTTGCATCCGACAATTGTCGAAATCGTGCGGATGTCGTGCAGCTACGTGGACAATTGGCCTAACTGTAGTTTATTTCAATAGTCATGGCTGATAAATATGTTGAAGAAAACGAAGAGTTTAATGCCTAGTCAGCATATTTTTAAGGCTTGTTCGCATTAAGCTAGTGTATTAGTCTAGTAGAGAGTAATTTAGTGGCTAAAATACTCGCTACTATTCAAAACTCGTTCGCACCGTGCTTTAGTACAGTTCACAAGTGAGTAAGTAGCGTTTTGCAACATGAAGCGTCTCCAACGCAATAAAATAAATAAGCTGATTACGCTTGTTTTATTTGCTTGTTTTTATAGAGCGGGGACTTAACATTCCACAAACATTCATGTTCCACATATAAAGAAACAAATTTTAATGTAGTATCTGCACTCCAGCGAAACGACATTTTGGCGGCAACCACAGACTAGTTAGTAAAGAGATGCGGCAACTAATGAACTCGACTAATTTGACAGGTTCACACTCGTTTAGCCGATGAACCAGAGAGCACAGACGCGTGGTGGGGATGCTACTCGCCCGTTGAAAATAGAACAAAATGGATTGACTCGACTAAATCATTCACTAGACTACTCGACTAAATTTTTACTGTTCATACACGTTTAGTTACTAAATTACTCGCTACTAGACTAAATTACTAGCCTAATGCGAACAAGCCTTTACTAATAATGACAAAATCAAATATAACGGTTGTGGCGATGTTGTAGAATTAAAAACTTTACTACCGCCGTTTTGTCCATAGTTTGTACTTTTTGTTGTTCAGAAAGCAGCTTAGAGTATACAAAAAATACGTAAATTATTTATCACTAAACACGACTCCCATCCACAGGGAACACGGGTAAACCCACAGGACGAAAACAGTAATCACCTATTTGTAACCGAACCGCCAATCAGGGGCCGCTTCATGTATAAAATGGCGGTTAATTAACCGGTATTACCGTTATTTCCGAGGTTGGTCCGGTACATTATCGAGTTGCTACGGATACTCGGATAGAGGATACTTTATGGGCCGTTGGAAATAAAGCGTGCCCAGTCGCTGGATGTCTTCAAACTAAGGAATAAAGAATTTTATTTGAAGTTTTAGTTGCCATCTATCCTTGAATTGTAATCTGATATGAGTAAGTTTTGGTATTTATTATTTTAAGTCTATGAAGGTACTTATACGTAATAAATGGTTTTTTTTTCTCGAATAAATACATTTATATTTATTCTTTGTATATTAGTAAGTGTATTTGTAATGTATTCTTTATTGTAAGTAGTGTATATTTCTTATTTTATACTTAAGTTGTATAACTAGTTATACGATTTTAATCTATGGGATACATTAAGGCCGCATTATTGGACATAATATCCTATCCGTGCACGGTTGCCTGGAAGAGATCGCTCTAAGCGATAAGGCCGCCAATTAAAATGTTTAGCATAATATTTACTTAAGTTTTTATTGTAATTTATGTTCTTATTTTTTTTTTATGTGGCTTTTAATAAAGAGTTTTCTTATCTTATCTTATCTTATGGGAAAATGTCAGACCAAAGGATACGCTTTGTTTTTGATGTTGTATTTGGCAACTGACGCTAAACCATCGTTGTAAATAATTTGGATGTCGACTGAGCCAAAAATATACAATTTATAATTAGCCCGTCAGCTAGATAGGTCGTTTTTTTTTTAATTACTGGCGGTCCGCTCTGGATTTGCCCGTGGTAGATATGAAATATATCTTATTTCACTCAGCGATCACGTACGTATCCGGCCATTTTCACAAAAATGTACCTAGGCACTTTTTACTTTCCGGAACATTCCATTTTGTGACCGAATTTTATACCAAATTTGTTTTACAGTAGTAACATTTGTTTTGAAACAAACACACAGACAGACAACAACTCTGAAACAATAGGGTACCGGACTGGATCAAAAATACACCATCCTAATTAGTCAACTAGATCGTGGAAAAATATTGGACACATAATTTTTGTTTTTTCATAATATTAAAAATCGTCAAAGATATAGACCATCAAACTTTGAGAGTGGGGGGTCGCGACGTCACTCGTGAGTGAAAATCGTACTCACAAGTGACGTCACACGAAAATTCGAAGCGCTGTATCTTCATGTCATTTTTTGTTTGTGACACAAAAGAAAAAATACGTGTATAATATTTTTTGGCAATCTAGCTAACGGGCTACTTAGTTTTTTTGAGGATTGTACCCTATTGGAAAACAAATTTGGTGTAAGCTCAGTCAGAAAATAGAATGTTCCAAGTGCCTAGGCGGTTAGAGGTACATTTTTGTGTAAACACCCTTCTAACTGCAACGGTGAAAGACTTTTAGACATAGATTCAGTAGTTCTTGAGAATAGCACATTCAAACAAATAAACTCTTCAGGTTTATAATATACGTACAGATTAAAAATCGGCAAAGATATATACCATCAAACTTCCGTCGCGTGGTGCAGAATATTTTTAACATTCTCTCCATCATCCAGAATTCTCGCTAGCTTACCGTGGTTTCGTCCACATATTTTAACATAAATTTTAGCTGCCCGTGTTAGCAGATACAATTTCAGCTTAGCGAGTATCAAAATGTGCGCCAATTAAGGTATTTCATGACAAAATTCCGATACTCTACCGAAATAAGGTATTGTCAGTGACCGCAACTATGGTAGAATCTGCAAATGCAGCCTCGGCTATTTGTGTAATGGATATGAGGATAATATTAGCTAGTTGCTGCAAAAGACTTCAGACGGTTTTAATGAAGTGTCGTTTCTAGGATTGAGCTGTTAGCTGTAAATAAAATTTTAACTTAAAAAAAGAGATAGGTACATATAAATTTTATCTAAATCAGTGTGGCAGTTTCTGACAAATCAAAAAACTAGCATTTGCTTTCATTTATCTGACCGATAATGTAGTCATAGCTACTGATGTCAAGTGTCTGAATTAAAGTTTAAATTGAAATATTTTCTTGTTATTTCGAAGAAATTTAAATTATTAGGAACTAAAGTAGTACAAGCATCGTCTCGTAGTTTTTTCTAAGTAGTTACCAAGCCCGTTGCCTTTTCGAAATAAAAAGTAGCATGTGTAATCCAGACTATAATCTCTCAAAGCTCCAAAGCTCAAGCCGATCGTTCAGCCGTTCCAACCTAATTATGCAATAGATATCAAAACTCGACATTAACTATATTACTAGCCTCAACCATACGCGTAGTTTTGCGTATGTGGTTTTTGGTTCATGTTATTTCCACAAGATTTAGTAGAGTAGCCTACGTGTTCTTTCAGATTATAATTTTTCTGTCTTCAAAATTTCAGCTACATCCATTCAGACATTACGAGTAATTGAGCAACAAATATCACAGACTAAGTAGCTAGAGATATCCAACTTTGACATTAACATATTAAGATTTTAGAACGATATTCTAAACTGAAAATATCGTCATACCTACCCGCAGGAAACGGAGAGCTTATAAAGCATCCGTCAATCCGGCGGGGTTGTGAGGACCGGAGAAATTATTTCCCCGGATAATCCGGGCGCCGTGGATCTCATTTATCCCGGATACGGAGGAACTTCAATGTGCGTTCCGGGAGACACGCGGAATACACGGGTGGTAAGTTGCTAAAAAAATTGTAATTTCAAATAATGCAGTTGAATAGGTAAGCGAAGCAACATCTCTCATGTTTAACTAAATTATCAAAAAAAAAAAAAATCGTGCGCTTCCAAAAAACAAATAAAAATCTGTCGAGCCGTTTCCGGGAAGAGTACGACCGTAAAAACCGCAGAGCGAAATTTTAAATTTTAGAAAGTAGTTTAAAGGATACATTCGAGAATACGGTATTTGACTAAATTTGTAAAACCGTTTAAATGATTTTTGATTACACAATATACCATACTACATGAATATTTCCGCAAGATTCACTGTTTTACCATTAAAAATAAATGTTTAAAGTAAAAAGTTCAAAAACCCCGCCAAAAACGCTGTTTCTGGTCACGTGACGCACGTGATGTCACGCGCCAGTAAACAAATCAGTGTTCTCAAAGAAACTGTTTGCTGTAGATTGAATATTTACTGGCAGGTGACGTCACGCGCGTCACGTGACAAGAAACAGCGTTTACGTCGCAGATTATAATTCAGTATTTGTCAAATTTTCATTGGCGTATTATACAAAAGATACACACTATTTAATCCAAAATAGAGTGAAATATGTTTATTTAATGTGTTATCTGATAGGATGATCATAAATTATGCTATATTATAAACATTGTCAAACACCGTATTACATACCTAGGTACATATAAGTATGTGAACACAATATATTAGGAATAGTGTTTTAGTGCTAACCACGGAGTGCTTATCCATATTATATCTATACTAACATTATAAAACTCAAGAGTTTGTTTGTTTGTTTGTTTGTGTAACGATAACATCAAGAGATGCTGGTTCGAAATTAAAGATTAAATTTTGTTGGATAGTCCATTGATTGAGGACGCCTACATAACATTACGATATTTAGGAGCGATTACGATTTATAGGAGCGGAGCATGAATGAGTAATGTAACAAAAACGGTAAAAAATCTTTCGTTTAGAGAGCTTTCGTTGCGTGCGGTGACATGCACTGAGCACTTACGGAAGACACTGTGCTATTCCAGCCTTTAATTTGATGGAATTTGAAATTGCAGCCTGCTCCATTCAATCTTTAAGATGTGACTGACCAACAAACAGCAAATCTTTCACATTCATAATATTATACTGCCATCTGCCCGCAGACAAAAGTCCGCGTAGACATTTGTAAAGGACTGTGTCCTCTGAAACTCATTTTTTTTGGGTATCAACAGATCAAGAAAAAAACACCAACAAATTAATTTAATTCCAAGTTTTAACTTGATCCAATATGTTCTTGAGGAGTGATTGGGGAACAAATCTGCAAATTTCCATATTTTTTATGTTAGCTAACAGCGTTTCGGGGTTTTACCCACGTAGTTCCCGTTTACCGTCAATGTCCAAATTTTGACGTTTATTATATTAGTAAAATGATTCAAAAACTTAAGGTCAAAATATCACAAACAGACATCAAACTAATATGAGTTTACACGACCAAGTTCCGTTTTGCCTACGGAAGCACAGATGAGAAGATAGTTCATAATAAGATTGAAACAGATAAAGAGGAACCTAGCATGCAGTCCACTCCATGATGCAGTCGCATATGTTTTCTGGAGGAAGCTTATTCCCAATGATATTTCTCTGCCGTCACTCATCAACAGCCCACTAAACGTTCCCACTGCTGGGACTCGGAGCCTTCTCTCGCAAGGATAGAGTTAAGGCCATAATCCACCACGCTGGCCCAGTGCGGGTTGGCGGCTGACACATGACTTCGAAAGATTCTAGGCACATGTCGGTTTCCTCACGATGTTTTCCTTCACCGTTTTAAGTTAGCGGCATTACGCACATGACTTCGAAAAGACAGTGGTGCGTGGGTTTGAACCCGGGGTCTCCGGATCGGCAGCCGCCGTTCTCCCGACTAGAAGGCCAGCCGTAACTTCCGCCGTCACTCACCTATATTGAAATACAGCCCCAGTTAGGTAATCATTTAGTACGGAACCACGAAAATTTCGCTGAAGGAAAACTCACTCCGTCGCACTCACTGTGTCGCATCTCGCGTCCGCGTACGCAGCGACAAAGGTCACCTCACCTCAAAATTTAATTCATATAATCCGATTATACCGTTTTGTTATTTTTTGACGAGCTCTATGGCTTTGTAAAAATCATTTGAAACCTTTACTATGAACGAATAAAATTCAAGTAAATTCAGTTCACTGATTTTTGTGAAATTTTCACTGGAAGATAGATAAATTTATAGTTAAAGAGTACCAAGTAACTCCAAGTTACAACTCAATCATCCTTTGCCACTCGATATCCGTATGGGATTTTAGTTTTCATATTGGATTTTTAAGATTTCATAAATTTTCTCGAACGAACAAAAACTCGAAGAAAATGGTATTTTATTTTTCCCACTTTCGTAAAAACGGTAAATAAGTCTAAATGCTTAGAATACCTACCTGCCTTGAATGGGTATTGGTAATCTGATCGATATGATCTGAGTGTCGTCAAGTTGAGAGTGAATTGGTTTCTTTCACGTAAGTTTACTTAATTGCTGTACATAGCTGAACTTCAAGCGTGAAGGCGATCACCTAGTCAAGCAAAAACCTAATATGAATAAAAATGACAGTCATAGAGACTGACGATAATAATATTAATTAAAAGAATTTGTTTAAAATGAGAAACTATCGAGAAAATCATATCATCAACGGATACGTTTCTTATCTTTTGAGTAAATTTGTAATTGTTTGTATGTGCGTATATTGTTGTTTTAGTAATTAGTCCACGTATTTGTAATATTTATATATGCATATAATTTTTATTTGAAACAAAAACAATTACATTTGAAAAAAAAAACATCAATAACTTATCAAATAAATTAAATAATAATAGTAACAGTATGCATTTGTTTACCTACTTGCTGTGCGGTGTACTTATGTATGTGATATGTGTAAATGTATATATTATTATGTGTGTATCTACACATAAATATTATGCAAATTGTATGAATGTTAAATGATTGACATGGGTCACGCAATTATTTAATTTTTAGAAGCACTATGTTCATTATAGGACAATCGTATCCGGTTCCGTGATACAGGCCTAGCCTAGTGCGGAAGCTACAATTTTTTTTTTGTTTTTGTGTTACTTAGGCAAATAAATATTATTTTTCTTTTCATTACACATTCTAATTACAAAAGTAGAGTCAACGTTCTTCGTTTGTTTGTTTTTCTGAGTCCAAGAATTGATCTGGTCTGTTCTCCACCGCTGTCTATGTCAATAAAGCGTTGATACATATACCCACCGTACACTGTCGTATTCTAAAACTGCAATGCGCAAAGCATGTTACGCCAGCGTTAATGATATCATCCGTCGTGTCTTTTTCATTTTTTGTCCTTTGTCGAACTTTTGCCAGTTTTCCTGGAACCAATTGGAATGGATTAATGCAAAATGATGACAGAAACCCGATGAGTGGGTTCTCCGAAAAATAATAATATGTCCTTTGGTGTGGGTTTATACTGCGTGCGTTTTTAACATACATTCTAGATTTCATTTATTAATAACAATTATTGCAATTCTTATTTATTACTTATTGTAAAAAAAAAATGTTCTAAAATTATTCACCCAGTCACCTGGGATCCCAATACTTATTACAATTTACAATAAAGCCTAATTTAAATTTATTGTTAATTATGTTTAATAATAATTGCAATACTAAATAAAATAAAATAAAGCTACTAATGTCTCGTATAGAAACAATACTGTGGTCTCTTGGCAGAGTCCGCCTGGGGAAGTACCACACCTTTGCCAGTTATTCTACCGCCAAGCAGTAATGTGCAAACATTACTGTGTTCCGGTTTGAAGGGCAATGTTTCCAGAGAATACAGGGCTTAGATATATAATATCTTAGATCTCTGGGTGACGAGCGCAGTGCAGTGCTAGGTAATGATTTGGACTCTACATGTTCCAATAGCTGCGTGTCACTGTGCTGTTATGTGGCAGGCATGTTGCTTACCATCAGGCACATGTCCTGCCAGTTTCGTCACTCTTTATTTGAAAAAATATATATATATATATTAGGGTGTCCCTTAAATTTCAATGTCAATATATTTTTACGCATACCTTCTAAAAACGTTTGTATTGACCTAATATAGTACAGAAATAAATATTAGCCCGATTTATAAACGATAACCCGTGCCGACTTGAGTTTTTAACTTGTCCATACAAATTGCACGGGTGCAGCGCTGCGACCTGTTACTGCGAGTTTCATTTGTCATTTCATAGGTGATTTCTAACATTATTAGTGCGTTGTTGTTTATTGTGTGAAGATGTTTGTGGAATTACGAAGTGATAAACAAAATATTTACCTTATCGGACTGCCAAGCCACCAGATAAATGGTGCAAAATTACCATCTAATCGACAAGTTCTCAACGTTTTATTTTACAATATACCTACGTGAAGTCAAGCTAACTGTTAGTGAAAGTGCGAATCTTGTTATAAGAGATTGCATTATGTTTTAGAAAAAAGCCAGAATTCCTACGAAGGCATTTCCTAACTGCGTCCTAACTTGTTGATTTATATCATGTTTGGAAGGAGCTGCAAAAAAACTGTAAGAAAACTCAGGTGACGTTCAAGAACCGTGAAAATATTTTTTTAAAAGACCTTGATAACTTATTTGATATTGCACATGCTGATGATAGAATGAAGATAGAGGAAGACAATTTTTTTTTAAGGAAACAGAGAGAGGCCGTTCGACCAGGATGCTTAGGTGAAATTGACAAAAAATTGGCGGAGAAAGAAGAACGAGTTAGGCAAAGACGACTAGAAGAAGAGGAAAGAAAGGTAAAACAAAGAAAGTTATTGGGTGCTGCATCTACTTCTTCGATAGATAGCTTTGGAATGTCTGGAGAATTCGGATGAGGAAGATTTCGAACTCTGAACTTAGTACTCGGATTCCTTGCCCTGAAAAAAGTTCTAAAAGAGGCACGCAAAGTTTCATAACTCCCAAACTGGTAGCAGCTTTAGATCGATGCCAATTAAGCATAAGAGACTCGGTTTACATTCTCCATGCGGTTGTAGAAGCGTTTGGTCTGAACAGCGATGATTTTCCTATTAACAAATTTTTTATTCAGCTAATTAATATAAAATTCGTACTCAGGCGTGAAAATCCAGGGTAGAAAAGCAATAAAAACTGACTTCCAGAATAATTTGCCTGACGTAATCACAGTCCATTGGGATGGAAAACTATTACCTGGATGGATGTACGAAGTTCGCAAAAGAAGAACGCTTGCCAATTCTTGCTTCATTTGACGATAGAGAACAGCTTCTTCAGTGCCAAAATTACAAAGTTTTTCTGGAAAACATCAAGCTAAAGCCATTTCAACCGCACTCTTTGACTGGAACATCCATGATAAAGTACAGATAATGTGCTGCGATACAACAGCTTCAAATACTGGCCGTTTTAGTGAAGCTTGTGCTATTTTGGAGCAGACTTTAGAAAGGGAATGACTGCTTTTTGCTTGTCGTCATCATATTAATGAGTTGGTCCTTAAAGCTGTTTTTGAAACCAAGGTAAAGCAAATTACAAGTAGCCCAGATATTTCAATTTTCAAAAAGTTAAGAGATAATTGGAAAAATATTAACACCGATAATATTGGGCCGCCTCTGAATTCCTTTTCAGCACATTTTGCTGAGACAAAAATTACATCTTTGTTAACTTTTTATAAGACTGAACTGGAAAAACCTTTTATTAGAGACGATTACCGCGAATTGGTGGAACTATGCGTTGTGTTCTTAGGAGGAGATACAGAGAATAAACTAAAACTCAGGCTCTCTGGAGCTTTGCATCAAGCGCGATGTATGGCGAGAGCGATCTATTCTATAAAAATATGTTTGCTGCAATCGCAACTTACCTTTACCCTATCGTTTACCGTTACCCTAATTAATTATTATTATAATTTGTATTTAAATAAAAGTTTATGTTGATCTTATTTTATTCTTACTCATATTTACTTATTTGTTGCATTTTAATTAGTTTTGGATCAAACCAAAATGTCAGGCCAAAACACCATTTTTATTAAACTTTAGAGCTCGGTCGGCACGGGTTGCAATCATGCTACAAATATGAAATTTCATATTTAAGTACATTTTAGCATGTATAAAAAAAGTAGAGTTCGAGAGAGCGTTTCGAAATTCAAAAAAAAAATTTTTTTTGCCATATAAGGGACACCCTAATATATATACTAGCTGACCCCGCAAACGTTGTTTTGCCTTAGTGAACAACCCTTGTCACTTAGGGGTATGAAAAATAGCTAGTAGCCGATTCTCATACCTACAGAATATGCACATAAAATTTGGTTAAAATCAATAAAGCCGTTTCGGAGGAGTAAGGAAACAAACACTGTGACACGAGAATTTTATATATAAGACGAGAATTTTATATATAAGATGTATAGGACTGAACCTACTTTTTTTTAAAGTCGGTTAAAAAACGTTATAATTATGGTGAAGCGACTCACTGATATTTAGAAACAGTGTAACGCACCAAATTCACGAGTGAAAGAGACGTTTTCAAAATACAAAATATAATTTGTCAAAGTCTCACTATCACTATAGATAAAGTCAATGTTTCATTTTTTTCGACAAATTTCAAAAAAAAAAAACATTGGCTGCATGCTTGCTGAAATTGAGAAATATCTTTGACAGGTCTATTTGCATAAATAAATATTGAATGGGCTCATTGTGTATGTGAGTTTATCCATGAACATTGGGTATTAAACTGCTTCAAAATACCGGAGACTTTCTCCACCACATTTACCCTGATAAAAATAAAAATGATATTTACGTTAACCAAAGTAGGTAACACATAAAATAAAATAATTTATTGTAGCTTCCGCACTAGGCTTAGTCTGTATCGCAGAACCCGAGTAATTAAAAATACTAGTATCTACGCAGTTGCTTCGAATACAGTAGTATTAGTTTGCCTACTACAACACTAAGAAATGAGTGTGGAGTCAGCCTTAGGCGTTAAATGTTTTGTCATGACAGGTGCTGTTTACAAGGATAAAAAGTTTCCCAGGCGATGTCTTGACAACTTGTTGTTAAGGAAAATAAGGCTTCTTTGAATAACAAACGTATTTTATTGTTTCTGTTTAATTTCATCCTTCTTGAGGCGGGTCCGAGACTTTGTTTCACTGTGTTAATTGGTTTTAGAACGAGAAAAAATATAAGACGGTTCTTTTACTTCTTAAAGTAACTTAGTATAATAAGAGTAAATTAAATTAAAACTTTATTATTTTAATTTTCTACGAAAAAAAACAAAACCCATAGTCCATTTACAATTAAACCAAATACCATTACATAAAAGTTAATTCTTACATTGTACTCGATTGGTACAGGACCAAAGCACATATCAAAACTTTAAAATGTCTTTTATACCACGCATTTACGTAAACATCCTTCGGTTACAAAAATATTTACTCTCAGGTTTTTCTAAGCCGTTGGAATAATTTCCCAAAATAAAATTCGTACAAAAATACATATTAAGGTCCCTCCATTACAAAATAAAATAAACATGAACTCGGCGATGCGTAAAATTAAAACAGCAGCCAAGTTTCTGACGACTTCGCGGTTTGCAATCAATAAGGTACCAGGTAACTCGCAGGAAAAGGTAAATGGGATTTATTTATTCATACAGCCTCATAGGAGTCCCTTTGCATTGTTTGCTATCACGGATGTTCACCAGTATTCTTGTTTCCTACCAGGGCCTGTCATTTCCGTTGCTGTTTTCTCGGGAAAAAAGTAGCCTATGTGTTTTTCCGAACCTATAAATAACCAACCCTTATAAAAAAAGAGTCTGGAACAACACATAAATACGCTTCTTATTACTCCGGGAAAATAACGGGAAAATTAAACCTTAGGGCGCTACTAGTCTGTCCATATGACACCGTAAAATTGTAAAAATTGACATATTTTTATCTAACGAAGTCAGAAAACTAACTAACATAACCACGGATATCGGAGAACCTAACCTACTGTGAGACTATAATCTCACCACGCGTTAAATTATAATTATTTTAGTAGTGGTAGAACTCTTAGCAGAGTCCGCCTGGGGAAGTACCACACCTTTGCCAAATATTCTACCGCCAAGCAGTAATGTGCAAACATTTCTGTGTTCCGGTTTGAAGGGCAATGATTCCAGATAAATTACAGGGCATAGAGACTTAATATCTTAGATCTCTGGGTGACGAGCGCAGTGCAGTGCTAGGTAATGATTTGGACTATCATGTTCCAATAGCTGCGTGTCACTGTGCTGTTATGTGGCAGGCATGTTGCTTACCATCAGGCACATGACCTGCTCGTCTCGTCACTCTATGCTATAAAAAAAAAAAAAAAACCTGACGGTGTTGACAATTTCACGGTGGCATAAAATGTATATTATGCTGGAGACAGATTGCAAGTACATCCGTCTGCATTTACTAATGAATTCCATAAGTTTCATTAAGAGAAGCTCGCGTTGCTACAAATAGACGCAGATGTGCGACGCGGCTGCAATTCCGTTTCCATTGTCCTTACACCGCTATCATCGTTACAGCGTACATTTAACACTGCCTACGCAGAACGCCATGTGCTAAGCATCATGAGTCGCGTTTATTTTATAAGGCTTAAGGTCTATTTTCGTATAGAATACCGGAGGTTTTTGGCAGAGAAATTTCTTTATAAGTTGCCAAATGTAATTAACAACATTACCAAAACCATATTTAAAAGTATGTTGAATAAAAAACATAATTTAAAAACTCAAAAACCCGACTGCGTAAAAAGCGAACCAAACTACGTTCTCGCATACTAAAAAAAAACTGAAAAGAATAAAACAAGCATTTAGATTTCTGGTGGTCTAGAATTCTATAATATGTTATTGTATTAATACTATTTAAATATGTACAATATTTTCTAATAAAAGAACATTACAACTGAAGAGTCGGGATCCATTATTATTCGACATACAATCTAATTGTTCAATGGATTCGATATTATTATTCGACATACAATGTAATTGTTCAATGGATCCCGACTGTTCAGTTGTAATGTTCTTTTATTAGAAAATATTGTACTTATTTAAATAGTATTAATACAATAACATATTATAGAATTTTAGACCACCAGAAATCTAAATGCTTGTTTTATTCTTTTCAGTTTTTTTTAGTATGCGAGAACGTAGTTTGGTTCGCTTTTTACGCAGTCGGGTTTTTGAGTTTTTAAATTATGTTTTTTATTTTATACTTTTTAGTTATGAACAATGTTGTGAATGATAATAAATATGCTCAACATAATAATATGCATCTTTTGGTTGTTGACCAAATGTCTTCGTTTCTACTGATATAATATGTAGGATTTTCTACTGCATGTAATTCATATTTATAGTTTTGTGTTAGTATAGGTTTTCGATTGACGTTGAGTACCTACTAAATCGTTTGAAGTTGGAGATGGGCGACCGAGGCGGAGCAATCCGAGAGCGGTTCCGTGTTCCCACTATCAGCGGCAGAGTTGAAACCCCATAGAGGTTTATTAGTAGATAGGGGCACCATATCCATACATGATATAGAGTGCAACATAACCCGGCTGTGACTCCAGGGCGGGGCAGTAGGGTATGCGTAAATACATTTCCTGCACGTTCGAAAAAAAGGTAGTCCAATATACCTACTAGCATAGATCGTAGAACGCAAGATGGGCCCCATCCCAAACTTCACGGCGCACGCAATCATGTCAACGTTGGGAAGAGTGAGCTCACTCTTTCCGTTCTAGTCGGTTGCAGGACGCGGTGGACGCCGGACGTTTTTACCTATCATTATTCGGTGTCAACAACCAAAATAAGTAGAACCACAGCAAATCTCGCCGCTAGCGATTATAGGGGTCAAGTAGATAGGTTGTTTGTAAGCCACTTACGATACATACAGAGACGCAGTTTACTACCAATTTCAAGGTGCTCAGGGCACATCTATTGATTTATATCGATGCCTACTAGATACATTAGTATATAATGTCCATCCACATTCACACGTACAGTTAGTTATACGAAGTTTTCTGCTACCTAAAAACCTATAAATGTGCGAATGGTTGTTACTCAACTTTAAATCGATATACATCCTAAACGGTCAGTCAAATCGAAAAACATTGAGAGAAAGCTAAACATTATTTTGAAATACCTATTCAACGATACCCCTTTTGATATATTTTGGTGATTTTAATTTTTTTATTTGGACAATATGGCGTCCTGAAGCCGCCATATTGGACTTACACTAATGTCATGTCTTTAGTGTCACTCGCCAGATTAAGAGGAATTGATTGACGTGTGAATCATAAAAATCGGCCCAGGCGTTTGGTCTGTATAGTGCTTCAAAGGAACATACAAACATACATACATACATACATACATACATAGACTGTTAAACACATTACCACTCCTTTGCGTCGCGCAGTCGGGTAAAAATATATTGATACATAGTAAATATGTATCTACTATATGTAATTCTACTGTTAATGACTTTTTAAGTGAAAGGCAAATTTATAGGGCATATAATTATTTAAGGGATGAAAAACATGTGGACCTATCATTTAAAGCATAACATTCGAGTGACAATAAAATACCAAATAATAAATTGTAACACTAATATTTATGTTATATACCATATACATAAATATATCTATTAATTATCAACACCAGTCTACATCTGTCCACGGCTAGACATAGGCATTTCAAAGTCAAAGTCAAAGTCAAAGTACTTTATTCATAAATGTACAATTTACACGTCAATAAATAAAATATAAAAACAAAAGAAAGAGCATACAAATTGTATACATTTTCAAAGTTTGAAATGACTACTTTACTGTATTATAATAATTATTGTACAGAAAACTGTCAAGCATTATATGAGTATAATATGTTTTTATAACAATTGTACTGACCCATGTCAAATGTTTGTATACATTTTTATAGGACTTTGCCATCACTCTCTAAAAAGTCGGTGTAACTATAAAAAGTTTGATCGATAAGCCAGCACTTTAATTTGTTTTTGAAGCTGCCGAAACTTGGGGCAGATATAACTATTTTGGGAAGAGTGTTATAAACTTCAGGTCCCATAATGTGAGTTAGCTTCCGTGACCTTGTGAGAGAGTGTGAAATGACATCCAGCTTGTCCGCGTTACGTATGTTTCGAGAATGTCTCTCTCCTCGCGTATTGTATGATTCTAGATTATTTCTGACATACACAGCCACCTGGTAGATCAATATAGCAGGTAACGTAAGTATACCAAGCTCTTTGAAATATGGTCTGACGGATGTGCATTGCGATACGCCAACGATGGCACGTACGGCACGTTTTTGGGCGCGGAACGCACGCTCCCAGTCGGCAGCGCGCGCGTATAGCTCGGCGCCGTATTGTAACCGAGAATGCACTGTGGCGAAGTAACACGCACGTGACACTTCCGCAGACACCACTCGGGATACTCGTCTTAGCGCAAAGCACGCACTGCTGACTTTAGCACACATCTTGTCGATGTGGTATTCCCACGTCATGCTGCGATCAATCTCGAATCCCAAAAATGTGGTGGTCTGTACTTGCTCAATACTTACACCGTTTAGCGAAACTTTAAGCGATTTTGTATGATGGCCCGACAGACAAAAGTGAACAAAATGAGTCTTTTTTGAATTTAACATAAAACCATTAGCGCAAAACCATGAATTTAAGCCGTTAATTACAATATTTAATTTCTCTTCTAAATCCTCAATTGAAAGAGCTGTTACTACGGCAGCCACATCATCTGCATACATTAATATGCCTGCACCCTTTACGGCATCAGGGAGATCGTTTAGTAGGAGAGAGAACATTATATTTGAAATTGACGAACCCTGCGGTACTCCCATAGACGAAGGCAGCGGATCTGATTTATTATCGCTATCGCCAGCATCGACTACCTGAGAGCGGCCTCGTAACATGTCAGTCAACACCTCGTATGATTTCCCAGCTATGCCATAGTGTTTCAGCTTTAAAGCTAAGGTCTCGTGGTCTGCGACATCGAAGGCCTTCGATAAGTCACAGCACAAGATAGCTACTTGCTCTTTACGTTCACGGGCAGCCAACACACTACGTATCACTTCACGCGTTAGAGAAATCGTAGACCTCCCTTCGCGGTATGCGTATTGTTGTTCACACAGCGCCTCAGTTTCCGATAGGTAGGCCACTAATCGTGAACTCAAGCCGTTTTCAAACACTTTGGCTATTGCTGGTATAATCGATACTGGTCTATATCCATCAATATCGTCCTTTTTGCCCTTGCCTTTAAATATCGGGGACACTTTCGATATTTTCAGCGACGACGGGTACGAGCCTTCTCTAAGACACTTATTAAACAGTGTTGCGAGAACCGGAGCTAGAGGCAAAATTGCTAGTTTAGTTAGCTCCATCGACAGACCGTATATGTCTTTCGACTTTTTTGGGGGTATTTTGGAGGATACTATGCGGAATACCTCATCAGCCGAGAAACTTGTTAGTCTGAGGGAACGGTCAGATGCTTGACGTGCTGATACTAAAATTTTACATACAGTAGCAGTATCAGCTTTAGGTGCTCCACAGGCAGCAGCTGCATTTAAAAACCGAACGTTCATAGCATTTACTGCATCTTTAGGCGAACTAAACTTACTGCCGTTACAATCTTTAACGATCTCGGAGCAGTTCAACCTAGGGGTATTGTTTTTCCCCCTCTCCGTGTTCACGATTCCCCACATAGCTTTTGATGGATTCGTACTTCCGTGTATTATACTACTATAATGATTTGTCTTAGACATATTCAAAGTCGACATGTATTTCCTGTTGAGATCGTCAAATATAGCTATTAAGTTCTCTTCCTCAGGAAATTGGTCAACTAATTTCGAAATATCAAACAACAATGATTTTAGATTAAGTATGTCAGGCGTAACCCACGACGCGTCACGTTTGTTATTTGGAGTTCGTTTTATAGGGAAACAAGTATCGTACTTATTTGCTAAAATATTGATCAGTGCCACCGCAAATGTTTGAGCGGTTTTGTTTCTCTCGCTTACCTCGCACCAATCTATACTATCAATAGACATAACGAAATTTGCCCGGTTATTCTGCGAGAAATCACGCGTGCGGCGAGTGAGCTGTGCTGGCGTTGAATGTGCAAATTTCACTACTCCACGTACAGCTAAGTGATCCGACAGAAGCGTATTTATTGAGTTTGCGGAAGTAAGTTGTCGCGCTACATTTGTAAAAATAAGGTCAATCGCTGTTTGTGAGTTTTCTGTTATACGAGTAGGGAAGTCCACAATCGAACTCACATCATGGGAGTGGAGTAAGTCGGACAGATTTCTAAAGTCAGCGCTAGGATTGTCTAAAATATTTATGTTTATGTCACCGAGAATCATGAATGTTTTATCGGTTTGACTGAGCTTATCGAGCAAACGTTCCAGGCCACTTAAGAAACCTCTAACATGAGCTACGCCTGTGCGATAAATGCAAATGATAGTAATGTTAAAGTCCATAACGTCAATCGCGGAGATTTCGCAAAATCTTTCCATAATACGCCCAATTCTCGGACTTATGCTTCCAATCGCCACCAGTTGCATTTCGTATATCGTCACTCCATCTAGTCTCAGAACGTCTGCCGCAGGCACAATCGGTCCGACGAGAGAAGAGGGGTACGTGATTCTTTTAACGTAGTGATAGCTATTCGAATGCTTAAAAATATACATTTATTTTGTACCTTTACCTAATACTTATTTATACTAAAACAAATTCTTAACGTAGTATAACGCGAACTAGCAGAGTAGATGTAATCCGGATAATATTCTTCGACAGCCGAGTAAAAAAAATCCGTGAAAGTGCTTTTTCCAACTTTTTACTGTCCCATTTACGAAGTATTCATGGCAGATGCTTCTCTATGCTTCGAGTTTTATGATTTTTCTTTAATTGTAGAATGAAAAGTTTAATGTATTTTTGCTAATTAGTTTTCTTGCATTTCTTTAGCCGAGGTTCCAGGTTAAATTGTCCCACGTTCTTTAAGTGAGGGAATGATAACCAGGTGAAAATCTCCATTTTAATTAGTCTGTCTGGTAGGTTATGGAAGAATATGTGAATTGTATACGTTGTTTTATCAAATTATCTAAATGTTATATACTAGCTGACCCGTGCCCACTTCGTTGGGCATATTTATGACTAACTAGCTGACCCGGTGAACTTCGTACCACCATATATTTTTCGTCTACATTTTCAAAATTTTCTATTGTACAAATCTTGTCCCGACAATAACAAATACATAAAACAAAGAAAGAATCATCCTATTTGGTTTGGTCATTGAAAAGTTATGAGCGTACATACATTTCGAAGATCCATTTTTAGGGTTCCGTATAACGTATGTACTAACTGAACCCTTATGGGTTCGTCTATCTGTCGTATGTCTATCTGTCCATCCGTATGTCACAGCCACTTTTTTCGAAACTATAAGAACTATACTGTTGAAACTTGGTAAGAGATGTATAATGTGAACCGCATTAAGTATTTTATTAATAACATATATACTTCAACGCTAAGTAATCCTTTTATTGTCAATCAAGCTATGACCAAAAATCTTTTCAATCTTATCAAAAGTTTTATTTTCATTGTAGTGCTGTGTGATATACGATGTTTTTTGTTTGATTACCTGGCACATAGACAAACGAATCTGATGGTTTTCGATCACGGGAGGGCTATATGCAACATTCAATTGACCATGTGAGAAACATGGGTTTTCTAGATTAATACCACAAACACTATAACACGCTCAGCGCCATGTGTATCGTTTAGGATACACACTGTCATAAGAAGTGTGTATAGTTTATGATACACACTCCCCATTTCAGTTAAAGCAGTGTGTATCCAAAATGCTCACGCTTTCTATGCAATTTCCCAGTGGTTTTGGGTTGAGAATCGGACGATCAGTTAAGGAGATATTAAGAGATAAATAAAAATCACCTTTAAATAATTTTATTCAAAAAAGAAAGATATTTAGAAATTAAATAATCTATTTTTTAAGTTAAAAAAAATCAATGAATATTATTGAAACAGTTTTGACACGGAAAACTTTCACATACATAGCATTTAGTAGTTGTTTGAGCTGCTCTGAAAGTCTTGCCAACAATAATTTTCCTGTCATAATTTTATAGCACCTCTACACATCTTCAGCGTCCAATTTTCTCTCCAACTTTGTTCTTTATGAGATAATGTTTTCTATTAGACGGTCTTTTTGTCATAATAAGGGCTGGTGGCACTTCATCTCCGGCTGACTGAGCAGATCGTTTTAGTAAAACTTTAATTATTTGTTCCCTAAATTAAGTGATAGTAAGTTTCTTGAGCTAATATTTGGTGGAATAATAAATGTGCATTCAAGAGAGAAACAAAGATAAATAATATTACGGAATGTGTATCTTTATTGATACACACGGCCTTGGAAATAGTTTATCTAAATAAACTATTGCCCAGGCCACGTGTATCAAAAAATATACACACCGGTAAAAAAAGAAAGGGATGTCGGGGGAGGCGGT
Source organism: Ectropis crepuscularia (assembly GCA_963693475.1). Taxonomy (NCBI): domain Eukaryota; kingdom Metazoa; phylum Arthropoda; class Insecta; order Lepidoptera; family Geometridae; genus Ectropis; species Ectropis crepuscularia. Next base: position 31,556,598 of record OY856341.1, read on the forward strand.
GTAATTATTTTCTTTACTATTTTAACACCTCACAACTCACAACACAAATGCATAGCTTAAAAAACAAAAATTAAAGTTGTGAAAATTTGGTGGTATTTGCATACAGTGCTTGGCGCTGAGCATGTTAAGGTTGTCCTTGGGACTTGTTTATGGTCATAGCAAAAGCAGGAAGCACTGGAAACTGTAGTCGTTTAAACTCAATTGGTACATCAGTTGAAATCATTTGGATGCGTGGTATCTGGGTAGCGATTCTGAAACCATTCGGTTGCATCCGACACGGAATCTCATCTCTCGGTCTTTGTCATACTAAACAGATAAGACAAAGACCGAGAAATGAGATTCCGTGTCGGATGCAACCGAATGGTTTCAGAATCGCTACCCTGAACGTCTTCTTCTTTATACTTTCCTTTCAGTATAGTCGCTTCTATCATTTTGTTCAGTATTTTTATAGCCAACCATGTGCCGTTGCAAAAACATGGTTCAGTTATATCCAGCGAGTTCAAAAATTCCGGTGGATAGTTGTTGACGACATCATCTTGATTAGTCACCGAATCAACTGTTTTATAAATCCTCATCCGCCTGTAATTTGTTCTTGAATTTTGAAATTTAATTCATTTGCTTTTATCTCATTTACATAATATTAGTATTTATTTATCATGTGGCTGTCTTGTCCCAATGTTGGGCAACGGCTTCCCTACCCTCCTTCTAATTTTCCCTATCTATGGCTAATATACAGTCGAGTCTTTCTGATATTTGCGGAGGTCGTCTTGCCATCGGCATCGTTTCTTTGGTCTGCCGCGTCGTCGTTTGCAATCTGGCTTCCTCCGCGTGGTAACTATGGCCCAATAATCATCCAACATGCGGCAAACATGTCCAGCCCGATCCCACTTCAAATTGGTTGCTTTTTGAGTCACAAACTCTGGTTTTGGAACGCAGTATGGTGTTTCGTATTCTGTCCATTAGTTTTACTCCAGAAATACTACTGCGCTCCACAGCCCGTTGGCCCGTTGGCAAACGTGTGGTGTATTTAAATAATTTTCCACAGATATGTAGGGATATTAAATTAACAATTTAAAATAATAAAACACTTTTGGTAACGCGGTTTGTTTTTGACTGACACTTGATATAATGACGTGAAAACTGTCGCATTTTACGTCGCGTGCCGAAACTAAATCAAAATAAATAATATCGTGAAGCCGACCAAATTGAAAATCAGTACTAATGATCTGTGAGTCTTACGTTTTGTGACTATTCAGTTTGAAGATCTGGTTCTCGATGTCATCACTTTTGTTGAGTTTCTTTTGAGTGATTTTCGGAACGCGACAATCCTCCTATCCTTCAACACACACACGCACACTGTTTAGATAGAATATATGATAGAATTTAAACTTTGTGCAGCGGGACCAAAGTGCAAATTGACTCCTTGACGTTAGGAACACACATATATTGCTTAGACTTATGTGAGTGCCTGTTATTTAATATGAACTTTATGCTATAGCAATAGAGCTCAAATTGCCTTAACATTTTGGTTAGAAAACGTTTGTATGGGAAAGCACTTTAATTAATATGAATTTTATTTCGTAGGAATAAAGCTCAAATTGCCTTAACATTTTAGTTAGAAAACGTTTGTATGGGAAAAAGAAAAGGGCTGTTTTTAGGGTTTTCCTGGCAATTATTTGATTTATTCTCGCCGTAAAAACCATCCTTGAACTTATACGAACATTTTAAAAAAAGAATTGTCCAAATCGGTCCAGGCGTTGTTGAGTGATGCGCTTACCAACACATTTTGCGATTCATTTTTATATTATAGATAAATATGACCTAACGATTTAAATTATTTTCTTAATATTAAAAATTAAATTATCTGTACTAATATTAAAAAAACGACTTTTTGTAACTTAAATATAAATGTTAGACATATGCTGTCGTTGACTTTTTTGTAGGCATTTTCAAGCTCCACATTTTTTCTCTAGAACTCAAAAATATATCTTTTATAGTTAAGGCAGCGTTCGTAAGAAACGCTTTCATTCAACCGCTTTTTCTCCGATTCACTTTGCAAAACGAACTACCACGTAAAAGCCTTTTTATTTTTCGGTTTTTTATATACCTTATGACACTCAACAATAATGTGGCTTTCTATTGGTGAAAGATTTTTTTAAATCGGTTCAGTAGATCCCGAGATTACCCCTTACAATTTAACAAACACACAAACTTTACTTCTTTATAGTATTAGTATAGATATAGACTAAGCGGATAAATATAATAATAGGACGCTGCTAATATCAAATCAAGTGTATCCTACCATGCTTATTTACTTACAAAGCAACATTTAATCAGGTAGCTTTTAAACAACTGGTTAACCCGGAAAATTACATATTGTCATGTGTCTGCCGGTTTTCTCGTGATGATTTTAATTTACCGTTAAATCCAGTCGTGATGAAAATCGTGTATGGACTAAAAGTATTCAGAAGTGCAGAAGAAATTTGAACCTAAGATTACTATTGCGAGTCGGACGTCTCACCACTAGACCATAATTATCGGTATCTACTTAAATCAGCTAATTTTATAGCATCCCTCTTGTTTGTATTGTCATGGATGGGAACCACACCACTCTCTCTCACTCTCTCAAGAGACTCACTACCAAAGACAGTTTACACAGGGTGTTTAATCTACGCTCACTATCAACACACCGAGTTGCAAGACTAGTTTAAAAGTCAATATCAATTCTTATCCTACTCGTACTAATTTTTTTTTTATGACATAGAGTGACGAGACGAGCTGGTCATGTGTCTGATGGTAAGCAACATGCCTGCCACATAACAGCACAGTAACACGCAGCTATTGGAACACATGATAGTCCAAATCATTACCTAGCACTGCACTGCGCTCGTCACCCAGAGATCTAAGATATTATGTCTCTAAGCCATGTAATTTCTCTGGAATGATTGCCCTTCAAACCGGAACACAGTAAGGTTTGCACATTACTGCTCGGCGGTAGAATATTTGGCAAAAGTGTGGTACTTCCACAGGCTGACTCTGCTAAGAGTCCTACCACTGCTTACTAAAGTAAAAATACCATATAATACCACACCATACCATAGTATATAATATAATAAAAGTATAAATAGCAAAGTTTTGACGTTTCGATGTTCGTTACTCAATCTCGTTGAAACGTCTCAACTGATCGGCTTGCAATTAGAAATAGTTAGACTATAGACTGGAATGAAAGGAAGTTCAATTTATTTGGTTCAAGAACACGTTTACTCATAAAATAGGTTAATATATTTTTAAATGAAAACACGGGTAACTCACGTGATATACAGTCAGTCTACCCGACTAAAATTTCGGCCGCGTCCGGCGACCTTTTGAACAAAAAAATGGTTGAAATCTATTTAATCAATAATCACATGGATATTTGGACAAATGTACACTGGTACGCACACTAGGACAACTTGTGTTGTGGGGGTACCAGGCATATCGAGTACACAAACAAAACGTTAAAAATCTTATTACTTATACTACTAACTCATCTCACTAAACTACTACTGACTCATTAAACTATAATTGCATAAAGTACGAGTTATGGTTCGTTATCAAAACAGCAACAAACCGTAACTTCGCCTCGTTACGAAAATACACAGTAGTTATGAATCAAAACATGACAATAAAGCTTTGAAATCTGTATTAAATTATGTAGGTAAAGCATATATGACTATTGTTGGTGACGCAAGGTTCCGTATACAATAGAGCTTTATCTATACTAATATTATAAAGCTGAAGAGTTTGTTTGTTTGTTTGTTTGTTTGAACGCTAGGATCTCGGAAACTACTGGACCGATAGGAAAGATTCTTTTTTTGTTGGATACTCCATTTATCGAGGAAGGCTATAGGGTATATAATTTTTTTTTTTTTTTTAAATAAAGAGTGACGAGACGAGCAGGTTATGTGCCTGATGGTAAGCAACATGCCTGCCACATAACAGCACAGTGACACACAGCTATTGGAACATGAAGAGTCCAAATCATTACCTAGCACTGCACTGCGCTTGTCACCCAGAGATCTAAGTTGTTATATCTCTAAGCCCTGTAATTTCTCTGGAAACATTGCCCTTCAAACCGGAACACAGTAATGTTTGCACATTACTGCTTGGCGGTAGAATAATTGGCAAACATTACGCTACAATCAATAGGTACGGAGTATGAGTGAAGAATGTAAAGAAAACGGGGAAAAATATTTCTCTTCGAGAGCTTTAGTTCCGTGAATTTAAATTCTCTTTGGTCGTTGAAGTCTGTGACGGCGCGTGTCTACATTTGAAGTTTGTGTCATTTGAAGTAATCAAAGTTCTACAACAATGCATTGTTGCTTATTTACGTATTTTTAGGGTTCCGTAAAACGTAATAAAGTCGCCAGTAATGGATATTTTAGTATGGATTTTCCTCAAATAGACGCGGGTGAAACCGCGGGGCACAGCTAGTGTCGTCATATTTATACTTGTTATTTATTTAATAGCACATAGTTTTCTTTTTAATCGCAGGAAAATAACTGCGGGGTGTTGTTAGTATCAACATATTAATTACTAGAGTGCAAAGACGAACAAGACAACCGCTTGTTGGTAAGCCTTTGCCAGTTATTCTACCGCCAAGCAGTAATGTGCAAACATTACTGTGTTCCGGTTTGAAGGGCAATGTTTCCAGTAAAACTACAGGGCTTAGAGATAAAACATCTTAGATCTCTGGGTGACGAACGCAGTGCAGTGCTTGGTAATGATTTGGACTCTTCATGTTTCAATAGTTGCGTGTCACTGTGCTGTTATGTGGCAGGCATGTTGATTACCATCAGCCAAATGTCCTGCTCGTCTCGTCACTCTTTACTTAATAAAAAAAAGCAAAGATTCTGTCTGTCAGTGCTACGCAATTATTTTACTGAAACCAAAGCGCTACTGAGCACTGCGCTCGTCGCCCAGATAATTATGTGAGATATTTATCTTTTAGGCCCACTTTAGCCCTGTAATTTTTTTACAAACGTTGCGCTTCAAACTGGAAAATAATGATTTTTTTTTTTTTTTTTTTTTTAACATTTATAGGTTTACACTTGACCACCATCTCGCCTGATGTTAAGCGACGATGCGGTCTAAGATGGAGCGTGCTTACCTAGAAGAAACCGATTCACTCTCGATTTGAAGACACCAAGATTATAACCATCGGGAAAAACCCACTCAGGCAACTCATTCCACAGTCGAGACGTTCTTATCACAAAAGTAGAGTCAAACCTCTTTGTTCGTGTCTTTGGAACATCAACCATGAAACGATGCCGCTTCTTCGAGTTACGAGAAGTCCGATAGAAAAAAGGGCTAGGTGGTATTAGATCATGCAGATCAGATGCACACTCTCCGAAGTGTATCCGATAATAAACCGATAAGCTAGCAATTTTCCGGCGATGTTCAAGAGTTTGCAGTCTTTTTCGCACAAGAGAATTATTGCCTATGAGCCTTTTAGCCCGCCTCTCGATCGATTCCAGAGCCTCAAGCTGATACTTAGCCGATCCATCCCAAAGGTGCGAACAGTACTCCATACAAGAGCGAATCTGTGCTTTATATAATAAAAGCAATTGTTCAGACTTGAAGTACTTTCGCACCTTTGAGAGGACACCTAGTTTTTTTGCAGCTAATTTAGCCTTGGACTCGATATATGAGCCAAAGTTGAGTGTAGATGTCAGGGTAACACCCAAAAGCTCAAGATGATCAGTAACCGGCACGGATACACCTCGAAAAGTAGGAGTCTGTAGAAATTGACTCCTTTTTGCGGAGAACAGACACGCCTGCGTCTTTCCTTCATTAAACTTGGCCAGATTGGTTTCGCCCCATTCAGAGACTGCCTCAAGGGCCAAGTTCAAACGCTCGACCATACTCTCTCTCAATACCTTAGTTTGTTGACCGCTGGCTCTCGCGCTAGACATGTAACTCTCCACAACGGTGCTATCATCTGCGTACCCAAAGATACCGGGCTTCAGCAGATCGTTGATATGTAGCAGAAAAAGCGTCGCAGAGAGTACCGACCCTTGAGGGACTCCGGCATTGATACCCATTTGGTCCGACGAGCAGCCATCAATGACAACTCGTATGGACCGATCTCTCAAGAAGTCCGATATCCACGCAATAAAACCTGGAGACAAACCATAACTAGAAAGCTTGCTAATAAGGCCATCATGCCAAACCCTGTCAAAAGCCTTCGAGATATCCAGGGAGACTGCAAGTGCTTCCCCGTGTTTCTCGATAGCTTCACTCCAGATGTGAGTGACATACGCCAGAATATCCCCAGTCGACCGGTTTCGGCGAAACCCGTATTGCCGGTCACTGAGGAGGTCGTTAGATTCTAGGTATGCCAGGAGCCTGCGGTTTAAGACACGTTCCATAGTCTTGCAGAGTATGGACGTGACCGAGATGGGCCTGTAGTTGGCAGGGTCAGCACGACTACCCTTTTTGGGCACAGGTTGCACGTTAGCAAGCTTCCACGATTTCGGTACTTGCCCAGTTTGGAGAGAGAGTCTATACAGGCGCGTTAGTACAGGAGACAACTCAGGTGCACAAGCCTTCAACACTAGGGCAGGAATTCCGTCCGGGCCGCTGGCTTTATTCACGTCCAGATTACGTAGCACTTTACGAACCTCCATTTGGCGAATATGCATTTCCGGCATCAAAGTCGGACTGCCAGGTGGAGTAGGAGGAATCGCACTACCAGCATCTAGACGCGAAGATTCCGCAAACTGAGATGCAAACAAGTTTGCCTTCTCCATTGCGGTGTGAGCCAGCGCCCCATCAGGTTTCAGCATTGGAGGCAGTGAAGAGCGGCAGAAGTTCGATTCGACCGATTTAGCTAGGGACCAAAACGCCTTGCTACCCGCAGGATACGAAGCTAGTTTGTTCCCTATTCGACTAATGTGGTCAAATCGAGCCCTCTGAAGAACCCTTTTGCATGCCTTAGCAGCCCTGTTAAACGCTTTCTTTTTGCGGTGTGTATCCCTTGCCTTACGCTGTCGAGCATCAACCCAGGCTAGGTAGGCCTCATGTTTAGATGCTTCAGCACTTTTACATTGAGAACCGAACCATGGGCGAGCTTTGCTGGATAATGAAACGTCAGAGTATGGAATGAAATATTCCATAGCCGTACGTATTACATCAGTCACAGCATCCGCGCAGGCTGACGGGTCACCAGAAGAGAAGCACAGTGGCTGCCATTGGTAAGATGCAAAGAAAGAACGCATTTCGTCCCAATCTGCTGACTTGTATTTCCATAGCCGCCGGTTGCCTCTGGGGCTGAGATCGGGCGGATGGTAAACGGATACTGATTTCACCAGACAGTGGTCGGAGCTGCCTAACGGCGAATATACCGCCACGGAGTATCGGTCTGGATCAGTTGTCAGCAGAAGGTCTAAGCAATAGGGAGTATGCGACTCAACGTCTGGTACCCGTGTCGCCTCTTGGACCAGCTGGGTTAGGTCTAACGACAAAGCCAGCTTTCTCGTTTCCAGCCCAGCATGGTCAGTGTCCCGGTATGGGTACAGCCAATCCTTATGGTGGCCGTTGAAATCCCCCAGTAACACTAATTGGGCTGATGGGTACTTCTGCTGAGCCGCGTCCGCTGCCTCACTCAAATAATCGGTGAGCCGAGTTGTCTCCTGATCTCCACTGTGCGACCGATAGACACAGGCATAGACAATTTTGTCGATGCCTGTGTCTATCAGCGCCCATAGAACAGAGAACCTGGTGTCCTCAAGATTACGGAGACGCCGACAGCAGATATCGTCACGGGCGTACAGGCACACTCCAGCACGCGGCTTGAAGTTGTGCTCCAAGGTATACCCTGGATAGGTTAGGTACGCCACGTCCGACGGACATCCTATCTGCGTCTCCGTAAGAAACAAGAGTGACGGCTGCTCAGTCTCGAGGTGATGGTGGACTGGGGTGATATTAGAGTGCAGACCTCGAATATTAGTGAGGTGCACTTTGAGAGACAAGGAGTGCAGCCGCTGTTTCACTATGTTTCTGTTTTTACTTTTCATATTAGTTTTTGAGAGTGATTGTCGGTGGGAAAACGGAAGTAGAACGAGGCTGCACACTGCCAACCAACGGTCACAGCACACAACACAAATACACCAATGGGAAACTAGTCTGGAGACTGCGGGGACGCCCGAGCCCCCCCGGGGATGTCTATCTGGCCTTGTCATCCGGTCGCCAACCGGCAGGATAGCGCATCCCGGGATTTTTCGCTAGATGGCGGGGCAGCCTTTCATGAGTGGCTAGCTCACTACTTGGGCCCCCAACTATCTGCGGTCGGTAGCGGCAAAAAACCGTGCCTCGGATCCCGCTACCCTCCATGACTAGCTTCCCGATGTAAAGTATTGGTGTGCAACTATCTGGTCTTGCAGTTATGCAGCAACTGTTCTGACCCGTTTTCCCTAACGGCGTCACCAGACTACATGCCGGAACACGGCTAGGCCGCTTGGCGGCACGACTCAGTCTGGCGGGTGGTCACCAGCCACGGCCAAAGCCTACCACCGGTATGTTTGTCACCCGATTTGCACCACCCAGGGACCACGTGTGGGGGGTTTCTGTGTACAGGTGCTTCCCCACGGACGGAGGTGACACGGTCCCCAACAAATGATATACTTATGACGTGAAATAAACGCAAAAGCGCAACCACTGTGCTAAGTTTTGAAATATTGCGTTTGTGTCAATTTGCATACAGAATGTAATACCGAGAGAATTCAGATTCAGAGAATTTTCAGAATGGTAATTATGGAATGAATTATTAAAGTCGCTTGATGAGCAGAGATTTGCGATCAAGGGTTCGATGTCATATTTGTGTGAACTACGATTAAAGGGGGGATTACGACAGGAATACGGATCAACTAATACCGTTATATGCGAAAACGACAAATAACATAAACATAAATATCCTACTAACATCATAAATGTCAATGTTTGGATGTTTGTTGTTCAATAACGTCGTAACGTCTGAATGGATCTGGCTAAAATTTAGAACACAGAATATCATCTGGAAAAATACGTAGGCTATTTTTTATTCCGGAAAAACAAAGGGAACGGAGCCTACTCGGGTAAAACCGCGGGGAACTGCTAGTATTTCATAACCAAGTAGGTAGGTAAGTAGTTACTTACAATAATATATATAATTTTGGGATGTCTTATGATTTAGCTGTAGAATTATAGGTCTTTTGACTGTATTGTAAAAGGACGGATCTTTCATTTGGTAATACAATATTTAATCGATGTGTGTATTTATCAGTAAAGTTGTAACTAACGCCATTTTATACCTAATAAAATGCGTGATATTATAAATCTATAGTTGGTTAGGTTAGGTTATAATCTAAGGTAATTAATTAGATTAAAAAGTGACGGTATTCATAATTATCTGTTACCTATACATATACCTTGACGTTTAATTAAATAATAATGTAGATCGTGATTAAGTTCTACATTATGTAACATAAACAATATGTGTTCAAATCGCGAAAGCTTAAAAACTAAATGTATTTTATTCAGATAGATTTTGTACAACAATAATTGTTAAAAGTTTGATGTAAACTACTGTAAATTACACAGTAATTGAAAAAAAACGTTTTTTGTGCCAATACAACATACACACAAAATAAAAACACATGAAATAAGATAAACAACAAAATAAAGTAGGCAGTGCGGATTCAAATAGTGTTAGTGTGCACTGGACCCCACACTAGGGTAACCTGTGTTGTGGGAATCCAGGCTCCTTCTACATTGTTTAGAATTATTATTTTATCTTGTTTAATAGACCACTGTATTATCTATGGAATCCTTTATACTATTTAGGTCTAAATAACTGCTAAGTTGTTGCTAATTGTAAGTTGATTCTATAAAATTTCCAAGTTTTTAAGTCCGGTTTGATTTTTTTTGATGAAATAAGGACACCCAAATTTAACCACTTAAAAAGATAGGTAGTATATCGTTTTAAAAATATGGAGATACTGAGCTTGCAAATAAATAAAGACATTTCTGTTTTGCCATGCGCAATAATAATTAACGTATATATACATAACACGCAACTCCAAGAAAAACGTTTAAAAAATCCCAACCACAAAAATATTCGTAATCAAAAGTAATAATTTCACTGGAAAACTTCTATTTCTCAACCAGTAAGGTTTACTTTCGCTTGGTGGGTTTTATCTTTTAATTCGGTAAAAATATAACATTTTCTGAAGCTTAACGACGAATATATACATTACCGTACTTAACTAAAAGCGTTTTTAATCTTTTAAGTAATCTCATGACACACTTACTGGCTGAGCGGAGTTCCCATAATTTAATCTGTGTCTCTAAATATTTTCTATGGCATAAGCAGCCCACTAAATGTTCCCACTGCTGGGACTCGGGACCTTTTCTCGCAAAAAGAGAGTCAAGACCATCATCCACCACGGTGGTCAGTGCGGGTTGGTGGATGTCACATGTCTTCGAAAGATTCTAGGTACACGTCTTTTTTTTTTTTTTTTTAAATTAACCACTCCACAGACGCCGGGGTCCGTGATCTTTGTCATTACAATTCTTTTTTTTTTTACATGTGTCTTGGATTTGGAGAAGAAGAGAAAAATAGGGGGGAGTTGGGAACATTTTACACCTAATTCTAGTGCTCGTCTGTTGAGCCGATCACTACCGGTTGGGATTCCGCTAGTAATCGACTCAACATCGATTCTTTGCCTAACTGTCATTTGCCCAAGCCGCCTTCTCCCGGCCCAGAGCCTCCACAACGGCCGCATTTCTGTCCCTGATGGCCATCTGCAGGTTGAAGTCTCGGATGGTCTTCGGTGATGCAGCCGACGCTCGCCGCACGAACCGGCCGATGGCGTCGTCGGTGTCGTCAGCGTAGTATGTGAAGGTCCCTGTGTGCCGCGAGATTGCAACAACCGCATGGGGCACACTCTCGTGCAGCTTCATGTTTGCCTTGGTTTTGATTGCGATTGTAGGACCTAAGCCTAAGAGCACGTACTTATGTGGTAAGATTTAGTATATAAGCAGATGACAGCGGTCGAGCGATGAGTCTCTCGCCCCGCGTCACTTGTGTATTAAGAGCAATATAGTCAGCAGTTTATACAGTGACGTGGTTTCATTTCCTCTCCGTACCAGTAACACCTACAGTGGTGACCCCGACGTGATCTAGCCCGACGTGATCCTACAGTGGTGACCCAGACGTGATCCAGCCCGACGTGATCCAGTGGTGGTTACAGTGGTGACCCCGACGATTGATCAGTGAGTTGAAGGGAAGATTCAGAAATTTTTTTTTTGGTGTTACTGCGTTAGTAAATTGTTTTTCAACAATGTTTCCGCACGCTGCACCAGTAAGTGGGCAAGTGGGTCAGCAGGGCATGAAAGACGAGCGAACGAATTCCGCTGATTGTGCCCTGGCCGCTATAGGTGTGTCAACGAGACTTCCTGATTTTTGGGTTGACATGCCGCGGTTATGGTTGGCCCAGTTTGAAGCAGTGATGGCATCGCAGAAACAAGGGGATGGAGGAAAGTTCAACATGGTTATATCAAAATTGGGGAGAGACTCATTCCAGACGCCGGTGAACAACAAGTATACGGCGCTGAAGGACCGACTGCTGCAGGTCTATGAGGATAGTGCTGAGCGACAAGAGCTTAGCAACAAGAACAAAATTATAGAGAACACCACGTGCTACGACATCGCTGCTGTGTCCGGGAGTAACGAACAGGTACCCCATTTACCTCTCACGGAGCTAGTCAAGCAGATGAGGAAGCTGGAGTTAGAAGTAGCTTCACTACGCAGTAAGGTTCAAGGCCAAGAACGCGGAAGAAGCCGAAGCAGCCAAAAATGGAGCGAAAATAGGACTGGTTCGCGGAAGAAAAGGGCACCAGGTGATCCAGAGTGGCTGTGCAGATCCCATTTCCGGTTTAAGAAAATTGCTATGCGATGTTAAACAGCCGATAATTGGAGCCGATTGTTCAAGGAATTTTAAGCTGACGGTAGAAAATTAGTACAGAGGATATAGAAAAATAGCAATTATTACGCGTTTGGTATTTTCGATTACGAGATTGACCTTTGGGTTAACTGGCGTAGAACAAATAAATATTGGGGTCAATGACAGCGGCGGTTGTAGTAGTAATAATGCTGAGCAATCAGTTTTGCTTGGATACTTAGATAACATAATAAATTGGCTCGAAAAATGCAACCTGGCATAAAGAGCATTTGCGTAGGTTATTTGAACGTTTACAGATATATTACATGGAAGTTGAAATAGGTAAATGTATGTTGAGAAAAGTAAAATAGATTTTTTTTATGTTACGAAGTCTCGGAAAATGGAATAAGTCCTTTGCCTGACAAAGTCAAGGTTATTCAGGACTATCTCAAACCGGAGACAGTAGAGTAGTTACGCAGGTTTTTTGGGTATGTAAAATGTTTATAGAGCATACATACCAAACGCTGCAAGAGTATAGAGAATTTTTGATAGATATTGACAGACAATGTGCAAAGAAAAGGGACAATATGGGCTAAAGAGGCAATTAGAGCGTTGGAAAAATGCTGCCAAGTAATCGGACCCGGGTCCAGGGGCAAGGATAACCCTTATGACAGACGCGTCAGACATTAGTATAGGCGCGGTATTGCACAGAAGGAAAAGAGTCTTTGGAGAACCCTCGATTATTTTTGCAAAGAATCCCTCGGAATCCCAGGAAAAGTACTGTGTATACGACAAGGAACTTCTGGTGATTTATTCGGGTATTGCAAAGATAGATGTGTATTGTTTATTTAAGAGATTGTATTGTGAGTGACATACGTCACGTAATATAAATCAATAGTCATTAGTGCAAACTAGAACGCTGAGTTAGCAAAGCGGTTCGAAGTCAATATGCCAAGGTTAGCACGGAATTAAAAATGTGCCGAACAAGCGGAAGAGACATGACTGTGACGAGTTGAACGTAATTTTATAGTGTAAACAATTTGTGATATAAGTAGATATGTTTTTTTTGGGTTGTTAAATGTTTTTCTCCTTTTTTTTAAGAAAGGGGTGTATGTAGGACCTAAGCCTAAGAGCACGTACTTATGTGGTAAGATTTAGTATATAAGCAGATGACAGCGGTCGAGCGATGAGTCTCTCGCCCCGCGTCACTTGTGTATTAAGAGCAATATAGTCAGCAGTTTATATAGTGACGTGGTTTCATTTCCTCTCCAGTACCAGTAACACCTACACGATTACCGACTCGTATGTTAGTCCCTGAGCTTCATGGATGGTAAGGATACGTGACCCGGTGCCTGACCCATAACCCTGGTTTGTCAGGGTCTCCTTCTCTTCTTGAGTGTGAACTAAAAAGAGGGTGTTTGGTAGGGTGTTGGGTATTTGCGCTCCCTTATACCTTCTCTGCTCTAGGGACTTTATACAGGACGCTGAGGAGTACATACCGGAGTATATTTCCCTCAGCGCATATGCGACATCCATCGGGTTGCGATGTGTGCAGAGCAACTCCTGGCTGATCTTTGTTACCAGGTTTGGGCGGTGATACCTCATTTCGAAGAGATTTTCCCTGTCGATGTAAGGCAACTGATTGACGTCTCCGATGAGGACAATTTCACCAACACCAGACAGCCTTGAAGCCATCACAATGGCTCCAAAATGGTTCATGAGAGCTTCGTCCACCATGAAGCGACTGAAACTTTCTCTTCCGAAACCATTTACCAGAGCAGAAGCCATGGTTCGCACTCTGGTTTTGACCAGATTTCCGATTCGGTGCGATAGCTTTTCTCTGAGATCTTTTGTTGCCTCAGTTGTTGTGGTGATGATGGCGTCCTTGTCCACGTCGAAGTGTCTAATCACCCATGTTGTCTTTCCACATCTAGGTACATGTCGGTTTTCTCACGATGTTTTCCTTCACCGTTTTAAGTTAGCGGCGACTTCGAAACGCCCGTGGTGCCCGTGATTTCGAACCCCGGGGTCCCCGGATTGGCAGTCACCGTTCTCCCGACTCTTCGGGAGAACGGTGACTGCCAATCCGGGGGAGAAAATATTTACGTTACTGGTTACGTGGCTGGTCTCGACCAGCCGTAACGTAAATATTTTCTAAAATACTGTTTTGTGTGTTAGAGTGGTGAGACAATGAAGATGTGTGGTAGATGGTGACCGACACTAAACTGACCACGACAACGTCACTACATGGTATGAAACAAAGTCGCTTCCCGCTGTCTGTTTCCTTGTACCCATGTTCAGTCACGGTAATATCACAGTCTATTAAATCATACAGTCGTTCGACGAAGCCGTCTAGACGGGGCAATCGTGCGGGGCGTGCGGGGTGAGACGCGGGAAGCGCGCTCCTGCATTGCCTACATTAATATGTTAGTATTGCAGGTACGCGACTCAACGTCTTCCGTATGTTTTAATTTCATTTTGGTGCCACGTTTTAAAGATTGCACCAACCCTATCCGTGTCTAGAAATTATTGGCGTTTCTTTAATAAATTATATACTATACTAGGATGACTAATGATAGTATTTCTTTATACAGTGATATAATAATATTATCTATATTTCGTGGGTCAGATCTTTAACTACGTAACGGATTTTGATGCGGTATTTTCATAGATAGAGTGATTAAATAATAGGGTTAATATTTTAGTATAAAACTAACTTTATTATTACACAATTTAAATAAATACACGGGAAACTCACGTTCGATATAGTCAGTCCAGTGAGTGCTAAACGAGCTGCGATCACGCGCGCGCACTCTCCTTGAAAAAGATCGCCGGACGCGATTGAAACTTAAGTCCGACTAGACTGACTATATCAAACGTGAGTTACCCGTGTATTTATTTAAAATAGCTATAGTAGAGAAATACTGATAATTTTAGAGGTTTCTAATGCAATGTCGTAATAAACAACAAAAAAAATGTGTATTATTTTACTAAAAACAATTTGTGGTGTTTCTGCTAGCTAACACAATGTCTCATAGTAGGGAAAAAACATATTTTTAAGTCTATTGTGCGATCCATAAACGCTGACGTAAACATATTATGAGTGTCACTCTGTCCATACATCAAGTGCAGTAATCCGTGACGTAACAGGAAAACGAATGTGCCAATTAGAGTATGAACAGTGAATAGCACAAAGAGAGAACTTTCATTTTATCGTCGGATACAGGGTAATTATTATTATGTCAACCTGTTCTGTCCCACTATATTGTATTTAAAAACTAAACGTACCACGTTTTACGTACGTTAAAGTGTAAGTTTTTCTCTGCGACAATAGATATTGGCAAAAGAAGAAAAAACCATTACTTATGTCTGTCTTTAACGAAACAAAATCAGAAAACATGAATTGTAATGAGGCATCAAATTTATTTAGTTTGGACACTTGGATGTCAAATCTTAATACAAGTTTTATTGAAACAAAAATAGAAGGGATTAATGGATCAAAACGACAATACGACAATGAACTATAGCGATCTACTTCATTACTTATGTTGAACACTATTTATGAAGACTTTCATAAAGTATATACTGACGGTTCAAAGACTAGTGTTGGATGTGGTGCTGCTTTTTACGTACCCAGCCGCAATGTTAAAGAGAAGTACAAAATTGTATCGGATTTTAATTGTATTATGAATGTGGAATTATTTGCAGTTTCAGAGGCACTGTCTTTTGTAACATCCAGGCCAGAAATAAAACAGGCTGTAATTTTAACCGATAGTATGAGCGCTTTACAACATATCGCTCGATGTGCTTCTGGTGCCAGAAGCGCTACCGTAGCATATGCTATTATAAAGAAGACTTTGCTTCTTTTAAATAAAGGCGTAAATCTGAAGCTGCAATGGATTCCTTCTCATTCGGGTATTAGAGGAAATGAAGAAGCTGATCAGCTTGCAAAGGCTGCAATATCAAATGGAATCGAAGTGTTTCTTAAGCCGGAGAGTACAGACATCTTAATTAAATATAAACAAAATATATATGAAAAATGGAAACTGAGTTTTAGCCACATAAGTTCAGAAAAAGGCATTTGGTATAGGACTTTGCAGACTGAACCTCTTCAAATACCTTGGTTTGTAAATAGCAATATTAAAAGAAACCACATTGTTATTGCTCATAGGCTTCGCTCCGGCCACATGCCACTTAACAATTTCGAGTACCTGATGGGTAGGGCTGAGTCCCCTGCCTGTTCACTCTGCGGAATCACAGAGGATGTATCCCATCTTCTGGTCGCTTGTGGACGAAGCGAGCAAATGAGAGAATACTTTTTTAGGGAATATGGTACCAACTCCCGAGACGTGGGCATGTTTCAGGCAATCCTGGCTGCACCCACTTGTGATGCAGCGAGGACTTTGTTTACTTTCGTTTCGGTTATACTTCAGAAACGTAGGGAGGAAGTATTATGTTAAACTTAAATAGATAGATAAAGATTTGTTTTATAAGAATTAAGAATATGTTTTTAAGACTGCTATTGTTAACAAACAAAATTATGTAAAACGGGACTGACACGCACCGCATCGCACAGCGACCAAAGTTCCAAAAAAAAATACAGATTAAAAAAAAAAAAAAAAAGCGTAGGTATCTATATGTATTTATAACACATTTGCTCGTAAGGGTCTCCTATTATTGCACCAATTTCTGTTTCGTAATGTATATCATTACGTACTTGTGCGGTAATGTATAATGTTTGAAGAAAAATGTTTCCGATGAAATTACAGGTCATAGAGATCCTCTGGGTGTCTAGCGCAGTGCCTGGTAATGTTTCCAACATTCCAACAAACCAGTTCCAATGGTTATGTGTCACTGTGCTGTTATGTGGTAGCATTTCGCTTACCATCAGGCACAAACATGTCCTGGTCGTCTCGTCACTCTATAGGTATCATAAAGATACAATTAAATGGCTTGACTAGTAGAATACCATACACTATACACTATAACCCTGGCTGACTGGCCTCGTGGCCTAGTGGGTAGTAGCTCTGCCTGCGAAGCCGAGGGTCGTGGGTTCGATTCCCACCCAGTACAAATATTTGTGTGATGAATTCAAATGTTTGCACTGTGTCTGGGTGTTTCTATGTATAATAAGTATGTATTTAAAACTATATAAGTAATTATATCAGCTATCTGGCCGCCATCATACAAGCTTTGCTTAGTTTGGGGTCAGATGGTGTTGTGTGTGAAGTGTCCACCAAAATGTATTTATTTATTTATTTATAACAAATTTCAAATCCAAGATGGACTCCATTACTTTGGCAAATAATGGAGATTTTTTTTTCACTACTCCCTCAATATGGTCACAGATCAGAAAATAGTTACTTCGTAACAGATGCATCACTGCCATACAAAAGCGCAAATACCTACACGATAATAACCTAAACTTTCGTAAACTACTTACCTACTGTCACTTGCAAGCAAAAATACACGTTTGCACAAGCACGCAGAGTTGAGAATACCGTGCGCACCGTGTGACTTGTCGTCTGCTTACGTCACTGACCAAACGTGCTAGGGTTGTACGAAATATGATAAGATGAAAAAAAAAAACTAAACTACAAATTGTAATTTTCTTTATTGTTTATTTAAATGAAATGAAAATGAAAAAAAATGTTTATTATCTCAATAACGAAAACCAAATCACAAGAAAAACTACAAAACATAACACCCCTATATGTATATATTGAGGTAGTAGTGAAAAAAATGTACCTAATTTGCCATTTTGTAGTGACGGCCGTCTTGGATTTGAAATTTGTCATAGTGTATAGTATTCCACTAGACAAGCCCTTTAGCTCTACGGTGTTACAGACAGACACACACACAGACACCCTGATAGACAGCATCGACGTCAAACTTATAACACCCCTTTTTTGGTCGGCAGTTAAAAATTGATTCACAATTAGCTGAGCTATCACGAAACATACGTATTACAGACTAAACAAATTAAACCCAGAACTTCCTCCTTCTTTGAATCCGGTTAAAAATTCTATAGCTTTTTTAAGTAGGTACGTATTATAGTCAATTGATGCTGAATTGCTGAAGTATATTTTAGTTATCCAATGTAGGTAGTTGTAAGTTGTTTTCATACCGTCGAATAAATGAACAAATTAGTATCATTCAGTATGTACATGAATATTCAAATAAAACAGGCCAAGTGCGAGTGGGACTCCCGCACGAAGGGTTCCGTACCAGTAGCAAATAAACGGCAAAAACCTCTTTGGCATTATTCGAAATTTCTTTTCCATCGCAATTTCCGCAGACAGGCATAAAGTTTTATTAAAATATTGATTTTTTCCTCATGATTTTCACGATGAAGTCTACATCGCGATCTATTTTTACTAGTGGCGCCATCTAGTTTATATGCGACGGACTAATCGAGCAAAAATCAAGTTTGTTGTATGGAAACCCCCCTTAAATAATGTTTTTATTTTATTTTTAGTATTTGTTGTTATAGCGGCAATAGAAATACATCGTGTGTGAAAATTTCAACTGTCTAGCTAATTTCAACTGTCTATTCTGTGCGACTTTCAATCGCACAGAATGAACCACCAAAATTATGCTCAAAAATAAATATTAACAATAAATACACTTACCTTTGCTTCCTGTTTCGGCAATTTGAAATAAGATAAATTACTACATTTTAGTGTATTGCTATTGCAGCCATCCACAATACAATAACGCCGCGACATTATTTATGCGCGCACTCGGCGTTCGTTCGCACGTCAACTCGGGCAAACGGCCGGCCCCTGTGATTTTAGAACACCCGGGAGGACCCGAAAGAGTAGGTTAATATCTCGCGCCGTATAGCGAGTGACGAGGGTGTATCAAATGAAAGGGCTTGACTAGTAGAATACCGTACAAACTCTAGATAGGTTGAGGTAAATTAATATTTTTCATTTTATTCTGGTGAAACGAATTGATAATCTGTAAAATTCTGCATACAATGGCGGATGCCGAGGCAACACGGACCACGTTTTAACCTAGATATGCGGATAAGAAAAATGACATCCCGATTTTTTTGCGAGACGAGCTCTTAATGCGTTTGTTTGTTTCGTTTTGTTTCATTTCCTGCTTAAGTAACTTTATTTCGGCTATGGTGAAGCCATCAACGATGTTTATATGGATAAAAAAAGAAGAAATTATAGATGATTGATTTATTGTATACATACATATAACATGTATGTACAATTGTATATTTGGCACGACATTTAATAACGGATGTATTTCACAGTTACAAATTATCTTTAATTTATTATAAAAACTAACGTTATAATTTTAACAACCGTTAAAAATATCTTATGTTTATGTACAGTTTTATGGTTATGTTATGGTTATGCGCCGATACGTTCTTGCTTAACATTTTAAGAAACATACCTACTCATCAACACACACGTTTGTGTGTGTTGATGAGTGTTTACCCTCGTTTACGCACAGTCACACACACACCCTCACGTGGTGTCAGGGCTACGCAACTGTTTTTGTATATTCCACAAAAACTGTTACATACACACGTACAGATTTTTTAATATGTTAACAATATTTTTGCAGATTCATTTAATTTTCATTAATATCTATTATTGTACCACAGACGCACACGCCCACGTATAGGTACTTACATTTTTTAGTTTTCGAAATACAATTAATTTATCTATTATTTGTATTAGCTGGAACCTAAATAATGTGTTCCACTTTTAACGACAAAGAAGGACATTTAGATAGATAGATAGATGATAACAAAGAATTATCATCTATCAACAAAAACAGAAATATTGGAGTAAACACTTACGAACTAGCACTACAAATGTTTACATTCCACAATACCACTAATAGATATTATAAATTTAATGTCAATGTTTGGATGTTTGTTACTCCACTAGGTCGTAACGTCTTAACGGATCTGGTTGAAATTTGGAACACAAATTAAAGTCTTGAAAAACACAATAGGCTTTTCATCTCGAGAAAATAACGCGAACGAGAACTACGCAGGCAAAACCGTTGGACGCTGCTAGTATTAAATAAACGAGAATTCCTAAATATAACGTAATTACTACAAACTAGCTTCTAGAGGAAACGCGACCTTATAATATCCGGAAATAGGGTGCCAGCGAATATTCAGATTCTTGATGGTCATTCGTATCGATTAACTATCAGCGAGGCACCAAGCCAACTCGATTAACTGATCTTAACTGCAGATTGTGCAAGCGGCCCCTCTCTTCTTACAAAATGAAACCAGTCGTTAGAAAATTCTGCTTGTGTAATATCGGCTGCGGTCCAAAATTTGAGATTAGTTTACGTGGTGTATGACTGGTGGGCTAATGATTAGAACTTTCGATTTTACGATTTTAAGGTGGTAGGTTCGAATCTAGCTTACACCTCTAAATATGTATATGTTGGAATCGAGTCGCAATCGTGTTACAATCGAGTCGTGTCCGGGACGCAAGCGCCACCTATCGGCGTTCGATGAGTCAACATTCCCCCGGCCGAGCGGAGCGCACGACTTCTTGTGCGGCGGTCGGCCAGAGAGATTGTGTTTGAACCATCGCGCCTTCTACGATACGTACTTTGCTATACAACCTACTTTGTTACCTGTACTTAATAAATCCAATTGTGTTCGCGAGTTTTCATCCAACACTACCCATCGACTACGCCCACAGCAGAAGGATGCGACTAATGATGATGATGGCGAGACTCTGTCCGCCGACATATACATATCATATAGTATTGAGTGACAAGACAAGCAAATGTGTCTGATAGTAAGCAGCATGCTTGCCCATTCCAGCACAGTGATACGTAGCTATTGGAACGTGAAAATTCCAAATCATAACCTAGCCCTGCACTGCGCTCGTCTCCCGGAGATATAAAGTATTCTATCTCTTAGCCCAGTAATTTCTCTGGAAACATTGCCCTTCAAACCGGAACACAGTTTTATTTTGCAGGGTCTATATGTGGTTGCAGAACGTTTTTTGTACTAATTTAAGTAGGCATAACGTTTTTAAGACTAATGATAATTTACTTTATTTATACATTATGAATTGAGTGTAGTATAATAGATTGTTATGCTTAAAACACATTTTGACACTATATATAATGCTACATTCATTATGACAAAGTAAATAAGGAAAAAAAATATGCGTTTTAAATGGCACCTATGTTTGCACAGTGCTGCTTGGCGGCAGAATAATTGGCAATAGTGTGGTACTTCCCCAGGCAGACTCTACAAAAATCCCTAGCACTACAGAATAAACTTATCTCTAAATATTTTACAAAAGGCAGATAGTAGCAGTAGGTGCAAGTTTGTCATTAGCACTGGTTTTGAGAGCGAAGGAACACATCACAAGAAAACCGCCGGCTTTTAAGAAATACATCTTTCGGAGACATGTCTTGTGTCATACTTACCCGCATCTAACCCAACGATCTCAGGACAAATATGTGCCCTCACAAACTTCAGGGCGCACTTCTGTGTGCCATATTATCGTTGGGAAGAGTGAGCTCACTCTTTCTACAACCAAAATAAGTAGAACTAGCGATTCTAGGGGGCAAGTAGATTGGTTGTTTGTAAACCAGTTACGATACATGAAACTCCTTGAAATTGAAATTCCTCTGGGTTCAAATCCCACGCGCACCACTGTCCTTCTGAAGTTATGTGCGTAATGCCGCTAACTTAAAACGGTGAAGGAAAACATCGTGAGGAAATCGACATGTACCTAGAATCTTCGAAGCCATGTGTCATCATCTACCAACCCGCACTTGGCTAGCGTGGTGGAGTATCTGAGTATTTCCTGACGGTTATAATCTCAGTTCGTTCAATAATTCGTGAAATAGTGTCTTCTAATTCATCAGTGCCTCCTATTTGATATAGTCAAAAAACAATATTTTTGTAAAAAAAACAATGTATTATTGTAAAGAATTATCACGCATTATTTTAGTACCCACATTAATAAACTAAAAGTTAATTTTATAAGTGTTTTAATAATCATTATTTCCGATCTCACAACCTATTATATTGCCAGTATATGAGCTTTGAATAATATCGATTTTTTCTAATTTAATCTTTAAATCGATACAAAAAAAGTCACATTTTGACAATAACGAGTGAATTAAACAATTAATATCGTATTTAAGTTGTTTTCCAGCAACACTGTAGCTAGACTTTTTTGTGTTATTGTTATTAATCGCACCTTCTTCCACTTTACAATGCCACGAGAAGCAAATTCATTTATTAATGTTAAATAAATAATAAACAATAATTCCGTAGAACATAATAAATAATATTCTACCCATTTTAACAACTAACTTGTAAATATTTTAGTTATAATTTTAAACAATAGCCACCATTATAGAATAGCATCTATTTTATCCATACGATCATTTTATCGATTTTTTTAGATAGATTAATATATTTTTACAATGGCAGCACTGCTTACGTCGAAACAAAATGCTGGCTGAAGGACTAGTATCCATGGCCAAGAATAAATAGACAAAAAAGAAACAAAATGCGTAGCTCTCAGCTGTTTATTTATGTTTTGTTGGGTCCTGTGGTATATATATAGGATGTCAGGATATTTTTACACCTCAAGAAGTGATTGTAATTGTGCACCTTACTTATATATCTTTACAATGTATTATTAGATGTAGAAAGAAGAGCAGGAATGCTCAAAACAGGCTGTTTTGCTTAGAGATAATTTCTGGTTATATTATAAGTTACTTTTGTAAATTGTTACTGAAATAAACACTTCTTTCTTTTTTTAAATATATTATTATTTCAGTAACAATTTACAAAAGTAACTTATAATATAACCAGAAATTATCTCTAAGCAAAACAGCCTGTTTTGAGCATTTCTATGTACCTATTGCATCGTCGACTAATAAAATAGGCGAAATGGTGGTCATCGACAAACGTATGAACAATAAAAAAAGAGAGAACACAGAGTGAGCTAGAGTATTTACAGTCTTGTTCCGCGTATTCTTGGCTGGCCTCGTGGCTAAGTTGGTAGTGGCTCTGCCTGCGAAGCCGAGGGTCGTGGGTTCGATTCCCACCCAGTGCAAATATTTGTGTGATGAATACAAATGTTTGCACTGTGTCTGGGTGTTTCTATGTATAATAAGTATGTATTTAAAACTATGTCTTATACCTTTAAACGAGCAATTCTTGTACCTATATAAATATGTATAATGTATATATATATAGAATCTGAATCTCGGAAACGGCTCGACGGATTTTCATGAAATTATGTATGCAGGGGATTTCGGGGACGATAAATCGATCTAACTAGGTCTTATTTAAAAAAAACGCATATATGCGCGTTTTTAGACAATGAAAAACTGTCACATTAGACATTAGAATGTGAAGGTAAATTTCGCCGCGTGACGCGACAGCTTAATTAGCTCAGACGGGAAGTCGGGCGCTCCTAGCGGTCACGAATTAGTAGCTCCGGGTTCGAATCCAGACGGGTTCTCTTTTTTTTCGTTCGTTTCTTTAATTCGTTTTTTTAAGAAAATATATTTCTTGGAGTCTTTTATCTGTAGGTATCTAAGTCTATTTAGTATTTAAACCGAGCAAAGCTCGGTCACCCAGGTACTAAGTATTATATCAGCTATCTGGCCGCCATCACACAAGCTTTGCTTAGTTTTGGGTCAGATGGTGTTGTGTGTGAATTGTCCACCAATATTTATTATTTATTTATATCTATCATTCCCACAATGAAAAGTAGCCTATGTGTTTAACACTATCCTATTAATGATATAAATGCGAAGGTTTGTACGTTGTTTGGATGTTTATTGCTCAATAACGTAGAAACGATTGAAGTCTGGTGTAGCACATAGGTTACATTAAATCGCGAAAAAAAACGACAACGTTTAAAACCGCTGGTAGCTGCTAATACCTAAATATTAATTTATAAATATAAAATGAATGATTTTTATTTAAATTAAAAAAAAATGGCAGTCATAGGAACTGCCGATAGAAGTGAAAATTTATAACTCAGAATTTGATAGCTTGCCTTGGAAACTACACGGATGTAACCGGAGGGCGTGGCCTCGCCATCTTGGCATGGCCATCTAGAAATGCGTCAGCATTTCCCATTGGCTCACGAATTTCTAGATGGCTATGCCACGATGGCAAGCCCACGCCCTTTCAACATTTCCCATTGGCTGACGAAGATTTTTTCATTATTTTATTGATATTACCCGAAGATTTCTTATCATACCCGAACGTGACGCTAGAAATCAATTTACACCCCACAAAAAAAATGTCTAGGCGCGCCTAAAGAAGTTTTCACTTCAAATTAGCAAGTTATCGTTGACTTGCTTATTTCCAAAGCAGAAAACCCTCGTTTCCAAGTAAGAACGTCTACAACAGAGATTGCCAGCAGTTTGCATGCAGGTGTTGCCGTGGAAATCCGAACGTCGCGTCGGAAAGCGCCACTCTGCAGCGAACGTTGCGAGCGTTTCAGACAATCTACCTTGGAAATGCTTACCTACCCAATTTATTAATTTTACATATTTTAAATAAAACCACGGGTAACTCACGTGATACAAAGTTAGTCTAGTCCGACTAAGTAGTCTAGTTATACTAGAGTAGTATTAATTTCACAGCATTCGGCAGTGGTGCGACTAACGATCTAAATAATACACGTACCTACTTACTAATCTAGCTCACTTTGAAAACTAAGCGGGTGAAACCGGAGGGCGTGACGAAGGACCCGAGTCTACCAGAAGATTTCTTTAATTTACGAACGTGACGCTTGAGCTCAATATGCTACATTCCTCAAAAAAACTAAGTAGCTCGTTAGTTAGATTGCCAAAAAATATTGTACACGTATTTTTTCTTTTGTTTCACAAACAAAAATAACGAAGATACAGCGCTTCGAAGTTTCGTGTGACGTCACTTGTGAGTACGATTTTTACTCACGAGTGACGTCGCGACCCCCCACTCTCCAAGTTTGATGGTCTATATCTTTGACGATTTTTAATATTATGAAAAAAAACAAAAATACGTGTCCAATATTTTTCCATGATCTAGCTGACGGACTTATTAAGATGGTGTATTTTGACCCAGTCCGGTACTATTCACAGCCCACGAAAATTCTCTCTGTGGTGCGTCAAAAGATGTTTTCACTTCACAAATATCCGGCATTTTGTGACGGCGGCCATCTTGGATCGATTTTCATAAAGAGCTAAGAACATTCTCGACTAATTCACCTTTCAAACAGAAAGAATCAAAATCGGTTCATCCGTTCGGGCGGTAGCATCCCATAGATAGACACACATACATAGACATGTCAAACTTATAAAACCTCCTCGTTATTGCGTCGGGGGTTAAAAATGTCATATTTGACCGTGAAATTAATTTAAATAATAAAATCATGAAGCTGTCTCAGAATCAGGCGAGATCGCAGGCAAAAATATGTCTATAACGGTTAAAAAACGGCTTACGAATAAGACATCGAACTTTCTCAAATCTAGGCAAAAAGAGCTTCAATGTTTTAATCTTCAAAAAAAAAATGTTAACGTTTTTCAAGTTGTTTTAATTTAATGTTAATTTGCATCTTTACTACGTTTTATTATTTTCTTAAATATTTGATTTGAAGTCACCCATGTTTTGAGTTTTTTTTTATATCGAATTCAACGCCCCTCTTTCGTGATTTAGGAAATAGGTTTTGCGCATTGAAACCCCCTTCCCGAAACACCGTATAACATATCACGAGCTTAAAATAATCGTGAATGACGTTCGTTCATATTTTGTGAGATTAAAAAGGGCTGTTCCATAAAGCAGTTTATAGCTTTATGGGCTCTATGGGCAGTTTGATAAAATACAATAATATGCAGGCCCGAGGGGTCGGCTAGTGATTGAAACGTAAATAGCTTTGGGACCTTCATTTACTTGACAGGGGCGCGGTCAATCGCTTTCGTTTTTCATTTACAATATTCTTCCATTGCATATTATTGCTGCTTTTCATGAAAATAATAAAAGTGTTCTTCGTATGGACTTTTGTGGACATTGTACTAATATTTTGTAATGTTATTATAGTTCAGGTTCATTGATATAAATCAGCCCCGAGTTTAGGCAGCTTTAAAAACCGATTAAAAAGCTGGGTTCTCGGTCAAACTTTTTATAGTTACACTGAGTTATAAAGAGTGATTTACTCTTTAAAACTCTTTAAAACTCACTGTAACTATAAAATCACAATAAAATTGTAAAAAATGACATTGTTCAGTTAATTGACAATTTTATTAAATACATATATTATGTTTGACACTCAGCTGTACAATTATACCTTTAAACGAGCAATTCTTGTACCTATATAAATATGTTTATATATATAGAATCTAAATCTCGGAAACGGCTGAAGCGATTGTCATGAAATTTTGTATGCAGGGGGTTTCGGGGACGATAAATCGATCTAGCTAGGTTTTATTTAAAGAAAACGTCATTTAAGGGGCTTTTTCAGGAAAATAAAAACTCATATAATGTCATTAGAATACGATAACAAATTTCGGCGCTTAGGACATCGTCTGATTAGCGCAATCGGCAAGCGGTCGCCCTTGAAATTAGGAGGCCCTGGTTCGAATTCTGCGGGCAGTTTTATTTTATTCCTCTTTTTGTTATTTTTTGCTGAGAAAAACTATTATAAAAGGGCTCCTTCTTTATCAACGTCTTAATATCGTCGTATTTTATTTGTAGCAAAGTATTTTCTAACAAAAAAATGAAAAAAAACCTATTGACGATTTATCTGCACAGACTGACTGATGCACTTAAAGTAGATGGCGTTGCACAACTAAGCCTATGAAAATTTGGTTTGAGTGTAGACCAACAATAATTATTATCAATTATTCGCTTATATGACAATATATTTATCTTTTTAACCGACTTTAAAATAGTAGGAGGTTCTCAATTCCGTTGTACATTCTGGTAGGTATGTATGTATCTTACGCGACAGCTCCGCTATTTTCATTTTTTTGGTACA
The DNA here is from genome assembly GCA_963693475.1 of Ectropis crepuscularia. Classification (NCBI taxonomy): domain Eukaryota; kingdom Metazoa; phylum Arthropoda; class Insecta; order Lepidoptera; family Geometridae; genus Ectropis; species Ectropis crepuscularia. The sequence goes on from OY856341.1 coordinate 31,583,563, forward strand.
AATCAGTGTGGCAGTTTCCTAATAATAGTCCACGTAGTCATTCACAGCTTCTTATAAAATTTAGTTGTCTGAATTTAATTTTAAATTTAAGTCGATTTTGTTTTCTTCATAAAAAATCATATCGTTTTATTTGTATAATACCTTTAAACGACCAATTCCTGGATGTATGTTTATATGTATTTAGAATCTGAATCTCGGAAACGGCTTCGCCGATTTTGATGAAATTGATTATTTATACAGGGGGTTTCGGGGGCGATATATGGATCTAGCTACGTTTTATTTAAAAAAAACGGCGTTTTAAGCGCATTTTCAAGCAATGAAGAATTGCTACAATATCATTAGATGCAAATGCATATTTCGTACATGTGTTCAGTGTCGTTATATCAGAATCAGAAAGTGCCCGTCGAAACCAGTTCATACTGAAAACCTTTAACTGAGAGCCCTTTCCCAACGTATCTAATTTAATGGAATATAAAATAACACGAAAAAATTTAATCTAAGTATGGGCATTTTTTTTTACTTTAGCCTATGTAAACCTATTATTACCTACATTTGACCGCCATCTCGCCTGATGTTAAGCGATGATGCGGTCTACGATGGACCGTGTTTACTAAGAAAAAAACTGATTCACTCTTGATTTGAAAACACAAAGATTGTAACCATCGGGGAAAACCCACACAGGCAACGTATTCCACAGCCTAGACGTTCTTATCATTAAAGTAGAGTCAAATCTCTTCGTTTGTGTCTTTGGAACATCAACCATGAAACGATGTCGATCTATCGAGCTACGAGCATTCCGTTAGAAAAAAGGACAATTTGGGATAAGATCATTCAAATCACTCGCACTCTCACCGAAGTGTATCCGATAAAAAACCGATAGGCTAGCAATTTTTCGGCGATGATCAAGATTTTGAAGTCTTTTTCGCACAAGAGTGTCGTTCCTATGAGCTTTTTGACACGTCTCTCGATCGATTCCAAAGCTTCCAGCTGATACTCAGCCGATCCATCCCAAAGGTGCGAACAGTACTCCATATAGGAGCGAATCTGTGCTTGATAAATGTAAGTTACAATAATTGTAACTTAATGTTTCTATACAAACTAACTGACACAGCAACAATATAGCTGGTTAACAATAGATGGCGCTGTTTATCAAGACTCGAAGATACCCCGTTCAATTATTTTTTTATATTTTTCCATAAAGAAAATTATTCACTAGCGACCCGCTCCGGCTTTGCACGGATGCAATGCTGGTACAAATGTCCCATTGCATTGCATATTAAATCTGTTATATCCTCGAAAGCATTCATTTAAATTACATGATGTACCTAAGGTCTGTATTGATCTATATGGAATGCACAATGAACCTATTGAAGGTACTTAATAGAATATGGCTTTAAATCGCTTCGTCAAAAATACCTTATTTACGAAGCAATTTTAAGCAATATTAAATCGTTAAAGATAGGTAGATACATACCTGCCACAACGGACTTTTTTGTAACCCTTTTTATGTGCCTATGTATGCTTAGGGCACCTATTAAAAAATGCATCAAATTAGTTGCGTGGTTTGAAAGAAGAAGCATAGGTATACCTATTTATGTAGGGTGAGAAAGACAGCGGGAAGCGACTTTGTTTTATACTATGTTGTGATATTTCATCAGTACGTAATTCGTATCTGCTTAAATAATTTCACAAAAAAACCCGAGCAAAGCTCGGTCAACCAGGTACTAATTATTATCGTACAATGGAAGTTCCAGTATAAACTATATAAATGTAAACGATGTGAATAAAAAACTTGGACTTTGATTTTGTGTCATAAATAATTATTATTCTTATGTTCAAAAGCTGCAGTGGCTATAATATACAATTCACGAGACCATGGGCTCAAATCTCGTCTGCACCATTGAGTATTTATTTATGTTAGTGTAGTTGTTGTGTCAAGTTTATGATTACTACTGGTTATTATGTTGAGGAAAACAGGCATGTTTCAAGAATCTTTCGAGGTCATGCGTCATCTACCAACCTGCACTGGGCCAGCGTGGTGGATTATGACCTTGACTCTCTCCTTGCGAGATAAAGCCTGGAGTTTCAGCAGTGGAAAACTCTTATGAGTTGTTATTGTTTTTTGTATGTTAATTACTTGGTAAAGACGAGAAGAGAGAAGTAAATTAAGAATGATAATTTTATATATTTAATAAATCTGCAACCGTGTTGACATACAGGAAACACACGATTTACAATTGTAAGATTGTAAGCTCGAATCCTGCCATCACCTATGAGTATTTTATCAAGTGCAGATGTAGAAATGTGTGATCGTTTGATTTGATTTGTTTTAACTGTGAGTAATACCTTTGTGGGAAAAGCAGTATATTCCAAGAATCGCTCGAGTGATGCATCGTCCACCAGCCCGTATTGAGCTAGAATGATGATGGCTTTGACTATCTCCATGCGAGAGAAGGCACTGATTATCTGACTAATGATTATTATTTTCTTTCAATTAGATATTACAAAAGGATTTAATGCTTTTCTAATTGAAAGAAATACTTTTAGATATTCCGCACACAACACAACCTCAAACTAAGCAAAACTATCAAAGACAGTTCAGACAAACAGACTAAATATAGGTAATACTTTTATAGTCATAATTGATACACACATGATGCATAGAAACATCTAGTCAATAAATAAATTTCGACGGTACCGACATTTAAGTACGAGTGTGATCGATGGAGTCACATTTTCTAGAAAATTTCCTTAGCGAATTCGATATTCCGATATGCTCATCAAGATTCCAATATTTTCCGTTCGGTATCTCTCGATGTGGCTCATTTTACGAATCACTAAAGGAATGTTAAAAAGCTATTTTTGGCACCAGGAAAAATTCTCTCCAAATTAGCTGGCGGTATCTTCGACGGTTGAAATATTATTTGGTGAATGTAGCTCCCCACCGCATTCTAAATATTTCCTTGAGGTACTTCTTGAGGATATATGCTATATGTCAAAACTCATTTGAGTTATTTAGTTTTAAAAATATATTTTATTTTAATATCAGTTGAAATCTTACCAATATTCTTAATTTCAATGTTTGTTGTTCAATCACGTAGCAACGTCTAAACGGATCAGCTTGAAATTTGGAACATAGTTAGAATATAGTCTAGAAGAACACATAGGCTTATTTTATCCTGAAAAAAATAATAGGAACGGGGACTATACGGGTAAAATCGCGGGGTGTTGCTAGTAACCTATGCACAAACTTATGGAAAAAAATACAAGCCTGTAATTAAAAGCCAGTAAAGCAAAACACGTTAATAATTATGATTTCTAATGACAGACAGAAGTTAGTGGTAACACTTCTGTAGTTTTATGGGCTTTAACGGTAAAGGAAAACATCGTACAGTGAACGGTAGACTACTTCCATGATAAGAACTCCTAGGCTGTGGAATGTATTGCTGGAGTGGGTTTTCCTCAATGGTAATAATCCAGCTGCTATTAAATCGAAATTAAATTAGTTTATTTCATTTTAGTTCCGTGCAGAGCCTTTACTAACAAAACTAAAATACAATGAGAATTATACTACGCTACATATATAACTTTAGTTACGGTTTACTACGACTTTAGTTAGTTTAGTTACGGCTGGTCTAGTCGGGAGAACGGCGCCTGCCGATCCGGAGACCCCGGGTTCAAACCCCACACGCACCACTGTCTTTTCGAAGTCATGTGTGTAATACCGCCAACTTAAAACGCTGAAGTAAAACATCGTGAGGAAACCGACGTGTATCTAGAATCTTTCGAAGTCATGTGTCATCCACCAACCCGCAATGGGCCAGCGTGGTGGATTATGGCCTTAACTCTCTCCTTGCGAGAGAAGGCCCCGAGACCCAGCAGTGGGAACATTTAGTGGCCTGTTGATGATGATGATTGATGACATACCTAACTACTTACACCCAGCACATCTGAATTATCCATTGACCAATGAAGGTCTACAGATAATTAAGATGTTGAAGCCCATTACCAGTCGGAAGCTAGTGGAAGTCTAGGTAAACACATTATATCGTAGACTGTATGTATCATCACTTAACACCAGGAAAGATAGTGTAAACCCATCATGGTCAACAAGATAATTAATTTAAAAATATCACGACACATTGTCGTCCATCTTGGACTTGAAATTTAAATTATAGTATAACTGGGATCCTACTAGGCAAATCTACTAGTCAGTTGGATACCCATATTGAGGAATTTATGAGAAGATGGGTTCTTATTGATTTTTATAAAACACTAGCGGCCCGTTCCGGCTTCGCTCGGATTTCCTCATATAAGGAATATTAATCGAAAAAAAAAACTATCCTATCTCTCAAGTTGGACCAGACTGCTCACGGTCGGTGTGCCAATTTAATTTAAAAACGGTTAAGTAGTTTAGGAATCCATCGCGGACAAACATAGTGACTGGAGATTTATATATATATTAAGAAGATAAATCACCTTTCTAAGAAAAAATATAGTCAAAATCGGTTTATTTGTTCACGAACTACGATGCTACAGAAAGAGATATACATTATTCAGACCCTGACAAAAGATACTTTAATTTAAACTTTCAACACCCGTCGTTTTAAGTCGAGGATGACACAAAACGAAAGCAGTTATGAAGCAATGTCTACTGCCCCTATCTTATCTTATCTTATCTTATATAATATATATAAATCTCCTGTCACGATGTTTGTCCGCGATGGATTCCTTAACAACTTAACAGATTTTAAATTAAATTGGCACATCTCGAGCTGTCTGGTCCAACTTAAGAGATAGGATAGTTTTAATTTCGATTAATAGTCTTTAAATAACAATATCCGAGCGCAGCCGGAATGGGCCGCTAGTAAAACTATAAAACTAGTTATCAGTACCTAACATGTTTACCGCGTAACAACAAATAAATGTGTTTTCGCTATGTATTTATAAGCCAGGGACATTAATAAAACAGTGCGAGCTTACCGCCTCAGTTTAGCGCTCGATAAAGTACATTAAGGCGTAACTTTTTGTCGTATTTACCCAAAAAGCTTAATCTGGTAAGCTGCGGTTCCGAGAACGGTCTTAAGAGGAGTGGACGATGTAAATGATTTTAACTTATATAAGGATAAAATATTTCACGGGCTATTAATATGAATTTATCATTGAAGTAACCTCTATAATAGTCTTATCCCTTTTTTTGTTTATTTTTTTTAATTATATCGATCGTATCAGAGATTGGTTTCTAAGTTGTACGTCTAAATGGACCAGAGTTTGGTCACAAATCACCTGCCCTGGGTGGTGATTTACAACCCAATATACACGATTCGGAGACGGATTGACAGTCCTTGTCTCTGTCATTTTAAACGGATAAGACAAAAGCCGAGAGGTTCGAGATCAATCCGATTGCGCTCAGAATCAGGGTACTTACTGATAAAAAGCGACGGAGTGTTTTAAGAAGGAACACACTTTCTCATAGTCAAATATTCACCCTAATCCAACTAATATTATAATTGTCAATGGTTGGATGTTTGTTGCTCAATCACGCCCTAACGTATGAACGGATCGGGCTGAAATTTGGAACACATATATATTAGATAGATAGATAGATAGAAACTCTTTATTGTGACACAAAAAAAACTTAAAATATTACAGAAACACACTTATAAACTAGCACCACAAATGACGGCCTTATTGCTGAGAGCAATCTCTTCCAGGCAACTAGCATCAAGGAAAAAAGCCTACAAATACTCATATATACCTATTATAGCCTGGAATACTTTTTATTCCGGAAAAACAGGGAACGGGAACTACGCGGGTAACACCGCGGGGCGCTGCTAGTATTTAATACAATAATAAAACTTTTCCTCGTAGTTTTGTCCCATCATTATAATGTAATGTACTAAAATCATTTGTGATCAATATCACACCAGTTTTACCTCATAAAATAGTTAATCAATTATACTGAATTTTACAGAATTTTTACCTCATAAAAGTTCTCAAAGTAAACGTGGAGCGAGAAAAAATATATCCACAAAGAGGAAAATAAGTTGTGTTTCTGATCCTATTCAAACGCTGTATAATCCGCGTACAAAGATACTTTAATCCAGCGAAGCTGCCAATCACCTGTCGGGAAATAAGGCTGTTATTCTCAACGTTACAGACGGTATATACAGCGTGCCGTCGAAATTATTTTTTATTCATTTATTTATGAAACTCAACATAAGGTTGGTATTTACGATAATAGGAAATAATAATTCTTTTCATAATATATAATTATTGTATATCAGAGAATAAGTTTAGTAGTGGTAGTACTCTTAGCAGTGTCCACCTGGGGAAGTACCACACCTTTGCCAAACATTCTACCGCCAAGCAGTAATGTGCAAACATTACTGTGTTCCGGTTTGAAGGGCAATGATTCCAGAGAAATTACAGGGCTTAGAGACATAATATCTTAGATCTCTGGGTGACGAGCGCAGTGCAGTGCTAGGTAATGATTTGGACTATCATGTTCCAATAGCTGCGTGTTACTGTACTGTTATGTGGCAGGCATGTTGCTTACCATCAGGCACATGACCTGCTCGTCTCGTCACTCTATGCTATAAAAAAAAATCTTTTTATACAAAAGAATAATAAATTATTATGATCTTGAGTGAAGAACGCAATATCGGCAAACAGTAAAGGACCTGAATATCCTGGAAATCTTTGAAAATAGTAGGTTTATTATTATTAGGAAACGAAAGTCTAAAGATTGGCCTAAGTGACGAGCTATGGGAGAATATTATATCCGGCAGTGGGCTTGAGTAGGATTAAACGATGATTATAGAAGTAAGCACTGTTTTTCTGAGCAAGCACATATTCCTAAGCAGATGAAAAGAGTATGATAACGTAACAACAGTTACGTAAGTACCATAAAATACGACGAACGAGTACAAGACCTTTAAGTACTGATAAACTAAATTACCGTCAAATTGGACAAAAAATATTGATAATAACCATTTATAGTGCTTTATTTCCACTAATGTACCTAAGCAAAATTCTGATCTATTAGAACCGAGTTGAGAACATCCTCCTTTTTTGAAGTCGGATAAAAAGTAAAAGTATACATTTTTAAGGTAACCGATAAATAGTGATATCAAATAATTGCTGTCTCCAAACTGTAGTCAGTTTGGCAGAGTTGCAAGTCAATTAAGTTTGTTTTATGTATGATTTAATTTTAAAAAAGACTACAATATATTTTTTTTTATATAGAGTGACGAGACGAGCAAGACATGTGCCTGATGGTAAGCAACATGCCTGCCACATAACAGCACAGTGACACGCAGCTATTGGAACATGAAGAGCCAAAATCATTACCTAGCACCGCACTGCGCTCGTCACGTCACGTCTAAGTTGTTATATCTCTAAGCCCTGTAATTTCTCTGGAAACATTGCCTTTCAAACTGGAACGCAGTAGAGTACAGAACGCAGTTTGCACATTACTGCTTGGCGGTAGAATAACTGACAAAGGTACTATGTAACTACACAGTAATATAAAACATTTGTGAGAGAGTTTCGTCAATTTTTTTTAAATTGTGGTTATTGTGTCGATGACACCTTGTAGAAAACCTTTATTCCGGACATGTATTAATCAGGATATTGTTTTGCGCGTCGGGCGATTGTTCGGAAACCGTTGCAATGTAATGAAAATATTTTGTTTTTGCGAGAGAAGTCATTCGTTTCACAATTCAATTGTGGTTTGCTTTCGCTACAATGTATTTTATTAAAATGTTACGTATTAACGTGGACTAGATAATAATCTTGCGTAATTTGTAAGTGGTACTTATCGACTACGGAGATTTTATGACTTCTTAACTTTAAAACACACATTTAAAATTTAACACTGAGTTTTAATTTTTCATGATACCGCTACCATACATATTAGACTACAGGCCCGTGAACAAAATTTACGTAGTAAATGAACCACCAGGAGACCTATGTAGGATGATAGAAGGGTATAAAGTAATAATATTTATCACTATGCCGTCACTTGTAAGCTGTCCAACGGCGTACAGTCAAAGAGGGGGGATTGCAACCCTCGATCATTTGTCCTTGTCGCATTATTTTTGTACGGCATTGCGAAATAATAGATTAGAAGAAGTATTGAAACTGTATGGAACCAATGCCGTACAAAATCAAACGACCAAATTTACTCTGTAAATTACTCGCACACTGTACATTTTTCCAATAAACTAATAATTAAATAGTTTTTAAAAATAAAAATTTTTTATAGTTTCAATACCTCTTCTAATCTATTATTCCGCAACGCCGTACAAAAATAGTGCGACAAGGAGAAATGATCGAGGATTGCAACCCCTCTTCAATTGCACTCAGTTGGACAGCTTACAAGTATAGACGGCATAGTGCTGAATCTTATTACTTTATACCCTTCTATAATCCTACATAAATATGTCTCCTGGTGGTTCATTTGACCCGTAAATTTTGTTCACGGGCCTGTAGTCTATATCGCTACCATGGCCGTACGTGTGAATTCTATACATGAAACAGAGTAACACAAAAACCTATAACGATGTCTACTATGTTACTATCAAACCCATGCGTGATCAAACTCCAAGACCTAATGCGTAATAACGAAATCCGACAAATAATAATCAAAGTTTGGGATGATAAGTGATAAGGTTATAATGAAATAATGGCCGAGAAATAGATAGGCTAAACAAAGCATCGGTAGCGCACCAGTAAGATAGATTTACGACATAATCAATCAACGAACCTGGACTCATTTGATTGGGATTGGGACAGGACCAATGAAGACAGGACAATAATGAGTGAGCTCCTATACTCAGCAGTGTGAAGGCTAATGATGATGATGGCAATCAAATTAAGAACTGCATTGTTCATGTCGTATTATTTTCTCATATTAGTTTTAGATAAGCAAATTTAAATAGTAATCATACCTTTGATTTCTAAGCCTTAAATTATTAGTTAGGTTCTAAGATCTTCCTAAGAACTTCAGGCACCAAGGATTGAACTTTCTAAATCACGAATGATATAACTTTAAACTTTATCAATCAATTGCTCCCATTAAGACTATAATGGATCATGATAAGTCCTTTTTCGTATGAAAATTGTAAGATTTATCACCAACTAAAAGGTCTCTAATCACGAAACTTATCAAAGCGCTTTCAAAAAGTTTTGCATTCAAATTCTTACTGAAACTTACAGCGCAGTCTAGATAGAGTTTTATGTCTTAGAAATAGCAAAGATTCAGGTCGGACCATTTAACCTAAAATGATAATATTTCATTGTAAAGCCGAGTTCATACTGGAAACTATACTGAAGGGAAATTTCTTAGAAAGACACATTTTTGTATAAGATATTATTTTAATAAAAAAATATAATTTAAAAACTCAAAAACCCGACTGCGTAAAAAGTGAACCAAACTACTTACTCGCATACTAAAAAAACTGAAAAGAATAAAACAAGCATTTAGATTTCTGGTGGTCTAGAATTCTATAATATGTTATTGTATTAATACTATTGAAATATTTACAATATTTTCTAATAAAAGAACATTACAACTGAAGAGTCGGGATCCATTATTATTCGACATACAATGTTATTGTTCAATGGATCCCGACTGTTCAGTTGTAAAGTTGTAATGTTATTTTATTAGAAAATATTGTAAATATTTCAATAGTATTAATACAATAACATATTATAGAATTCTAGACCACCAGAAATCTAAATGCTTGTTTTATTCTTTTCAGTTTTTTTAGTATGCGAGTAAGTAGTTTGGTTCACTTTTTACGCAGTCGGGTTTTTGAGTTTTTAAATTACATTTTTTTATTTTATACTTTTTAGTTATGAACAATGTTGTGAATGTTAATATGCTCAACATAATTCCATAGCAAATGTCGCCGCTAGCGATTATAGGGGTCAAGTAGACTGGTTGTTTGTAAACCACTTACGATACATACAGAGACGCAGTTTATTACCAATTTCAAGGTGCTCAGGGCACATCTATTGATTTATATCAATGCCTACTAGAGACATTAGTATATAATGTCCATCCACATTCACACGTACAGTTAGTTATACGCAGTTTTCTGCTACCTAAAACCTATAAATGTGAGAATGGTTGTTACTCAACTTTAATTCGATATACATCCTAAACGGTCAGTCAAATCGAAAAACATTGAGAGAAAGCTAAACATTATTTTTAAATACCTATTCAACGATATCCCTCTTGACATATTTTGGTGATATTCATTTTTTTTATTTGGACAATATGGCGTCCTGAATCCGCCATATTGGACTTACACTAATGTCATGTCTTTAGTGTCACTCGCCAGATTAAGAGGAATCGATTGACGTGTGAATCATAAAAATCGGCCCAGGCGTTTGGTATGTATAGTGCTTCAAAGGAACATACAAACATACATACATACATAGACTGTTAAACACATAACCACTCCTTTGCGTCGCGCAGTCGGATAAAAAACGCAAATGGTGCGTCATTTCACGTTTTGTTCAATATCCAATGTTTGTGTGTAACCACAAACTAACCAGGACTAGAACAAGATAAAATTAAACCTAAGTAAGGTTTCGGAATACATTTCTCCAACCTGATAAAATTCCATCATCACTTTTCGGCGCAGATAGATGAATTTAACCTTTGCTAAGCAAAAACTTCTTTCGGAAAAATATTATAGTACCACGTTACCAACATGTTTATGTAGTGACGTAACTGAGCGTTACCCTCGCATTTTATTTACCCACTATGTATGTATTTTATTTACTCTATAAACTATATATTTTGACTACGAAAACCTTGATATTGTGAACGTGCTTTTACAATTTGAAGGCACCCCTCATAGTTATGGTTGGCAGCATGCGAGCGCAGAGTCTGCGAGTGCAAGGAAAATGTAAATGCACGGGGAATAGATTCTCACGAGATATGTAACCGCGTGACAACCATGTTGGCGATAAGCCAGGGTTGCTAGCTATGAAGATGTACAAAAAATGACTGACATTATTCACAGAAAACGTTTTTTATCCGACTGCAGTTAGGAAATGAGGCTAATGTGTTCAACTATCTGCTTTAGTTTAAAGCTAGATGGTATTATGTGGGAACTGTTCACCAACCTATCTTTGCATGTTTTTTGTGATGCCTTAAACGAAGCCTGATTTTAAGACAATTTCGTTAGAATTTTAAAATTTACATTTATGTCTAGGTTTAGTTTTATTTTAGAACTAGTGGTTCGCCCAGCTTTTCCTGTGGTACATAATATATAGTTGTCAAGGATCACGTCCATACTCAACGATGAAAGATTATTTGAAATCGGTGTAGTAGTTTCTGAAATTAGCGTTTAAACAAATAAACTCTTCAGCTTTATTGTATTAGTATAGAAAGTAAATTATAATATATTTAATGGTGTTATCGTGATTAATCATTTATTTCTCTAGACTTTTCTTTATGCAGACATTTTTTTATTTTCATTTAATTACGATGGGGATTTGTCATTATGAAACCTCAATACTCGTACCATCGAGTTCCTCTATCATATACCACAACGGTACTTTGCTTTTGTCTAGTATCCCATTTTACCATTTTGTTTATCGTATCAATTCGACTTCCAGTTTACTATAAAAAATGTGGAAAATGTAGCAATTTGTAGAATATTAAGAATTGCTGTATACATTTTACCTTGCACAAATGCTTTAATACAATGCTTTAAAGTGGAAGTCGAGCTAAGATTCATATAATTCCAGAAATTCCCTGCATACTGTATAGGTGTAGAGGGTAGTTCAGAAACTTTTTCAGTGTCATTATAAGGGATCATAACTCTATCGAAAACCACAAGTGGAAACGAGCTCCTATCTATTTAGCTTACGAAACGTGAACTGTCTATTATTATGACTTGCTTTTTGCGAAAAATTTACATTCAGACCAAATTATATTAAATTTAGATAAATAAAATTTTACTGTAGACGATCCAATCTAAGATTTGACGCAGATCCACATTAACAGCATTAACAGCTTCCAAGAGCAAGTCGACGAGGCTTGGGGTGCGTGGCTCGGGAACCTCCACGTGGTGCACTCTGCCTGGGCATCACACAACAACTTGCCTCAGTGGGATCTTGTTGTGTGATGGCGAATCCCGGCCGGGGCTGGGAACTTCCACACGCGCTCCTCTCCCCCTTGAGCAGTGCTTGTAGAGGTCGGGGAGAGGAACTGGAAGACTTGGGAAGATTACTCGGCTGACATATCGGCCCAGTAAAATTCCTAAGTCTTCCAGATGACGGTTCTCCACGAGCAGTCTGATTACCAGAGTGTACTAGACCTAAATGCTGACGCCTCCCGCGAGGCGGGTCCATAAGGGCGCTGGCAAAGGTCAGGGTCGTTGACGGGAATGCGAAAAGTGACCCCGCGACCCTGACCTCTGACCATGCAGGAGAAATTTGTGGGGGTTTTAATCGGTAGGGGCACCAAGTCTGTCGTCGCCATGGTGTTGAGCCCGACATAGGTACCTCACCATGTCCCTGCATGGTGGAGATACCTAAATGTATTTGCCCCACAAAAAAAAGTAAACGAGGCTTGACAATACAGATGGAGATTAAAAAAACAAGGTCTTGATGGTCCTAACTCCGGCAGAGAAAACTTCCAAACACAGACCAGCTCACATAAAATAAGACCTTTTGTTAAAATAAAGCCCTTCTAGCCCACTAGTTTAGCACAAAACTCGTTCCGAATTCAAAATTCCTCGTGACGTCATTTAGTTTCCCGCCATGCTCTGACTTGTCATCACAAATTATGTTTACGAAGTTTCCGCTCTCGAATAAAAGTTGGGAAATATGGCAAAAATACGCCCCTACAGAATGTAAGTGAATGGAGTCTCGAACTCAAATAACAAACTTTTTAAATTACGACTTTCCTGAATAAAATTATAATGGACTATCTGTTCTACTCGCCGGGGGCCCCGTGGACTGGTTACCTTTAGAATATATCAATTTCAGGGTCTTTATTTTTACAATTATTGGATACTAGCACATAGTTCTTTTTTAAATTTAGCATCTCCACAGACTCCCTGCACACCTTAAAGCTGCTCAACGTGAGATGTTTACTATGACAACCGTATTACGTGCGTGCGTGCGCGGTGTTAATATTAAAGTAAAATTTAATTACCGACCATTTTATTTGTCTGTAAATTATTTAGAAAATTCATTAGACAACTAAATTACGAAAATAGTTGTCTAAGTGGGGTATTCCAGATGGATATAATCTGGATCTCTTCAAGTCGAGAGTGCATGTGTTTTTTCTAGGTAAGCACGCTCCATCATCGCTTGGCGAAATGATGATCTATGACACTATTATGAAAATAATATGTCCAATTACTCCTAGTATTATGAAAAAAACCTACTACATGTCTGGCGATATTTATGTGGTTTTGTCATAGAGGGAGTGATTAAGGAACAGGAAGAAGAGAGAATGCAATGAAAATGATTAGAAGAGTACCCTTTCCAAGGCTGCATCGAATAAATCAAGCAAAGTGAGGGACGTCGCAAAAAGGCGCGAGATAACTGAGGTTTTGTAAGTTAATGCTCCTTTTGTGAGGATATTGTGTGTAATTTGTTACTGAGATAAACACGACCTGGGAACATTGTACAGAGAGATTGATGATCAGAAATGACAAAATAGTACCTTTATTAGGCCTGATTTACGTTACACAGTACCTACCATAGAATAGACAGTACGCCAGAAGGAACATGTTTGTACCTACTTTGCTTACTTGTTATTGTTAAAACAACTTTAAATACGATGTCTCTATATCAAACCTAAACTACACTAAATTTACTAAGCATAACTGAATTATCCATATACCGATGAAATATATCGACGATTTACAAATAATCAAATAAGTCTAGCCTGCTATCAAATGGAACTATAGGTTTAGTATTTCTGAACGTACATAAAATTACATACAGTCTTTCCTCTCCTCCTAACTAACCTCTTTCCTTTTTTTGTCGGTTTTTATAACCAACAGCAGTCAATGTATCCTCTTACTTGTTTATTGACACGGCTGTTACGATATCTTAAATAAGTACCTGAACTGTACTGAAACCGTATATTCAGTGTTCACTATTGACGGACATATCCATGGACGCACATAAAACTACATATAGTCTAATATAGAACCTTTTTATTTTTTTGCGTCGTTTGAACGCTAAAAAATAATCACGCACCAAGAAATCTGAATTGCAGCAATCGTAGTAAATAAATCCACTAAATTGGTAACACTAGTGATTTTGTACATTGTAAACTTATCAAAACACAGTAGAAAAACGATTCAATCCTAGTATATTATAGAATATAATAGAATAGAATACTTTTATTAACATATTTAAACATTCTATTAACATTATTCACTGCAAAAAATTGTTAAACAATGAGTAATAGCGCTTAAAATATGTCTCGTCACGTACAAAATTAAAACAGTTTAAATTAATCTTATGATAAATTTGCTGTAAAGGGGCAATACAATTAGCGTCTTCTAAACATAAGAATAATAAACAATCAATTAATCATTTTACAAAGTAGGTATCTGAATTATTAAAGGAAGGCAAAGTCACTTCAAAACATTAAGTTAGGATGTCATATTCATCATAATTACAATTCAAATACTCTTTTATGCTGTACAGTGTTCTCTCTAATAGAAGTTGCTTCACTTTCCTAATGAAAGCTGTGTCATTAGTGATGGCACATATATATATATATATATATATATATATAGAAATTCTTATGAAATTAAACATCTGTTATTCTTGTTTCGTTTAACAGATGAAAAATTTGGTACCTAAATAACACAGCAACACAGCATCATGGTCGTATTCTCATAGAAAATTGTCGTCCGATATAACCCTTCGTTGAGTGCTTCTCGCGTTCTTGCGGGGTAGGAAGCTTGAAACCGGCGGGGGGTGGGGAGTGTCCGTTCTATCTGTATTATCTATTCTATGGTAATATAAAACATTTGTGAGAGAGTTTCGTCATTTTTTTTTAAATTATGGTTATTGTTTCGATGACACCTTGTAGAAAACCTTTATTCCGGACATGTATTAATCAGGATATTGTTTTGCGCGTCGGGCGATTGTTCGGAAACCGTTGCAATGTAATGAAAATATTTTGTTTCTGCGAGAGAAGTCATTCGTTTCACAATTCAATTGTGGTTTGTTTTCGTTACAATGTATTTTATTAAAATGTTACGTATTAACGTGGACTAGATAATAATCTTGCGTAATTTGTAAGTGGTACTTATCGACTACGGAGATTTTATGACTTCTTAACTTTAAAACACATATTTAAAATTTAACACTGAGTTTTAATTTTTCATGATACCGCTACCATACATATCGCTACCAAGGCCGTACGGGTGAATTCTACACATGAAAAAGAGTAACACAAAAACCTATAACGATGTCTACTATGTTACTATCAAACCTATGCGTGATCAAACTCCAAGACCTAATTCGTAATAACGAAATCTGACAAATAATAATCAAAGTTTGGGATGTAAGTGTTGAGGTTGTAATGAAATAATGGCCGAGAAATAGATAGGCTAAACAAAGCATCGGTAGCGCACCAGTAAGATAGATTTACGACATAATCAATCAACGAACCTGGACTCATTTGATTGGGATTGGGACAGAACCAATGAAGACAGGATAATAATGAGTGAGCTCCTATACTCAGCAGTGTGAAGGCCAATGATGATGATGGCAATCAAATTAAGAACTGCTTTCTTCATGTCGTATTATTTTCTCATATTAGTTTTAGATAAGCAAATTTAAATAGTAATCATACCTTTGATTTCTAAGCCTTAAATTATTAGTTAGGTTCTAAGATCTTCCTAAGAACTTCAGGCACCAAGGATTGAACTTTCTAAATCACAAATGATATAACTTTAAACTTTATCAATCAATTGCTCCCATTAAGACTATAATGGATCATGATAAGTCCTTTTTCGTATGAAAATTATAAGATTTATCACCAACTAAAAGGTCTCTAATCACGAAACTTATCAAAGCGCTTTCAAAAAGTTTTGCATTCAAATTCTTACTGAAACTTACAGCGCAGTCTAGATAGAGTTTTATGTCTTAGAAATAGCAAAGATTCAGGTCGGACCATTTAACCTAAAATGATAATATTTCATTGTAAAGTTGAGTTTATACTGGAAACCATACTGAAGGGAAATTTCTTAGAAACACACATTCTTGTCACTGTCAATGGTG
Source organism: Ectropis crepuscularia (assembly GCA_963693475.1). Classification (NCBI taxonomy): domain Eukaryota; kingdom Metazoa; phylum Arthropoda; class Insecta; order Lepidoptera; family Geometridae; genus Ectropis; species Ectropis crepuscularia. Next base: position 31,599,850 of record OY856341.1, read on the forward strand.
CGTCACTTCACGTTTTATTCAATATCTAATCAATTTCCAATGTTTGTGACCACAAACTAAACAGAACTAGAACAAGATAAAATTAAACCTAAGTAAGGTTTCGGAATACATTTCTCCAACCTGATAAAATTCCATCATCACTTTTCGGCGCAGATAGATGAATTTAACCTTTTCTAAGAAAAATCTTCTTTAGGAAAAATCTTATAGTATCGCGTTATCAACATGTTTCTGTTGTGGCGTAACTGAGCGTTATCCTCGCATTATATTTACCCACTATGTATGTATTTTATTTACTATATAAACTATATATTTTGACTACGAAAGCCTTGATATTGTGATCGTGCTTTTACAATTTGAAGGCACCCCTCATAGTTATGGTTGGCAGCATGCGAGCGCAGAGTCTGCGAGTGCAAGGAAAATGTAAATGCACGGGGAATAGATTCTCACGAGATATGTAACCGCGTGACAACCATGTTGGCGATAAGCCAGGGTTGCTAGCTATGAAGATGTACAAAAAATGACTGACATTATTCACAGAAAACGTTTTTTATCCGACTGCAGTTAGGAAATGAGGCTAATGTGTTCAACTATCTGCTTTAGTTTAAAGCTAGATGGTATTATGTGGGAACTGTTCACCAACCTATCTTTGCATGTTTTTTGTGATGCCTTAAACGAAGCCTGATTTTAAGACAATTTCGTTAGAATTTTAAAATTTACATTTATGTCTAGGTTTAGTTTTATTTTAGAACTAGTGGTTCGCCCAGCTTTTCCTGTGGTACATAATATATAGTTGTCAAGGATCACGTCCATACTCAACGATGAAAGATTATTTGAAATCGGTGTAGTAGTTTCTGAAATTAGCGTTTAAACAAATAAACTCTTCAGCTTTATTGTATTAGTATAGAAAGTAAATTATAATATATTTAATGGTGTTATCGTGATTAATCATTTATTTCTCTAGACTTTTCTTTATGCAGACATTTTTTTATTTTCATTTAATTACGATGGGGATTTGTCATTATGAAACCTCAATACTCGTACAATCGAGTTCCTCTATCATATACCACAACGGTACTTTGCTTTTGTCTAGTATCCCATTTTACCATTTAATTTAGCAAAAATATAACATTTCTGTATCAATTTGACTTACAGTTTACTCTAAAAAAATGTGGAAAATGTAGCAATACGTAGAATATTAAGAATTGCTGTGTACATTTTACCTTTGATTTTTACACAAATGCTTTAATACAATGCTTTAAAGTCGAAGTCGAGCTAAGATTCATATAATTCCAGAAATTCCCAGCATACTGTACAGGTGTAGAGGGTAGTTCAGAAACTTTTTCAGTGTCATTATAAGGGATCAAAACTCTATCAAAAACCACAAGTGGAAACGAGCTCCTATCTATTTAGCTTACGAAACGTGAACTGTCTATTATTATGACTTGCTTTTTGCGAAAAATTTACATTCAGACCAAATTAAATTAAAATTAGATAAATAAAATGTAACTGTAGACGATCCAATCTAAGATTTGACGCAGATCCACATTAACAGCATTAACAGCTTCCGAGAGCAAGTCAACGAGGCTTGAGGTGCGTGGCTCGGGAACCTCCACGTGGTGCACTCTGCCTGGGCGTCACACAACAACTTGCCTCAGTGGGATCTTGTTGTGTGATGGCGAATCCCGGCCGGGGCTGGGAACTTCCACACGCGCTCCTCTCCCCCTTGAGCAGTGATTGTAGAGGTCGGGGAGAGGGACTGGAAGACTTGGGAAGATTACTCGGCTGACATATCGGCCCAGTAAAATTCCTAAGTCTTCCAGATGACGGTTCTCCACGAACAGTCTGATTGGCAAAGTGTACTAGACCTAAATGCTGACGCCTCCCGCGAGGCGGGTCCATAAGGGCGCTGGCAAAGGTCAGGGTCGTTGACGGGAATGCGAAAAGTGACCCCGCGCCCCTGACCTCTGACCATGCAGGAGAAATTTGTGGGGGTTTTAATCGGTAGGGGCACCATGTCTGTCGTCGCCATGGTGTTGAGCCCGACATAGGTACCTCACCATGTCCCTGCATGGTGGAGATACCTAAATGTATTTGCCCCACAAAAAAAAGTAAACGAGGCTTGACAATACAGATGGAGATTAAAAAAACAAGGTCTTGATGGTCCTAACTCCAGCAGAGAAAACTTCCAAACACAGACCAGCTCACATAAAATAAGACCTTTTGTTAAAATAAAGCCCTTCTAGCCCACTAGTTTAGCACAAAACTCGTTCCGAATTCAAAATTCCTCGTGACGTCATTTAGTTTCCCGCCATGCTCTGACTTGTCATCACAAATTATGTTTACGAAGTTTCCGCTCTCGAATAAAAGTTGGGAAATATGGCAAAAATACGCCCCTACAGAATGTAAGTGAATGGAGTCTCGAACTCAAATAACAAACTTTTTAAATTACGACTTTCCTGAATAAAATTATAATGGACTATCTGTTTTACTCGCCGGGGGCCCCGTGGACTGGTTACCTTTAGAATATATCAATTTCAGGGTCTTTATTTTTACAATTATTGGATACTAGCACATAGTTCTTTTTTAAATTTAGCATCTCCACAGACTCCCTGCACACCTTAAAGCTGCTCAACGTGAGATTTTTACTATGACAAACCGTATTACGTGCGTGCGTGCGCGGTGTTAATATTAAAGTAAAATTTAATTACCGACCATTTTATTTGTCTGTAAATTATTTAGAAAATTCATTAGACAACTAAATTACGAAAATAGTTGTCTAAGTGGGGTATTCCAGATGGATATAATCTGGATCTCTTCAAGTCGAGAGTGCATGTGTTTTTTCTAGGTAAGCACGCTCTATCATCGCTTGGCGAAATTATGGTCTATGACACTATTATAAAAATAAAATGGACAATTATACCTAGTATTATGAAAAAAACCTACTTAATAGAAGTCTGGCGATATTTATGTGGTTTTGTCATAGAGGGAGTGATTAAGGAACAGGAAGAAGGGAGAATGCAATGAAAATGATAAGAAGAGTACCCTTTCCAAGGCTGCTTCGAATAAATCAAGCAAAGTGAGGGACGTCGCAAAAAGGCGCGAGATAACTGAGGTTTTGTAAGTTAATGCTCCTTTTGTGAGGATATTGTGTGTAATTTGTTACTGAGATAAACACAACCTGGGAACATTGTACAGAGAGATTGATGATCAGAAATGACAAAATAGTACCTTTATTAGGCCTGATTTACGTTACACAGTATCATAGAATAGACAGTACGCCAGAAGGAACATGTTTGTACCTACTTTGCTTACTTGTTATTGTTAAAACAACTTTAAATACGATGTCACTATTATCATAAAACATATCACATCATCATTATCATCATCACATCATTTCACCTGTTATATTATATATAAATGTAGACTGTATGTCATGTAGAGTTTTACAAGATTTTTGTAAGTCGTTCTGTAAATTATTTGCATCAACAAAGCTGACACACAGGTAAAACAGGCACAGCAAAGGTAACAGGTAAAACTGATAAAAAATGTTATAATCTGAATCATAACAACTTTAAGTATTAGCCTACTTGGTGTTCCCACATCTGAGGCAGAGAGTCAAGGCTTAATCCACAACGCTGGCTAGCTAAGTGTGTTAGCAGAAGTGTACTTAGTGTGTTTTGTGGAGGTAGGACTCTTGGCAGAGTCCGCCTGGGCAAGTACCACACCTTTGCCAGTTATTCTACCGCCAAGCAGTAATGTGCAAACATTACTGTGTCCCAGTTTGAAAGGCAATGTTTCCAGAGAAATTACTGGGCTAAGAGATATAATATCTTATATCTCTGGGTGACGAGTGCAATGTAGTGCTAGGTAATGATTTGGACTTTTCATGCTCCAATAGCTGCGTGTCTGTGTGCTGTTATGTGGCAGGCGTGTTGCCTACCATCCATATGTCCTGCAGTGCTGGTCTCGTCACTCTTTCCTTTGTAACTTCTCAAGTAACTTCAAAGCGAAACATAATATTGTTTGCACATTAGATACTGCTTGTAGAATACCTGACAAAGGTATCGTCGTTCCCCAAGCGGCCTATAAATAAAACATACAAAACATCATATAAAATTTCAAGGATATTAGTCGACTAATATGTTAAAAAGTATAGCATGTATAACAAAAGGTATTTGTAAGAACATATTTTGACACACAAACCAACAAACCCACGAATTTATGTTATAAATATGCTGTGGACCTTCTCTGGTGAAAACGTAGGATTTTTCCGTAAGATTAACTAAGGCCGGCAAACTTGGTAGCGACAACAGGCCAGCAATTTATTCCTTTATTTGTCTACCGAATGTAGGGCTGCTACATTACCAGCGATTATATAATCTTCAGAAATACTATTACTAATAATATCTTCAACTACAAAATTACATAATATCTCAAACAACTTACTTAATATCTACCGCAGGAACTCGGACCCTACTCTAGCAAGGAAAGAGGAATTTTCTTGGAACATGCTCGTTTCCACACGATGTTTTCTTTCACAATTAGAACAAGTGGTGACGATTCGAATCTATAATTTTACGCCACCACGCCTTCAAATTAAATTCAATACTTTTCCATTCTTATAGTGAACACAGCACTACATGTTTCAATTCAGATCCGCTCAGTGATTATTACAGTTATTTAACTATCCATAGACCGATGAAGATCAAAGATAAGCCCAATAGTTGAAAACATGCCCAATATGCTGACAGTATTGCCACACTAAATGGCAATGCTTACACGTGGAGCAAAATAAATGCCAGTATTTTGGTTGCCACAACAGGACTTATTAATTGCGTTCAAAATCAATTTCTATTATGTCCCGATGTCAGTTTTTTTGTACCCACGGCCATTAAACAGCGACCAAAACGTCGGGGTGTAAGCGATTTCAAATAAATTTGCATTTATCTCAATTAAGATCTATATAAGGTTTCATGACCTTATTTTACCTTTTCTTTTTTACTATGGGAGGAGTCGGAATCGGCAAATTGTCACACATAACATTGTGGGCATTCCCAAAATTTGTACCAAATGGTTTGAATCCTCTTTCCTCATAGGTACATGCAGCGTAAAAATAAAACAATTAATTAAAGAGAGGAAAAATTGCCAGCATTATTGTCCCTTGCGAAATACTATCCAGAACTTTTCAAGGTCAGAGTAAACAGATATTTTCTGATTTTCTGAATTAGTACCTATAATAATCTTCGATTACAGTGTCGCTTTTTTATAGCCAAGAAGATGGGCAAACGCGGACCTATGATATAAAAAAGTTTATAATGTGAGTTCTAAGCGTGAAAGTTTAAGAGCTATAATTACATTATAGGTGCGTCCCTATAATGTAATTATAGCTCTGTACGTTTTCTACTCACAGCTCGCATTATACGCCAGAGAATTGAATCGAACGTTTCTATTGAGATGCGATGATTTAAACTCATACAGTGACCGCCCTTCGCTGGAAAAGGTTCGGCTGTTACTCACAGATATGTTTGTTTCAAATGGCTTAGAATTTTTGGTTTTCTCACAGTTATAGATTTTCATGTACCTAAATGTTTAATTCAATACTTTTTTGTGTTGATAAATACCTAAGTATAGACTAAAACAGCGAATATGTTAACATTTAAAAAAGTTTAAACAAAAAAAATTAGTTTTTTTTTATAAGCGAAGTTTTATTCAGAGAGCTGGCACCAAGTTTTGGATAGGTCTTGTTACATACATCTCCTATTATACCCCAACATGAAGGACCTGGTTGGTGAGTTAGTGAGTTGGTTGGTGAGTGAGTGGTGGTTAGTGGGGCAAAATTAATCCCTCAATTTAGATCGCCTGGATGGTAGAAAGTCCCACCAAAATGACCTGTCTTGTTGACAACCGCTATTTATTAGTTAATTAGATATTCAAATTGCTTTAAAAACATTTTTTTATCTTCATATTATGCAAAAAAATACACGCGTCTGGCTATGGTAAAATCATGACTAAATTGTCTAGCTCTTTTTTATGCTCTGAACATTAAACAAAACAACAAATTATAAAAATTACATATTGCCTCAAATATATTTTTTGAACAAAACATGAAGTGTTTTTTTAGCAATGTATGGATTCATTTTTCCCGCAACCAGGCCATTTTCTCCAGCCAGGTCTGGTCTGTAAATAGGAGAACTGTGTGACAAGTTTTCGGGTTGCCTCATATACCTATGCAAAAATTGGCACCAGCTCTTGGAATATTAACACTTTATCTCTTTATTCCTCGTACTACGAAGTTAAACTTCAACTTAATGTACCATAGACAATGTCCTCAATGCAAGAAGTATTAACCTGAAGTTACAATCTTGACTAAAATAATTCCATGAAATTTAGTAGTATTCACCGCGGGGTACAGCTAGTATATAAATAGGTCTCAGCTATATGACACGCATTATAAGTTACACAAGTGCCGACATCCGCCTAGGGCTAGGTTATCGGGTAACAGATTTACTCGCCGTCCGTTAGGGATTAAACTACAACAGTACTAGAACATTCCGTGTAAACTCTAAAGCTGGCGAGACATTTAAATCGTTTCACAGTAGTTTCACGTAGTTGAGGCTTGACATTTGTATTATCTTACTTCTGAACTCTAGTTTTTGAAGTGAAAATTATATTTCGTTCACAGTTTGTTTTGTAGGCTGTAAGTGAAGCTGACCTGTCACGCTCTGAAGGGAAATGCTCGTTTGAGTGAACTAAGAACTGCCGAGTGTAACCGAACGAGAAACATATACCTAGCCAGCTCCTGCTCTTTACTGTCCTGTCACTGTGTTTGCTATAAACTCTATTAATTTATAATATTTTTTTATATTTAATTTTGAATAATCAACTATTCAATAGTTTTCAAAAGTTATTTTTTTATTTTAGTTTTCCCTTCAGCATTTTCCAGACAATTTTTTTTTGTTTTTTTTTTTTAATTTTTCGGTGTTTCTACGTAATTGAACTTTAATTTTAATGTAGGTAGTTTATATCAAAATAAAGACCGGTTCAAGGAGACGCCATTAAACAAAAAAATATGAGTATACCTTCCCAAATAAAAATACGAAAAAAGTTTTTTCGCACTAAAAACCCAACCGCAAAAAATTAGTTTGCTTGGTTTGAATTACTGGTCCCCAAAGTAGCCAGGGGGTTTCGAGCAGGTATGCATGTTATTGTCGCAAACCCATAGGATTTCCCCTTCCAAAAATGGCAGTCATAAGGGACTGCCGATAGGAGTTTAAACTTATAACTCAGAAGTTGAAAGCCCACTTTGGAAACTACACGGCATTGTCGTCTAAATAAGTCTTCTAAGCATGGCCATCTTGACTACACGGTCATGCTTCTAACCATGGACATAGTCCCGAGGTTACTCGTACATTTCTTTCATTCCCGAGCGTGGCGCTTGAGCTCGATTTACAGCCAATGAAAAATCTATGTGTGTTGTGGCGCCAAAATAAGTTTTCACTTCAAAAATCTCTACACACAGATAGATCTCTACAACAATGTCGCTACACGTGTAACTATGCTCATTATATAAAGTAAAGCAAAGAAGAAAAGGCGTCAGTTTCAGAAGCTCTCCAGTTTTGTATTTATTGAACCTCTTAATTTTACAGACCTTGAGATATGAAAGGATGGTCGGTTTAATTAACCAATCAATGGACTAAAAGCGAAGAAATTAAAGCGAATTTGCCCAACAAGTCGAGTAATAGGACTTTGTTTACCTTTCTTATAATTTTAAACGCTGATCTTGAGAAAATTATTTTGAGGGTATAATTATTTTTTATTGTTTTTGCTTGCTTCCTGCTCTCAATATTGCTCGTGTATTTATGAAGTACTTATGTGGTCTTAACTGCAGTTATATGTATTTCTCGATATAACTGTGGAGTTTCTTGCACCACGTTAATGGGGAAACTTATTCAACTTTTTTTTTCCTGTTTTGAAGTACATATGCTTACGTGTATTATGCGTGGATGAGGGTGTAAGAGTGGGTGTGTATTTGAATGAGATGGTGTGTCTGTGTGAGTGTGTGTGTGTGTGAGGGTGAGAAGGTGGGAGTGACCCCGTGTGTGTATTGTATGAGAGCAAAGGTGTTTATGTGTGTGAGTGACTGTATGTGTCATTGTAGATCCCAAACGAATGAACTGATTTTAATATGTTTTTTTTTTGTCTGAAAGATGAGTTAGCTAGAAATGTTCTCAGTTTAACGACATCAATACAGCCATTTAAAAAATATTAGCTTGCTTGTCAGCTACGGTAAGGTATTGTATAAACACGCTAAGTATGTGTGCGTGAAAACAAATACTTTCGCCCGCGTCTCGGGCGTTACTGAGAGCGTCCGTGGTCACCCACACATTGACAGCGTATCTGTGAACATCGTTACTACAAGTAAAACTAGCGTCGTTTCTTATGATAAAACTATTACAGTAAGAGTAGGTTAGTCCTGGGCCATCTTTGCACTGTGTCTGGGTGTTTCTATGTATAATAAGTATGTATTTAAAAACTATATAAGTATTATATCAGCTATCTGGCCGCCATCACACAAGCTTTGCTTAGTTTGGATTCAGATGGTGTTGTATGTGAATTGTCCACCAATATTTATTTATTTATCTATCCTAGACAGTGGAGCTTCTTGGGATCAACAGAAGTAGTGTAGTGGACAACTGTGATAGTATAAAAGAAACGACCGTGGGTGCAATTCCCGCCAACAACAAATATTTTGGACAACCTCCAGCAGACATACCAGCACAGTAAGCCACGCAATCAGTCAAAAGACATGATAACAGGGCTGTCAGATTTACAAGAAAAAACACATTAACCAAATAACATCCTATCCGCTTTTTGGAGCAAATATTTCAGGATCTTTTCTTCACCTAACGTTCCGCCATCAATCCAACCAGAAAATAAACCAAACTTATCAAGCTGTATTGTTACCATACAATATTATGATACAATACGCTCCAACACAATACAAACATTTGACCTAAGATCTTGTACACATCTGGCGTTCGATGTCGTCTTCGAGGCGTGTTCGTACCAACATTTTGGTTGGAGCTTAAATATACTATGTAAACAGAACGAAAAGAAAGATTACGTGAGATAATTTTTTTTAATATAGTGACAAAACGAGCAGGACATGTGCCTGATGGTAAGCAACATACCTATCGCATTCCAGCACAGTGACATACAGGTATTGGAACATGAAAAGTCGAAATGATTACCTACCACTGCACTGTGCTTGTCTCCCAGAGACTTAAGATTCACTGGAAAACACGCGCTTCTGTCTCTTTAACACCCGTTCTGTATGAGCAATTAAATTTTTCTAGATTAGCCTCATTATTCTAGAAAATTGTTTATTTGGTTTTCATCTTATTTTATTTTCTAATATGTACTAATTGTAATAGAAAGAGCCTGGACTCCCACAACACAGGTCACCCTAGTGTGGGGTCCAGTGCACACTAACACTCTATTTATCCGTACCACCTACTGTTTTTGTCACATATCCATATTTTCATGTGTTTTTATCTTATGAATGTTTTATTTTAGCACAATAAACGTTTTCATTTTCAAAAAAAAAATAGATGTTTGTCATTCAAACTGGAACGCAGTAATGTTTTCACATTACTGTTTGGCAGTAGAATAACTGGCAAAGGTGTGGGTGGTACTTCCTCAAATGGACTTTGCAAAGAGTCCTACCACTACTACTACTACTACTAGATGTGGTACTCGTTGAGTACGGTAAGATTGGGTTAGCAGGGCCCTTCGCTTTCAGCTCTAGCTCAAAGTTTGGTAGGCAGTACAGGCCACTTGAGGCCAACTTCCATAACTCCATTAAAAAAAATTGGCAGTCATAGGAACTGCCGATAAAAGTGAAAACGTATAACTCAGAATTGGATAGCTAACTTTGGAAACTACGCGGGTGAAACCCTCTGTTAGGCTGCAATACATTTTCAAAGCATTGTTGTTTAGATAAGTTTTTTATGCATGACTATCTCGATTATTATTTTCAGATGCCATCCAGAAATGCATTAGGTCGCGAGTTCATCCGAGCATTTCTTTCATTTGATGCTTAAACTTAATTCACACCCCAACAAAAAACTGTGTGTGGTGCTCTAAAAGAAGTATTCACTTCAACATGTAGTAAAGCCAAGAAGGCGTAGTAGAGAGAACGTCTGATTTCATCATTGTCATAGGGGAAACTCAAAGAGCTCTTAGTCAATTTCTCGTTTAGTGGCTAATTCCTAAGCCATGATTTAATTGAGACGGGGGGTGAGACTAGAGAACCTTCACATGGTGCAACCTGGGTATCACACAATAACTTGCCTCGGTGGCATCTTGTTGTCTGTTGGCTAATCCCGGCCGGGGAGGGAACTTCTATTCGAGCTTTTTTTTTTTTTTTTTTTTAACTTCTATAGGTTTACACTTGACCGCCATCTCGCCTGATGTTAAGCGACGATACGGTCTACGATGGAGCGTGTTTACCTAGATAAAACCGATTCACTCTCGATTTGAAGACACAAAGATTGTAACCATCGGGGAAAACCCACTCAGGCAACATATTCCACAGCTTAGACGTTCTTATCACAAAAGTAGAGTCGAATCTCTTCGTTCGTGTCTTTGGAACATCAACCATGAAACGATGTCGCTTTTTCGAGCTACGAGCATTCCGATAGAAAAAAGGACAAGGTGGTATCAGATCATGCAAAGCTCTTCGTTCTCCGAGCAGCGCGTCTAGGAGTATGGGGAAAGGGAATGGAAGGCTTAAAACTTGGAAGATTACTCTCATCGGGCAAGTAAAATTCTTAAGAATCATTTAGAGTTAGTAAGTCTTCCAGTGAAGTTTTCCAGTGAAGTCTTCCAGTGAAGTTACGGTGGTCTAGTCGGGAGAACGGCGGCTGCCGATCCGGAGACCCCGGGTTCAAACACCACACCCACCACTGTCTTTTCGAAGTCATGTGCGTAATGCCGCTAACTTAAAACGGTGAAGGAAAACATCGTGAGGAAACCGACATGTACCTAGAATCTTTCGATGTCATGTGCCATCCGCCAACCCGCACTGGGCCAGCGTGGTGGATTATGGCCTTAACTCTCTCCTTGCGAGAGAAGGCCCCGAGTCCCAGTAGTGGGAACGTTTAGTGGGCTGTTGATGTTGTTGATGATGAAGTCTTCCAGATGAGGGTCCGTCCTCCGCGAACACTCTGATTATCAAAGTGCTCAGTGGAAAGACAAGGACCGTGAAGTGACCACGGAGGCGGAACCGCGGCTTTCCCTAGCCGCAATCTTGAAGAAGGATCTCTCGCTGCCATGTTACCCAATATGCGTGAGAGGTCGTTGATACTTCAAAAGGGGCTACACCGAATTCAATATAATATTTTTTAGCTGTTTAAGACGTTTTAAATTTTAAAAAGTTGCGTTTAAAAAACGGACAATGTGTACACACTCTATTGAAACTCCCGAGAACAGTGGGAAGAATAAGCGAAATCATTCCGCCGACCGCGTTTGAATAATTCTTACTGTTTCCTGATTATAATGGGGAAAGTGGCAATAAACATTGATAATGGCTGAGATTAGGGGAACAAGGAGAACGTTACCAATTTGGGGTAAACACTTCTTACCTTAAGGGAGAAACAGATTACTTTGTAAACTTCTTTAGGCATATAGGTTATTCTTTTCGTCGTTTTTTGTGTAGATTCTCGCCTGTTGTTCGGCGATGATGAAGATAAAGCATGCAGACTTATTCGCTTTGACCTTGAAAATACCTAGATTTTATCTTGAAGAGAGTAAACTTGCCAACAACAGTAGTAGGCTTTATTTAGTATTCAATAGCACAGATTATATGACGAAGATTTTTAGCGTTACGCTACGCTACTCTTGTTTCATATTTTTGGATACAATAAAAATAAAAATATAATCATGCATGGTATTGGTATAATATATTTAAGACATGTACTTGGTTCCTTGAATATGATAGGTACACAATTTCTTATTTTTTTAGAGTATTTAACGAAAACAGTCTGATTTATCAATGTATTCAGGAAACCAATTTAGTTATCTGCATTTATACTAATGTTAGATGTTAAGTTTATATAATTAAGTAGATCAGTTGTATAAATAAGCAAAATACGTGTTTAATTCTTTATGTTTTTATCAACGAAGAGTTAAACTCACAAACTACAGGACCGATTTCAAAATGTATTTCATATATTTCAAAATAAGTAATGTTAATAAATTTCCGAGTAATCCCACTAATATTATCGATGTCAAAGTATGGTTTGGATGTTTGTTGCTCAATCACGCCGTAACGTATGAACGGATCAGGCTGAAATTCGGAATACAGTTAGATTATAGTCTGGAAGAACACACAGGCAACTTTTTATCCCGAAAAAATAACGGGAACGACGGGAACGGGAACTACGCGGGTAAAACCGCGGGGCACTGCTAGTATTTTATACATTTTCTAGAAAAACAAATAGGTATTCTTGCTATAGCTTCAATAAATGTAACACAAGGTGTAAAAAGTATTCAAAGGACGTTGTTCACACAACTGATCTTCGAAAAAAAAAATGTTATAATACACTATTAAAGAACATAATATTCATGAACATCAATTTCTAGAAATAAAGTGGCCAAGTGCGAGTTGGACTCGCCCATGAAGGGTTCCGTTGCAGCAAGTAACATAATATACATAGTATACATAGTTCTTGTAGTTCGTTGTAACTTTGATCGAAGTTTCAATAATAGTGTATTTATGACGTACAAAAAAAAACTACTAATCAGATCGAGTTCAAACTAATTTTCGTTGGTAGTTTACATGGTAATGTACATCATATATTTTTTTTAGATTTTTCATTATCTTACTTTAGAAGTTAGAGGGGGGGGGGGACACACATTTTACCACTTTGGAAGTGTGTCTCGCGCAAACTATGCAGTGTATACGAAAATGATTTAAGAAACCTCAACATCATTTTTGAAGACCTGTCGATAGACACCCCACACGTGTAGGTTAGATGAAAGAAAAAATTTTGAGTTTCAGTTCTCAGTATGGGGGGCAACCCTAATTTTTCTTCTTTTTTTATTTTTTTGTTCAAATCTTAATGCGGTTCACAGAATACATCTACTTACCAAGTTTGAACAGTGTAGTTCTCATAGTTTCGGCAAAAAGTGGCTGTGACATACGGACGGACAGACAGACAGACAGACAGACAGACAGACAGACAGACAGACATGACGAATCTATAAGGGTTCCGTTTTTACGTTTTACGGAACCCTAAAAACTTTACAAAAATATAAATATATGTTCAACTGTTATTGTAATATTGCTATGGCATTTGTTATTTTATTTAATTTAATAAACAATGATAGGTTTGCTCTCAACCACCATCTCCGATCATTAGAAGAAACATCGAGAAACCAATTTCTGATGAATAAAACAAAAGAACACTTGACTTCAGTCATTTGTTGAAACTGAAACAATCAAATGTCTGAACAAAAGTCCTGGTAAAATACGGAATGACGTCAAACAAAAAGAGGTCGGGAACCACCGGTGTGAAGTTGGCAGCCAAAAGTTTCTGCCATATTATCCGACCAAATTAAAATGTTTTTTTTTGTACGATTTGCTTACATCAATTAATCTTGTGCTTATGCTTCAAAGAACTAAAGCAAAAAAGTGAAACGCGATACTTAAAACTTGATAAAGCTCAAAAATAAACCAAAAAAATATATAAACCCAGGCGCACTTTTTTCGCCTAGCACACGTTTCCTTCAATACTGCGACCTGACGGCCCCTGAAATTCTGAAATATTATATATAAGTATTGTAGCGAGTTTCATGCGCTATCAAAAAAACATAGTAAAAATGTGGCAGAATGGTTTCTACTTAGAAAAATTATCATCTGAAATCGCTCGGGTACCGAAATCTTAGGAGGAAAAGTTGGCTGCTGACACATTGTGAACTCCCATAGCTGAAATTGGCCAAAAATCTTATCACATAATCAAGGTCTATAAATATTCTATCGAAGTGAGTCATTTCAGATAAGGATTCATGCCGTTTTAACCCAAAACTTTCCACACAAACAAAACTAGTGAAATAGCTAAACCTTAAAACACAACATGCTCGATTGCGACCCGTAGGCCCCTGAAATACTGAAGTTTTTAGGTTGCATTCTATAAAATGATACCTAGTCTATCTAAAAAGTATAGTCAGAATGTGGCAAAACGATTGCTTAACCCTCAAATGAGTTCATGAAAAATTTACAAATTTTTTTTAAGCCAAGTTCAAATTTCCTTCAATACTGCGACCTGACGGCCCCTGAAATTCTAAAATATTATGTATTAGTATTGTAGCGTGTTTCATGCGCTATCAAAAAAACATAGTAAAAATGTGGCAGAATGGTTACTACTTAGAGAAATTATCATCTGAAATCGCTCGGGTACCGAAATCTTAGGAGGAAAAGTTGGCTGCTGACTCATTGTGAACCCCCATAGCTAAAATTAGCCAAAACTCTTATCACATAATCAAGGTCTATACATATCCTATCGAAGTGAGTCATTAAAGATAAGGCTTCATGCCGTTTTAACCCTAAACTTTCCACACAACCAAAATTAGTGAAATAGTTAAACCTTAAAACACAACATGCTCGATTACGACCCGTAGGCCCCTGAAATACTGAAGTTTTTAGGATGCATTCTATAGAATGATACCTAGTCTATCTAAAAAGTATAGTCAGAATGTGGCAAAACGATTGCTTAACCCTCAAATGAGTTCATGAAAAATTTACAAAAAATATTTACGCCAAGTTAAAATTTCCTTCAATACTGCGACCTGACGGCCCCTGAAATTCTGAAATATTATGTATTATATTAATATTAGTAAATATTAGTATTATAGCGTGTTTCATGCGCTATTAAAAAAACATAGCAAAAATGTGGCAGAATGGTTTCTACTTAGAGAAATTATCATCTGAAATCACTCGGGTACCGAAATCTTAGGAGGAAAAGTTGGCTGCTGACTCATTGTGAACCCCCATAGCTGAAATTAGCCAAACCTCTTATCACATAATCAAGGTCTATAAATGTTATATCAAAGTCAGTCATTTTAGATAAGGATTCATAACATTTTAACCCTAAAATTTCCACACAAACAAAACTAGTGAAATAGCTAAACCTTAAAACACAACATGCTCGATTACGACCCGTAGGCCCCTGAAATACTGAAGTTTCTAGGTCTTATTCTTTAGAATAATACCTAGTCTATCTAAAAAATATAGTCAGAATGTGGCGGAACGATTGCTTAACCCTCAAATGGGTTCATGAAAAATATCCAAAAAAAATTAAGCCAAGTTCAAATTTCCTTCAATACTGCAACCTGACGGCCCCTGAAATTCTGAAATGTTATGTATTAGTATTGTAGCGTATTTCATGCGCTATCAAAAAAACATAGTAAAAATGTGGCAGAATGATTAGTACTTAGAGAAATTATCATCTGAAATCGCTCGGGTACCGAAATCTTAGGAGGAAAAATTGGCTGCTGACTCATTGTGAACTTCCATAGCTAAAATTAGCCAAAACTCTTATCACATAATCAAGGTCTATAAATATGCTATCGAAGTGAGTCATTTTAGATAAGGATTCATGCCACTTTAACCCTAAACTTTCCACACAAACAAAACTAGTGAAATAACTAAAACTTAAAACACAACATGCTCGATTACGACCCGTAGGCCCCTGAAATACTGAAGTTTCTAGATCTTATTCTTTAGAATAATACCTATTCTATTTAAAAAGTATAGTCAGAATGTGGCAGAACGATAGCTTAACCCTCAAATGGGTTCATGAAAAATATCCAAAAAAAATTAAGCCAAGTTCAAATTTCCTTCAATACTGCAACCTGACGGCCCCTGAAATTCTGAAATGTTATGTATTAGTATTGTAGCGTATTTCATGCGCTATCAAAAAAACATAGTACAAATGTGGCAGAATGATTAGTACTTAGAGAAATTATCATCTGAAATCGCTCGGGTACCGAAATCTTAGGAGGAAAAATTGGCTGCTGACTCATTGTGAACTTCCATAGCTAAAATTAGCCAAAACTCTTATCACATAATCAAGGTCTATAAATATGCTATCGAAGTGAGTCATTTTAGATAAGGATTCATGCCACTTTAACCCTAAACTTTCCACACAAACAAAACTAGTGAAATAACAAAAACTTAAAACACAACATGCTCGATTACAACCCGTAGGCCCCTGAAATACTGAAGTTTCTAGATCTTATTCTTTAGAATAATACCTATTCTATTTAAAAAGTATAGTCAGAATGTGGCAAAACGATTGCTTAACCCTCAAATGAGTTCATGAAAAATTTACAAAAAAAAATTAAGCCAAGTTCAAATTTCCTTCAATACTGCGACCTGACGGCCCCCGACATTCTGAAATGTTATGTATTAGTATTGTAGCGTGTTTCATGCGCTATCAAAAAAACATAGTAAAAATGTAGCAGAATGGTTACTACTTAGAGAAATTATCATCTGAAATCGCTCGGGTACCGAAATCTTAGGAGGAAAAGCTGGCTGCTGACTCATTGTGAACCCCCATAGCTATAATTAGCCAAAACTCTTATCACATAATCAAGGTCTATACATATCCTATCGAAGTGAGTTATTAAAGATAAGGCTTCATGCCGTTTTAACCCTAAACTTTCCAAACAATCAAAATTAGTGAAATAGTTAAACCTTAAAACGCAACATGCTCGATTACGACCCGTAGGCCCCTGAAATACTGAAGTTTCTAGGTTTTATTCTATAGAATGATACCTAGTCTATCTAAAAAGTATAGTCAGAATGTGGCAAAACGATAGCTTAATCCTCAAATGAGATCATAAAAAAATTACAAAAAATTTTTAAGCCAAGTTCAAATTTCCTTCAATACTGCGACCTGACGGCCCCTGAAATTCTGAAATATTATGTATTTGTATTGTAGCGTGTTTCATGCGCTATCAAAAAAACATAGTAAAAATGTGGCAGAATGGTTACTACTTAGAGAAATTATCATCTGAAATCGCTCGGGTACCGAAATCTTAGGAGGAAAAGTTGGCTGCTGACTCATTGTGAACCCCCATAGCTATAATTAGCCAAAACTCTTATAACATAATCAAGGTCTATACATATCCTATCGAAGTGAGTCATTAAAGATAAGGCTTCATGCCGTTTTAACCCTAAACTTTCCACACAACCAAAATTAGTGAAATAGTTAAACCTTAAAACACAACATGCTCGATTACGACCCGTAGGCCCCTGAAATACTGAAGTTTCTAGGTTTTATTCTATAGAATGATACCTAGTCTATCTAAAAAGTATAGTCAGAATGTGGCAAAACGATAGCTTAATCCTCAAATGAGATCATAAAAAAATTACAAAAAATTTTTAAGCCAAGTTCAAATTTCCTTCAATACTGCGACCTGACGGCCCCTGAAATTCTGAAATATTATGTATTATATTAATATTAGTAAATATTATTATTGTAGCATGTTTTATGCGCTATTAAAAAAACATAGCAAAAATGTGGCAGAATGGTTACTACTTAGAGAAATTATCATCTGAAATCGCTCGGGTACCGAAATCTTGAGAGGAAACGTTGGCTGCTGACTCATTGTGAACTTCCATAGCTGAAATTAGTCAAAACTCTTATCACATAATCAAGGTCTATACATATCCTATCGAAGTGAGTCAGTAAAGATAAGGCTTCATGCCGTTTTAACCCTAAACTTTCCACACAAACAAAACTAGTGAAATAGCTAAACCTTAAAACACAAAATGCTCGATTACGACCCGTAGGCCCCTAAAATACTGAAGTTTCTAGGTCTTATTCTATAGAATGATACCTAGTCTATCTAAAAAGTATAGGCAGCATGTGGCAAAACGATTGCTTAATCCTCAAATGAGTTCATAAAAAAATTACAAAAAAATTTTAATCCAAGTTCAAATTTCCTTCAATACTGCGACCTGACGGCCCCTGAAATTCTGAAATATTATGTATTAGTATTGTAGCGTGTTTCATGCGCTATCAAAAAAACATAGTAAAAATGTAGCAGAATGGTTACTACTTAGAGAAATTATCATCTGAAATCGCTCGGGTACCGAAATCTTAGGAGGAAAAGCTGGCTGCTGACTCATTGTGAACCCCCATAGCTATAATTAGCCAAAACTCTTATCACATAATCAAGGTCTATACATATCCTATCGAAGTGAGTCATTAAAGATAAGGCTTCATGCCGTTTTAACCCTAAACTTTCCAAACAATCAAAATTAGTGAAATAGTTAAACCTTAAAACGCAACATGCTCGATTACGATCCGTAGGCCCCTGAAATACTGAAGTTTCTAGGTTTTATTCTATAGAATGATACCTAGTCTATCTAAAAAGTATAGTCAGAATGTGGCAAAACGATTGCTTAATCCTCAAATGAGATCATAAAAAAAATACAAAAAATTTTTGAGCCAAGTTCAAATTTCCTTCAATACTGCGACCTGACGGCCCCTGAAATTCTAAAATATTATGTATTAGTATTGTAGCGTGTTTCATGCACTATCAAAAAAACATAGTAAAAATGTGGCAGAATGGTTAATACTTAGAGAAATTATCATCTGAAATCGCTCGGGTACCAAAATCTTAGGAGGAAAAGTTGGCTGCTGACTCATTGTGAACCCCCATAGCTGAAATTAGCCAAAACTCTTATCACATAATCAAGGTATATAAATATTATATCAAAGTCAGTCATTTTAGATAAGGATTCATGCCATTTTAACCCTAAACTTTCCACACAAACAAAATTAGTGAAATAGTTAAACCTTAAAACACAACATGCTCGATTACGACCCGTAGGCCCCTGAAATACTGAAGTTTCTAGGTCTTATTCTATAGAATGATACCTAGTCTATCTAAAAAGTATAGTCAGAATGTGGCAGAACGATTGTTTAATCCTCAAATGAGTTAATGAAAAATTTACAAAAAAAATTTGGCCAAGTTCAAGTTTCCTTCAATACTGCAACCTGATGGCCCTTGAAATTCTGAAATATTGTGTATTATATTAATATTAGTAAATATTATTATTGTAGCATGTTTCATGCGCTATTAAAAAAACATAGCAAAAATGTGGCAGAATGGTTACTACTTAGAGAAATTATCATCTGAAATCGCTCGGGTACCGAAATCTTGAGAGGAAACGTTGGCTGCTGACTCATTGTGAACTTCCATAGCTGAAATTAGTCAAAACTCTTATCACATAATCAAGGTCTATACATATCCTAACAAAGTGAGTCAGTAAAGATAAGGCTTCATGCTGTTTTAACCCTAAACTTTCCACACAAACAAAACTAGTGAAATAGCTAAACCTTAAAACACAAAATGCTCGATTACGACCCGTAGGCCCCTAAAATACTGAAGTTTTTAGGTCTTATTCTATAGAATGATACCTAGTCTATCTAAAAAGTATAGGCAGCATGTGGCAAAACGATTGCTTAATCCGCAAATGAGTTCATAAAAAAATTACAAAAAAATTTTAAGCCAAGTTCAAATTTCCTTCAATACTGCGACCTGACGGCCCCTGAAATTCTAAAATATTATGTATTAGTATTGTAGCGTGTTTCATGCGCTATCAAAAAAACATAGTAAAAATGTGGCAGAATGGTTTCTACTTAGAAAAATTATCATCTGAAATCGCTCGGGTACCGAAATCTTAGGAGGAAAAGTTGGCTGCTGACTCATTGTGAACTCCCATAGCTGAAATTAGCCAAAAATCTTATCACATAATTAAGGTCTATAAATATTCTATCGAAGTGAGTCATTTCAGATAAGGATTCATGCCGTTTTAACCCTAAACTTTCCACACAACCAAAATTAGTGAAATAGTTAAACCTTAAAACACAACATGCTCGATTACGACCCGTAGGCCCCTGAAATACTGAAGTTTTTAGGATGCATTCTATAGAATGATACCTAGTCTATCTAAAAAGTATAGGCAGCATGTGGCAAAACGATTGCTTAATCCTCAAATGAGTTCATAAAAAAATTACAAAAAATTTTAAGCCAAGTTCAAATTTCCTTCAATACTGCGACCTGACGGCCCCTGAAATTCTAAAATATTATGTATTAGTATTGTAGCGTGTTTCATGCGCTATCAAAAAAACATAGTAAAAATGTGGCAGAATGGTTTCTACTTAGAAAAATTATCATCTGAAATCGCTCGGGTACCGAAATCTTAGGAGGAAAAGTTGGCTGCTGACTCATTGTGAACTCCCATAGCTGAAATTAGCCAAAAATCTTATCACATAATTAAGGTCTATAAATATTCTATCGAAGTGAGTCATTTCAGATAAGGATTCATGCCGTTTTAACCCAAAACTTTCCACACAAACAAAACTAGTGAAATAGCTAAACCTTAAAACACAACATGCTCGATTACGACCCGTAGGCCCCTGAAATACTGAAGTTTTTAGGTTGCATTCTATAGAATGATACCTAGTCTATCTAAAAAGTATAGTCAGAATGTGGCAAAACGATTGCTTAACCCTCAAATGAGTTCATGAAAAATTTACAAAATTTTTTTAAGCCAAGTTCAAATTTCCTTCAATACTGCGATCTGACGGCCCCTGAAATTCTGAAATATTATGTATTAGTATTGTAGCGTGTTTCATGCGCTATCAAAAAAACATAGTAAAAATGTAGCAGAATGGTTACTACTTAGAGAAATTATCATCTGAATTCGCTCGGGTACCGAAATCTTAGGAGGAAAAGCTGGCTGCTGACTCATTGTGAACTCCCATAGCTGAAATTAGCCATAAATCTTATCACATAATCAAGGTCTATACATATCCTATCGAAGTGAGTCAGTAAAGATAAGGCTTCATGCCGTTTTAACCCTAAACTTTCCACACAACCAAAATTAGTGAAATAGTTAAACCTTAAAACACAACATGCTCGATTACGACCCGTAGGCCCCTGAAATACTGAAGTTTCTAGGTCTTATTCTTTAGAATAATACCTAGTCTATCTAAAAAGTATAGTCAGAATGTGGCAAAACGATTGCTTAACCCTCAAATGAGTTCATGAAAAATTTACAAAAATTTTTTCAGCCAAGTTCAAATTTCCTTCAATACTGCGACCTGACGGCCCCTGAAATTCTAAAATATTATGTATTAGTATTGTAGCGTGTTTCATGCGCTATCAAAAAAACATAGTAAAAATGTGGCAGAATGGTTACTACTTAGAGAAATTATCATCTGAAATCGCTCGGGTACCGAAATCTTGAGAGGAAACGTTGGCTGCTGACTCATTGTGAACTTCCATAGCTGAAATTAGCCAAAACTCTTATCACATAATCAAGATCTTTAAATGTTCTATCAAAGTAAGTCATTTTAGATAAGGATTCAGGCCGTTTTAACCCTAAACTTTCCAAACAAACAAAACTAGTGAAATAGCTAAACCTTAAATTACAACATGCTAGATTACGACTCGTAGGCCCATGAAATACTGAAGTTTCTAGGTCTTATTCTATAGAATGATACCTAGTCTATCTAAAAAGTATAGTCAAAATGTGGCAGAACTATTGCTTAGCCCTCTAATGAGTTCATGAAAAATATACAAAAAAAATTTCGCCAAGTTCAAATTTCCTTCAATACAGCGACCTGACGGCCCCTGAAATTCTAAAATATTATGTATTAGTATTGTAGCGTGTTTCATGCGCTATCAAAAAAACATAGCAAAAATGTGGCAGAATGGTTTCTACTTAGAAAAATTATCATCTGAAATCGCTCGGGTACCGAAATCTTAGGAGGAAAAGTTGGCTGCTGACTCATTGTGAACTCCCATAGCTGAAATTAGCCAAAAATCTTATCACATAATTAAGGTCTATAAATATTCTATCGAAGTGAGTCATTTCAGATAAGGCTTCATGCCGTTTTAACCCAAAACTTTCCACACAAACAAAACTAGTGAAATAGCTAAACCTTAAAACACAACATGCTCGATTACGACCCGTAGGCCCCTGAAATACTGAAGTTTCTAGGTCTTATTCTTTAGAATAATACCTAGTCTATCTAAAAAGTATAGTCAGAATGTGGCAAAACGATTGCTTAACCCTCAAATGAGTTCATGAAAAATTTACAAAAATTTTTTAAGCCAAGTTCAAATTTCCTTCAATACTGCAACCTGACGGCCCCTGAAATTCTAAAATATTATGTATTAGTATTGTAGCGTGTTTCATGCGCTATCAAAAAAACATAGTAAAAATGTGGCAGAATGGTTACTACTTAGAGAAATTATCATCTGAAATCGCTCGGGTACCGAAATCTTGAGAGGAAACGTTGGCTGCTGACTCATTGTGAACTTCCATAGCTGAAATTAGCCAAAACTCTTATCACATAATCAAGGTCATTAAATGTTCTATCAAAGTAAGTCATTTTAGATAAGGATTCAGGCCGTTTTAACCCTGTCTTATTCTATAGAATGATACCTAGTCTATCTAAAAAGTATAGTCAAAATGTGGCAGAACTATTGCTTAGCCCTCTAATGAGTTCATGAAAAATATACAAAAAAAATTTCGCCAAGTTCAAATTTCCTTCAATACAGCGACCTGACGGCCCCTGAAATTCTAAAATATTATGTATTAGTATTGTAGCGTGTTTCATGCGCTATCAAAAAAACATAGTAAAAATGTGGCAGAATGGTTTCTACTTAGAAAAATTATCATCTGAAATCGCTCGGGTACCGAAATCTTAGGAGGAAAAGTTGGCTGCTGACTCATTGTGAACTCCCATAGCTGAAATTAGCCAAAAATCTTATCACATAATCAAGGTCTATACATATCCTATCGAAGTGAGTCAGTAAAGATAAGGCTTCATGCCGTTTTAACCCTAAACTTTCCACACAACCAAAATTAGTGAAATAGTTAAACCTTAAAACACAACATGCTCGATTACGACCTGTAGGCCCCTGAAATACTGAAGTTTCTAGGTTTTATTCTATAGAATGATACCTAGTCTATCTAAAAAGTATAGTCAGAATGTGGCAAAACGATAGCTTAATCCTCAAATGAGATCATAAAAAAATTACAAAAAATTTTTAAGCCAAGTTCAAATTTCCTTCAATACTGCGACCTGACGGCCCCTGAAATTCTGAAATATTATGTATTAGTATTGTAGCGTGTTTCATGCGCTATCAAAAAAACATAGTAAAAATGTGGCAGAATGGTTACTACTTAGAGAAATTATCATCTGAAATCGCTCAGGTACCGAAATCTTAGGAGGAAAAGTTGGCTGCTGACTCATTGTGAACCCCCATAGCTATAATTAGCCAAAACTCTTATCACATAATCAAGGTCTATACATATCCTATCGAAGTGAGTCATTAAAGATAAGGCTTCATGCCGTTTTAACCCTAAACTTTCCACACAACCAAAATTAGTGAAATAGTTAAACCTTAAAACACAACATGCTCGATTACGACCCGTAGGCCCCTGAAATACTGAAGTTTCTAGGTCTTATTCTTTAGAATAATACCTAGTCTATCTAAAAAGTATAGTCAGAATGTGGCAAAACGATTGCTTAACCCTCAAATGAGTTCATGAAAAATTTACAAAAATTTTTTAAGCCAAGTTCAAATTTCCTTCAATACTGCAACCTGACGGCCCCTGAAATTCTAAAATATTATGTATTAGTATTGTAGCGTGTTTCATGCGCTATCAAAAAAACATAGTAAAAATGTGGCAGAATGGTTACTACTTAGAGAAATTATCATCTGAAATCGCTCGGGTACCGAAATCTTGAGAGGAAACGTTGGCTGCTGACTCATTGTGAACTTCCATAGCTGAAATTAGCCAAAACTCTTATCACATAATCAAGGTCATTAAATGTTCTATCAAAGTAAGTCATTTTAGATAAGGATTCAGGCCGTTTTAACCCTGTCTTATTCTATAGAATGATACCTAGTCTATCTAAAAAGTATAGTCAAAATGTGGCAGAACTATTGCTTAGCCCTCTAATGAGTTCATGAAAAATATACAAAAAAAATTTCGCCAAGTTCAAATTTCCTTCAATACAGCGACCTGACGGCCCCTGAAATTCTAAAATATTATGTATTAGTATTGTAGCGTGTTTCATGCGCTATCAAAAAAACATAGTAAAAATGTGGCAGAATGGTTTCTACTTAGAAAAATTATCATCTGAAATCGCTCGGGTACCGAAATCTTAGGAGGAAAAGTTGGCTGCTGACTCATTGTGAACTCCCATAGCTGAAATTAGCCAAAAATCTTATCACATAATCAAGGTCTATACATATCCTATCGAAGTGAGTCAGTAAAGATAAGGCTTCATGCCGTTTTAACCCTAAACTTTCCACACAACCAAAATTAGTGAAATAGTTAAACCTTAAAACACAACATGCTCGATTACGACCTGTAGGCCCCTGAAATACTGAAGTTTCTAGGTTTTATTCTATAGAATGATACCTAGTCTATCTAAAAAGTATAGTCAGAATGTGGCAAAACGATAGCTTAATCCTCAAATGAGATCATAAAAAAATTACAAAAAATTTTTAAGCCAAGTTCAAATTTCCTTCAATACTGCGACCTGACGGCCCCTGAAATTCTGAAATATTATGTATTAGTATTGTAGCGTGTTTCATGCGCTATCAAAAAAACATAGTAAAAATGTGGCAGAATGGTTACTACTTAGAGAAATTATCATCTGAAATCGCTCAGGTACCGAAATCTTAGGAGGAAAAGTTGGCTGCTGACTCATTGTGAACCCCCATAGCTATAATTAGCCAAAACTCTTATCACATAATCAAGGTCTATACATATCCTATCGAAGTGAGTCATTAAAGATAAGGCTTCATGCCGTTTTAACCCTAAACTTTCCACACAACCAAAATTAGTGAAATAGTTAAACCTTAAAACACAACATGCTCGATTACGACCCGTAGGCCCCTGAAATACTGAAGTTTCTAGGTCTTATTCTTTAGAATAATACCTAGTCTATCTAAAAAGTATAGTCAGAATGTGGCAAAACGATTGCTTAACCCTCAAATGAGTTCATGAAAAATTTACAAAAATTTTTTAAGCCAAGTTCAAATTTCCTTCAATACTGCAACCTGACGGCCCCTGAAATTCTAAAATATTATGTATTAGTATTGTAGCGTGTTTCATGCGCTATCAAAAAAACATAGTAAAAATGTGGCAGAATGGTTACTACTTAGAGAAATTATCATCTGAAATCGCTCGGGTACCGAAATCTTGAGAGGAAACGTTGGCTGCTGACTCATTGTGAACTTCCATAGCTGAAATTAGCCAAAACTCTTATCACATAATCAAGGTCATTAAATGTTCTATCAAAGTAAGTCATTTTAGATAAGGATTCAGGCCGTTTTAACCCTGTCTTATTCTATAGAATGATACCTAGTCTATCTAAAAAGTATAGTCAAAATGTGGCAGAACTATTGCTTAGCCCTCTAATGAGTTCATGAAAAATATACAAAAAAAATTTCGCCAAGTTCAAATTTCCTTCAATACAGCGACCTGACGGCCCCTGAAATTCTAAAATATTATGTATAAGTATTGTAGCGTGTTTTATGCGCTATCAAAAAAACATAGTAAAAATGTGGCAGAATGGTTTCTACTTAGAGAAATTATCATCTGAAATCGCTCGGGTACCGAAATCTTTGGAGGCACAGTTGGCTGCTGACTCATTGTGTACTCCCATAGCTGAAATTAGCCAAAACTCTTATAACATAATCAAGGTCTATAAATATTCTATCGAAGTGAGTAATTTTATATGTATTAAATATATAAAAGCGAAAGGTCCACTCATCAAGGAATCTCGGAAACTACAAATGCTAGGAATCTGAAATTTTGCATGGAGGTACCTTTTAGCACGTAGGCGCTCGCTAAGACGGGGTTTTGCGAAATTCAACCCACAAGGGATGAACGGTTGTATGAAAATTCGTCATTTATAAAGTTTTCATATTTTGTATCGAGACACTTGATACGAAACAATTAAATGTTTGTTTTAGCAATTTTGTAATTTCAAACTGTTCGTGGATGAAATTGGGGTTGAAATGGGGGACGAATGTCAATGTGGAAGTTCCCAACCGTTGAAGATAAAACCATGAAACTCTGTAATATAGACACTTGACACGAAGCAAACAAATATTTGTTCTAGCAATTTTGTAATTTCGAACTGTACAGTGTACAGTGATAAAATTGGAGTTGAAATGAGGGCCGAATGTCTCCTACGCTTTCAGATCTAAACAACTGAAACGATTTTGAAGAAATTCTATACAATTGTTTTATAATAAGTTACTAAACTAAAATGAAATGATTAACAATGAGTCAGCAGCCAACTTTTCCTCCTAAGATTTCGGTACCCGAGCGATTTCAGATGATAATTTCTCTAAGTACTAATCATTTTGCCACATTTTTACTATGTTTTTTTGATAGCGCATGAAATACGCTACAATACTAATTCATAACATTTCAGAATTTCAGGGGCCGTCAGGTCGCAGTATTGAAGGAAATTTGAACTTGGCGAAAATTTTTTTTGGATATTTTTCATGAACCCATTTGAGGGTTAAGCAATCGTTATGCCACATTCTGACTATACTTTTTAGATAGACTGGGTATTATTCTAAAGAATAAGATTTAGAAACTTCAGTATTTCAGGGGCCTACGGTTCGTAATCGAGCATGTTGTGTTTTAAGGTTTAGCTATTTCACTAGTTTTGTTTGTGTGGAAAGTTTAGGGTTAAAATGGCATGAATCCTTATCTAAAATGACTGACTTTGATATAATATTTATAGACCTTGATTATGTGATAAGAGTTTTGGCTAATTTCAGCTATGGGAGTTCACTATGAGTCAGCAGCCAACTTTTCCTCCTAAGATTTCGGTACCCGAGCGATTTCAGATGATAATTTCTCTAAGTAGTAACCATTCTGCCACATTTTTACTATGTTTTTTTGATAGCGCATGAAACACGCTACAATACTAATACATAATATTTTAGAATTTCAGGGGCCGTCAGGTCGCAGTATTGAAGGAAATTTGAACTTGGCTTAAAATTTTTTTGTAAATTTTTCATGAACTCATTTGAGGGTTAAGCAATCGTTTTGCCACATTCTAACTATACTTTTTAGATAGACTAGGTATCATTCTATAGAGTTCATCCTAAAAACTTCAGTATTTCAGGGGCCTACGGGTCGTAATCGAGCATGTTGTGTTTTAAGGTTTAGCTATTTCACTAGTTTTGTTTGTGTGGAAAGTTTAGGGTTAAAATGGCATGAATCCTTATCTAAAATGACTGACTTTATATAATATTTATAGACCTTGATTATGTGATAAGAGTTTTGGCTAATTATAGCTATGGGGGTTCACAATGAGTCAGCAGCCAACTTTTCCTCCTAAGATTTCGGTACCCGAGCTATTTCAGATGATAATTTCTCTAAGTAGTAACCATTCTGCCACATTTTTATTATGTTTTTTTGATAGCGCATGAAACACGCTACAATACTAATACATAACATTTCAGAATTTCGGGGGCCGTCAGGTCGCAGTATTGAAGGAAATTTAAACTTGGCTAAAAAAATTTTTGTAAATTTTTTATGAACTCATTTGAGGATTAAGCAATCGTTTTGCCACATTCTGACTATACTTTTTAGATAGACTAGGTATCATTTTATAGAAAACAACCTAAAAACTTCAGTATTTTAGGGGCCTACGGGTCGTAATCGAGCATGTTGTGTTTTAAGTTTTAGCTATTTCACTAGTTTTGTTTGTGTGGAAAGTTTAGGGTTAAAGTGGCATGAATCCTTATCTAAAATGACTCACTTCGATAGCATATTTATAGACCTTGATTATGTGATAAGAGTTTTGGCTAATTTCAGCTATGGGGGTTCACAATGAGTCAGCAGCCAACTTTTCCTCCTAAGATTTCGGTACCCGAGCGATTTCAGATGATAATTTCTCTAAGTACTAATCATTCTGCCACATTTTTACTATGTTTTTTTGATAGCGCATGAAATATGCTACAATATTAATATATAACATTTCAGAATTTCAGGGGCCGTCAGGTTGCAGTATTGAAGGAAATTTGAACTTGGCGAAAATTTTTTTTGGATATTTTTCATGAACCCATTTGAGGGTTAAGCAATCGTTCTGCCACATTCTGACTATACTTTTTAGATAGAGCAGGTATTATTTCAAAGAATAAGATCTAGAAACTTCAGTATTTCAGGGGCCTACGGGTCGTAATCGAGCATGTTGTGTTTTAAGGTTTAGCTATTTCACTAGTTTTGTTTGTGTGGAAAGTTTAGGGTTAAAATGGCATGAATCCTTATCTAAAATGACTGACTTTGATATAATGTTTATAGACCTTGATTATGTGATAAGAGTTTTGGCTAATTTCAGCTATGGGGGTTCACAATGAGTCAGCACTCAGCAGCCAACTTTTCCTCCTAAGATTTCGGTACCCGAGCGATTTCAGATGATAATTTCTCTAAGTAGTAACCATTCTGCCACATTTTTACTATGTTTTTTTGATAGCGCATGAAACACGCTACAATACTAATACATAATATTTTAGAATTTCAGGGGCCGTCAGGTCGCAGTATTGAAGGAAATTTGAACTTGGCTTAAAAAAAATTTGTAAATTTTTCATGAACTCATTTGAGGGTTAAGCAATCGTTTTGCCACATTCTGACTATACTTTTTAGATAGACTAGGTATCATTTTATAGAATACAACCTAAAAACTTCAGTATTTCAGGGGCCTACGGGTCGTAATCGAGCATGTTGTGTTTTAAGGTTTAGCCATTTCACTAGTTTTGTTTGTGTGGATAGTTTTGGGTTAAAACGGCGTGAATCCTTATCTGAAATGACTCACTTCGATAGAATATTTATAGACCTTGATTATGTGATAAGATTTATGGCTAATTTCAGCTATGGGAGTTCACAATGAGTCAGCAGCCAACTTTTCCTCCTAAGATTTCGGTACCCGAGCGATTACAGATGATAATTTTTCTAAGTAGAAATCATTCTGCCACATTTTTACTATGTTTTTTTGATAGCGCATGAAACACGCTACAATACTAATATATAATATTTCAGAGTTTCAGGGGCCGTCAGGTCGCATTATTGAAGGAAACGTGTGCTAGGCGAAAAAAGTGCGCCTGGGTTTATATATTTTTTTGGTTTATTTTTGAGCTTTATCAAGTTTTGAGTATCGAGCTTCACCATTTTGCTTTAGTTCTTTGAAGCATAAGCACAAGATTAATTGATGTATGCAAATCGTACAAAAAAACCATTTTCATTTGGTCGGATAATATGGCAGAAACTTTTGGCTGCCAACTTCACACCGGTTCGGGAACCCTCGTGGCTCGCACGCGTTACGACGTCACATAAAATGATAAACACTGGAATAAATGGCTGCTCTTAATCCTCGAGACGAGAATTTAAAATGGCTGTCACAATAATGAACGTAATGTAAAGCCGGCGCTCTCTGTTCCGGAGGCTAAGATCCTGCGCACACGACCGACACACGGACATACCGCTGTGATCGTAGAACAGTGACGGTTTGGCACTAATTTTATGGTATACTAGCAGTAGCGAGGTTTCACGTCGTTTCCGATATTTTCCCATGATAAAAACAAATCTGTGTGGTGTTCCAAATTTTAAACCGATCCATTTGCCATTTGCATAGAAATATGCAAACTTACACTAATGTTATTAGTAGAAAGTAGGAAGAGTTGTAAATTTCAAACATAATATGCATTAATAACTTAAAATGTTGCGATTATCTATAAAATTTAATAAAAACAGAAGTAAAACTAAGGCCAGTTATAATTAAATGGTCTGTTTCAGAAATAAATACATGTATAAACTAATTCCCTTTTGAACAAAAAACAAAATTTTAATCGGTTTATCAGTTTGGAAGCTACGCAGATGCAGCATACATACATAGATAGATAGATAGATAGATAGATTAAACTCTTAATTGCACTTTAACTAAAGAAATAATAAACAAAAGTCACTTATAACAAAACAAAATAAAGTAGCGATTGGCAACCTTATTACTAAAAGCGATCTCTTCCAGGCAAGCATAGGATGGAATGAGAGATTTGAAACATTTGAAACATAGATACACATAGCCATTTAAGTCAAACTTATAACAACCCGCTATGCGCATTGGAGGTTGAAAATACCTACAATTGAATTGAATGAATAAAGAATAGAATGGAATTGATTTTTTAGATGAAATTAAAATGATGTCATACTAAGATTTGGTGACCATGTTTGTGAAAACACTATATTTTAGTGATTTGACTGATTTTATTAACATAATAATTAAAGTTATAAAATACTAGCAGCGCCCCGCGGTGTTACCCGTGAAGTTCCCGTTCCCGTGGTTTTTCCGGAATAAAAAGTAGCCTATGTGTTCTTCCAGACTAAAATCTATCTGTGTTCCAAATTTCAGCTTGATCCGTTCATACGTTAGGACGTGATTGAGCAACTAACATCCAAATATCCAAACATCCATACATCGACATTTATAATATAAGTAGGATAGTACTACTTTACTTTATGAGTATTTTTTATAGTAGGAAGACTTTCACAATTACACTACATTTTGTTTCATGCATTCTAGCCCACGTTCGTTTTTTCACGTTACAATTTCTAATAATAAATCTAAAATCTTTAGCAATACTCTGTAAATGAGTCCTTGCTCAGCAGAAAAAAAATCTTGAAACGTAGAAATGCATTTAACATTGTACTCTACCGCCGTATCATTAGCACATCAGTTAGCATGTCTGTCGTCTGCGCTGTCCGTTATCACAGGGAGCTTATCCGTTGAAGTACGCTCCCCGGAAACGCGAGGCTATCCATCATAACACCGAGATGGTTCTCCGGGGGAAGATCCTGTCGATGCAAAGTGAATGTTATGCTAAGTTATAAACGGACGGCCTAAGTCACTTGATACATTGTTTTCAGGCTCAGAGCGGATGGCATTACGGACCGTCCTAAGCCGTTGTTTTCACGCCATGGGGTGTGGGTTGAAGGTTTGTATTCCTGTACGTCGAGTATACCTCTGAGTATAATGCCTCGAATTCACAGAATGTGTCAGCTGCTTTTTTGTCCCATAAAAATAATGATAAAAAAATAGAAAATAGGTAGGTAGAAGGTATCTAGTTTTCCTCACGTTGACTGCAAACCTCTGAGTTTTAATAACGCTTCATTGTTGACTAACTTTT
Source organism: Ectropis crepuscularia (assembly GCA_963693475.1). NCBI lineage: Eukaryota > Metazoa > Arthropoda > Insecta > Lepidoptera > Geometridae > Ectropis > Ectropis crepuscularia. Next base: position 31,631,167 of record OY856341.1, read on the forward strand.
TCTGTTTCTTTTAAATTGCGGTTTTAGAAAAGAACTACGTAAAATGAGCAATTAAATTCCAAGTAACAAGTTTCCACTTCTATCGACAGACATTGACTGGCAATTTTTGAAGTGAAAACTTTTTCTGGCGCTCCACAGACAGATTTTTCGTGGGCTGTGAATTGAATCTACCGTCACGCTTGGGAATGATAAAAAATCATCGGGTATACTCATGACTTATTGGCGATTGGCGATCTAGAAACACGTACCTAAGCATTTCCCACTGGCTGATGAAATACTAACGCATTTCAAAATTGCCATGCTCATGGCTACGCCCTCCGGTTTCACCCGCGTAGTTTCCAAAGATAGCTATCAAATTTGGAGTTATAAGTTTTCACTTCTATCGGCAGTTCCTATGACAGCTAGTTTTTTTTCTAAGAGTGAATGTTTCTTTATCTCCCTTGGACACTTTTGGCAGGAAAAAATATCATGCCTTACTGACATGCTAATACAGTGGCGTAGAGGCGAAGTATCAGCCTGAAATCCCAGCAGTGCAAACACAATCTAGGCTGCTAATGCTATAAGTTGGTGACATAGTTTTTTTCCCAAAATAGGGAAAGAAACAAAACAAATCTAGGAAATATGAAGGCCTGGGTTAGAAATAGGTGGCGTAACGAGTAAAGTTCCGCTTTGATCCCGTCTTGATTATTAGTTGTGTGAAGTTGCTACTCCGAGCCCAAACCTTTCCATGTGTGTCTAATGGATGTTTATAGAGAAAGTGGCTTAACGGCTTAGTTGGTAGTACGTCTGCTAGCAGATCTGGGGTCTGGGGTTTGATTCCCATCCATTGCAAACATTTGTGTGACTAGGACAAACATTTGTTCTGTTTCAGGGTGTTTGATATAAGTATACTTACCTATTACATCTGCGTTCTATCACAGTCTATAAAATCATAGTAGTAGTATTTCTTTACACTGTGGTGCTATTTCTCATGCAAGTTTTGCTTAGTTTGAGGTCAGATAGTGTTGTTTGAGAAATCTCTACAGATAGTTCAACTCATCTGTGCGCGTGCGCTTGTAATTATACAACTTTCATTTGTGTGGCAGTGGCGCGGCAGTCGTCGTCCGAGCAAAACGTGACGAGCATACAAAGTAACTGTATATGTACAAGGTTACCCACACATAGGCCCACGCGCATGGATGAGTTGAACTATCTGTACAAATATGTAATATGTATCTATTGGGAAAATTAGTGACGATGGTCAAAAACAATTCTATAAACCCGCTAGTTACGTGTTATGGCTTTCCTTGTAACAGTCTTCCTATAGCATAACTTCATAACATTTACATAAGTTACCTGTTTACTTGGTTGCCTGGAAGAGATCGATTTTAGCGATAGGCTTGCCTTTTTCTTTACATTTTAAAAATGTATCTTTAGTTAGTTTTAGGTGCAATAAAGAGTTTATCCATCTAATAGAGAGTTTAAAAAATAAATACTCTTCCATTAAAACAATAACTTGTACTTGTATGTTGTTTGTTTGTGAACTCCCGCCTTCCTTAATTTTTTTAATCCCTTTCTATACCACGGTTGCCTGGAAGAGATAAGCGATATCGCTTTTGGCGATAAGGTCGCCAATTGTTTCAAAATTTTTAGGTTATGTTTTCTTTTGAAGTGAAAACTTCTTTAGGCGCACCTAAACAGAATTTTCGTGGGTGTAAATTGAATTCTAGCGTCACGCTCGGGTATGATAAGAAATCTACGGGTAAACTCGGGACCATCGCCATTGGCCATCTAGAAATGCGTCAGCCAATGGGAAATGCTGAAAGGGCATCATGGCATGACCATCTAGAAATGCGTAAGCCAATGGGAAATGCTGATGCATTTCTAGATGGTCATGCCATGATGAAGAGGCCACGCCCTCCGGTTACACCCATGTAGTTTCCAAAGCTATGAAATTCTGAGTTATAAGTGTTCACTTATATCGGCAGTTCCTATGACTGCCAATTTGTTTTTCATTTAAGTTTTGTCAATGTCATGTACATGTTGCAATTGAATAAATGATTATGATTATGATAATTAATTTAGTGCAAAAAAGAGTTTATCTATCTATCTAACTTGGTAAAAGGCTCTGTCTCTATAATTGGTATATTATGGAATAACAAAGTCAACGGGAGAAAATTCCAACCAAAGGTCAAGAGAGTTCAACAAAAACACTTGAGCACACCATAGCTCCTCACTAGAAACTTATTTCATCAATATCCGACATAATGAAGGCTATCACAGGCTATTTCTACGATTAATGAAATCATCTGACAATAACTAATAGCAATGGTCGATGGTGATATAACTATGACGAAAGTTGACTGCAGTGACTTAGTTCCCTTTAAAGATTGGATTTAAAGACATTTTAAAAGTAAACTGTAGCGAAGTTTCAAGCGTGTATTTCCGGTCCTGTTATTTTCCCGGGATAAAAAATAGTAGGTATGTTTTTACACTAACTATTGATTATATATAAAACTAGCGGCCCGCTCCGGCTTCGCTCGAATAATAACCTAGATATCAACTGCAGCGCCATCTGCCGTAGCCTATGTTACTCGGGAATAATGTAGCTTTCCAAAGGTGAAAAAATTTTTGAAATCGGTCCAGTAGTTTCGGAGCCTATTCATTACAAACAAACAAACAAACAAACAAATATTTCCTCTTTATAATTATATATAAAATATACAGATATTTACATACCTATGTTTATTTATAAGGTTCTCGAGTGGCGACCACGAACCAGTAGACGCAGTGTTGGACGGCCTCCCACTAGATGGGCAGATGATCACAAAGGTTGCTGGAAACCGCTGGTTGCAGGTTGCGCAGAACCGTTTTTTTACAATTTACGCATGCACATGTACACACGTTAAACTTGTAACAACACGTTGTATTTGGTTTGGACCCAAAAAAAAGCCGACAAAATAAATACTTATCTAGAACTAACTCCATAAGAAATAGGCAAATATGATAGTATAACTTGAACTACAATGGCGTGACATCCCGGCAATTTTGGAGTTCAAATTACATTGGCAAGGACACGGTGGAAGATAGAAACTCAAACCGGTAGTTTTCCTACAACATCGAGTCACGTCCTAAGATTTCAGACACGTATTCATTCCCAACAGGCCACCTGTCTTCTTCAAAAGGAAACTTAGTAATGCATCAAACAAATAGGAGGAAATTTATTTGGCTAACCGTACAAGCACTGCTACTCAGCGTGGTAATGACGCTAGCACGCTGGGCACGCTGTCGACTGGTTGTGGATTTTATCATCTTGATTTTCTTCAGATTTTCATGGGTGTACGGATTTATAAAATGTGTTTTTTTTATTATTTAATTTAAACACTCCACAGACTCCGGGGTCCGTGACTTTTGTCATTACTATAACCTTTTTTTATTTACATAGTTCTTGGATTAGGAGAAGAAAAAAAATGTGTTTATTGTAAGTAGTTAGGTAGGCAGTATAATAATATAGTTCTCACTAGCAACATTCTGCAGTTATACCCGCGCTGTTCCCGTTCCCGTTGTTCTTTTCGAGTAAAAAGGTAGCCTATGTGTTCATCTAAAATATAATCTAACTGTTAATTCAAACCAGTAAGATTTGACAAATGATAGAGACGAATGGAGGAAACGTGCATGTTAATTTATTATTTATTTATTTAATCATCAATTCATTACCTGTCGCACTTATAGACAGATTGTGTCGACCCCACATAGAGCGGGATTAGTGAATCATTAATACATTAAATCATCATCATGACGTTTTCTTTGCTGTCAGTATAGTAGCACGCGTCGTTAAAAATGCACTCTCATATTTTTTTCATTAACAGGAGTATGGTTTCAAAAAGATGTATTCAATAATGTATTATTTTAGTACTTTAATAAAATCTCGGGCGCTGTCTTCGATAGTTACAAAACTCTATCCTGAACACTGATTGAAAATATTAATTACTTTCCCTTTTGATCGGCGCCCGCCAAGCGCGGACCATTTGTCAACGCGTCTCGCCCAGTCGCTCTCTAGCCGAGTGTAACTACCTCTTCTACAGCTGGGATTTGGCGGTTACAGGGTCATGCTTCGATACAAGCGAAGACTTCAGTCGAGTATTGAGATATTGAGATATTTTATGTTATTAAGTTACGAGTAAAGGTTCTCGAATGGCGACCACGAAACGCCTGACGCAGTGTTGGACGGCCCCCACACGATGGACCGATGATATTGTCTCGGTCGCGGGAAGTCGGTGGATGGAGGCGGCACAAGACCGGTCATTGTGGAAATCATTGGGGGAGGCCTATGTCTAGCAGTGGACGTCTGCAGGCTGCAGATGATGATGATGATATGAATTTATGTACATGTGTAACAGAAGTACATTTATTTTCAGCTATACAGGTGATGTATTGTGCAATATTAGTACTTCTTAGACTAAAGTTATATATCAATTTCACTTCTATTGGCAGTCCCTATGACTGTTTGTCGTCTGATAGTAGCTCCTGAAATTGGCTATGCCGTCTCGATCTATCATATTTATAGGAATTGTTTAATTAAGGCGAGAAAATCATTGTCAAATTTAGTAATTGAATAACAGATGAATAATTTTAGACCTCAGCTCACACTAATTAGTCTAAAACAGCTTCAACTGACGTCCCAGCCTATCCCACAGTTTACACCGACTGAGTTACTTCAAAGTACTGCTAATACATATTTCCAGGTCAACTGACTTACTGTTTTGCTGAAATGTATATTTAGCTTTTACAGAAATTGTGTAATAACCATAATAGGTACAGTTTGAGCAACGAGTTTACATCGCTACCAAAAGTATCAGTCAAGTTACGGATGGTGTATATTCGGGAGAACGGCGACTGCTGATTCGGAGCTCCCAGGTTCCTATCCCACGCGCACTACTGTCTTTTCTAAGTCAGGTGCGTAATGCCGGTAACATAAACAGGTGAAGGAAAACATCGTGAGTAAACCAACATGTACCTAGAATCTTTTGAGATCATGTGTCATCCCCCAACCCGCAACCCAGTATGGTGGATTGAGACTAGACCAGAGCTACAATGCACAGCGGTGAACGCGTTCACTCTCCTTGAAAAAGGCCGCCGGATGCGAACTGAATTTTAAGTCTGACTGGACTGACTATATATAGCACACGTGAGATATCCGTGTATTAATTTTATTATTGTAATATACTACAGGGCCACTTAATATTATAAATTAAATATTAAGTGGCTATAGACCACTTTAAACAAAAATATATTTCTAAGGGTTGAAATAGGGGATGAAAGTTTTATGGAAGTGTCGTCATTATTAAGCTTTAAACTTGAATTTTATCTTTTAGTTTTTGATTATCTTGTAGCTTGTAACTAAACATGCAAATAAATATGCTATTCAAATGTAAAAATTTTGCTCGCTAATGTTTTAAATCCCTACAAACCTATAGATATACCTACTAGGTAGGTAAACTGCAGGTTATACATGTTGCACTTTGGCTTTGTGGCCCCTGGTGTCAGTAGCAGGAATATGAATTCATTATTATTAAAATTTTCAATAAACTGTGAAGAACAATATTACTAGCAGAACTAGAACAGTACTAGCAGCACCCTGCGGTATTACCCGCGTAGTCCCCGTTTTAATCATTGTTCCGTGATGAAAAGTAGTCAATGTGTTATTCCAGACTATAATCTAACATTGTTTTAAATTTCTACCCGATCCATTCAGGCATTCCAACGCAATTGAACACCAAACCAGTGCATCATCACTTGCTCAAGGTCGCGCGGTTTAGCCTACAGCTAGACCGTTCCTCCCAGGGAACAAGTGCCAGTCGGTTGTCGGACGTACGGCTGAGCGCTCGCGCAACACGTTACCCGCGCATATTGTTATTAGATAAATATGTGGACAACCCTCCGCGCGAGACAGGGACAGAATTACGCGTTAGAAAGAGCGCAAATGTTTATTTGAAAATCGCGATAGGTATTGCGAGCTGAATTGAATTTGGTTGTGTCCCAGCAAGAGTCGCTATTTATAAAATGGTTTTCGGTAAGTGAGGCTTCTGTACTTGTACTAATATTTATTCTGTGACCAAACATCCGAACTTTCGCATCTGTAATATTAAATAGGACAATAGGATGAATGTGAAAAACATTTATAGTAACAATGTAAAGTCACAATTCATAACTGCTTGTTTATAAATTGCGTCCTGTTTTAGCTCTCCGCGCGAGGGACGGGTCAGTTCATTGTTTCGTCCCGAAAGTTGCGAGGTCCGTTCAAGTTGTAACACGGTCGCGAGTCTGCTGTTCGTCGGAAACAATGTGTTAAGTATTTTTTACTCACATTAAACTAGTCGCCCGCTCCGTGTTTACGAAGTTATATTTTTATTAATACAAAAACTAGGAATAATTCCTGCAACAAGCATTTTTTAAATTGATTTAAAAGTTTTGAACATCGCTGCAAAGTTACTAATTTATCGGTTTTTTGTTGGATGCATATAGGAGAGTGTGCAGGTGATCTGCATGATCTGATACCACGTTGTAACTTTTTCCTATCAAACTGCTTGTAACTTGAAAAATCGACATCGGATCATGATTGATTGATTGATTTTGAACTCGAACGAAGAGGTTTGACTCCATATTTGTGATAAGAACTAGGCTGTTTATTTATTTCCCTCTTCTTCTGATTATCCAAGATGTAAAAATAAATAAGATTTGAAATGACAAAAGTCACGGACCCCGGAGTCTGTGGAGTAGCAATTTTGAATAAAAAAAAAAAAAAAAAAGAACTAGGCTGTGAGTTGCATTGCCACAGGTGTTTCCTGATAGTTAAAATCTTGGTATCTTGCGATTGAGTGTGAATTAAATTCTTTTAGGTAAGCACGCTACGTTGTAGTAGAGCGCTGCGCTTCGTCGCTTAACATCAGGTGCGACACCGGTAAAGTGTAAAGCTATCATTGTAAAACAATAATTACGTAAGCTTGTTTTATAATTTTAAATGTCGGTCATTTAAACTAACAGATCTGCTCCTGTATGGAGTACTGTTCGCACCTTTGTGATGGATCGGTCAAGTGTCGGCTGGAAGCTCTGGAATCGACCGAGAGACGTGCCAAAAGGCTCATAGGCAACGACACTCTTGTGCGAAAAAGGCTTCAAAGTCTTGAACATCGCCGAAAAGTTGCTAGCCTTTTGGTTTTTTATCGGATGCACTTCGGAGAGTGTGCAACTGATTTACATGATCTAACATCACCTTGCCCTTTTTACCCGACTGCGCGACGCAAAGGAGTGGTAATGTGTTTAACAGTCTATGTATGTATGTATGTATGTTTGTATGTTCCTTTGAGGCACTATACAGACCAAACGCCTGGGCCGATTTTTATGATTCACACGTCAACCGATTCCTCTTAATCTGGAGAGTGACACTAAAGACATGACATTAGTGTAAGTCCAATATGGCGGCTTCAGGACGCCATATTGTTCAAATAAAAAAAATTAAAATCACCAAAATATGTCAAGAGGGGTATCGTTGAATAGGTATTTCAAAATAATGTTTAGCTTTCTCTCAATGTTTTTCGATTCGACTGACCGTTTAGGATGTATATTGATTTAAAGTTGAGTAACAACCATTCTCACATTTATAGGTTTTTAGGTAGCAGAAAACTTCGTATAACTAACTGTACGTGTGAATGTGGATGGACATTATATACTAATGTATCTAGTAGGCATCGATATAAATCAACAGATGTGCCCTCAGCACCTTGAAATTGGTAATAAACTGCGTCTCTGTATGTATCGTAAGTGGTTTACAAACAACCAATCTACTTGACCCCTATAATCGCTAGCGGCGAGATTTGCTGTGGTTCTACTTATTTTGGTTGTTGACACCGAATAATGATAGGTAAAAACGTCTGGCGTCCACCGCGTCCTGCAACCGACTAGAACGGAAAGAGTGAGCTCACTCTTCCCAACGTTGACATGATTGCGTGCGCCGTGAAGTTTGGGATGGGGCCCATCTTGCGTTCTACGATCTATGCTAGTAGGTATATTGGACTACCTTTTTTTCGTACGTGCAGGAAATGTATTTACGCAAACCCTACTGCCCCGCCCGGGAGACACAGCCAGGTTATGTTAGACTCTATATCATGTATGGATATGGTGTATCTACTAATAAACCTCTATGGGGTTTCAACTCTGCCGCTGATAGTGGGACCACGGAACCGCTCTCGGATTGCTCCGCCTCGGTCGCCCATCTCCAACTTCAAACGATTTAGTAGGTACTCAACGTCAATCGAAAACCTATACTAACACAAAACTATAAATATGAATTACATGCAGTAGAAAATCCTACATATTATATCAGTAGAAACAAAGACATTTGGTCAACAACCAAAAGATGCATATTATTATGTTGAGCATATTAACATTCACAACATTGTTCATAACTAAAAAGTATAAAAATAAAAATATCATTTAAAAACTCAAAAACCCGACTGCGTAAAAAGTGAACTAAAAAAGTTTTTTTTAGTATGCGAGAACGTAGTTTGCTACGTTCTCGCATACTAAAAAAAACTGAAAAGAATAAAACAAGCATTTAGATTTCTGGTGGTCTAGAATTCTATAATATGTTATTGTATTAATACTATTGAAATATATACAATATTTTCTAATAAAAGAACATTACAACTACTGAACAGTCGGGATCCATTGAACAATTACATTGTATGTCGAATAATAATGGATCCCGACTCTTTAGTTGTAATGTTCTTTTATTAGAAAATATGGTATATATTTCAATAGTATTAATACAATAACATATTATAGAATTCTAGACCACCAGAAATCTAAATGCTTGTTTTATTCTTTTCAGTTTTTTTTAGTATGCGAGAACGTAGTTTGGTTCACTTTTTACGCAGTCGGGTTTTTGAGTTTTTAAATTATATATTTTTTTTCTATCGGAATGCTCGTAGCTCGAAAACGCGACATCGTTTCTTGGTTGATGTTCCAAAGACACGAAAAAAGAGGTTTGACTCTACTTTTGTGATAAGAACGTCTAGGCTTTGGAATGCGTTGCCTGAGTAGGTTTTCCCTGTTGGTTACCTTTGTGTCTTCAAATCGAGAGTGAATCGGTTTCTTCTAGGTAAACACGCTCCATCGTAGACTACATCAGGCGAGATGGCGTTCAAGTGTAAACCTATAAAACTTTTAAAAAAAAGCTAAGCAAAAATCGTAGTGATAGTACTCCTTGCAGAGTTCCTCTGGGGAAGATTTAGCCGGCCCATCTAAACAGTACTCCATACAAGATCAAATCTGTACTTGGTGTAAAATTTACAACTCTTCAGGACGTGCTCTATTTTTGTACTTTTGAGATAATACTTTTGATAGCTAATAACTTTATGAAAGACTCAAAGTTGAGCGCAGATAGGCATTAAATTGATGCGCGTCGCACGAGAGCCCAATATAGTCAGTTGCCGGAAAATACGTTCCTCAAGTAGGAGTCAATTGAAATTTATTCCTTTTCTCTGAAATTGTTGTGACGATTGACTACGGATAATTAAGGTATCATTGTACAAAACGGCACGCATTTGAGAATACTTGCTCTGGTACTGTGACGTTCGCGATTGTGGTTTAACTATAGTGTTCATGATGCCATTTTATTGAGCCACGAAGCCATTTTAGACACTTTAATTTTCGTAACAGAGGTCGCTAAGGTTATATTAAAATCTTTTAATGCAGAATCAACTTGTAGCAGTGTAGTACTGTTTGAGCCCTTATAACTTCATCATCATCATCATCATCAGCCGCAAGACGAACATTGGCCTCCCCCCCTAAATTTCCACAACGAACGGTCCTGCGCAACCTGCAACCAGTGGTTTCCAGCGACTTATGTGAGGTCATCTGTCCATCTAGTGGGAGGCCGTCCAACACTGCCTTTAACCTCCTTCTCAGTCCTTATAACTTATTTATGGAGAAAGCTACAAACATCAATTTACGGCAATAACAAAAACATAGTATATTTTATTTAATAAAGACACAAAACCTTTAATTTCATTCTCGATTTCTCAGCAATGGCAGGCCGCAACCACAGCCGTTTCCCGAACACGACGCCCTTTACTCTTCATTACAACCCTCCGAGGAATTTTCCCATCCAAATACGTAAACAAAACAATAATTTCATATATAATAACATCTGAATTTATCGCCTGTAAATCGGAAACTAGATAATAACAGATGGGTAACTTGGTAATGGATGAATGGATGAACTTGGATGGTAACTTGGTAACTTGGGGAAGTACCACACCTTTGCCAGTTATTCTACCGCCAAGCAGCAATGTGCAAACATTACTGTGTTCTGGTTTGAAGAGCAGTGTTTCCAGAGAAATTACAGGGCTTAGAGATACAATATCTTAGATCTCTGGGTGACGAGCGCAGTGTAGTGCAAGTTAATGATTTGGTTTCTTCATGTTCCAATAGCTGCATGTCACTGTGTTGTTATGTGGCAGGCATGTTGCTTACTATCAGGGACGTGTCCTGCTCGTCTCGTCACTCCATACTATTAAAAAAATCCTTTATACGGTTATGGAAAAGCAAGAGATGATTGAAAAATGTAAATGGTAAAAGAACCATAGGATATCAACAAAAAAGACCCGAAGACGAAAAGTATTGCTGGCCCAAATTGGATGTGAATCGCAAAAAATAGAAAGATCTGGAACGTTCTAGAGGAGGCCTTTATCGAAGCACAAGCAGTGGATAAAAATAATACACCAATAATGGTCTGTATAATTGACCATTGATACCTCCAGCATAATAAAACTAATAATGTAATAGTCTGTAACAGTAAGAAAACAAATTGTAAACTTATTGTATTTATAGTGGTATGCTGGTATGCTCTTTGATGAGCCCGCTTGGGGAAGTGCCACCACTTTTGCCAGTTGTTCAAAAATGCAGAGTACAGAAATAAACTCCATCTCTAGATTTTCAGGCAGTTCCTGACTTCTCACGCACAAATACCAACGTAGCGTTGTTCTCTTACAAGCAGAAATATTGGCATTCGCTTACCATGTCTTGTAGATCCTATCTATTATAAATACTAGGCCTAATTTCACCATTGCTGAGAAAAAAGTATCTCTTTCCTCCTTCCAGATAGCCCGTACGGCTTTAAACGACCAGTCTTCAACATTTGTATAGAGTGTTTGCAGTTTATCACGGTACCTTCGCCAAGGTTGGCCCGGAGGTCGTTTCGATATTGGACCTTAATCTGTGACGTTGCTAAATTTTGTTACAAAATATTTTTGTGAACGCTAAATTATATACACAAAAACTAAATAGTATGTCAATATTGTACTTATCCCGGGTCGAACCTGGACCCTATTGGCACAGGACCAAGAAAGATGGCATGACAAAAAAGAGTTCTTTACCCAGCAGGGAGATATAGAAGGATTAGATAATGATGATGTACAAAAAAAAAATGATATTGTTCATTTAATAAAAGTTGAATTAAAAAAAAAAAGGGTTGCGCAACAGCACCAACTCGCCTAATGTTAAGCGATGATATAGACTACGATGGAGCTTACCTAGAAGAAGCCGACTCACTCTCAACTTGAAATCACAAAGATTGTCTCCATTCGTTACTTCCCTATTCTGCGCAAGTTACGAGCGCATGTATGGTAAACGTCCATATCTATTGATGGCCTGTAAACAGCCGTAAATAGCTGAAGTGTTATCAAACTATTGTTAGCAATAGAATACGAGTATTACTCGCGTTTGCAGTAATTCTCGAACAATTACGTCTTCGCAATTAACGGGCCGATTGTTGTTTAAACAATCAATTCTAGATGAATTGTTCTCAGATCTCCTAAGGACTTGATTCAACGCTAATTAGATTGATAACACGTAGTGAAATCACTAAGTTTGAGTTTGTATCCTGTAGAACTGTTAACTGTAGGTACTGTTACCTACCATTTTGCATAATCATAAGCGGTATATCAAATGTTTTCACAGCTAGGAATCTCCTTTTCTCACGCACAGAGATAGAGAGTCAAGGCTGCAAGCGTGGCAATGCTGCCAGCATGCTATTCGAGGGCTTTTTTCAAGGTCTTGCGTCAGCTGCCTACTCTGAGACCCAGTAGTGGCAACGCTTAGTGGATTGCTTAATGCTTATGCTACTTCCAATCACCATTCATCATTATTTAGGTACAGCGCGCTCCTTAAATCTTTATAAAGGCGTTACAAAATGGTCGTATGTTTTAATGATAAGCAGGCGTTATAAAATTTCGTTACTATAATCTTTATGACGCGTTGTGAAATATTCATAACGATGTGTAATTCGATGCACACTTATTCACAGTTCCGATGATAAAACACTTTTTTTAGCTTGTAATACTCGGTTTTTTATCACGATGGATCCCCAATTAAAGATTTTGCTTATTTGTTTTGCTTGTTTTACATTTAAATTCACAGAAAACGACACCATTTAAATACCGTTGAAATAACGGGAATGGGAACGACAAGTCTAAAAACGGCAGACAGACTAGCTGTAGTCTTTTATAATAAATGTGACTGGCTTAGTAGGTACCTAAACCAGGACGTCTACTCTATTTCTACGAAAACGTAATTTCGAAAAAAAACTCGCGACTTTCCTACTCTCGTTCTACTTCGTTTCGTCCGATACAACATTGTTTGACATTTAAAAAAATGTTCTAAGCATACTCTAATTAGAGTAGGCTTAGAAAATTTAAACGGACAAAACGACGGATCAAAGTAAAATCGGAGTTGGAAAGTCGCGAGTTTATTTCGAAATTATGATTTCGTAGAAGGAGAGTAGACGTCCTGCCCACAGAGTTGTAGTTCGTAGAATCACACCCAGGACAAACCTTTATCTGATAAATACAAACATTTGTACTGTATCTGAATGTTTATATTTATTATTAGCAACGCTCCGCCATTTTACCCACGTAGCTCTCGTTCCTGATATTTTCCAGGGATACAAAGTAGGCTGTATTCTTCCAGACTATAATCTAACTGTGTTCCAAATTTGAATCTCATTCGTTCACACGTTACGACGTGATTAAGCAACAAACTTTACAATTTTTAATTTAAGTAGAAAGTAGAATAAGCACATTACAATTATTATATCCGTCATTTAACAACTCCTGTTGTACAAATATTGCATTTTTTTTAATAAAGAGTGGCGAGACGAGCAGGACATGTGCCTGATGGTAAGCAACATGCCTGCCACATAACAGCACAGTGACACTATCTATCAGCTATTGGAACATGAAGAGTTCAAATCATTACCTAGCATTGCACTGCGCTCGTCACCCAGAGATCTAAGATGTTATATCTCTATGCCCTGTAATTTCCCAGGACACATTCCCTTTCAAACCGGAACACAGTAATGTTTGCACTTTACTGCGTGGCGGTAGAATAACTGGCAAAGGTGTGGTACTTCCCCAGGCGGACTCTGTTAAGAGTTCTACCACTACGATAACATAGAGCTAGTTAGTATTATGTGAATAATGTGCAGTAAATAATATTTATTAAAAAAAAAAAAATACATACCTATCGAAATTGTTTCCTTATCATAAAACATGTATCACGTCGTGAATAGTTAGCTGAAATTACAAAAGTGCAGGAAAATGTAGGGTAAATGCAAACTTGAGTGTTCAGTAACTATTACCTGCTGAATAATAACCCTCAACCTGCATAGGTAACATGTGGTTACACAATGCGCCCATAATTGCAAATCCCACGCCCGTCAGAATGCCGGCATAAAATGAGTTTTACGAACATTGACGATACTTTGGACCATAATTTATGATGTATAGCATAAACAGCCCATATTGTGTTTCCATTGCTAAGGACCAGTCTTCTCCATAACTATATTGCTTATGGCTTTGCTATAACGTTCTCTATAACTTCAAGTGAAAAGAAAAGAGAGCGAAATATGAAAGCTAAGACAGTTTTTCTTAGGCGATAGCCCCCTCGCGGTTTTCTCTCACAGTGAGAAAGTCAAGTCCAGGACTCTGAGCGAGTGCGAATTGGCGAGTTACTAATGTTCTCTAAAGATGTCTTTCTTGGCGCCAATTTCTCCACGATGTTTTACTTCGCCATTGAAGCCAGTAGGAAGTAGTAAGAGATCTGCGTTTGGAAAAATACTCTAGAGGTCCAGATTGCAGATTGAATTCGAACCTACCTACACCTCACCACTATGAATCGGACGCCCTATTAAGCCACCAAAACGGCTTCAACTCAACTGAATTTCAAACTGAATTCATGATGACGGTATAATTTACAAATTTAAAGACAACAATTGACCTTGGCTTTGTGCAGAATTGCAGTAGGTAAGTTTTGAGGTCGAGATTTGTGTCTGAAAGGATTTTATGAGTAAAAAATGCTAATGAAACATCTTTATACAATTTTTTTTACAATTGACACCAAAGCTTACTGCACTTCTGCACAATCATAAGTCGAGATGACCGTTTGTATTTTACTAAAATATTGATTATCATGAATACCACCCCTGCCAAACTGAATCGTTCATATACCTATTAATCACATATCGAAAACACCGTCGTTCTTCAAACTTTTGCTCAAACCTCACGAGATCCCAATCAGGCATTGTAATGTTACAATTATGGTATAAATGTTTTTTCATAATCAAGTAGTCATCCACCCAGCACCAGCACCCCAGCACCACCAGCACCCCGCAACTTTACTCACGCTTTTCCCGTTCCTATTATTTTCCTGTAACAAAAAGTACCCTGTATGTTATTCCAACAATAAATTTCAACCTGATCCGTGCAGACGTTTTAACGTGATTGAGCAACAAACATTCAAATTTATAACATTACTAGAATTAATTTTCAAATTTCTTTGATAATTATCGGTAACATTAAGTTATAATTAGTCGACAGTAGAAGGCTCTGGTAATATTTAATGTTAAAACAACAAGCTTTAGGAAAGTATATTTACATAGCTCTATTTTACTAAAATTAAGCACTTGAAGAAGGCCGCACTCTGATTACTTCAAAACGAGGTCCAAAAATTTAAATTTAAATAAGCTACCACTTCAGAATACTAAGTGAAATTTCAGTCGCCACCAAGTTTATTAAATAACTTGTTTAAGTTATGTTTTCATAAGAACAAAACATAAATTTTCTTTATCCACACAAGAGTTTAATAAATGCAAATGAAGTAAGGAATGGGCTGGATCTTTTGGGTTCTCTGAATAGAGAGAAAAGGTGGCCATTACGTCCGCCTACGCTAAAACCGGGACTTTTTTGGATGTCTAAATGTTCCTGGCAAACTGATAAAAGTCCCATTTCTGAAAGAGAAAGTTTAAGGGGAGATAGGCTTATGACTTGTAATTGCTTTTACATAGATTTAGTTCCGACGCCTTTGTGATGGTGGTTTGTTTTAAGCCCAAGATGTGAAAATTGGTTTGTTACATGTTTGACGAAGTCATGTGCGTAATGCCGCTAACTTAAAACGGTGAAGGAAAACATCGTGAGGAAACCGACATGTACCTAGAATCTTTCGAAGTCATGTGTCATCCGCCAACCCGCACTGGGCCAGCGTGGTGGATTATGGCCTTAACTCTCTCCTTGAGAGAGAAGGCCCCGAGTCCCAGCAGTGGGAACGTTTAGTGGGCTGTTGATGATGTTGATGATGACATGTTTGACGAGATCTCTAAATGTATATACATAGAGTATACTTACGATACATCCTGCTATGCCATGCCATGACCATGATGAATCAAATTACATCGAGATATCCCTAAGAGCTCCACCATTTCAGCACGTTAAGTATCCCAAATTAATATTACCTACTAACTAGTCGAATACAGTCATCCTATTAATATTTTAATTTCGAATGATTGTATAGATATTTTTTTATTAACTCTCGTGGAAAATTAACTTTTATAAAATTTGGTAAATAGACATTTTTATCGGAAAACTATGGAAAAGAAAACTCCGTAGTAGAGCGGGCGCTGAGTAGAGTCGAGTGTGCACAATATGAGGATCAAACGCGGTGTACGGTTTTGGACTCAGAAAAGCATTTATGATTGTGGATGTTGCCAGGAGGTGCATTGGTCCATTTTTTTACACTTCACTTCCTTAGAATTCAAGTAAATGGACTGAACACATGAATACAAATGGTTATTGTTGGCTATCCCTAAGAGATGAATACACGACTATGAACTTTTTTGTAGACTTTTAAAGAGGTATGATAGTACATTGTTATTATCTATTCTATGACATTGTTTTGATTTATCTCATAGGGTTCAGGCAGCGTTTGCAATGTAAGCGCAAAAAATATTGTAAATAATTAATAAATTGTGTAAATTGATGATATCACATTAGGAAAACACTGCCCTTCAATCCAGAATACAGTAATGTTTGCACATTACTGCTTGGCGGTATAACAACTGGCAATGGTGTGGTACTTCCCCAGGCGGGCTCTGCAAAAAGTCCTACCACTACAAAAACCTACCCTGTATGGAGGGCGTTGCAATTTTGCGATCTGCGTGTAATGTTATTAGGACAGAAACATCTGGAGACTAGAGATACAAAACAAATATTTTTATTTATCACACAAACATTTATTTTGAGTGGCAATCGAAACCACGACCTTCTGCTCCGGGGGTAGAAAAGGGCTGTCTGATCGTCTATCTGTCTGTCTATTTGTTCCGGCTATCTCCGAAACGGCTAAACCGATTATGACGAGGCTTTCACTACTAGATAGCTGATGTCCTAAAGCATAGCTCAAGGAACATAAATAGGGTTACGCGAAATAAACAAAAACCCCTCACAACGCCCGTGCAACCGCGGGCACAGCTAGTCGTCAATAAAATAGATGACAGAACATTCTACACATAAAAACTAGTTGAACAAATCAATGTCCACGTGTCAACAAAGTGCAACCAACAATTAAATAGAAAAAAAAAACGTGTGAACAAAACCACTATTGTAATACAACGCAAAAATACATCAATTAACTCGTCGCCAATAACTAGCAGATAACGTTGTTAACTGTAATTACGAACTGAAGCAGAAAATTACAAAATGCTAATTTGAAGCCAATATAATAAAATATTTATATTTTAATGACTAACCAATGGCCAAATACATTTAACACAATCAAATTCGTGTGATATACCAGTGATGTGTAAAATTACGTCCAAATCCAATTAAAAACTTGATTACAGTAAACTGGTAGGGCTTACAGAGTCCGCCTGGTGAAGTACCACCACATTGCTAGTTCATCATCATCATAAACAGCCCACTAAAAGTTCCCACTGGTGGGACTCGGGGACTTCTCTCGCAAGAAGAGAGTTAAGGCCATAATCCACTAAGCTGGCCCAGTGCGGGTTGGTGGATAACACAGGACTTCGAAAGATTCTTGGTCCATGTCGGTTTCCTCGCGATGTTTTCCTTCACCGTTTTTAAGTTAGTGGCATGACGCACATGACTTCGCAAAGACAGTGGTGCGTGTGGAGTTTGAACCCAGGGTCTCCGGATCGGCAGGCGCCGTTCTCCCGACTATACCACCCGTAACTTTGCTAGTTATTCTGCTGTTAAACAGTAGTGTGCTAACATTACTGTGTTCCGGTTTGAAGGGCAATGCTTCCAGAGAAATCACTGGGCTAAAAGATAAAACACTTTACATCACCGAGTGACGAGCGCAGTGCGGTGTGCTAGGTATTGATTTGGACTCTTCATGTACGAATAGCTGCGTGGCACTGTGTTGTTATAGGCAGGAGAGTTGCTTAAAATGAGGCACATGTTCTGCTCGTCTTGTGTCGCCGTCGTCTATACTAGTGGTATAAAAAAAACTGTGTAGAAGAAATATTGCACATTTTTGCCTCAATGGTTGAAGGAATTGTTTTTTTTTATTGATATTAAGTAGTACGACTTAATATCGAAGATTGGTACGAGTACGCATTTCGTCTGATGTTATGCGACCGACGATACGGTATACTATAGAAAAATTTCAATCATTTTTTTATTCTCGGGCTGAAAAACGCCAAAAAACTACTGGTTTAGATAAATATCTACTTGCAAAAGAAATATCGCTTAAACCATGTTTTATTGAACACACTGAGTTATACATAAGTAATGAAGATAAACGAACCTTTTGATTCAGCAGAGTGGAAAAAATACTCAGACCCTTTCTGAATAGTACGATTACTGAAACTTAAATGGGTTTTATAAATAAATCTTTTGGTCAAACAATAAGGGTACGTAATTATTTTTCCATTATTCTGAAACCATTCATAAATATTGTTTTTCTACTTTTAAAAGTTTAGAAACGATCTTTTCAAACAACAATGTGCAAACATTACTGTGTTCCGGTTTGAAGGGCAATGTTTCCAGAGAAATTACAGGGCTTAGAGATATAACATCTTAGATCTCTGGGTGACGAGTGCAGTGCAGTGCTAGGTAATGATTTGGACTCTTCGTGTTCCAATAGCTGCGTGTCATTGTGCTGTTATGTGGCAGGCATGTTGTTTACCATCAGGCACATGTCCTGCATGTCTCGTCACGGTTTATTAAAAAAAAACTATTCGTATCTGCTAGAGAGTGTGCTACTGATCTGGCCTTTTTACCATCCGACTGCTGACATGCCGGAGCCGGCGTTTTCAAATAGTTATAATCTTGGTGTCTTCAAATCGAAAGTGAATCGTTTTCTTCTACGTTCTACGTTCCATCGTAGACCGCATCGTCGCTTAGCATCGGTTCAGATAGCAATCAAGTGTTAACTTATCTATCTATAATATAAAAATTAATCGCAAAATGTGTTGGTAAGCGCATCACTCAACAACGCCTGGACCGATTTGGACAATTTTTTTTTTTAAATGTTCGTATAAGTCCAAGGATGGTTTTTACGGCGAGAATAAATCGAATAATTGCCGGGAAAACCCTAAAAACAGCCCTTTTCTTTTTCCCATACAAACGTTTTCTAACTAAAATGTTAAGGCAATTTGAGCTTTATTGCTACGAAATAAAGTTCATATTAAATAAAGTGCTTTCCCATACAAACGTTTTCTAACGAAAATGTTAAGGCAATTTGAGCTTTATTGCTTTAGAATAAAGTTCAAATTCCATCATATAGCTATCAAAACACAGTGCGTGTGTGCGTTGAAGGATAGGAGGATTGTCGCGTTCCGAAATTTACTCCGAAGAAACTCAACAAAAGTGATAATATTGCGAACTATATCAAACCGAATAGTCACAAAACGTAAGACTCACAGATCATTAGTACTGATTTTCAATTTGGTCGGCTTCACGATATTATTTATTTTGATTTAGTTTCGGCACGCGACGTAAAATGCGTCAGTTTTCACGTCATTATATCAAGTGTCAGTCAAAAACAAACCGCGTTACCAAAAGTGTTTTATTATTTTGAATTGTTAATTTAATATCCCTATCTGTGGGAAATTATTTAAATACACCACACGTTTGCCAACGGGCCAACGGGCTGTGGAGCGCAGTATTTTTGGAGTAAAGCTAACGGGGAGAATACGAAACACCATACTGCGTTCCAAAACCGGAGTTTGTGACTCAAAAAGCAGCCAATTTGAAGTGGGATCGAGTTGGATATATTTGCCGCATGTTGGATGATTATTGGGCCATAGTTACCACGCGGAGGAAGCCAGATTGCAAACGACGACGCGGCAGACCAAAGATACGATGCCGAGTGCAAGACGACTTCCGCAAATCTCGGAAAGATCGGAAAGACTGGACTGTACATATATTAGCCATAGATAGGGAAAATTATAAGGAGGGTATGGAAGCCGTTGCCCAACATTGGGACAAGACAGCCACATGTAAAATAAATACTAATATTATGTAAATGAGATAGATGCAAATGAATTATTTCAAAATTCAAGAAAAATTACAGCCGCATGAGGACTTATAAATCAGTTGATTTGGTGACTAATCAAAATGATGTCGTCAACAACTATCCACCGGAATTTTTGAACTCGCTGGATTTGTCAGAATTGCCACCTCACAATATTCAATCAAAAGTTGAATCGGTAGTTAAAATGTTGCGAAATATCAATGTACCGCGTCTTTGCAACGGCACACGGTAAGCTATAAAAAATACTGGACTACGTGATAGAAGCAACTATACTGAAGGGAAAGTATAAAAGAGAAGACGTTTAGATACCACGCATCCAAATTATTTCGACTGATGTACCAATTGAGTTTAAACGACTATAGTTTCCAGTGCAGCTTGCTTTTGCTATGACCATAAACAAGTCCCAGGGGCAACCTTAACACGCTCAGCGCTAAGCCCTACATGCACATACCACCAAATTTTCACAACTTTTAACTCTTCAATTCCCAGTGTCACCTGTAGGTGACATATGTTTAGTTATGATTCTATACTATTTAAAATATTTTATTTTTATTTTATCTTATAATTAGTAATGGCATTGAATAGAACTTTATATTTTTTCTATGTGGTAGCACACATCACTCATCAGTTATCAATATCACTTGGTTATTTATCGGCAATTGGTAAGAAACTTAGTTTGTGCTATCTACTGTGATAAAAAGTGCTATAAAAATATCTAGACCGTAAGTATTGTTATTTTTGTTATTATATGTTATAGTTATATATGGTACCTATACTTGACACATATTTACTTTTAAAAATAACTGATAGTTTTATAACTGTAGCACCTGTAATGTTCACTGTCACCCACAGGTGACACTGGGCATTATACTTTGAATTCCAATTTATTTTTTATTTACTGACTGTTTTATTGTTTATGATAATACTGTTACTAAAGTGTTTTTTTTACATGTTGGATGTTAGATAAAGTTGCTGATGTATTACATACCGGTGGAAACCTAGGTGATATCATTGTGTTCCCTCCTGAAGATGGTGAAATTACTGATGAAGACAGTGGAGAAGAAAACGACACGAATATTTTTTCTTTCGTTTTTCGTTCTCAAGTCAAATTACTTGGTCAACCATCAGATTCTAGAGAACAAGACCATTTGCAGGAAGTGCCTCAATCTGTCTCAATAATGAAAAAGTATCACACAGTGAAGAGATGGTTCAATAATGTATCTTCATTTACTACTTGGGGCAAAGGTGATTGTGACAAAGAAATTGTCACCCAGGACTGTCAGAAGGTTCTAGTTCCTGTTCAATTCTCTAAATTGCTTTATAGTGACATCATAGTACGAGTATTAGACGTAGTAATTCCGGCGAAATATTGCTACCACTTATCTAAAAATACGGTAAACCTCCAAATCGGAATCCTGACGGTGGCGTTCCTCTGGAACCTACAGTGTCTAACGAGGTGAGGAGCGCAGGATCAGAGGATGATCACGCAGAAGTCGACTATTCTCAGCGGCTATGTGGGAACTGTCACCAACATACTAGAAAAATGTGCGATAAATGCAACATTTCTTTGCACCTCAAGTGTTGGTATACTTATGTTCCACAGTAAACAAAACCTAGATCTAAGGTTTATTCATTGTGGAACATGTATGTATATTACTAGTAACAGAACAGTACAAGTAGTCTGTTGTTTTTGTTACCATACTTTCATAAATAAATTTGGTACTTGTAAACAAAACCGGTGTTTCATTCCTGTCAAAATGATGCTTCATACCTCATAAATTGTATAGTACAATGCCCAGTGTCACCTACAGGTGACCCTCCTATAAAAAGGTAGGGGGGTGCTTTTTAGTATTTTTTTCTTTTTTTTCTATTCAATAAACACATATTTAGTTGATGACTAAACTAAACATTATAAAAACTTCATTATTTTGGACATGGGAATTGAAGAGTTAATCTATGTCTTTTTAGTGTCATGAGTTGTAGGGTGTTAAAATAGTATAGAAAATAATCACACCCCCTCCCCCGTCCTCCCTTTATTTTTTACTGGTGTGTATGTTTTTTGATACACGTGGCCTGGGAAATAGTTTATAATAGATTAACTATTTCCCAGGCCATGTGTATCAATAAAGATACACATTCCATAATATTATTTATCTCTGTTTCTCTCTTGAATACACATTTATTATTCAACCAAATATTATATCAAGAAACTTACTATCACTCAATTTAGGGAACAAATAATTGAAGTTTTACTAAAACGATCTGCTCAGTCAGCCGGAGATGAAGTGCCACCAGCCCCTATTATGACAAAAAGACCGTCTAATAGAAAACATCATCTCATAAAGAACAAAGCTGGAGAGAAAATTGTACGCTGAAGATGGGCAGAGGTGCTATAAAAAGTATGACAGGAAAGTTATTGTTGGATATAGTACTTTCAGAGCAGCTCAAACAACTACAAACTATGTGAAACTTTCCGTGTCAAAACTGTTTCAATAATATTCACTGATTTATTTTGAACTTAAAAAAATGATTATTTAGTTTCTAAGTAACTTTCTTTTTTTGAATAAAATTATTTAAAGGTGATTTTTATTTTTCTCTTAATATCTCCTTAACTGATTGTCAGTTTCCCAACCCAAAACCACTGGAAAAATGTATAGACAGCGTGCGTATTTCGGATACACACTGCTTTAACTGAAATGGGGAGTGTGTATCATACACTATACACACTCCTTATGACAGTGTGTATCCTAAACGATACACATGGCGCCGAGAGTGTTATAGTGTGTGTGGTATTAGTCTAGAAAACCCATAATAATAATAATAATATATCACAAAGCACT
Organism: Ectropis crepuscularia; assembly: GCA_963693475.1. Classification (NCBI taxonomy): domain Eukaryota; kingdom Metazoa; phylum Arthropoda; class Insecta; order Lepidoptera; family Geometridae; genus Ectropis; species Ectropis crepuscularia. The sequence continues at coordinate 31,653,873 of OY856341.1, forward strand.
ACAATGAAAATAAAACTGATTTTTAGTAATAGCTTGATTAACCATAAAGAGATTAAGTACTTACTTTCAAATGCTTGTATACTTACGTTGAAATAAACATGTTATTAATAAAATACTTAATGCGGTTCACAGAATACATCTATCTCTTACCAAGTTTCAACAGTATAGTTCTTATAGTTTCGAAAAATGTGGCTGTGACATACGGATGGACAGACAGACATACCTACATGACGAACCCATAAAGGTTCAGTTAGTACGTTTTACAGAACCCTAAAAATGGATCTTCGAAATGTATGTACGTACACGCTCATAACTATTCAATGACCGCACCAAATAGGATGTTTCTTTGTTATTGTCGGGACAAGATTTGTACAATAGAAAACTTAGAAAATGTAGACGAAAAAATATATGGTGTTACGAAGTTCACCGGGTCAGCTAGTAAAAAATAAAACAGGCCACGTGTATCAAAAAACATACACACCAGTAAAAAATAAAGGGAGGACGGGGGAGGGGGTGTGATTATTTTCTATACTATTTTAACACCCTACAACTCATGACACTAAAAAGACATAGATTAAAAGTTGTGAAAATTTGGTGGTATGTGCATGTAGGGCTTAGCGCTGAGCGTGTTAAGGTTGACCCTGGGACTTGTTTATGGTCATAGCAAAAGCAAGCTGCACTGGAAACTATAGTCGTTTAAACTCAATTGGTACATCAGTCGAAATAATTTGGATGCGTGGTATCTAAACGTCTTCTCTTTTATACTTTCCCTTCAGTATAGTTGCTTCTATCACGTAGTCCAGTATTTTTTATAGCTTACCGTGTGCCGTTGCAAAGACGCGGTACATTGATATTTCGCAACATTTTAACTACCGATTCAACTTTTGATTGAATATTGTGAGGTGGCAATTCTGACAAATCCAGCGAGTTCAAAAATTCCGGTGGATAGTTGTTGACGACATCATTTTGATTAGTCACCAAATCAACTGATTTATAAGTCCTCATGCGGCTGTAATTTTTCTTGAATTTTGAAATAATTCATTTGCATCTATCTCATTTACATAATATTAGTATTTATTTTACATGTGGCTGTCTTGTCCCAATGTTGGGCAACGGCTTCCATACCCTCCTTATAATTTTCCCTATCTATGGCTAATATATGTACAGTCCAGTCTTTCCGATCTTTCCGAGATTTGCGGAAGTCGTCTTGCACTCGGCATCGTATCTTTGGTCTGCCGCGTCGTCGTTTGCAATCTGGCTTCCTCCGCGTGGTAACTATGGCCCAATAATCATCCAACATGCGGCAAATATATCCAACTCGATCCCACTTCAAATTGGCTGCTTTTTGAGTCACAAACTCCGGTTTTGGAACGCAGTATGGTGTTTCGTATTCTCCCCGTTAGCTTTACTCCAAAAATACTGCGCTCCACAGCCCGTTGGCCCGTTGGCAAACGTGTGGTGTATTTAAATAATTTCCCACAGATAGGGATATTAAATTAACAATTCAAAATAATAAAACACTTTTGGTAACGCGGTTTGTTTTTGACTGACACTTGATATAATGACGTGAAAACTGACGCATTTTACGTCGCGTGCCGAAACTAAATCAAAATAAATAATATCGTGAAGCCGACCAAATTGAAAATCAGTACTAATGATCTGTGAGTCTTACGTTTTGTGACTATTCGGTTTGATATAGTTCGCAATATTATCACTTTTGTTGAGTTTCTTCGGAGTAAATTTCGGAACGCGACAATCCTCCTATCCTTCAACGCACACACGCACTTTGTTTTGATAGCTATATGATGGAATTTGAACTTTATTCTAAAGCAATAAAGCTCAAATTGCCTTAACATTTTCGTTAGAAAACGTTTGTATGGGAAAGCACTTTATTTAATATGAACTTTATTTCGTAGCAATAAAGCTCAAATTGCCTTAACATTTTAGTTAGAAAACGTTTGTATGGGAAAAAGAAAAGGGCTGTTTTTAGGGTTTTCCCGGCAATTATTCGATTTATTCTCGCCGTAAAAACCATCCTTGGACTTATACGAACATTTAAAAAAAAAAATTGTCCAAATCGGTCCAGGCGTTGTTGAGTGATGCGCTTACCAACACATTTTGCGATTCATTTTTATATTATAGATTTGCTCGTAAAGGGTCTCTTATTGGACCTATTTCTGTATCTTAATGTATCTCATTACGTACTTGTGCGGTAATGTATAATGTAAAACGCACGGTTTCAAAATGCTCCGTCTAAAACGAACGGTGCCTTTTTAAATCTTAGTAAAGAATTTTTATGTTTGAAAAGTATGGTCAACATTTTATGAATAAAATTAACTTTGAGAGGTAAAATATAATAAAAAATTATTTAATTCGTTAATTTAATTAATTTTGACCATAAATTACAACAATTTTTCTGTAACAAAACGCAAAAATATTAATTTACTTTATTACTAATGGCATACTGGCAGGTTCTGTGCCGTTGATTAAAAAAAAAATAGACGCCGATGCGCGCGCATTGCTAATCTGTGATCCATAGTGATTACTTACTCTGTGCTGTGATCTGTGATCAAGTAAATATTATTCCGCGCTTTTTTTTCGCTGCATTGTTTTTATTTGAAAATTTCGTCAGTTTTATTTATTTCCTCGCAAATATGTTATAAAACGTCGTATGACACACGTGCGCTTTGATAATTACAGCCTCTGCTAATTATAGCTCTCGCCTTCGGCTCGAGCTAGCAGTACAGCCTCGGCTGTAATTATCAACTTAGCGCACTTATATCATAATGTACTATTATAACATATTTGCTTGTAAAGAGTCTCTTATTGCACCAATTTCTGTATCGTAATGTGTCTTATTACGTAGGTACTTGTGCAGTAATGTAATGTAAAATGCTCCGTCTAAAACGAACGGTACCTTTTTAAATCTTAGTAAAGAATTTTTATGTCAGAAAAGTTGCAAACATTTTATGAATAAAATTAACCATGAGATTAATTTAATTTTGATTATAACTTACAACAATTTATCTATAACAAAATACAAAAATATTAATTTACTTTATTACCAATGTCGTAATGTCATACTGGCTGGATCTGCGCCCTTGCTTAAAAAAAAAGAGCTGATACGCGCGCATTGTTAATCTGGGAACAAGAAATACGTCAGCCAATGGGAAATGCTGAAAGGGCGTAGCCTAACCATCAGCAAGGCATACTCATCTAGAAATGCGTGAGCCAATGGGAATTGCTGATGCATTTCTAGATAGCCTTGCCATGATGGATCAAATTCCGAGTAACATGTTTTCCCTTCTATCGGCAGTTCCTATGACTGCCAATTTTTTATTCGAAAATATATTCAGAATTTTGATTTAGTTCCTCGCAAATATGTTGTAAAACGTCGTATGACACACGTGCGCTTTGATAATTACAGCCTCTGCTAATTAATAAATAAATAAATAAATATTGGTGGACAATTCACACACAACACCATCTGACCCCAAACTAAGCAAAGCTTGTGTGATGGCGGCCAGATAGCTGACATAATACTTATATAGTTTTAAATACATACTTATTATACATAGAAACACCCAGACACAGTGCAAACATTTGAATTCATCACACAAATATTTGCACTGGGTGGGGATCGAACCCACGACCCTCGGCTTCGCAGGCAGAGCTACTACCAACTAAGCCACGAGGCCAGTCAGTCAATTATAGCTCTCATATCAAAATCTGTTCACAATTGCCGGCGCTATCGCGTAGTTAGTTAGTTAGTTTAGCGGGGCCTTTTCCGCACCTAGCCTCTTTATTGGGCCGTTGTACGTGACTTATACTTCAGCTATCGTAACATACATACAAAAAAAATCCAAACAACCGAATTGATAACCTCCTCTTTTTAAAAGAGAAAATAAAAAGTACAAACATAAACTCTGACTTTAGGAAAGAACGCTAACTTTTCACAACCATCCGGTAAAACACATTTTAAACGTTACAAAACGAAACAAAATCAATTTAAAAACTCGATCCTAATATTAAACAAAAGTTAGCCTCCCAAAACAACAATCAGGCTTTCCCTACGGCTTTTACATTAGAAAATCAGAAATTTTGCGTCGAAATCTAATTAAAACCGACCGTAACCGCTTCCAACCGGCTCTAGCCGGTTCGGGCGAGCCCATTAGGGATGTGTTTATGACTCGCGCATAGTTTACTGCCTGAGGTGATTAACGCGTCATTAGCGAGTGCGCTGCTTATCCATTATCATAGTTCGGTAGTTTGGTGACAACCCTAGATACATATATATCTACGGAGATCGTAGTACAACATAGAAAATTAAGTTACTGCTGTATTACGTTTATTCCAGGACTCCAGGATTACGCGACCTGAAAATAGGTAAAATTTTCAACTAATATTTTTTATCGTTTAGAGTGACGAACAGGACATGTGACTGATAGTAAGCAACATGCTTGCCACATAACAGCACAGTGACAAGCTGCTAATGGACTTGAAGAGTCCAAATAATTATCCAGCACTGTACTGCGCTCGTCACCCAGAGATCTAAGATATTATATCTCTAAGCTCTGTAATTTCTCTGGAAACATTGCCCTTCAAACCGAAACACAGTAATGTTTGCCCGTTACTGCTTGGCGGTAAAATAACTAACAAAGGTGTATAATAGTTTAGGTATCCAAATGTTTGAATTTATGACGTGAACGAACTCGACAGAGAAGACATCGAGCTTAAAAGTCCAGGAAGTCTACTCTATTTCTACGAAAACGTAATTTCGAAAAAGAACTCGCGACTTTCGTACTCTCGTTCTACTTCGTTTCGTCCGATACAACATATATCTATCTATATAAATTATCTTTATCTTTTAACATTGTTTGACGTTTAAATGTTCTAAGCATACTCTAATTAGAGTCGGCTTAGAATATTTAAACGGACAAAATAACGGATCGAAGTAGAATCGGCGTTGGGAAGTCGCGAGTTTATTTCGAAATTACGTTTTCGTAGAAAGAGAGTAGACGTCCTGTTTAGTAATACAGCAAGTAGAAATAGCTTCAAGACGAGCATATAATATAATATAATACATGGACAATTTATAAAAAAGTAACGTCTGAATATAAAAGTTTACTTCAATGACTACTGTTATAAAACTTCTTTGAAAAAGTGCCTTCTTAGAGTCTGATTAGTAAATATCTAACCGTCCTACCATCTATCTAAAAGTCATATATATTCTTTGTATCACTATTAACAGTTTTGCTACGAGCCAAGCCCCGAAATCTCAAATAGTTAAGGTGTGTCATACATTTTTAAGTTTCTTAACGTTGAAAACAACAAAGCGCTCATCTGAGAGAAGATTCCGCACCATTTTAAAAAAAAACTATGTATAATAATATAATATGATTGAATTTTTTTATTTTTTTTTTGTGATTTGCTAATTTGTACTTCTAATTTTTAAATATTAAATTTGTCTACCCGTAATAATAATTAAACCAGTTAGGCTATTATTGTTTTTTGTAGTGCAATTCTTACACGAAGCGCAAAATGGATTCATGGAAAACAGGTTTCTGGATTCCCAAGATACAGGCTTAGCCTAGTTTGGGGTCCGCTGACAATATTACCTACTTAATTTGTTTTATGTGAAATAGCAATTGTAATGTGAAATTGTTGTAAACTTTGTGTGTGTGCAAATAAACATGATTTGATTTGATTTGGTTTTGGCCATTTTTACAGCCTTTATGTTGAAGAACGTACACACGAGCTTTTTAGGCTGGTTTTAACTGCTAAATCTTCTATCACACAGCGCTTCGAGGCCATATCAGATCTGTATGCTTGACTGGAGATGTACGAGTCTCTCATCATCACTAGATAAATAAATAATAAATTAATGAATATTGGTGGACAATTCACACACAACACCATCTGACCCCAAACTAAGCAAAGCTTGTAATATGGCGTATAAATAGTAATGGCACTAGATATAGCGGTGAAGGAAAATGTCGTGAAAAAACGGGCGCATTCTCGTAAGCCGGGCTTGGACAGCGTAGTAAATTAAGGCCTCGACTTTCGCCTGGTGAGAAATGGCTCCGAGCAATCAATAGTGCGTAAGGTAGATTGCTTATGGCTATGAAACAATAATGATGAACATCACAATACCCTATTCATTAAACCAAATATGACGACGGTAGATTCTAGAAAGGAAATCGAACTATTCGATCCTTAGTACTACCAAACAGAGCGTATGATTAGTTTGTTGACCGCGGCGGGCGTCAACACCGCACTAACTTTGGCTCCTGTCGTTTGAAACCAACGGTTCAAACAAACTGTGTCCCATGGGTTTCCTCATCGATAATCTCCGGAACAATTTCTAAGTGTCTACAGTTCAGTCGGTTTGGAATGAACTTTCCGAAGTTGGTTTTTGGAACTGGGGCGCAGTCGGTACTTTGTTTGGTAAATTGTCTGCTGTCCAGCCAAGCGAAAAAAGCGAGGAAAGTTCTTCTGTAAGCGCCCGTACTATTTCTGTAAACGCTGCTGCTGGTTGATTAGAAAGAAGCAAATTTTATGCTGATCAGGAATACTGATAACTATCCACAAAAATGTTCCCACTGCTGAAACTCCTGACTCCTGACCCTCTTGAGAGTCAACGCCATAATTAGGGCATAGAGATAAGATCTTACATAAATTCTGCGTTATAAGAGCGGTAGTATGTAAATATTGATGTGGATCCCTCACGTATCTTCATAAATTCAAAAAAATAAATGCTAAAAGCTTATAGATTTTTTTCTGCAAAAAAATAAATTTTGGTCAATATTTATTGCACAGTCATGATATTATCTGTTATTATCATCGAATTCAAAAAACTATGCTGTGGAAGCCAGATAGCTGATATGACATATTTACAATTTTCATATACATTCATAAAATACCCGATCCAAAATGTTGGTCCTCCGCTTACGATTCAATGACCAAACTCAGTATTGAATAGAATAGTTTGTACCTTAGACTTAGACCTGTTGTGATAGGTAGGTACTTCGCTTATAAATTCTTAATAAAAACAAAAAAACAAAACCAAAATGATGGAAGGTAGGTACCTACTGCTTTAGCAGTACCCGCCTTCCACCTCTTCCTACTACATACGTGTTTATGTCGAAAACAATTTAATTTTACTAATAGTAATAGACAATTTGTGCTGTATAGGGGCTTTGTCTAAAACCTTATTCTGACATATAACAAGTCAATTTAAATCTTATTGAGCCACGAGGGCAGTCAACGTGAATTATTTTCAATTTTGTATAAAATTTTAACTACTACTCTGAGTTTAAATGTTTACTCAAAGTTTAACAACATTAACAAAGCTGTAAGCAGCTAAACAGACATTACAGTTTTACTAATAAGGCCCTAGACAAACATACGGCTCAAACTTATGGCCCTCTTGTGATATCCCGCACTATACAGCATGTTTCAAAATTCTTCCATTAAATTTGTTGACAAAAACAGCCCGCTTTATGTTTCCAGAGCTGGAAATCATGTCCTACTTTCACAAGACAAGTCAAAACAAACATCCAATACGCTGATTTTTTAATAAGTTTAGTTGATGATTGACCCCTGAAATCGGTCTGCCTTCTTGTAAACAGTTTTAAAATATTTGTTTGGCGGATATACATACGAATATTTTGAGAGTTTTAAGTGTCTGCACAGCAAAGCGGCCGACGAATAGGTCTGGCGGTGGCTTATTTCTAAGGATATTACCTAGAATATATTTCAAAATCAGTCAGGAGAATTTACATGAGGCAGGTAATTTATTTGTGCTTCTTCATTACCTGATACCTCAAAATTGACCTACTAAGTAAGTTTACGGGCGTAGGCGTAGGCGTGCGTTCTTAGTACATACTAACACTACTCGATCGTTCACATTTCGCTCGTCAGAAAATACGTGACGTCTGGTGACCCTGGGATCTTGGACTATTACCACAGTCTATTAAATCATACAGTCGTTCGACGAAGCCGTCTAGACGGGACAATCGTGCGGGGCGTGCGGGGTGAGACGCGGGAAGCGCGCTCCTGTGTTGTCTACATTCCAATGTTAGTATTGCAGGAGCGTGGCTCAGGCTGACGTCTTCCGTATGTTTTAATTTTATTTTGGGTTCACGTATTTAAAATTGCGACAACCCTACCCGTATCTAGACATTATAGGCGTTTCTACTGCTACTGGTAGTGTTTCTTTATACTGTGCTATTACTATCGGAAATTTATATTATGAGGGTTCAAAGTATAATATTGTGGTCGTAGGGACGTCTCTTCCATAATCATAATAGGTATATATAAGATATAAGTGTTAAATTTAGTAACATCCTGTGTAAGAGTTGAAAGTAAAACACAACTTTAGATAAAGGCCCTGTAAGAGCATTACAAACCCGCGAAACATTTGTAGACATATACATACCAGCAGTGACCCGCAGTTTTACACGCGTAGATACCGTTCTCGATTTTGTCCCGTGATAAAACATTGTCTATGGGCTTGCTATTTTTGACAATAATCTGTGTTACAAGTTGCAAGTTTGTATAGTAGACTAGGTGACCCCGCAAACGTTGTTTTGCCTTAGTGAACAACCCTTGTCACTTAGGGGTATGAAAAATAGCTAGTAGCCGATTCTCATACCTACAGAATATGCATATAAAATTTGGTTAAAATCAGTAAAGCCGTTTCGGAGGAATAAGGAAACAAACACTGTGACACGAGAATTTTATATATATGATAAGATAAAGAATAAGTAAGTCGATTAGGTATTTCTGCACGGTTCCTTTGTGTCAATCGTAAGCAGATTTATTTATAAAGAACTACCGACATGTGCTAACAGCGCAGCGTAGCCAACACGCACAAACGGCCATTATACACATTAATTACAAAAAAATATTATTAAACACGTAACAAGATAAACAATAAAAAAACAAATCAAATAACAGAAATGCAACACAAAAGTACATTAATTAACTTAAGCAACGAAATTGATACATATATCTAATACACGCTTAAATTTGTCGGAAAATATATCTAGGTCCGGCCTTTGAGCGAGCAGAACGTTGAGAACGTTGAGAAAATTCATTTCAGATGAGGTGTATGTTAGCTATGGAAACAAAGTGATGTGCCGCGACAAAAGTACCTATGCCATTTCCACAAGAGCGACATGGAAAGAGCGATCAAACCCGTTTTTTCGGTGTAAAGCGTTTGTTTTGACTCTATACGTAGTATATGTAAACTCTTTGGTTTCATTCTGTTCAGCCGTTCCTCTGTGATTGAGCAACAAACATCTAAATATCCCAACTTGCGCATTTATAATACTAACATCACCCTGCGGTTTTATCCTCGCAGTTCCCATTGTGTTTTCGCTCTGTGCTTCTCATTTCAACCCGATCTGATCAAACGGTCCGACATGATTGAGCAACAAACATCCAAATAAACATACACTTCTAAATATTCAAACTTTCGCATTTAGTAAGATTTACTAATACTTTTGCAGAGAAAGAGATGAGAAAATCAACCGCCTGGTAGCAAGCAACGCCTGCCTGTTACAGAAATTAAAAAAAGTCCTTAGTTTATTCTTTGGAAATATGAGACAGCCCCCAGACTATAATTTAACTGTGTTCCAAATTTTAACCCGATCCGTTCATAAATATGGTACTACGTGATTGAGTAACAAACAATCAAACATTGACATTATTAATATTAATAGGATTATTAAGTGCTAACTATTAAATTAACTTTGTCGTTCTATGATTTCGGAGCTCAGTCATTGCTCACTAAGCCTTCAGTCAGGTTCGATTCCCATCCAGAACAAACATGTATGTGATGAGAATGTGTTAAATGCAGAGTTTGGTTCTGTGTCTATCTTTTGGTATTGTGATGTATATATATTGTATCTATTTATAGAGGGTAGTTATGAAATGTTGTACAAGTTACTGAAACTAATGTTATTTCTGCCTACGTATTTAACATGGTAATAAACAGTCAGTCTTGAGTAAACTACAATCGTGGTTTCACTTATTACTTACAGGTATCATGTATCAATATTGGCTTGGGCTCCTCATGTTCCAATAGCTGCGTGTCACTGTGTTGTAATAAGGCAGGCATGTTGCTTACCATCAGGCACAAAGCCTGCTTCTCTCGTCACTCTTTATTTGAAAAAAAAACTTATAATTATCGTGGCATCATGCCCGAAAAGGTAAACAGTACTATATGATTACGAGATTCTTGTTTTGAAAGCGTTGGTGTACATAACGTTGTAGTTGTATTTAGGTGTAGATTAATAAAATTGAGTCTTTACCCGTGGAAAAATCAATTACTACTTAATATGTATAAAACATTGAACTATCATTCGTATTTATAGGACGCCATAAAAACAAACAACAACATTTCAGAACCTCCAAAAATAAATACTGTTTGTGGCTAAAGGTCTTCCCGGAACACGTTTGACAGACATGTCAATATATATACGAAAATCCATCAAATAAGGAAACAGGCGTGTTGTTATGTCTCCATTTTCTGCGGCCCATAAATTTGGGCCTAAACAATAACAAAACTTTAGCTATGACACTCACAGCTTTAGAACAAAATTGTTTTATAAATAGAACTTGGCAAAAAAAGTATAGGATAAGAATAAGTTCTTTAAAATTTCCCACTGCTGGGGTTCGGGGCCTTGTATCACAAAAAGAGAGTCAAGGTCTAAATTAACCACGCCGGCCCAGTGTGGGTTTGACGGATGATACATGTGTCCTGGAAAGATTCTCAGAACATCCTGGTTTCTTCAAGACGTTTTACACTATGTATCTGTTTACTAAATCTGCATCTACTATTATATTGTTTTTTCTAACGTACTACGGACTCTTAGCAGAGTCCGCCTGGGGAAGTACCACACTTTTGCCAAATATTCTACCGCCAAGCAGTAATGTGCAAACATTACTGTGTTCCGATTTGAAGGGCAATGATTCCAGAGAAATTACAGGGCTTAGAGACATAATATCTTAGATCTCTGCGTGACGAGCGCAGTGCAGTGCTAGGTAATGATTTGGACTATCATGTTCCAATAGCTGCGTGTTACTGTGCTGTTATGTGGCAGGCATGTTGATTACCATCAGGCACATGACCTGCTCGCCTCGTCACTCCATGCTATATAAAAAAAAAACTACTCTTAGTTCCAAAAAGCCACATCGTTTCATGGTGGACTTTAAAAAGAGCTTTGACACCAATTTCATAATAAGAACCTCTAGATTTTGAAAAGTGTTGCCTGAGTGGATACTTCCTTGTGGATTACTGGAGTGTGTTCAAGTCTAGAGTGAATAGGTTTTTAGGGTTCCGTAAAACGTAAAAATGGAACCCTGATAAATTCGTCATGTCTGTCTGCGAAATTAAATTTCTTATTCATCGAGTGGGGTGTTTTTGGATGAAAATGATGTTGAGGTTTGTAACATCGTTTTATTTATAAATAGGTACTGAATAAATAATTTACGCGAGACAAGTCCAAAGTATAAAATGCCCCCCTGTAACTTTTCAAATAAGAAAATGATAGAACCAAAAAATGTATATGATGTACATTACCATCTGTTAAGCAGTTTTTTTAGGACGTCATAAATACACTATTATGAAAACTTCGATCAAAGTTGCAACAAACTACAATAACTTATGTATTTATGTTACTTGCTGCAACGGAACCCTTCATGGGCGAGTCCGACTCGCACTTTCCGCTTTATTACTAGTTAAGTAATCCATCATGTACATAATATATGTAGAAAGCAGCAAAACACAATTATATTTATTTTGATTAAGTATACATGCGACAATGTATGTTTGTATGTTTGTTGGTCGATCAAATCGGTTCAACATTTGAAACACAGTTAGTATAGATTATGATCCGGAATAGTACATACGCATACTTTTCATGACGTGAAAATGACGTTAATGTTTGAACGCGCTACCCTCAGGAACTACGACATCGATTTCAAAAGTTCTTTCACCGTTGAATACGTACGAGGAATCCCAGAGTCTAGCCGCTCGATTGGTTAAGGTCCCTTCGGGGACCAATGAGTAGGTATGCCCATAAATTTATGTTTAATGGCATCTCCTTGAATTAGTGTTTGTTTTTATATAAAACACATTTCGATTTAAGTTCATTATCATAGAAAAATCGTAAAATTAAAAACAACAAAATATATCCGTAAACATTTACACTATTGAATCCAGTTTTTTGTTTTCATTTGGGTTTCCTGTGTTGTACTAACTTATTGAAATAATGTCTAATGGAAATGCTGACGCATTTCTAGATGGCCGTGCCATGATGGCCAGGCCACGCCCTCCATATACACCCGTGTAGTTTCCAAAGTGAGCTATTAAATTCTGAGTAATAAGTTTTCACTTCTATCGGCCGTTCCTATGACTGCATTTTTTTATTTCAATTAGGCACTCCACAGACTCCGGGGTCCGTGACCTTTGTCATTTATTTTCAATTCTCTTTTCATATTTCTTCGATTAGGAGAAGTAGACAATCGGACTATTATTACCGCGTTATTATGTAGTTACGGCACAATATCTCGTGTTATAATTATTACGATTACGCTCAGCTAGCTTCGTTGCGGTCTCAGCGAACCGTCAGCTGCGGCCAGATTCTCACTGCGGTCTATAACTAGGGTACGAGGGCTATAATTTGAACGGCGCGCGGCGGCGGCCGATATTATTGTTCCATGCTCAAACCACCTTTTGAATATAATTCACAGTACCGTGACTCTATGTTGCGGTAGAAGTGTCATTGCTCTAGTTTTGTTGACTAGCCTCCGTTCTCCAGTTTCGCTTGCGTCGACTTATAGAGTTACTTGCAGCTCGTCGCTGTTTTCACGCATAGTTTCGGTTCAAGTAACTTTCCCACGATGAAACGTATGTATGTGTTATTTCAGACTGTAATCTAGCTGTATTCAAAATTTCAGCTCGATCCGTTTAGCCGATTTTAATTAAATACATAAATATTGGTGGACAATTCACACACAGCACCATCTCACCCCAAACTAAACAAAGCTTGTATGATGGCGGCCAGATAGCTGATATAATCTTAATATATATAAATCTCTTGTCACGATGTTTGTCCACGATGGATTCCTAAACTACTTAACCGATTTTAAATTAAATTGGTACACCGTGAGCAGTCTGGTCCAACTTGAGAGATAGGATAGTTTTTATTTCGATTAATAAATGTAGTCTTTAAATGACAATATCCGATTATTTAGTTTTAAAAACATACTTATACATTATATAAATAATTAATATACATAATACTAATACTAATATAATAATACAATATTAATCTACATAATACTACTTATTAATTGACCAATAAACATCCATACTTTCGCATTTTTAATATTACTGGTATTTCTGAGTAATTAATCGTCTTAAGAGTTACTAACTGAAACCTCGGTATGACTTTTGGCTCAAAAACTACTAACTTTTACGCGCTTAAAAGTAGCACATGTGTTTATCTAGCTAGTGGAGTTGCTACGTACGTAACAGAGTCAATCCATTAGAAACATATACGCACATACAGATACATAAATGTTGGTAGTATTCGTGTCATGTTAAACATATCTGTATTTTCAGGAATTATTAATGGTGATAAAATAAATATAAACCGTTATATTTTAACACAATCGTCATCGCAATTCCATAATTAAAACAAAACTTAGCTAACGGTAATACGTTATAACAACTGCGTAAATTGTATTAGAGAAGTGTAAACTCGGAACTCCATTCAGCTGCGGTCCCGCCACTAACTGCCGGAGTCAACTATTGTACAGCGAGGCGGACGCTGACGAATGTTGGGCTAACTAACCGCTGGTTACCGACCTATATTGTACAACTGGCCGATAACTAACCGTTAATCTTCAACATTAAATCAAGTATTTTTCTTTTGTGTTTGGATGTTTCTATGTATAAAAAGTTTGAATTTAAAACTATACAAGTAATACATTGTTAGGTATCTGGCTTCCACAGTACAAGCTTTGCTTAGTTTGGGATCAGATGGTATTGTGTGTGAAGTGCCCGCCAATATTGTTAGTCGTATTATTAATTATAAGTTTGGTAAAAAAAAAATATCACATAGAAATTGTGTATTTAACCAAATAACTCAAAATCTCTCCATATTAAGGGTACACAGAAGACATTTCATTGTGAAGTTAAAAAATAAAGCTATTGTAGAGAGGGAGATGGACGCTGACGAATGTTGGACTAACTAACCGCTGGTTACTGACCTATATTGTACAACTGGCTGATAACTAGCCGTTAATCTTCAACAAAAATTACACTGAAAATTAGACAAATAATTTAATTGAATTAATATAAATTTTGTATGCAACCAAATAAATCAAAATTTATCCGTACGTTAAGATAAACACAGTTGTTTGTTTTTTTATGTTGTTTTTTTTACGATAGTTCCGTCTATGAAACGATTTAAATCAGTGATTTGTTTTATTTGGCAGGTTTAACTTCAGAGGTAACATGGAAATTTTACAGATTTAAAAAAAAAACAACAAAAATCAAAAATGGGTTTACCTCGATGACGCACTACTATCTCGTCGTAATTAAAACAATGAGTTTAGTTGAAATCACAAAAAAAAATAAGTCGGGTATCTGAGTTTAATTTGAACTAAAGTCGGTTTTTGTTCCGGAGACAATTGTTTTTCAAAACGGGTCATTTATATTTATTTTAGATGACACAAAAATCCTTCTACGTATTGAGTTTCGGAATCCCATTCCTTTCATTATTCCCATTGTATTAGGGATGAAAATTGCATGATGCAGCAAGGTCCAGTAAGCGGACCATCTGTTCCACAGACATGAATCTACCCAGCCTACGTTTCCATTGCGCAATGGCCGCGCGACCTTAGCATTATTTCATTGTCCAACACCGGCAGGTGCATTCAATGGGTCAATACAGTACATGTCTATAGCTAATACAGTCTACTTACGCTACATTTCACTAAAATGTGTTTTTCAAGCGGCCCGTTCCGGTTTCGCTTCAATATTGTCATATGGAGACCATAAATAAAAATGAAAACTATCCTATCGCTCAGGTTGGACCAAATTACACCTCCTATATGACAACTTTCGTGAATAATGGTCATCTTGGTGAGGACGAAAAGTTTTATTTTATTTTTTTGTGGTAAAGTGAAAAGTGACAAGGCAAGCAGGACGTGATCCTGATGTTAAGCAACTTGCCTGCCACATAACAGCACAGTGACAAGCAGCTGATGGAACACGAAGAGTCCAAATCATTACTTAGCACTGCACTGCCTTCGTCAACCAGAGATCTAAGATATTATATCTATAAGCCCTGTAATTTACCTGAAAACATTGCCCTTCAAACCTTCAAAGTTTACTGGGAACAAACATTGTGACACAGAATTTTTATAATATTAAAATATAGGTAACTCAACAGACGATGTTCGGGGAATGAAAAATATTAAAATTTGACTGTGGTAGTTTGTATGGGAAAAAAGTTTTTGTTTCAAGGACGATTTAATTAACTTTCTTCAATTTAAAAAATAAATAAATTAGTGTAGTCTTTCTCGAGTTTTAAGCTTGGTAACTTTAACGACTAAATTGTATTTTTTCTAGTGAGTTCAGGGTTATTCTTAAATATCCGGTTGTGATTTTATTTAGATTGAATATAAATTTATTGGTTCTTTAATTCTGGCTTTGTTCGGTTCTAATTTCCTGATTTATAAATAATAGAATAATTTATTATTACAATTTTCTAAGTTTTATGAAACCACAAAAAAATTTAAAGCAATGTTTTATTTTTGTGATAACAACGGATTTTACTACTTAATAAACTTTCAATCTAAAAACAAAATAAATAAATACAACATTCAATTAAATTCAAATAAACCACGGATTTACACTTCGCGCCGCACCGCGGGCTGCAGCTAGTTATTCTACTATTCTACATGTGAAAGTTTAAATGTTTGGATGTTTGTTACTCAATCACGTCTGAATGGATTGGGTTCAAATTTGGAATACAGTTAGATTATATTGTATATAGGTTAATATACATTTAATTTAATATACATTTAAGGTTAATAGACATAACGTATATTAACCTATAATTTACATTTTATTCCGGGAAAATAGCCGAAACGGGAACTACGCGGGTAGGACCGCGGGACTCTCCTAGTCATTTATACGTGTTCTAGTTTTCCACTAGATAAGTTCCGGCGTTCCGACGTAATTGAGCAACAAATATCCAACTTTTCGCATTTGTAATACTCGTAGGATTCATGTCTCTGTCAAGATAAGAGTTTACTTATACTACGTAGCGAGTTAGAACAAACGCTTTACACCGAAAGCACGGGTCTGATCGCTCTTGTCTCGTCGCTCTTGTAGAAGTGTCGTACTTTTGTCGCGACACATCACAATGCTGCCATAGCTAACATACACCTCATCTGCTTACGATTGATACAAAGATTCAGTGTGGAAAAATCTGATCTATTTGCTTATTTATTATCTGCAGCAAAATTATTTGGAGCTTGATAGCTATATTTATCTTATAGTATCTATTTAATAACTAAACTAATAACGAAATCTTAACTGTGGGCCTCATAACAAAGCTCAAAGTCACACAGTGAGCTATGGAGAGAGCTATGCTCGGAGTCTCTTTGCGCGACAGAATCCGTAATGAAGATATTCGCAAAAGAACTAAAGTGGCCGACATAGCTCAACGAGTAAGCAAGCTGAAGTGGCAATGGGCAGGCCACATCGCTCGAAGAACTGACAACCGATGGGGAAGAAAGGTTCTCGAGTGGCGACAACGAACCGGAAGACGCAGTGTTGGACGACCTCCCACTATATGGACAGATGACCTCACAAAGGTCGCTGGAAACCGCTGGTTGCAGGTTGCGCGGGACCGTTCGTTGTGGAAATCTAGGGGGGAGGCCTTTGTTCAGCAGTGGACGTCTTGCGGCTGATGATGATGATGATGATGATCTATTTAATATTTTACTTTTGCTCTCAGCAATAACATTGAATTCTGTCCGACCGTCAACCAAATGTTCAATGTCAACCATGGGTAATACTGGCCTAGTTATTTTTGTTAACGTTGAATATTGATTTGGGATGTGTGACACAGCAAAGTAAGGCACAAATAGAGTTCCTAATTCTATTAATATTACAAATGTCAATGGTTAGATGTTTGGGTGTTTGTTGCTCCATCACGTCGCAACGTCTGAACGCATTGGACTGATATTCGTAATATAATAGTGTAGTTAGATTATAGTATGGGATAACACGTAGGTCACTTTTTATCCCGGAAAAAACACGGGAACGGGATAATGCGGTTGTTTTACCCGGGACACTGCTGATATTCCTATACTTATATACTCATCACTGCACTACATATCACTGCATATCAGTTTTTCATTTTACCTGTTTTCGCAATCTCTAAAGTTAGGGCTGGTCTAGTCGAAGGAACGGCAATTGCCGACTCAGAGCTCCTCATTCAAACACCACACGCACCACTGTCTTTTTGAAGACATGTGAAAATGCCGCAAACTTAAAAACTGTGAAAGAAAACATCGTGAGGAAACCTACATGTTTATAGAATCTTTCTAGGTTATGCGTCATTCACCAACCAGCTCTGAGCCAGCGTGGTGGTTTATGGCATTGATTCGCCCCGAGAAGGGCCCGAGTCTCGGCAGTGGGAACATTTAGTAGAGTGTATGTGTTTTTGCTATGCCCTCTCTTGTCCTAGAGCCAAAGCTTGTATCTTCTCAGTGCACCTTCTCCTGTTTATAGCAACAATAGTCGTCCAATCTTCTGTAGTTTAGGCCGCCAAATTTGTTTCCACAATAACTCGACTCAACACCTCTCCTCACAAGGAGTCATGACCATCTACCATGCTGGTTGTTGGATGACGCATATCCTAGCATTATGTTGTGGTAGCACTCTTTGCAGAATCTGCCTGAGGAAACATATACGCATTTAACCGTTATTCAACTGCCAAACAGTAATTAATCTGGTCATTCTCATTTCAGTGTAATAAAATTGTAAGCCACAGCTCAAAGAAAACGGAGACTCAATTCCAGATATTTATTTTTAGCGAGCTCTCGAGTAGATTTAGTTCACCTCCTGTTTGCGCCAAATGTTTGCTGCTAATGTTATCATAGCCAAGTGCAAATTCTACAGAGCCTTGCCAACTTTGGTTGGCGTTCCGATGTCATTGGTATTCATAGGTGATTGTTGACGCATTCTAACCTACTTTAAACTTAATTTTCATTCAATCACATTAATATTATAAAGGCGAAAGTTTATGTGTTTATTATACGTATATTGGTTATAACAAATCTGCACTGCACGGATTTGAAGGAAATTACATGTGTAGTAAGCATAAGCACAGTCAGTACCTCAAAGTAATATACAAGCTGTAGTGGTAGGACTCTTCGCAGAGTCCGTCTGGGGAAGTACCACACCTTTGCCATTTATTCTACCGCCAAGCAGTAATGTGCAAACATTATTGTGTTCCGGTTTGAAGGGTAATGTTTCCAGAGAAATTACTGGGCTTAGAGACATAACATCTCAGATCTCTGGGTGGCGAGCGCAGTGCAGTGCTAGGTAATGATTTGGACTCTTCATTCGGTTCCAATAGCTGCGTGTCACTGTGCTGTTATGTGGCAGGCATGTTGCTTACCATCAGGCACATGTCCTGCTCGTCTCGTCACTCTTTATTAAAAAAAAAAAAGCTTTATGTCCTGTTAATATTAGTGATTCTTAAAGGTGTTGAGGTTTACGCAGCGGGGCACAGCTATTGTATAAAATATCATTAACCAATTTCTCATTTCATTGTCATTATATTATAATAGTTATCCACTAGCAGCAGCCCGCGGTTTAGCCTGCGTAGTTCCCGATCTCGTTGTTTTAGCGGGATAAAATTGTATTGTATTGTATTAATGTTGATAATGTTATTTCAAACCATTGTGTATCATTTTTCATCAAAATCCCTTTGATAGTTTTTGCGTGAAACAGTGACAAACATACATCCATACATTTTTACAAACTTCTGCGTTTGAAATATTAGTAAAGAGGCATTTTTCCATCCAATTATGTTTTTTTATATAACACTAGCAGCGCCCCGCGGTGCCCGGTTCCCGTTGTTTTTCCGGGATAAAAAGTAACCTATGTGTTCTTCCAGACTATAATCTATATGTGTTCCAAGTTTCAGCCAGATCCGCTCATACGTTAGGACGTAATTGTGCAACAAACATCCAAACATTCAAACATCCAAACATCCAAAAACGGGAGCTCACATCATTTTCAAAAGCCTTTCCGAGCGCTTGGTCGACGCGACGCGTAACCAAAATGCTGGCGTTTATTTGGCCCAACGCATAAGCATTGCCATTCAGCGTGGTAATGCCGCCAGCATGCTGGGTACGCTTCCGATTGGTAGTGGGCTTGAACATCTTGATTATCTGTAGACCTTCATTGGTCTATGGATAATTCAGGTGTGCTTAGTGTAAGTAGTTGTTAGGTACGTAGCGTAGTGTAGTTCTCATTGTATTTTAGTTTTGTTAATAAAGGCTCTGCCCACAGTAAAAAAAAAAAAACATCCACACATTGACATGTATAATATTATATAAAATATACATATATATATAAGTAGGAAGGATAGGATAGTAGGATTATGTCGCGCATTAGCTTCGTGAATTGTGAAAAGATCATTACTTTTTTGTTTGTCAGGATTTGAGCTCGAATTAGTCATGTGCATACGTTTACAATAAACAATTTGTGTTCATATCATAAAGACTATCTCTGTTATACAAAATAATTGGAAACCCCCTGTAAGCCCGATGCATTAAAATTTGTATGTTGACTTTTGTAAATGCTGAAACGATTATTCTGTCATGGGATTTGGAAATTGGATATAACAATAACCTCCACTCACGCCGATGCAAGCGTCAACATTTGGAGAGACAAATTTCACAATCAATTCAAATATTTGAGTCAACATCAGCATGATTGTTGATTTTCCGCTATTCTCATCATATCTGCTATCATGTTGTTGATGATGGAATGTTTTTATTTTTTTAATAGAACAGAGTTTTTATTAACAAACCAAATGAAGTACAATAAGAACACTATAGGTCCTATTTTTTGTAATTGTAAGCTTCTTTGGAGAGTCCGCCTGTGGAAATGGCAAATATTTGCCAATTATTCTAACGTGAAGCAGTAATGTGCAAGTATCCGGTTTGATGGGCAATGTTTCCAGATAAATTATAGAGCATAGAGGTAAACTATCTTATATCTCTGGGTGACGAGCGCAGCGCAGTGCGGGGTTATGATTTGGATTCTTAATGTTTCCATAGCTGCGTAACACTGAGCGTGTTGCTTACCATCAAGCACATGTCTTGCTCGTATCGTTACTCTTTACCATTGAAAATATACCCTTGAATATAATATACATAATACATATTACAAAATTTACATAATAAAATAAATTTACATAATTTATGTAGGTACCTACATCGAAATAATAAATATAGTCCATTAACTTTGTCGCCTGAATGTATGGAGTAGGATGCGTTAAATCCGGTAGATCTGATTTTTTGCAGACTTGTTTATGATGTTGGCCTAATGATTGTCCCAAGTTTGTGACCTCGAGCAACGAACGCAACTTTGTCAAAAATCGAAAAAACCGCGTAAAAATCGTTTATTTTTCAAATTTTGGCGATTATAACCCTGAACGACTAGTTTTTGTAAAAACTTTCTAATGGCGCTTATAAAGTAGACTAAATTTGCTACAATATGATACTAGAATTGTCTCTGTACATCTAATAGTTTCTGAGAATAAGTCTTTCAAAGTTTATAATTTTTTTCGTACTTCGCAATTATTAGCAATATTTTAACTCCTACTTGACCACTTTGTGGCACAGTTACGGCGGTTTTTAACCCCCGACCAAAAACAGAGGTATTATAAATTTTACGTCGAAGTCTGTCTGTCTATCAGACAGACACACATACAGGTCTGTCTCTATGTGTATCTGCCTGTGTGTGTATCTGTCTATGGCACCGTAGAGCTCAAACGGATGGGCCGATTTCGATGCAGTTTTTTTTATTTGAAGATACATTTTTGTGTTGATGTTTTGAGCTATTTTTGGTTAATATCGATTCAAGATGGCCGCCTCCACCAAATGGCAGACCAAATATTTCATCACAATCTACCTCAATATGGGTATCAAATGAAAGGGCTTGACTAGTAGAGTACTATACAGTATAACAAATTTCAAATCACAAAATGGCGAACTACATTTTTTTTTCTTCACTATTGCCTTAATATGGGTATCAAATGAAAGGGCTTGACTAGTAGACTACTATACAAGTCTGCAAAAAATCAGATCTACCGGATTTAACGCCTACGGTAATGTATAAAGTTACTGTACTAATATAATATGTAGGTATATTTCGATGAAGACCATAAGAAAACCAAGAATAATGGTCCACTTGAACATAGTCCTGGTGGTCATGAAGGCGCGGTGGCCCAATGGCGAGACAGATTCACAGTCGTGATAGTCGTGGTCGTAGATTTGAATCCCGCCTGAACATTTCTATATTTTTCCGTAAGCAGAAGTACAAGTTCGTCATCTTCACTGACTCCACCGTTGAAGGGTAATTTTCCAAACTGGCACGTTCCAAAAAAGTTTTTTTTTTTTTTTTGCGGAAATGTGTCACCCACACTTGGCCAGCGTGGTGGGTTTTGAACTTTACACTCGTCTATGAAAGAAGGCCCCGAGTCCCAGCAGTGGGAACGTACATTAAGCTGATTATAAAAGAGTTTTAAATTCGTCTAAAGTTTTTTTTCCCCAATTATAAATAAATAAATAAATATTAGTGGACAATTCACACACAACACCATTTGACCCCAAACTAAGCAAAGCTTGTATGATGGCGGCCAGATAGCTGATATAATACTAATTTTTTTTTTTTTTTTTTTAAATAATAATAATACTAATATAGTTTTTATACATACTTATTATACATATAAACACAGTGCAAACATTTGAATTACTCAAAGACTTCACTTATTTAGAAAATATTTTTTACTTTCAAAGAGTTTACTTTTCAGATCGTTTAAATTAAATGTTATTGTAATCGTATGAAGCCATTTAGAAAGACCAACAAAAACCTGAAAATTAAATACTCCAGTGGTCATTATTTCGTTTAAAAAATCCAGTTTCTTGTAGAACCGTTGAAATACTAAATAGTAAGCTAAGGACAAGCTGGCAAACAAATACCAGTACATAAGAAAAAAGGTAGTCATATTTTAAGCTATTGCATAGCTTTTATCGCGGGCCTGGGGGTCTACCTCTGAAGGAAAAATGTTATATCTTTGATGTTGCTCTTTCTTTTTCTTTTCGCTTGAAATGACAGAGACAGCATTAGCAAAGCGATAGCCGATTTAGTTAGGCGGTAGAAGGCCTGGAGACCGAATCTAAGAGATGCGTGAGACCACAAGAAAGAGGGATGGAAGACCGTAACGCCTGCCATCCCCACTCCAAATTTTTTTTCATTAAAGTACTGGAAAAATCTTAATCTTGAAGAATATAAGAAATAAAAAACTGAACGGGAAAACTTCGGTGATAAAGGGATATTTAAGGTAGTATTGTTATGGTCAAACAAGACCCTCGTCATTTGGATGGATGACTGAAAACATTGAATCAGAGATCACGGTATTCTAAGAAAATACAAAATAAATAATTTAAGATAGATAGAATACTTTTTATCGCGACATAAAAATAACAGAAAAACACTTATAAACTACAGCCACAAGTACTGGTAGGTGGTCTTATCGCTAAGGGCGATCTCTTCTGCATATGAAAATGTTTGTGAATGGTTAAATCAGAAATGCAATTAGATTTTAGTTTGGAGTCGAACATAGGTCACTTCGGGTTCCGTAAGAAATGAGAGATTTTCAGAAATTGTTATTTATCTCAATGTGGCCGACTCTATAGACACAGTTTTGATTTTAGCGAGACTACGTCCGACTCTTTTTATACGTCCCTGATTCCTGCTGGTAAAAATAATTGTTATTTACAGTAATAGTGGTTTTACACAAATAGTTCAATATACAACTTTACCACAGATGAGACAACAGTTTGATACCTTTACTAACAACAAATCGGTAAGTCTACATGCTATAATAAACTATTACGACGCCAGTGTAATGTAGCCCTTAGGCGCGTTGACGTTGCGAATAACTCAAAACGACAGCTCCTGATCTAAATTCCAATATTTGAGCTGATGTTTTCGATGTCAGGTTCCATTTTGTTCCAAAAGTTCGTCAGAGTTTCAGCGGGATATGAGTCAATGTTGAGTCGAGACTTCGGGAGTCGAGAGTTGTCCAAAGACTCTGAAGTTGAAGCAAAGTTTGCTAAGGCTCTTCCGATTACCTCAGTTTGAGATTCTTTGAGCAGAAATGCGAAGAGTCAGTTAGAATTTCAGCAGGTGTTCATATAACCCTTGTTATATGAACACCTGCTTAAAAGTACTATCAATTATTTAACACACAAACACAAAAATCTTTATTGCTGATCGCAGGTAAAATAAGACGATACAAAATATTTTAAAAGTTGACTCATACAAACTGGCCCCTTTTTAAGAGGCATGCAATATTTCTGGCAAAACAAATTGTTTAAGTCTTAATTTTTAGGGTTCCGTAAAACGTAAAAACGGAAAACCCTTATAGATTCGTCATGTCTGTCTGTCCGTCCGTATGTCACAGCCACTTTTTGCCGAAACTATGAGAACTACACTATTGAAACTTGGTAAGTAGATGTGTTCTGTGAAACGCAATAAAATTTTTACAAAAAAAAAATTATGGTTGCCCCCTATACTTAGAACAGAAACTCAACAAAAAACCTACGCGTGTAGGATGTCTATCGATAGGTCTTCAAAAATGATGTTGAGGTTTCTAATTTAGTTTTTGTCTAAACTGAATAATTTGCGCGAGAGACACTTCCAAAGTGGTAAAATAATGTGTGCCCCTCTAACTTCTAAAATAAGAATAAGAGAATGAAAAAACTAAAAAAAATATAATTATGATGGACATTACCGTGCAAACTACCAACGAAAATTGATTTGAACTCGATCTGATGAGTAGTTTTGAAGTGAAAACTTCTTTAGGCGCGCTATGGACAGAATTTTCGTGGGCTGTGAAATGGATTGATGATCACGTGATCATCACGCTCGGATATGATAAGAAATTTCGGGTAAGCTCGGGATGCTAGAGCGAGAAAGATAATGTGGTCAACAAACGTGCCAGACCGAGAAAGATAATTGTTAGAGGAGGACATGGGACAATAGATACTCTCTCTCTCTCTCTCGCTGCTCGCTACCGGTTACCAGTGTTGACACTTTAGCGACTTTGTCGCTGAAACTGGCGAATTTTTAAAACCTTTTTAGCGGATTTAGACGACGTGTTAATACCGACAAAGGGGAATATACTAGTGTAGTGTAGAAGGTTGGAGAAGGAAAAAGCTTATGTATTCTTCCAGACTGTTATTCCCTTAATAATTCAATCAAAACCGGCGATTTTGTTTCATAACTATTTGGCGACAAGCTCAAAAACATAGTGGCAACACTGACGGCTACCAACTCCAAAAGACTTTTCTTTGGGCGGGAAAACACGACGGGTGCTTTATAATTTTCACAATCAAATTAATTAGTTTTGCTTTGTAAATATTTCGTTTCTTTCGTGTAAATATTTAGTTTTGTATACATATAGTCAATAGTATAAATAAATACGAGCGTCGCTAGCGACGGGGGTGACCCCGTCGAACAGACCAGAAAAAGAAAACTATTGAAGCCAAATCCAAGTGAAAATGTTTCTTACAAACTATTTAGAAAACCCCTTTATAAGAGAAAGAGACTATTCCCAGAAAATCGTAGTGGAGTCTCCAGTGTAGTGTATGTGGAATCGACGGAACAGGAGAAAGTCGGTAACAAAAATCCTATTACTATTTACTAAACTATTTTATTAAAACTATTTAACTATTTTATTATAATACGACATACCTACCTAATACAAAAATCAGCTAATGAAGTTTTCACTTCTGCCGTGTGGTCTTAAGCACACACCTTTTTTTTTTTAGTAGGTAAGTACGTCATAAATACATTAATATTAAAACTTCGATCAAAGTTACAACGAACTAAAAAAAACTATGTATATTATGTTACTTGCTGCAACGGAACCCTTCATGGGCGAGTCCAACTCGCACTTGGTCACTTTATTTAGACAATAAAATAATAATTGGTCAGCGGATTCAAGTCTTCTTCTTCGTCTTTTGAGGGTTCCGTACGCAAAGGGTAAAAACGGAACCCTATTACTACGACTTGGCTGTCCGTCCGTCTATCACCAGGCTGTATCTCAAGAACGGTGATAGCTAGACAGTTGAAATTTTCACAGATGATGTATTTCTATTGCCGCTATAACAACAAATATCTATATGACCCACTAAACTAGATTATAATAATAATAATAAATAATAAAAGCCTTTATTTAACAATCTTACAATTATTCTTACAATTCTATTTTATTTGACACCGGTACTGAGATTGTCTTGCGCTTGCGCATAGGCCTCCCCTAAAGCTTGCCATTTTTTCCTGTCATGTGTCTCTCTTGCCCATGTAACTCCAGCTATGCCACGAATGTCGTCTTCCCATCTACGACGTTGTCTTCCTCTTTTCCTTTTGTTCTGTCTTGGACACCACTCTGTTATTCTTTTTGCCCATTTATCTTTCTGTGTCCGCATCAAATGGCCTGCCCACCGCCATTTAAAATTTTTAATACAAAATGCTATGTCTTTAGCTTTAGTTTGGTTTCGTAGTGTTTGAATTTTTATTTTATCTTTTAGCTTCACCTTCAACATGCTTCGTTCTATGCTATGTTGACAAGTCTCTAATTTGGACACATTTTGTTTTGTTAGGCTCCAAGTTTGGCATACATATGTCATGATGGGTAAGATACAGGAATCAAATATTTTCTTCTTAGCTTTCAATGGTACTTCAGGATTTTTGAATATTTCTTTAAGAGACCTATATCTTTTCCACGCAAGTTGGACTCTATTATTTACTTCCTTTGTATTCAGTTCGTCGGGAGATATTATTTGTCCAAGGTATGTATATTCTTGTACATATTCTATTTTCATATCCTTTACTTCAATAGAAATTTTGTCGTGGTTTGTCATTACCTTGGTTTTTGCAGTATTCATTGAAAGTCCCACTTTCTCACTTTCATTTACAAGCTGTATTAGCATTTCCTGTAGGTTTATTGGATCTTCAGAAATCAATATTAGATCGTCCGCGAATCTCAGGTGGTTTAGCTGTGTCCCATTTATATTTAGTCCACCTTTGGTCCATTTTAGCTTTCTAAATACATGTTCAAGAACAGCTGAAAAAAGTTTGGGCGAAAGTGGATCTCCTTGCCTGACTCCTCGTTTAATAGAAAAGTGGGCACCATCTCTTTCTGTCCTTATTTTTGCAGTCATATTTTTGTAAATATTTCTGATCAGACGTATATACTTACTGTCTACTCCCTGTGAAGCAAGTGCTTCCCATATGTCTGCGTGTTTCAAAGAGTCGAAAGCCTTGTTATAATCTACAAATGCCAAGTAGTAATGGATGCCGTATTCGCTGCATTTCTGAATTACCTGTTTTATTGTATGGATGTGGTCGATTGTTGAGAAATCGCTGCGAAAGCCCGCTTGTTCTTTGGGTTGGTTTTCATCTAGTATTTTTGTTAACCGGTTCAGAATTACTTTTGAAAACAGCTTGTACACATTGGACATCAAGCTAATGGGTCTGTAATTGGCTATATCATCTTTGCTCCCTTTTTTATGGAGTAGTATTATAGTCGATCTAGTCCACTGATGAGGAATATATTCTGTATCTAAGATATTGTTAAAGAGATCTGTGATTATGTCTAATATTATATCAGAAGTTCCTGTTAGTAGTTCATTCGAAATACCATCTTCACCTGGAGCTTTTCCTTTCTTTTGAGATTTTATAGCCTTGTCAACTTCTGTTTTTAGTATACTTGGGATTTTTTCATGGTAATATTTATCGTCGTCGAATGGTTGTCTATGTTTGTATATTATATTGTTATCATTATACAACTCTCTGTAGTAATTCGTAGCAACTTCTAGTATTTCTAGTCTATTTGTTTTTATTTTTTTGTTCCTGTGGTGTTTCATGTTGTCAATCCAGTTTGTACATTCTTTTAACTCACTCCAAGCTTTCTTGACACCTCCTGAATTTTCTATGTGAAAGTTAAGTAACTCATTTCTTCTTTTTAGTCTATGCTTCCTAATTTGATTGTTTATTTCTTTACTCAACGTTTCTATTGTCTTTTTGTTGTTTTTCCTATCTTTTATTAAAATTTTTCTTTGTAGTATTAAGCTTCTTGCTTCTGATCCTAATTTGTCCTTTGTTATAACATTACTTGATGCTTTTTTATTTAGTATTTTTAGTTCGGTTTCTATAGCATCATATTTTGTTTGGACATCCGTTACATCTTTTGTTGTTTTTAAATTATTTTCCAAAGACTCCAGGATATGCCTTGGGATCGGTAAAGCTACTGGTTTTTTACAACTATAGATATATTTTCGGCCTTGTTTTGGAGTTTTTGTGTAGATCTGTCCTCTAAGCATTCTGTGATCTGTGTTGTAATTTAGTTGATTGACAACATCAACGTTAGAAAATAACCTTGTTTTGTTAGTGAGAATATAGTCTATTTCATTTGTAGTCTTTCCGTTAGGGGACACCCAAGTCCACTTTCTACTATGTTTCCTCCTGTAGTAACTGTTCATAATGTGTAAGTGGTTTTCTGTTGCAAAATTTATCAAACGTTGTCCGTTATCATTTCTTCTTCCAGTTGTGTATGGACCAATTACATTGTCTTCGTTCCTTCCTCTTTTTCCAATTTGGCTATTGAAGTCACCTAACACAATTACTGTTTTAAACACATTAGACATGGTGTGGTTAAGTTTGTCATAGAACTCGTCTTTTGTTTCTTTTCTGGCTATTTCTGTCGGAGCATATACTTGAACAATTGAAATGGGTAGTTCATTACCAGGAAGTTTCATATTTAAAATGGCAATTCTGTCACTTACCCCTCGGAATTCCATAATATATTTTTTGAGATATTTTTTTACCATAAATCCAACTCCATAAATTCCGGCTGTTTCATTTTTATAATAAAGTATATAATGTTCGTATTCTTCTGTTTTCTCTTCCGCTCTTCTTATGTCGCTTAGCCCTACTATATCCCAAGAAATGGAGTCCAAAGCGTTTTCTAATTCTAGTAAAGATGATTGTGTTTTCAATGATCTTGTGTTAAGTGTTCCTATATAAAATTTATTCTTATTAATTTTTGTTGGTTTTCCAGCTACTTTACTTGTCGATTTGCAAGCCTTGGGGGGGTATGGTCTATCACCCCGCGGTGACCAACCGTATTGGGGATTAATCTGTGTTGTTTTGTCTCACAGGTTTATTATTTTTGCAGTTCCGATGTCCGGTAATTCCTATTCTTTATTATACATACTATTTTTATCTGACATTGAATGAGATCTGGCTCTCATATAAGCGAATGCATCCGTTTTGTGTAACTTTGAAGGAGCTATAATTATTTTACTTCCTTCTGTATGACGTGTTGGTGTTTGTATATTCACCGGTGATAAAGAAGACTCTCTTTTACGTTTTTCGACTTCTGGTATTCCTCTGATAACTACTACTTTATTATTTTTAATAAACGCTTTATTTCCTTTATCTCTTTCCTGTTTTAGTTGTTGTTGTAGGTTTTTACGTAGTTCCAAAGTTTCTTTGGAGAAATCCTCAGTTAGATAAGTATGCTCGGGCATGTTCTCTTTGTTTTTAAGTATTTCTTCTTTTTTGTGATATGTAGTGAGAGCAATTAATATCGGTCTGGTTTTCCCTTCTTCTTTTTTACGTCCCAGTCTATAATACTTATTAACATCTGACTTCTCCACAACAACGCGAACATTTTGCATGCAATTTCTTATTAAGTTGAATAATTCTTGGTTAGTTTTTTCAGTTTCTGTTACACCATGAATTAAAATGTTATTTTTTCTGTGTATGTCTTCCAAGTATCTGATTTTCTTGTTCAGTGTTTCTACTTCCAATTTTAGGTTCTTATTTTCATCTATTAATGGTTGCAATTTATCATCCATAGTTTGCATTAAAGAAGCAGTTAAACTTTGCGTAATTGTTGTTGTTTGTTTTTCTAGTTCCTGTTTCATCATTTGAAATAGTTTTAGCATATCTTCTGACATTCCTTTGGCCTCCATGACGTAGTAGAGAGTAAAGTTGTAAGTGACAATCAAATTGACTTTTAAGATCAGCTCCAGTTTTCGTGTTTCGTTACCGTTGATTTGTAACAATCGACGACTATGTATGATTCGGAACGCAGTCGTAGTGTCACTTTTAGTGTCAACTGTCGACGTCAGATTGACTTACTTCTTGTTCGATGACTGAATATTTTCTTGAATTATTTTCTTAACCTCAAATTCGCTACCGATGTTAATTCCAGATGTTATTCGGAATTATTCTTCAATTGTGTACCATGATAGTGAATATTTGTTTTGTTGTGGCTTCCTGTGAATGATATATGCGCCATAGGGTTTGTACTTGTTGTTGTTTACTAGAAACTTTTACTAGAACCGGGAGCACTTATAAACACTGTCACTACTTAGACAACCGGAACCGGATTCCTAAACTACTAAACTAGATTAGTCCGTCCCAAATAAACTAGATGACCCACTAGTAATCCCATTTTTGGTTCACCATGACCCAATAATTCATCGAGAGCCAAAAATCAATATTTTAATAAAATGTTTTTTTTTTTTTTTTTTTTTATAGATTAGAGTGACGAGACGAGCAGGTCATGTGCCTGATGGTAAGCAACATGCCTGCCACATAACAGCACAGTAACACGCAGCTATTGGAACATGATAGTCCAAATCATTACCTAGCACTGCACTGCGCTCGTCACCCAGAGATCTAAGATATTATGTTGCCTGTTTGCGGAAATTGCAATGTATAAGAAATTTCAAATAAAGCCAAAGTTAAAGTTAAAAAAAATTTTCGCCGTTTATTTGCTAATGGTACGGAACCCTTCGTGCGGGAGTCCCACTCGCACTTGGACGGTTTTATTTTTATTTCTGGCCTTTATTCGGTTGTGTATTTTATGTCATCTGATTCTTTTGAGCAGCTTAAATTTTTTGAAGTGAAATCTTCTTTAAGGCGCGCCTAGACAGATTTTTCGTGGGGTGTAAATTGAACTCTACCGTCACGCTCGAGTATGATAAGAAATCTTCGGGTAAACTCGGGACCATGGCGATTGGGCATCTAGAAATGCGTTAGCCAATGGGAAATGCTGAAAGGGCGTGGCCCGGCAGTCATGGCATGGCCATCTAGAAATGCGTTAGCATTTCCCATTGGCTCACGCATTTCTAGATGACCATGCCATGATGGTGAGGCCACGCCCTCCGGTTACACCCGTGTGGTTTCCAATGTAAGCTATCAAATTCTGAGTTATAAGTTTTCACTTCTATCGGCAGTTCCTATGACTGTCAATTTTTTTTTTAACTTTTTAGTTTAGTAGGTAATCTATAAAATACCACTTTTAAGTACTCTATTACAGACCTAACTACGATCTTGTCACCTTTATTACAATAGTCATCAATAAAATTATTTCAAGAGCAATAAATGTGAAATTTACTTCATTGACATATTTTCAGCAAATCCACTGACTAAGTGACAAAGTAGTTGTTTAGTGTAGTGTATTTTTCAGAGAGTGGTTTTCTCCCCGTAACACATTTGTTTGTTTTTGCTACTTTTGATTAGCGTAGTTTTTGATGAAAAGAAAAAAAATTCTCTTTGTAAATTTGGTATAAACTGATTATATAGCTGAGCTTGCAATTTAACTTGACAACTTGCAGGAATTATTACACTTTCTATGAATAAGGTAGTCTGTTCCTTAATTCGTTCTGATTGTTTTTATAGACATTGATGTTAAAAGTCTTTGTCAAACTCAACATCAGAAGATTTTTTCCTAAAATACACTGTTCCCAGTAAGCAGTAATTCTGCTGCTGCTAATATATAGATGTATAATATATAGATGTCAATGTTTGGAAGTGTTTGTTGCTCGATTACGTCGGAAATGTTTGAACGGATCGGATTAAAATTTACAGTTAAACTGGAATAGCAAATTGTCAAATTTTTAGCACGAAAAATAACAAGAACCGGAATTTAATATGAACAGGTAAAACCGCGGGACGCTGTTCGTCATAAAATGCGTAATTTTCTATACTTCAGTGTATTGACGTAAATAATGTAGCTAAGTTGTCTATCAACATCGAAAATGGCCTAATAAATCCTTATGGCCGTCCTGTCCAAACCCGGTCAATTGGTCCGAATTAAACCCGAATTCAGTGAAAAACAAGCGAGCGATGAACGATCAATCGCGTCCTCGCATTACCCCCAGATTCGCTGCAGCGCGTTGCGGTCAATTTCATCCAATTTCCGGACAACTGGTGTTTCTGCCCAGCCGGCCGTGGCGAGGCAAAAACTCGGGCAAACCTGAATCACTACTGCGGACGAAGGGTTTCGTAGCCTTCAAGGCACACTACTAATAATAGAAATGTTAGTTTGAATGCTTGGACAAACGTTTGAAATTTGGACATTTGTACGTTTTAGTATGAAAACTAACGTGGTTATTACACATTTTAAAATAAATAGACGGGTAACTCACGTATAATATACGAGTATTATAGTCAAAACAGAAAAGCGCGCGTGTTTACAGCTCTTTTAGCACTGCTAAAACGTGTAATTAGCACTGCTATACCAGCTGTGAACACGCGCGCGCACTCGCCATGAAGAAGATCGCCGGACGCGATCGAAACTCGAGTCGGACTGTTCTGACTATATTATACGTGAGTTACCCGTGTAGTTATTTAAAAAATTTTACGTTTCGTAATTGGAGGTTTCGTCGTTTTGACATTTGGATGGTAGAGCGTTTTTACATAAGAACGGTTTTTGGATGTTGGTAATCGTATATAACGAGACACACCAGTGTATAATACCAGCAGCACTGCGGTTCAACCGCGCAATTCTCGTTCACCTTATTTTCCCGGGATAAAAAGTATGTGTTCATTAAAACTATTGTCTAATTGTGTTCCCAATTTCAGCCAGATCAGACGTTACGGCGTAATTAATCAACAAACATCCAAATATTGACATTTATCATGTTAGTAGAATTAACCCGCATTGAATTTCACGTCTACGGAACCCAGCTTGTCAGTAAACACGCCGTGTGGCCACGGCTCGAACATTTTAATTGAAACAGAAGCCACAGAATATTTTAATAGCGGCTATTACATTACACCGGCCTGTGTACAACCTGTGCGTTAAATTTATTCTTAACCGACTTTTTAACAAGAAGATGCCCAATGCCACTACTTTTTAATGAGATCTTTTTTATTATATTTATGTTATTTGAGATCTTTTCTTGGCAAATAAGGTTTTTTTATATTAGTATTCTGCTCTCTGTAACACTGAACTATTGCACTTGTCTGCGAATTTCATACTCCTTCGTACGAGTGATCTTCGTAGAAAAGGTAATTAAAACATTTCAGGTATTCCTATTCCTGTATGTTCCGGGTTGAAGGGCAATGTTTCCAGAGAAAGTACCGGGCTTTGAGATGGATTATCTAATAACACTGGCTGACGAGCGCAGTGCAGTGCTAAGTAATGATTTAGACTGGTCATGTTCCATCGCTGCACGTCTCTGTGATGTTAGAGATAAACGTGTTGCTTACCATCAGGCACATATCCAGCTCGTCTTGTCACTTTGTACTATAAATATATATAAATTATCTGTCACACTGTTTGTCTAGGATGGACTCCTAAACAGTTGAACCAAATTTAATCAAATTTGCACACCGTGTGCAGTTTGACCCAACTTGAAAGATATACTAGACTTTTGTTTCGATTAACAGTCTTTATATGACGTGTCGAAAGTTACGACTGGTCTAGTCGGGAGAACGGCGACTGCCGATCCATGCTGTGAGATTTGAACCCGAGAAATCCGACCCGCACCGCTCTCTTTTCGAAGTCATGTGCTAGTCCAGTGCAATTACGCAGAAAAATTGAAAAAAAAAACATTAAATTTTGTAGTTTGGGAACTATAAAAGATCGGGGGGTCCATTCTGAGCATATATTCTAATTTGAGGGATTCTGCCAAGGTCAGCTCAAGGTCATTTCGATGAAAACGCGTTTAATTCGATATCTTGAGAACTGTTAGTGTTAGGCAAAAAATTATCGAGACCTTTTCTCTTCTAAATTAAATTTACTAACTTCTATAATAACAACTTTTCTTTTTTCATCACTATTTGTCAAGTTTTTGCTTCCGAAAGGCAAAAATTTTACTTTTTTTCCTCCCTTTTTAATGTTTCGCCATTTTGTCCCCAACCGTTCAACTTTATGAAACTTTACCGATGTTCAAAAGTGTAGATCTTTTAATAATAAACAACTTTTTACTGGAACTTTTTTCTGTAATGACAATACCTTCAGAGTTATGTTACTTTACCGAGCGAAGTCCGCTCCACTGCGACACCTCCGCGACACTACGACAAATCCGCGACACTTCTGGACTTAGGGCTGAACCCAAAATTAATTGTTGGATTGTATCGGTGGGTTTCTTTTACATAGGGTTATGTGGGACAACAACGTTACCTACTCCGATATATGCCAGATATAATGCGTCATCCAATGGGAAATGCTAAAAAGGGCGTGGCCTGCCCATCGTGGCATGGCCATCTAGAAATGCGTCAGCTAATGGGAAATGCTGGTGCATTTCTAGATGGTCATGCCATGATGATCAGGCCACACCCTCCGGTTACACCCGTGTAGTTTCCAAAGTAAGCTATCAAATTCTGAGTTATAAGTTTTCACTTTTATCCGCAGTTCCTGTGACGGCCCATTTTTTTTTATACGTCCACGATACAGTATTGATCCGTGCATGATCATCTTGGGTTTCATCAGCATCAGGTAATCGTCTACCTCCTACCAGGTACCACCGGTTTGATATTAGGTCACAGCTCAGATTTCGGCTCGTTAACTTATATCCTGCTCGGCATCATTGCATAATAAATAACCTTTGAAGGCCGTTTCTTTATTTCATACTCGTTTTGCATGTTTATTTGGACGCCGGCTATAAAGGTGTCTGACATTTGATTCCTTTTAGACAAATCATAGTGTTTAGTGTTGAAGATAGATATTATTATTTTTTCGTGTGCTGTTTGTGGAGCAATGTTTTTAGTTTTATTATTTTTATTTATAGTAACTACTATGGTGATCTTTTTAAGAAATAAATACATAGATAAATAAAAATTAATAAATATTGTTGAACGTTTTTCACACAACACCTCTAGTTCTAAGCAAATTTTGTAGAGAGTTCTACATTCCAAACTATTATCTATCTATGTTTAAGATTTCAACCCGATCCGTTCAAACGTTCCGACGTGGCTGAGCAACGATAATGGCCATCAACTCACGCGGAAAGCGACGTTAATGCCAAAGATGAACCACGTACTACTAGAATTTTTCGCTTACTCTCGACTTGAAGACCCCCAGATTGCCGGTCTCAGCGTACATGAAAAAACCAGTCCAGTCTTCAACATCGCAGCAAAGTTGCTAGCTTATCGGTTTTAAACGGATACATTTCTGTGCAGTTGATATTAGAGGCTTCTAATAAAAAAAAAACTTTTTTTTTCTACCTATCAGTTTACACGTTGCTCGAAAAATAGGCAACGCTTCATTATGGACTTTCCAAATATTCGAACAAAGACATTTCACTCGACTTCAACAATAAAAACGTCATTAGGCATTAGCGGTTCGCCCCGGCTTCGCCTTTGGTACTTAATATTTTAGCATATAGCACTGAAATATCATGTACATATCCAATGGTGAAATATTTTTTTAAATCGGTCCAGTAATTTCAGAGACAAGCGAGCGCGTTCAAACAAAATACCTCTTCTGCTTTATATTTTTAATAACAAACACACGCGTCCATTTCATATATCTATAACTGCTTAATCTAAATTAATTCAAGAGTTTTGTAAAAAAGACAAGGTGATCCATTTTTTTTTTATAACATAACTAACAATCAAATAACTCAAACTGATGAAACGACCTACATTAATGTAGTTATTTTTTTAATATTATTATTCAGTTATTCTACCGCCAAACAGTAATTTTAAAACGGCACTGTGTTCCGGTTCGAAGGGCAATGTTTCCAGAAAAATTACAGAGCATAGAGATAACACATCTTATATATCTGGGTGACAAGCGCAGTGCAGTGCTAGGTAATGGCTTGGACTCTTCATGTTCCAATAGCTGCGCGTCACTATGACTGTGTTATGGGCAGGCATGTTGCTTACCGTGAGACACAAACATGGCCTGGTCATCTCGTCATCGTCGTCTCTATCTATACTACGAGTAGGTAATATTATAAAGAGGTAAAGTTTGGATGTTTGTATGTTTGTAGGGGGTAATCTCTGGATCTACTATACCGATTTTAAAATTCTTTCGCCATTAGATGTACGTATTTCTTGAGTGCCACTAACTATATATGTACTACGGGCAAAACCGAGTGGACCGCTAGTGCCAAAAAAAATTTTCTATTCGTCTCGACACACAATAAAACAAAAATAAAAACTTGTAAAGTCTAGAACCAACCGATCCCAAATCTACCCGTCACTCAAAAACATCTCCAATAAGGCACCACGTATCACGGTCTACCCGTTCTTATAATGAAAAAGGAATCAAATCGTTTCATTCAGGCTTAAGGAGTTCAACCATGAAACGATGCCGCTTCCTCGGGCAGGCCGTCCGGTGGAAAAATGGATTATGGAGATTGGAAGCCTCAAATCAATTCCTCAGAATTAGGGCGTTTTAGAACTAAATTTAATCCGATGTTGAGGAACACTTTTTAATAAAAATAAAAGAAAATAAGTTTAGAAAGTTGTTATTCGTTTGATGAGTTTGAAAACAATGTTAGGCGTAAGTTTTTAACAATGCCGCATGCATTGTTACACCTAAATTTGACACACAGAATATAGTTTTTTTTTGCAAGGGCACTTACTGCGTTTAATGAAAATTGGTCTCAAGTGCTCGCCTAGCCTACTTTAGGAGCCCAGAAGGTAGTTGCCCGTTAGTAAAACTTAAAAATGAAATAACTTTACAATAACTTGACTGGCCTCGTGGCTTAGTGGGTAGTAGCTCTGCCTGAGAAGCCGAGGGTCGTGGGTTCGATTCCCACCCAGTGCAAATATTTGTGTGATGAATTCAAATGTTTGCACTGTGTCTGGGTGTTTCTATCTATAATAAGTATGTATTTAAAACTATATAAGTATTATATCAGCTATCTGGCCGCTATATTACAAGCTCTGCTTAGTTTAGTAGTGGTAGGACTCTTAGCAGAGTCCGCCTGGGGAAGTACCACACCTTTGCCAAATATTCTACCGCCAAGCAGTAATGTGCAAACATTACTGTGTTCCGGTTTGAAGGGCAATGATTCCAGTGAAATTACAGGGCTTAGAGACATAATATCTTAGATCTCTGGGTGACGAGCGCAGTGCAGTGCTAGGTAATGATTTGGACTATCATGTTCCAATAGCTGTGTGTTACTGTGCTGTTATGTGGCAGGCATCTTGCTTACCATCAGGCACATGACCTGCTCGTCTCGTCACTCTATGCTATAAAAAAAAAAAAAAAGTTTGGGGTCAGATGGTGTTGTGTGAATTGTCCACCAATATTTATTTACTAGCTGAACCCGCTACTTCGTTCGCGTACGTTGATCTTGCGACCTTATTAGTGCATTCGTAGTACTTACGTAAAAATATTTGGATGGGTGGTCATTACACAAACCGAGTGATTTGATTTTCCACACAAAAATATATTTATTCAAGTTTAGCAACTTCATATTTTAAGCAACATCAAACACACGAGTGTGTTTGATGTAAGGTTGTAGTAAGGTTGTGGAGTATCGAACATAGCCGCAGTGTTAAGTTTGTAGGATTTTTATAGGACACATTATGAAGAGTCTGTAGCTGATGTGCGTGATCTGATACTTACCCACTTGTACATTTTTACAGGATGATATCCTAAGTAGTAGGTTGTTATCCTAAGTAGTACTTATTAGCCGATGTAATATTTAAGAGTCTAAACCATGTGTGTTTCAAATGTCAATCTAATTGGTAATGTCATTCTGTCGTTAATATTTGTTTCGTTAGGCCCATGCTTATTCCGAGATGATAGGTAGTATATGAGACTATATAAACTATCTGTGTTTCAAATTTCAACCAAATCAAACCTTTACATAATATACATAATAATACTTAGTAAGATAACATTTTATTCAATTTTAGAAAAACAACGTTCTGCTTTGGTTCTGCTTCTGCACCGAAGCTTGTTGAACACTAAATTTAGTACAGTATTTGGATTGAAATAATATCCGAAAAAACAAAAACCAACTTCAATTATTATCATTTTACGTCAACTAACTAATTTCTAGTCAAGTAAAAAGTTCACTCGACTAATTTAAGAAGCTATGACTACGTCGTCCAGATAAATAGATACTGGTGAACAATTCACACACAAAACTTTGGCTTTTTCCACCGCTAATGTCCCAGCCCTACTCAAACCGGAGTGGTCTTACGCATGACGATGGCAAAAGACCTGACGGCATGAGTTTTTTGCCTTGGAAGTTGAGTCGGCCCCTAGTGTGGGACGCAGCTTGTGTCGATACTCTGGCACCATAACTTCTTCGAGAGACACATGGTAGGGCCAGTGCAGCGGCTAATTCAGCTTAGCGTCTCAAACGGCGGAAATATGCAACCCTCGGTAGTGGTTTTATATTTAAGCCCTTTGGGGTTGAGAGTTGAGACATCGTGCCTGTGAAGGCCGGGAGCTGACTTCATCTTCAAAAGCCTTTCCGAGAGCTTCGCCGACGCAACGCGTGACCAAAATGCTAGCGTTTATTTGGCCCCACATATACATCGCTATTCAGCGTGGTACTGCCGCCAACATGCTGGGCACGCTTCCGACTGGTAGTGGGCTTGAACATCTTGTCATCCAGTTTTTGTTAATATTCAAAAAACCGCCTCCCTGTTTTCCATATAATATACGTACATGGTAAAAACGGGACCCTATTCGCTGTTCGTCCGTTCGTCTGTCACCAGACGTATCTGAAGAACGGTGATAGCTAGAGAGTTGTAATTTTCACAGATGATGTATTCATATTGTTGCTACAACAATAAATACTACATTACACATTTTCTAATAAATATCAGATTGTGTTTCGTACCATGAGCTGCCATTTTGTGGAAAAACATAAGACAGGTACTGTCATATTATTACATGACGATAGATGACGGATGACGGATTTGAGTACTGTGCGTGTACCAGGAAAGAGCTTCGAATCCGATTCCGATAAGTCGAAACCTCCGATTACTATTAGACCTTCGTTTCCGACTTCGGCTCCGAAACTTTTAAAACGGTGGTTATAATCGGAGGTAAGGTGTATAAATATTGGAGATAATCCTTTATTGTGGTGGATAGTAAATTAAAATACAAAATCCCAACTTCCTAAATCAATTGCTCGTCAATGTTTATCGTGTCCACGTGTTTGGCAAAAAAAATACCCAATAAAAATGTATCTCCTGCCACCACTTCTAATCCTGCCTATGCCTCCGACTTCGGTTCCGACTCCGATAAATCAAATTCTAAAACTCCGACTCCGCCTTCGAATCCGATAAAATGACCTCCGTTACATCCCAGCAGTTCTACTACGAAAACAAACTGCGAATGATCGCATCCGACCGACAGCTGAATCGGATTGTAGCCTACCACGAAAAACATTCGGATCGATACATTTCGGGTCGAAAGATATAGACTTAGGTCGGATAAGGGTCGGATCGAACGAAACGGCCGATCTGATCAACCGACCGATTGTCTTTCGTGGTCGGAAACTTCATAAGTTCGGCCGATATATCGTTTATCGAACTTCGTAGTAGACCTGCTGTTGTTTACATTGTCACAGAATACTTAGAAGTTTGTATGTACCGAACTTATTAATTCCGTTATTATTTAATTTCTATGTTATTTCCGAACCACATGACCAGTAATGCTAAAATTTTGATGAGACTATATTAGAAATGTGTTCTTTCTAACAAAATAAGAATTAACGAAATTGAACAACGCAAACATGAGTTACAACCAAAAACACATTCTGACTTTAACCCCTTTCTGCACAAAAACCGTGCAGAATTTGGGGATTAAAAGTAGACAGCTACCATCTACTTAGTATGATCTTAAATCATGTCAAGTTTCATTTGAATTGAATCAGTAGTTTCGGCGTGATGTGAGTTCCCTATACACACAGACAGACAGACAGACAGACAGACAGACAGACATGAAAGAAAAAAAATGCAGTTTCGCCATCAGTATTGACTATGGAGTGACCCCAAAATTTTTTTTTCAAAATATCTTCAATGTACAGAATTCGACCCGCTACAGTTTTATTATAAGTATAGATTTATTATTTATTATTAACTTCTAGCATACATACATAAATAAATGCACACACGCCATTTTTTTTTTCAACAACACGTTTTTAGTCCTCATGGTTTTAAAGCCAGAGGACTGTTTTTTTTTAATAATGTAACCCTAAATGCAATTTTCCTTTCCAGTTTGAAGGACAATGTCACTAGAGAAATTACAGAGCATAGAGATGAATCATCGTATATCTACGGGTGACTAGCCCAGTGCACTGCTATTTGGAGTATGTATCTAAAATTGGTTGTGTAATACTGTGCTGTTATGGACAAGTTGGTTACCATCAGGTACATGCAGGCGCGGTCCTAGCCTCGAATTTTGGAGGGGGTCACCAGTACACAGTCTCAGATTTTGGGGGGGTCAAAATGAAGGTAGAAATACAATAAATCGAGTAAAAATATCCACTGTGACCCCCCGCCCCTTCGGACCGCGTATGGGTACATGTGTTCTTCCGATCATTTAATGAAATAAAAAATTGTCATATCTAAGCCTGTAAGCAAATTTATCGAAAATTTAATGATATCTTCTGTACGTGCTGGCAGCTGCAAAAGCGGGAGTCGCGCAACTCTCCGTAAAGGCACGTACCATCGTTCGCTATGCTCCGGTTATTGGAATTTGACACGCAAGCAATTTTGTCACATATGTACTTTCAACGTAAAATGAAAATAATCGAACAAGCGTAGTTGATGTGTAAAAAAAATATATAAAAAACAATTGACACTCACATCATAGTCACGGTAATATTAGATAAGTAATATTAGATAATATTACCGTGTCATAATCATCACGTAATAGACTTAGTTAGACTTAGTTTAAAGATTTATTTTACTGTTACTAAAATGCTTCAAAATAATATAGTAGGTATCCTATACTAAGTAATACAATAAAGCTTAGTAGTTTTTTATTAGTTTGTACGCGCTAATCTCAGATACTACTAAACCGATTTCAAAAATTCTTTCGTCATTGAATATGTTCGTGATTCCCGAGTGACTATATCACAAAGTCAGGCGGAGTACTAGTCAATTTTAATATAAATAACAGTTGCCAAAAAATAAAATGAGAAATATCTGGTTTAGGGTTTCTGACGCTTTTCATTAAGATGTTGTCATAGGTGAGAATCGAATCCACGATCAACGACGATGTAAGTGTAAATGTTTAAGATACAAATTTAATTTCAAACCCAAGTTAGCAAAGTGAAAACTTCTTTGTTTGAAAGTAAACTCAACCTTAAAGTTAAACTGCTTTAAGTCATATTTTCATAAAACTATTCATAACTTCAACCGCAAAACTAGAGAGAAACATCCTTTTATTCAAAGTTAATAGAAAC
This sequence comes from Ectropis crepuscularia, assembly GCA_963693475.1. Lineage (NCBI taxonomy): Eukaryota > Metazoa > Arthropoda > Insecta > Lepidoptera > Geometridae > Ectropis > Ectropis crepuscularia. Next base: position 31,694,916 of record OY856341.1, read on the forward strand.
GGGAGGATCTCGGGACCCTTTTTTTTCTTTTTGTTTGTTACAAAAAACTTCTTGTAACCTTTTTATTAGAGATTAGTAGGGGTTCGCGGATTTACTCGTGCTCTTCCCTTTTCCATAATTACCTATTCGCAATTAAAAGTAGCATATGTGGTTTTCAGACAATGATACAAATAAATACAAATACAAATAATTTTTCAAGTTTGGGTGTTTGGACGCTTAGTAGTATGTGAAAGTGTTTGGATGTTTGTGACTCAATTAAGTCGGAACACCTGAAGGGATCGGGTTAGGCTATTTTTTTTCACGGGATCGGGAACTGAGTGGGTAACACAGTGGGTTAATTTTAAAATATTTGTAGAATGGCATGGCACTTATAAATAATGTGGCTTTATATTAATAAACAATTTAAAAACTGTAGAGCCAAACAAAAAGAACAAAAGTTGACATATATGATGTACTTAACATACCCTTAAAAGGATTCAGACTGATTACCAATAACCTTGTAAGTTAGTAAGATATAGATAGGAGTCGATGATCGAGGATTAGCAAGACAAACTAGACAACGCGAATTTGCTTAACAAAGATAGATTGACTATCTGGGACTAGAAAATGTTGTCGTTTTTTTACGTTTAGTAAATACACAATTTTTAAATAAAGTACCAATAATACCATTCTATTCTTATAAGTTCACACTTTTGACTGCTATCTCGCCTGATGTCAAGCAAACATGCGCTCTACGATGATCTCGCCATCACGCGAGAGGGCGGTAGATCGTAAACCAATAATAGTTCAAGAAAAACTTTAAAATACCAAGATTCGGAACAACCCGCTCATACAACTCATTCCACAGCCTAGATTTGAAAAACTCTATCGTCGCATACTTTTATAATACACTGAAATGTAAAAAAAACGCATGTTACTATATTGGTATGTCCATATAGTTTTATTTCCAGTTACTTTAAATCTACAGTAAATCGATTTCTTTTAGGTAGCCCCGCTTGATTACTGTGCGCATCGTCGCTTAACATCAGGCAGGAAGGCAGTGAAGCGCGATTAACGTAAAAAAAACGTTTATTAGAACATGTCAATTTCCTTGTCATGTTTTCCTTTCCTTCAAAACAGCTAGTTTTTATATCTACACTTAAGAGAAAATCAGAGATGCAAGCGAAATTAGACCATAGATGAAGAATTTTTTTTGCTACGCAAAAAGATCAACAAAGCGAGTGAGCGAGAAATCATTTTCAAGTGGAAATCGCTCGAGAGAAGAAGAGAAAGTGAATGAAGTAACGTCATTACAATATTTTAGTATACCCGAACGTAACAGTCTGATTTCGTCGCGGTGAAAATCGTGTATTTTTTAATTAATCCTTGGATTGCAGACGATTTTATTAAATTATTTATATTATGGCATGTTCTGTGCGTGAATGTGATACAAGACGATATTATAATCCGAATCATTACACTAGTCACCAACACATGTAAATATGATTTTTTATCAGGTCTCCGAGCAGCCTTTGTGTGTCTTTTACATTTGACGTCTTTGAATTAGACCCTTATTTTTTTTTTTTTTGTTGTTCCACCTGTCCTGTCCTGTAAGCCGGGGACATTGTCAAGATGAACATTTGCACAGCAATTTCCTGTTTGTTACACATATCGGCCAGATATATAGATCTGCCTTTTATAATACACAAGTAAGTAAAGATAAAGGAAATCACATCAAAGCACCAGGTTAGTACGGTTTTTTTTTTTTCTTTTTCTTTGTTTTTTTTGTCTGTAATACATAATTATGTATTTATGTATATACTCTTTTTAGACCCTATTACCTCACGATTGTGTTGTCTACGCTACTAGGCAACTACGGCGTATGTACAAAACTACCTGTGACAAATTTGACATTGGATAAGCAATTTGAGAATGGACTTACGCATGACCTTGTAACAACCTCGCTGCCTTCACTCCATCGTCCAGCTAAATCACAAAAAGACGCACCATCCCTAATCGCTAATCGGGCAACTATAGTTTCCTGCCACTAAACGGACGTAGTCAGTATCGTAACAAATCTCTAATGCTCCTCCTCATTGTAAATGATGCTCAAAGTACCACTACTCTATTTTTACTTCTCTAGTCATCTCTAATGTTGTAGTGGTAGGACGCTTAGCAGAGTCCGGCTGGGGAAGTACCACACCTTTGCCAGTTATTATAAGCAGTAATGTGCAAAACGTTACTGTGTTCTGGTTCGAAGAGCAATGTTTCCAATGAAATTACAGGGCTTAGAGATATAACAACTTAGATCTCTGGGTGACGAGCGCAGTGCGGTGCTAGATAATGATTTGGACTCTTGATGTTCCAATAGCTGCGTGTAACTGTGCTGTTATGTGGCAGGCATGTTGCTTACCAACAGGCACATGTCCGGCTCGTCTCGTCACTCTTTATTTAAAAACAAATGTTCTTCATTATTTTTCATTCTCTCATTCTCAAAACATCACTACTCTGTTCCTACTGCAGCATTAGCATAATCACTAATGCTCCTCTTCATTATATCAGTTTATTTATTTATACCGCATCGTCGCTTAACATCAGGCGAGATGGCGGTCAAGTGTAAAACTATAAATGGTAAAAAAAAAAAACAGCTATCTGGCCGCCATAGTACAAGCTTTGTTTAGCTTGGGATCAGATGATGGTGTTGTGTGTGAATTGTCCACCAATTATTATTTATATATCTGATTTTTTGAGCATCAGGCCCAATTTTCACGGAGCGGATTCCAAACGCGCCCGCGCGCGGGCGCGGCACCGCGGCGCGACGCTTTTGTTTCAACACTCACGAGACCGCAGATTTTCACGATTTCTACAGCGGAAAGCTACTGCGCGAGTACCGCACGCAGCCACGCGGCTGCCGCCGCGGCCGTAAACCGCGTCGTGAGTTTTGAATTCAATTTTACATACAAATCTACCGCGCGGGGGCGGTTGGCAACCGCTCCGTGAAAACCGGCTCTCAGGCTCAAAAATTCACTGTGCTGCTTCTTCTCTAGCGTAAGCATAAGCAGCTTGACTATACACAAATTATTCCTAGTAAAACTACTGCCCTGGTACTATTTTGTTCAATAAATGACCGCAACATCTGATTTTCCAAACCCTTGATTCACCGAAGGTCGGAGTAGACAAACAATATCTGAGGTACTTCACCTCCAGCTGTAAAGATATTTTTGAACTTTACACACAAAAGACACAAATACGCTAATTGACAATAACAAGTAATCTGGTTGAAACTAAGGCGCTGCGCAAACGTAGACATTTTTAGCACAGTGTAAAGAAAAACTACCAGTAGGATCTTCGCACTTGCAATAAACGCCAACAATGCATAGGACTATGCAAAGTAAGTAAGTAAGTTACGGTGGTCTAGTCGGGAGAACGGCGGCTGCCGATCCGGAGACCCCGGGTTCAAACCCCACACGCACCACTGTCTTTTCGAAGTCATGTGCGTAATGCCGCTAACTTAAAACGGTGAAGGAAACCGACATGCACCTAGAATCTTTCGAAGTCATGTGTCATCCGCCAACCCGCACTGGGCCAGCGTGGTGGATTATGGCCTTAACTCTCTCCTTGCGAGAGAAGGCCCCGAGTCCCAGCAGTGGGAACGTTTAGTGGGCTGTTGATGATGATGCAAAGTAAAAAAACGCTTTTAATTTTTTTGTTTTTAGCATTATTAATACTAACAATGATTTTAAATAAAATAAAATCGAAACATGCGTCAAACGTCAGCCCCGAACGACGCTCCCAAATTGTTAACATTTTTGTGTTCGCAGCTTGGGAGCGCGCTTCCCGCGTTTCGCCCCGCACGCCCCGCACGATTGACCCGTCTAAACATCTTCTTTGAACCACTGTATGATTTATTAAACTGTGCTTTTAGCTGTATTATCTATTCTATGCTTTTAGTTTCCACTATTTGATCATCAATGAGTAATTGTTGTGCCCAGTTACGGACACGAACTGCCGGAAACTGCGAAGTGCGGAGTTTATCATGAAAGTGGAGCCAAACTTCTTTCCAAGTCTTTAAAACGTGTACTATGAAACTTTGTCTTTTTCGAGATACAAGCAGTCGTTTATAGAAAAACCTGGTCAAGGTGGTATTAAATTATAGGTACAGATTGGCTGCGCACTCTGCGAAATGTATCCGATGAAAATTTGATGGGATTTCAACTTTGCGGCTAAAGGCTGGTTTGCATTTTGATTAGTGCCCTCAGTGCGAGTGAGGTTGCGAGTGCGAGTGAGTAATCTCGACTGATTACTATGCACTCGCAATAATCAATCGGTGTCCACACGTGTTTGCTACTAATCACTCAACACCTGCACTACCCACTCGCACTCGCACTAAGCAAAATAAAAATAGGCCTTATGTTCAAGGCTCTGAAGTATTTTTCGAAGAAGAGAGGCATTACCGATGCCTAGAAATAGTATGTATAAAAGTGAATTGGTATTGTTAATAGCATGTAACCGAATTGCATTCTTCTAGCCGGTAATTTCTCGCGTGCGCGAGCGTGGCATGACTCACGAGTTGTAATTAATTGGTTATTTTACGATGTTAAAATTTAAAATACATACCTACAATGGACAGAGGCGGTGAAGGCAAGGCTCGTGTGCATCCGCAAACATGCCTGAGGCGCTACAGAATCCAGGCAGCCCCAATAGCATCCTGAATGCATTATTATAGAGTACACGGAGGTCGCTGTATCTCCTTTTCGTGTAGTCCGCCCACAGGCTGCTAGTGTCTCTACACGAGCAATAAGGATCTACAATAGGCCCTAAATAGTGTTATCTTGACCTCAACTAAACAGCGAAGCGAATAAGACATGCATCTGATGCTAAGTAACTTAACTGCTCATAACAGCACAGTGCCAACCAACTATTGGAACAAGAAGAGTCCTAATAACTGAACTGGAAGCAAGGAGATAAAACCACAGAGCGCTGCTAGGGATAGTGTCAACTTAGTTAAATTTTATATTAATAAACAATTTATCGATTTAAAAGCCAATTCATAAATTTTCTCAAAATTTATAACGCCTGTTCAAGAAGCCAGCGTTACAACCGAGATTTAAGAATTAGGTCCGAGGGTCTACCGCCTCACTAAAATTTACTTAGCTCTGATATCGCTCTCTCTTTTGGAGGCTATGACTGGCCTCGTGGCTTCGTTGGTAGTAGCTCTGCCTGCGAAGCCGCGGGTCGTAGGTTCGATTCCCACCCAGTGCAAAAAATTGTGTGATGAATTCAAATGTTTGCACTGTGTCTGGGTGTTTCTATGTATAATAAGTATGTATTTAAAAAAAAATATAAGTACTAAATCAGCTATCTGGCCGCCATCACACAAGCTTGGCTTAGTTTGGGGTCAGATGGTGTTGTGTGTGAATTGTCCACCAATATTTATTTTTATTTCTTTGTTTTCGTTTGAAATGATAGAGACAGGAATAGCAAAGCCGTAGCCGATTTAGTTAGGCGGTAGAAAGGCCGGTATGTGTGGCACTCAATACCATTTACTATCATAATGTATAAAAATCTAGTATAATTTGATGATATTTGTTTTTAGTGAACTTTTCACCAAATCAACCGATATTCACGAAAGTTGGCATTTGTATGAAATTTGGTGCAACTTGACAAAAAACATATTTTTATGAATATTTATGGTGTCAATATTTATTTATCATTAACAATAAATTAATTACTAATGCTAATTGTTGTTATTGATCATAAGTGTCTAACAGATGGCGCCTCAGATCATACAAATGTATGTATCACACTGTTTAGCGTAGCATGGAGATCACAACTTTTGATCTACTGGACCGATTTTAATCGATTTTGCATACTGTGCGCATTTGGGTCAAATTTGAAAGACAAAATAGATAGATATCAAGATAAATAAACTCTTTTTTGCACTAAACAAGTAAACAAAGTTACAAAAATATACAAAAACTTTCAAAAACAATTGGCGACCTTATTGCTAATAGCGATAATATAATCTGTAGCGACAAGATAATTTGTAGATCAATTTACAGCTGTTACTTTCTTTTCGTTGATTGATATTATGTTTTTTTGCCAGAGCGAAGCCTGAACGTGGCTCTAGTAAGTATTGTAGTGGTAGGACTCTTGGCAGAGTCCGCCTGGGGAAGGACCACACCTTTGCCAGTTATTCTACCGCCAAGCAGTAATGTGCAAAGATTACTGTGTTCCGGTTTGAAGGGCAATGTTTCCAGAGAAATTACAGGGCTTAGAGATAGAACAACTTAGATCTCTGGGTAACGAGTGCAGTGTTAGGTAATGATTTGGACTCTTCATGTTCAAATAGCTGCGTGTCACTGTGCTGTTATGTGGCAGGCAAATTGCTTACCATCAGGCACATGTCCTGTTCGTCTCGTCACACTTTATTTAAAAAAAAATGTTTGTCTGTAAAGTCGGTTTACTGACGATAGAACGTGACAACGTCTTAAGAAAATACTGATGGAATGGTAGCATTTTTCAAAAGAAAATTTTAATTTCATTTGTTTAATAGATTTGTATGTAAAAAGTAATCAGTAAAATTTAGTCATTTTCAATCAAAACAATGCAAAAAAGCTTTTAGATGCCGGGGATCGAACCTTTCGATCGATTTCACATGCAAAGCGAACGCTCTACCACTGAGCTACATCCCCGCTTGAACTACGAAATAATTAATACAACTGTAACAAACATGCGGCGAAGTAACGACCGACGGTAACGACCGACGGTAACGCTACATGACGTCATGTTTTGTGGGCGTGCAGCCGGCTTCATCGAATTATAAGACGTTATCACGTCAAAAAAAGTATATAAAGATTGGTAGGTATTTCTCACACCACCACATCCACAATCACGTCATAACATCTGAACGGAGTTGGTTGACATTTAGACCACAGTTTAGATTATAGTCTGAAAGAAGACGTAAGCACATTCATAGAAACACCCAGACAAAAAACAAATATCTGAACTCATTACACAAATATTTGTCCTAGGTTTGAATCGACCACACCACTAACAAACAAACCAAATAAGCTACAAAGCTAGTCTATAGGTAAAATTCTATTTTTATTTCCCACACTTACTATATGTAAGTAAATTTGAAACGAAACAAAGTGAAATATGATAAAGCGACATAGAGAGCGTAGCGCTATATTATTTCCCACCCACTTTAGTTCGGCAACATCTGAACTAGTTCGGGATCCACTTTCAACCTCCAAACAAGAAAAGTAGTTTGCAAATTTGCTCTAACGACCAAACTAGATAGTAATACGCAATTTTCGAGTTTATCTACTGAAGTGGAAGGTTCGAATTTCATAGGAAGGTTTTATTTGATAATGTTGGAGGCATTTGCCGATGTTTATACAAAAATAAAAGTAAAATGTTGGTTTTAGCGTTTGAAATAATCTTATATGAGTTGTAATGTGTATGTGTTTGGTGTGTGTGTGTATAAGTTTTAAATTTAATATTGATTATTTTTAAAATATTATTTATACTTATATTTAAGCCACTCTAGAGTGACACCGCTCACTTTTCTCTCCAAAATTTGACACTCACGGCTCCAAAGTCAAAAATTACGCGCAAAAATTACAGTCATTAAATCAAAATCTCCAAAGAATCCTAAAATTATTTAATTTTGGTGATTGTGGGTACACATGACTTTATGTGCTTGTAATTAGTGTAGATGTTCATCATTTCACCGCATCATCGATAGCATCACAGCCCCGAGGACGCTGGGTTCTCAAGGTAGTATCTTTTTTGTGCCTCAGAAAATAACCTCAGTGTTTTTGAAGCACTTTATTGTCTGTCTTAACTTGCTATTATCCGCATCATTATCACAAAAAGCCTTATAGGACATTCAAGATAAAATATGCTTGTAGCGAAATTTGATTGCTTGGAAAATAATTAATTTACTCCCCACATTTTTTTTTTTGAAATAAAGAGTGACGAGACGAGCAGGACATGAGCCTGATGGTAAGCAACATGCCTGCCACATAACATTGGCAGTGACACGCAGCTATTGGAACATGAAGAGCCAAAATCATTACCTAGCTCCGCACTGCGCTCGCCACCCAGAGATCTAAGTTGTTATATCTCTAAGCCCTGTAATTTCTCGGGAAACATTGCCTTTCAAACCGGAACACAGTAAAGTTTGCCCATTACTGCTTGGCGGTAGAATAATTGACAAAGGTGTGGTACTTCCCCAGGCGGACTCTGCTAAGAGTCCTACCAAAGTATATAAATAAGTATTATTGACAACTGTTATACTATTACAATCATTGCATTACCACGCAAAACATGTTGAAAACCATGGTAAGTAAAGGAACTTAGTACAGTGTGTATTTGACAAATTAAACTTTATATCAGAGACTAACATATAGTATTAGACAGTGATCTGTTTTACCTATTCAAGTTAAAAAAAACTGGGTGATCCTGGTGTTGCTTACCATCAGGCTGATGTCTTGCTTGTCCCATTATTTTGTAAAAATAAAGGAATCTGTAATAAAAGCAACGATAAAAAATACAACATAAGTAAGCCAAGTAGCTTTTTTCAGTGTCATACATTCAATATTTATATCATAGAACGCTTGGCTTGATAAGTCAGCGGTTTGACCTACTCTTATTATCGGACGACAATTCGCCTACGTACATCTATTTCCATATTTTAACTTAGAACATAGATACAAGTATAATAAGACAGTTTCTACAGTTGTTTTATCTAACGGACAATTGCTATGGTCACATTTTCGTTTATTGTTACTTTGTCCGGAGCCAACAGAAACAGAGTTCTGGAATAGTTCCAATCTAATAATCTTAACTAATAATGAAATACCGCTGTGAGGAATACTATTGAATATGACATTGTGGCGCCCACCGATCTGTGACGCACGCACACGCTAACAACCGTACTAAAATACTTGGTAATAGATTTCTTTGTGAACGAGATCGATCAGAGTAAATTGACTGATTGATTGCGTTCTAAACGTTCATTTGGAAATGTGTTAGAGCATTTAAACAAAATAGTATCGTGAAAGGGAGGATTTTAAAGTTTCAAGTACTTTGAATTAACGTTTTTGACTTTTTTTTTAACCATTACGAGGGACCGTCATCCAAGTTAAGCAATGATGCGGGCTCCGATGAAACCAAACTTAGAAGAAACCTTTTCACTGATTTGACTTGAAAACGCCAAGATTGTAAGACCCAAAAGTATGCTTAAAATTAAGTAATCCTACTAACATTGTAAATGCAAAAATATCCATGTAAGAATGTTTGTAACTTTAAAAAAAAACTAAAGTTAGGTTTTTGGATAAAATTGGAGGCATCTCTCGCCCCGCTTCACTTGTATATAATTAAGATCAATATAGACTGTATGGTGTTACTGGTACTGGAGAGGAAATGAAACCACGTCACTGTATAAACTGCTGACTATATTGTTCTTAACTATACACAAGTGACGCGGGGCGAGAGACTAATCGCTCGACCGCTGTCATCTTCTTATATACTAGTTCTGACACGTACAAACGTGCCCCCACAGATAGCTAACAGTCTGGAACAGCACATAGGTAAATATTTATTCCGCGAAAATTACGGGATCGGCAAATCGGCATTTACGTAAGTGAAACCGCAGGATGCTCCTAGTATTAATATTGATAATGTTTAGTTATTAAGTTGATGCTATTATTTATAGCAACCTATACGAGTACCTACTAATATTATCAAGCTAAAGTGTTTTTTTGTTTGAACGTGCTAATCTCAGGAACTACTGGACCGATTTCAAAAATTATTTCACCATTGGATACGTACGTGATCCCTATGTGTTACAGGCCTTATAATATTATTATACCACTGGCAAAGTCAGGACAGACCGTTAGTATATTAAAAAACTGACGAGGTGTTTTTTGGGACGCGCTCACTCAGGAACTCAGGAGCTACTAGACCGATTTCAGAAACTCTTTCACCTTTATATATATATGTACGTGATCCATGAGTGCTATAGGCTATATACCTATTATGCAGCACGGCCAAAAGCGCTATTAGGCCAGGCTAGTCATTTCTAAAGATTTTTTTTTTTTAACTTTTATAGGCTTATACTTGACCGCCATCTCGCCTGATGTTAAGCGACGATGCGGTCTACGATGGGGCGTGTTTACCTAGAAGAAACCGATTCACTCTCGATTTGAAGGCACAAAGATTGTAACCAACAGGGAAAACCTACTCAGGCAACGCATTCCACAGCCTAGACGTTCTTATCACAAAGGTAGAGTCAAATCTCTTCGTTCGTGTCTTTGGAACATCAACCATGAAACGCTGTCGTTTTTTCGAGCTTCGAGCATTCCGATAGAAAAAAGGGCAGGGTACTCTCCGAAGTGTATCCGATAAAAAACCGAAAGGCTAGCAACTTTTCGGCGATGTTCAAGACTTTGTAGTCTTTTTCAATATTATTTAATAGGTAACATCAGTGTCCAACACAGTCTAAACAAAACACAAGCGACAATGCATCCCCGTTAGCCCAGGCTTTATCCCCCGTTCAGTATAACGCGCCATGGCATGCTATTAAGCTAATCTGCTCTCATCAGCATGCTCCTCGCGTAACCGCGTCCATCGCTGGCTCAGCTCCAGCTGTCCCCTAGCCTTCATTAACGCTTAATTAAATGGAACAGGTGCTTTGAAATTGAGTCGCGTATTAAGATTTTGCAACGGGTAATGAAACTAGAATGAAAACTGGAGTCAGTTTCGAAGTTTCAGTTAATTTGTGAAATTGGCACATTCGCGAGTAGCTTTCTTCTTGAAGTAGTTTAGAATAAAATTGATTGTGTTTAGTTTATGGTTCATATAAAATGTTCGTATAGCTTTTTAATGCGCTTTGATAATTAATTGTTTTAAATCATTTTAATACTTAGATATGTATTTAGAAATCAATCATAAACGTCCAAGTTTGGATGTTTGTTGTTCAATGAGGTCGTTACTTCTGAACGGATTGGGCTGAAATTTAGAATACAGTAAGAAGGTAATAACACATATAGGCTACTGTTTATCCCGGAAATAAAACGGGAACGGGAACTACGATTCACAGCTAGTAAACAATAAATGTTAGCTCCGCTATTTCTGTGTCACACAGACGGTATTTACAATAATTATACAAACAGACTGTCCCTTTGAGAGTCATCGGAGTAGAACTTGAGTGCTTCAGTGCTCAGTTCTCAATGCTCTGGTGCTCTCCCTTCCGAAATGTCCTCAAGCAGCCTCGCATGATGTAACCGGAGTCTGCCAAACAGATGACAGCACACCACTTGTGCCTCGTAAAGAAATCCAACACTGTTCTAATAAACTCCCGATATATCTTATTTAATAATATTATACACGCAAAAAATTCTAAAAATGTATATATGTATATATCTAAAAATATGTAATGTATTTTACGTGAAAGAGTAACAACCATACATCTGTCTGGTTGTTACTCTTTCACGTAATAACTACTGAAAGGATATGGACGAAATTTTGTACATAGATAGATTATAGTGTGGAATAACACATAGAATATTTTTATCCCGGGAAAATAACGAGACCGGGAACTATGCGGGTGAAACTACGAGGCGCTGTGGCGTTGGTTCGAATCGCGCTCGCACAATTTTGTCAAAACTACTGGTTTTAAGGGTGAAAGAAAACATCGTGAGGAGACGGCAAGTTAGAATAATGTTTTGATATTATCGTTCAATCCGCACTGGGCCGACATAGTGTACTTCTCTTGACTCTCTCCTTACGAGAGAAGGCTCCGAGTCCAGTTTAAGTCTACATTTGAGCTGAGTTTGTTCACAGTACATGCTTTATTAAGTAATGTAGGTACCTACATATACTACTGAGTGAGCCGTGTTAAAAATATGGGCTTAATATAAATATACTAAAATTATAAAGCTGTTGAGGTTTTTTTTGTTTTAACGCGCTAATGTCAGGAAATACAGGTTGCCATTTTAAAATTATTTTTCATCGTTGGACATGTACGTAATCCCTGAGTTCTATTGATTAGAAGTATTTTGTGTACCACGGACGGATGTGCTAGTTTATATATAAAAACTACTGATTCTTTAATTTCTTTTGCGAATTTTCATTGTGTTTCCGAGAAAAACAGGTAAAGTCAATTCTGCATACGGTTATACATCTAATTCATGTGTCTGAGATGACAATGAGTATTCATTCGTTTTTTGTTTCACTAACAGAGTTGACGACAAACAAGTTATATAGACAAACGTAACACTAATACCCGGTTTACATTATTCCAGTCTAGCGATCGAATCCAGCGCTGGATTGCTTACTGGAATAATGTAAACCGGCACTGAAATGCATCAATCTAGTGCCAATGCATTCCAGTGTCGGTTTACATTTTTCCAGTAAGCAATCCAGCGCTGGATTCGGTCGCTGGACTGGAATCATGTAAACGGGGTATTACTCGATGAGTTAATGATCTCACATGAACTTTCCTCATAACATGTCCTAATTTAAATAGAGACGGTTATTTTATCTACTGGTAGAGGGAGATTGTAGCTCCAACTCTTGACACTTCTTTCTGGAAGAAATTTCTCAGTTCCAGTGGTATTGCGATAAAGTGGACTACTAATGCAACTTATGATCTGCATTTAATCTAATGTCAACTTGCTCTTTTTTCTATCGGACTACTTGTAGCTCCAGAAATCGATATAGCTTCATGGTTGACGCTCAAAAGATTCCTACGAAGAGGTTTGACACTATCAATGTAATAAGAACGTCTGAACTTTAGATTGGGTAGCCTGATAGACTTAAGCAAAGGCTTAATATCAAGCAAGATGGCGGTCAAGTCAAATTTATTATCAAGAAAAATAATGTACTTAATACAAAAAAATCTGAAACTGAACACAGTTTACAGCCAAAACAGGGACACTGCTTTTTATTTAAAAAATGTTACAGAACTGGGTAGGTACAGCGCAATTAAAACAACGGAATGACATTAGCATATTCTATTTTCAAGCCAAAAAAATAATGAATAAGTGTTTACGTAGATTATTCTGAACTACGTGCAAACAAAGATTCAGAACTGTCTTGGAAACAATTAACAAAGACAACGGATACAACACGGACGCTACTTACTCACGGTTCGCAGAAATCGGCCGCATCGGCCAAAACAAAGCATCATTCTCAAAACAAGAGCAAAAAAACAGCTTACGCATGAATTTTCAGAGGTACTGTAGACAGATCGTGTTACGTTTGTTTACTGGTACCTTCATCATCACGGAAGCTATGGCTGGGTCTGTTCAGGAGAACTGGGACTGAAATCCAGACCTCCTGGCTCAAATAACCCTCGCACCACTGTCGTTTAGAAGTCATGTGCGTTTTGCCGCTAACTTAAAAACGGTGGATGAGAACAAAGTGCGGAAACCGCCATGCACCTAGAAGGCATGCGTCATCCGACCCGCACTGGCGTGTGGTGGATTATAGCCTTTACTCTATCCTTGCGAGTGAAGACCCCGAGACCCAGCAGTGAATACATTTAATGGGCTGTTTTTGCTGCTGCAGCTAATACTCACTCAGCAACAGCATGTATCCTTCCACACCTTATTCCTCACCTAATTTCACGCCTAATTCTGGGTCTTATGTTTTCAACTGCCACCACTGTCGTATATCGTCACACCATCTAGTCTCAGAGCATCTTACACTACGTCTACGAATTCGCGGGGTCTGTTCCGGAACTCGTCTACCCGAACGGTTATCGGGCCTGCGTCAGATATGATCGGCTCACAGCCTGTAAATATTATCTCATAATACTATTTTTTTTATGAAGTAGTATAAAAAAAAACAAAAAAAAAGTCTGCCTAAAAATGAAACGTAACTTGAGTAAACATTATCGTCGCTAAAAGCGGTTAGACGTTATAAGCGGAGTCGTTATAAGTGAATACTACTGTATGTTATACGCGTACATCTGTTGTTACATAATGTCTGTGGAATGCGTTGTCTGACTGGGTTTTACAATAATGCAATCTTAGTGTCCTCAAGTCGAAAGTGAATCGGATTTTTCTAGATAAGCGCGCTCCATCGTAGTGCAAACTTGTCAATATTAAAAACACGCTAGAGCCTATCCGGCAGGCTCTAGTGTACCTTTCTTAGGAATCGTTGCTTGCTTTATATGGCGCTAGCTCATAAGTGTTTTACTATAACTCACAATTCAGAATTTTTAAATATTTATGTAAATTTTTAGATAAATAGGTACAAATATAATGTACACAAACGAAATATTTACATAAAAACAAATCTAACAAATTCCATAAATAGCGGCTTTATCGCTAAGTATAATTTTCATATCGATCACATCAACGACATGTTTTGCAACCTGCGTTATAAAACAACAAAAAATTACTGAAATGCGACTAATTCAATAAACTTGACATTCCTTCAAACATTCTTTCTTCCAAACATTAATTCTTTCTGACGAAACTTACTGTTTTCGGTTTAAAATTAACGAATTCTCAGCGCATCGTCTTCTGTGTGCTATAGCTTGCTAATTTAACTATATACACACAATAACACTTAATACGGATATAACTAGAAGCACTCAATTCTAAGTATTCCGTTCAGCATGTGAATTAGATGTGAACGCTGGATCCGGCCAGTGTCCGGAATATTTTGTTTTATACTTACCTACATATAAATATTTTTTTTAGAATTGGTAAAAAACCAGTAAATCATTTACAAGGAAACATTGTTATACAATATAGGCATTATGACCATCAGATTATTAAAAATGTACTTGCACTTTTTTTCGTATTCCGCGGCTTACTAGTTTCGAGTAAATTATTTTCGTGATACGGTCCACAGTATTTTTACAGTATAAAAAAAAGGCTTTTGCTGCCCACTTTTAGACTTTCATTGTATTTTATAGTGTAAAAGTGGATAGATACGACACTAGCGACTCGTCGTGGACCGCACAAATTAGGCCGATGGGCATAATCGACCTTAGTCACCATCAAACATGCGTTTATGTAGCACGTGCTTTTTCTTATACATTTATAGTATTGATAATGCCTCCCTGTATTTTATAACGTGTACAAATAGCTCAAAAACCAAAAACAAGTTTCACGGTTTCATGATTATTTTCCACTAATAAGTTCTTAGAAACTAAATTTTATTTAAGTTCTACTAATTTCTAGAAAATTTAAATCGCCCTCTGCAAAAGGGGATAGACAAAGTATGTTAATGTTTACTGGGAGTTCCGTGTCAAATTTTATTCGTTAGAGAATAGGTACGTAGCACTAAGAATTATTGTTTTCTCGTTCGCACTGCTGGCTGCGTATGTATCTCTATCTCCTTTGTTGATCCACGTGGAGCATGACATTGAACATTTAAATGTGTGTGTATATTTGCTTGTAGTTGTTTCTAGTCCAGATTGAATTCAAGAGATATTAGAGAGTACAATATCTTCCCAGTTTTTTACTATCAGTGTCATAAAAATAAGTTTAAGATTTCTAGTTTAAAAAATGAAGAAACTTATCTAATAAGTTTAATTATTATGTTATTTGGACATTACCAACTCAACAAACTATGGTTATATTGGGTTTGTTGGGTTTCATTTTGATTTTCAAATGTGTGTCAATACGAGTATCCATCACAAACTTAGCAAGTTATAGCATAGTCGTACATAACCGCTAATACCTAAAACCTAGTCGGCACCGGCCAAATCCAAAGGTTCCATTTCAACGGAACCGTTTGAGAAAACATGCTACCAACAAACAGACTAGAAGCGTCTCCAAATATTGACTCACTGTGACTCTCCGACTCCGAACGACTACTAATAACTTATCCCAACAAGACTCGAAATTAATGTCGACGGTACTTTACTGAACACTGAACTAGTTCAAATGTAGTAGTGATAGAACTCATCGCATAGTCCGATTAGGGAAGGACCATACCTTTGTTGTCAGTTATTCTACCGCCACAATGTTGCAAATTTAATTTTACCTACTGGACGTCTACTCTATTTAACGAAAACGTAATTTCGAAAAAAAACACGCGACTTTCCTACTCTTGTTCTACTTCCTTTTGTCCGATACAACATTGTTTGACGTTTAAATGTCCTAAGCCTACTCTAATTAGAGTAACGGACAAAACGACGGATCGAAGTAGAATCGGAGTTGGAAAGTCGGGAATTTATTTCGAAATTACGTTTTTGTTGAAATAGAGTAGACGTCCAGGTTTGAAGGGGAAAGTTTCAAGTGAAATTACAGAGTATTGAGATAAAGTATCTTTTATCATTGAGATAATGATTTGTACTCTTGATATTTCAATAGTTACGTGTTGTATATCGTCAAGCAAATATCATGCTCGTCTCGTCACTCGATACTAAAAGAAATTCGCGGCAAGATACTTTAAGAAGAAAGGGCTTGTTTTGACAATACGCATGGTGATTATCACAGAACAGAAATCAAGAAGAAGTAGCAAGTAGGCGGGGCAATCGTAGTACTAAGTAAGCGCAATCTCCGCATACTTTGAGAGTACGCCCACTTCCGAATACTTAGTCGTGCTCTGCCACTACTGCAGTACTCCTGAATCCGCGATTTTGAATAAAAAGTAAGCAGTCATGCCATATTGTGCAGTTATTGAGTGTAAAAACGATAGCCCTGCCAAAACTTTACCCAAAGGAGGCATATCGTACCATCGGTAAGTCCTATTTTATTTAATTTTGATTTTATTGTGAAAATAAATTAATATTAGCTTAAAGAGAGAAATGATTTAAATGAAGTAAACTTTAAAGTCATTGAAATAAGGTCCATTTTCATTCAAACTATATGTGATATTCTCGATCATTCTATGCATGCGAGTAGCGCTACTCAGTAGCGCTACTCAGTGAATGATGGGACGCAAGCTGTTGAAATTGCTAATATCGATATTTCTAACTTGTATAGTTGTGTGAACAAAATATATTATCTTTTATTATTTAGTATTTGAATAATTTAACGTTTTATTTGAAAAAAGTGCATTTTATCATTTCAGTTTTCCTAAAAGTCCCGTTGTTAAGGAGAAATGGATAGAAGCTACAGGAAGGCAAAATTGGTTTCCTTCCAAAACAAGCACGATTTGCTCTGAGCACTTTTTAGACAGCGATTTTATAATAAAAAAAAAGGAAATAGGTACATAGACGAAACAGCAATACCGACAAAAATAATTATATGTTTTCGTGTATGCGTGTTTATTTCTTACATTAAACCCCCATTTTGGCTATGGTTCATTTTATAAAAACCTAAAATCCTGTAATCATACCTTTAACCTCATATCATAGTTGTTTCCACATAAAATGTTATGATAATTTCCACATAAATTCAGCGGCTTCTACTCCTCGAAAAAAGTTTCTATTCATGGTTATAAAAATATCTTGAATTTTTACTGACAACAACTTAAATGACAAGGTCGTCCCTCAAAGAAAATAACTATTTTCTTACATTGTGTAACAGCTATCTGGCCGCCATATTACAAGCTTAGCTTAGTTTAGCGTCAGATGGTGTTGTGTGTAAATGTTTCACCTATATTTATTTATCTTTACCTCACTCAGAAAAATATCATTCGACTAAAATACAAATTTTAGTGCTACTTGCCAAGACCAATTTCATAATTACTTTATTTACTTAAGATATTTATTTAGTTTCCTCCGAGTATTTTTGTAGTTTCTTCCTAGTAATTACTTTCTTTTACAAAACTTTGTTACGCTACACTCTATAGTTAATAAAATTAAGATGGTACATGAACAAATTTAATCATAATATTATGGTTAAATTATATGATAGGGACGTAAACTGAATAACGTAATATCGATAATTTAATGAAAATGTAACAGCAGTGTCTTATCACTATTAGCACAACCGGCTTATATTTACGAATCCCTTATTTTAAAGAAAGTAGCGTTCATAGTTGCATAAATTACATAAAGTGCCATCTAGTATGAAGTAGCAGAACTAGTGAGCACTAGATGTCACTAATCTTACAATTAGTGACATCTAGTGCGCACTAGTGAAAACAACTTACATTTTTGAAAGATGATAATAGTTACCACCTTATTGTATTCTACTAAGGTTGAGTTTAGAAAGTTCGTAGCACTGATGTATTCGATACGCCCTAAAAGTCCTGATAATGGTACAAAATAAGCGACTTAGTCACATTCAGGATACGGTACTTTTTTCTGTAATTAGATAAAATTGAGTTATCCAAGAAAGTCGTAACAACATTTTGAATAGTTGACAATAACAGATTTATTGTGTTTAGCAATAGGGTTCATTTTTGAGTACGTAACTAAATGCAATACATCATTTTAGGTTCGTCACTATGGGACAAATCACTTGCATTGTTTCAATGTGTTTAAAATATATCAAAACCACGTTTGTGTGCAAACGTGATACAGTGGTTTTCCTAGTGAGATTCAGCTACGAGCCTTCTACTTGATTTCTGTTCTGTGGTGATTATCAAAAAACAAATTAGTACATCAGTTAGATTATTAAAAAACACGTATTTTTAGGGTTCTGTAAAACGTAAAAACGGAACCCTTATAGATTCGTCATGTCTGTCTGTCTGTCCGTCCGTATGTCACACTCACAGCCACTTTTTGCCGAAACTATGAGAACTACACTGTTGAAACTTGGTAAGTAGATGTATTCTGTGAACCGCATTAAGATTTGAACAAAAAAAATAAAAAAAGATAAATTAGGGTTGCTCCCCATACTGAGAACTGAAACTCAAACATTTTTTTTCATCAAACCTACACGTGTGGGTTGTTTATCGATAGGTCTTCAAAAATTATGATGAGGTTTCTAAAATAATTTTCGTCTACACTGAATAATTTGCGCGAGAGACACTTCCAAAGTGGTAAAATGTGTCCCCCCCCCCCTCTAACTTCTAAAGTAAGAGAATATAAAATCTAAAAAAGAAATATGATGTACCATGTAAACCATGTAACCATGTAAACTACCAACGAAAATTAGTTTGAACTCGATCTGATGAGTAGTTTTTTTTAGTACGTCATAAATACACTATTATTGAAACTTCGATCAAAGTTACTACGAACTACAAGAACTATGTATGTGTACTATGTATATTATGTTACTTGCTGCAACGGAACCCTTCAAGGGCGAGTCCAACTCGCACTTGGCCACTTTTCTTTTGATTCATAAACAAAAAATGACAAAGAAGTTTTGAGTGACGTCACGATCATAATACCTATACTCTTTTTATTATTGAAGTGAAAACTTCTTTTGGCGTGCCTAGACAGATTTTTCGTGGGGTGTGAATTGAATTCTAGCATCATGCTCGGGTATGATAAGAAATCTTCGGGTAAACTCCGGGTCATGGCCATAGGCCATCTAGAAATGCGTGAGCTAATGGGAAATGCTGACGCATTCCTAGATGGCCATGCCATGTTGGCCAGGACACGCTCTCCGGTTACACCCGTGTATTTTCCAAAGTAAGCTATCAAATTCTGAGTTATACATAAGTTTTCACTTCTATCGGCAGTTCCTATGACTGCCAATTTTTATATTTCTAATAGATAGAGTAATTCAAAAAGAAGGTTTATATGTATAATGTGTGCATAAAATAGCAGAGAAACACTGATATATTTTTTTTATGTAGACGTGACGTCACTGAAAGTTTGATCTACTATATCTTGGTCTATTTTTATTTAACATTTAATATGATAAATCAAAAAAATCGTGTCCCATATTTTTCCATAATCCACTTGACAGACTAATAAAATTAGAATGGTAGATGATTTAGTTTTATCCCCGTTATCATCCCAATATTAAAAGGCCCTGTATGTAGTTTTTTGGAGATGGAAAGTGTTTCTTATTAATAAATATAAAATACTATAAAAATATTGATTTTTTTATCTGTTAATCCGAGATTATTTTTAGGGTTCCGTAAAACATAAAAACGGAACCCTTATAGATTCGTCATGTATGTCTGTCTGTCTGTTCGTCCGTACGTCACAGCCAGTTTTTGCCGAAACTATGAGAACTACACTGTTGAAACTTGGTAAATAAATGTATTCTATGAGCCGCATTAAGATTTTTACATAAAAGTTAGTAAAAAAAAAAAATTAGGGTTGCCCCCCATACTTAGAACTGAAACTCAAAATATTTTTTTCATCAAACCTATACGTGTGGGGTGTTTATCGATAGGTCTTCAAAAATCATGTCGAGGTTTCATATCATTTTTGCCTACACTGAATAGTTTGCGCGTGAGACACTTCCAAAGTGGTAAAATGTGCCCCCCCTCTAACTTCTAAAATAAGAGCATGATACATTTAAAAAAATATAAATATGATGTAGATTACCATGTAAACTTCCAACGAAAATTGGTTTTAACTCGATCTGATGAGTAGTTTTTTTTTGGGACGTCATAAATACATTATTATTAAAACATCGATCAAAATTACACCGAACTACAAGAATTGATTTATTATGTTACTTGTTGCTACGGAACTCTTCATGGGCGAGTCCAACTCGCACTTGACTGTTTTTATTTATAAGTTGTCTTACTGTTTCATAGCATTCTGAAGCCAGTGATAGCGTAAAGAGTCCTGTGCCTGTTGGCAGGTGATCTCTATTTCCTACTATAAAACTTTGTGATAGCGTAAAATACGCAGAGCCCTATCAACGTACAAAACACTGACTAACCATATCACACATTGTTTACAAAATGCAGGACTTAGTCACTATCTAAATTATTATTTGATTACCATGACGATTCGGCATCGTAGCAACCACTGTGGTCACTACAAGACCAGTCTTCTCGTGACCACCTATTAAATAATAATTTAGCTTGTGATTCAGTCCTGGATAATGTAAACAATATCTGTTTCGCGAAAGCTATATATATATATTAGTTTAGAGTGACGAGACGAGCAGGACATGTGCCTGATGGTAAGCAACGTGCCTGCCCGTAACATCATAGTAACGCGCAGCTATTGAAACATGAAGAGTTCAAATCATTACCTAGAACTGCACTGCGCTTGTCATCCAAAGATATTAAATGCTTAATCTTTATTATGCTTATTATTATGCTGTGATTTTGTTGGAAATGTTGCCCTTCAAACCGGAACGCAGAAATGTTTGCGCATTACTGCTTGGAGGTAGAATAACTGGCATAGGTGTGGTACTTCCCAAGGCGGACTCTGCAAAGAGTCCTACCACCACAAAGGTACCTATGCCTGATGGTAAGCAATGTGCTTGTCCATAACATCATATTGACGCGCAGCTATTAAAACATGAAGAGTCCAAATCATTACCTACCTAGCACGGCACTGCGCTTGTCATCCAAATATATAAAATATTTCATCTCTATGTCCTGTAGTTGTGTTGGAAAGGTTGCCCTTCAAACTTGAAAACAGAAATGTTTACACAGTCATTACTGACAGGCGGACTCTGCTATGAGTTTTACCACTACCAAACCAAATAACCATAACACAACCCATTAATACTATGAATGCTGCACTAACTACAACACCGTCACCGTAACCAAAGAACACTGCTAACGTCATTGTTTTTCGTGACCGCTAAAGTATACCCATCGTAACAAATTACTCTCATAATTTTTCCCTAACACACTAAAAGAAGGATAACTTCTAAAGTATTCGCTTTTTTATTTATTTACAAAACAAGATGCACCAATGCACTATTCTTCGCAAGATTCATGATTCATGCATCGTTAAAAATTATTTATTACCACTCGGCCTAGACCTTTCTCCGAGTCCGCGCGCAAGGTCGCTTGCTTAAATAATATTATGTTTGTGAACAAATCGATATTTATTTTGATAACACCTACGTCGAAATGCAATATTTTTTCAATATTGTTTTTTGACGTGATAACGTTTTATAATTCGATGAAGCCGGCTGCACGCCCTCAAAACATGACGTCATGTACCGTTACCCGCGTTACCGTCGGTCGTTACCTCGCCACATGTTTGTTACAGTTGTATTAATTATTTCGACCAGTAGTTCAAGCGGGGATGTAGCTCAGTGGTAGAGCGTTCGCTTTGCATGTGAAATGCCCCGGGTTCGATCCCCGGCATCTAAAAGCTTTTTTGCATTGTTTTTTGCATTGTTTTGATTGAAAATGACTAAATTCTACTGATTACTTTTTACATACAAATCTATTAAACAAATGAAATTAAATTTTTTTTTGAAAAATGCTACCATTCCATCAGTACTTTTTTAAGACGTTGTCACGTTCTATCGTCAGTAAACCGACTTTACAGACAATTTTTTTTTTTATTTATGTCTATCATCATCATCATTATATACGAGTATGTCTACTGCTGGAGCCTCTCTCATAATACGTCGCTCAGCCCGTACCTTGGTTTTATTTTTCCAGCCGCCACCAGCTGGCTTTCGTATATTGTCACGCCGTCTAGTCATGGGGTTCTACTCTACGTTTACCGATTCGTGATCTTCCCTGCAGAATTCGTCCACCCCCATGGTTATCGGGTCTGCAACAGATATGTACAAAAATACTATTTTAGCCATATTTATTTACTTGCATCATTATTTAGAGTGACGGAAACAGCAAGGTATTTGTCATATTTTAAGAGATATCGCCTATAACAACAGAGTGCCACCTATTTGAACGAGGAAGAGTCCTAACTAATGCATTGGGCAATTAAGTCAAAGATGTAATAAGATCTTTCTCTGTGACGTGTTATTTTCTACAGATCCCTTCAAACCGGAACGCAGTAATGTTTGAACATTACTGCTTCGCAATAAAATTTCTGGGGAAGATCCAAACTTACTGTGTAAAGAGAGTTACTACTATTTGAATAACATTTCAAGTATAAAACATATCGCAATCAATAAAATTAATGACTAAAGAGTCATCGTCGGAGGTTTTCTACGATGGAACACGTTTAATAATAAGAAACCGATTCACTCTCAATTTAAAAACACCCACGTTATATCAATCAGAGAATACACACCCGCGCAACACATTTCACAGTTTAGATCTTTATACTACGAAACATTTCAAGTCAGTCAGTCAAGTTTGTCAAGCGCATTCGGTCGAGTTTTTGGACCTAAATTTGTGTCTACTAGTAAGTTTAGTGTGAACCTATGATATGAATACTGCATAGGTAACCCAGAACAAATATTTGTGTGATGAATAAATACAAGCTTGTTCTCTGCGTCTGAGTTTTTCTTATCAGCTATCTGGCTCTCCCATAAGCTTTGGTTTGTGGATAGTTAGGTTAGGTTATGTCCACCAAAACCACCGATATCTTTTATATTTATAAATTGTTCCATTTTGTTCGTTTTCTTCCTCCACAATATTAATTAGAGAATCGGATTACCGGAACGTTATTATTAAAGGATAAATATGATAATAACTGCATGTATTTTTAAAGGATATTATTACGATTTCTACTTTGGGAACAATGTATGTATTATTGACTTATCCATTGAATGTCAAGGATAAAGAATAACCTCGATGTGACTAAATGAACAATTTATTAGCGATACCAACTTTGTTAATAATAAAGTATAAATTGAATATTCTGTGATGTATCTCAATAGATATTTTTGGGATTAGGCACAAGTACAAAATAACTTTTAGTGTACTAGCTTACAATAATTACCGTAGTTGTATGATGGTTTATGTGTTATACTTATGCTTCGTTTTGTCCCAATGTTGAGCAAAAGCTTTCTTTAGCTCATTTTCTGATCTACGATTAAATCAGTCCAGTCTCTCCGAAGATTTTCGAGTTGTTGTTGCCAGCGTTTTTTGGTCTGCTGTCCGCCATTTGCGATCTGACTTCCAATCTGTGGTAGGTAATATTGGTCCAAAAATCTGTAATTAGTCATCAAATATATTGGTCAGCGCCGCAAATATCCCGTAATTATTAATACTAGTATTTGAATAACCGTGCTCTAAATATATCTCGTGTATCTAAAAATAACATATAAAAGAATGATACTTAAGCTGCATATTTCAAGGCTAAATTTCTTCGGTCAGTGTCTCGAGCGTCTCTCCGAGATTAAGGATTCTGACACATAACCGTGAATAATTAAACTTCCTCCATTTGACTTATCTTAATAAAACGGAGACGGTTTACAAAATTAAGGAAATGAATTTCTCTCCAGAAAAATAAAGCGAAGGAAACCCAACCTACCTATTAAAACGTAATTTTACGTCATAAGCCAAACGAATGCGAAAAATATGTAAATTTTGAATCAGATTCTGTTTCCTCGTTTGAAGTAAATGAAGCAACATTGCTTGTTTTATTAGACTTTAATCAAGAGGATAAACTAAACAAATTTTTAAGAATTTATAGAGATTTGCCACAGTTTTGTGAGCGATGAAAACTTGATATTGCGCTCACAAAATTGTTAGGTGATGTATCACAGAATGAACATCACAGAATTCACAGAGGTGAGATTAACTATTTGTTGTTACATATTATGTAACATTTGTACATTGAAAGTCGTAAACAAGGACAATAGACCCTTGTCCTTTCTAGAGAAATGTAGGATATAGATATAATTTTAATATTATATCCCTGGGGAATGAGCGCAATGCAGTCTTATATATCAGTTAGTGATTTGAAAGCATCATGTTCCAATAACTGTGTGACATCACACTGGTTTCAGCTGGTGTGGTGCTTACCATCAGGCACATCTCATTCTCGTCTAGGTGCAGTAACAACTCGATTTATTAAAAATCTGACTATACTATATATACAGTGTATGTTATTTAGGTTTTGTATCAATAAATTATACTATTTTTAGAAAAGGTTCAATAGCAGTAACGGTGAGCGCAGAAACTTTTCTGATATCTAAGATCTAAGACCAATTTTATTGATCTCGTATAAAATATTTATTTTTTGAATCAGATTCGATCTGTACTGAACGATGCTGAAACTTAAGTTAAACTCGATTGACCACACCACGTCAGTCCTTTAATTATTAAAAATATGAAACAGCCACGTTAGCTGTCATTGCAAAAAAATATGAACTAGGAACGCCCCGTAGTTTTACCTGCGTAGTTCCCATTTCTGTTGTTTCACAATGAAAAATGTGCTATTCTAGACCATACTGTATAATTGTATTCCAAATTTCAATCCAATCCGTTTAGTTTTCCTACCTTTAGCTCCGTTTAGCTCCTTTAACAAACATACATACATCCAATCGCAAAAACAAATAAAACTATTTGAG
Source organism: Ectropis crepuscularia (assembly GCA_963693475.1). Taxonomy (NCBI): domain Eukaryota; kingdom Metazoa; phylum Arthropoda; class Insecta; order Lepidoptera; family Geometridae; genus Ectropis; species Ectropis crepuscularia. The sequence goes on from OY856341.1 coordinate 31,720,139, forward strand.
ATATGCATTACATTAGTAAGATTATTATCAGTGAAAATAACTATTTCTATTAGTAATAAATGAAGGTATGCAGTAACTCGTTGCAACAGTTTGTGCAATGCGACCGCACAGTACTGCGGTATCATGCTCATTGCGTAACGAGTATGTTATTGTTGCTTTATCTACATTCAGCCATGCTTTTCATGATTTATCTTCTATCCAATAACTGTATAAAAGTATGAGTCAAAAGAGAAAATCGAAATTACCCTTTACCAAACCTGAGGAAATTGTTTCATTATTTTTTTGACATGCATTAAAATAGGAAAAGAAGGGTTATAGGTGATTCGTCACAAAGTTAATTCGTCACAAAAAAAATGTGTGTAAATTCGTCACAATTCTATTTTGTAGATAAATCCTCGTTTGAGAATTGTAAATTCGTCACAGTGTATTTTTCTGTATAGACAGCAGAAAAAGCAAAGAATTTAAAATAAATATGTAGTATTTTAAATGGAAAAAACGTATTTTGAATGTAGTGGTAAATTTTGTTCAGCTTTTATAGGTTTACACTTGACCGCCGTCTCCTCTGATGTCAAGCGACGATGCGGTCTACGATGGAGCGTGTTTACTTTGAAGAAACCGATTCACTTCGATTTGAAGACATCAACTCTTTACAGAGATTACTTGAAGGAAGTTACACGTTTTTGCCAGTTGTACTGCCATCAAGCAGTAATGTATGTATATTTAATGTTTGGTGTTAAAAGATAATTTTCCAGATAAATAAAAAGAACATGGATAAATCATCACAAATGTACCTATTGGTGACGATCGTAATCCAGTGCAAGACTAGTCATTTCGACCCTTCATGATCAATATTTTAAAATATATTTTTTTAGATTTGATTAATGAAGTATTTTTTACGTAAGTAAATTTTTGTAACAAAGAGACGAAACAAGCAAATCTGATTCCCGTTGGATGACGAAATTCCATACCGCAATAATTCTCAAAACATTTTACAAAAGCATCTCAGTTTACTGTGTTCATCGCTAAATATTTAAAACTATAATATTACAAATTATTAAACGTCACTCATAAAATATTACACTCCATAAAATAAAATTTAACATTTGGTCAGCATTGTGATAGCTTCGACCCGAAATATTCTACTACCTACTAATACTGTAAATTCAGAAGTTTGGGGAGTTAAATGATTGGGAACTGTGTGAGTAAAATCGCGGTTCGCAACTAGTTAACTATAACAACAAGAAACGAAATTATATCAAGAAAAGAAACATATACGTGAATAATCCATTGATATAAATAAGAAACATTAATCTTACTTCCTAGTTCCTACTTATCTTACCATACTACTTCCTATCAATGTTAGAAATGCGAAAATGTACAAGGTGATGTTTGTCTGGGAAAAGTTAGGGCTGGTCTAGTCGGGAGAACGGCGCCTGCCGATCCGGAGACCCCGGGTTCAAAACCACGCGCACCACTGTCTTTTCGAAGTCATGTGCGCACCGCTGCTAACTTAAAATGGTGAAGGAAAACATCGTGAGGAAACCGACATGTACCAAAAATCTTTCGAAGTCATGTGTCATCCACCAATCCGCACTGGGCCAGCGTGGTGGATTAGGGCCTTGACTCTCTCCTTGCGAGAGAAGATCCCGAGTCCCAGCAGTGGGAACATTTAGTGGGCTGTTTATGCTTATTAATCTTTTCACAATAAATGAATTTATTTGAAATGGAAACGTAAATTTTCCCAATTATTTCTAAAAAAAAACAACATCTAATGAAGTCTGAACTATTTAAAATACCTATTCATTAATTCACAAAGATCACTTGATCAATTCTTCTCACCTAAAGAATCAATCTACCGAAATTAAAATGCTTAAAACATCTGCCACTAATTTGGAAGCTGTCAAGTTTTTTTATCGGTAACCTTGGATTGAAAATATCAAATGTGCAGCATAAATTAGCGACGTGATTAGGTTTTTCATCAGACAAGACACAAAGGTTCAGCTCAACTCTTGATTAATGACTAAAATTTGATTGGATGAATTGTTTTTTGATGAAAATATTCGTGTCGTTAGGCCATTACGTATGGGAAACGTCTGGAATAGTTATTGGTTTACTATACTAACTTTATATTGTACTGTATACCATAGCTCAATATACCTTTGTCTTTTCTAACCATAAATTAGGGACAAAAAAGGCCAACCTCCATTGTTGTGGCCGCTCGACGCACGTCCGTGACACATCTGTATTCATCCCATGTCTCTACCATCATAAAAGCGGCTAACGCATACGAACACAAGCAAAACACTATTTCATAATTATATACAAAACATATTTATTAAAATACTGATTTAAAAATACTTAAGCCTATATCACTTTAGGGAGTAACTTCGTTCGCTTCGCTGCCGTGGGGGATCACGTTATCCTTTTCCGTCGCATCTTCTTTTTCGGGAGGAATCGTCGTCGGTTCTTTCCGGTCTTCTTCGGAATTCGTCGCGGGTTCTACGGGAAGGGATTCAGGTTCGAGTTCTGGCGTCTCTTCTTTCTTGTATGGCGTTCCGGTCTCCTTGATGGGCACTTCGCGGTCGGTTTCCTTGGATCGGTCAACCGGGCCGCCAATAGGTGCACTGATGATCAGGAAGCCGTCGGAGGTGAGGTCGGCTGTCACGCCGGAGGAGCTCGAGTTCGCCGGCAGAGAGTACGTGTGGAAGAACTGGCTCGCGAACAGATCGTGGTCGTCCTGCAGCTTGGCTTCGTGCGAGCCCTGCACGAAGATGAAGTCTCCCTTCACCTTCACCTTCAGATCAGGCTTCTTGTACTCCTTAGCTTGGACGATCACTTGGAACTTGTCGTCGTTGGCGATGATCCGCGGCCCGAGGTCTTCGAAGCTGGGGAACAGTTTCCAGAGGGGTGCGAACATTTTGGTTATGTCCCCGAAGAAGGGGACGTTGAACCAGGGTCCTGGGGCTGAGGCGATCTCATCGTTTGAGATCGTCGTGATGGGTTGCGGGAGAGGTTTCTCTTGGGCCGGGAGAGAGGTCGCGGCGGCCGCGAGGGCGAGGAGCAGGAGGCAGCGCGTGGAGAACATGCTGGCCGGTGCGTGTGCTCGGGGCGGTGATGCAATGTAAACTGAGGCGGGCGCGCGCGCCGCGGCCTATATAGACGTGGTGGAGGCGCGTCAGCGCATCGCTGTGCCGCGGAAACAGACTAATGTCAACAGAAGCGACAACCGTCACTTGACCACTAATCAATTATGATAATTACTCATCATAGACAAAATAACTTTATTATTAAATATCTAGCCTTGTGTAGAAGTTTTCGACCAATTTTATCACAAATACGACACACGTAAGCTAAATGAAACTAAAGCTATTTTTGCTACTCACAAGCCTTTTGAAAATCAATGCTATTGTACTCGTAATATCATACATGCTACGAACCGTACATTAATGAAGTTTGAAACGGTAATAATTCAGATTGGTACTTATTTTTAATGAAACTTAATATACGTAAGACGAAGAAAATCATAGATTTACTTATTAAAGAAACTATTTTTATTCCATTTAATTTGAGAGCTTCATTTAGTACATCTGTCGAAATATTTAAAAGTAATTTTATTACTTCGTTAGTACAATGCCTTCATTTGATAAGTACCTCTTTATGAATTGGTCTCATTTAATGAAAATTAATTTTGTCTAGTACACATTTATTCAGTTTACTAAAGTAGAAAAGATTTTTCATTTCTACATTCCAGTTATTTTTATTTTTCTCAACATTTTATTAGTGAGGTATAACAAGGGAATAGAATTAAAATTCGTAGTACCTATGATATTTCATTTTTTGATTGTTGTAAATAAAATTGTCTGTCATCTAACTTATCAATGAAAATTAAAGATAAAACTGTTATAAAATATCATATCTTGTGTTTTTTTTTGTATTTTCACACAATTATTTGCCAACTGTCTATTTTTGTATCATACTTGGACACCTTCTCGCCTCACACTATCTTTGACAGGTATATTTGCATTTTTTAAACTATTAATTGGTTTATACTTGACCGCTGTCTGTCACTTATCTGTCCTGATGCTAAATGACCAACCAGTATATACGATGAAGCATGCTTACCTATAAGAAATCGATTTGAAGACACCAAGATAGTAAGTAGCCTTTGGGAAAAACCACTCAGGTACCGCATTCCACAGCCTAGAAGTAATTATCACATAACTGGAAACTCGAAGGAAGAGGTTTCATTCTATTTTTGTGATAAAAACATCTAGGCTTAGAAATGCATTACCAGAGTGGGTTTTTCCCGATAGTTACAATCTTATTGTTTTCAAATCGAGAGTGAATCGGTTTCTTCTAGGTAAACACGCTCCATCGTCGTTCGCATCATCGCTTACCATCAGGCGAGATGGCGGTTAAGTGTGAACCTATAACAGCTAAAAAATATCCTTATTCGAGTGTTAGGAACGTCAACTAACGATGTCGTTTTTTCGAGCTACGAGCAATCCGATAAAAACATATACATGAAATGATAAAAAGGCAAGGTGGTATTACTTCATGCAGTAAAGTTGCACTCTCATTCCCTGCTTGCAATTGTCCCATCTAGGCCTTGAGTAAAGTAAACAACTAATCTTTGCCGGAGTTATGTCTAGCCTTGAAAGCCAGCTTCTAGAGTTCTCCTAAACACAAAACACGGGTATAATCACGGCTTTCTCACGTAACCTGAATCAGATGTTATGGTTTTCGCGCCATACGCCATACGTGACTGTAGACGGCACGATTATTCGCAAATTGAAAACATTTCCGTTTCAACTCATATGGGGAAAAATCTTAGAATTCAACGCTTGCGTTTTGTTTACTGTCTCGTTTGGAATGATCACTATGATTAATGCTTACTGTGAGTTGTGTCGTTTTATTAAAATCATTTTAAAAAAATATTTTTTAAGTGTAAAACTTATTTTGACGCACCAAAGAAAGATTTTTCGTGGGCTGTGAATTGAATTGTAGCGTCACGCTCGGGAATGATACGACATCTTCGGGTAAAGTCAGGGCTATGGCCATTGGTCATCTAGAAATGCGTCAGAATTTCTAATTGGCCATCTAGAAAAACGTCAGTATTTCTGAATGGCCATTCTCATGGCCACGCCCTCCAGTTTCACCCGCGTAGTTTTAAAAGTAATCAAATTCTGAGTTTTCACTTCTATCGGCAGTTCCTATGACTGCCATTTCTTTTTTTATAAAGTGACCTAGAGTGACGAGACGAACCTGATGGTAACAAACACGCCGCGCCAGCTTATGTCAGCACAGTAGTGTTACGCATGTTATGGAACATGAAGAGTTCAAAAAATTATTACCTAGCATATCACTGCGCGTATTACTCAGAGGTATAAGATGATTTATATCTATTTCCTTTTATTTCTCTGGAAACATTGCGTTTCGGACCGCAACATTGGTGTTTGCACATTGCTGCTTGGCGGTAGAATATCTGGTAAAGGTGTTGTACTCCATTATAAAGAGTTCTACCAATACTAAACTAAGGATGAGTAACGAGAGGGTAAGTACGTTACAGCGGCTAAGTAAGCAGTCTTAATGCGGGTGTAAAAAACATTCAATTAAAATTATCAATTTTAAACAAAGGGTGTCAGTACTTACGTATGCTGTACGCACGAAAGAATTAAATACTTTTTCTCTTTATTTCTCATGCTAAGAAATCTTACAATATAATAGACAATAAATAATTAATTATCTTCAACGCAAGAAATATTAACCTGTGGTTAGTAAGGATAAGTACAGCGCATTAATGTCTCTGTACGAATTTGTGCCTGTCGCCTTGGAGGCTTTGGGTTGTTGGGGAGCAGAAGCTAAAGCGTTCATTTCAGAGTTGGGGCGCAGGCTCAGGGAGAATACGGGTGACTCCCGCTCCGGCTTGTTCCTGGAGCAAAGGTTGGCCATTGCCATCCAACGCGGGAACGCAGCCAGCATCATGGGTACCTTTGCGCCGGGAACGGTTCGGGGTGGATTGTTTGGGGAATAGTTTTTAGTTTAAGAATTTACATGATACAAGTAGTTTACAGTTTTTTTTGAAATAAATAATTATGGTACCTGTGGTTTGTTACAATATTTACTAAAATGTTGACTAGGTAACTTGCTAAGGCGGTTTTTCGTGACGCCATTAGCGCGCATCGTAAAAAAATACTGTCATAAGTTTTCCTTAACAAGTTAAAAGAAATATAACTTCGATTATGCAAAATATTCCACCAAAAACGCAGTAAACACGATAAACATCAACAAGAACATTCGTTTTTAGCATTTGTCAATCAAATACTTTTTCAGCGGAAATAAGTATTTTTATTAGATCAGTGCCGTGCCCGAAAAATGTATTTGTATCAGATTTGTTAACTACAAGTTTACACGGGCATATAGATGTGGTAATAAGTGTTTAAACGTTTTTAAACAGTTTGACGGCCGCTGCACTTCTTAAGTCATCAGGCAGATGATAATAGATATCAGTCCGGAGGTAAAAGTCAACGTTTTTCTCTGTGTACCCCATTTTTACAAGTCATCAACCGACAGTAACATCGATGAAGCATTACAGCCGTAAAACACGACCATTTTTCAAAAACAAAACATGTCCGACAACGGATGATCAAAACCCGGAACATGTGGAGGAGGCTGTCCGTCGCAATAAATAAAAATAAACGTCAAACGTCGTGCCGTGAAGTTCGCGAGCCTTGCCGGGTCAAGGGCCCGAACTTGACTCCTCTTCCCCCGTGTTGCAGGATTCTCGACTTTAACTACATTGGCGGTAGAATTAAATTTTTTGTTGGATCAAAAAAAGGCTATGTTAGGGCTGCCATGTATTTGCAGTTGTAGTTTAATTATATAAATAATAATCATTGTAGCACGGAAACAACGAATGGTAAGAGCTGATGGCCAAGCTCAGTGGAAGAGTTCCCACTGCTGGGACCAGGGCCTTCCTACTCACGATGAGAGTCAAGGTCTAAACGTGCGGATTGGTGGAAGATACTCGAAAGATTTTTGGAATACGCCGGTTTCCTCACGATGCTTTTTTTTGCTCTATCCGTTATCTGGTTCCCATAGTACCTACAAGCTTTGCTTAATTTGGGGCTAGATGGCATTGTATGTGAATTGTCCTCCAATATTTATTTATTTAATTAGAATTACACAATTGTATAATTGTTTAACATGTATAATTGTTTAATTAAATGTAATAATTGTGTTATAAGTTACGGTGGTCTAGTCGGGAGAACGGCGGCTGAAATTACATGTTGAAATACATCTTTTTAGGGTATTATGTGTCATCCGCTATCCTGCAGCGTAGTGTATTATGGCCTTGACTCTCTCCTTCTGAGAGAAGGCCTCAAGTCCTAACAATGAGTATAAATAAAATAAATAAAAAAGCCTTTTATTTCCATGACATTAACAAATATACAAAAAAAAACTATGTTAAGCAAGTAGGTTATTTCGGGTCGATATGTCATGGCCCCTTACGGGTATAGGCCTCCTCCAGGTGCTCCCATTTTTTCCTATCATTAGCCGTTTTAATCCAGTCTTTTCCTGCCAGTTGAAGTATATTGTCTATCCAGCGAGCTTTTGGTCTGCCCTTTTTTCTTTTGCTTCCCGGACCTGCCCATTTTGTTACTCGTTTAGACCATCTTTCTTCAGAAGAACGGGCGATATGTCCTGCCCATTTCCACTTCAAACGTTGTGCGTGTTGTAATGCGTCTATCACTTTGGTTTTGTGTCTGATTTTTTTACTGTTGACTTTGTCGATGGTTTTGATGCCAAGGATGCTCCTCTCCATAGCCCGTTGGCAGGTACGTATTTTTGACATGGTGTTTTGGTTAAAGATCCAGGTTTGGGCACCGTACGATAGACAGGGCAATAGACTCGAATCCATCACTTTTTTCTTCAGTTTAATTGAAAGTTTTGATTTTAATATTGAGTATATATCAATAAAGTGAGGTATTTATGCTTGTTAGCGTCATAATATAACTTAAAAAATCATAAGATTGCAATCTAACAAAGTTAGGATAAACTAAACTAACCTACCGTGGTTTTATAAATCCTGATAAATTGCAAACTAATTGTTGCAATTTTACGGCGATATATGCATGCTAATAAAACATACATTCTACTGTAAACCTTCAATTTAATAAGCACTGGAAGGTTGAATCGATGATTCGTCAGCTGTAAATGAATTACAATCTGACACCATAATACACAAAGATCTTTATTTGCTGACAACGTTACGAGGAAAACCACAATCTAAGATAACTTGTTGTTTTAATTGAATTTCGAAAAATAATTCAAGGGTTGCTAAATGCTACTCATCAGCCAGGGCTACACCTCCGTGTTGGGGAATAATAGGAGACAACTTTCCAGCTTGCCTCAAATATCTATAGTCCAGTCAAAATAGACATTTCAGTTTGCATTAATTCCCAACAAGCTGGATTTTTGTTTAGGCCTTGAATACGTCATTACAAATATTATTTGTCTAAAGTCCCCATCGATCCCGCTTGTGCGTTGTTTTTTATTCGAGATCAAAGGTTACAAATTTGCGTTTTGAGTATATCTTTGAAACAACGAGAGCTATTGAAAAATGTTTCAGGCAAAGTTTGAAGATCGTGAAATTGTCTACAAAAAAACTTAGATCACTTTTCTTCTACTAAGCATGGCTTTCGAGATATCGTCACTTTAGACCGCAGGAACCGCACTACCAAAAACTGTATGCCAGCTCTCGGCATAAGAAAAGACAATAAATTTATTAACTTTGACATTTAATGTAACATTTTATGCATTTATCAAAATACGAGCAACGTCCTGCGTAGGTCCCGTCGTTCCCGTTATTTTGAGATTGAGATAAAAAAATACCCTATGTGTTCTTCCATGTTATAAACACTATTAAGTAAATGTTCTGTTCCAAATTTCAGCCCGATCCTTTGAGACGTTACGACGTGATTGAGCAAAATACATCCAAACATTGACATTTATGACATTTGTAGGATAAAAAAATTATATTAAGCTACCACAATTCTAAACGTGCGAACGGTAATTTTAAATTAACATATATGATTCACAGAAGCACCCTCCCTTCTACCGTCTAACTAAATCATTTTTTCTTTGCTATTGCTGTCTCTATAATTTCAATCGAAAAGAAAAGAGAGAGCAATATTAAATCTAAGACCGTTTTCCTTAGGCGGTAGACCTCCCCGGACACACATCTCCAAGACAAACCTTCGTCACGCCAATGTTTACTTTGTCCTGCGCGGGAATCAAATCCACGACATACCGTGCAGCAAGTAGACTCACAACCAACTGAGTCACAACTTAATTAGTTCAATAATCATCAGCTAAATTGTTAATATAATCTTAAAGGAAAACCAACAATTTGGTTTTTCCTAATTTATTTACATATTATTTATTTCTACCAGCCTTACTTACTTACCTCATTACCACAATCAAGACAAGTCGTCATTACTTTTGACTCAATAAAAAAATACTTGTAATTTTTTTGAAAACATTTACCTTCATACCAGAGCATTGTGATGTTGCTTCATGATTACTGCTTCGTGGTGAAATAAAATATATATTGGTGGACAATTCACACACAACACCATCTGACCCCAAACTAAGCAAAGCTTGTGTGATGGCGACCAGATAGCTAATATAATACTTATATAGTTTTAAATACATACTTATTATACATAGAAACACCCAGACACAGTGCAAACATTTGAATTCATCACACAAATATTTGCACTGGGTGGGGTTCGAACCCACGACCCTCGGCTTCGCAGGCAGAGCTACTACCAACTAAGCCACGAGGCCAGTCTATATACTATCTAATAACTGGCAAAGATGTGGTACTTCCTCTGTCGGATTCTGTAAAGAGTCTCTAGGAAATGTGGGTAACTAGAGAGCTCATATGGTTGGAAAATAGTGGGGAGATTATCTAAATAACTTATTTAATCCAAAATTAAAAAACTGATTTTGATTTAAAATTAAATTAAATTTAGACACTCGACCACATTTCACAAAACCTATCACCGTAATTGCAAGTTAATTTTAGTGAAAACTCATACACTCTATAGAAAACTCATACTTCAATTACCACCTCATCGATTTAGATTAAATTTGTATGGGACCATTTCTGAATAATGATTTACCATACAAAAAAAGCTCTATCAAATCGATCCACAATTAGCGGAGCAATAGCGTTACATTCGTCCAAAAAAATACGCAACAGAATTGAGAACAAATTTTTTTGAAGTCGGGTAAAAAGACATAATATTTATATATGTATACAAAAGTTTACTCAGATAATAATAATATATGAAGAATGACAGAGCCGAACGTAGGAAGCGTAGGTACACGTTGTACCGATCCTACATAAGATGTATTAAAGGCTTTATAAAGGTAGGTGAACCAATGCGAGGTCGGAAAAGTTACGTAGTTGTTTACCATTTTACAGTCGATAACAATGTAGCAATTTAAAAAATAGTTAAATAGCGCGCAAAATAGTATTTCAGGCCATAAAACCAAACGACTTTGCATTAGTACTCTAAACATTGTACTAAGAAAAGTAATAACGAGTCGACGTCATCGCAATAATGTGTTAGGAAGTCAGGTACTGTTGAATAAATTAGGAAAAACCAAACAATTGGTTTTTCTTTGGGATTAAATTAACAATTTAGGTGTTGATTTTATTGTGCCAATTAACTTGTGGTTCAATCGGTATTAGTAAGTAAATAATCCGGGCTTCTTAAACTGTACTTTTTATAGTAGGTATAGAGTGAAGGGTCGACCAGGACATGTGTCTGATGGTAAGCAATATGCATGCTGATTGCAGTGCAGAACAGTATCACGCAGTTACTGGAACATGAAGAGCCTAGCACTGCACTGTATAAATAAAATAAACATTGGTGGACATTTCACAAATAGCACCATCTGACTCAAACTAAGCAAACACTATAGGATGTACTATGGGAGCTAGATAGCGGGTTTAATGGCCTGAAATTTCTCTGGAAACATTGTCCTTTTTAGTAATTTTAAATTCCCAAGAGGCAACCCTGCGCAGTGATTGCATTTCACGCGAAATCTTTTTGTTCCATTCTTTGGCATCATTTTTCAAGCGATTCTCTCTTTATCCAATAAAAATCTGCATTCTTTCGCTCCCCAATATTTTTTTATTAAAACTTTGTACTTTTTGTGTAGGTGGCTTGGCGCCGGCTGAGTTGTGCCGTGTTTACATCAGATTAGTTGCAAAACTAATCAAATGTTTTTTTTTGTAGTTAATCAACTGTCTCTGTTGGATGTACCTACTTTTATAGCGCAAATAATACCGCCAACTACTAATGTGATATTTTTTTTTTATTACCGTGTTTCAACCATTACTATTTTCCGGTTTGAATAGCAATATTTCGCTAAAAGTTGCGAGGCACTGTGTCATGGTATACAGTGGCACGTGCATGTAATGGTCCATTTACAAAAAATGTGTGAGTCATTGAGACTGCCAATAGAAGTGAAACCATATAATTTAGATTTTTAGCATTAAACAGCACAACTGTTGCACAATACGTTATATGCATAGATACAAAAATACTGCTATTTCACGTGTCAGTGACGCAATTTCACAAGATTTTATCCATCTAAAAAGTGTCTATCGCGGACACACGGACACTGCGCCGCTGCCACCGTTGCTGCCGCTGCTGCCCAACATTATAGATAGATCTTATCTCTTGTTAAGGCCGATTTAAACTGAACGAACATAGAGCTAGAGCTGGAACAAGAGCATTCTTTCTCGATCTTTTAGTGTAAACGAAAGATCGTTCTTAGGGTTTTTCATATTATATATTCCATAGAATCTTTGAGAACGCAAACAAAACAACGAAAGAATGCTCTACGTTTGTTTACACCAAATGAATTTGATACAGTGGGGATAGAATGAGCATTCGCTCGTCTGATGTAAATCGGCCTTTAAATTACTTGTTTTACAGATTGGTTGTAATCTTGTAATGAATTGTCTAAGAAGGGAAGAGACTCTTCTGTCTTGTCTTGTCTATGTCTTCTTTATAACGATAACGATATTACGAACTAGGTTCTATGTTATATATTCCTGTAGACACCCTTAAAGCTACTATAATAGACGATTGTGTTATATATTTAGTTAATCGTTGCTTGGTGGAAAGATTTTATATGTCGCCAAGATATAAGATGTCGCGTTGATTTTCGTAACAAGAAAATCGAAGCTGTGGAAGACGCTGTCTGAGGAATTGTTCTATAACTATAACTACTACTTTTCCATGCAACAGTCATAGTTAGGAGGGAACAAACAAACATTCAAACTTTTACCTTGAAAACGTTAATGAGACAACGTTAGCCAGGTCAGTTAGTTTAAAAACTTTTATAGTTGGAATGAGTTCATTATACCCGGGCCATATTAAAACCTCTAGGACCAGCTGTACTTAGCGATTGTAGTTCTCAGTAGCAATTGAGACAGTGCTGCCACTCGACCTAATTACCTTTATCTCTAGAGTGGGATGAACATTACGCTGGTAATTTTAAAGTAGGTTATAACGTCAAACTTGGTGGAAGTTGGCGGGATGAGTTTTGCTTGTGTTTTTAAAGTATAGAGTGACGGAACGAGCAGGAATTGTGCCTGATGGTAAGCAACACATGACCATAACAACACAGTGTCACGCAGCTATTCGAACATGCGAAGACCAAATTCAATCCAAACTTCAATACAAAGTTCAGTCCAAAACATTACACAACTTGCCTGGGGAAGATCGCATTTAGCGACATAGATGCCTCTCTTGGCACTTATTCCTATCTACATAATAAAGTAAAAGTACCTGGTGACCGAGCTTTGCTCAGTTTAAATACTTAATATACGTAGATACCTATAGATAAAAGATATTAAAAAAAAAAGAATTTTAAAAATAAAGATAACCATAACCTGTCTGATTTCGAACCCGGAGCTACTAATTCTTGACCGCTATGAGCGCCCGACTTTCCGTCTGAGCTAATTATGCTGTCGCGTCACGCGGCGAAATTTACCTTCGCATTCTAATGTCTAATGTGACAGTTTTTCATTGTCTAAAAAAGGCGCATAATATACGTTTTTTTTTAATGAAACCTAGTTAGATCGATTTATCGTCCCCGAAATCCCCTGCATACATAATTTCATGAAAATCCGTGGAGCCGTTTCCGAGATTCAGATTCTATATATATATATTCATACATATTTATATACAAGAATTGCTCGTTTATAGGTATAAGATCAAGTCACTTAACATCAGGCGAGACGGTGGTTAAGTAAAAAACTATAAAAAAATATGGTGGTCGAATTGAGAACCTTCTCCTTTTCGGAAGTCGCTTATAAGTAAAAAACAGTACCTACAGAAATGTGTATCTGAAGTCAAAAACTCAAAAAAAAAATTAAAAACAATTGAGTTTAAAACAAGTTTAGTAAAACAAATGTTATTCGCGGTTTCATACGGAGACTTTAAAATTTATGGCTTCGTTTTCTTTTACAAAACCATCTTCAGGTATTTTTATGGTTGCTTGAAGAATATAATTTTATTGCCTTTACATTTTCAATTACTGTCGTAATTCTTTCCACACTTGTGCTGGTGATGTGGTAAATTGTGTATTTTATTAAGGTAGACTTATTATTCAGGGGATATCCAGGATACCGCAGAAAATGTGTACTAACCCGAAAGAGTTACTCTACATTTTACTCAACAAAATAGTTAGTATTTTTCCGCTACTTCGTCCGCGTACAATTGAGACAAGTGACACATTTTTATGGAAATTTGTTTTGGGATAAAAATTGTATATAGGATGCTAATCTGGACTAATTTATCTAAGTTTAAATTAATAAAAGTTCAGAATAATAATCCGTTCCGTTTTCACGTCAAACATCCACACATCCGTTTCCTCCGGGATTGAAATCGTTTGTGCTATACTTCTAATTCACCTAACAAGCTTATGGATTATCCTCATGGTCAGAATAAGCGTCTAAAATTAGTAAACGCTTAAGTTCACGTTCGTAACGTCGCCTCAAACTTTTTGACCCGCAGCCACCACTTCGAAAAAATGGTGCAAAGAGTTTCACTCTTGTATCTCGTAAACTTACATTTTAAAGTAAATTATTTAAAAAAATAGTCCCTAATAATATTAAATTGAATTGTCTATATCAGAGATGTTACGGAGCTTCGATTTCGACTCCGTTAAGTCGGAATTTCCGATTATTATTACACCTTCGGTTCCGACTTCGGCTCCGAAACTTTTAACGGAGTTTTTAACGGAGGAGATTTATCGTGTCCACGTGTTTGGCAAAAAAAAAAAATCCCTAGTAAAAATGTCTCTCCTGCCACCACTTCTGATCTTGACTATGCCGCCAACTTCGGTTCCGACTCCGATAAATCAAATTTAAAAACTCTGCCTCTGCCTTCGGTTCCGATAAAATGACCTCCTTTACATCCCTGGTCAATATCTATAACTTTATTTGTATTATTTCTTCATGCTACATCAGCATGTTGGCAATGGGAACACATAAGATTAAGTACAAGCTATGCTGAGTTTGGGGTCAGGTGGTGTTGTGTGTGAAATTAATAACAAAAATTATTTATTTGTTTATTTTCTCCTCCCAAAAAGAAGTCTACGTGACCAAAGAAATTCCACTTTATAAACTACTAATAAAATTAACAATCATCCAAACACCCCGAAAACCGAACACTCGTTTATGGCCTGGTCCAGTCATTAAGCCCCAACCAAATTACAACCTTATTTCACTGTAACCAATTCGTCACTTTTAATAAAAATATTTATGAAGGGTTTGATCGACGCAATACCCGCACTTTAGTGCTCATAAAGCCGCAGTTTGCTTGATTAACTCGGATTGAATATAAAAACTTTTTTTATAGAATGTTAAGACGATATTCCCCAGAAGCTGTGTTGGCGATGCTTGAGCAAGGAAACGGCTAGCGAGTCCATTTACCTTTACGACAATGTTTAGTAAGTTGTATAGTAAATATTTATGTAAGAAGGAATGGAATTACAGACTTTATGTTTGAACACTATGTCGATAGCGTTTTGGAGCGTCAAAGAGTATTCTTCACTTTCTCAACCAAATCGGGGGTTAGTGAAAATTGTACAATGAAGTGACGTCACTCAAAACTTGTATGCAAAGTATCTTCGTAACTTTTTGTTTGTGTAAAAACTTGGAGCAAAGGTTCTCGAATGGCGATCACGAAACGGCAGACGCAGTGTAGGACGGCTCCCCACACGATGGACCGATAATATTGTCTCGGTCACGGGAAGTCGATGGATGGAGGCGACACAAGACCGGTAATTGTGGAAATCATTCCCCAATGATCATCATGAATCATTCACTGCTGGACATAGGCGTTCCCCAACGCCTATGTCCAGCAGTGGACGTCTGCAGGATTCAGATGACGATGATGATGATGAAAAAATACGTCTACAGTATTTTAAACAAATCGTTAAAAACAGCTGAATAGTTTATTTGTTAAAACTCACTAATCTCAAGAACTACTGGATCAATTTCGAAAATTCTTTCACAAATGGACATGTACCTACATGATCTCTGCGTGCTATTTATAGGTTATAAATGTACTACGGGCGGAACCGATGCGTTCCACTAATTGTCTAATAATCTAACTATCCTAACTGACGGACTAATTCGTTTTCATACACATCATGCCTATTGCTACTATTGTTCTCTATTTGATCTCGGTTAGAAACACTAAAAAAAGTTGACTCAAAAACCTTTCTCAGTATTTTTTGAAAAAAACTAGAAACTTCTACAAACAACAGAACACGAAAGACGAGAAATTTTACTAAAATCAATTTAGTATCTATACAAAAAAAACTTCATTTTAGTAACATTTCTAAGAACAATTTTTGAAATTATTTCATTTCAATAAATAAGATTTCGATATAAGTCCACGGAAATTACATTCAACATCAACATCAACAGCCCACTAAACGTTCCCACTGCTGGGACTCGGGGCCTTCTCTCGCAAGGAGAGAGTTTAGGCCATAATCCACCACGCTGGCCCAGTGTGGGTTGGTGGATGACACATGACTTCGAAAGATTCTAGGTACATGTCGGTTTCCTCACGATGTTTTCCTTCACCATTTTAAGTTAGCGGCATTACGCACATGACTTCGAAAAAGACAGTGGTGCGTGTAGGGTTTGAACCCGGGGTCTCCGGATCGGCAGGCACCGTTCTCCCGACTAGACCAGTCGTAACTTACTTTTTCAATTAAAAATTAATTTAATAATTTAATTTGAAATTTCATTACAATTTTTAGAATTTTGTGTACATTAAAAAAACAAAATTAAATCAATTTTGAAGACATCCTTGAAGTAATCGGCAGACATGCTTAAAGAAGATTTTAATTAAATGAAAATCTCATCAAACCGTAAAAAAGTGTGCAAGGCCGTTTCTGAAGGAGGGTATTGTGGGGCAATGTCCTAACTTAAAATGTCAATGTCCTACCTTGAGAGATAAGGGGGAGTCTCCCGACCTAAGTTTGTAGAATTAAATACTTACATCTAAGTAAACTGCCTTAAGGCCGATTTACATAAGACGAGCGAATGCTCATTCTATCCCCACTGTATCAAATTCATTTGGTGTAAACAAACGTATAACATTCTTTCGTTGTTTTGTTTGCGTTCGCAAAGATTCTATGGAATATTTAATAATTTAATATGGAAAACGCTAAGAACGATATTTCGTTTACACTAAAAGATCGAGAAAGAATGCTCTTGTTCCAGCTCTAGCTCTATGTTCGTTCAGTTTAAATCGGCCTCTTGATCTATTCAGCTCTAGTTATGACTCAGTGCGTTTACTAAATATAATTTAATATTTGCACATGTATTTCATACACGTCAATGCATCTTCAATGAGCATTTATAAATAAATATTCTATAATAAAAATATTTTGTGGAAATTTCACACACAACACCTTAGTCTCAAACAAAGCATAGCTATTGTGCTATGGCAGTCAGATAGCTGATATAATAGTTACTGACTCACACAGTACAAATATTTATTATATTCAAAGCACAAATATATATGCACTAGGCGGGGATCGAAACCATGACCCTTCCTACCTGGTGTCCCATGACACTACATCTTTTTTAATATAACATGTAAATTCTAACAAAATACGGCCCTTGTGAAGAACTAATTAATAAAAAAATTGGCAGTCATGGGAACTGCCGATAGAAGTGAAAACTTATAACTCAGAACTTGAAGCCTATTTTGGAAACTACACGGGTGTACCGGATGGCGTGGCCTGACCATCATGGCATGGCATCACGACCTTGAACCCCAGCTGCAAGTGATACAACTGCTCCGCGAATTTAAATAATTAAAAATGTGTAAATTAATTGTTTTGTGTGTTTGAGGTGTTAATTGTGAACTATACAGTGTATTATACAGTGAACTTTTATAACAACATCATATTCGGCCTGTAATGCAATCGTTTTGCTCATTTAAAAACAAATTGGAATCGTAATCATGTTGGAGTGATTTAAACCGCTGATATCCCAAATTACATCGAAATAAATGCATTTACGTCTACTTTACAATCTTGGTGCAGTCATTATCAAGAAATAAGTGATAAATCGTGGTGCATTTTTGAAATAGGATAACGGTTCTGTGTGATTTGTGTCATTTTTGCCACAGTAACCTTTGTACCACAACAAGCCGAACGGAGTGAGTGAGATGGCACTACAATAACTGACACACAACATAGAAACTTTTACCGCTTCCACTTAGCTACTGTTAATTTCGACGCTACAGCTACAAGCTCAGTTGGCCTAGTGGTTATCGATGCTGGTTGAGAATCGGGAGGCATAGGCCTCAAATCCCACACACACATTTCGTTTTGCATTGGATTTTTATTCAACCAGTTTAGATAAGTTAAACTGCGTAACTAAGTAAACTCAAAGCCTTGTGTAATTAAAATAAATATAGTGAGTAAAAAGTGAGAAATCTGATGCAACAGCATACTAAAACAGTAATTACGAAGAGGGCCAGTAATTGATTAAAAACTTCAAGACGGAAATTTCTTCTGGTGAGCTGTGTTTACATAAGCTCAGTGTTATTCTAACGGACTTGTGATACATTTTGTGTACTTACGGACTATCACACAAACAAATCATAAGTTTGTTGCCGGCAATTCATTCACATGAAACGAAACTTTTCATCCAGTAACATATGAGGTGAAAACTAGGATGTTACGCTGTTTAAACATTGGGCACTTGAAGTCATAACTGATATTTGATAACACTGTCACTGTTTGTTTACTGATAATAATTATTTTTAGTTAAATCATTGGTATCGAGTTTAACATGGCTTCAATAACGACGCGTCCCCGACGCCTTAGGGCTAAAGCGCCTATTGAGGTTGAAAACGATGAGAAAGATGCAGCCATAAAAAATTATGAAAAAATAATCAAAAATCTATATAAACAAATTGAGGAAGGTAATAAACTTAAAGATACCCTGTTAGCAGAACAGGACAGCAATGAAAAGGAATTCGAAAAAATGTGTACACAAATTAATTTCCTAAAGAAGAGAATATCCGAAGAAGAAGAGAGAAATGATAATTTACAAGAGTATCTTAATAAGTTACTTGTAGATAACAACAATTTACTAGAAGAGCAGAGTGAATGTGAAATGATCTATAGGCGCAATACATTTGAACAAGAGCTCAAAGAAAAAGAAAAAGAATGTTTCGATTTAAAATTAAAATATAGTGATCTATTACTCCAAACAACACAACCAATAACCATCAAAAAAGGATTTACTCATCTGAAAAACTATTGGTACAAAAGAAGAAGTTGGAAGTCTAAATTGAAGAAGTTGTCTAAAAAACTGAAGACTTTGAAGGCTACAATAATAATTATGGAAAAAGAAATTGCCAGAAGAGAACAGTGGCAGCTTTTGAGGCAGAAAGTGATAAACTTCTGGAAATCATTCGAGAATATGAGCAAGACGCAAAATCAAAAGAAGGAGCTACTGAAAAGATTAAGTACATAGAAACTCAGCTAATCTACTTACAAAGGATAATTGACAATTTAGAGCAGAACACCAGTACAGAGGAAGAAGCTAACCTTAAACGTGGGAGAACCGACTCTGTCATAAGCAATGACTTAAACAAATGTAGATATTTCCAGCATGCAGACAATACGTCACCGTACCCACGGGATCATCCAAGCCAATTTAGAGTCTGTAAGAAAATTGTAATGTTCTCAGATGGATATGGTAAAAAAATGTCGAGTGACATCTTAAAAAAATTGCCTCAGTATTATACTCTCACTAATACCTGCAAACCTGACGCCTCATGGGACAACATTTTAGATGAAGATTATTTAATAAAAAATATAAGTGAATTCGAAACGTTAGTTGTTATGATTGCCTCCCATAAAAGTATATCATTTAAAATGAGTGAGTACCTACACACAATTGAAAAACTGGCCAAAATACTCAAGGAAAACGGAAAAAAACTTGTGGTTTCAACAATGTCATATGTAAATAATGAAAAAATCAATGCACGCATCTCAAAGTTCAATAACAGACTCTATATGGTGGCCTCATTGGTGAATAGTCTAAGCGTAGTTGACGTCAATGGAACCCAAGCGAGAATAACTAAGGATGAGGTTGCGGTAACGATAGCTTTGGCATGCCAACATGGCTTGAATAACAGCAATTTGACTCTGTTGGTTGATTCCTCAATGTCTCACCCAATACAAAATTTTCAAACTGCACTACCTCAAGACACTATAAAGTGAAACTGTGTCATCAAAACGTTCAAGGTATATACAAAAAAGCTGATATGTTGAGCTTATTTCTGTCTCATGAATGTATTGACGTAATGTGTATGACTGAAACATTCCTCAAGGATTCTAAATTAAATACTTTCAGAGTAGAGGGCTTTAAAATGGTATCCGCATTTTGTAGGGTAAATAGTACTCAAGGTGGTTGTATGATCTTAATAAAGAATGAATTAAAGTGTAAATCTAGAGGAGATATTAACAAAATGTCCATAGAGAAACATTTTGAGGTTAGCTGTATCGAAATAGAGAATTGTATCATTCTAGTTGTCTATAGGTCTCCATTGGGAGACATGGACATTTACTGCAATAATCTTGAATGTTGCCTGGATACGGTTACTAAAAATAACAATAAAACTTTAATTTTATGTGGGGATTTCAATGTAAATTTTGCTTTGGAATTTGAGCCCTCTACTGTAATGTTGACGGATATTTTAAATTGTTTCTGCCTTAAAAAACTTATATCAGGTTACACTAGAGTTGCGGACAGGTCCAAGACCTGTATCGATAATATATTCACTGACACAGATTCCTCTACTAATGCTGGTATAGTACAAGGGGTCAGATCGGACCATTCTGCTCAAGTAGCATATTTTGACGTTCTAATTGAGCATGAACCCAAGGCAAGCGTTACATTTCGGAAAATTACTGGAGCTAAAATTAACAAGCTAAAACTAAGCCTGCATCAGGCGTGGCAGAGTCCAAAATTTTGTAAGGACTATACTGCATTTTTCGGAGTGTTGTTGGAACAATTAGATAACGTTATGCCCGTCATTAAATCCTCCAATAAAAATGTTAAGTCTTGTGAATGGGCGTCAAAGGGTATTTTGATTTCTAGACAGAGACTATTTGATCTGTATGCTATGTACAATGAAAATGGAAGTGTTTCCAAGTCATTTTTAAATAAGTATAGCAAAATTTTCAAAAATGTGTGCCGGACTGCCAAAAAATTACACTTAAAAAGACGTGTTGACTGTGCTAATAATAAAATCAGATGTGCCTGGCAAATCATCAAAGAAGAGACAGGAAAAAATATAAGTCCAAGTAGAGACTGCATTAGAATTTTAAAAAAGGACGGTAGCTTATTGTTTGACCAGAATGAAATCTGTAATTTATTTAATGATTATTTCACTAATATATCAAATGACCTCACAAGAAATTTGAATTCTTCCATTGATGACTCTTTGACATTCTTAAATAATTTTATTCCTAGACATAATCTAAATTTTAAATTAAAACCAATTTCTGTTAATCGGGTATTTAGAATATTGAAAACGATGAAACCTAAAAAATCTAATGACTATTGGCACATCTCACCTTATTTGTTGAAAAAACTAGACGATGTCATCGTGGATCCTATAGCATCTATTATAAACGACTGTATTGCTGGAGGTTATTTTCCGGATGAAATGAAGGTTGCTAAGGTCGTCCCATTGTTTAAAAAAGGTGACATTACTGATTGTAATAATTATCGTCCTGTGTCCATTTTGCCGAGCATTAGTAAGATATTTGAGAAATACGTAACAGAAGAATTAATGACATATATGGTAGATGAAAGACTTATTAGTGCTCGTCAATTTGGGTTTCAGAGAGGTAAATCTTGTAAACATGCCATATCGCAACTAATTACTGATATACTTTCTGGTCTTGAGGGGCGGCAAAAAACTTTCGGCGTGTTTTGCGACCTCTCAAAGGCGTTTGATTGTGTATCACATGAAATACTCTTGGCTAAGCTTGAACATTATGGAGTCCGATGTAAGGAATTGGAGCTGTTCCAATGCTACTTATCTAATAGAACACAAGTAACTGAAATAAATGGTTGTAGGTCAGGTGTGAGTTATGTTAAATCTGGTGTTCCACAGGGCTCCATACTGGGGCCTCTTTTGTTCATTATATACGTCAACGATCTCTGTGGTATTGCTGACGAAATAGACATGGTTTTGTTTGCCGACGATACCAGCTTAGTGATTAAAGACAAATGTGTAAACGGAGTAAGTTCAAAATTCAATATCTGCATCGAAAATATGAAGAGATGGTTTTCGGCAAATAATATGCTTTTAAATGTAGACAAAACGCATATTGTCAATTTTAATCTTGCCACAAGTATTCCAGCTTCCGCAAATAATGCAATAAACCAAACTCTGGAGAGTTTTAATCTATGTCTCTCGAATGAAGTCAAATTCCTTGGTGTATGGCTGGATAAAAAGTTAATGTGGACTAGCCATATTAACAGACTAACAAAAAAACTTTGTTCTGCAACATTTGCAATAAAGAAAATTAAAGAACTAGCCGGTCTAACAACAGCCAGAACAGTTTATTTTGCCTATTTTCACTCGCTCCTCAGTTATGGAATACTTTTCTGGGGATCAGCTGCTGAACGACACACAAAAAGAGTGTTCTTGCTGCAGAAACGAGCTGTAAGATACATATTGGGACTTAAATATTTAGACTCCTGTAGAAATGCATTTAGGAGGTTAGGCATAATGACACTAACTGGTGAGTTTATATACCAGTGTTTATTGTATGTACTTGAAAATATGAAATTAATGAAGAGAGGTATGGATTGCTATGGCGAAAACAGCAGACAGAGAAATGTAATTCTTGAACCGAGCAGACGATTAAGTAAAACGTCAAACAGTTTTCACTGTATGGGGATTTATTTTTATAATAAACTACCCGATAATATTAAACTCTGCACTAAAAACGAAATATTGAACTTTTTAAAAACTCACTTACTTGAAAAAAGCTACTATAAATTAGCTGACGCTCTGGCAGACAGAAACATATTTGAATAACACCACTTATTTTAGTTTTTCTATGTAAAATCATTGTAATCAAAATAGACAAAACCCTATGACTATTCGAGTATTTAACTGATGTATTTATTATTATTATTATTGTGTTCTTGCTATGATATAAGTATGACGATGCTATTGCTGACAACTTAGTTATTTAAAAATTACTTTATGTATTATTGTTTATGTTTAATGCTGTAATAACAATTGATGATGCTTATGACGACGCTATTGCTGTCTAATTACTTAACTTTAATGTTACTTACTTTATCGACACTCTTGAACCTTGTGATAAAGCTGTATAGTTGCAATTTAGTT
The DNA here is from genome assembly GCA_963693475.1 of Ectropis crepuscularia. Lineage (NCBI taxonomy): Eukaryota > Metazoa > Arthropoda > Insecta > Lepidoptera > Geometridae > Ectropis > Ectropis crepuscularia. Next base: position 31,743,154 of record OY856341.1, read on the forward strand.
TAGAATACAAATGTCTTCATGTGTTCATATTTGTAATTACACAGTCATGATTTTGACTTTGATTATGATTATTATAAAGTGACTACAGGTTAAATTTAAAGAATTGTATAAAATGACGTTTCTAAGTGCACTGTATGTGTTGACAGAATAAAATGAATTTGATTGAATTGATTGAATGGCCATCTAGAAATGCGTTAGCATTTTCCATTGGCTCACGCATTTCTAGATGGTCATGCCGTGATGGTTAGGCCACGCCCTTTCAGCATTTCCCATTGGCTGACGCATTTCTAGATGGCCAATGGGCGTGGCCCCAAGTTTATCCGAAGATTTCTTATTATACCCGAGCATGACGCCAGTGACGCTAGAATTCAATTCACACCCCACGAAAAATCTGTCTAAAAGCGCGCCTGCGCTAAAACTATTTATAATTGTCGATGTGATATCTTTGGACATTGGATTTATGTATATGTGTAACCATTTATAATCTTTGTGTTCAGTTATTTCTCAAATAATCTTTCTCGTGGCCAAAAACTCAGCCCCTACAAAATCCGAGAGGTATAAGTTTCCCATCGGCAACTCCAGCTCTCGAGTTCCAGATTAATTCTGGAAGCCGTATCGTATGACAAACAATACTAGCAAATTAATATTACAGTCCAAGTTGGAATCGGTTTGTTTGTATCTACAAGTTTCCTATAACTTTGATCAGTTATTGGGATGGACAGAATTACAAGGGTATTGTCATATTTCGAAAGTCTTACAATGTTGCCGAGTTTTAGAGACGGGTTCAAATTACTTCACAGAGTTCTGTGTACTTGTTATCTTTTAAGTTATTATACTATTATTGTAAATGAGGAAGTTTGTGAGGTTATATGGGTGTTTGTTCTTAATTTGGTTTTCAAAAATCACTATTTCAAACTGAATCTCAACAGGACATATTATTATGGCTATGATGTTCTAGGCAGGCATGTTGCTTACCATCGGGCAGGTAGTGGTAGAACTCTTAGCAGAGTCCGCCTGGGGAAGTACCACACCTTTGTCAATTATTCTACCGCCAAGCAGTAATGTGCAAACATTACTGTGTTCCGGTTTGAAGGGCAATGTTTCCAGAGAAATTACAGGGCTTAGAGATATAACAACTTAGATCTCTGGGTGACGAGCGCAGTGCGGTGCTAGGTTATGACGTTGGCTCTTCATGTTCCAATAGCTGCGTGTCACTGTGCTGTTATGTGGCAGGCATGTTGTTTACCATCAGGCACATGTCCTGCTCGTCTCGTCACTCTTTATTTAAAAAAAAAAGGTAGGAAAAGACCTTACTTAGCAGATGTAACATGAAGTGGGCGTAAATTGCATTTTGATTTCCTATGCGGGTCGTTCAAGACCAACTTCGCCATTTATTTAATTTAATGTGTTTAAAAGCATAAATTAAATAAAAAAAAGTATCATGTTATGTTTCGATACATACATAAATACGTAAATATCTATATAAATAAAATAATTAATTATTTCATTAGATTTTTAAAACTGAAAAGTCCCCTTAAACTCCCTAAAATCCCCTTTTTGAGACCATCTGCATTCTACTCAAATAGGTTTTAATGACGAATATCAGTGTTGTCTAAATAACTGAAACTAGGCAATATATGTAGACATAACCACCTGACTAATAACTACCAGGTACCACCATGTTAAACTCAGGCCAAAGTTCTCTGTGGTGACTAGCATCAGGGAATGACTCAAACGATTGTTTCAAAAGTTTTAATCCATTGTTTTCATCCTTTTTGAGTCATACTTAATTTGAATTTCAGTACCTACTTGTGTTACACATAGCTAATATATGTTGTATGCAAATATTTAACTAGGTATTTTATTGTATTTAAATTTGGTTGAAACGTTGTCTAAATGCGAAAATTACGTTTAGATAACAATTATTATTTTTCTTTGGAAATAATCGATTTATTACAATTCAGGAACATATTTTCTGTCTAGTAAACACCTTTTAGATCTCTCAGAAGTACAAACTTTAGAAGGGATTTACTATTTTTTTTTATTGACAATAGGTTTTTTTATTTATCATTATCAGTTTGAAAACTCCCCTACATTAAACGAGCATTCGTAAAAATGCAATGCTACTCGCCTATAATTAAATAAATAAATTAAAAAATCTCACTTCTGATGAAAGTTAGACACTAAAGGAGAACTTCTTCCGATTTTTTATATCAGCATATACGTACAAAGTAATTTATTTTTATTTTAAATTTGAAAGTATATTTATGTACTAGCTTTTACCCGCGACTTCGTCCGCGCCAAATAAGTGTTTATTAATTTAACCGAGACAGTATTTGTTGTACACCCACACAAATTTACATTTACTAAAAAAAAAAAACCTTTTTATCCAATTTCATCAAAATCGGTTCAATGCTTTAGGCGTTAAGAGTGCGCCTAAAGCCAGGAAAAAAACAGATTTCACCCGCGCGACGCGTTTCTTAATGTGATGTACATAAAGTCGAGAATAGCATGACACAGTTTGGAGGAAAAATCAATATTTAATCAGGAGTCCATTTTTGACCAAGTTTTATTTAACTACTCAATAACTAAACATAAATTTAAAAAAGTGTTCGGTTACTTTACTAGAACGTACAAATAGGAATGTTATTATCAAAAAATAATGTGGGGTCATCGCTGATAATTTCGAGTACTCGAATTAAAACGGGTTTTTTCGGTGTCATTTTTATTTTTTATTGTAAAAAACTCTGATCTATTTTTAAAATTCTATTCGGTTATTGTGCTTCTTCTTGATTGTACCCACACGTCAATATTTTTTTTGTCAAAGTTTTTAGTTTCTTAACTTCAGTGAGCGGCGTCGAAAATGTCCTTTTTTCGTTTTCTGGCTTTAGGCGCCCCCTTAAAGCGTAACAGATAAAGTTACTTTCACATTTATAGTACAGCTAGCAACGCCCGCGGTTTTTCCCGCGTAGTTCTTATTTTCCCGGAATAAATGAATAAAACGTAGCCTATGTGCTACTCTAGACTACAATCTAACTGTATTCCAAATTTCAATTCGGCCTGTTCATACATTACGACGCGACGTGATGGAGCAACAAACATCCAAATATACAAAAATCCTTACATTATCATTTATAATATTAGTACTATGGATTTCAACTCATCAACATCATCATCAACAGCCCACTAAACGTTCCCACTGCTGGGACTCGGGGCCTTCTCTCGCAAGGAGAGAGTTAAGGCCATAATCCACCACGCTGGCCCAGTGCGGGTTGGCGGATGACACATGACACTTCGAAAGATTCTAGGTACATGTCGGTTTCCTCACGATGTTTTCCTTCACCGTTTTAAGTTAGCGGCATTACGCACATGACTTCGAAAAGACAGTGGTGCGTGTGGGGTTTGAACCCGGGGTCTCCGGATCGGCAGCCGCCGTTCTCCCGACTAGACCACCGCAACTTGCTAGACCACCGCAACTTCAACTGTCTAGTTGTAAAGTTTTACGATTTTATCTTCAACATTGACGAACTTTCATATAAGCTTGCATTCCCCATTTCAACCCCAATTTTATCCCCGTACAGTTCGAAATTACAAAATTGCTAGAGCTAACATTTATTTGCTTCTTGTCTAGATACAAAGTCATATAGTTATATATTCAACAATTACGAATTTCCAAATAAACTTTCAACCCCTATTTCAACCCTTTCAACCCTTTTTTCCGTAATAAAAAGTGGCCTTTGTCCTTTTATGGGATTTAGTCTATCTGTGTACCAAATTTCATTAAAATCGGTTCAGTGGATTTCATGTTCATACTTTTCAACTTTCAAAATGACGGATTTTTCATACAACCGTTTATACCTACCTACTTTTTATTTTAATTTAGCCTCAGTTGTCCCACTGCTGCGCAAAGGTCTCCCCCAATTCCCTCCACTTTATCCGCTCCTGAGCTACCATCGTCCAATCATTTTTAAGAGCTCGTCCTTCCATCGCGTTGGAGGACGACCCTGGGGTCGACTGGCCCCTTATGTATGTAGGTAAAATAGGTCAGCCAACTAAACGTATCCCTCTAATAAGACAGCGAGATTTGGAGTGAACAAGCAGATACTCTTGACAGAGTCTGTCTGGGGTACCACACCTTTGCCAGTTAGTCTACCGTCAAGCAGTAATATGCAAACAATACTGTGTTCCGGTTTGAAGGGCAATGTTTCCAGAGAAATAACAGGGCTTAGAGACATACTATGTTAGACCCAGAGGTCTAAGATGGTACATCTCTAATAGAGGTCACTCAGAAGTGAAGCGCGCAGTGCAGTAGGGGAGACCAAGGTGAGTTATGACAGAGGAGAGTTGTGACAAAGACGATTACTCGGAACCTATGACCGTTAGCGAGTTGGCAATACGGGTCAATTGTTTCTTTAGAGACATGCTAGTTGATACGGTACGCGCCAGAGGTTCATGGCAAGCGGTTATGCGAGTGCGACGACTGCATGAAAAAAAACCGAAAAGTAAGTTTTTTATTGAAATTTTGATTGTTTATATGTACTGACATATTGCATTCACATGATTAGGCTATTTTTCTATATATTGAGTGGCTTTTGATGTTTCAAATCGTGGCATTGTCTTCCTATTTTTCCATCATGTTTTGAAATTATGAATTATTATTCTAACCAACTCGCAATTTTTGGCACCTAGGAGAATTGTGACACGCTGTCACAATTCTCCTATTTAAGTTTATTTTATGAAGTATGAATATAATGTATATAAATTAGCTTATTTTAATTGGTTTCAACAATGTTTTTTTTGTTTGTATAATATGTACGCTCGTTTGTTTCTGTCAATTTTTACAACCTAAGTTTGAGATAAATGTTTTTGCCAGAAACAGTAAGCTGTTGCCAAAGGCTCCACCAAGACAAAAATACTCAACCTAATAGATGCAATATCAAGATGAAATAGATGTCATAGAAGCCAGTAGAAAAAAAAAGCGTGTTTTAAATGAAGAAAAGAAGAAACTGAAAAAAGCCAACAAGAAAAGTGCAGAACATGCCAAAGAAGATGCAAAAAATGCTTATTATTGCTTGTGGTGGAATTTTATAGCCGACCAAATGAGAAGTGGGTTCAGTGTTTGGAATGTAAAGACTGGTTTCATGAAGATTGCACTGGGGGCGAGCTACAATACATCTGTCATAACTGTTTGTCAGGTTATATTTTGATTTATGATTCTTTAGATTTGATTTTGATCTCATTAAATAACCGTTTGTTTATAGTATAGAGTGAGGAGACGAGCAGAACATGTACCTCATAATAAGCAAGATGCTTGCCACATAACATCACATTGACAAGCAGCTGGATGAAGAGTCCAAATCATTATAGGTAATGAATTGGACTTTTCATCCAACTGCACTGCACTGCTCTCGTCACCCAGAGGTCTAAGATATTATATCTCTAACCCCTGTAATTTCTCTGGAAACATTGCCTTTCAAACTGGAACACAGCAATGTTTGCACATTACTGTTTTGCGGTAGAATAACTGGAAAAGGTGTGGTATTTCCCCGGGCGGACTCTACCAAGAGTCCTACCACTACTAAATACCTACTGATAAAATAATTAATACTTGTTATTTTGATGTTTAATACTTCATGTTATTGTTTCTTACTATTATTTTGAAAATTAAAGTACTTTTATGGAAAAAACGTGTTTTGTTAATTACAAAAATATATTTATCTATCAAATGTAGTCTAGGTAAACAGCTGTCACAACTAACCTTGGTACCTGTTACAACTTACCGCGGTGTTAGGAGAGTTGTGACAATAGGAGTATTTTCAGTTTTTGTGGGTTTTCTCAGTCACCATGTAATTTTAATTGCTTTTGATTACTATTTTTAAAAGAGTAATAATTGGGATACATTTTGGCATAACGTTTATAATCGTGGTATGTTTCTTTACTGATATGTTGCTCTAAGTAAAAATTGTCACAACACTCCTCGGTCTCCCCTACTAGGTAACGATTTGAACTCTTCGTGTTCCAATAGCTGCATGTCACTGTGCTGTTATGTCACAGGCATTTCACTTACCATCAGGCACATGTCCTGCTCGTCTCGTCACACTATATTATAAAACAATCTAAGGTTACAATTTTATGTTAAAAATTTAGAAACAAATCCCATCAAGTATCTCCTAGGTTTCCTAACCATTTAGGTAAGTGAATACATAAAACGACATTCAGGAAAAATGGATTTAAAGAATTGAACTTTTTAGAATTGGTAATAATTAAGTAAATGTTATTGTACAGTCCTTTAATAATGAAGTTAATTATTATTCCACGCAATGGTGATGTACTTACGTAAGCGAAGGCATTAGTCGATATGTTTGGAATTTGGCGACACCAATGAATACCGATAACCCGCATGTTCTATGTATTGCACAACGTGGCATAGCCCATAGACAATATTACCACAAATGTGTCTATTGTTATGACGTCACAGACGTGTATAATTTTGTCGATTTGGAGTTGTACGAGTATATGTTCACGCAACTATAGAAATAATGTTTGGAATATTTTGGCTGGAATTTAGTTGCTTTGTTTGTTGAAGTTTAGAACTGTTGTCTACATATTTAACCTTTTGAACGCCAGAGTCACCTATACTTGACAAGCGCTAGCGAGCCCTGTACGCCAACGACGTCTATAGGTGACAAAAAAACGGACCGTACCAAAACATTGTGTGTTAGATATCAAATGGTGACAGCACATTTTTTTTTTATTTTGTCTTATTTCGTACGCTTGGCGTCCAGGGCAAGGAAATGCAATTTAGTCCTGGCGGTCAAAAGATTAATAAGAAACAAAACTCAATTTTAAAACTTAAACTGTACTTAACTGTAACTATCAGTAAAAACGGGAAAAACATGTACCCTCTTATATTTTGTCAAATTATTTATTATCCAATCGTCTATAGATAATATTATGAAATAGCAAATTCAAATGCATTTTCCATTTTTCTTGTTCAGTAAGTTTTTTTTAAAACTTTTATAGACTAACACTTGACCGCCATCTCGCCCGATGTTAAGCGACGATGTGGTCTACGATGGAAACCTACCTAGAAAAAAACCGTTTCACTCTCGACTTGAAGACACAAAGATTACTATTTGAAATAAATTCATATTTCTATTACTTACTCTAATTGTAATACACAAACCAATAATATTTTTACTGTGTACTAAGATATATATGTTTGCCGTATAACATTTTAGACCAAAATAAAGTTGAATGAAGTTATAATCGGTTATTTGGATGGAACTACTACTCAGCTCTTTGAACTGCGTAGTATTAAGCACTATACCCACCCAGGTCACCCAGACAAATCAATCAATCTTTGTGTCTTCAAATCGAGAGTGAATCGGTTTCTTCTAGGTAAACACGCTTCATCGTAGACTGCCACGTTGCTTAACATCAGGCGAAATGGCGGTCAAGTATAGCCTATTCTATGGTATAGCCCTAAAAAAATAAGATCCATTACCCTTCACAATGGAACACAGTAATATTTGCACATTACTGCTTTCCGGTAGAAAAACTGGTAAAGGTAAAATATTTCCCCAAGCAGGCTCTGCAAAGAGTCTTACCACAATAAAAACATCTAGAATTCCTTATCCTTCAAACACAGTAGTATTTGTAGACCAGAACTATGTTTAATACTTTAAATAATGATTATTTAATTACTTAGATAACACTACGAATTAACAAATGCACTACTATTAACAAATGCTTTGGTCATTGCATCACTGAAAGATTGTTCCAGATTCGAGTCATCACAAACTAATTGATAGAGCATGAATGGCATGTAGTATATTATTATACATATTACCTATATGTATGTTTACTCTTCACGTATACGTAAAGATATTTATAGTTTATCGTGTAGTGTCATCAAAATATCATTTTATGGTGACCACGCTCTCTCAGTGTGATTAGTACGTATTGTGATCGTAATAGATATGTGACAGTACACAATGATTGAAGTAACTCAACTTGACTTATGTAATGATGAAGTTAGTAGTCTAGTCAACAAGTTCAAAAACTTGTTAAATATAAATAAAGCTCCTAATAAAATGTGCGATAGCTCTATCGAATCGGAATGACGTCTAAATGCAATTTTTTTAAAGATAAATCAGCACATAAAACAAATGAATACAAATATTGGTGATAATTTTGCACACAACACCGTCTGACTCCAAACTAGGCAAAGCTTGTTCTGTGGAAGCTAGATAAATGATATAATACTAATTGTATAGTTGTAAATACATACTCATTTGTATTCGTCACACAAATATTGGCACTGGAGATATGGAGTATTGGCAATTGAACCCACGACCCTTGGCTTCGCAGGCTACCAACTACCAACTAAGCCACGAGACCAGTCAAATAATTGTTATTAACAAAATAAGATAAAAAATGCGGTATTTGGTTTTCCCTTAATTATTTCTCAAATGATGATATTGAAGAAATTTTGAAAGAAGATCCTGAAAGCGGAGATCCAATATAAAGTCTGGGTGATACAAATATCACCTAAAATGTTTTTTAAATAAACAACAATAATGGAAATGGAAACCACGCGTATAACATCCCGGGACGCTGTTAGTGCACCAAAAACCGGATTCCACAATTATTTATTGCCAGTAATTTGCTGGAGTGTCATTGGACACATTTAATTTAAAATTCTTAGTGAGTTGCGTTACTGTCTTCACATCAAACACCCACAGGGGTTATTCTAAAGTCAGTCACCCACAATTATCGTGAGGAAAAACCGATGCTTGCATATTTTCTTAGCACTTTATACTTATAGCTTGTATAACATTGCAAATGTTTGAATAAGGATGGGCTAAGTGACGTTGAATTTAAATGACATTATTATACCTGACACAAAGTAATGTGGCGCCTTGTGGGTGTCACTGCGCACTTGATATAAAATGCGACTTTACTCATTATTTTTACTATTCTCATTAAATTTTAGTGTGATAATTAACATGGTTTTTACACATTCTGAATGAACACACGAGTAACTCACATTTGATTTAGTCAGTCCAGTTGGACATAAGTTTCGGCCGTGCCCGGCTCAGTGAAAGCCGAGGAGCGGTCACGCACGTGCACTCTCCTGTAAAAAGGCCGTCGGACGCGGCCGAAACTGTCGGACTGAACTTTACTTTACAAAACTTTACTAAAAAAAACTAACTTACATCCATTTTGACTGGTCTTGTGGCTTAGTGGATAGTAGCTCTGCCTGCGAAGCCCAGGGTCGTGGGTTCGATTTCCAGCTAGTGCAAAAATTTGTGTGATGAATTCAAATATTTGTAATGTGTCTGTGTGTTTCTATGTAAGTATAATAAGTATGTATTTAAAACTATATAAGTTAGCTGATTTATATCAGCCATAGAACAAACGTTGCTTAGTTTGGGGTCAGATGGTGTTGTGTGTGAATTGTCCACCAATATTTATTTATTTAAGCAAATCTATAGAGAAAGCAAGCAAGAGCAGCCCTCCTTAAATTCCCAGTGTTAGAGGCTTACTTTCACAAGCATCAACGCCAAGGTGGATATTTTTGTGTTTTGTGTCCCAACTTAAATGCATTTTATCCACGTACTAAAATTCAGATACCTACAATGCAAGTATAATTTAAATGTTTGCATATTACTCCTTGGCGGTAAAATAACTGGCAAATAATTATCAATTTATATATTTAATAAACACACGTTATAGCAAACATTTTCCTTGATAACATACAAAATAAAATATGTGGTATTCAAATGTGACGATAATTGAATCGTTTGATTCATTTTACCAACTAATTTAAATTCAAATTCGTTGAGACGATTTATGAAGTTATGATGTGAATCAAATGGGTACATTATTGATTTTAAAAGCATTTTTACATTAGAATAAGACTAAATGATGGTTACTATCACCAATTTATGTAAATTTTCTGTCCTAAATAAATAAAATACAATAATCAAATCATAGTTTTAGGTAAGTTCGATGTGTGTCATCTACAGATTTTTTCCTTAAATGTTGACGGTCTATGTAAACAAGCAACGTACCTTTAATAAAAACATGAAACATTTGTTCTTTGAAACGGATATTATCAAAATATTTTTTTTTCGTAAAACAAAATCAGAGCCTTTTTCACAAGAAGAGAGTCAAGAGCACAAAAATCATCACCGTGGCCAAATGCGGGTTGGGAAATGATATTTTTCCTCAAAAGGTACTTAAATGAAACATGCCAGAAAATAGCAGTCCACTAAATGTTACCAATGCTGGGACTCAGAGCCTTTACTTGGCCTTTACTTACAAGGAGAGAGTTATAGATCTGCGCCGAATTATCCGACTCGGCTACCACTCGACAGATAAAACACACTCAAATATGGGCTTTATGCCATGCAGGTTAAGATACAGATTACACTGGCAACAAAAATTAGCAGATCGCTCGTTGACAGCCGTCTGCTAATTTATGTTGCCAATGTAATCTATATCTTAATTGGCGTGACATAAAGCCCATATTTTAGTGTATTTTATTTGTCGGGTGGGAGCGGAATCGTATACGTGGACTTAATTCAACACCTTAAAACCACGATCCAAAAAGCTGGCCGTTGGCAGATAGCACGTAACCTAAACAATTCCTAGGAACATTCTGGTTTCCTCGTAGTTTCATCCTTCGCCAATATAGCCAGTGGCAATGACAAACTTGTGCGTATGCACTAGAATATAATCAGAGGTGCAGGCGGGATTTGAATCTACGACCTCACGATTTAACAGTCAAAACTGATAACATAATCAACCCACATTCGTCCACTGCTAGACATAGGCCAATAATACGCCACTCAGCCCGATCCTCCGATTCCAACGACCACCAGATGCCTTTTGTAAATCGTCACTCCACCTAGCTTCAGGACGTCCTACACTACGTTTGCCGATTCGCGGTCTCCATTCCAGAACTCGAGTATACACCCGATAACCGTTGGGCTGTCTACCCCAACGGTTATCGGTTCTGCGATAGCTATGACCAGCCCACTGCCACTTCAGCTTGCTGATGCGCTGAGTTATATCGGTGACTTTGGTTCTCTGACGGATGACTTCATTACGAATACAATCTCTCAGAGAAACTCCAAACATACCCTTTCCATAGCTCGCTAGCGATTTTGAATTTCCGAACTGCTTTTACTGTTAGTGCCCACGTTTCAGCACCGTAGGTCATGACGGGTATCGGACATCAGTTCTCTTTAATTATCCTACTAATGTTATAAATTCGGAAGTTTCTATGTTTATCGCTCAATCACATCGGAACGCTTGAATGAATCGGATTAAAATTTGAAACACAGATTATTATAGTTAAGGATGGCAAATATCCTCTAAGAAGGGAAAAAAAACGGCAATTGAAATGAAGCGAGAAAAACGCAAGGCACAGCTAACTCGTATAGTAAAAGTATTATCATTTTCTACGGCAATATGTACAGGTAAACACTCATTTCCGAATGAACATAACATTTATTACTTTCGACATACGATGTGGCGATAAAATAGTAATCGGAATCTAACAATGAAACCACACACTCGTCATCATTACTACATTTGTCAAGGAAAATGACTCAATATAAGCAGTTGAGTCATCGCAGAAACACTAGATATTTGAGATAAAAAGCAATTACTCTATTTACGCTGAAATTGCAGCAATACTCTCAGGAACTCAGGAATATGAACACTGAGTCACAGAGAGACAGAGAGACAGAAATGCGGCTGTAGTGGAGACTCTGGCCCAGGAGGAGGCGGCTTGGGCAAAAGACGATGTCGAGTCGATTACTATCGGAATCCCAACCGGTAGTGATCGACTCAACAGACGAAATCGGACTGACTAGCACTAGAATTACATTTAAAATGTTCACCACCCCCCCACAACTGTTAAAAAAACTGAGTCACAGAATTCTTAAAATTTAACTGATATACGTATATTAGTTCTTTAATGCGACGATTTTAATTACATATTTATTGAGAATGCTATCAATGTCCTAACTCTCTTCAACCCTTTTTTTAGAGTAGAGTGACGAGACGAGCAGTACATGTACCTGATGGTAAGCAGCATGCCTGCTTATAACAGCACAGTTTTACGCAGCTATTGGAGGAACACAAAGAGGCCATATCATACCTAGCACGGGAGTGCGCTCGCCATCCAGAGGTATAAGATATTTTATCTTTTAAGTTCTATAGTTTCTAATCTAAAATAATTTTGAAATCAGTCCTGAGATTACCACGCTCAAACAAAAAATATTTTCAGCTTTATAATAGTATTTTTTAGGGTTCCGTAAAATGTAAAAACGGAACCCCTATAGATTCGTCATGTATGTCTGTCTGTATGTCTGTCTGTCTGTCCATCCGTATGTCACAGCCACTTTTTGCCGAAACTATGAAAACTACACTGTTGAAACTTGGTAAGTCGATGTATTCTGTGAACCACATTAAGATTTGTATAAAAAAAAAAAATATAATATATATAGATAGGTCTTCAAAAAATAATGTTGAGGTTTCTAATTTAATTTTTGTCTACACCAAATAATTTGCGCGAGAGACACTTCCAAAGTGGCAAAATGTGTGTCCCCCCCCCCCCCCCTCTAACTTCTAAAGTAAAAGTATGAAAAAACTAAAAAATATATATGATGTACACTACCATGCAAACTACCAACAAAAGTTGGTTTGAACTCGATCTGATGACTTAGTTTTTTTTAGTACGTCATAAATACACTATTATTAAAACTTCGATCAAACTTACAACGAACTACAAGAACTATGCATACTATGTATATTATATTAGTTGCTGCAACGGAACTCTTCATGGGCGAGTACAACTCGCACTTGGCCACTTTATTTATAATATAGAGTGACGAGAAGAGCAGGACATGTGCCTAATGGTACGCAAAAAATGCCTGCCACATAACAGGACAACACGCAGCTAATGGAACATGAAGAGGCCAAATCATTACCTAACACTACACTGCGATTATCACCCAGAGCATAGAATAGATAATATAGATAGAACGGACACTCCCCACCCCCCGCCAATTTCAAGCTTCCTCCCCCTCGCGGACGCGAGGCGGACTCAACGAAGGGTTATTATATCGGACGATAATTTTCTATGAGAATACGACCATGATGCTGTATTATTTAACAAAATGGTACCAAATTTTTCGTCTATTATACGAAACAAGATTAGGAGATTTTTAATTTCATAAGAATTTCTACAAAGATTGAATCATTTTTATAAACTGTGTTAAGCTATTCTGGTTAGAAGTACGCGCCAACACTGAAGTCCTGTGACGAAATTATTAAACTCGTTGTTTTTAAACTGCGGCTTTCGTTGTCAGAATTGAATTGTCAGAATACACTTACCCAAAGAGAAATCTTTGGGTAAGTGTACTTAACTAAAAATCAATTCGTACATGGTACCTTTATTATCTCCTATTTTGTTTTAAATCTTCTCCCTTCTGATTGTTGATGAAAGTTATATTTACCTACATTAAAGATTGAACACTAACTAGGTAAGATTGTAAGCCACAGGCAGGTGAACTCACGGGTCACAGCTATTCCATAAAATAATTTAGTAACCATAGATGACACGCACACATGCGTAAATGTGTTCGAACGACATATGCGTAGTTGTGTGAGTGTAGGTATGTCGACTTCACCGTTTGTTTGGAGTTTAGGCCGAGTGTCCGGGGTGTGCCCAGAGTCTAAGATAGTATATCTCTAAGCCCTGTAATTTCTCTGGAAACATGGTCCTTCAAACTGGAACACAGTTAGGTACTGTTATGTTTGCATTGCTTGGCGGTAGAATAACTGGCCATATTGCCTGGCCAATAAACTAATAAATCTTATATACAAATTTCTCGTGTCACAGTGTTTGTTACTTACTCCTCCGAAACGGCTTTACTGATTTTTACCAAATGTTATATGCATATTCAGTAGGTCTGAGAATCGGCTACTAGCTATTTTTCATACGTCTAAGTGTTAGGGGTTGTTCACCCTAAACATTTTTGGTAAAAAAAAATTGTTTTTATTTTTTTATAACGTGGCGTTAATAAATACATACTACCCTAAATGTTTACCCTTTTATCACCAACCCCTGTTTTTTATAGCCATTTTAGTAATTTAATCATTTGGCAGTGAACTCGTAAACGACGGGGCCGATTTGAATGTTTTTTTTTTTTGTGTGTGTATTCGAAGATGGTTTAAATTCACATATAAGCCCGGCAGATAGCGTTGCAGACAGTGTCTAGGTTATGTCCGAGCGAAGCCGGAACGGGCCGCTAGTATTAGTATAGATCTAACGTATCTGCAACAAAGAAATTAATCTGATTGAAGTATTTCTCGTCCTGCAATCACTTGAACAAAGTAATTAAGGCTAAGCAAACATTCGAGTAAGTATACACAAGCAACAGGTAACTGTTACGGCTCCACAAACGCATTTCCCATCCAATTGCCTCGATTAGTTCTACCAGGCCAACTGTTAAATTATCTCATTTATATACAGACTGACTTCTTCCCCTGGCTTTGATCGTCGGATACCGTGAAATTTGGATACATCTGTTAATTTGTCAGTAAGATTTGTAGGTACATTTATAGTAACCATATAAATAGAGAATGTGGAAGTTTAGCAGTTTGATTTAATTCTATTTTAGCAAGTTCGAGTTTAACTGGTCCAGTCGGGAGAACGGCATCTGGTATTCCGGAGATCCCGGGTTCAAAACTATGCGCACCACTGTCTTGTCGAAGTCATGTGCGAAATGCCGCTAACTTAAAACGATGAAGGAAAACATTGTGAGGAAACCGACATATACCTAGAATCTTTAAAAGTCATGTATCATTCATCAACCCGCACTGAGCCAGCTTAGTGGATTATGGCCTTGACTCGATCTTAGTGAGAGAAGGCCCCGAGTCCCAGCAGTGGGAACATTTAGTGGGCTTGGGCGTTTATGCTTTTTGCTATGGGTTTACTTTCAATCACTGTTGCATAAGTAGCCAAATAAATAATCCCACTGCTGGGACTCGGGATATTTTCCCATAAGACGACAGTCGAGCCAGAATCCACCGCGTTGCCTAAGTGCGGGTTAACTGATGACCTACATATCGACGGTCCCTACGTACATAAAGACATGTCAAAACCGAGGTTTACTTACAGGAGAGCATATTTTATGCTCAATCTGCTTTAGAAATAATTCTATAAACAATTATAAATATTTTTTTTGCTGTAAGCAACGTATAAAAAGGTATGTCAAGATATCCGCATTTACGACACTTATTCGTTGTAATTGTAATACTTGCTTTCTTATACGATTTGTAAACGAAGTTAAATACATAACATTAAAATAAAAAAGTATATTGGTATGTGCGTATTGAGAAGTTAAAGCCTATGATGCAATAAAAAAAAATTGGCATTTTCGACATGTCCTTTTGTACGTAAGGACCGTCGATATGTCCTAAACGATAGCGAACAAAATTGCTTTTTTAGAATCGTTTCAAACATGAGATATGCTATCATTTGCCCAAATTCAACACCGAAAATGCTCAAATAAATAACAGCTTCGGAGCTTCGGCAATTGAAATGCTCAGCAGAATTAGCTTCTACACTAGACCTACTACTACGTGTTTCTAGAAGATTTTATGGCTCCAAAGTATCAACGTAATTTGTCTTATTTCCACTACGCCACAAAAGTCACAAATTTCATGTCACTCGAGTCTTTCTTTCTTTAGCAAAAAAGTCCCAAATGCCACCAACAAGAGTGAGAACACCAGAGGTAGGGGGTTAACATTAAGTTTCGCCTGTTATAAAAGCATTAGCAAAACAAATTATGTACATAGATGTGATTATTTTAAACTCACTGTCCATTACTGTATCTTTTTAACTTCTAAATAAAACTACATTTCAAGCAAACATTAACTTTTCATCTGAATTCCCAAGAAACAACACCATTTTCTACAAACAAAATTTCACATTTTCTCCTCATTCTAAGTAACGAACTAATATCAGAAAACTAGAGCGAACAACAAAAGCTTATAACACGGTACATATTTCACAACAGCAAACGTGAACTAACTAAATTATTAGAGTACAGCGCACACCACCATTCATGACTGCGACAAAAAAACGTACTAAAGGCCGGGTCACACAGAGGCGATCCGGTAGCGATAGCGATCCGATACCGAGTATGGGATCGCGCCCGCTTGCTGTGTGTCAGATTCCATACAAATTCGAACATTACAAAAAATATCGTCTCGCTATCGGATCGCTATCGCTATCGGATCGCCTCTGTGTGACCCGGCTTTAAGTGTCAGCTGGAGACTCTGGAATCGATTGAGAGATGTGCCAAAAGGTTCATAGGCAATGACACTCTCGTGCGTAAAAGACTTCAAAGCCTTGATCATCGCCGAAAAATTGCTAGCTTATCGGTTTTTTATCGGATACACTTCGGAGAGTGTGCGACTGATCTGCATGATCTGATACCACCTTGCCCTTTCTTCTATTGGACTTCTTGTATCTCAAAAAACCGACATCGTTTCATGGTTTATGTTCCAAAGACACGGACGAAGAGATTTGACTTCACGTTTGTGATAAGAACGTCTAGGTTGTGTAATGCGTTGCCTGAGTAGGTTTTTCCCGATAGTAACTATAGTTACAAACTTGGTGTCTTCAAATCCAGAGAGAATCGGTTTCTTCTAGGTAAACACGCGCCATCGTAGATCGTATCATCGCTTAACATCAGGCGAGATGGTGGTCAAGTGCGAACCTAGTATAGTTAAAAAAAAACATAATAGTGTAATTCGATTGTGGCGCCGCCATCAACGGTTCGAGGTTCGGGTTCTACAGTGTTGTGATGTGCTGACCAGCAGTTTTCCTACCGTACACACTACACAGAAACCGGGCAAAAGGGAAACTCATTTAAAGTTTCAGGGTTCCGGTCATGGAACGTATTGTTTTGAAGTCCCACTTTTTAGCAGATTTTGTGACCGACTGAAAAATAGGGGTGATATTTTTGTACATTTATTATGTGTTTATTGTATAAAGCAAAAAAATACTAATCTTAAAATTTGCTTTAGAAGACTGAACTCAATGACGGAGGGAAGCTGACACCGTAGGGTGTTAGGGTAATGACTACTGGTTGGAAAGCTTGGTGCAAGAACAAATTCGCAGTCACCAACGCCAATACAACCCACTGTCCATCACCCAATTATCATCTACCCAACACAAGCTATCGTCTGATTCTTCATTAATCTATCAAGGAAAGGAAAGGTTATGTTACATCGAGCAATGCGTTGCTAAACTTACAAATGAAAACCGCAAAGTTTCCCATTGTATTGACGTCTATGCAATAGGAAACCAATAATGTTGTTATGCCATTTCTCACGTGCGCACGCATTTGTGGACCTCCATAACCTGTAAATGTCTTTTTATTAAATAAAACATTAAACGTATTCAATTTTGTTTTTAGTAAGAAACCCGCTCTGTAACCGTTTGAAAGGTTCGCAGTGTAGTGCTGGACAATCATTTTTTTTATCAATTAATTTGTCAGGCCAACAGTTTAAAAAAAAGGAGTGTAGTTTACCGTGTCTCAGTATTTGGCTGTTTATATATATATATATCAGTCTTCGTCATTCCTAAGCCGACTTTGATGCATTTTTTGTCAAAAAACTTAATTAACCTGAATAAAATATTTAAAAAAATAATAACCCATTTGTAACTAACTCTGTGTTCAGGAGCTACTATATTTATGTAATTTCACCTTTACGCTATTTATAATACGACCGTCTCCACTCAAACCTCGGTAAAAGCACATTATTCCAGGTCCTGAGTGTCCTTAATTTCGTGTTAAAGGAACCCCAAATAACTAAAAATAAGGGAGGAGGTCCGCGAAGCTCACGTCCTCGAGTTAACAAACCGTGGCAGAAACAAAGTTACCGGCCCGCGTCTAGGGATTTTCCGATACTAGTAAATACGAGTAGGTACTCGATACTTTTGATTCGATACCAAGTATTTATTGTATCGAATCAATTTTGCGATACATAATCGGTATCGAAACAAAAATACCTGGTATCGAATCGAATCAGCAAAAAAAAAACGAAAACAATTAATTAAAAAAACCGAGAACGCATCATACAGAACTGAGAGAGCAGAAACACTAAACAGTCAGCTAATCAGGTTACCGAGTTTTCGGTATTCGTCGCGTGGCGGCGTGAGTGACGCGTTGTCTCGCGCTGGGCTAGCCGAATTCGTCCGACTTCAGCCGAGCCCAGTGTGACCATATGTGGCAGGTTCCTGCCATTTTGGCAGGATTTGGGCGTTATTTTAGCCTCTGGCATGATAGGTTGACGTTTTATGAAAACTGGCAGTTTTTGGCAGTATTGGTGGATCGGAAAAAATGTTTGTTAACATAACTCATATTCCCGATAATGACCACCCGGGGGTGAAAATAAGAGCATAACGATGGACAAAATTGACTAACGCTTTCAATTTAGTTGATTAGTTCTCACACATCCCTAGTAAACTCAGTAGATTATAGTAAAGCGTCACTAGTGGGGAATTCTCCGATAGATTCAACTATATTTCTTCGTTCCTTTGTAGGTATGTACTGTAACTTTCGTAAGTCGTAACATTCAGCTTTATGACGGTTGTATTTCATTTTAACCAACCAAAGAAAAGTTAAATGTAATGAATAAATCAATGTATAAACATGTAAAAATTGAGGTATACTCGTACAATGAAAATTGCAATGCTTAACATCCCACTGATATTATTAATGTCAGAATGACGTTGGTACGTCTGAACGCATCGGAACTTAGCTTAACTTCGGATATTTGGAACACAAATAGATTATAGTCTGGAAAAACACATAGGCTACGTTTTATCCCGAAAAAATGACTGAAACGCGAAATACTTGAGTAAAACCGCGGGAACTGCTAGTTTATGATATTACTAGGATATCAATGTTTGGATGTTTGTTGCTCAATCACGTCGTAAAGTATAAACGGATCTTGTTGAAATTTGTAACACGGTTATATTACAGTCTCGAAGAAAATATGGGCTACTTTTTATCCCGGGAAAATAACAGGAACGGGAACTGTGCGGATAAAACCCCGGGGCGCTGTATTACGACATAATCTTGTGTATTTATGGTTTTTCTTTGATAAATACAGCGATAATTGCGGTTGGCAATATTTTGGCATTTTTTGCCCCAAGCGTTGGCAGGATTTGGCAGGATTTCACCCGCGGTATGGCAGGATCCGTGATTTAGAGATGGTCACACTGGCCGAGCCCACCCGAGCCGAAAGCGAGAGAACGCACCCGCAAATCATCTCGCCATTCCGCCATTGTGAAAGTGTTAAGTGATTGTTTACAAGTAATTTTATTAATTGTAATCATCAAAGTCATCGGTTTATTCCAATGTTATCATGGCACCACCAAAATCTATAATATGGACACATTTTACGAAAACAAACGAAACAATTGCAAAATGTAAACAGTGTTTTAAGTCTGTGAAGTATTGTGGGAATACGTCGAATTTATTCAAGCATTCTAAAACTCATGGAATTTCTGTGGACAAAGGCAAATTACAGAAAACAGAAAATAAAAAGTCCAACGAAAGGTAGGATTCTAAACTTTTCTTTCTTTTTGCGATTGCTTTCCTAAAATGTTAAATAAAAAATCCTACCTACTCCTACCTATTTTAGTTGTATAAAAAATAGTTTTGCAGCAGTGGTACTGTGACTGTCTTGTCTATATATTAATAATATATGAATAATAATTGATGACCGATGATATTTCCTTTGTATAAATACGATTTAAACAATTTAAGGTTATGTGTTTGTTTTTGTTAGTGTAATAGTGTTGTTAAATGGTTGTAGTGTTGGGGTTGGTATTATCGATACTTTGAAGATTATCGATCTACCAAGTATTAATTTTTGTTATTATGTTTCAGTTCAAAAAATACAACAGTATTGGCCAGCTCAAAGCATTTTATGGAAGATGATCAACCCCAAGCATCAACATCGAAAATTTCAGAAGATCGTGATGATTGTTCTAGTGTAACCACATTAACAAGTATGGACTCGGAGACTGCAAGGGAGCTATGTCTGAGCAATTCAATAAAGTATGCGTTTGAACGAATTTCATCTAATAAAGGTAAATAAATAGATATTTAATAAAATATTAGCAAAATAATATTAATACATAATATAGTTTTAGTGTTAAAGAAAAAAATATAAATATTTAATTGAATATTACATGTATTAAAATTGAGTTTTATTTTTAGCTGGTGGTACGAAGTATAACAGAATTGTTCAAGCATTGATATTTTTTATCTGTCGAGATATGCGTCCATTTAATATAGTTGAAGGAGAAGGCTTTTTACGACTTGTAAAAGAACTGGAGCCTACTTTTAAAGTTCCTGGCGCAAAGTATTTAAAGAAAATGACTACCGAAAAGTACGAAGCTTGTATAACTATTTGTAAGTCCAAATTATCCAAGATAGACAATTTCTGTTTAACGCTGGACATATGGACAGAGACAATGAATGAAGTAGGATTCATGGGCGTCACCATACATTTTGTAGATAATGGTCAAATGTGTATGTATTATCTTGCAACTCGTGCATTAAGAGAGCGACATACAGCTGAATACATATCGGAAAACCTGCTGGATATTTTGAAAATTTGGAATATTCCACTTACAAAAATTCGTGCTGCTGTATCAGATAATGCCAGTTCAATGTTGGCTGCCATACGAATGTCTTTAGGCGAAAAAAAACATTTACCGTGTTTTGCCCATACTATTAACCTTGTAGTTGAAGAGGCACTAAAGTTGCCCAGTGTTAAATCAGCTGTTATAAAAGTACGAGAAATTGTTAATTGGATAAAAAATAGTGTTGTGCAGTCGGATAAGCTACGAAAAATCCAAATGCGTAATAATGTTTCGGAAGGATCAGTTTTAAAACTTATTGCAGATGTAAGAACTAGGTGGAACTCCACTTTTTTTATGTTAGAGCGATTTCTAAAGTTAAGAATAGTAATATCAGAAATTGTAATTGAGAGTGTAGTGGCTCCAAATTTGCCAAGTGCAGTGGAAATGGAAACCTTGAATGAGCTTACAACTGTATTAAAGCCTTTTGAATATGTAACAAGAGAATCATCGGGTCAAAAGTATGTAACAATCTCCAAAATTATACCAATGCTTAATTGCTTAACTACAGAACTGAATAGTATCACTCCAAACTCCGCTATCGTTAAAGAATGTAAGGATGTTTTATTGAGAGAGCTGAAAAGGAGGTATGGGATGATTGAATTAAACGATCATGCAGCCATTGCAACAATTCTAGACCCAAGGTTTAAAAATCTGCATTTCCAAGACCCCTCTGCATGCGGAAGAGCTATTCAAAAACTTAGAACCATGGTTGTCGGACAACTAAGTAGCCCAAGTGAGTCAGAAGATGATGTCTCATCTACTGCACCACCTGAATACGATTTTTGGAAACATCATAAAGAATTAGCACATGGGCACAAGAAGAAAAAAAAATCTCATCAGGGAGATGAAGTTTCTCTTTATTTATCAAATCCAGTAGTTTCTCTTAAAAGCAACCCATTTGCAGAATGGGATGACATGAAGTTTGTGTTTCCTTGTCTGTACAAGTATGCACAGCAATATTTAATTGTTGTTGCAACATCAGTTCCTAGCGAGTGCCTTTTTTCCAAAGCCGGTGCAACAATGACACAAACAAGGAACAGATTGTCTTCAAAATACCTTGAACAGTTACTGTTTTTGGGCAATCTTAATGCTGAAGAGTTTTTTGTTTAAATTATAATAAGCCTAATAAACATTTATAATAAATAAATAGTTTTTTTTCTTCTCAATTTTGTTTAAATTATTATCCTTCCACGTTCATTGATAGCACCCTCAAAATAATAAAACAAAATTAAAGTTCCAAAAAGTATCGATATCAGTAAGTATCGATACTTGAGGAGTACTTATTTTAGTAGTATCGAAAAAAGATTTGAGTATTATCGAAATGAGTAAGTATCGATACTTAGGTGGTATCGGAACATCCCTACCCGCGTCCCTCACGACCGCACCCTTTTGCCACAGTTTATTAAATCATACAGTCGTTCGACGAAGGCGTCTAAACGAGTCAGTCGTGCGGGGTGAGACGCGGGAAGCACGCTCCCAAACCACGAACACAACCACGTTAGCAGTTTGGGAGCGTGGGTCGGGGTTCACGTTTGACGCATGTTTTGATCTTATTTTATTCATAACTAGCAGTGGCACGCGGTATTACCCGCGTAGTTCCCGTTCTCGTTATTTTACACGGATAAAAAGTAAAAAGCCTATGTGTTCTGCCAAACCAAAATCAAACCGTTTTCAAAATGTCAGCGCAACCTGTTCATACGTTACGACGTGATTGAGTACCAAACATCCAAATATTCAAACATCCATATATTGACATTTATAATGTTAGTAGGATTATTATTAATAATTAAAAAAGTGTGTAGTGATAAATATGTTTGCAATACTCTTGGTAAGTAATCTATAAATATAAAAGCGAAAGGTCACTCATCACGAAATCTCAGAAACTATAAATGAGTCTGAAATTTTGCATGGAGGTGTATTTTATCACGTAGGCGCTCGCTAAGACGTGGTTTTGCGAAATTCAACCCCTAAGAGGGTGAAACAAGGGATGGATGGTTGTATGAAAATTGCGTAATAATCATGAAATCCACTGAAGCGATATTAATTAAAATTTGATACTAGATCCCAAAAAGGACATAGGTTACATTTTATTTAGAAAAAGAGTTGGAATGGGGGATGAAAGTATATATGAAAGTTCGTAATTGATAAACCATGAAACTTCGTATCTAGAGACACTTGACACAAAGCAAATAAATGTTTGTTCTAACAATTTTGTAATTTCGGACTGTACGGGGATGAAAATAGGGGTTGAAATGGGGGATGAAAGTTTTTATTGAAGTTTGTCATTGTTGAAGATAAAACCATGAAACTATCTAGACACTAACTTGACGCGAATCAAATTAATGTTTGTTCTAGCAATTTTGTGAATTCGAATAGGAAGCAGATGAAATGGGGGTCTAAATGGCGCATGAAAGTTTTATGTGGAACTTCGTCATTGTTGAAGATAAAACCATGAAATTTTGTATTTAGGCACTTGACAAGAACCAAATAAATGTTTGCTCTAGCAATTTTGTAATTTTGAGCTGTACGAGGATGAAATAGGCGTTGAAAGTTTATATGAAAGTTCGTCATTGATGAAGCGAAAACTATGAAACTAGACACTTGATATCCATACTATATGAAATAAATATGAAAGTAACCTTATTTGTCTGTTACGCTTGAAGGCCTAAACCACTGAACTGATTTTTTTAAATAATATTTTAATATAAGCTGTTTTTAGTAAACGTAAATTTGTATGAGTGTGCTGCCTCAGTTACCTTAATATTTATTTTGCGCGGACGAAGTCGCAGGTAAAAGCTAGTATAATAATATAACATTACAATGTTGACAATAAAATATTTAAAAAAAAACATTTTTAATTCGTCAATGCCCTACACGCGTCACTGCGTTGTCGGCATTTATCGCAAGTTCAAAGACATATTCCTACTGATAGTTTTTTCTTTATACTGTGCTTTGGCCGCCGATTTGCTCTATTATATTCGTCAAAACGTAGCTTCAGTTAACCTTTTAACCTTCCCAGAGAAAAATAAAAGGCAAAAGGGTTTTGTTATTTGTGCGCTGTGGGCTGTGGATGGAAGTTTTACTATTATTGCAAGAATGGAGCCTGACATTTGAAGGAAGGTTTGAGGTTGCAAGATTTCACGGTACTACTGTGGAACAGATGAAAAAATCATGTTCATTTGTATGTTTTATACAATTGAAGGTTTTTCTTATGATAAAGAGCAGGGGTCAGCAACGGTATTTAATAAATCTATTAATTCACTACCTATGAAAGAGGGACGGGAGGGGGGGGGCGAGGGCATGCAAATGGCCCATGGCTCCCAAAACCCCTGGTGCAGTACCAGCACAGTGCCACGAGCTATTGAAACATGAAGAGTCCAAATCATCACCTAGCACCGCACTACGCTCATCACCCAGATATCTAAGTTGTTATATCTCTAAGCCCTGTAATTTCTATGGAAACATTACCCTTCAAACCGGAACACAGTAATGTTCTCACATTACTGCTTGGCGGTAGAATAACTGGCAAAGGTGTGGTACTTCCCCAGGCGGACTCTGCCATGAGTCCTACCAGTTATTCTACCGCCAAGCAGTAGTCTGAAAATATAACCTTTTTCCGGTTTGAAAGGCTATGTTTTCAATGAAATTATAAGGCATCACATAAATCTAGTCCTACCACTAGTAAATTATAAACTACCTATAAACTACCTTACTGAAATTTAAATGATACAGCGCGGTTTTGGCAACATTTGTCATTATGAATGACTATTATTTTGAAATACGAATACAAATTTGAATTAGCATACGTGTGAATGCTCAGTTAGTAGCAGTAGGATTCCTAGCTGAGTAAATCTGGGGAAGACGTGGAAGTATCACACCTTAGACAGTAAAGTTATTCTAGTGCCAAATAGGAATGTGCCAACATTACTGCACGCTAGTGTAAAAGGCTATATTTTAAAGAAATTATGAAGCAAGAGATAAGTTATTGTATCTTCAGGTTAGGAACACAGAGCTTCACTAGGCAGTTATTTATACTGTTTATGTTCAAATTGCTGGTTGTATTGTGCTGTTCTGGGTTTTGTAGTGGTAGGACTCTTAGCAGAGTCCGCCTGGGGAAGTACCACACCTTTGCCAATTTTTTTTTTTTTTTTTTTTTTAACATTTATAGGTTTACACTTGACCACCATCTCGCCTGATGTTAAGCGACGATGCGGTCTAAGATGGAGCGTGCTTACCTAGAAGAAACCGATTCACTCTCGATTTGAAGACACCAAGATTATAACCATCGGGAAAAACCCACTCAGGCAACTCATTCCACAGTCGAGACGTTCTTATCACAAAAGTAGAGTCAAACCTCTTTGTTCGTGTCTTTGGAACATCAACCATGAAACGATGCCGCTTCTTCGTGTTACGAGAAGTCCGATAGAAAAAAGGGCTAGGTGGTATTAGATCATGCAGATCAGATGCACACTCTCCGAAGTGTATCCGATAATAAACCGATAAGCTAGCAATTTTTCGGCGATGTTCAAGAGTTTGCAGTCTTTTTCGCACAAGAGAATTATTGCCTATGAGCCTTTTAGCACGCCTCTCGATCGATTCCAGAGCCTCAAGCTGATACTTAGCTGATCCATCCCAAAGGTGCGAACAGTACTCCATACAAGAGCGAATCTGTGCTTTATATAATAAAAGCAATTGTTCAGACTTGAAGTACTTTCGCACCTTTGAGAGGACACCTAGTTTTTTGGCAGCTAATTTAGCCTTGGACTCGATATATGAGCCAAAGTTGAGTGTAGATGTCAGGGTAACACCCAAAAGCTCAAGATGATCAGTAACCGGCACGGATACACCTCGAAAAGTAGGAGTCTGTAGAAATTGACTCCTTTTTGCGGAGAACAGACACGCCTGCGTCTTTCCTTCATTAAACTTGGCCAGATTGGTTTCGCCCCATTCAGAGACTGCCTCAAGGGCCAAGTTTAAACGCTCGACCATACTCTCTCTCAATACCTTAGTTTGTTGACCGCTGCGCTGGCTCTCGCGCTAGATATGTAACTCTCTACAACGGTGCTATCATCTGCGTACCCAAAGATACCGGGCTTCAGCAGATCGTTGATATGTAGCAGAAAAGGCGTCGCAGAGAGTACCGACCCTTGAGGGACTCCGGCATTGATACCCATTTGGTCCGACGAGCAGCCATCAATGACAACTCGTATGGACCGATCTCTCAAGAAGTCCGATATCCACGCAATAAAACCTGGAGACAAACCATAACTAGAAAGCTTGCTAATAAGGCCATCATGCCAAACCCTGTCAAAAGCCTTCGAGATATCCAGGGAGACTGCAAGTGCTTCCCCGTGTTTCTCGATAGCTTCACTCCAGATGTGAGTGACATACGCCAGAATATCCCCAGTCGACCGGTTTCGGCGAAACCCGTATTGCCGGTCACTGAGGAGGTCGTTAGATTCTAGGTATGCCAGGAGCCTGCGGTTTAAGACACGTTCCATAGTCTTGCAGAGTATGGACGTGACCGAGATGGGCCTGTAGTTGGCAGGGTCAGCACGACTACCTTTTTTGGGCACAGGTTGCACGTTAGCAAGCTTCCACAATTTCGGTACTTGCCTGCCTGTACGGTTTGGAGAGAGATAGACTCTCTCTCCACAGGCGCGTTAGTACAGGAGACAACTCAGGTGCACAAGCCTTCAACACTAGGGCAGGAATTCCGTCCGGGCCACTGGCTTTATTCACGTCCAGATTACGTAGCACTTTACGAACCTCCATTTGGCGAATATGCATTTCCGGCATCAAAGTCGGACTGCCAGGTGGAGTATGAGGTATCGCACTACCAGCATCTAGACGCGAAGATTCCGCAAACTGAGATGCAAACAAGTTTGCCTTCTCCATTGCGGTGTGAGCCAGCGCCCCATCAGGTTTCAGCATTGGAGGCAGTGAAGAGCGGCAGAAGTTCGATTCGACCGATTTAGCTAGGGACCAAAACGCCTTGCTACCCGCAGGATACGAAGCTAGTTTGTTCCCTATTCGACTAATGTGGTCAAATCGAGCCCTCTGAAGAACCCTTTTGCATGTCTTAGCAGCCCTGTTAAACGCTTTCTTTTTGCGGTGTGTATCCCTTGCCTTACGCTGTCGAGCATCAACCCTATCAATTATTCTACTGCCAAGCAGTAATGTGCAAACATTACTGTGTTCCGGTTTGAAGGGCAACGTTTCCAGAGAAATTACAGGGCTTAGAGATATAACAACTTAGATCTCTGGGTGACGAGTGCAGTGCAGTGCTAGGTAATGATTTGGACTCTTCATGTTCCAATAGCTGCGTGTCGCTGTGCTGTTATGTGGCAGGCATGTTGCTTACCATCAGGCACATATCCTGCTCGTCTCGTCACTCTTTATTTAAAAAAAAAAAAACTCTGACCCCAAACTAAGGAAAGCTTGTATGATGGCGGCCAGATAGCTGATATTATACTTACATATATAGTTTTAAATACATACTTATTATACATAGAAACATCCAGACACAGTGCAAACATTTGAATTCATCACACAAATATTTGCACTGGGTGGGAATCGAACCCACGACCCTCGGCTTCGCAGGCAGAGCTACTACCAGCTAAGCCACGAGGCCAGTCAAACATTACCAAGCATGAACATCTGAGCATCAATCACAAAAACAATCATTACATTATTTTCCATGACGAGACAAAACCCGGGCACATTGTTTAGAAAACTGTTTCGGGGAACTGCTCTCACAATATTGATCACTATCACGTTTGACGGGTCACCGAATCGGCCTGACGGGGTCTTCTGCAAAATTCGTTTTGTCGCCAAGGTACGCGTTTCTAAAGGAAAATAAACGAGGCAAGAACGAACCTTACACTTGACGTAGAGTTCTGCAGATTTCATGAACCGTCAATGTATACTTCACTACATTAGTATAAAACAAAGTCACTTCCCGCGTCTGTTTGTCCCTATGTATGCTTAGATCTTTAAAACTACGAAACAGATTTTGATGCGGGGATTTTTAATAGCTAGAGAAATTCAAGAGGCAGGTTTATATGTATAATACGTGAATAAGACAGCAGAGAAACACTGCTAATTTTCAAGATTTCTCATGTGATGTCATAAATAAACAATTTTTTTGCGTTTAAATTGCAAACGCTGGCTGAACCCTACGAGATAGATTAAAATAATGTACTGCAGTATTGTACTCCTTTAAAAGGTCTACAAAAAAGTCCGCAATAGTATATATCTATCTTTTAAGGATCACCTACAATAACTAATCTTATTAGATTAGTAAACTAATTATCAGCATTGCACCCGTGCGAAGCTGGGGCGAGTCGCTAGTATATAAAGCTGAAAAAGTTTGTTGTTTGAACACGCTAATCTCAGGAACTGCTGGACCGATTTAAAACAATATTTCACTATTGAAAATGTACGTAGTTCCTGAATTCTCTAGGTTATATTATATGCCCGAGGCAAACTGCTAGTATTATGATAAGATTATAAAGCTGAACACGCTCATCGCAGAAACCACTGAACCGATTTCAACAATTTTTGCACCGTTGGATATTTAGGTGATCCCTAAATTATATAAGCCATTTATTTTGTCCCACGGGCAAAGCCGGGACGGACCTCTAGTAGGGAATATTTAGTGAAGCGGAATGTGAATATTGTTATAAGGAAACCGTGTAATAGGGATCTAATACCAGTGACTCCTGCTCCGGCACGTTCCTCGAGCAAAAGGTAGCCTTTGTTATTCAACGTGGAAAATGCAGCGAGCGTCATAGATATTGAGAACAGTTTGGGCTAGGTTATTCGGGGATAAGGTGGAAATTGATTCTGTATTTGTCTGTTTATATGAACTAGGTATAGCATGAATAAAAATAGTAGCACGGATCTCAAACTATTCTTAGGTGAGACCGTGTAGTTTTCATCTATAGATCCTATTTCAATTTTTAAAATTTTGTTTTTGTCGGTTCACTGTTTTTTTATTGTGACCCATTCATCAATATTGTTTTACAATTACTATTTTGCACGCCAATGAATATGGAGCCCCTTGAAATGAATCAAAAATGCAAAAAAAAATGAAAAAACGTTTATTGTGCCAAAACAAAACACACATAAAATAAAACACATGAAAAAGGATATGCTATATTTCACAAAGTTATTTGTTTATCGACCATAGGTTTGTACCTGATCGACAATTTACGTTGCAAAGATTCTTGTAACTTGTCAGTTTTCTTGTGATGCCAAAAGATGATTGCAATTCGCATTTTCTAGTCACTAGGATAGATCACAGTTGAATGGTAGATAGATGACAATTAAGTTTCTAAGAAGAAAACGGCTTAAATCTTATAAACCCCTGCAGTACCCTAAAACTACGTGAACTAAATTTTATCCCGTGATGTGTCGTGCTCATTGATGTTTGACGCGAGGCGCGGGCGCGGACCAATTCGCCCGGGACACATATCTGGAGGCATTCCCGGTGCGCCCCGGTAAGCACGGGACACGTCGGCGGTTCCTTGCTTTTGCTCTTTTTCTTTACACACACAGTGTTTCTGGTACCCTGGTACTGGTGAAGAAAATTAATTATTATTTATTAATTAAATGTTTTTGGGGAATCAGTTTTTACCACCACGTGTTGGTTTGACTTAAATTTAATATCCTATGGGTTTTTGTGCTCGGTTTGAGAACAATTTGAGTGAGGCATTAAAATAGTCATGGGGCTAGATGACTTCCACCCGGTCCCCCCGGAGCGAGTTAGAATTCTCAAAGAATTATTAACCCTGGGTTAAAAAAAGCAATAAAAGGGTTTAATTAAGTCAATGGGTAATTAATAAATAACTCACATGTGATATGGTCAGCCTACTCCGACTGAAGTTTTAGTCGCATCCGGCGGCCCTTTTCTAGGAGAACGCACACGCGTGATCGCTGCCCGTTTGGTTCGGGACTAGATCAACCATATCAGACTTGAGTTACCCAATAACTTTATTAAATGGGTGTAACAATCACGTTAGTTTTCACACTAAAATAGAAGGGTCCGAAAGGCTTTGTCTCTAAGGTATAGAATGAGGTATTTGAGAATCCAGCGTCCTACAGTCCGCGAGGTATAAGCTGAGCTTTGCATTAGTGTGAGTGATCACCAAAAGTACAGTCAGACGCAGGACGCTGTGACCATGTTCTCTTAATAAGGTGTTTCTTCAAACCAGAAGTGCTGCCATCTGAATATGATTTTGATGAAGTGTGAGTGGTGTCAATATATGTTTCATCGGTATAAACGATAGGCCTGCCCTGAATACGGTATTCGGAAATTTTAAGTAAATAAGTTATACGTAGGTGACGGATCTCATGCTTTTCCATTAAATTTTTTCTGTTACTCTCTGTCCTTGACCATTTGAATCCTAAAAGAGATACTTCTTTTCGCAATGACCATATTGATCCTGGATAGTTAATGTCAGCTTGTTGTTTAAGAGTTTGTTGTCTGACTGTACTTTTGGTAATAGATGCGTATGCATGTGATCACTCACACTAATGCAAAGCTCAGCTTATACCTCGCAGACTGTACAGTGATGTAGAGTACAATATGTGTACAATAATCAACTATACAATAAATAAATTGTCATTTTACGCATCTTTGTGATGTGTCAGTCGATAGTGGCGTCAATTATTACCCTCTTAAGTGACTTAGAAAATAGAACCAGATATTTTCAGGATGTTTCTGGTTCATTGGGAGCTTGCTAAGGTGAAAACAAACCATTTCACCGAAAATTATTCGAAATTAATCAGTTTAAAGAAGCTGCATATATCCTAGCATAGCATCCTTCGCGGTGAGTTTCACACTACATTTAATATTAATTTATTTTTCAAATAGAACGAACGCATTTCCAAAATATGTACAGATAACCGGCAGGTGTGACGGTGTTTATTTCACGGTATCAATTACACTAATGTAGTAGATATAAAATAGAGTGTCTTTACTTTGGAGAATCTTCATTTAGGTATTTAAAATCGTAGTCAGATAATATAATATGTAAGAGCCCTGCGTACGGTTTCTTCGCTTGTTTAATTTTATGAATATTAGAGTAATCAATACGATAGGTTATTGGCTGCTCCTCATATTAATTAAATCTCATTGCCAAAGAAGTCATTTAGATTGATGCTTAAATATGCCAACGATCTATATATTATAGGTTCCCATTTGATCGGCATCTCTCCTGATTCTGATCAGGCATCCGACCGAATCCAGATGCGGTGTGCAATAGAGCATGTAGAGCATGTTTACCTAGAAGCATGTTTTTCTGTAGTGGTAGGACTCTTGGCAGAGTCCGCCTGGGGAAGTACCTTTGCCAGTTATTCTACCGCCAAGCAGTAATGTGCAAACATTACTGCGTTCCGGTTTGAAGGGCAATGTTCCCAGAGAAATTACAGGTCTTAGAGATATAACGTCTTAGATCTCTGGGTGACGAGCGCAGTGGAGTGCTAGGTAATGATTTGGACTCTTCGTGTTCCAATAGCTGCGTAATACTGTGCTGTTATGTGGCAGGCATGTTGCTTACCATCAGGCACATCCAGCTCGTCTCGTCACTTTTTATTAAAAAAAAAAAACAATCAATTCACTCTCAATTTGATGACACCAAGATCGGGACAAAACTAATTATGGACCTATGTATACGTTCTTACCACAAAAGTGGAATCAAACCTTCTCTTTCGAATTTTCAAAAGACTGCATGAATCAATTTCGGACTACAAACAGTCCGATAATAAACTATTTTCGTACAAAAAATTAAACCGACTTCAAAACCACAAATAGGCACCCAAAAGCGAAAAATATATTAAAATAAATACTTACTATTTAAGCGCTACTCACTCATCTAATTGAAGGTGGTGCCAGTCAAGTCAGAAAGCTCGTAAATGGATACTTACTACGTACATAGAATCATTGTAAGTAGTATATATATACTACTTGTAAGATTTGGCTGGCACCGAGTTCAAATAGATGAGTGAGTAGCGCTCATTTAGTAAATAATTACATTAATTTATTTTTCACTTTTGAGTGCCTATGTTTTGGTAAGTTTTGAAGTCAGTTTAATTTTTTCTATAAAAACAGTTTATTGTACTCTTTTTAGTGCAAAACAAGTTTTCAACTATGAATTTACACAATTTCGTGCTGGCAGAATCGAGTTTCATAACCTTAGTGAAATCTACAACCATGTCATCCAGACAAAATAGTAGGCAAATTTTAGTTTTTTGACCATATTTCACAAACCAACTGGCCGATTTCGATAAAATGTATATGGGACTATTCGGGAAGCATACCCATCCGAACACAAAAAGAAATTTGGAAATCGGTTAGGGCGTTCTTGAGAAATCAGGTAACATACATAAAAAAAATGGTGGTCGAATTGATAACCTCCTCCCTTTTGGAAGTTGGTTAAAAAGGGCAAAATTTTATTAGTTTCTGTTGATCAGTTGAACACTCTTCGAAATGTATTGAATAAAACCCAATTAGCTAGTACTTTGTGGCGATGTAAATGACTTGCGAACATTTTTTGAACAAGCTGTCGTTTCTTACGAGGTTTTTGCGCGATACATCTCAATCATTCAAAAGCTTCTAACGCATGTCATTAACATGTCTGTGACGGGAATCTATAAGATTATTCCGTGCCTAAAAGTGCACAACGCAGCTAGAAGTTTTAACTTCAAAAACATTACCAGTTTCATTTGTCACCAGTGTTTCAACTGTTCCGGAATCGCTTCTAAAATACCACAGAGGGTAAACATCATGTCCCCAATATCTTATTCAGCTGTGTACACACGATCACATAGTTCCTGTGTTACAACAGTTCTAATACTCTGTGCTACCCATATATCACTTCGAGGTGTGTTCGATGTAGATTTATACCTTATCACAGTGTGATAGAGTACTTATTTAATTGAGTCGTTAAGTTCGGACTGTGGTCAGATGTGGGAGCTTCATGTTTGACTTAAGACTTGATGTATTATTGAGCGTCGTCTTAGTTGAGCGTGGAAGGAACTTAGTTTGAAATCAAATAGTTTTTAAGGGACTTTTAAATTAATTAAAGGATTACTGACGTGTGACGTGTGCTATAGTCAATTCAGTCCGACTTACGTTTTAACAGCATCCAACCTTGTTCAAGGAGAGTGCACAAACGTCACCACTGGCACTCAAACCTTAACTTGGACTGGACTGACAATAGCACTCGTAATTAACCTGTTAGTTAATTAACATGAACGAAATTTTAAAAAATGATTTACCCCCGAGTACCTTCGATTTATTTGAAATTTGTAATAGTACCTACTACTCAACCCCTTTCATGTGATACCCCTATTGAGGGAGCTATGAAAAAATATGTAAGTAGCACTTTTTGTGGTGGTGGCCATCTTGGATTTAAATTTATTATAAACTAGTGGCCCATTCCGGCTGCGCTCGGATATTGTCATTTAAAGACTATTAATCGAAACAAAAACTATCCTATCTCTCAAGTTGGACCAGACTGCTCACGGTGTGCTAATTTAATTTAAAATCGGTTAAGTAGTTTAGGAATCCATCCCGGACAAACATCGTGACAGGAGATTTATATATATTAAGATTTATTTTGATGAGGATTAATACCAAGGTACAAATGAAGAGCCTTTTCAAGAGGCGGCATATATAAATTAATATTTTAGAATAAAAAACTGCTTACTGTGACATATGCTGTCGTGACACTTTTTGTAGATAATAATGAGTTCTGCAAAGTCGTAGTAAATGATTTTGTTCTATCATCAATAGTTTTCGCAGCGCACGCGACGTAAGGAATTCTTCAGGTCATTTTTTTACACCTTATGTTACATTATTGGAGTTTTAGTAAGGATCCTTTTTTTTTTTTTAAATATAATATAGCCTATGTTACTCGGGAATAATGTAGCTTTCCAAAGGTGAAAGAATTTTTGAAATCGGTCCAGTAGTTTCGGAGCCTATTCATTACAAACAAACAAATCTTTCCTCTTTATAATATTATAGTATAGATACTTACATAGTTTATAATATTCTACTAGTGAAACCCTTTCACTCCATACCCATATTTTATTCGCCATTTTATGAATACATATAAACCAAACATAGCTAAGAACCACCGCAAGAAATCTTTAAAAAAACCGCATCGAAATCGGTTCCTCCGTTTGAAAGCTACGGTACCATAGACAGACAGACAGACAGGCATCGACGTCAAACTTATAACTCCCCTCATTGTTATAATATCTAAATAAATAAATTGTAATCCGAACTACACTACATAAGCAGCTCATTCCACAGTTTAGATGTTCCTAATAAATCATTGGAGTCAAACCTCTTTGTTCAAACTATGAAGCACAATAATATAGATAAAGGAAATTCCCGGTATTTACCTTATGTTTGCATCTAATTTTAATAGGATAGTGTCATGTATCTCTGAATCCGTGCCCGTTCGATGTAGTAGTAATTGCCTTGAAACAGATGCTACTCGCTGCAATCTGTGTACATTTCACCAGGAACACATTCAGGATTACTAATACAATACTACATTTTTATGCCCTCGTCGATTGTTCACTTTCTATCGGCTCATACAAGCAACTAATTGCTTCAATGTACTTTTTTGCTTGTTTATTTGGCTGCGTGTAGCAGATATTACTAAGGAAAAGTACCTAAAACTGACCCATAAATACGCGGCTTATGTCTACTTTTGTAGCCCAAGTTTTGTTTTGTTTTAAAAGGTAAAGTTTTAACCAACTTTACAATTATTTTGAAATGTAAACCTTTATCTTGAAATAAATAGCTGTATGAGTTATGTATAGGTTTAAAAATAAGTTTTAAGACCTAAGCTTTATTAATGATTGAACTATCCTTTACAATTTTCATTTAATTCAGTTTAGTTTTGGCTTGAAGGCATGACAGTCAGACAAACAGAGTTACTTTCGCATTTATTATGTTAGGAGAAATTATATATAAGTCTGATACATAATATGTATCTGTCAAGCCGTTTCTAGTCACCGCCTAAGTCCAGCCCTACGTTTCATCGAATGTATCGAATGAAACGAGCAGCGGTTGAAACAGAAGACCTCGATTTTATTCACATTTCAGTTGGTTTGTTGATATTTATTTGACTTTTATGTCGGGTTGTGATTGTTTGGAGCGAGTGAAATTATACACTGTTACTAGTGGTTCTTGTGTTATATTTAGGCCTCAATTTGGTAAACGAAAGTGTCGGAATTCAAAGTTATGTTATCGATTTTATTTGTAGTATTTTGTTGGAACTACAAAAATACAAGATCTACAAAAAGTGTATGTAAAGTTAAACAAGTAACAGGGAGCTTACATTCTATCTGGGAAATTTTGTACTTATCTTTAGATACAAGTGACGTTTGCACTACCGTACGGAAGACCTACATCGCAGGGGTCACTGTAAGTGGCGCTTACTGATCTTTTAAACTACTTTGTTATTTTGCCTACACAGAGTTGAATGTCTTAGGAATGTCATCTACCTTTGAATGTATCGCAATGAATATATATAAAATAGCAGTGCAGCTGGAATGTCGCATACTACACAATACAATCACACATAACAATACAATTAGAGCATAAACAAAGCTTCTTAATCCCCTTACTTAAGGCTTCATCAAAGGAAACCACAAGAAAGAACCCGCAACCTTTTCCGGCTGCTCGTTCCTGTTGCCCATTACTTTTTCCTGTAACCCATTTCTTTTTGCCCATCTCCCATGGTGCTCAACAATTTACCTTGTAAATGGGGAGAATCCATCTCCTTGTCTTTGTAAGATCGTGAAATGCTTTTACGTGCATCGCATTATTTCGCGTAACGCAGCGTTCTCGCGCTGTAGATGTTCTCTTACTCTAATACTAACGTTTATAATAAAACTTGCCGCTGATGACTGAGGCAATAGACTCCCATGCAGCTATGCATAATTCTGTGCGAATATATAAATGGATTCAGATATAAATTATAAAATAGTGACATACGACGTACTTTTTTGGATGTTCAAGCACCCCAAGAAATCAATAAAACTGGAACTCAGGGCCTTCTCTCGCAAGCAGAGAGTCAAGATCATCCTCCACGCTGGTCAAATGCCGGTTGGTGGATAGCACATAACTTCGCAAGATGCTATGTACAAGTCTTTTTCTTCACGATGATTTGTTCGCCGTTTTTAAGTTAGCTGCAGTTACGTCTTCATTTCCAATATTACTGGACATGATTTTTTATCGCACTTACATAAACAAAATCTTAATTTCGTTAATCTATGTACCGTCCATTACTTCATTCATCTACGCTCGACACAAAATCTTCCATTTATCAGTGCTTTAGAACCGAGAACAATAACTCTTATGCAGTGTTACTATTGTGTTCTGTGTTCTGCATACCACGAGGAGTTGTGCAGGGGTGCGCGCGCTCTCCACTGTTGTTGAATGTGGTACTTTGTTATAGGACGACCACGATAACGTGAAATGAAACGACGTCGTTTAGATATAATATGCATTCAGCCAGGAATACAAACACTGTTGACAATTTAATTTTTAAAGGTGAGCGGTAGATTTATTAAGGAAATAATAAACTATACATTGTGAGGAAACCTGCTGGTCCGAGAAAATTTAACTCTTCGAAGACAAAAGAAGTCTGCCAACCCGCAATTCCAACTTAGCTAGCGTGGTAGACTGTGATATAAACCTCCGGATATTTGGTTAGGGGGATACATACCCAGCAGTGGGGACTCTATAGGCTGATACGATTTTTCATGTTCCTACTACTAGAATTTTTAGTATCTCGGAGTAAACAAGCTTAAGAACTTGGTTTTTCACGAAAGTGGGCCTAAGAAAGACATTGTGCTGCAGTCCGTGTTACTAAATTTGATATCCTGCCAGTTTCTCTGTCAAAGTGTTAGGGGTATGGTGATGTATTCCATCGAAAATTCTCATTTGGTCCCCGATTCACGATCCTCCCTCAGATGGGAACTATGCGGGAGAAACCACGGTTTGCTGCCAGTGTATTCAATATGAGTTCAAACCGCAAAAGTTTAAAAACTAAATAGTCTACTGCAAAGCAGCCTAATCAAATTTACCACTAACCGTTATCACCAACAAACGTAAACTCATTTTAATTTCACATTAGATCCACAACACTACTGTTAGTGTGGATTCCCGACTTCATTACTGCCTATTTAGTATGTTAATTAAGTTATTTAACTTTGCCCGTGTGTACGGAACCGAAAGCGTATCCGAGCGGCAGTTAATGCGAGAGCGGAAAATTAGCTTATTATTGTAGATACGGGAAGAAAAGCTCTTGTTTGCAGATATTCTCTATAGTAATCATGTTATGGGAAGGTATATTATATAACTGGCCAAGTGCCATACTGGCATCATTCTTTTGATGACTCATTCTTCTGACTTCGGTTGTAGTTGCGGAGCCTGGGTCGTGGGTTCGATTCCCATCCAGGATTATAAGTAATTTTTGTTCTGCGTCTGGGTGTGTCTATGTATAATGAGTATGTATTTATGAATATATACATATTATATGAACTATACAGTCACAACAGTCGAGGATCTTGCCACCGCCGCGCCGCCACCTACGTCCACTGATTTTTTGAAGTTTTGTCTTTAGACACTCGATTAATTACACTACTATTATTAATTACCGAATTTTTATCGATATTTAACCGGATAATTAATCGGGTACTACGCGGATGAAACCGCGGAATGAAACTAGTCTTAGAAAAATATGACACACGAGTAACGCCCAGTAGTTTTACCCATATTATAGTTAGATTGTGTTTCAAACTTCAACCCCATTGAAGTTGAAGGCTTATTTAGGCGCTCGGACGCGATTAAGCAACAAGCAAACAAACTTTCACGTTTATAACATTAGCAAAATTAGTATAACAAAACATTACTGTCATCTTTACACATTTTAAGAGACGTACTTCTTAGCATTCCATGGATTCACCGTGCGGGTGCCGGGTCCATCGTGTGGCAGAGAGAGAAATCTCGAGTAGACCCCGAGACTTGTGACTCGGGCGTAGGTTTAAAAGGGGCCCCTTATATATTGACGTACGTCAACACTCACCTAAATCCGATATGATCCTACTAGTGCAGCTTTAGATACTCGTTCTAGTATAGAACTTACTGCACTTCTGGACAATCCAAGGTCTTTAAGCAGGTTATAGAGAGATTTTGCTGGTATACCTCTCGCTCCTACTTCTACAGCGTATAAATTAACTACATAGCCATTTTTTGTTAATTCATTTTGTAGGTCGTAATACTTATTTTGTTTCATCACGTGGTCTTTAGGTATATTAGTTTCCCACGGTACGGTAAGTTCTACCAGGACTATGCGTTTCGTAGCCCTAGAAAAAAGGAAAATGTCCGGTCTGGATGACGAAACACCCACATCCTCTGGGATTTTGTAGTGCTTTTCATACGTGTCCATTAAAATAGTCCAATCAGGTGCTGAACCCAGGATTGAGTAAGGCTTGTTCTTGGAGTTTGAAGTTGAGCCCTCTTTTACAAAGTTAATTTGTCTTTTGTTTATCGTCAATCCCTTTTGGGCTCTAGCTACCGAAAGGCTTACGGCTTCACGTATGATTTCAAGTACTCTGTCATGGCGCTGAGAGTAATGACCCCTATTAAGGAGCACCTTGCAACCCACCAATATGTGCCTTGCTGTACATATCGCCTCACTACAAGTATAGCAACATTTTTCAGAGGCTTTTCCCCACCTTACCAAGTTACTCTGGTCAGGGAGGGTCATTTGGAAAGCGTTCAGATAAAATTTTAATAAGGCAGGAGACCAGTCATATAGCAAGGTGCGCCACTTTAGAGCTAATGGGATACAAAACTCACCTATGGTTAACCACTCACTTTGCATTTCTAAATTCATAGCGTGCACTTTGTAACTATCATTTTCGTCTTGTTGTAGAAAGGTTTTTACCATGTCTCGGTCTTCCCTTTTCTTTCTCGCACCCAACCCAGCTGTATTTACTTGCGCGCCTGCCATAAATTGTTTGTGGAATTGAAGTCTAGATTCAAGGTCCGAAGCGCTTTTGTCTTTTGGGAGAGATGCGATTAATTCGTCTTTCGACTTTCTCAAAACATGCGTTTTTGTAACTCTTAGGTGTTTGTAGAGTTCGGATGGTTTTTTTAGTTTCAGGCCAAAACTATTGTGATCCCTAAATAGAGTAGAGGGATCAGCCGGATGTGCCAATCCAAACCATGACTTCAATATCTTTATGACATTAGCATCTAGTTTTGCGAGGAGGGTTTTACCGATGTCATATACTAGGAAAGGCCAAGTGAGACGTGATGTGAGATAGTTGTCATATATCCATGCTTTTTTGATATTGCTGATAGGCTGTTGGTCTACCTTATTGAGGTCATTCATGAAATTTCCAACAACTACCTCTAATGATGGTGTACGTCCTTTGTAGTCTATCTTTCTACCAAGAAATTTGAAAGGCACTGCCTCTGCAATTGTGGCAACTCTTTGGCCACTTATGGAGAGTCCCGGATCGTAAGAAGTATATTTGGTATTTCGTCTACCCAGACATAAACAATGACATTTACTTGGTTTTGCCCTCATTCCCTCCGTCCATGTACAGAACTCATCAACATCATTCAACAATTCTTGACACTGTTTGGGATTTCGTGTAAGTATTGCAAGGTCGTCCGCAAAGGTTAAAATTGACTCAGTGTACTTATTGTTGATTTTAAACCGGTAGCCCCATTTTTTCTCACGGGATATTAATTTATCTACTAGAATATTTATAACTATATTAAATACTATTGGTGATAAGCAGCACCCTTGGAATAGTCCCACCATTCCCCGTGATAATTCCCCGTAAACCACGTAATACAGCCAGAAGATCCAAAAACAACCATAAATCACAATCAGAAGTGAGATCAGCTGAAATTTGCCACTAAATCAACATTACGTCAGAAGCATCAACTCTCCTTAATTAGCACTACCTTAATGCTTCCAAAACGATTCCCTACTGAAGAAATTTAAACCTTCGTACAAGGTAGGAAGGTTTCAATTTGTGAAATAATTAAATGCAGAATTTCAACAAACACTTCATATGCATTGTTAGGCAAATGGTGCAATCAAGACAGAGAATTGTGTTAAATCAGTTAGTTTCATTACTTTATGTGTGATCATCCTTAGATATTAGATAACATCTATACAGTAATTTCTCTAATAAATAAAAAAAACTGTTTATTTGAGCAAAATACAGAAAATACTTAGGTACGCTGGAAACAGGTTTGTCGTTAGTTTTTTATCATAGCACAGTAAGAATGTAAGTAGGAACAAAATCAACAAAATCAATAGGGTACCGGACTGGGTCAAAAATACACCATCCTAATTAGTCCGTCAGCTAGATCATGGAAAAATATGAGACACGTATTTTTTGTTTTTTCATTATATTAAAAATCATCAAAGATATAGACCATCAAACTTCGAGAGTGGGGGGTCGCGACGTCACTCGTGAGTAAAAATCGTACTCACAAGTGACGTCACACGAAACTTCGAAGCGCTGTATCTTCGTCATTTTTTGTTTGTGAAACAAAAGAAAAAATACGTGTACAATATTTTTTGGCAATCTAACTAACGGGCTACTTAGTTTTTTTGAGGATTGTACCCTAATGCACACTTAATGCGTGCCCTGTATCCCACACTAGGGTGGTCCTTTTTTATGTTGGGGAAATAAACTTACGTATCCCCACCATGCAGGGAAATGGTGAGGTATCTCGGGCTCGACACCA
Source organism: Ectropis crepuscularia (assembly GCA_963693475.1). Classification (NCBI taxonomy): domain Eukaryota; kingdom Metazoa; phylum Arthropoda; class Insecta; order Lepidoptera; family Geometridae; genus Ectropis; species Ectropis crepuscularia. Next base: position 31,783,722 of record OY856341.1, read on the forward strand.
TGTCGACGACAAACATGGTGACCCCTACCGACTAAAACCCCCACAGATTTCTCCAGCATGGTCAGGAGTCAGAGTCGCGAGGTCACTTTTCGTATTCCCGTCAACGACACCTGACCCTTGCGGCGGCAAGGGTCAGGTGCAGCCCTTACGGACCTGCCTCGCGGGGGGCGTTTGTGCCCCCACATTTAGCTCTAGTGACGCGCCGGAATTTCAGGCGGATCTGTTCAGACGTTAAGACGTGATTGAGCAATAAACGTCCAAACACTGACATTTGTAATATTAAATAATAATAATAATAAATATTGGTGGACAATTCACACACAACACCATCTGACCCCAAACTAAGCAAAGCTTGTGTGATGGCGGCCAGATAGCTGATATAATACTTATATAGTTTTAAATACATACTTATTATACATAGAAACACCCAGACACAGTGCAAACATTTGAATTCATCACACAAATATTTTCACTGGGTGGGAATCGAACCCACGACCCTCGGCTTCGCAGGCAGAGCTACTACCAACTAAGCCACGAGGCCATGAGTAAATAGAACTGGTTTACGCTTTACCAGCGTATCGCTTGATGTAATGTGACGACGCGGTCTAACACGGAGCTTACTTGGAATAAATAGTTTTACTCTCATCTCTCATCACGCAATTGGAATATCTAACGCAAATTCGGGAAAAGTTCGTCTCAATTCCCTAATGCTCCGAAACTGTAAAGACTAAGTGCTCCTAACTTGCTACCATTCTCCAGCTAAGTTAATAATAATGTTGCTGGCTGCATCTAAGAGCCACTAAGACTTTGAACCTAGGACTTCAAGTACTTCTAGCCTAACTTGGACTAAGTTGTAACTTCAGGAGTAGGATTGGCGACTGAGTTAAGAGTTGTCAATTACTGAATTGGTACTTCTAAACTACTTCTAACTTCTGTTATATGGTAATACCTTCTTGTCGTATAGTTGGTAAGTATTAAAGGTTTCCGGGTGCGAAATTTAAAATTGCTTTTAACTGAGTTTTAAAAGTCAGAAATTCCTAATTAGTCAGAAACTCTGGTAATTTGAAGATGCTCGAATCAATTTAGATTTTTTTTGTATCTACGGTACCTATACCTTAATGGTTGCTCTCATTTAAATGGAATCAAAAACTATTGAGCGACTTATAAACAGTTACAAAGAAAAACTCACTGTCTCATTGGAGCAGTGCGTATAGTTAGCCTACTCATGCTATGTAGGTACAAATCTATAAATTCTGTTAAAAGCAATTGACTATGTGATTTTGATTCTTAGAATGAAATCGGTTCCTTATTTTTTAACATATATTTGCGTTTATTATTTTCACATTTTTACTGCCCATTTTTCATCTATTGAAGATCATTTTATTTAGCGTCTGATATAGGTAATAATGCTGTACTCTTGTCTTGTAGTTAGTGGGTTCTGTTCGCGGTAGTGTCCACTAGTATATTTTTGCGCCAAACTTTCCAGCCCCAGAGTTCATCATCTCGCCTAAAGTCTGTGTGTTCAAATTAATTTATTATTTTTACACCGAGTATTATTACTAGAGACAGAGATGTATTTAATCTGAAAGTTTTCAAGGTCAGTGTGAATAGTTATTTTCTAGGTCACCGTGCACTACCGTCGACTGCACTCCATTGCTTACTTTCCGGCGAGTTGGTTATGAAACACAGATGTGAGTTAAGTTATACCACTACTGTTATAAACATAGAATTCATAGATGTAGGTATGGAGGGTTAAGTGTTAACCCTTCAATCTCATTAGATCCATTCTCCAGATCCATCATGGATCTAGTGTGATTTTTTTTTCTTAGTAGATCTACTTTATAGTAAACTTGATCTAATGAGAATTTATTTTTCTTAGTAGATCTATTTTATAATAAACTTGATCTAATGAGAATTATTATTGGCAATAGATCTACCTATTTTAAAACTATGTTAACATTTATTAGATCTATTTATTCTGTTTAGTCAAATCAAAATCAAATCAAATCAAAAAACTTTTATTAACCATAATATATACATTCATACAGTTTTAACATATTAAACAAAATTTCTTAAATCATAACACAATGCCTTGTTGATAAAACTGTTCTTAGTAATGACTGTCTGGCACCCGAACTAGTTAAAAAACTGTATTACTGGTGCCAGAGCCCGCCGTATTTTATAAATGTATGTTACATTTTTTCGTTTACTTTGAGTATACATATATGTGGGTACTTAGAGAAAAAATTCACGGAACCAAAGTTGAAGCGTCGGCCGGCATTCCCGATAACAGGTAGGTAGACAAATTATTCGAACTAAGGCCAGTGACACACCAAGAGTTTGTAACCGCCAACGTAAAAAATTGATTATTTATTTTTATGGTTATCATGATTGAGATACATAGGTATTCATATTATTCATTAATGTAACAACATCATGTACTTATTAACTATTCGTTTAAATTAACTTTATCTATGTTCATGAAATAATCAGCAAATAACATATATATCAATTCATGTGAACAAACTATAAGAAAAAGGTTAAAGAAAAGTTTATTTTTAAATACGATAGAATGTGTAAGGGTGTGTGTGCGTGCGTGTGTGTGTGTGTGTGTGTGTGTGTGTGTGAGTGTTTATGAGTAGGGGTATGTTAGTGTGTTTATGAGTGGGGGTGTGTAAGTGTGTGAATCTATGTGACAGTACATAATATGTTTTTAGATATTCAAGTGTGTGTTTTGTGTAGGACAGTTAGAGTATGTTATGAGTGAGTTAGTATGATAATATGTGTTTATGTGTGAATGTGAGTGAGGGTGTGGTGACAAGAAACAAATGTTGAATTAGGTTACAATTTTAAATAGAAATTCAGTTTCACTGTATGTTTGAGACTTAAGCCACTCTTGCACTACTATTATCACTTTTTTTAAATTGAGAGGGTAAATGTCCAGACTTTTGCTCACTATTGTATATAGATGATTTGAAAGATGCACAAAATGCCTGCTAGCCACTCTGGTACGATGGAGTACAGTGCAGCAAACTCTTTTTTGCTCTCTACTACTTAGATTTGAATCATATGGTACTGATTTATGTTTGCGAATTATGACGTGTAATACAACAAGTTGCCTAACGGTAAGTACCTCTGTGTTTTTATATAATTTGTCAGTTGGGTATCTAATGGGTTTCTTAGTCATTACTTTTAGGATAGCTCTTTGAGCTCTTTCTAGTCTTATGAGTATTTCCGCGCTGGCACCTCCCCACACCGTATCACAATAAGTCATAATCGATTGAGCCCATGATATGTATACCAATTTAAGAGTAGCCGCGTCAGCAGCTGAGCGAAGTTTTTTGAAAATATATATCAGGCGCCGTGCTCGGGCTGATAAACATTCGATTTGCGGTTTCCAGGTAAGGGTGCTATCTAAAAGCACTCCTAGGTATTTTATGTTGTCTGTTCTACATAATATATTGCAGTTACACGCTGAGACAGTACGGAGTTGGCAATTGTGGGCCGTTATTGAAAATGAGTTTGAATGAGGTTGAAAATCGGACCTAAGTGAAAACGTTATGTATTTAGTTTTTGCAATGTTCAAAGTTAGCATGTTATTTGAGAGCCATTCCGATACAACACATAACGCATGTTCTGAATGGCCTTTGACCTCGGACCATGTCTTTCCCTGAATGATTAGGGCAGTATCGTCCGCATATGAAAAAATGTCACAGTGAGGTATATTTGAGAGACACAGGTCATTTACATAGACTAAAAATAAGATTGGACCTAAAATGCTTCCTTGTGGCACTCCGGTACATGAGTACATATCATCACTAATGTATTCTTCAATTTTTACACATTGTGAACGTTCTGAGAGATAATTTTTGAAAATTTCCAGTGCAACGCCTCTTATGCCTAGTGCTGCCATCTTCATCAAAAGCTTAGAAACATTGACCGTATCAAAAGCCTTTGATAAGTCCAAAAATATACCAATTGTTTTAAGTTTTGAATCTAGACTATTCACAATAGAGTTAGTAAGATCCAAGACGGCGTCTTCAGTAGATTTACCTTTACGAAATCCATACTGGTTTTTGGCTAATAAGTTAAAAGAATTTAAATAATTTGTAAGCCTAGTATTTAGTATTTTTTCTAGAATTTTCGAGAAGGAATTTAGTATTGAGATAGGTCTGTAGTTATTGACACATCTTTTGTCTCCACTTTTATATATTGGCAAAACAATGGCCTTTTTTAGTGACTTGGGGAAAATACCTGTGTTTAAACAGAGGTTGAAAATATACGTCAGCGGAGGAACCAGCACTTCTCTGGCATCTATAATTACACTGGAAGGAATGCCATCCCAGCCAACTGCACAGTTTCTTTTCAAACTTTTTATTACATTAGACACTTCATTGCAATCTGTTTCGAAAACTACCATAGAGTGAAGGCGGTTATTCTCACTATTGTCCACATTCTGAGCTGAACAGCTATCAAATTTACTGGCCAATTTACTACCGATGTTAACAAAATATTCATTTATTTTATTTATTGAAATTTTCGGTTCTGTTGTATGATCGATTAACGAAGCAGATGAGGATCTAAGAGAAGAAATATTTGCTATCTTTTTGATGGCTTTCCAAGTTTCTTTCGGTTGGTTTTTAGCATTTTGTAATTGCTCTATTTCATACTCTCGTTTTAGTCTTTTTAGCAAATTATTGCAGAAGTTACGATATCTAATGTACGTGAGCTTGTTTAAAGAGTTACTCAAGTCTGCTTTATATTTAAGATGTAATTTGTCACGATTGCGGATACATTTTAATAGACCAGGAGTAATCCAAGGTCTGATTATATGGTTCCGATTAGACTTTTTTATAGTTTTAGTATGCAATTTCATTACGTCTGAGATTTTTGTTATGAAGGAATTCATGGCAATATTTGGATCGTGCAAGGCATATAAATAAGTGAAGTCTGTATTTTGAAGCTCAGCCACTACTGCACGATGATCGGTTTTACTTAGAAAGAGTGTTCGTTTTTTATTTTTGGTTTGGTGGCCGCAACACAACAAAGTAGCTGAGTGATCGGTAACTGTATTTGGTAACACAAAGGTACCAGTAGGACTTTTTGTTCGAAGGATAACATGATCCAGACAACTAGAATCTCGTGTAGGGTACAAATGTGCCGGTAACATACCGTGAGAAGCAACCATATTTAAATAAGTATCAGAAAATGTATGGTTATAATTGTTGCTACTTCGCGATATAATATTTAAGTTTATATCTCCGATAATAGATACAGTCTGATAATTGGTAAGGCTGGTAAGTAGTGTGTTCAGACTGTTTATGAAAGGGTCCGAATTAGACTCTGATGGGGAGCGATAAATTGCTACTATCGCAATATTATTTTGATATGTAAGTAATAAACAGCTAGCATGAGCTAGGATAGGTTCAGTAATAGTCCAGTTCATAATATTTGATTTAGTGTACACAACAACTCCGTCATTTTGGTTCATGAAGCCCGATCTATAACTATCATATCCATCTAGGATGGGGGTTTGTGGGCAGGAACTTAGCCAACATTCTGAAAAAATCAGCACATCGCAATCAATGTTCATCCTATGCAGAAGTATCTGAACTTCGTCAATATTACGTCCGATGCTACGAATGTTTAAGTGGAATATTTTCAATGTACTAATTAAATGGTTTTCCTCAATTAGATCCAAACATAATTCTGGAATGCATTGAAAGGATTTGGAGACGGACACTGAGTCGAGTTCATTTACAATATCTTCGGGATTATCCATTAAGAATAGCGAAGTGTGTCGCAAGCCTTAGTGACCGTACCCAATTTGTTGGGGACTGCTTAGTATAAGGTAGTCGATGTCTTATGTAAGTTGTGTGATCTATTAATGACTTTGCCAATCTAGGACAACAATAACAATGATCGCGCTTATTTGCATGGAATACTTTTTTCAAACGTTGTATGGTAAAGTAATTAAAGTTAGGCCATATAATGGAGATGTTTCGAGGTGGATTTCGGTTTCTACTATTTGTTTTTACAGTGAATGTATAATAGCGTGAAAATGTTGTGTAAGTGAATAGTGGAAGTGTATATGTGTGAGGGTGGTACATGAAATATTTAACTACAACTAAAAAATACTTGATTATTATTATTAGAATACTTAGATTATCGCTTTTAGAATTATTTTCAGCGAGAAAAATAGCCAACAGGGAGCGGTGAACCGTACATAACTTGAGTTTAAATAGTCATTTTTCAATTTTAAGTTTTTCTAGATCTCGTTCACTATTTATACGCACCATGGGGAACTTGTCTTTTTCGCGTAGATACACCTTCCCGTTGGAGACCCAGCAGTAGGAATAACGATGAAGTTTTGCAAATTCCTTCGATAAATAAAGCAATTTTTTTACTTTGCTTGTTAAAGCTTCAGAAATATAAACATCCGTTTTTGGACAGTTTAGTTGCAGGTGAGAAGTGTTGAGCTTATTTCCCGGGTTCTTTTTATTATAAGCTTTGATGGCGTTTATAAAAGATTCTTTCACAATGACACTGGAAAATTCCGCAATTATAGGTTTAGGACCTCCAGCCTTGGTATATGTGCGAAAAACATTCCTAAAATCAGTAGGACGTAGACTATGATCCATTGCTTGAGCTGTTTTAGTTATTAAATTGACGAGATACTCCTTGGATTCAGGCTTGTCTTGAAAAATAGGGACATTTCGAACTTCAATGCAAGACGCTCTGGTATTGTGCAGGAGTCGTTCAATTTCATTTTCAAGAATCTGTGTACGAGCAGCCAACGTATCTTTTTCTTTGTGTAAGTTGTCATATTTTACTTTTAAATCATCATATTGAGCTGAAATGAACGAAAAAGACTCTTTCATTTGAGAACAATTTTCTTTGAATTCTTCAATTATAGCCTGCAAAGCCGTGAACTTATCTTCCTGTATCTTCTGCCAATTATCAAACATTTGTCGCATCTCTGATAAGCATGATTCGAAATCGGTGTCATCTCTCTTGCGCTTTCCGCGTGCAACTTTTAACAAGACTTTGTCGTCGGAATCACTTAGGGATGTCAGATTCGTCAGCGATGTGGAAGGCTTCTTAGAAGATGCTTTAGATCCCGAAGGAGATCGCAGGAGTGACATTTTGAATATCCGTAAAAGAGGGTAGACACACGGAGACAATGAATTCGGTAAACACGTCCGTTAGCTATCGAGGTCCGATCGGAAGGGGGATTAGTGTCACTAGATAGAACGTGAATTGAATTAAATGAAAACCTTATTAACTTAAAAAATATGTAATTGAGGGAACTGAATTTTAATTATCAGCGTAATTTTTCCAAAAAGTTCATAATAAAAATTTACTGAGAAGTCTTTTTCTCGTTTTTTTTCGATCAAAAAAATCTGGGATATACCGTCAAAGAAACAAATTGGCTCATGTTAAAAAAACCAAAGCAAATAGTCCAGAAGAGGTAGAATACCTAAGCAGTATGAAGATTTTTTACTTGCAGATTATTTGCACAACGGTATGCGAATTGTTGTATTTTGCTCAAAAGAAGCTCGGATGAAACTAAAACTATTAAAAAAATACTTTATGGATGGGACATATCAAGCTTGTCCAACACCATTTCGTCAGATCTATGTGATTCAAGCAGATATAGGCAGCGACTCGAATAGTACCAACATAGTGCCATTAGTATTTTGCTTTTATGACTCACCAAACAATAGAGGCATATACGGTCTTGTTTAATTTAATTAAGGCCCAGGTACCCGACTGGCAGCCTAAGGAAGTGACCATTGATTTCGAAAAAGCAGCTATTCTTGCACTGTCAAAAATGGATGTAGAGATTCATGAGTGTCACTTACCATTTTTGTAATGCCCTGTTTCGTAAAGCAAAAGCTTTGGACATACAGTTAACTAAAAACAACAGAAGGATAATTACTCTATGTACTAAACTTGCTCTACTTCCTGAGAATATGAGTGAGGATGGCTGGGATTACATTAAAAGAGAAATTACGCAAAATCAGGACAAGCTAAGTAAATTTGTAAGCTATTTTCAAAAAAACTGGATGAATGACTACTACTATAGAATCTGGTGTGTGTATGGGTTACGCCATCGCACTAATAATAGCATAGAAGGCTGGAACCACAATATCAATACAAATATTAACAAACACGAAGTGCAGTTTTTACAGATACTGCACATTATACATCAAGAACCATCACAGACTGCACTCAATTGTGACCGTTGGGAAAGATATAAGAAAAGGTCATAACCTAAAAGTCGCAAAATAAGCGTCCAAAATGACGATTGCATTTTATTCGCACAAATGCAGCTTTTAAATGGCGAAATTGGCATTGGCCACTTTTTGGAAAAATTACGCTGATAATTAAAATTCAGTTCCCTCAATTACAATTTTTTTAAATGAATAAGGTTTTCATTTAATTCAATTCACGTTCTATCTAGTGACACTAAACAGAATAAATAGATCTAATAAATGTTAACATAGTTTTGAAATAGGTAGATCTATTGCCAATAATAATTCTCATTAGATCAAGTTTATTATAAAATAGATCTACTAAGAAAAATAAATTCTCATTAGATCAAGTTTACTATAAAGTAGATCTACTAAGAAAAAAAAATCACACTAGATCCATGATGGATCTGGAGAATGGATCTACTGAGATTGAAGGTTTCTAACTCAATCACGGCTGAATGGATTGGGTTGACATTTGAAACACAGATTTAATACACAATAAGCTACTTTGTTATAATGAGATTTATATAGCTAGTCCAGAATAGCACATGAGTTTCTTTTCATCGCAAGAACATTACGGGTACAGGAACTGAGCGGGTAATAGGTACCTACTGCGCACAGCTAATAATTGATTTAAAAACTAGATTTATTTTTTTGTCTCTTTTAGTTCGTTTGACATCACAAATGTCAAAAAAATCGCGATCAAATTGACTTTGATTCACGTTATAGACTACAGGCCCGTGAACAAAATTTACGGGTCAAATGAACCACCAGGAGACCTATGTAGGATGATAGAAGGGTGTAAAGTACACGGGCCTGTAGTCTATTAGTCTTGAGCAGCAGAGTGCAGAGCAAAATTTGACGTGTAAATTGTACATTTACGAATGAAGTACTTTGACTTTGCAAGTTCTAGGAAAACAGTGTTTTTTTTAAAAACAATTACATGCCAATGTGAAGTAATTGGAAAATGATTGTTTTAGACTTTAGACAGTAACTTGCATAAGCTATCTCTAAGTTTAGCTAGTTTAGATAAAGGCTTTATAATTTCGTATAATTTACTAATAAGTTTAATACTCCAAGTTCAGTGTACGTGATCTCAAGTTTCTGGTTATCTCGTTCGCTTCGGCTTCTCGCGATTATCAAGATTATGCCACGTTAAGTATTCAAATTCATGCGTTAATATTTATCGATAACTGCATTAGTCGAGATACCTCGCTTCCCTACTGAAACACACGTATTTAGTCTAACAATGATTTTATGCTTTAGAGCATGGGTCGGCAACGTTTCGGGAGTCATGGGCCACACGATGAAAAAGTAGATAAAAGCGGGCCGCACTTTTGAAATTTTGTAATTCTACAAAATGCGAAAAAACTGCATTCGCGATAACATAAGGAACGAATTAATACATTTATTTAGTTGTATAGGTAGTTTTATAAATGAATATCTGCAATTTGTAAAATTTATAAGATTATTGTGAGACGGGATTTTTTTTTTTGAAGTTAAAACTTCTTTAGGCGCGCTATAGACAGAATTTTCGTGGGCTGTGAAATGGATTGATCAATCGTCACGCTTGGATATGATAATGGATCGGATCGGATATGAAATCTTCGGGTAAACTCGGTAAAAACGGCCAGGTAGGTACCAGGGTAACAGAAACAGTAAAGAGTTTTGATTACCTACCTCCAACAGCCCAGCGTTTATCTCCAGATACCAGAACAACAGAAATATAAAAGAGTTGCGTTTGCCCCTAGGTACCAGTACCAACAGCAAGTTTTCACTTCTATCGGCAGTTCCTATGACTGCCAATTTTTTTTAAAAATTAAATCGTAAATAACACCGTCGCGACCGCACAGAGGCAGGTCCGTGCGTTGCCGACCCCTGCTTTAGAGTTTAGACAATAATGCGCACACTTTACATGTAATATTTGGGGAATTCAAATCAGATTACGTTACTAGATAGGCTTGTGTAAACGTTGATATGGCTATCATCACAAACAGCTTATCTGATACGGATGGATATTAGAATCAAAGCTCAAATAATTGTCAGGACCCAGATAACACCTTGTATACCCCTATATCATATATCAATGGAAATTACTGAACACGCTTTTGCCAAGCAACACGGTGGGGCGTAAATAACAATAGCAAGAATTTTCAAGAAATTATATTATTTTTTTTTTATTGGCTGGCGTCGTGGCTTAATTGGTAGTAAGTCTGCCTGCGAAGCCGTAGGTCGTGGCTTCGATTCCCACCCAAAACAAATTATAACAAATTATTTGAGTGATGAATACAAATATTTGTTGCGTGTTTTCTATGTATGATAAGTATGTGTTTCAAAATATATAGGTATTATATCAGCTATCTTGCTCTCATAGTACAAGCTTTGGTTAGGTAGTGTTGTGTGGAATGTCCACCAATTATTACGACTAACTAGCAATGCCTTGCGGTTTACTTGCGTAGTTTCCGTTTCCGTAACCTTCCCGCCATTACATGTCTAACTATAGAGTATAGACTATTCCCGCCAAAATACATATGTCTAGGTAAGGACTATTTCAGGCTATAATCTGTTTCAGATTCCAATTTCAATCCGTCGTGTTCAACCGTTCCGACGTGATTGAGCAACAAACATCCAAACTTTCGCATTTTTAATATTAGTTGTTCTGAAAGAAAGGCCTAATTCCCAACAATGCATGAAGCTGTTTATGCATGCCTAACATCGGTAAGCGCGCTCCGTCATAAATCGCATCGTTGCTTAACATCAGGCGTGATCGTGATCAAATGAAAACCTATAAATGTTAAAAAAGCACGGCTTAGTTTGGGGCTAATGTTTATAACTGACATGGTAACAAAATTATTTCACTTGATAGCTTTATTGTAGCTCCAATTTCCTGGATCCCTTTGAGATTACTATTCGAAAGATAAAACAATGGTACCTAAATCTAAAATTATGTTAGAAGCCCATCCAAATACCCAATCACTGTATATAACAGCCCAATAAAAATTTTGTTCCCCATTTCATGAAACTTTATTTTACTGCTTAGCAAATCCCTCATTTCGATCGGTCTCCAGGCGGGAGGGAGCACAATAAATAAAATATCAGTAAGCCCCTATCGACAACGGAGCTCACAAATACCAGATACTTCAAGTCTATAAAATATCGAACAATAAAACGGGCTTTTAATTAAAATACAGTCGTAATTCATTCAGGCAATTACCATTAGGTAGGTTAGTGAACGATGGGGTGTATAGATGGGAGTTTATGAAAGCTAGGAATAAATGCCTACATGACATAATGTGACAGTTTATTTTTCCACTCTTGGATTTTGGGTCTTCTCTCACAAAAAAGTGAGTCAAGGACAATACTCAATACTGTGAAGTGATAATTTCAAACTTTGAAAATGTATACAATTAGTATGCCCTTTCTTTTGTTTAATTTTTTTATTAATTGACGTGTAAACTGTACATGTATCAATAAAGAACTTTGACTTTGACATAATTATTCACGATGACAAAGTATGGATTGGCGAATGACACAAACATATCCTCGTCTTTTTTTAACTGAAAACTTGTTTTCACAGACAGATTTTTCGTGAGCTTTATGAATTTAATTCTAGCGTTACACTCGGGAATGATAAGAAATCTTCGGGTAAGCTCAGGACCACGGCTATTGGCTATCTATGGCCATGCTCATGGCCACGCCCTTTGCTTTTACCCGCGTAGGTTCCAAAGTGAGCTATCAAATTTCGAGTTTTAAGTTTTCGCTTTTTGGCAGTTCCTATGACTACACTATGACTATCAGTTTCTTCACAAGTGAGTCCAGGCCATAACCCACCGACCTGGCCCAGTGCGGATTCGTAGATAAAGGATGAACGGTTGTATGAAAAATTTTCATCTTCAAAGTTATCAAATTTTGTATCTAGCCACTTGATACGAAGCAATTAAATGTTTGTTCCATCAATTTTGTAATTTCGAACTGTACGGGGGTGAAATTGGGGTTGAATCATAAAAGTTCCCAACCGTTGAAGATAAAACCATGAAACTCTGTTTATAGACACTTGACACGAAGCAAACGAATGTTTGTTCTAGCAATTTTATAATTTCGAACTGTACGGGGATGAAATTGGGGTTGAAATGGAGAATGAATGTCAATATGGAAGTTCCCAACCGTTGAAGATAAAATCATGAAACTTTGTATATTTACACTTGACACGCAGCAAACAAATGTTTGTTCTACCAATTTTGTAATTTCGAACCGTACGGGGATGAAATGGAGGATGAATGTCAATATGGAAGTTCCCAACCGTTGAAGATAAAACCATGAAACTTTATATATTATAGACACTTGACATGAAGCAAACAAATGTTTGTTCTGGCAATTTTGTAATTTCGAACTGTATAGGGATGAAAGTATACATTGAAGCTCCCAATCATTGAAGATAAAACCATGAAACTCTGTATATAGGCACTTGACACGATGCAAATAAATGTTTGTTCTAGCAAATTGTAATTTCCAACTGTGCGGGGATGAAATAGTGTTTAAAATGGGGGGTGAATGTCAAAATGGAAGTTCCCAATCGTTAAAGATAAAACCATGAAACTCTGTATATAGGCACTTGACACGAAGCAAATAAATGTCTGTTCTAGCAATTATGTACTGTATGGGGATGAAATTGGAGTTGAAATGGGGGATTAATATCTCATACGCTTTCAAACCCAAACAATTGAACCGATTTTGATGATATTGTATAAAATTGTTTTATTATAAGCTGTTTTTAGTAACCGTAAATATGTCTGTGTTTACAAATAGGTACTGTCTGAGTTACCTTAGCATTTATTTCGCGCGGACGAAGTCGCGGGTAACAGCTAGTGATACATATAAACACCCACAAAAAACAAAAAAATATACGCAAACAATGTATAACTCTTTCTTATATAGGGCAAATCCGGGGTGGATTGCTAGTTAGTTACAAACGTCAAAATAAATTACATTCGTACTTTAAGTCCTTTTAAGTAAGATTTGGATGAATGTTTTAAATTCAAGATACATTTTAATTTATAAATAGAACCTGTCATTTTAAAGAACATAAAATGTAAAAGAAAACTCTGTAAGATTTTTTAAAGCAAACATTTTCTATGAAAAAGACCTAACAACTTACAAGCTATTTATTTAATGTCTCACTTTATTCTGAATGCAGCTGAAAACTGTTTTCTGTACATCGTAGACTGAAACCATGTTTGCTATTTCTCTTAATAAATATAATTCTTTGAAGAAAAGCCGCTTCTGTACATTTTGATCTTTTCTTGCTACTGATGGAGTGGCAAGGAAAGCTTACAAGAATTTCAATTAATTCGTCGAAAATGTTTTGATAAATTAATGTTCTTCATAAAATATCTATTTTTAAACAGTTGATTGAATGAAAAATGATCTCGTTTAGTTACATACAAATCACTCGCTTTTAATATTCTACATTAATTACGAAAAAAAACACTAATTCAATTTATGAATATATTTTTTTTCAACTGAATATTTCCATAATGTCAGCAATATATTAAGCAATATCGATAATCGTGTTTGTATAGTATATCGAATTACATTTCGAAAGTCATTTACTAAGACAACATTTAGGTACTTACCTCTAAAGTCCGATTTACATCAGACGAGCGAATGCTCATTCTATCCCCACTGTATCAAATTCATTTGGTGTAAACAAACGTAGAACATTCTTTCGTTGTTTTGTTTGCGTTCGCAAAGATTCTATGGAATATATAATATGGAAAACGCTAAGAACGATCTTTCGTTTACACTAAAAGATCGAGAAAGAATGTTCTTGTTCCAGCTCTAGCTCTATGTTCGTTCAGTTTAAATCGGCCTTTAGAAATACCTCTTCGTTCGTTATCTGTTTTGTATTTTTTACAAATCTCTAATTTACTTAGGTACATTATCAATCTAATGATACAAGCCATAACATTATTTAATTTCGGTGGGCAGTAGAGGCCATTTGAAACCAATTGCCATAGAATCCTTTTTAATATACAAGGTGTTGCAGAAAGGTGCAACAAAATTTATGGTAGTTCATCTACATTAAGTTTAGAATCATGTATGTGAAAATTACGCATGAAAGCTCAAACATTTTTTTCCATAAAAAAAATATTATTTTTGATTGTTATTTCATTTGACATACCCCTAATGGCTAGATCTCCGCACGGATTTTTGTACGACGTCGCGGCGTCGGCGGCAAGGTCGTTTGTCTGCTGTACATGCTTTAGGGTTGAAACTGGTGATTTGATGGAAATTTTACGTCAAACTTTGACTCCAATTATCTCGTGATCTACCGTGCTGAGGGGAAAGAGACCTTGGGTGATGAAGTCTACATCAGTGTTAGAATGGACTGTTAAAATATTGTTGGGGGTAAATCCACCACGTTGTATATAGTTATGTATTGTACAGAAACGTGTATACACGGGTCAGCTAGTGCTCGTCTCACCCGTTTTCACTACGTTGTGCGTGGAACATTTTTACTTGTAATCGATATCTGAGTCGAATTATCATTCAAACCTTTTGTACAAAAGATATCTAAGTAGGCATATGTAGTGAACAGGAAGAGTCTTGTGCTAAAAACACTGGCTACGACTACTTTTTCTGACTTAATTATAACATTCGTAATTAGAGATATGTGCTGAATATTTTGTAGGCATTATAGAGCTCTAATGGTTTTCTCTTGAACTCAAACACTTGCACAGCCATAGCATAACATACCTACCATGGACGTATAAAAAAAGTCGGACGTAGTCTCGCTAAAACAAAAACTGTGTCCATCGAGTCGGCCACATAATATGCACGTGTGTGCTGTCACATACAGGCTGACACGCACACATCAGTGGGTCATTACACGCGCCACTTGTGTATATGTGTGCGTGTCAGCCTATCAGTGACAACCTGACAACGCACACGTGCAAATGTGGCCGACTCTAGTGACACAGTTTTTGTTTTAGCGAGACTACGTCCGACTTTATTATACGTCCATGATACCTATTATTTTAAAAAAATGTTTTCGTTGCAAGTAGGTATTATTTTTATCCGGTTTATATTTATAGCCTATTAACACTCAGAAATAATGTGGGTTACTGTTGCCAAAAGAACTTTTTAAATAGAGATGGCAGGTAGGTAGATTCAGAGATAACATCATAGGTACGAGGTACCTACCTACATACCTACAAGCTAATTAACCTTATTATTAGGATACCACTATTTAAGTAAGTATACAGAAAACAACATTATTAAAAGCTTTTCAAGTCTGTTCCTAGAAATACTACTATATTTATGAATACCTAATGCCTAACAGTAGACAGTAGCGTCTAGTTAAGTCTAGTTTAGTTCCCTCACAGCGCCTGTGTTTAATTTAATAGCAACGGCACAGAGGTGTCATTAGCTACAAGCATATAAGACTAGTGACTCCCTCGCGTTTTGGTATAATTCCTACAGCAATTCAAGGCTACACTCTAAGGAGTAACTCAACTAAGGTCTTTTATATCGATATTAGATTTATACTACAAAAATTGCCCTGTGCTCCATCTCCGTCTCGTTCCGTTGAGTTTGGTTGACGTCACAAACAACAAAAACTGTAACAATTTGACTTCATTCATTCACTTATTTTAACACACCTGTAACAATGGTAAACATTAGGTATTTTTGTCACGCGTAAGCCTGAAAAGTAAACTTTTGGAATACGGTGGGATGAGTCTAAATAATAAAGTGGCCAAGTGCGAGTTGGACTCGCCCATGAAGGGTTCCGTTGCAGCAAGTAAAATAATATAGGTACATAGTACACATAGTATTTTAGTTCGATGTAACTTTGATCGAAGTTTTAATAATAATGTATTTATGACGTACTAAAAAAAAACTACTCATCAGATCGAGTTCAAACCAATTTTCGTTGGTAGTTTGCATAGTAATGTACATCATATATTTTTTTTAGTTTTTTCATTCTCTTATTTTAGAAGTTAGAGGGGGACACACATTTTACCACTTTGGACGTGTCTCTCGCGCAAATTATTCAGTGTAGACAAAAAGTATTTTAGAAACCGCAACATCAATTTTGAAGACCTATCGATAGACATCGCACACGTGTAGGTTTGATGAAAAAATTTTTTTTGAGTTCACGTTCTAAGTATACAAGTAAGGTAAGCAACCCTAATTTTTATTTTTTTTGTAAAAATCTTAATGCGGTTCACAGAATACATCTACTTACCAAGTTTCAATAGTGTAGTTCTCATGTTTTCGGCAAAACGTGGCTGTGACATACGGACAGACAGACAGACAGGCAGACAGACAGACATACAGCCAGACAGACATGACGAATCTTTATGGGTTCCGTTTTTACGTTTTACCAAACCGTAAAAATGTGATTGAATATAAATTGAAGTTACAAATACTTCATAACTACATACCTACATTTGTTAAATAAAAGTCGAGTCTAAAAAATTGTTAACTTCAAAAAAATCTACAAATATTAAGTTACATCTATCTACACAAATTTTCCCGAAAATAGCAGTGGCTGTTGTTGGCGATCGGTGCTTATGCCGGAAGCGTTTGAAGAAACGCTGTCATTGGCTGTCCGGAGCCAAGAATACGTCATCAGCGGAAGCGCGTGGCGCCGCCAAGCGGAGAAGAAACGGACTACGGACTGCAGACTTCGCCGTAAAAACATATAAAAACTCCCTGCGAGGATCAAAATGTCTCTTTCTATTTCTGAATTTTGTACTGTAACTATCTCCAGTTAATGTAATATAGTGATACAAGTTATTTGACTGTTTTATTTATTACCAAGTATAGAAGTTTCTTACATCAGAAGTGACAAAGCAACTACGCCCAATGGATAAACGAAGAAAACTTGGTAAACCCAGGCAAAAACGAGCGCCATCCACATCCAGCTCGAGCAGCACGGGCTCCCGCGGAAGGACTCTGTCACCTCCGCCCAAACGAAGGAAAAGGTACCACGTGGCGTTGCCGCGCCTGCGGATCCTGTGAGTAGTAATAATGCATTTACTCTGAATAACATAATTAAAGCAATTGATCCCATAAAAATATTGTCACTAAATTTGATAATCAAGAAACAAAATGGTTTTCTCTGATTTGCGAAGTAAGTTCGTCAAGTTGATAAATATGAATGGGCATAGCCACGGCAAAAAAAAAATTCTATGCCATGATGATTTTATTGACACTGGCAGCAGTTGTTCACTCATTACAGAATCTAGAGATTTTAGTTGTGTAAAATTTCGACGGTAAAAACCAAACCTGCTGTAAACCACACCTTGGGCAAAAATTTTTTTTTGCAGATTTAGAATCAGAAAAAAATACTGCGTCGAATGGTCCCACTCCCGCGGCTCTACGACCTCTAGAAATTTTTGTACAGCATTGAAATTTTTTCAATTTTTCAAAAAAGACAACATTTCTCTTGCTGTAAACAACACAAAAACGGCCTTTTTCTTTCATTTGCTATTTACAACAATTTCCCTTTTGCAAATTATGTGTGCATTGTAATAACAGCGTCATGAAATGTTGAGGACTGTGGGTTACAGCAAAATTGCTCATACAATTAAGTAACGCATGGTATTTACTACATCTATTATATAATCAGACGTGGGTAATTTTAATTTACTACATTTTAAATACATGTGGTGGTAAAGACAATCACTAGTTACGCCAACTTAAGTTCACTAAAATTTACCGGACTTTGTTATTTAAGCTATTTTCAACACGATAGCCATCTGCAGATTTTGCTCATTTACCGCCATTGTAAAATACGTTCGCGCCGGTTGCACCGTGGATCACCACGTCGTTCAGTTATGTACGTTACTGTGTGACACTTGGGAAGGCGTGACGAGTGTGCTGTTGTTGTGCTTTACTACCGAATTAGATTCAATTTATAAACGTAAGTGATTTGACGATGAATATGAATGCCTCATCAATGTTTTTTATTTCATCTTAAATCATTTCAACTAATTTAGAGATATAATTTGGAATAGAAAAGTAAAAGAAATTATGAATGTGAAAAGTAACTTAAATTATCTATTACCTCTTCATGCCTAAATTGCTGAACTTCTGAAACATGGGATACTTTTTATCCTGGAAAAAGTTAAATTTACCGCGATTTTTGTACTGGTAGTACCTCGCGTGGCCTCGTGGCTTAGTTGGTAGTAAGTTGTCTGCGAGCCGAGGATCGTGGGTTTGATTCCCACCCAGGGCAAATATTTGTATGATGAATACAAATACATATTTGTTTTGTCAGGATATTTCTTTGTATAATGAGTATGTATTTTTAACTTTACAAGGATGCTGCTAATCAGCCTGCATCCATTTAAGATCATATTCTGTGTATTTAAACAAACAATACTTGTTTTACAACTTTTATAAAACTCAATACCTACATCATCATCATCAGCGCATTCTAGTCTACTGCTAGACATAGGCATCTCCCATGGTACGTCACTCAGGCTTGTTGACGGCTTTTCTTCTCCAACCACTGCCTGCAGCCTTACGTATGTCGTCACTCCATTGGGTTTCAGCACCTCCTACACTACGTTTACCTAATCACGATTTCCACTTTAGAACTTGTCTACCCCAACGGTTATCGGTCCTCCTACAGATATGACTAGCCTACTGCCTCTTCAGTTGGCTAAGACGTTGAGCTTTATCAATAACGGATGACTTCATTTCGAATATGATCCCTCAGAGAGACACCGAGCACAGCTCGTTCCATAGCATACTGTGCGACCTTAATGGACTTGTGGACGGTCCTAAGTGTCCGTTTCTACGTTCCAGCACTGTAGATCATGACCGGTAGAACGCACTGATTGAAAATTTTCGTCTTCTGGCTTTGTGGGATGGGTGACGAGAAGAGAGAGTTTCCCAAACACTGCACAGCCTAGCTGAATCCTCTTCATGGACTCACATTTGAAATTGTTTTCCAAGTAAAAGCGTTCCTTGACTATGGCAATCGATCCCATAGTTAGGAGCTCGTTCACCATAACATTGGTTTTATCTAATATTTGGACACCGATTCGTTGGGAAAATTCAGCTAAGCTATTCAGCATCTCTTGTATTTCCAGCGTTTCGGCCATCATAACAATGTCGTCTGCGAATCGTAGGTGAGAGGTGTATTCACCGTTATATTGATGCCACATCCAGTCCAATCCAGTGTCCTAGATATATCCTTCAATGTGTTTGAGAATAATTTTGGGGAGATTACGTTCCCTTGTCTCACTTCTCGTCCCAGGTGGATCATTCATCTGCAAGTTTTGAACTTGAATGGTCATAGTAGCGGCGTCAAACATATTATCATCTCGATATATCGCCAGTTAATTTGACATCGCTGTAAGGATTCCAGGACAGACCGGGTTTCCTCCGTGTCGAATCCCTTCTAATAGTCCGAAAACGCCAAACAAAGGAGCTGTTTGTACTCATTGTTCTTCTGTATGATTTGCCGCACGAAGTCAATGTGGTCCGTGGTGCTATACCCGCTGTGAAATCTGGCCTATTCTGGTGGTTGAAACTTGTTGAGTCTTCGAATAAAGCAACATGTGATAACAACTCGGAAGGGATATTGGTCGATAGTTCTTCAAAAGGGTTTCGACACCATTTTTGAAGAAGACTGTGTATTTTGTGTACTTAACATGGCCAAATTCATAAGGATGCAAATTGATTACCAATAATAACCTTGTTTAGGTATTATATCAGCTTTTTGGATGCTATAATACAATTTTTAAAGTTTGGGGTCAGATGGTGTGGTGTTTTAAATATCTGCCCATATTTATTTACTCTACTTCTCCACTGGAAAAGTAGCATATGTTCGCCAATTGATCTACTGGCAAGTAGTAATACGCAAACATCGCTGTGTTCTGATTTGAAGGACAATATTTCTGATATTTAGATAAACCATATTTTAGGACGGAACGATTTCTGCAGGACGCAGCCGACTGCAGCACAATTCTAGGTAATGATTTGGATTTTTAATGTCCCAATAGCCACGTGATAATGTTATGGGCAGGTGTATTGCCTAAAATTATCATCATGGTTCAGCATCACGGTCGATCCGAAGGCCTTAAGCAGAAGATAGGTTACCTAAAGTTCTCAATTTCCGATTTTGTGCTTTTTGGGCTCCAAAGTGTTTTTTGATTGTTTTTAAATTGAAAAAAAATCTTGATTTAGTAGTGGTGATTGTTCCTAAACGTATTAAAATAATGTCAAATTTATATCATCCCATACTTACATCGTTTTTATTTTACTGACCTCTCATAATTTCTGATAGTAACGACAATTAAGTGTACCGAGGCATTAATACTAATGTTATTTAGGACGATATTGCTTACATGTAAAATGTTTCTTTTGGAGCAGTCGATACATTTGTCTTCTGCATTTACAGCATTTTTGCGTAAGAGAAAAAAAAGTGACATTGCTGTAACCCACAGAAACATATACAAAAACAAACTTTTAGTTAGTTTTAGTTATTTCATTTAATAAACAATTAAATAATGCATTTTGTTTCAAAAAATTACATTTATAGGAATAATAGTTTTTAAGTTATGATTTTTTTTCTAAAATCTCAAAAGTTTTTTGGCTCTGGTGAACATTTTGCATTTTGTGGGTTACAGCAGGTTTGGTTTTTACCGTCGATTTGTTACCCTCAAAAATTTTGTTAGAAGGTTTTCGGAGCAGAATCTTAAGTTTATGTTGTGACGCATAGGTATAGTAGATATAAATTTACAAATGAATGATGTTCACTTGACTGATATTGATTTCTATGTGATAAAAGTTTTAGATGATTGTGTAGCTTCTAATTACTTATCTGAGTTAGGTAAAGTAAATAGCCAACAAATGACAATATATTATATTTAGTAACGGACACTGTCGAAGCAAATATCAAATTGCTACGACCAGTATTGCAAATATTTCGCAGAAATGGGCTAACTTAAAAAACAGGAAAACGTATTTTTTTAAACTGAGATAGACTTTCTAGGTTATTCGAGCTTTCTAGACGGTTCGGGTACAAAACCCTGAAATAGCTAAGATCAAAGAAACATTGGAATCAGGAGAAGCCGACCAAAGTAATAAAGACATTTTTGACAATTACGAACTAATAGGATTTAACGTTTACCGAAGAACGTCCCAAGGTCGTAGTTGGGATACATATACCAAAGAAATGTATTTGGCAAGTTGTAAAATTTTATTACAACAATCTGGGCCATTTTTCCGTAGACATGTAGCTTATAGGTATATTGGCTTATAGGTGTATATAAGGTCGAGAGTCATTAAAGAATTGGAGGGTATTTCAAAAATGTTTGGTAATACCAAGTATTTCGTTGGCAACCGATAAATGGGACCAATGTGTGAAAAAATTGTAATAAGATATAAATAGTACTATTAATAAAAATCCGATGCAAGACTACAAAAACAAAGATTCGATAAATCCCGCACCAAGGCGAAAATATATGACGTGGGTGATTTAGTATTAGTTAAAATACAAAGTCAAAGTAATGCTGGATTAAGCATACAATTATTAAGTACCTGTGTTTAAAGGACCTTTCCGCGTAAAAAAAGGTTCTGGGAAATGACAGATATGAGGTGGCGGATGTCAAAGAAGGTGAAAGGAGTAATAAGGTACAGGTTCGCGGTCTCGGCGCCAACTTGTACCTTAACACTAGAGTAGCCGCCGCAGAAAACATTAAGTCATCGATTCACATTTATGATTGGGAAGCTGACTAATTACCATGTTGGCGAGCTGAAAATGATAACGTATTTATTAGACGTAAAATAGGTATTTGTTTCAGTATTACTATAACTACATTTCAGAAAGATGATTTAATAAAAGAGGCGATTGTGCGAGTCTAGATAAAATTCTAACATAATTCCCGCAATCTTAATTGATGCATTACTCAAAAATTTTGATGAAGGTTAGTCCGAGAGATGTGTATTAAAGCAGAGCATTAATTTGGTACCCTTAAGTGAGATACATTTCTTTAAGTGCAAATAATGCGACTGCCGAATATTATGTTATCTTTTCGTTACTCGAGTTGTGCATTAACTTGGTACGCTTAAGAGAGGTGAATCCCTTTGAGTGCAAGTAATGTGACAGCTGGTCTAGAATTAACTGGTTTCCTTAAGTGTGGTATAATCCCTTTAAGTGAAGACTGATCTAGAATTAACTGGTTTCCTTAAGTGTGGTATAATCCCTTTAAGTGAAGACTGATCTAGAATTAACTGGTTTCCTTAAGTGTGGTATAATCCCTTTAAGTGAAGACTGATAAAATAATAAGACGAACCAAGATAACGAATAATGTAATAAGAATGTTAATTCAGTAAAACTCGGTCTAACCAGAACACGTTACTCGCCTTACAAGAAAAGCCAATAATACAATTTTCGAAAAGAATAGAAATGGATTGTCATGGAGGAATTATTTGTGTATAAAAAAATTGTGTTATGTTTCAGAATTTTGTCTAAACTCGTGTGGTGTCTGGGGCATACACCTTGCAGCATGGCCGTGTTGGCGATCGGTGCCTATGCCGGAAGCGTTTGAAGAAACGCTGTCATTGGCTGTCCGGAGCCAAGAATACGTCATCAGCGGAAGCGCGTGGCGCCGCCAAGCGGAGAAGAAACGGACTACGGACTGCAGACTTCGCCGTAAAAACATATAAAAACTCCCTGCGAGGATCAAAATGTCTCTTTCTATTTCTGAATTTTGTACTGTAACTATCTCCAGTTAATGTAATATAGTGATACAAGTTATTTGACTGTTTTATTTATTACCAAGTATAGAAGTTTCTTACACTGTTTTATTTGAAATATTTTTTTAACCACATTGAGCACTTTTTGGTATGATTAAGGGAAAAGTCTTATGGGCTCTCGTCACTAACATACTAATGTCGGGTGGTAGGTGATGTAACGGCGTAGTGTCCGAGCGGCGGAGGAGCAGCAGAGGACGTGCGCGTTAGATGCTTTTTGGATTGGTAAATCTTGTGAGTTTACATCATCAACATGCGTAGGTAATAGCAGTCTTTCTGTAGCTATACCGGTGAAGTGTAGTGCAACATTAGTTCTGTTTAATACCAACATTCTAAGTTATAAGTAGGTAAGTAGGTATACACATCTATCGACAGTTCCTATGACTGTCATTTTTTTAAATGATGTATGCTAACGAGACGAGCAAGATATTCTCCTGATGGCAAGCAACAAACCTGCTCATAACAGCCAAATTCCATTCCACTATCTGAACAAGAAATATCCAAAACACTACCTAGCACCGCACTGCGCTCATCACCCAAACATACTTTTTATAAGATGTTTGTCTCTTAACCCAGTAATTTCTCTAAAAACATTACCTACCTTTTTAAATAAATATATGGGTAACGCACGTTTGATCTAGTCAGCCCAGTACAACTCAAGTTTCGATCGCGTCCAACAATCTTTTACAAGGAGAATACATTTCAGTGCTATGCGAGCGGCGATCACGCGCGCTCACTCTCCTTGAAAATAATGGCCGGACGCGATCGAAACTTGAGTCAGATTGGGCTGGCTAAATATATCAAACATTACCTACCCTTCAAACCTGAGCATAGTAATGTTAGCATACTTCTACTTGGCGGTATAACTGGCAAATAAATATGTGGCACATCCCCAGGCGTACTCTCCAAAGAGCTCTGCCACTAAAACGAAAATACTAATTTATTTTTAAGATACATTTCTGCGTACTCTCGCACACAGAACATGTTCACTTGTGCAGTAATGAACGGCTTGTCTTGTAAACGAACCGAAAAGACTGAGTGCTCCCTCGGGCATCAATAATTCAATTTCGGTAACCTTCGGCTGCGGCTCCGCGGCTCAGGTGAATGCTACCTTGGGGTTTATTCTTTCTTTAAACATAAAAAAGGAATTATTTAAGTCCAAAGACAAATTTACTGAACTTGAATTACCTACAAACAAAATGATTAGTTTGATAAACAAATAAATCTTGTATAAGTATCAATACTACTTAATTATGTTTTTTTCTAAGATTGTATTCGTTGCAGACTATGTTTATGTTTTATCGTATAGTGACAAGACTAGCAGGGCATGTGCCTGATGGTAAGCAACATGCCTGCCTACAACAGCACAGTGACACGCTACTGGAACATTAAGAGTCTAAATTATTAGCATAGCACTGCGCTCGGCTCCCGGAGGTATAAAGTGTTTTTTTCTCTTAGCCCAGTAATTTCAAACCTAAACACATTCATGTTTGCACATTACTGCTTGGCAGCAGAATAACTGGCAAACGTGTAGTTCTTTCCTAAGCGGACTCTGCAAAGAGCCCTACCACTACAAAATAAATATAAATAAATTACTGGTAATAAATATTCAAAGCTACACATTTACTACAATTTAAGTGACATTCTTTTCCCCACACAGAAGCCCCAAACTAAGGAAAGCTTGTATAATGGGAGCAAAAAGGTTATTTATACTCTATACTAATATTACAAAACTTGTTTGTTTGAACGCGCTAATCTCAAGAACTACCGAGCCGGTTTAAAAAAATATTGCACTGTTGGATGTGTACGTGATCGCTAAGTGCTATACGCTTTATGAATCACGGCCGAAGCCAGACCGCTAGATTGAATATTATAATTGTAAGTACAGACCACCCAGACACACAACATATATTAGTATCTATCTATCTATCAAATATTTGTCCTGGATGTAAATATTTCTTTTTTGTTTGACTTCAATGAGTGGGCATCAAACCCACAACCCCGGCTTTGCGGGCAGGCTCACAACCAACCAAACCACGTGGTTAAAATTAGCTAGACTATTAATCGTCTTGTTTACATTCCGTTGTGTAATGCGTTCCCGTAGAACTAGACTAGTACGAACAGTCCCATTACATCCCAAATGCTACTCTAATGGCACATTGCACTGAATGACGTCATAAACCTACCGAGCGTGTTACGACCAGCGTACTTACGTTTAGGAGGTAGTGGTAGATCTAGTTGCGTTAGGTATTCTGTATTCTATTTATGGACTAAGATAGTATTAAGTAGCTGTAGAATTATTTGCACTAGATTTTGTTAATAGTTCATAAAAAATTAATATTAACATTAACGTGGTTGTTACACATATTTATTGGGTAAACGGGTAACTCACGTGTAATAAGGTCGGTCAATCCGACTCGAGTTTCGGCCGCGTGCAGCAAGGGCAGCCATCGTGCGCGTACACTCTCCTTGAAAAAGGCCGCCGGACGCGGCCGAAACTCGAGTTGGATTGACCGACCTTATTACACATGAGTTACACGTTTACCTAATAAATAAGTTCATGAAATGTTATGGATTTTTTGTTCCTTAATCGAAGACTTTTGAGCTCTATCATTATTTCATCGTCGTCCAGTAACGCACAAGCCATCTAAATGTTCCCAATGCTGGTACTCGAAGCATTATTTCACCAGTCGTGATCATGATCCACCACGCTGGCCCAGTGTTAGCTGCCAGTCATAATCATCATCATCAGCCCGTGTTCGTCCACTGCTGGACATAGGCCTCTCCTATAATACGCCACTCAGCCCGATCCTCGGTCTTACGTTTCCAACTGCCACCAGCCAACTTTCGTATATCGTCACTCCATCTGGTCTCTGGGCGTCCTACACTACGTTTGCCGATTCGCGGTCTCCACTCCAAAACCCGTCTACCCCAACGGTTCTCGGGTCTGCGACAGATGTGACCTGCCAGTAGTACCTATCATAATAATTTGTTTGGGTTTGCACTTGGCGCCGATCCCGCCTGATGTTAAACGACGATGCGGTCTACGATGGAGCGTTTACGTAGAAGAAACGGATCAACGCTTGACTTGACTCACGACCAAGGTTGTAACCATCGTGAAAACCCCACTCAGGCAACTTTTTCCACAGCCTAAAAGTGCTTATTAAGAAAGTCTAGTGAAACCTCCTCCTTCGGTTCTTTAGAACGTCAACCATAAAAATATTTCGCTTTATTTTAATTAGTACGTATTAACACATTTTTTAATATAAACGAAAGTTAGAATAATGTAAAATGCCATCCTACTAATATTATAAATGTGAATGTATGGATGTTTGGATGTTTAGATGTTTGTTGCTCAATCACGTCCTAACGTATGAACGGATTGAGCTGAAATTTGGAACACAGATAGATTATAGTCTGGAAAAACACATAGGCTACTTTTATCCCGGAAAAACAACAGGAACAACGGGAACGGGAACTTCGCAGGGAACACCGCGGGGCGCTGCTAGTAAACCATAAAGCAATATTAGTCAATTCTCAATATGACCACAGACTTTAACAATAAACAATAGTTATTTGTTACAATAATTTGTTACAGTTTCAGTAAATTTTGTTGGTGTCAAGTGAACTTCCTTTGAAGCTAGAATTACTCATTTTAAATTTTTCAGGTGTTTTCAAGTTTTCTGTTTTTAATTTTAACCAAATGCTTAATCACAATATAACGGTGCGATTATGACTGAAAACTACCCTCCAAACGTGAAAATTGCGCGCATTGCAAATAAAAAAAAAACCATGAAGGTCAGAATTTTTAACAAATTAATAAAAAAAAATTAATAAAAAGTTGTTTTCAAAAAGTTGTTGTAAAAAAAAATTCACAAACTTAGTGCACATAATGTTCTAAATTTTAATTTACTGTACTCCCTTTAGTGGGTAAAAACGACTTTTGCGCTCAGATATCGAAGAGTAAAACCACTCGTTCATGACGAAAAAGTTTATTTATGGATATAATATGTCCAATACATGGTAGTGTGTGTAATGATTTTGTTATCGATTTAATGTGTTTATTTAACTAACAGTTAGATAATAAGTTAGATGGAAATATGCATTCTATACTCCTCTATACAAAACATAAGTGTGTGCAATTTCATACTCCTCCATCTACTCAATTTTCATTTTCGTAATTTTCGTAAAATAATACAAAGTGTTTGCTTCACGTCTTATTACATTTATAAGTCTAAAAATAAAACCCAGCACTCAAGTATACTCGTACAATTTCGAAAATGTTAAGCTAGTTTAAAAAATAGAACTTACGATAGCAATAAAAGAAAGTACCTCCGATCCCGTCCGCCATTCTCGCTGCTGTCGTGTTGGGTGAGTATCTGAGTATTGAACCTGGGATAAGCCGGATAACATTTTGTGTCTGCTTAAAATTTTACGATATGCCAACGCCACGTCGGGGAAATGCAACGGGGGTCTTAGGGAAAGCGCCTTTGCCGCTCGCGCTTGCATTATCGATGAAACTATTCATACAGGATGACTTTGAACATTATCTACATGGTTTTATTTTTAACCATATAATATTTCCGAAAAAAAAGAGTTTATGAATTTTATTTTTTAGACAGAAAAGAGTAAAACCTACAGATGGCCATCAGGGACAGAAATGTAGCCGTAGTGGAGGCTCTCGGCAGGGAGGAGGCTGCTTAGGCAAATGGCAATAAGGCAAAGAATCGATGTCGAGTCGATTACTAGCGGAATCCCAACCGGTAGTGATCGGCTCAACAGACGAGCACTAACTAGTATTAAGTTTAAAATGTTCCCAACTCCCCCCTTATTTTCCTCTTCTTCTGATTATCCAAGAAATATGTAAAAATAAATAAGATTTGAAATGACAAAAGTCACGGACCCCGGAGGCTGTGGAGTAGCAATTTTGAATAGAATAAAAAAAAAGACAGAAAAGAGTGACGGGACGAACAAGACATATACCTGATGGTAAATAACACGCCTGCCCGTAACAGCATAGTGCCATGCAGCTATTTGACAAGGTTTTACTTGATAAGATTTGAACTTTTCATAGGTTTACTCTCGACCGCCAAATGACTTGAAGTGAAGCGAGAGTGCGTTCTGCGATGGAATGTATTTACCGATTTGAATACACCAAGTTACCACCTGGAAAACCCCACTCAGACAACGCATTACACAGCCTAGACGTTCCTATTACAAAAGTATAACCAAACCTTTAGACGGTAAGTAGAGGCCTTACTGATATGCCTACATAGAAATGATGAATTTTTCAAGATATACCTGCTGTGAATATTTGGCAGCTAATTACTAATATCTCGTCTTTACTGTTGCCGCCATGTTGCGGCGGAGATTATTTTTATGTGCCTGATGAACGCAGGTTCTCGTAATTTTATCTTTACTGCCGGTCGTTCGTTTAATGTTTCCAGTCGCAGTTACGCTTTACAGCCAGGGTTTACTCGGCTGCTTAGGACATACTATCATTACCTACTTACTTGCGTTCAACATACCAACATACCGCCGTTGGTTTAAATCCTACTAATATTATAAATGTCAATGTATGGATGTTTGGATGTTTGTTGCTCAATCACGTCCTAACGTATGAAAAACAACGGGAACAACGGAAACTTCGCGGGTAACACCGCGGGGCGCTGCCAGTAGTTATTATAAAGCGACTTTCAAAAAACTGGTAATTCAATGTTTACTTGTAGGTATGTACATATTTTTAAGTAAATCTATGCTTATATTTTAAAGCTGAAGCTGTTTATTGTTTGAGTCCGCTAATCACAGGAACTGCTATTATTGCAAAAAATCTTTCCCCGTTGGATATGTACGCGATCCTTTAATGTTATAATAGGTTATATGTTATGTACCACAGGCAAAACCGGGGTGGACTGCTAGTCCAACGATAATTCCTTTACAAATTTCTTTAAATATACACGCTGTCAGTTTACCATAAATATACTTACCGCCTTTGAAAAAAGTGGCGTCCTTTATACCTACAAATGTGTTTTTTATGCTTTTAGTCAAATAATAAAAGAAAAATAATGTATTGATGCCGCAGGTTGGAGTTTTGTTCGTTCAGCGTCCGGAAAATAAAAAATATAATACCCGATTTATAACGTTACGGGGTATGGAGATAAACAACTTAGATCTCTGGCAGCTGACGAGCGCAGTGCAGTGCTAGGTAATGATTTGGACTCTCCTGTTCGAATAGCTGCGTGTCACTGTGCTGTCATGTGGCAGGCATGTTGCTTACTATTAGTTGCACATGTCCTGCTCGTCTCGTCACTCTATATTATAGTTAAAAAAGCAGCATTTCATTTAATTTTAATCATGTTGTTTGTTATTATTAGATCATAAAATATTCGTTATCCCGTTTGATGAGAGTCTCTTTTGGTGTAATCTACCAATATTCATTTTTCTCATTTTCAGAAGCATACTTCTTTGATCCGGTTTACTTTGAGCCTATTTTTAGGTGAGGAAAAAGAGGAAAATATTCACTGAACATCAAAATAAGTCACCTTCCTTTCAAAATCAGTTTGGCATTTTAACTTTTCAAATTTTATGACGGTTTGAATAATATTTATTTAAAATTTTTCAATGGAAGAAATTGATAATTTGAATCTTGATTTAGAATTTAAGAGATATTTACAAATATTAAAACCTTACGTCTCTCAATTGGTCGATGATAATGTGATCAGTATTTGCAACGCTTGGATACAGAAGTTAACACAATGTGGAGACAAGGAGAGGTTATTACGCAACAAATTTGTATTTTCTTTATGTTATCAGCTCGCGAGAGGCTCCCTCGAAGAACCCTTCACAAAATATCCTGTGAGAGGAAATTTACCTCGAATCTCGGAAAGCATTGACAGTGAATTAACATCGGAAATCGAATGTTACGTCGTCAATCCAGAAACTCCGTGCACTGAAGTATTGTTTGGTACTAAACATGAACCATTGACTGATACGGATTGCCTCTCGCATAGCAATGATTTTGAAAACGTTAAGATTGAAAGTCAAGACTGCAACAGCGAGACGAAATCAATTAGTAAGCGGGGACGGAAACAAACAGTCCTGTGCTACGCGTGTCCTGAAGTCCTCCGAGATTATGTCGATCACGATTCCAACGAAGTTTACGAAAACCGTGCACATAACTTAATCAAAAAACTTAGAGATATCAAAACTCAAAATGTGTTACTTCATAGTGAACTTGTAGCGCTAAAACAAGAATCAATAAATCAACATAACAGCACTTTTGAAACTGACGATATCAGAAAAATGGATGCAGCGACAAGTGCAATACTAATGAGAAATGACAGTAGCACTACTTTAAAATCACTGAAGTTTAGACTTCAAGAAGTACAAGAATCACGAAATAATCTTATTGAAAAAATTTCTTCCTTGCAAGAAGTTATTAACAATTTTGAGGATATGAAAAATCATGAAATTGAAGATCTCGAAGCTAAACACAAACTAGAAATAATAAATCTAAAGGACTCAGTCAGGCAAGAGATAAAGGCTGCTTACGATAAAAAGATTGAAGATATTAAACAAGACTATGACTTAAAAATGGATAGCTTAAAAAACAAATCCTCTAGTGACATGCAAATAATCTCGAGCTCTAAAAATGATGTGATCGATGAAAAAAATAAAATTATAGTGGGAAAAGATAAAGAAATCTCAAAACTTACCGATCAAGTTGAAGATTTAAAAAGTCATTTACACGTCGTTCTGGAGAAATTTATAGATAAACCAACTCACAGTGACGAAGGGAATATGAGATACAAAGCGGAGCAATTAGAAAAACGTCTAAATAAGATGGAAAAGAACAAACTTAGGAGTACACGAGCATACGAAGCGAAAGTGGCACAAGTGCAGAGAGAGAAACATTTATCTGAGTGTTCATTGCAACTGCAAATGGTTCGTCAAAGGGCTCAAGTTGTTAACGAAGTGACCGACGAGAATCAAACGGAACTCTCGACCGCTCTCGACAAATTAGAGGCTAAATACAAAGAGATAGTAGCGAACGTGCAGGCGACGGCCATTCAGAGGCGTATGCAAGACCAAATTGCTCTGGAATCGATACTACAAGCCGCTTGCAGCATTCCGAACGAAAACAACAACTCAAACGGCACTAATGGTCAGTTTCCTAAAACAATGCGTACAGAAAACTCGTCGTATGATGGCGGAGTGACGCCCCTGTCTCGGGGGAATAAGGTTGGAAATATTTGCCTCGGCAATAAATCTTTCACAGAAGATAGCGCGATGACCGGGTATTGCCTCAATGGAGACAGAATGGGCAAACTATTTGAAAGGGTCTACGTTCCCCAGCGGGATAGCCCTGGGACCTAAGTTAGTTCAGCGATTTAGTTATTACGTCTCTGGGCTGACATAACATAATACATTATTCAAATATGCATTTGAAAATTCCAGTTTTACTTCCCAGTGTAACTAATTGCTTTTCAAAAATACAATAAAAAGGTTGTAAATAAAGGATTAATTTACCAATTCCTGGTTTTTGATTCACTTGATCTTAAATATCCTATTTTTCTTTGCATTGACTAAACAACAACGTTTATTTAAAAAATTGCAAGGTTAACCAAAAGTACATTTCAATCCGAAAGGAGTGCGTTAAAAGTTTGTTATCATGACCAACTCTTTTGTTGCGTGCCCAATTGTGCGATAGAGTTAAAAACACTACTCTTTTAGATTTGGTAAATTGAAAAGGTAACTTTATTTATAGAAGTGTTGTTCACAGCGTAATTTTCTGGTTAAAAAATGTATTCACAAGCAGAATCTCGATATTTGTCTGAAGTGGGAAATACTTTTTAGGGTTCCGTAAAACGTAAAAACGGGACCCTTATAAATTCGTCTATAAGGGTTCCGTTTTCATACTTGGTAAGTAGATGTGTTCTGTGAACCGCACAAGATTGAAAAAAAATTATGGCATACTTAGAACTGAAACTATTTTTTTTTTCATCAAACCTATACGTGTGGGGTTTCTATCGATGGGTCTTCAAAAATGATGTTGAAGTTTCTAACATCACTTTTGTCTACACTGAATAATTTGCGCGAGAGACACTTCCAAAGTGGTAAAATGTGTGTGTCCCCAATAATAACCTAACTTCTGAAAATACAAACTACCAACGAAAATTGGTTTGAACTCGATCTGATGAGTATTTTTTTTAGTATGTCATAAATACGCTATTATCAAAACTTCGATCAAAGTTACAACGAACTACAAGAACTTATGTATTATGTTACTTACTGCTACGGAACCATTCATAGGCGAGTCCAACTCGCACTTTTTTTCCGGCCGTTTTATTATTTTAGAAAAGAAATGTACCTATGTAATAACGTTATTCTGGTGACGACAATGCGTCATCTATGGCTTAGTAGCTTAGTACACTAAAGTTAATATATCGAGATGTCTAAAGACCGAGAAGTCTTTAATTATACAATCACGGAGAATTATATAATGTGACAAGGAGTCACAGTAGCTTATATGTTTGATGTTCTAGGTCTATGTGAGACATGGCTAACCCAAATTTTAAATGCTGCTAGTGTAGTTATTCCAGGATATCTTATACCCGGAGTTACAAAGTTCAGTGCTGTATTCTTTACAGACTAAACGTCTTCTTCTATAGAAAAAAATATATAAATCAAGACTATAGGCTGTTTAAAGAGACACAATGGCACAAACACGTATAAATATATACAGACTAAGCACAAACTTATGACAACTTTGAGGCGAATCTTATAAACCGAGGATTATCTTATAATATTACAAGGACAACAAATATCATATACCTAAAATCACCAACAAAAAGTGTTTTCCTGCCTTTTTTGGTAGTACAATATATTTCTGTAGTGGTAAGGAAGTACCACACCTTTGTCCAGTTTGAAAGTCAATTATTTTTAAAGATATTTTATCCAATGAAATCCTTTGTAAGTGTCTGAGTGAGGAGTTTAGTGCAGTATTGTGGCCTCTATCTTTACGGGGAACTGCATGGCGCTGTGATGGGCAAGCGCGTTGCTCGCCATCAGGCCCAATATGTATATCTATAAGTTTATAAAAAAAAATTGAATAGCTTTTTTTTACAATTTACTAGCTGAATCTAATAGTGTGTAATCAGTATAAATACACTTAATCCTAACAATCATCCAAACTTACGCATTTATAATTTGAAGACACACATTTTGTCAAACAAATGTATCTCTTTGTGACAAACAAATAAAGTTAGCAAAAAATATGAGCCGCATTCCTCTTTATTCGCCATTAATTTACCCAATATATGGTGGCCATTCACTCGTCTACATTGACCAGATTGACACGGGGAAGTATCGTCCGGCCCCCACGCCTCACTCTCGTAATCAGAAAGAACCAATCTGTTGATCTCCGGAAGATGGAACAGATGTTATTAGATCAAGAAAGAGGGTGGAAGAGATTTTGGAACGACAGATACCTACATCAAAGATCGCTGCGCTGTAAAGGCCTGTTTGCATTTTGATTCGTGCGATTGCGAGTGCGAGCGAGTAATCGCGACTGATTAGTGCAGTTGCGTAGTGCGAGTGCTGTCCAATTCTGTATAGTAGCTGTGTTTAGTTTACTGAGTTTTATTTTAAAATAAATTATGTACTATAACGAATGCAAGAACATATTATTTGGTTTCATCATAATTATGAACGACATTGAAATTAAATGAAGTTATTTAATTAAAAATAGATAGATAGAAACACTTTATTGTTCACAACACAAAAAGAAAAATAAATAAACAAAAAGATAAATTCTTAACTCTAGTGGAACAAATGGCGACCTTATCGCTAAGGGCGATCTCTTCCAGGCAACCAGAGGATGGAGAGCAAATTTTAGATAGCAAAAGACGGGGTAACTATGTGCCGTAAAGTATCAAATACACAAACATACAGTAAATTAACAATCATACATCCTAATACTTAAAATACTTATTTTATATTTTGTAGGTAAGTATAAGTATAATATACTAATAGACTAATACATACATTATATATTATCATTATGCAAGACAATTTGAAAAAGAATAAAATCAGTGTGGTGACAGCTGTGACAAGTATAAAGCCTTAACTTGATTTTTAAAAACAGGCAGTGATGGTGCATGTCTGATAGTCACGGCAAGGCATTCCAAAGTAGGACTGCCTGGAACGCAAAAGATTTGCCGTAAAATGTTTCGGTACGTGCTGATGGAGCATTCAACAATAAATTAAACTTTGATCTTAAAGGACGAAGATGAACATTGCTCCAGAGTGTGAAATTTGCTTTTAAGTAGTAGGGGGTTGAAGGGTTAAACAAAATATTATATAGAAGAGAGAGGATATGAGCATTCCGGCGAAAACGGATGGGGAGCCACTTGAGCTTATTACGAAATTCGGAAATGTGATCATATTTGCGCAAGCCAAATATAAATCTAATGCAGTAATTTAATGCAGTAAAAATATTACCTATAACAAGTTAGTTAAAAGTACCTAAACGAACATAAAAGTATCTCAACATAAATAAGAAAATGTACTATTTTCTTTACCTTCACGTTATTTGTTTAGATGGAACTGTGCATCTGTTTTGTTCATCTGTGTCAACAAACTGTTATCTATATTGAAAGCGGAATTTTGTATCGTTTTCCTGGAGCGGAAGAACTTTCAGGACCGGAGGATGACGTAACGAGACTTATTCACTACTTGTTTATATAAACTACCCGGGATATCGTGAACTTAACTAAGCGGCAAAACGATATAAAGTTGTTAGGGAATTCACCGCCGTATTACAAATGTTTAGGTACTCAAGACCAACGCGAAGCAAAACCTGTAAAATTTTAACCTTCAAATTTTATTTTGTTACTATTTGTATCATAAGCAGCCCACTAAATGTTGTATGTTTCTTGCTCAATCACTTCGGGTATTTAAGTATAACAATAGCATAATTTATTTGAAATTACTGAGCTGAACTTTTATATTGAAGTCGATTGTTTTGTTAAGAGAAAATGATTACATGATATAACTATATTTGTACTAATGTAAACAAAATAAAGTGGTCAAGTGCGAGTTGGACTCGCCCATGAAGGGTTCCGTTGCAGCAAGTAACATAATATACATAGTACACATAGTTCTTGTAGTTCCTTGTAACTTTGATCGAAGTTTCAATAATAGTGTATTTATGACGTACTAAAAAAAAACTACTGATCAGATCGAGTTCAAACTAATTTTCGTTGGTAGTTTACATAGTAGTGTATATCATATATTTTTTTTAGATTTTTCATTCTCTTACTTTAGAAGTTAGAGGGGGGGGGACACACATTTTAACACTTTGGAAGTGTCTCTTGCGCAAATTATTCAGTGTAGCCGAAAATGATTTAAGAAACCTCAATATCATTTTTGAAGACCTATCGATAGACAACCCACATGTGTAGGTATGATGAAAAAAAAATTTTTGAGTTTCAGTTCTCGGTATGGGGGGCAACCCTAATTTTTCTTATTTTTAAATTTTTTTATTCAAATCTTAATGCGGTTCACAGAATACATATACCTACAAAGTTTCAACAGTGTAGTTCTCATAGTTTCGGCAAAAAGTGGCTGTGACATACGGACGGACAGACAGACAGACAAACATGACGAATCTATAAGGGTTCCGTTTTTACGTTTTACGGAACCCTAAAAATGTTATGGTTATAGAGAGGCGGAGTCTCCTATTACTTATGCTTAAAAGGAGACTCCGATATACTTGTTTCGTAAGTTTACTGTTTGAAAGAAATAAACATGTTTGTATTTTTTTTTTAACTAGTTAACTACACAATTTTACATTTTATACACGAAATTCTTAAACATTTTGACGAGATGACTATATCGGCAGGTGTTCTTTAAATTAATAATAAGAAATAAAAAAATGTTTTTTTATATAAAAACTAATCAGAATATTGTCACAAATGTGAAGTCAAATAAAATGTTAAGTTTCCCAAGATTCTACCCGAGGTAATGTACTACTTACAATTAAATAGCCGTTTAAAAATAGCTAACTCTAATAAAACGAATTAAAAAGTAGAAACCCTCACGAACTATCGAGGATTTATGAACATTTAATAAATTTTTAATTACTTATTAGGTGACCCGCTAATTTCGTATCACCATTTTTTTTTCAGTGATTACCACGTATGTTTTATTTATATACGTTTTGTTAGTTTTTTCAACTACCTACATATTAATACAAATCTTACGCAGGAACGGTGTGAGCAACCCAGATATCATTGAATAAACGTCAAACGAAATGATCCTTTGGTAAGCCGAAGCCACGTTCGGAGAGGTAACAAGATCGCACGGAACCGGTCCCAAACCGACTCCCAAATAATTGCACTCAATTTAAATCGGAACGCTCGATTGTGTATGGAGCACGCAACTGTTCCGATATACGGTGGATAGTGACAAATTTCTCGCTTCGTCTTCGTTATTGAGTGTGTAATAGACGGTACACTTCTGTGTTTAGCGGACTCAGATTAATATTTGAAGCGTATACTGTTCCAATGCTGGGCAAAGGCCTCCCTACTCTCCCTCCATTTCCTTTGTCTTGAGTTAATATCTCAGATACATATTATTTTAAAACGAAATACTCTATTATAATAAGTCAGCCAACATGACCTTAATAATATAAACATGAAAACAACTTTTGTTGTTTACCGACGTCATTTTGCCATTTTGGCGGCGAATTAGAGAATTACACATCACTTCGTTACAAACTTTTCTTATGGTTTTATTCTCAGATTTTGTTCAATTAGGTCGCGCAGCAAAATACCTATTTTCTCCAAGCCTGCCCAAGTAAGGAACTTAATTCCAAAAATAGTAGCTTTTCATACCGCTTATAAGATGTTGCTAGATCCGCAGGTGCTAGATCCTGTCCGCTAGAACCATATAGCATCTTCTGGGATGCCAAGTCTTTCATTGGTCTTGCTTACGGGCAGTAGTCCGAGCCGAGGTCTTACCATCTGAGGCGCCCTCGCTCTAGTCGTCGTACGTGACATAGTACCCATTGAGTACAAACTAATTTAGTAAGGTCCTACGCCTCATGCGTTAGCCCGCATCTCGGTAGGTAGGTAGGTAGGTAGAGGCCACTTGAGCCCAACTGCCACAGGTCCATTTATAAAAAAACAGTTCTCAAAAACTTTAAAGTTTCAAATTTTACGATAGAATAATTGGAAAAGTGAGGATTTCCCTCAATAAAGTCTGAAAAGTTTTATTTATACAAGAATATTTGCAATACGGGAAAATTAAGCATCATACATTTTTTCCTTTCACATATATTTCTATATTATAAGCATTAACTGAAAAGTTTTCACATTCCTTCTTCTTAATTGAATAATTAGGAAATATATAGTATTTGCACGGCGGACTCTGCAAATATTCCTACAATTACTAAAATTGTGAATAGTCTCATTCTCAAATAAACCAAACATAACAAAGCATTCAAAGGACTTACAAAATACAATTTCGGTCCATTCGCTTCATAACTGACAAGAGCGGGCTATTGCTTTCACAATATTTACTTTCTCCAGTGATTCACTCGGTACAGTCGCTGGCACAAGCCGCTCGTCTTGCACCAAGCTTTTAGAACTTTCTTTTTCTTATTACCAGCTTGTAATAGGCAACTTTCTATGTATTAGTCTTCGTAACGAGGCTTTGGAGGTTTAGTGTTTGGGTTTGAAATGGATTTGAGGTCGAAGTTGTAAAAGTTATTGCGCTTTTTATTATTATTTTTATGATGGTTAATACTACTTAGACGTGGAGTTTGAAACTTTAATGTAAGTAATTGTTGTTTGTTCTTAAAGCATCAACGGATTTTATTCTGTGTTTATTTGATATTGTAGTGCATTTCTTAGTACGTATTGATGATAAATTTCTTAAAATGTACTAAGTAATAGATTGCAAAGTTTAGTTAAGCTATGTATATTGTACATATGGCTTAAAATGAACAAAATTCTTCTAATACCTTAGACCTAGACTTTCTTTTTTGATTAAATATCGTACTAATAAATGTGAAAGTTTGGATGTTTGTCACTCGGCCACGTTGAAATTTGTAAATCAGTTAGATTTTAGTCTCAAATAGACATAAAAACTCTGAAAACAGTTTACTCATTATAGATTTTGTAATAATAATAATTCAATTAAATATTTTAACATAAGTTGCGGTAGATCTGTGTTTGGGCGAATACCGTGAATTGGCAAATGTTGCATTGGACATCCTGATACTAGTTGAAATGACTTTACACGTAAGATAACAGACAGTGGGTAGAGGCGTAAAGTTGAGATGATAGGGTTGAGGGGCAAGCCATGGGAGAGCCCTATGTCCGGCAGTCAACTAAAATAGGAATAGGCTGATGATAATGTTATAGACAAATGTTTTACTCAATTTATTTGTAAATAATTATTTTGTGAACTGAAATAAATTGATAAAAAAAAGTTTTAAATATTCAATTATCACATTAAACTCACTTGCTTAGTTAGTCAAAAAAATAAAAACCCGCTTGCTCCTCTTTATTACATTCTCTTTGAATTACTATTGGAATGACAACGTGGATTAGAGTGGTCTCAACATTTTTAATTATTCTAGTGATGTACTAGAACCTTCCCCTTGAAGTGCATTACTACGCACGTATTTGAAGATGAAGAGTATAATTCACTGCCTTGCACTGTATTGTGCTCGCCATCCGGAGATTAAATTATTAATTTCGCTGCCTTGTAATTTCGCTGCAATAAATATTGACTAAGAACTATAAACTTTCTGATATGTACTTCATGAAGTGAGCAAAACTTTTGCAAACATTAACTACTAATTATCACAATATTAAAATAACAATTTTAAGCTTTCACGGTTATTTTAAGATCCTAAATATACTATAATAATATTTTTTAAGTACAGGTTATTTAGCTGTGTTATAGGGTACGAGTTTCCGATAAATATCGACCCACGTATGTATTTCACCTAACATGTTCATTGGTAAACATTAAACTGCATCAAAATATCGGGCACTCAATCTACCATATATATCCTCGGTAAATATCCAGTTACTAATTCAATTCAATTCAATTTATTACTTCGAACCTTAGGATATTACATCACTTGGTAACGTCACATAAAACAATCATTATTGAGTAGTGATTCCGTTTACATACAATATACATGCGGCTGTAAAGAGGCCTTGTCAATAAATGCAGCTGTACAGAGGCTTTGTCAGTCAAATTATCTCAATGTGTATAAATAAAAGTATAAAGTACGTATGTCATGAAATCCAAAAATAATCTATGAAAAATGTCAATAAAGAAATTATAACTAACAAAAAATCATTTTCAAATTATCATTTATTAAAATTGCATTTCAGTACACATGTTTTTGCCCATTCTTTACGATCATCAATATAATCTTTGACTGAATAATAGGCTTTCTGAAGTAAATATTGTTTTACAGCAGTTTTAAATTTTGTTTCATTGAGACCCTCTAACTGCTTAGGAATGACATTATAGAAACGCACACAATTTCCGACAAAGGAACCAATTGTTTTCTGTAGTCTACAGCGTGGAAACGCAAATTTGTTGGTATGTCGCGTGTTGGGTTTGTCATCTGACATTTTCTTTAAACTGTATCGATTTTTTCTTGCATACATTATGCACTCAAATATGTAAAGTGACGGTAGGGTAAATATATTTATTGTTTTAAAAATTTCCCGAAGTGAACCCCCCGTTGGTACATTATATAGTCCTCTAATTGCCCTTTTTTGTACGATAAAAACAGCATCCACGTATGCCGCTGATCCCCAGAGCAATATGCCGTAGGACATTACGCTGTGAAAGTAGCCATAATACACCAAACTAGCCGTATCAATATTTGCTATCTTTCTTATTTGGCGAACTGCATGTGCTGCCGAGCTGAGCCTGTCCGTCAATTTAATCACATGAGTACCCCACTGCAGCTTAGAGTCCACTGTGATCCCTAAGAATGACGTTTCTTCAGTGGGCTGAATAATCTGGTCCTTTAGTTTGATATGAAACTCTACTTTTTTAACATTTGGAAGGGAGAATCTGATGCATTTGGTTTTTTTCGGGTTTAGAACTAAATTGTTTGCATCAAACCACGCACATAATTTGCTAAGTATATCATTAATTAATGAGACGTCTGAGTTACCTCTCTTTATTCTAAATAAAAGCGATGTGTCATCAGCAAACATTATTATGTCACAATCAATAAATTTCTCAGTCAAAAAAGGCAAGTCATTAATATAAATTAGGAACAGAAAAGGCCCTAATATCGATCCCTGAGGTACCCCCATATTAAGAAAAGATCCTTGAGAAAGCGATCCATCAATATTTACAATTTGAGGACGATCTTTTAAGTACGACGATAATAGTGCTAAAGCCATTTGTGACATTCCATAAAAAGCTAATTTTTTTAACAAAGTTTCGTGACTTACGCAATCGAATGCTTTCGAAAGATCGCAAAAAACACCAATTACATCGTGATAATTCTCCCATGCATTTAATACGTACTTAGTAAGTCTCACTCCTGCATCTGTCGTTGATCGTTCCTTTGTGAATCCAAATTGTTGTTTATGTAATAATTTATTAGAGTTGAAATAATGTAGAAGTTGATTTAGTATTCATTTTTCAAATATTTTACTTATACAAGGTAAAATAGAGATTGGCCTATAATTGCCGGGGTCATCTTTTTCACCCGATTTAAACAACGGCAGTACTTTGCTATGTTTCATTAAATCTGGGAAAATACCCCTGCTAACGCTGGAATTAAACAAAGCTGCCAGATATGGTGCAATGTTTCCTAATATACTCTCAACAACTTTTGTAGAGATGCCCCACAGATCCTCAGTTGTTTTCATCT
Source organism: Ectropis crepuscularia (assembly GCA_963693475.1). Lineage (NCBI taxonomy): Eukaryota > Metazoa > Arthropoda > Insecta > Lepidoptera > Geometridae > Ectropis > Ectropis crepuscularia. Next base: position 31,824,687 of record OY856341.1, read on the forward strand.
TAATATCTTTGAATGTCTTGAGGATTGTAGCTGCAGTTACTTCATGAAATATAAAGGAAGAAGTTGGTGCCTTTATATTATCTTTTAACAGAGCTTCGGTTCGTGACGTAGAAGATGCTAGGTGTTTTGTTGTTTCAATGGGTATTCTAGAAAAATAGTCTTCGAAGGTATTTGCAATGTCAGGTGCATTCGTTACCGTTTTATTGTTAAATTTTAGTTTACAAATTTTTTCGCGTGTTTTAGATTTTCCAGTCTCTTTGTTAATAATTCTCCAAGCTGTTTTGCTCACATTTTCAGAATTTTTAATTTGATCACGTATAAAAATGGATTTTGCTTGTTCACACGCTCTTTTAAACGTAATCGAATATTTTTTTACATATGTTTTTGTTGCGTCGTCAGTACAATATGTTTTTATTTTATATAAATTATATAGTTTGTTCCTACTTGTGAACAAGCCCGGCGTAGCCCACTCTGCAAACTTAGTTTTTGCATTTAAATTTATTTCTTTTGTTTTAAAAATGTTATTAAATTCATTACTAAGCATGTCAAAAAATAAGCTGTAGCTCTGATTTGGATTATTAATTATCATGTCAGAAAAATTACTTGTTATGTCACGAATTTTACTATAATTTATTGTTATGTCAAAAGAATTATGGTTTGCATTGTCAAACGGATTCCTAATTGATATGTCAGAATTATTATGAATAGATATGTCAGCATGAAAATCATTAAAATAATTAATTATAACATTATTTAATTGTTCCAAACGGGTTTTTGTTATAGGTCTGACAATAACCCTTACCTCTGCTTTTTTTACCTCTGAAGGAAGAGTGATGCTCAATCCTTTATGGTCTGAACGTAGAAAGTTTAGGATTTCAGACTGTAAAAATTTACAATTAATAAAAATATTGTCAATACAAGTTGAAGATGTTCCTTTTTTTGTGGTCGCTACTCTCGTTGGTACGCCAAATACTTCTAAAAGATCGAACGATTTGAATAGCGCAAGTATTTTATTTTTGGTTGGAGACTCTCTCAAAATGTCAGTGTTAAAGTCACCACATACCACAATTTGCTTACTTTTAGCAGATATTATACGCAAGGTCTCTTCCATCGCCGTTAAGAAAGTCTCAAATTTGGCACTAGGGGGTTTGTAGACACACACAACGATATGTGATCCTGATTCTATACAAGCTAATTCACAATGATGTTGTATACTTAGTTTTTCAACATCTTTACGAGGTTTATGTTTAACATTGTTCTTCACTAAGATTACGCATCCTCCACCCAAAGCGTTTTTCCTGCAAAATACACTACCAGTAACATAGTTATTTAAACAAAAATGTTTTTGCTCGGACTTGGTCATCCATGTCTCCGTGAAACAAATTATATCGTGGTGGTGTGCGGATTCAAGGTACATTTCAATTTCTCCTAATTTACCTATTAGTCGATTTATATTCTGGTATAAAACGTTTATTTGATCACCGTTACATACTCTATTTTTAGACTTTTTGTTGCAAGGGAAGCCTTGATAAGTTTTACGTTTTGTAGTGACATGGTAAGGCTTCCCTATTGTCGAGTTAGTTAGTTTAAACTAGTATCGTTGTTTGTGTCTATTGTTATTACTACATTCATTGAATGTTGCCCCTCCTTATCATCGTCGTTCAGCAAAATGTATAAGATTAGTTTTGCAATCTTAACCTGAAAGTGTCGCGCAAGAAATTGTTTGTTATCGATCAATTTAAAGTTTTTAATTAAGTTATTTACATCAAATAATGAAAATTCGCGATTTCTGTTTGAGAGGAGATTATATAAAGTCATGTTTAGTGAAAATATTCTTTCATTTTGTCTTTCGCTTAACGACGACGAATAAGGAAAAGTGCAAAACATAACTTTGTTTATATTTCCAGTTTTATGTACATCCATTAAAGAATCAATACAGCGTATTAGGGCACGTTTTGTTACGCCTACAGTGTTTCCCATCATTATAATGATATTTGTGTCTTTTTTAAAATTAATAATGTTAGTGTTCCATTACTTAGACTATATTATCGCTCACACATTCTGCTTTTGCCGTTAGTTAAAGAAGCAGTTTCCGTGCGCGACTGTACTTGTTTAAAACTCTCCGCTTATTTCCTTTTTCGTGAAACACTTAAAGTTCAATCGAAAGTATCTTCCGGCGCCACAGAGCACACAGATCCCTCCTATGGAACAGAATCCGTCTAAAATTACCAACACCAAAGTTTGTATGGATGGATAGATGAATGTATGAGTGTGTGAATATGTAGACGGATGGATAGGTTAGTGGGTGTCTTTTTAACTATAAGACACCCATCCCACAGTGTTTGAATGCAAAAGTATTCAACCAGGGTGTCACCCATCATTATCAATAATGGTTCTGAAATTGGGGACACTAATTAATTTGGGACTATGCTTGGGGTATCCTCGAGATAGTTGTAGTAGTTGAGATAGTTCCTGTTGGAGTAAACGAGTTCTGGAGTGGAGACCGGCCATCGATAAACATAGAGTATGATGTCTTGAGATTAGATAAAATGACGATATACGAAAAGCTGATCGTGGTTAAAAACGTAAGACCGTATTGGACTGAGTAGCGTTTTATGGGAGAGGCCTAGGTTCAGCAAAGGTAGAGTACAGGATGATAATGATGATGGAATGAAAAAAAACTGTTGATGATGCTAACACAAATTTTCATTTTCTCTAGAAAATATATTTATCTATAAACAAAACAAAGTAACTTTATTATAGATTCTATGCATTGACAACTGTATCGGCTGCTGAAACGTAAAATAAATAAAATAGGATCGGTATAAATATGAAGAGATCATGAATAGAAATTCGCTTACATAGTCTCGCTTGCAGAATGCCCTGAACTCGTACCAAGAGTCCTACTTGCCATGGTTGTTTGATTCTAAACACAATTTTGAGCTCTGTTGCACAGAGATAAGGCTAACATGAAGTGTTGGTGTCAATTGTTTCGCAAAGTCATCTTAATAAGAGTGCATGGTACGGGGGCAGTTCAGTAAGCTTGTTTTCTGAGCTGCGTAGGTTCAGTGCAGGCACGCTGCGATACAGACTTACCGTATTTCAGAACAATATAAACACATCCTTTCATTTTTAAATCAGCCTCACTGATTCCAGACTCTGTTTTGTTTTGCTCCAAATGATTATTAAATTGCTATTCCCAATTGGGTTACGTTGTGTTACGACTTAATTTGATATCAATTCTTGTATCCTTTACTATATGTAACATAATGAAGCAATAAATAATTGAGTATTGTGTCTAAATTGCTCATAAACATAGTTTTGTCTCTTTGATGTTTTGACTTTTGTATTTTATACTAAACATCAGTGAAAACTACAATGCACTGCATATCTAACAAACTTCTCGAGGACACCTATACATTTATTGATGAAATGTGCGTGGAATGATAATTTTAGATTGTTTTGACACAAGTAGCATCACCAATTTATACTGTAATACAATACAGGCCAGCCCTGATTCCAGGGTTGCTACTATGTTATACAATGTGACATATTAAGGCCGTTAAAGATAATTCGGTTATTGGTAATCTAAGTGTGATTTTTGTACTAATTTACTGGGCGTTGAGGTCGCTTAGAAACGAAATCCTTTAAAAATAAATAAAAAATAAAAAAAACATCAAACATTAGAAAACCAAGTAAACCTACTGAAACAGATGTTTCATCAAGAAAACTAAAGTTTAGTAGGTACAGAGAAATTTGAAATCAATTTTTTCCATTCATGATCTCGATCAAGTCAAGCACATTATCTGCATGCATCACAGAGTAGGTACTAGTAGTTAGTACGCATAAATAAATAGTAAGAACAAATAGTATTCAGAGACTTACCTCCTATAGTGAGGTATGAACTCAAATCTTATCATTCGAATAGGATAAGACATTGATTTCGGTGTGATACGCTGTCGAAATCACAGATTTCAATTTTTTAGGGTTCCGTAAAACGTAAAAACGGAACCCTTATAGATTCGTCATGTCTGTCTGTCTGTCTGTCTGTCTGTCTGTCTGTCCGTCCGTATGTCACAGACACTTTTTGCCGAAACTATGAGAACTACACTGTTGAAACTTGGTAAGTAGATGTATTCTGTGAACCGCATTAGGATTTTTACAAATTTTTTTTTTAAAAACAAAAATTAGGGGTGCCCCTCATACTGAGAACTGAAACTCAAAAATATTTTTTTCATCAAACCTACACGTGTGGGGTTTCTATCGATAGGTCTTTAAAAATGGTGTTGATGTTTCTAAGATAATTTTTGTCTACACTGAATAATTTGCGCGAGAGACGCTTCCAAAGTGGTAAAATGTGTGTCCCCCCCCCCTCTAACTTCTAAAGTAAGAGAGTGAAAAATCTAAAAAAAATATATAATGTACATTACCATAAAAACTACCAACGAAAATTAGTTTGAAGTCGATCTGATGAGTAGTTTTTTTTAGTACGTCATAAATACACTATTATTAAAACTTCGATCAAAGTTACAACGAACTACAAGAACTATGTGTACTATGTATATTATGTTACTTGCTGCAACGGAACCCTTCATGGGCGAGTCCAACTCGCACTTGGCAACTTTTTATTTTTGCTACGCAAAGTCGAAATACAGACCGATATGAATAAAAAAACAAATAGTCAAAATTTTATAACATAGAGATTTCCACCCGTTAGGGTTTTTTTTTAAACTGTTATAGGTTTGCACTTGACCACCATCTCGCCTGATGAAGTAGTCAAGCCCCAAGAGGCCAAATTTGGGCAAAACCGGTTTTGGGACTTTAAAACCTTATTTTTTCATGATAAACATACTCGATTATTAGTTTATTTTGATGCCTAACAGCCTGTTCACACTAGCTACTTTCAGTAGCTGCGACAGGCGTCTAGCTGCTGCATCTTGCTTCAAAAAGAAGCTGCGACAGGCATCTAGTCGCTGCATCTCGCTTCAAAATGTAGCTGCGACTCGCGTTTTTCGGAAGCGCGATGCAGCGGCAGCTGCAGGCGACTCAGTCACAGTATAATGAAAAACCCAGTAGGACGACAATATGCCATCAAAAATATAAATATGAAATCAAAATCAAACTAAATATTACTTATAGAATTTATTACAGAACAACAAAAGAAGTGAGATCTAAATGGGTGGTTGAGTGAAAAGTTAAGCGATTGGGCGAAAAATTGGGCGATCCTGAAATATTTTCATAATAAATGAAACTACTCTCAGGATAATTGGTTCAAAACTAAGATCTGACTTGGCTAGTTTTCAAATACCTAATTTGTAACTGTTTATTAATTTCTTTTCCTACAGTTCAAGTGGCTCCCCATTTGCTTTCTTCGGAATGCTCATTTTCTTTCACTGCTTTACAGTATTATATTTAACACTGCCACACCACGATATCTGAAAGACTGCTTTACATTCTACAGTAGCGTACACTCATGTTATCTTATATCAACCTTTAATTTGTCTCTGCAAGCGCCCTCTGCACGTTGCAAAACATTCTACGGCAAATCTTTTGCATTCCAAGCAGTTGAGTTGTGGAATGCCATGCCCGTGGAAATAAGACAAGCTCCGTCACTTTCCGTATTTAAAGTTCAAGGCAAAAATCAGTAGATTATGTCGAAAGCTTGCTAAAATCTGATTGAAGCTCGTACATCTGTTTTACATAACATTTTGAATTCATTGCCTTCGTATTAGTATATGTAAGAAGGGTCATGGACATATGTTAGAATGTATGTCTATTATATTTTAGGCACTAATTAGTACCCTTTTTAAGTACTTCTCTGCATTTTTATTATAGTTTGCGATCTTAGCGACGACGAGTTTGATTGTGTGTATTCAAGTAAAAGTACCTACGAAAACAGATAAACTGGACATGCAATCATAGATCATTTCCAATGTTTTGCGGTTAGTGACGTCATGTCAGTCGTTAGTATTTTAGCGGGAAAAATCTGAATTACATTACTATTGTATTTATACTCATCAAAAATACACAAATTTTTAAACATAATTTTTTTAGTAAACAAGCTATGATCTTTAAGAAATAAAAGCAATTCCGAAAAATTGTTAAAATCCCTATTGGGTCAGTAAATTGCTCAATAAATAATTAAATAATAATTAAAGCTTTAATATAGTAGAGCCAAAAGTAGCTACGAATAGTAGATAGATAGATACTCTTTATTGTACACCATAAATAAAAAACACGTATACAGGAGAGAATAACAATAAAATCAGTGTTACAAGCGGTGGCCTTATCGCTAGTAGATAGCATTGTTAGCATTTCTCCCAAATTAAAAAAAACTAGTCGTCCTACTGGTATTTTTGTTATACTGTGGTTGCTCTAGAGTTTGACAAAAGTACACTTTCGATTCAGTGTGGCCAACTTTACGTGTTTTTGCTTTTAGCGTATATCTACAATTATTAATGTCTGTTCTTAACACGGATAAAAATATTCTCGGGAATAAATTAAAAGTTGTTATGCACTTTAGTGGTATTTATTTTCCAGCGTACGTCCATGATCGTAAAGTTATAAATTTATATAATTGTAAATCCTCAATCAATTAGCAAAAAGACCTCGGTGTTATAATTACATTTAAATACAACAGCCGTACTCGAACCGTCTTGGGCGTGACGATGGCAGAAGACCTGACGGCATGACTATTAATTGTGCATGACTATTGCAAGTATGCTGGGTACGCTCCCGATTGGTAGTGGGTTTGGATATCTTGATATTTGTAGTCCTTCATTGGTCTATGGATAATTCAGGTGTGCTTAGTGTAAGTAGTTAGTTAGGTATGGAAAGTAGTGTAGTTCTCATTGAATTTAAGTTGTGTTAATAAAGGCTTTCTAAAATATTAAATTTAAAATGCGAAGAACACATTTCTGCAATTGTACAGAAAGCAAACTATTTTCTTTACGTTATTCTGATTCCTTTCAATCTATAACTGTAGAAATGTTTCTTAAAATTTATGAAACATATGTGAGGACTACTTCAAAAAAGATATCGATTTACTTGAAAGTCTGCAAAGAAAAGCGACAATATGGCCATATACTCTTCGACGTAAATCCTACACAGACAAGTTAAAAACCCTGCACCTAACTACATTGGTACACTACATTTACTACCTTACTATTTAAAAAAAAAGTACGCAGTTCTATAAACTTTACATAATTTAATATTGCTCTACGTATTTTTAAACCTGTCTACACTTTTTAAAAATCCAAGTTAGCAACACTGAATGGAACAATTGCTCGGCGGCCGCGACAGACGCAAACAGCCGCAAACAGTCGCTGCATCGCGATGCAGCTTCTTTTTGCAGCTAAATCGCGCGTTTCCGCTTCAGCTGCTAAAGCGCGCGTTTCCGCGTTAGCTGCTAAATCACGCGATTTTGCTGCAAAAAGTAGCATGTGTGGTCAGGGCCTAAGAGATAGGTGATAATATTTATCAGTACATTGTCGTTTACAGATACACAAAATATGGTTTCATTTTTTAGTAATGATTTTTGTGTGACGTCACGACGCCGGCTGCGTCGCGAGTCGGGATGCGATCTACGATGAAACGTGCTTACCTAGAAGAAACCGATTCACTCTCGATTTGAAGACACCAAGATTGTAACTATCGGGGAAAACCCACTCAGGTAAAGCATTCCACAATCTAGACGTTCTTATCACAAACGTGGAGTCTAATCTCTTCGTTCGTGTTTTTGGAACATCAACCATGAAACGATGTCGCTTTTTTGAGATACGAGAAGTCGGGTAGAAGAAAGGGCAAGGTGGTATTAGATCATGCAGATCAGTTGCACATATCTCACTACTATTAAAATGTAAAACTTTGTATGTTTGTTGCTTAATCGTATTGGAAATCGGATGATGCTGAAATTTGGAACGCTGTTAGAATATACATACGCTAGAATAACACATAAACTTTACATCCCTGAAAAAAAAAACGGGAACGAGAATTACGCGGGAAAACCCGCAAAGCGGTGCTAGTTACTGTAAGTACTGATGTGAATTTATTTTATTATCTGTGCCAACAAAACTTTTTCTATCAATTTGTAAATCTATTTATATTCGTAAAGCGCTCGCGTTTTTGTTGCAGCCCGACATGGCCAATTTGGCGCTCCGCAGCTAACAATTACGTTGCATGTTTCGACGCCAGCAAAACACAAACTAACTTATTAACTTTATCAAAACAATGCCTCCGTAGTGATACAGCTCTTTGTAAGAGTTCGCTTTGGGAAGCATAATGGAGGATGTTATTAGTAGAATAAAATATAGGTAAAGATAACTGTGTTTCGACGCTTGTTACTCAAACTGATCAAGGATAATACTTAAATTAAGTATATATTGACAAACTGACGTGTTGAATCAGATTGCACTGTATACATTTTGTCAATTTTGAAGTGAAAACTTCTTTAGACGCGCCTAGACAGATTTTTCGTGGGCTGTGAATTGAATTCTAGCGTCACGCTCGGGTATGATAAGAAATCTGCGGGTAAACTCCGGACCATAGCCATTGGCCATCTAGAAATGCGTCAGCCAATGGGAATTGCTGAAAGGGCGTGGCCTGCCCATCATGGCATGGCCATCTAGAAATGCATCAGTCATTGGGAAATGCTGACGCATTTCTAGATGGCCAGGCCATGCCCTCCGGTTACACCCGTGTAGTTTCCAATGTAAGCTATCAAATTCTGAGTTATAAGTTTTCACTTCTATCGGCAGTTCCTTTGACTGCCATTTTTTAGGGTTCCGTAAAACGTAAAAACGGAACCCTTATAGATTCGTCATGTCTGTCTGTCTGTCTGTCTGTCCGTCCGTATGTCACAGCCACTTTTTGCCGAAACTATGAGAACTACACTGTTGAAACTTGGTAAATAGATGTATTCTGTGAACCGCATTAAGATTTTTACAAAAGTTTAAAAAAAAAACAAAATTTAGGGGTGCCCCCCATACTGAGAACTGAAACTTAAAAAATTTTTTTCATCAAACCTACACGTGAGAGGTGTCTATCGATAGGTCTTCAAAAATGATGTTAAGGTTTCTAAGATAATTTTTGTCTACACTGAATAATTTGCGCGAGAGACGCTTCCAAAGTGGTAAAATGTGTGTCCCCCCCCCTCTAACTTCTAAAGTAAGAGAATTAAAAAAACTAAAAAAAATATATGATGTACATTACCATGAAAACTACCAACGAAAATTAGTTTGAACTCGATCTGATGAGTAGTTTTTTTTTTAGTACGTCATAAATAGACTATTATTAAAACTTCGATCAAAGTTACAACGAACTACAAGAACTATGTGTACTATGTATATTATGTTACTTGCTGCAACGGAACCCTTCATGGGCGAGTCCAACTCGCACTTGGCTACTTTATTTTTAAATATGTACATATCAATATTCTTTGACATTGCGCATATAGATCAAATGCTAGATCTGTAAGATCTGGGATTCAAACTGCATACTGATCAAACTCCAAAACAACATCCTGCTGAAACACAAAACGTTGGCGTAATAGTGCTCACCGAATCACGTTACATAGCACAACTGAATGGAAGCCAGAGATAGAAGGTGAAGAATCAGATCACATAAATATATAGTACAACCTAATAGAAGTCAGAAATAAAAAGAAGACGAAGACTTTCATCAGTTCACTATTATTTTTATCATTGTATAAATTCAGACCAATACAAATACTTTAGCCAGACATATTATGTTAAATTGCATGCCTCTCAAAGAGGCCAGTTTATATGAGTATTTTTTTTTGTGTTAAATCCTACATTACCTGCTAACAACAATAAAGATCTTTATATTTAAATTACGTCAGAATGGATCGGGGTGTAATTTGAAATAAATAAATAAGATTAATCTTTATTCAGTTTACATGTATGATCTTTACATTTTGTTAAATAGGAAGTGGTGTGGTGTGGATTGTAGTGGTAGGACTCTTAGCAGAGTCCGCCTTGGGAAGTACCACACTTTTGCCAATTATTCTACCGCCAAGCAGTAATGTGCAAACATTACTGTGTTACGGTGTGAAGGGCAATGTTTTCAGAGAAATTACAGGTGTTAGAGATATAATATCTTAGAGCTCTGGGTGACGAGCGCAGTGCAGTGCTACGTAATGATTTGGACTCTTCATGTTCCAATAGCTGCGTGTCACTATGCTGTTATGTGGCAGGCATGTTGCTTAACATCAGGCACATGTCCTGCTCGTCTTGTAACTCTTTATTAAAAAAAAACTTACAAATGTCTATTTCTATGATCTCATCAGATGTATTCTCATTGTGCGCGGAAGGTCACCGGGCAGGTGTTGATGGAGCCGGCGGGACCGGATGTGTCGGCTCAAATGCCGCGGAAAGGTCACGTGGACGCCTCTACTCCCTGGTTACGTGGGACCGGAGTACGAATGCTAGGTACTACTTCGGATATGACATTTAATAATTTTTTTCATTTCTCATACGTGGAAAGTAGTTTTGCTTTAATCTGATTTTTGGGTGGAAAATGCTGCTGCCCTCCATAGAGAGGGAAAAACTCATACAAATTACTTCCCACCTTAAGGATCGGAATGAACTTTAAAAATAGAACTACTGTCAGCTGTGAAGAGTAGTATGTAAAAAAACTTTTAAAAAAATACTGCGGCCACGTGAGTTTCTAAACAGCCAGTGTGAACTTAGCGCAAACTTCTTGGAGCGGAATAAGCCGCAACAATGACGCGGTGAGTTCCATATTTAAAATTTAAAAAGTCAACATAAATTGGCGGGATACTAGTCTGTTATGTATCTGTGACGGAATTAAAAAAAATGGTTATACTCTTTTATGCTAAGATTATAATATTAAAAATGTGTTCAAGCGATTCTGAAATGTTGACACCAGATTCAATTGAAAATTCTTGAATGTATTTAGATTTATTTAAGTTTAAATTACGAACTTTGCTTTATTTTTATACGAGCGGCCCGTTCCGGCTTCGCTCAGATGTTGATCTAAAGATCTAATTTTCATACAACCGTTCATCTCTTGTGTTGCCTACTTAGGGGTTGAATTTCGCTAAACCCCGTCTTAGCGAGTGCCTACGTGCTAAAAGGAACCTTCATGCAAAATTTCAGACTCCTAGCACTAGTAGTTTCTGAGATTTCGTGATGAGTGACCTTTCGCTTTTATATATATAGATAAAGCTTTAATAATGCACACCCAATGCAGTGGGTAAGAAATCTGTTGATACTTTTTTTTTTACATTTTGTAACATCGAATGTACCTACACAGTTTTCAGCAATAAATATTTTTTATTTTTGATTTTGAATTAAAGAGGAGGCAAATTGTGCTACTATCGAAAATCTTTTGCCAGAAATCTCAAATATAGATACATTAAACGCATACAATGATTTCATGAAGTGGCGAGCAGAGGAATATATAATTAATTTTAAATAGGTAGGTACTACTAATACTGTTATATATAATTAACTAGCGGCCCGTTCCGGCTTCGCTGGGATCATAACCTTGGCACTGTCTGCAGCGCCATCTGCCGGACTTATTTGTGAATCTAAACCATCCTCGAATCCACTTGTGTGTGTACACACAAAAAAATCATTCAAATTGGTCCCGTCGCCGTTTAGGAGAAGTTCACTGTCAAACATTGAACTCTTAAAACACTTTACTTAGTTTCATCAAAGCTGTCAAATGATTAAATTACTAAAATGGCTTTTAAAAAATAGGTCAAAATTTGGGTTTGTATGTATTTTTTAACGCCACATTATAAAAAAATAAAAACAAAAATAAATGTCCGAAAATAAAAATAAACATTTTGGGGTGAACAACCCTTATCACTTAGGGGTATGAAAAATAGATAGTAGCCGATTCTCAGACCAACTGAATATGCGTTTAACATTTGGTAAGCATCGGTAAAGCCGTTTCGGAGGAGTAAGGTAACTAACACACGAGAATTTTATAGATATACTAGCTGTTACCCGCGACTTCGCCCGCGCGCAATAAATACTAAGGTAACTCAGGCAGTAGGTACCAATTTGTATATCGCCAAACACATTTACGGTTACTAAAGACAGCTTATAATAAAATAATTGAATACAATTTCATCAAAATCGGTTCAGTTGTTTAGATCTGAAAGCGTGAAAGTTTCATGGTTTTATTTTCAACGGTTGGGAACTTCCATATTGACAATCATCCCCCATTTCAACCAAAATTTCATCCCCGTACAGTTTGAAATTATTAAATTGCTAGCATAAACATTCGTTTGCTTTGTGTCAAGTGCCTACCTATATACAGAGTTGCATGGTTTTATCTTCAACGGTTGGGAACTTTCATATTGACAGTCATCCCCCATTTCAACCCCAATTTCACCCCGTACAGTTTGAAATTACGAAATTGATAGAACAAACATTCGTTTGCTTCGTGTCAAGTGCCTGTATACACAGTTTCATGGTTTTATTTTTAACGGCTGGGAAATGCCATATAGATAGATAGATAGAAACACTTTATTGTTCACAACATAAAAAGAAAAATAAATAAACAAAGAGATAAATTCTTAACTCTAGTGGAACAAACGGCGACCTTATCGCTAAGAGCGATCTCTTCCAGGCAACCAGAGGCTGGAGAGAAAATTTTAGATAGCAAAAGACGGGGTAACTATGTGCCGTAAAGTATCAAATACACATACATACAGTAAATTAACAATCATACATCCTAATACTTAAAATACTTATATTTTGTTTGCCATATTGACATTCATTTCCCATTTCAACCCCAATTTCACCCCCGTGCAGTACGAAATTACGAAATTGATAGAATAAACATTCGTTTGCTTCCGGTCAAGTATCTAGATACAAAATTTGATAACTTTAAAAATGACGAATTTTCATACAACCGTTCATCCCTTGTTTCACCCTCTTAGGGGTTGAATTTCGCAAAACCCCGTCTTAGCAAGCGCCTACGTGCTAAAAGGGACCTCCACACAAAATTTCAGATTCCTAGCATTTGTAGTTTCTGAGATTCTTTGATGAGTGACCTTTCGCTTTTAAATATATAGAAGAAGAGAAGAGATAAAGAGTTTAGATAAACAACTAGTTTTTCACACGGATAAAACAATAAATTCCTACTCGGACTATAGCGACGATGGCGTCTCAATACCTCGGGAATTGATTATTTTCACCCTCGCCTATGATCTACTATTCCTTATTTTCTAAACTTTTTGTAAGTTTAGTGAAAAAAATTGAAGGCAATAGTTTATTACTTAGGACTAATAGTTTTTTTCTACTTAAGTCTTAACCAATTTACTTGATGTTCCCACTGCTGGATATCGGGAACTTCTCTTGCAAGAGTCAGGGCCATTATCCACCACGCTGGTGGTCTCCCATAGTGCGGGTTGGTGGATGACGAAAGACCTAGAACGATTCTATGACTTCGAAAATACAGTGGTGTACGTGGGATTTGAACTCCTGCTCGTAGGTCGAGTGAAAAATATATACAGCTATAAGGTCGCCATTTGCTACTATATTTTAAGATTGTTTTTTAAGTTGTTTGTTTTATTAAGTGCAATAAACAGTTTATCTATCTATTTTGAATGGTCGAAATAATAATATTTGTAATATTGTTTTTATTTATGAATTTAAGTGTAAACCTGCGCAACCCTCTCGCACCCTCTCACCTGTACCCCGCAACAGCCGTTGAGCTTGCGTGCGCGCCGCGCCGCAGCCCGCAGTGCCAAACGGGAAGCCATCACGCGCGTGCTATCCTTGGAAAAGGCTGCCGGACGCAGCTGAAACTCGAATTGGATTGACCGACCGACATATTTAGGCCGATTTTAACTGAACGAACATAGAGCTAGAGCTGGAACAAGAGCATTCTTTCTCGATCTTTTAGTGTAAACGAAAGATCGTTCTTAGCGTTTTCCATATTATATATTCCATAGAATCTTTGCGAACGCAAACAAAACAACGAAAGAATGCTCAACGTTTTTTTACACCAAATGAATTTGATACAGTGGGGATAGAATGAGCATTCGCTCGTCTGATGTAAATCGGCCTTTACATGCGAGTTACCTGTTTACCCAATTAAATATGTGTAGCAACCTCGTTAATTTTAATACAAAAATTGTACATGTAGTTTACCTTTTGCTGACCTGACAAACTAATAATTATAATGGTATATTTTTGACCCAGTCATCATCCCTGTTGTTATAAAGTACCTAATAGCGAAGCCCATAATTGTTGTTGGCTATAAACAATGTTTGGGAAATGTTACCAGTTTCACTGAGAAAAATATTTGTTAAAGGTAAAATGCCTTCTCCACGCGTGCCAGGTGTCACGTCCCCCATAACAGGCGGGACAGGCGGCGTGACATTCCATCAGCGACTACGATCTCGTAAAAAATTATATCTCCCGTGACATTCACGGCAAGATGGCCGCCGGGACAGCGGGCTCGGGACGTACGTCACGTATGACGGAAATTGGTAGACACAAAATAAAACATATAAGAAAAATTAGGAATCATACTCACTTTAGTGGATTTACAGTCTGCCTAGGGAACTAAAAAAAACTAAGTCTGTCAAGCAGTAACGTGCAAGCGTCACTGTGTTCCGATTTAAAAGTCAATTTTGTAGTGGTAGGGCTCTTTGCAGAGTCTGCTGGGGAAATCCGTTTGCCAGTTATTCTGTCGCCAAGCAGTAGTGTGTAAAGATTACTGTATTCTGGTTTCAACGGAAATGTTTCCGGAGTATTACTGTGCTAAGAAAATACCCTATATAGCCAGCCTAGTCAATAAGTGCTTTTTAGGTCGACATTTTTTCTCCTTCTTCTATCATTATGATTGAAGTCATTCGATTTGTAATGGAATCTAGATATTTTTTGAGAAATTTCGAAGACCGCACGCAAAAATTGCAAAAAGTGTTTTGTTATTTGCCAATATGTCAATAACTATTAAAGATACTTCAAATTTAATGAAATATTCAAAAATAAGACGATATTTCCTAAAAAAAATCCTGAGTTCTGGAACTGTAGAATCAATATTTATAACTTTTCCAGAGGGTTGAAAATACGCCCGAAAACCGTTGCCTTGGCTTACGCTCCTTCGGACCTTGATTGAAAAAACATGATTTAAACTTATTTAATATATAAATTAAAAACGAAAACAATCAAGCACCTACAGGATAGATCAATGAACAAGAATCTATGGTTGAAAACTTTTATTCGCGATTTTTTAATAAGTTATCAATTTACATTTTTTAGCTGCACGAGCATTAACATTATAAGTGCGATAAATATTAAACTATTAATCTGAGGTTTTTTCCTTTTGCTATTCTTCAAAGATTTTATTAGTATAGACTCCCGTGTTAATGTTATTTTTCGTTTTGTTATTAACGATTTTACTGAGGTTCACCTAAAAAAATACATCGTTGTTTTTTACCACTTGGTAGGAAAATGAATTGCAATTTTTGCAAGTGGGCTTCGAAATTTTTCAAATTATATTTAGATTCCATTATGAATCGATTGACACCTCAATCGTAATGATAGGAGAAGGAGAAAAAATTTCGACCTATAAAGCACTTGTTGACTAGACTAATATCTCCGGGTGATAAGCGCAGTGAGGTGCTATGTAATGATTTGGAAACGTCATGTTTCATTAGCTGCGTGTCACTGTGCTGTTATGGGCAGACATGTTGCTTACCATCAGGCATATGTCCTGCTCGTTTCGTCACTCTATACTATAAAAAAATGTTTCCAGAAAAATTACAAGCCGTTGAGATAAATCATGTTCTGTATCTGGGTGATAAAGGCAATGCTGTGCTAAGTAATGATTTAGACCAAGGGTCAGCAACAGGCGGACCGCGGACCGTGAAAGGTTGAACCTCGGACCGCCAAATATTGTATTGTATACCAAGGATACATTTTAAAATGTAGATAAGGTACACTGTAGCTTTATTAATTGTTACAATATTTTTTGCCACGTAGAATCTAACTTCAACCTACAACCAGTTTTTTTTTCTGGACCTCGTTAAAATTTTCGCCCAACATCCGGACCGCACCTAAAACTACTTGCCGACCCCTGATTTAGACTATTCTCATGTCAATAGCTGCGTGATATTGTGCTGTTAGGGGCAAGCGTGTTGCTTACCATCAGGCACATATCTCGCTTGTCCTGTCACTCTATACAATAAAAATTACGCACACTCGCGTTGACAGTTAGGTTAGTGGGCTTAGAGATATAACATCTTAGATCTCTGAGTGACGAGCGCAGTGCAGTGCTAGGTAATGATTTGGACTCTTCATGTTCCAATAGCTGCGTGTCACTGTGCTGTTATGTGGCAGGCATGTTGCTTACCATCAGGCACATGTAATGCTCGTCTCGTCACTCTTTATTTAAAAAAAAAAAAAAAAGTGCCTTACAACTGAAAATGTCAACGCGTGTTTGTATAATTTTGACACTTAATTTTGTAGTCCGTTGCGGAGAGCTGCGTAATCCATTTCCATTTCAGTCAGCCATTTTACTGTAAAGCAGAGATGTGCGTTTAATTTTGTTATTAAATATAATAAGCTCGCAGCCAAAAACAACCTTAATATAGAACTTGATTTGAGCTCGATTAAGACTTTTTGCGTTCATTTTATTTCACACAAATTTTATTTTCGTATACCGATGTGAAGTTCTCAAAATTGGACCAGTTTCCGGACGTAAAATTTGATCAAAAGAATCATACAGGGCAGTTGATATCGTAAATGTTTTCGAATACCAACTCTAAGGCTATATTTAAATGTCAGACAGTAGGTAATGAAATACGTAGATTTGCAAATAAACCATAACTGCAAACTATTTCCGTACCTGAGATCTGCGAAATGTAAATAACTGCCAAATAAATGATCTATTGTTTCCTGCCGAACTATAAATTGTCCAGCTGCACAGAAATCTGAATAATAATTATTTAGATTTCTGTGGCACAAAGTGATGCTTAAGGTCAGTTTGTATTTTGATTAGTGCGAGTGCGAGTGATTAGTGTCTGTAGGTGTTTTTTTTTTAATAAAGTGTGATGAGACGAGCATGACATGTGCCTGACGGTAAGCAACATGCCAGCCACATGACAGCACAGTAACACGCAGCTATTGGAACATAAAGAGTCCAAATCATTGCCTAGCACTGCACTGCGCTCGCCACGCAGAGATCTAAGTTGTTATATCTCTAAGCCCTGTAATTTCTCTGGAAACATTGCCCTTTAAACCGGAACACAGTAATGTTTCCACATTACTGCTTGGCGGTAGAATAACTGGCAAAGGTGTGGTACTTCCCCAGGCGGACTCTGCCAAGAGTCCTACCACTACTAGTTTAGTTATTAGTAGCAACACGTGTGGACACCGATTGATTAGTGCGAGTGTGTAGTAACTTGCGTAGTGAAGTGATTAGAAGCGCGGTCTATTTCTCATTCGCACTCACACTCGCAATAATCAAAATGGAAACAGGCTTTTACATTTTCGGATAAGTCTGATCGGTAACAGTTTTGAATTGTTATGTTTGTAAATGTTTAATCTGTCTGTTTATCTACTTGTTTGTTTCGGTCAATCTTTTTTCAGTGGAGTTTGTTGTAAGTCTTCGCAGAGTCCGCCTGGGGTAGTATGACACCTTTGCCAGTTAATCTACCGCTAAACAGTAATGTGCAAATATTACTGTCTTCCAGTTTGAAAGGCAACGTTTCCAGTGAAATTACGGGGTATAGAGATAAACATCTTTTATCTCTGGGTGACGAGCGCAGTGTAGTGCTGCAGGTAATGATTTGGACTCTTCATGTTCCACTAGTTGTTACTATGCTGTTATGTGGCAGGCATGTTACTTACCACCAGGTATAAGTCCTGCTCGTCTCGTGCTATACTATAAAATAACTCAGTAAAGGCTGAATCGATTTTAATCGGTTTTTTTCCGGCCTGGCATATAACTGATGTTTAATATATTATGGAGTAATGTAGGCTACTTTTGTTGTAGATGAAAATAGAGTTTTACAAAAACAAAATAAATGAATATGTCATTCAATACTTCAGGAAAGCCTCGGGTATCCAGATATACCGCAGGCAGCTGCTAATAGTAATAAATAGTTTAGTAGTGGTAGGACTCTTAGCAGAGTCCGCCTGGGGAAGTTCCACACCTTTGCCAGTTATTCTACCGCCAACCAGTAATATGCAAACATTACTGTGTTCCGGTTTGAAGGGCAATGTTTCCAGTGAAATTACAGGGCTTAGAGATATAACAACTTAGAACTCTGGGTGACGAGCACAGTGCAGTTCTAGGTAATGATTTGGGGTATTCATGTTCCAATAGGTGCGTGTCACTGTGCTGTTTTGTGGCATATTGCTTATTATCAGGCAAATGTCCTGTTCGTCTCGTATCTCGTATCTAATATTTATATAAAAAAAAATATTATTAAACTTACTTTGAAAATTTGTCTCGTCAACATTTCATGGTAAACGAGGCAAGTGGTGGTTCCGGAGCGTACTAACTACTTACTTACTAAGTATTATCTGATGTCGTTTGTAGACAACATGTCTTTATTTTAACAGGTCTATATTTACAATACATTATTACAAACGTGTTAAGCGAACTTAAAAATTGTGACAAAAAGTACATTCATACAAAAAAAAAAAATTTAAATACATAGTTCAATTTACGCACTTTTGCCACAACCCGGCCTCAGCTCAGCATAATGCCGATTGGATCCAATCGGCGCTGGTCTTCCGCTGGTGCCGGCGAATGACGACACACACTACACCACTTAATAATCTTACACTAATAATAAGTAATGTTACACTTAATATATTCACCTAGCCCCATCACATAACAATACATTCTACACACATAATATACATTCCAATTTAAATACTAAATTTAAATATCCATAGGTAACTAAACTTATTAATATATTAATATTATTAATATAAACTTATCTATATCTATACTAATATTATAAAGAGGAAAGATTTGTATTTTTGTATGTATGTAATAAACTCAAAAACTACTGAACCGATTTCAAAAATTCTTTTACCAAAAGAGAGCTACATTATCACTGAGTAACATAGGCTACTTTTATTACGAGAAAAAATTAGAATTACTTTCATTTCTTTACTAAAACCAACGCAAGGTATAAAAAAAACAACCATAAAATGGCTTTCATCGCATACGCTGCGGAAAGTACCAATGATAGAACAAAACAATGTTCTACAATATTATAAAACGTATTATAATCTACAAAAAACCTCGCGAGACCATATGTCTAACTACTGTAATTACGTCGCTACAACTGTTTTTTTATATTTTAAAAGAAGATAAAAATGCCGATCAAATTCAGACCATGTTATCCATACATTTGTATTAATTCTTATCCAAATAAACTATTTCGTATTCAAGATTGCTTTAATACCTACTGATTCCTTTTTGAATGATTAAAATCGGACATTGCATTCAAAAGATATTACGAAGTTAAAAAATTCCATCCTGTCGAAATAATAATTATCGACGCGACGGGCCGGCGCGACGCGCTGACTGTAGCGCGGCGCGGCGCAACGTGGCGGTACAATGCCAGCGATACAAATCAATGGATGTGCCCTGAGAACCTTGAAATTGGTAACAAATTGCGTCTCTGTGTGTATCGTAAGTGGTTTACAAACAACCAATCTACTTGACCCCTATAATCGCTAGCGGCAAGATTTGCTGTGGTTCTACTTATTTTGGTTGTTGACAACGAATAATGATAGGTAAAAACGTCCGGCGTCCACCGCGTCCTGCAACCGACTAGAACGGAAAGAGTGAGCTCACTCTTCCCAACTTTGACATGATTACGTGCGCTCTGAAGTTTGGGAAGGCCAATCTTGGGTTCTACGATCTATGGTAGATGTAGAATAAGGAAGAGTGTACAGCGTTCATCCTTCCCAGTCAGAGTGTTTTGATATCTCAGAATACTTTTTTATCATGTAGGTACCGCGTTGGTACATGGTTCCAAGACTTTAAAATCGTGTAAAAGAAACTTACCAAGCCGCATGCCGAGACGGGGGTTTGTTACAAAATTATAGCCAATGGGAAATCCCTTTGAGAGAAGCTTCAATTTCCCGGTGTCCGTTGAGGCTGAGAGTTGTTTGTGGTAATATTCATCGATATAAATCAATAGATGTGCCCAGAGCACCTTGACATCGGTAATAAACTGCGTCTCTGTGTGTATCGTATCTGGTTTACATAAAACCAATCTACTTGACCCGTACAATCGCTAGCGGCGAGATTTGCTGTGGTGCTACTTATTTTGGTTATTGACAACGAATAATGATAGGTAAAAACGTCCGGCGTCCACCGCGTCCTGCAACCGACTAGAACGGAAAGAGTGAGCTCACTCTTCCCAACGTTGACATGATTGCGTGCGCCCTGAAGTTTGGTAGGGCATATCTTAGGTTCTACGATTTATGGTAATATTATTATTTTGTTTCCGCCGTATTACATTACAGCTAGCCGTTTTGAAAAATAGTGCCTTTTTGTAATGCGGCGGTTCAACGATTAGCCGCATTGTCATTGCGATACGTTCTTCAATAAGGCGGCCCACGTTCAGCCGTATTGTATTACTGATTATATTATAGGGTGACCAAATTTAAAAAAAACATAATTTAAATAAACAAAATCAAAATTAATTTCATTCATCCGAAAAAACTGACCGATTACTTACGGTATTCCTTAATATTTTTTTACAACATTTTACCTCTCACATAAAGTTTGAAAGCCCATAAATTGATATCGGTGACGGTACACCTAAGAAACATGGTGCACTTCCATAGACAAGGGTCTATCATCCAGATTTGACTCCGGGTGGGCTCCCGCCAGAAGCTCTGCGGTCAGCCCTGAGTGTCGCTTCTCCATACTCGGCCTGCGATACACTACGGCTACTTGCATGGCTTGCTCCATTCAGGACCTCCCTTGAGCTTCTGGCTCCCGCATTTTTTTTAATACACTCCAGAGGTAGTAGCGCCAAGACTATATTATGGAGTCGGTGTGCTCCGAGTCGGATCTGGGTCTCATGTAACCAACCCGGTCCGATTTAGTCTTAACAAGGTGGACGGTGGAAACGAAATAGTTTCCAAGTAACACCCAGGGTGACAAGTGACACTCCAATAATATTGTGTACAATCCCTCCGAACTCCAGAATCCACTGTCACTTTAGCAATTTAGCAACACACTTGCAGTACCTATTCAATGCCATAGTTGTTGTTATGTCAGGCAGTGCCATGAGTGTTAAGAATCGGAACTAAAAATTGTGAAAGAGGCGGCTAATCTCTCGCTTTATTACTTAACGGCAAGCCGTGTTGAATGACGTATGGCGTCGAATACATTCCGGCGGTTTTTTAATCAGCCGTATTCAATCCGGCTGATCGTTAAACCGCCGCTTTACAAAACGGCCCTCAACCAACTAAGCCACCAGGCCAGCCAGTTTAATGTTTTTACTCTTTAAAGTTTTGGTTTTTAATTTTGATAATTTGGAAAAATTTGGTCATGTACGTTTCATTTAGCATACCTACTTAACAAAAAATATTGACCCCGTGCGAAGCCGGGACGGGCCGCTAGTTAACTTATAAAAGCAATTCTTGTAAATAAGAATTTATATATGGAATCTGAATCTCGGAAACGGCTCGAACGATTTTTATGAAATTATGTATGCAGGGGGTTTTGGGGACGATAGATCGATCTAACTAGGTTTCATTTAAAAAAAACGTATATTACCTATGCGCGTTTTTAGACAATGAAAAACTTTCACATTAGACATTAGATTTCGCCGCGCGGCGCGACGCCATAATAGCTCAGACGGGAACACGGGAAGTCGGGCGGTCATGGGCGGTCACGAATTAGTAGCTCCGGGTTCGAATCCAGACCGCTTCGCTTTTTTTTCAAGTTTTTTTTTTAAAGAAAATCTATTACTTGGAGCCTTTTATCTGTAGGTATCTAAGTATTTTTAGTATTAAAACCGAGCAAATCTCTGTCACCCAGGTACTAATTATAAACATAACAAAGAACTTATTCGGGCAACCGAACCTATTACTACTCTACTGCGTACTGCGTCACAGCAAATATAGCACAAAACACAGACCTACATTTTAATACTTCCCTCATTAGCATTGATTTACATAAATCAGGATACTAGTCCTACTTATGCGCTATAAATAAAGTAGACGCAAAAAGCAAACGACATAACAGCTCTGGTACCTATGACATAGCCTGTTGATATACCGTGCATGTGTCCAGCCATCAATCAGCCTGTGTCGGACACCTGACCCGTACTATGCGATATACGATAACGATAACTTTATCAAGTGTTCCAGTTTGAAGGGCAATTTCCAGAAAAAATACAGGGCATAGAGATAAAGCATCTTATGTACCAAATGACAAATGTCACGGACTCCGGAGAGTGTGTAGAGCGGGTAAATGAAATAAAAAAAAATTGGCAGTCATAGGAACTGCCGATAGAAGTGAAAACTATTAAGTAATGTAAATGAAAACTCAGAATTTGATAGCTTACATTTGAAACTACACGGGTGTAACCGGAGGGCGTGGCCTGGTCATCTTGGCATGGCCATCAAGAAATGCGTCAGGATTTCCCATTGGTTCACGCAGTTCTAGATGGCCATGACATTTTTTTTTTTTATAGCATTGAGTGACGAGACGAGCAGGTCATGTGCCTGATGGTAAGCAACATGCCTACCACATAACAGCACAGTAACACGCAGCTATTGGAACATAATAGTCCAAATCATTACCTAGCACTGCACTGCGCTCGTCACCCAGAGATCTAAGATATTATGTCTCTAAGCCTTGTAATTTCTCTGGAATCATTGCCCTTCAAACCGGAACACAGTATTGTTTGCACATTACTGCTTGGCGGTAGAATATTTGGCAAAGGTGTGGTACTTCCCCAGGCGGACTCTGCTAAGAGTCCTACCACTACAAAATGGCATGATGGCCGGGCCACGCTTTTTCAGCATTTCCCATTGGCTGACGCATTTCTAGATAGCCAATTGCCATGGGCCCGAGTTTACCCGAAGATTTCTTATCATACCCAAGTGTGACGCTAGAATTCAATTCACACATCAAAAAAAAAAACATCTTATATCAAATTTGTGTTACGAGCGCAGTACCTCGAAGCCATATCTTACAAATTAAGCCAAATTTGGTGATAATTCGTTTCACAAAACATCGCAACATTAGACCTTAGTAGGGGTCTATGAAGCGAAACGGACATATCCCACCCGCCACGGTGACGTCAGTTCCGGCGCGCCCCGCAGCGCATTAACGTACTTCCGGTAGCTGCGGTCGAAGCGTTAACCTCCTCTTACAGTAAATGGTTAACGTGGACTTGGGGTTAGAGGTACTTTAAAGTTTATTAAAACTTGGAATGCGCTTTCAAAGTTTCACTCGGCTTGGGAAATAAACTTAAAATATGGTTTTCAGAGGCGAAACTTGCACTCTTGGTAAAGAAATAAAATTTTGTGAAAGCTCAAAGCTAAAAGCTCACTAAAGAAATAAAGTTCTGTAAAATGAGTGTGGTATCTACGTACTGCATTTTTATTTATTTAATATTAGCAGCAACTCCCGGAACAGCGTGATACCCGTTCCAGTTATTTTCCGGCGATAAAAGGTAGCCTATGCGTTATGTCTATCTACCAAGTTCCAAACTTCAACCCAATCGGTTCAGGCGTTCTGACACGATTAGTAATAAACATCCAAACTTTCGCATTTATAAGATTAGTAGGACTAGAAGTGCGTCGCGATTTGTAACCCAGTGCAAAATACCTCGTGTGCTAGACTATAATTTATCTTTTCTAAATTTCAACCCGATCGCGTATTTCCTGTCCCGTGTACAGTAGAAGGCAGCTATGCCTTGAAACGCGCACGGGTTTGTTAAGATTATTTTCTTTCCAAACCCAAATCTTGTACATTACGAGGCACACTACCTCCAACCGCTGTCTTCAACCAACTGTTCTTTTAAATACGTGTTCTAGTGGGAGGAGGAGTAGTACAGTAGAAGGTAGCACTGTCTCCTACTGTGCACGGGAAAGAGAACTCGCAACACGATCCGTTCAGACCAAAGAGTTTACATATACTACGTATAGAGTTAGAACAAATGCTTTACACCGAAAGCACGGTTCTGATCGGTCTTTCCTTGTCGCTCTAGTGGAAGTGTCATACTTTTATCGCGGCACATCACTATGTTTCGATAGCTAACATACACCTCATCTGTTTACGATTGACACAAAGGAACCGTGCGGAAAAACCTGATCTACTTACTTATTCTTTATCTAAGGGTCAAACGTTCCGTCATGATGAAGCAATATACCTACATCCAAACTTACAGATTTATAATGTTAATAATTGAATACTGGATTTGTATTGAGGATGTGAATTATGACAGTTGTCATAACAGACGTTCTCGTCACTATAGCATTAGCATAGCAAGAGCAGCCCACTCAATGTTCTCCCTTCTGGGATTCGGTACCTTCTCTCGGAAGGAGAGCGCCAAGCTCATAATCCGCCACGCTGGCAAAGGCGGGTAGGTGGATGACACATGACCACGAAATATTCTAGACTAATTTCGTTTTCTTCACGATGTTTTCTTTCATCGTTATCAAGTTATCGGCTTAAGTCTAAGTATGAATTGACCACCAATATTTATTTTTTATGCACATCACTTCGAAAAGTGATGGTGCGCGTGGGATTCGAACCCTGGACCCCGGATCGGCAGTCGCCGTTCACCCGCCTAGACCAGCCGTAACTTACGCCATTACGGGTACCCATAAGAATATCCAACAACCTAAATAACAATTTAATTTTAGTGCACCTAGCATTTAGCAAGAACATTTTTTTTTGTAGGATACACTCACGAGACGAGCTGGACATCTTCCTGATGGAAAACAACATCCCTGCCTACAACAACTCACTGTAATGCAGACATTATTAAACACTTACTATTTATTATTGGAACAAAAGGAGTCCAAATTATTACCAAGCTCTGCACGGCGGTCGTCAATCAGAGATATAAGATGTTTTATCTCCACCCCCTGCAATTTCTCTCGAAACATTTCACTTCAAACCGGAACACTGTGTTTTTGTCAGATTACTGCGTGGCGGTAGAATAACTGACCGAAGTGTGGTACATCCCCAGGCGGACTCTGCAAACAGTCCTACCATTACGAAACTAGGATTTCAGTAAACATTCCAAATTAAATACTACACATAAAATACTATTTACTACCTACTGATTAATAAATATATCATCATCATCAACAGCCCACTAAATGTTCCCACAGCTGGGACAAGGGGGCTTCTCTCGCAAGGAGAGATTTAAGGCCATAATCCACCACGCTGGCCCAGTGCGGGCTGGTGGATGACACATGATATGAAATATTATAGGTACATGTCGGTTTCCTCACGATGTTTTCTTTCATCGGTTAGCGGCATTACGCACATGACTTCGAAAAATATATATAAGACTTAAATTACTACCTACTTGTAATTTAAATTCTATAATTCCGATAAATCATTGGAGATATTGAAATAATAAATTATTGGAATTACACAATAAAACACGAACATTGCGGTTGAGTAATTATTATAAGTACCATATTATCCAAAGTCATCTGTGTAAATGTTTTTGATACATTGAACATCTGGCTATATTAATTTGGAGTATAATGAAACCGCGTGATTTAAATTGAAGTTAAGGCCATTATAGACTACAGGCCCGTGAACAATATGTACGTAGTAAATGAACCACCAGGAGACCTATGTAGGATGATAGAGGGGTATAAAGTAATAAGATTCAGCACTATGCCGTTACTTGTAAGCTGTCCAACTGAGTACAGTCGAAGAGGGGAGGTTGCAACCCCCCCTCCCTGTAATAATTTGAACTCTTCATATTCCAATAGCTGCGTGCCACTATGCTGTTATGTGGCAGGCACGTTACTTACCATCAGGCACATGTTCTGCTCTTGAACATGCTGTTTACTCATAATGTTTTCCTTCACCGTTAAAGCCAGATCACAACTAACTTGTACATCTACACTTCGAAAAAAATATAGAGAGCTGCAGGTGGGATTTGAACCTACCTTATGATTGAAAGTCGCACGTTCTAGCCACTTAGCCATAACGACTTAAACTAATAATAATAATAAATGTCACATGATTACTAGAAAACATTGAAGAATCTTCCAAACATTTGGTAATGTGCGAACAGGTGTCGGTTTGAAGGGCACTATTTGCATGTGACTTATAGGGCAATAAATAATTTAATATATCTGATCGTTGGTGCTATGCGTTGCATAAGTAGTGCTTTAAACTATTCTCATTAAGGGCGCAGAACTGTGCTCTAATGTAACGTTTTGCTCACTATGAGGCTCATATCGAGCTCGTCATCGCTCGTCGTATATTAGAAGCCTTAAGTGGCGGGAACGGCGACGCTGCCTACTCCGCTTAGAGACACACAAGGGGCAGGCACAGCGACTGCCGATAGAAGTGAAAACTTAGAATGTTAGTATTAAACAGGACTAAAGTGCACAAAACATCACTTGTACTTATAGCCCCGTAAGTACAGCCATAACTGCATTTTTTTTAGTGAATCAGTTATTTGCTAAAATCATATTATAAAGATGAGCGCAATAAACGTAGGACTCTTGGCAGAGTCCGCATGGGGAAGAACCACACCTTTGCCAGTTATTCTACCGCCAAGCAGTAATGTGCATATATTACTGTGTTCCGGTTTGAAGGGCAATGTTTTCAGAGAAATTACAGGGCTTAGAGATATAATATCTCAGATCTCTGGGTGACGAGGGCAGGGCAGTGCTAGGTTATGATTCGGACTCTTCATGTTCCAATAGCTGCGTGTCACTGTGCTGTTATGTGGCAGGTATGTTGCTTACCATCAGGAACATGTCCTGCTCGTCTCGTCACGCTTTCTTTAAAAAGAAAACACCTAGAAGCAAGTAACTGAAAAAAAATAATGAAAGAAGAACCACTGAATTCAATGAAGAGGCACTGGGCAAGACACTAATGTGACAAAGGCGAAAATGTATGGTTTGAATGTTTGTTTGTTATTGGTACACCTACATAATATATTAAAATTTGTAACGATTGAACGGATTTCAATGAAATTACAAATGCAGTAACTACATAACCTGCGTTAACACATGGTATCAAGAAAAACTGAAATTAATTTATTAGCCGCTGGCTACAGGCAGCAGCGCCCCGCGGTGTTACCCGCGTAGTTCCCGTTCCCGTTGTTTTTTCGGGATAAAAAGTAGCATATGTGTTTTTCCAGACTACAATCTATCTGTGTTCCAAACTTCAGCCCGATCCGTTCATACGTTAGGACGTGATTGAGCAACAAACATCCAAACATCCATACATTGACATTTATAATATTAGTAGGATTAAAGTTCAATTTTCATAATACATTCGAGAATCGTACCGAGGACTTTCAATAACAAAACAGCCACGCAACCGCTAAGCCAATTAAATCGTCAAAGTTTAATTAAAACTCTCCGTAACGAACTGCAGAGGCAATAAAACCGCACTAAACACCAGAGCAGTTCAATTAAAACCTCGTTTAGTTCAGTATTTTAATATTAATTAAGTATTGAATACAATTTTATTAAAATTGTACACAGATGTTTCAGAGAAACTTATGAGAGACATTATTGAAAACGTAATACATAGAAATATATACAAGAAATTTAAGTTACTTATTCACTAGCACTACTTAATCTATACTAATATTGTAAAGGTTTTATTGTTGGAACGGGTTAATCTCAGAAACGACTCGACCGATTTCAATTTTTGAAGTGAAAACTTCTTTAGGCGCGCCAAGACAGCTTTTTCGTGAGCTGTGAATTGAATTAATTCGTCACGCTTGGATATGATAAGAAAGATTCGGGTAAACTCGGGACCATGGCTATTGGCCATCTAGAAATACGTCAGCGAATTTGCTTTTGAGAAAATGCTTTTCTAGATGTCCATGCCATGATGGCCTGTCCCCGCCCTTTCAGCATTTCCCATTGGCTGACGTATTTCTAGATGGCCAATAGCCATGGTCGCGAGTTTACCCGAAGCTTTTTTATCATACTCGAGCGTGACGAATGAATTCAATTCACAGCCCACGAAAAATCTGTCTAGGCGCGCCTAAAGAAATTTTCACTTCAAAAACTACTTACCAGATCGAGTTCAAACCAATTTTCGGTGGAAGTTTGCATGGTAATAATGTACGTCATATACTCTTTTAGTTTTATTATTCTCTTACTTTAGAAGTTACAGAATTATTTTATTAAGATTAGAGTCTATAGCTTTCAGAGTATTTTTTGATTTTTAAGTTATGGGGGACACATTTTACCACTTTTGGAAGTGTGTCTTGAAAAAAAAAATTTTGGAAACTTCTACGTCACTTTTTAAGACCTAACCATAGAAACCCTACACGTATGGGTTTGATGAAAAAAAAAGTTGAGTTTCAGTTCTAAGTATGGGTCACCCCCCAAATTTGTTGTTTCTTTTTAATTTTTGTACAAACATCTGAATGCGGCTCACAGAACACATTCAACAGTACAGCTCTTATAGTTTCGGAAAAAAGTGGCTGTGGCATACGGACGATACGACGGCCAGACAGACATACAGACAGACAAACATGACGAATCTATAACGGTTCCGTTTTACGGAACCCTAAAAAGAAAATCAGCTCGGCGTGTAAATCGGTTATAAACCGCTAGGAAAATTTCCCTCCCTCCTCACGACTGAGCGCAGCGAAACACTGTAATAGCCGATACCGCAACTGGGTACATAACTATACGTAATGCAGCAAATTGTAGCGTTCCCGTATTCAAATTGCTTAGATTGCTTTATAAACGTGCAAATGTAAACATATACCAGCGAGAAATAAGTGGAGTGACTGCTGTATTCTAAACAAATACCCGAGGTATCGTATATTCAATTTTCATTTCATTTTATTTGTAGTGATAACTTCTATAGATAGATTTCACCCGCGCGACGCGTTTCTTAATGTGATGTACATAAAGTCGAGAATAGCATGACACAGTTTGGAGGAAAAATCAATATTTAATCAGGAGTCCATTTTTGACCAAGTTTTATTTAATTACTCAATAACTAAACATAAATTCAAAAAAATGTTCGGTTACTTTACTAGAACGTACAAATAGGAATTTTATTACCAAAAAATAATGTGGGGTCATCGCTGATAATTTCGAGTACTCGAATTAAAACGGGTTTTTTTGGTGTCATTTTTATTTTTTTATTGTAAAAAACTCTGATCCTTTTTTTAAATGTCTATTCGGTTATTGTGCTTCTTCTTGATTGTACCCACACGTCAATATTTTTTTTGTCATAGTTTTTAGTTTCTTAACTTCAGTGAGCGGCGTCGAAAATGTCCTTTTTTCGTTTTCTGGCTTTAGGCGCCCCCTTAATTGTCATCCAGCCGTTTGGAAGATAAGTGGGGGTAAATAAATTTACAAACATATAAGAAACCATAACCTTTCATTCAGTCGGGTAATTAAAATAATATTTTGTGTACAATTTCGATTACTCGATCGTATATCGTACCATAGCCAAAAAGTCGTAGAAATACGATTTAAATAATACTGTTGGCAATTATTCGGTCTCATTTTTTGGAGACAGGGAATTAAGTAAAAGTGGATGGGACCTTATAAATTTATCAGGTCCCACCCATTTTTTTTTATCAGGTCCCGCCCACTTTTACATCATTTCTTCGCAACTTCCTCTGATAAAAGGATTCGTCTGTAGAGCCTATTATAGGCTCCTGGGTAGTTTTTGGGATGGCATGAGATAAAAAACAAAAGAACTCGTGACCCTTTTACCGTTGTTGAATACGCTGTATATATATATATTATATTGTGTGTGAAAGTAGTAATTTAACGGCCTCGTGACTTAGTTGGTGGTAGCTCTGCCTGCGAAGCCGATGGTCGTAAGTTCGAGTCCCACCCACTGCAAATATTTGTGTGATGAATTCAAATGTTTTGCACTGTGTCTGAGTGTTTCTTTGTATAATAAGTATGTATTTAAAACTATATATGTATTATATCAGCTATCTGGCCGCCATCATACAAGTTTTGCTTAGTTTGGGGTCAGATGGTGTTGTGTGTGAATTGTCCACCAATATTTATTTATTATTAATGCTGTATATAAATAATACTGTAATATTTTACATACACCTAAGTAATAATTGATCACGTCACACATACACTCACACATATTTATGTTCACTTCTGTAGGCACTTGATGGTCTTATCACTGGAAGCTATCTCTTCCAGGCGACCGATGGATAGAAAATAAGAATAGTTTCACTGATGTTCAAAATCACCAAATTGGCTGTCTGTGAGCGCATGCATCGTTAAAAATTCGCTTTCATTATAATTTTTTCTAAGTGCGCCAAGACCATTAATAGCTCCAAAAAAGTATTTGTCTTAGATGAGAACCGAAACCACGACCTACAGCTTTGTATGCAGACATACTACCAACTCAGTCACGTGGTTACTTAATCGACGTATACGCTCAAGCAACCATCAAGCAGCCCACTAAATGTGCCCACTGCTGGGAACAGTTCAGGGTTTTCCATTAGAATTAGAAAGATAGAGTCAGGCCATAATCCACCAGGCTGACCAAGCGGGGATTGGCAGATGACCTTTAAAGATTCTCGAACATGTCGGTTTCCTCACGGTGTTTTCCGTCACCGTTTTATAGTTTTCGGCATAACACATATGACTTCGAAAAGACCGTGATGCGCGTGGGATCCGAACCAGGGGGTTCCGAATCGGCAGTTAACGTTTTTCGGTCTAAACCAGCCGTAGCTGTTAACCGACGAATTACGTAAACTCTTTTCATTTTACCAAAATTCAGTTAAAAATGAAACTGGTTAAATTACTTAAGTTCCAAAGTAAACTGAAAATGTCAAGAAACGTTTCGTAGAGCGCAGCTCATTGCCCTAACTTATTCCTGCTGCTTTTCACTCTGCCAACGACAGCGGCCTTAACACGATAACAAACTCGCAAGAACTTTCTGCAATTTATTATCTTTCTCATCTTTTAGACAGTGAACAAAGTAATACTGTTTTAAACTTTCGCAATTTTAACTCATTTTTTATTGCAAAATTTACAAAGGTCTTAATTGCAGTCTAAATACATTAAACTTTTAGACACCAACGGATTTTTCAAATCTATATATAATCATTTTGAGCTTGGCCACTATTTCTTCTTCTTCTTCAGCCCGTTATCGCGCACTGCTGAGCATAGGCCTCTCTTCGTGTACGCTACTTGTCTCGATCCTTTGCTAGTCTTATCCATCTCTTGTAGTCTTTGTAGTGGTTAGGACTCTTGCCAGAGTCCGCCTGGGAAAGGACCACACCTTTGCCAGTTATTCAACCGCCAAGCAGTAATGTGCAAACATTACTGTGTTACGGTTTGAAGGGCAATGTTTGCAGAGAAATTACTGGGCTTAGAGATATAACAACTTAGATCTCTGGGTGGCGAGCGCA
The DNA here is from genome assembly GCA_963693475.1 of Ectropis crepuscularia. Classification (NCBI taxonomy): domain Eukaryota; kingdom Metazoa; phylum Arthropoda; class Insecta; order Lepidoptera; family Geometridae; genus Ectropis; species Ectropis crepuscularia. The sequence continues at coordinate 31,856,275 of OY856341.1, forward strand.
GTGAAGTGCTAGGTAGATAGATAAGTCATTTTTATTCACCAAAACACAAAGTTACGTTTCTTGTTATCCTTAAGTTAAAGCACATTCTATACATTTTTAATCCTATTGTAGCTCGGCGGTTTGTCCGGTGGGTCCCAAACTAGGCTACGCCTGTATCTTGGGCACCTGGTAATAACAATTAGGGAGGTAATGATTTGGACCGTTCATGTTTCTATAGCTGCGTGTCACTGTGCTGTTATGTGGCAGGCATGTTGCTTACCATCAGGCACAGACAAAGAACCTCTTTATTAAAAAAAAACATTTTCGCCCTAACTTGCGATTCTATTCACAGCTGAAAGTAGTTTCCCAGTTTCGTGACACTCTCGTAAGAACGCTACATTTACTCTGAGATAAATAAAAAATAAGTGTTTGGTATTGGCGCGCGATCGTCGCGGCCGGCGCGGGGACCTACCAAGCTACCAACAGTTTGTTCGTTCGGTAAATTTACTCAGGAAATGGCTCTGAAATTGTTTTGTTAAACGCTATATTACGAACCGTTAAGTTCGGCCAACCTGGTTTGTTATTGCAAATGATATTAAAACTTACTTCCTGCTTTCTTTTTGTACAAAAGGTTACCTTGCCGTCATCCTAATAACGTAAAATTTAATTTTGAATTGTTGCTGCTCGATTACGTCGTTAGAACTGAACGGATTGAGGTAAAAACGTATGCTGAAAATGATAGATAGATAGATAGATACTCGTTATGTTATACACCAAAACAATACAGTAAAAGAAAAGAGTAATATAAACTAGTGTTACAATCGGCGGCCTTTTCGCTAAAAGCGATCTCTTCCAGACAACCCAAATGACACGTTTTTAGTACAAATATAAAAACTAACAACGCTCTGCGGTTTCACCCGTGTAGTTCCTACTAAAAAAAGGCTGAAGATAAGGACACTGTGTTTACTCCGAATGTTCATAGTAACCAACGAAGGTTTCTTCCCGTGGCGGTGTCGTGTGTCACTTGCCTAAAAACAGTCGAGGAAAGCAAGGCAAGGCCAAGCAAGCATTAAAGTCTTGATCCGGTGATGTTTGCGGGATGCTGGTTCGCTCATTCAACATACTTATAGTTTAGTATTCTTGCTATGAAACATAACAAAATATTGTACCAGTATGAACTCAAAGTCCATGAAGTAGAATTTAAAAGTTTAGAAAAATATACGGGGTTAGGCTACGCTTTAGCAGCCTTAAGCCTTAGCCTTCGTGCTGGTTTTAGCATTACAGCAATAGCAAAATTTATTTTTTTATGTAAATAAATTAAATAAAAAATTATTTCGCTATCGCTGGTAATGCTAAAACCAGCACGAAGGCTAAGCATTTTAGCTAACTTATACTCAGCCGAAAATATCATGTTCTGCTTATTATTACATTTCACAACTTTACCAATAATCATGAAATCGCGAAATAAAAATTGCTTTTTCAAATTCATTAAAATTATCTTCAAACTCAGCAAAAAATGTGTTAACACTAATATTCTCACGAGTTCAATTAAAATAATATAAAATTCCACATAAAAAATATTTTTAATAGAGTACGGTCCAGCACTAAAGTTTTATGACAAAAACCTTTAACTACTCATTTTCAAACCAAACCTACGCTACATGGAAATAGCCAAGCATAGAGAAGATTCTCGCCATTACTACATACTTATGTCTAAGTAAATATACCATTGCACATTTGCACACTCTACCGAAGTAGCTATTTTCTTATCTGTGACTGTGCCGCCAAATAGTAATGCATTAGCAAACATCATTACATGCCTCTTTGAATGAGGAAACATGTCTGGTCAACGAGAAAGACCATCTTTTATATGTATTCAAATGAGCAGAGTACGTTACTACGTTAAAAAACAGGACGTCTACTCTCTTTCTACGAAAACGTAATTTCGAAATAAACTCGCGACTTTCCAACTCCGATTCTACTTCGATCCGTCGTTTTATCCGTTTAAATGTTCCAAGCCTATACTCTAATTAGAGAATACTTAGAACATTTAAACGTCAAACATGTTGTATCGGATGAAACAAAGTAGAACGAGAGTAGGAAACGGCTTTAACCATTAACAAAAGAGTAAGAGTATATAGTAGAGATATTATACTAGTATATGTGTATGAATCAAATACGCGGTAGTGTGTATAGTGTATTTTTATTGATTTAATGCTATGCACAATTAAAAATATCATTCTGCAATCCTTCTCTATATTTTCTTACATTTACCTCTTATAAATGTCAATGTATAGTATAGATCTTTGGGTGTCTGGATGTTTGTTGCTCAATCACTACGTAACGTATAACGTATAGTTGGAAGAACAAATAGGCTAGTTTTTATCCCGAAAAAATAACAGGAACGATGGGAATGGTAACTAAGCGGGGAAACCCGCTGAGCGCTACTAGAAAACTAAGAGAGTGCAAAGTTACATACTCCTCCTTCCGCGTAACTTTTGTGAATAGGGTTACAAAGTTTTTGTTTCACTTATGAATAATATTATGTAAACATATTGTGATTAAGAAGATTACAATACAATAACTCTTTAAGAACTTTTAAGGCCACAAAACACAAACAGGATTTACATTACAACGAACACCGCCCCGCTGCTTACCCGCGTAATTCCCGCTTCCTTTATATTTCCGCAATAAAATAATAAGTTGGCCCTCTATGTGTAGACTATAATCTGACTGTGTTCTAAATTTCAAGCCGACCCGTACAACCGTTACGACGTGATTGAGCAACAAACATCCAACTGACATTCATAATAATAGCACGATAAAATCAAAACTTAAAAGCGGTCTTATATCTCAATCTTTTTCAGACAACATGTAATTTAGAATACTCCTCTCACCTTTGAATGGCTGCGCCATATATCAGCTTGAGGCAATGGAGGTGATTGAGATTGAGAACAGGTGTGCCAGGAGGCAGGAGGTTAATAGATGACGACACTTTAGTAAAACCTTACACTTGTTTTAAGTCTCGAACATCGTCATAAGATCATTCGGCTTCAGGTGTTTTGGAACGAAGTTCTGTACGGCTAGTGTTAAGTACGTAATTTATTCTAAATTGAAGACAATTAGTCCATAAATAAAACAGCTATGATCAGTCTACAGCATTATATTTCGGAATCAATCCTTCGTCATACCAACTTATTCATAGCTGCCTCGGGCAGCTGAAGTAGTACATTTTGTAAAATTGAAGAAAACGCTTTACAGTACCTTAAATTCAGTAACAGATGTACAATTATCACTTTTACTTAAATGTTTATCGGTTTACTAGTACTTTTAATTTAAACCTTTCGCTTAGACTTGCTGCTGCATATGATTTTTCTTATTAACCTGTTTTTCGAACAAAAACAAGAGCTTGATTGTTTCCCGCCAAAAAAATCAAGCCACAGACTATATACCAATCAAACCCGGAATTGTAGGGTTGCCATAGAGTGCATTTCGGTATTCTTACTATTCTTTCAATAAGAACTTACATAAATTACTAATATTGCTAACACTAGCATGGAGGAGTTTAGGGATAGGGATATTGCTTTGTGAAATAACTTAAAAAAAAAAAATGCCAGTCATAGGAACTGCCGATAGAAGTGAAAACTTATAACTCAGAATTTGATAGCTTACTTTGGAAACTACACGAGTGTAACCGCAGGGCGTGGCCTCGCCATCTTGGCATGGCCATCTAGAAATGCGTCAGGATTTCCCATTGGCTGATGCGTTTCTAGATGGCCATGCCATGATGGCGAGGCCACGCCCTCCGGTTACACCCGTGTAGTTTCCAAAGTGGCCAATAACTTAATGAATTCAATTCACAGCCCACGAAAAATCTGTCTAGGCGTGCCTAAAGAAGTTTTCACTTCAAAAAGTGAAGAAAAATATACAACGGAAGTGATGCGTAAAAGCTGACGTTGACAAGTGTCGCCTTTATTTTTCAGATGATTCATAAATAGTAAATTAAAGCATTTTTTTTTGCTAATTGTGTTGCTTCTATAAATATGAACCAAGGGAATTTCGTTCCTGGTGATTACAATGTTAGTATTTCGTGAGCGCGGTTCAGTTTTCGGTTTTGTCTACCCGTTTCTAGACATTAGCGGCGTTTCTTCCAAGATCAATGGCGATGAACTACTGGTAATATTTCTTTATAATGTGCTAATACATAGTATGATATTACGAGCTCGAATTAAGATGGACAAAATGTTCGACACCGGACTTACCAAGAAAAATGTCTAAGTCTGATAAAATGGAAACTACGTAACATCTTGTACCAAGCATCCTGAGTTTTGCTATTGTGGCTCCTCTATTAGTTTCACGCCGTCTTTTCGCAATATCCTGAAATCGAAACTGAAAATAGCTCTCAAAGATTTTATCAAATAAATACCAAACAATTTCAGGATTTTCAGCTAAAAGGGTCTGCTTCCTCGCGAAATGTAAATAGCAATGGCTTAATTTATACAAATTGGACAAATTCGTTACACCATGGTTTAACTAAGACAGGAATAATTGAACCCGACTAATTCCTATCATTGCTAATACGATTACTACAACCGATTTCAAAGATTCGAACCTCGAAATGGAGCCTGGAATATATCCTACTATTATGCCGGAAAATTGGCACAAATTCCATCCTTAGATTGTAGGTATAAGCATTAGTTTAGCGTGAATGTTTGTGGTATTTGCGATATATTTTCTGGAAGAGTGAACGCAAGGCTCGATAGAAACGCTAATATGGCTAAAGCTATGTTAAAGTTATGAAGATTTCGTGATTTGAATTTAATTCTGTTGTTTATTTGTAGCAACTTAGAGTGGTAGGATCAAATAATTTACATATATACTACGTATAGTACTCTTTATAGAGTCCGCTTAGGGAAGTGCTACACCCTTAGATAAAGAATAAATAAATAGATCAGGTGTTTCCGCACGGTTCCTTTGTACCATATAAGGGGTATGTTACCTAGTGCGACATAGTGATGTGCCGCGAAAAAAGTATGACATCTCCACAAGAGCGACAAGACAAGAGCGATCAGACCCGTGCATTCGGTGTAAAGCGTTTGTTCTAAGTCTATACGTAGTATATACAACGTGTTGCAAAAAGGTGCAACAATATTTATGGTAGTTCATCTACATTCAGTTTTGAATCATGTATGTGAAAATTAGGCATGAAAGCTCAAAAATTTTTTCCAAAAAAATAAATAATTTTTTGTTTGTTATTTCATTTGACATACCCCTAATGGCCAGATCTCCGCACGGATTTTTGTACGACGTCGCGGCGTCGGTGGCAAGGTCGTTTGTCTGCTGTACAAGATTTAGGGTTGAAGCTGGTGATTTGGTGGGAATTTTACGTCAAACTTTGACTCGAATTATCTCGTGTTCTACCGTGCTGAGGGGAAAGAGACCTTGGGTGATGAAGTCTACATCAGTGTTAGAATGGACTGTTAAAATATTGTTGGGGGTAAATCCACCACGTTGTATAAACTCTTTGGATACACCTTTTTCGGTTATTATATACAATCAAGCATCGATGTGAAAACGCTACTGTGTGCCAGTTTGAAAAGAATTCGTTACTTTTTTGTGGAATTGTTATTATTTGTGTGAACAGCGCAATATAGTGCTACATATCAGTGTTGCTTACCATCACGTGCTTGTATGCTTGTTCTGTCATTGTCTGTTGTTATTAAAATAACACTTCGTATTATCTTATATATAAAATTCTCGTGTCACAGTGTTTGTTTCCTTACTCCTCCGAAACGGCTTTACTGATTTTAACCAAATTTTATATGCATATTCTGTAGGTATGAGAATCGGCTACTAGCAATTTTTCATACCCCTAAGTGACAAGGGTTGTTCACTAAAGCAAAACAACGTTTGCGGGGTCAGCTAGTTAGTTTATAATAAGCACTAGCTGTAATAAGATTTCCTACTGTTGAACATTCTCTTAGAAGGAGAAAGTCAAAGCCAAAACCCACTATGACAGTGGGTTAGCAGATGATACAAACAAACATGCCCTCGAAACATTTTTCTTAGACCATGCTATTACTATTAGCACATTACTAATTTCTGATCGAGTAACTGGTAAAAGACCACACCAGGGAAACTGGCAAATGGACCACTGGCAAAGCTGTGGTCCTTTGCAAGATTCTTTCCTAAGGAGGAATCTGCAAAATGTCCTGCCACTTCTAAAAATACAAGACGCAAGTAACACCGAATAGAGATAAATCGGTTGCGATTTGGGAGGTCGCCAGTTAGATCCCGATTGGACCTGGGATCAATCTCTACTTTACTTTAGCGCAGAACAAATGGCACGCTAAATTACTTTACTTTGTTGCAAATGCAATTTGGCAAACAGGCGACTGCGAGACAGATTTATACACTTTCGGTCAAGCAGGCTGGCTGAATTTCTATGAATATGAAAATGCGAACGTTCTTTAAAACCATGCCGATAAAAATAGAACAGTATAAGCCTTCTTCATGTTTCTATAGCTAGTATTTGAGGTTTTCTGTCTAAAGAAGAGAGTCAAAGTCGAAATCCAACGCGTTGGCCAAGCGCAAATTGGTAGATAGCACATGTCCTCCAAAGATGTATGAAACATGCCGGTTTCCTCACAATGTTATCCTTCATCATCGAGTAAAATGATATCAAAATCTTTATTTTTTACAAATAATTTTATTAATAACGCAGGTTTCGTTCCTGTTATTTTCCAAATTTCAACTCGACCTGTTCAGCCGTTTTGCCGTGGTTGAGCAACAAACATCAATAGTTTTGCATTTATAATATTAGTAGCATATACCTAATGTATATTACAACTATACGTGGGTGTCAATTTGGCGGTATAATTCAATCCAAAAATAAAAATTGTGGGAGTTCGATAAATGTTGACTCCGATTTTTACTAATCTATTACCGAGAGCACCAATCAACTTTGACGTATGGATCAAGGAGTAAGTTATCGTGGATAAGCTTAGAAGAAAATTCAATTTAAGTACCTTTTTGATAGCTTATTTATTTATGTTTAAAAACGTTATTGGCGGACGAGCGCAGTTTAGTGCTGGGTAATTATTTGAACTCTTCATGTTCCAACTGATGTGTATCACTGTGCTGTTATGGGCAAATACACAATATGTTATGTCGCTCAGCATCAGGCACATAGTCTGCTTATCTCTTCAATTTTATATACTATACTAGCGGCCTGCTCCGGCTTCGCTCGAATAATAACCTAGATATCAACTGCAGCGCCATCTGCCGGGCTGATTTGTGAATCTAAACCTTCCATAGCCCTACCCAAACGTATACAAAAAAATCATTCAAATCGGTCCAGCCGTTTAGGAGGAGTTCAATAACAACGAAAAGTGGCATTGATTATTATATATATAGATAGATAATAAGTAATAGCTAAAAACACGCTTTTTCTGAAGATCCTACTAAAGATTAGACAATAAATATGAATTAAGGATAGTTTTAGTATTAAAATGAACGTGGTTGTTACACATATTTATTGGGTAAACGGATAACTCACGTGTAATAAGGTCGGTCAATCCGACTCGAGTTTCGGCCGCGTCCGGCGGCCTTTTTCAAGGAGAGTGTATGCGCACGATAGCTGCCCATTTGGCACTCGCATCGTGCGCAATATTTAAAACTGACCTAACTGACTGACTGATTTAGACTGACTGACGTTTTGAAATAAAAAAATAATCCAAATCGGTACAGGCTTCTTTTTAAGAAATAAATATTGGTGGACAATTAGAAAAAAAAGATTCGAATTAAGAGTCTGCACTCTTTCGAAGTTGGTTCAAAAATATGTAAATGCGTATTGAACTTACTACAATGATATTATAATTATAAGAATAGGATTACACAGAACTAATAGGTATTTGATGGGATTTTTACCCTCAGACGCATAACAACGCGTGTCAGTTCGCGCCGAGACCGCGACAGGAGACCAAGACAGGTCGCGGTCGCGTCTTGGCGCGAACTGACGCCCATACAATTCCATGGTGGCAAGTGCCTGTCGCGGTCTCCGGTCGCGGTCTCGTGTCGCGGTCTCTACGCAAACTTGTACCTTAAGACATATTTGTAACAGAAAGTTCATAACAATTTTTTTGTTTGCTAAATGCCGGTACAAAAAGTTTTTATTTTTTATTTATTGAATAATAGGCGAGCAGCATTAGCTGATATGCCTATATCTCAGTCTTGAAATAACAAATTATAGGTAATTGTCTGTTAAAATGATTTTGTCTTTAACTATCCATTTGTCCAATCTGTTCTTGAAAGAGTTTAATGACTTTGCTGAAATAACATCCTCAGGCAACCTGTTCCAGTTGTAAACCAATCTGTTGCTGAGGATGTGATGTGCAGTGTTTGTCAGCGATGGTGCGTGGGACAACTGGGACTTACTGGGACTTATGACGCCGACTGTCTCTCTTATGCTCCTTTAATCTGTACAGGTTCTTTATGTGAGGGAGGTTATAAAATCCATTCAGTATTTTAAATGTTTCGATCAAGTCTCCTCGTAACCGTCTCTCTTCCAATGTAGTGAGGTGTAGGGCTTTTAATCTGTCCGTGTAGGATTTACGTCGAAGGGCATATGGCCATTTTGTCGCTTTTCTTTGCACACTTTCAAGCAAATCAATATCTTTTTTGAAGTAGGGGCTCCAGACTTGATAACCATATTCTAGTAGCGGCCTCACATAAGTTTTATATATTTTAAGAAACATCTCTACAGTTATAGATTGAAAGGATCCACGAATGACATAAAGAAAAGAGTTTGCTTTCTTAACTATTGCAGAAATATGTTCTTCCCATTTTAAATTTGATGTAATTATAACACCAAGGTCTTTTTGCTGATTCACTGAGGATAAAGCAACACCATTGAGATAATAGGTTATTAGTGGGTTATTCTTGCCGAGATGTAAGACCCCACACTTTCCAACATTCAAACTGACAACCCAATCCATGGTCTAAGTGGCAGCTCTTTAGACCACAGTCAAAATCTTTTGAACAAAATGTGAAATGATTTCAATTACAAAGCATCACGGAGAATATTTGAGGGCTTTTGTGAACGAAAACGCTTTTAAATTAAAGGTTATTTTATATTTTCAGTGCCGAGTCAACAAGCATTCCTGGGTTCGAGAGCGTGGACTCACGGCTGATTGAATTCTGAGGTGAAAAGCAAATTAGACTGCAATATCTGATAATAATATAAAATGAAAATTCGGATAAAGCTTTGATGATGATGAAATTCTAATAGGTTATTTTTTGCGAAAAAAAATTGCATTCCCTACGCGTGGGCTGTTTAAATTCAAGGCAAAGCTAAGCATAAACAAATGTGTACTCAATTTAAAATATAAAAAATAATCACTCCTTAGATAAACACGTATGGTTTCAAGTAAAGCATACACCTATATCCATTACTAGCTGAACCGTGCGCGCGTTGCTACGCCATCTATCGAAAATTGGTTGTACCAATTCAAATCTAGAACAAATTTGGTTACCTTAGATTCTAATGACGCAACCTTTTAAAAGATAGACACATGCTGTCACGCAACAAAAGCTCTCAAAAAGCAAATATTTTTTCCCGTTTTTGTTACATTTTTCATTCATGCTCCGCTTCTGTTGATAGTAACGAAATATTAAATAGCCTTCCTCAATAAATGGACTATCCAACAAAAAAAATCGTTAATATCGGTCCAGTAGTTCCCGAGATCCTAGCGTTCAAACAAACAAACTCTTCAGCTTTATAATATTAGTATAGATACGTCTAAGATTTGTCAAGAATGTAACAAAACAGTAAATCAATTTAAAACGGTTTAAAATGAGAGTGACGTCAAACTTATAACACCCCATCGTTTTTGCGTCTAAGGTTTAAAGCTTTTCGAAGTCAACAAACGTTGAAAAAACTCAAACGAAGAACGCAAACAGTGTTTAAAGCAATAAAGAAAGGAAGCCTCGGATAAAATTGATTGGTTGAAGCATTTTGATGGATATGCAAACAAAAGTTGGGAATTAATAACTCGCTCAAGTTTCCAGAGATAGCACCGACGCGCGACCCTACTCCGCTCGGGGCTTGAAGGACGACATTCGGGTCCGATAACAATGCTATAGGGGAAAGACTTTTAGAACAAATAATGAACAATGAAGGAGGGCAATGCATTTCAAACAAGAATATATTAACACATGTATGCTAAATTATAATTGGCTGAGATAGAGAGCCTGTACACAGATATAATACCAATGACTGACTTCAAGAACACAATGTCAAAAATGTTTTATCTATACAAATTCAATTCAATTCAATTCATTTATTCAGACCATAGGATACAGGGTTATCACTTGGTAGCGTCACATAATACAAAATTCAATAACGTAATTACAATCTTAATACGAAGTAATTAAAGGCAATAAAATCAACAGTATCTAATTAAAGCGGCTGTAAAGATGCCTTGTCAAGTATTTCAGCTGTAGAGGGGCTTTGTCAGAAAATGTCTTAAATTAAATATGATACTTACTAGATTATTATGTACTTAATGTAACAATTATTTATGAAGTCAATCAATTGCTCAAATTTGACGCTATTACATCTTGTCTCCATTGTCGTCCGTCTCGAATAAAGTCTTCCGTACAGTAATATGCTTTACTTAATAGACGACTCCTTATGGCATTTTTAAACCTTCTCCCTTTGAGACCTACCAACTGTTTTGGGATTATGTTGAAGAAACGTACACAATTTCCAATAAAAGAAGCATTTGTTTTTTGTAATCTACATCTTGGAAAAACCAATTTGTGTGTGTGGCGAGTATTTGGGTTTAAATCAGACAATTTCTTATAGTTATTTTCATTTTTCTTGGCGAACATAATACATTCATAAATGTATAGACAAGGAACTGTTAAGATTTTGATATTTTTATAAATTTCTCTTAGTGATTCCCTAGTAGGTAAATTATAAATTGCGCGTATTGCCTTTTTTTGCAATACAAATACAGAATTTATATCAGCACCTGATCCCCATAACAAGATGCCATACGACATAACACTATGGAAATATCCGAAGTACACCACTCTAGCTGTTGCGACATCTGCTATTTTCCTCATTTGACGTACTGCATAGGCCGCTGAGCTAAGTCTATCGGTTAATTTCTTAATATGTACACCCCATTGCAGTTTCGAATCTATTGTGATCCCTAGAAAGGTAGTTGTTGTGATAGGTTCAATGATTTTTCCTTTCATTTCAATTTTGAGTTCGGATCTTTGTACGTTGGGCAGAGAAAAATGTATGCACTTTGTCTTTGCTGGATTCAAGGCCAAATTATTTGCATCAAACCATTTACATAGTATATTAAGGACATTATTAATTTCTGTAAAGTTTGTATTACCTCGCTTGGTCTTAAATAGCAAGGACGTGTCATCGGCAAACATAACAATTTCAGTGCCAGTTTGTCTTTTTGCTAGATATGGTAAATCATTCACATAAATAAGAAATAGAAAAGGTCCAAGTATGGATCCTTGTGGTACTCCCATTGAAAGGATGGATCCTTTTGACTTTGCACCGTCAATGTCAATTATCTGAGTGCGCTCAGTCAGGTAAGATGAAATGAGATCCACAGCAGATTTCGATACTCCATAAAATGCTAATTTGGCCAGTAAAGTCTGGTGCTGTACACAATCAAATGCCTTTGATAGATCGCAAAATACCCCAATGGCATCATAGTGATCTTCCCATGCATTAAAAATAAATCTATTCAGTTTCAATCCAGCATCTGTTGTCGATCGTCCCTTCACAAAACCAAACTGATGATCATGTAATAAATTATTTGAAATGAAATAAGATGATATTTGATTAAGAATTAGTTTTTCAAAAATTTTACTAATACATGGCAGTATTGACACTGGCCTGTAGTTACCGGGGTCATCCCTTTCACCCAATTTAAACAATGGTAGTACTCTACTATGCTTCATTAAATTTGGGAAAGTCCCACTGTTTATACATGAATTAAAAAGATTAGCCAAGTAAGGAGCAATTTTTATTATTATTGTCTGGATGCTTTTCGTAGAAAGACCCCACAAGTCTTCAGTTGCTTTCATTTTTAAATCTTTAAATGTTTTCAAAATTGTTCCTGCCGTAACTTCATGAAAACCGAATCTAGATAATGGCGGATCCACATTTTCACGCAGTAGAGTTTCTGCTTGTGATGTTGAGGATATTAAATTCTTAGTGGTTTCTATCGGTATGCTAGTAAAGTATGTTTCAAATGCATTAGCCATTTCAATCGTGTTCGTTATAATTTTGCCATCATATTTAATTTTACATAGTTTGTCACGTAGCTTAGACTTACCAGTTTCCTGATTAATTACTTTCCATGCAGTTTTTATCACATTGTCAGATGTTTTTATTTTGTCATGTATATAAAGGGCTTTTGCCCGTACACAAGCATTTTTAAAGATTATAGAATATTTTTTTACATAATTTAATGTTGAAATGTCAGTACAATATGTCCTTAATTTGTATAAATTATATAAATTATCCCTACTTTTAAATAGTCCCGTTGTAGCCCATTCGGCAAATTTAAGTTTTCTATTAATATTTAATTGCTTTGATTGAAAAATGTCATTAAATTGTCTACTTAAAGTATTAAAAAATGTATTGTAACTATTGTCAGGATTGTCGATTAATGTCATTTTATTAGGAAAGTTTTGGAAGTACTTGTCAATAGCATTATTTAGGATTTCAACGCGAGCTTGTGTAATGGGCCTGATTAGTATATTATCTTCTTTGCGCGTTATATTTGTGCGGATACTAATTCTCAGTCCTTTGTGATCTGATCGTAAACAATCAACTATCTCAGAGTTAAAATACTCACAATCCACAAAGAAATTGTCAATACATGTAGCCGATGTTCCCTTTTTCGTAATTGCAACCCTTTGGTTCGACAAATTGCAATTACGAAAAAGGGAACATCGGCTACATGTATTGACAATTTCTTGATCCGATCCGATCCATCCTTTCAATGGGAGTACCACAAGGATCCATACTTGGACCTTTTCTATTTCTTATTTATGTGAATGATTTACCATATCTAGCAAAAAGACAAACTGGCACTGAAATTGTTATGTTTGCCGATGACACGTCCTTGCTATTTAAGACCAAGCGAGGTAATACAAACTTTACAGAAATTAATAATGTCCTTAATATACTATGTAAATGGTTTGATGCAAATAATTTGGCCTTGAATCCAGCAAAGACAAAGTGCATACATTTTTCTCTGCCCAACGTACAAAGATCCGAACTCAAAATTGAAATGAAAGGAAAAATCATTGAACCTATCACAACAACTACCTTTCTAGGGATCACAATAGATTCGAAACTGCAATGGGGTGTACATATTAAGAAATTAACCGATAGACTTAGCTCAGCGGCCTATGCAGTACGTCAAATGAGGAAAATAGCAGATGTCGCAACAGCTAGAGTGGTGTACTTCGGATATTTCCATAGTGTTATGTCGTATGGCATCTTGTTATGGGGATCAGGTGCTGATATAAATTCTGTATTTGTATTGCAAAAAAAGGCAATACGCGCAATTTATAATTTACCTACTAGGGAATCACTAAGAGAAATTTATAAAAATATCAAAATCTTAACAGTTCCTTGTCTATACATTTATGAATGTATTATGTTCGCCAAGAAAAATGAAAATAACTATAAGAAATTGTCTGATTTAAACCCAAATACTCGCCACACACACAAATTGGTTTTTCCAAGATGTAGATTACAAAAAACAAATGCTTCTTTTATTGGAAATTGTGTACGTTTCTTCAACATAATCCCAAAACAGTTGGTAGGTCTCAAAGGGAGAAGGTTTAAAAATGCCATAAGGAGTCGTCTATTAAGTAAAGCATATTACTGTACGGAAGACTTTATTCGAGACGGACGACAATGGAGACAAGATGTAATAGCGTCAAATTTGAGCAATTGATTGACTTCATTAATAATTGTTACATTAAGTACATAATAATCTAGTAAGTATCATATTTAATTTAAGACATTTTCTGACAAAGCCCCTCTACAGCTGAAATACTTGACAAGGCATCTTTACAGCCGCTTTAATTAGATACTGTTGATTTTATTGCCTTTAATTACTTCGTATTAAGATTGTAATTACGTTATTGAATTTTGTATTATGTGACGCTACCAAGTGATAACCCTGTATCCTATGGTCTGAATAAATGAATTGAATTGAATTGAATTTGTATAGATAAAACATTTTTGACATTGTGTTCTTGAAGTCAGTCATTGGTATTATATCTGTGTACAGGCTCTCTATCTCAGCCAATTATAATTTAGCATACATGTGTTAATATATTCTTGTTTGAAATGCATTGCCCTCCTTCATTGTTCATTATTTGTTCTAAAAGTCTTTCCCCTATAGCATTGTTATCGGACCCGAATGTCGTCCTTCAAGCCCCGAGCGGAGTAGGGTCGCGCGTCGGTGCTATCTCTGGAAACTTGAGCGAGTTATTAATTCCCAACTTTTGTTTGCATATCCATCAAAATGCTTCAACCAATCAATTTTATCCGAGGCTTCCTTTCTTTATTGCTTTAAACACTGTTTGCGTTCTTCGTTTGAGTTTTTTCAACGTTTGTTGACTTCGAAAAGCTTTAAACCTTAGACGCAAAAACGATGGGGTGTTATAAGTTTGACGTCACTCTCATTTTAAACCGTTTTAAATTGATTTACTGTTTTGTTACATTCTTGACAAATCTTAGACGTATCTATACTAATATTATAAAGCTGAAGAGTTTGTTTGTTTGAACGCTAGGATCTCGGGAACTACTGGACCGATATTAACGATTTTTTTTGTTGGATAGTCCATTTATTGAGGAAGGCTATTTAATATTTCGTTACTATCAACAGGAGCGGAGCATGAATGAAAAATGTAACAAAAACGGGAAAAAATATTTGCTTTTTGAGAGCTTTTGTTGCGTGACAGCATGTGTCTATCTTTTAAAAGGTTGCGTCATTAGAATCTAAGGTAACCAAATTTGTTCTAGATTTGAATTGGTACAACCAATTTTCGATAGATGGCGTAGCAACGCGCGCACGGTTCAGCTAGTAATGGATATAGGTGTATAACAAATTACGTCGGAATGACTAAATGGATCGAATTGAAAGTTAGAATACAGTATTGTAGTGGTAGGACTCTTGGCAGAGTCGGCCTGGAGAAGTACCACACCTTTGCTAGTTATTCTACCGCCAAGCAGTAATGTCCAAACATTACTGTGTTCCGGTTCGAAGGACAATGTTTCCAGAGAAATAACAGGCCTTCGAGATATAATATCTTAGATCTCTGGGTGTCGAGCGCAGTGCAGTGCTAGGTAATGATTTGAACTTTCAGGTTCCAATAGCTGTGTGTCACTGTGCTGTTATATGGCAGGCATGTTTTTTTTTTTTTTTTTTTTTAAATAAATAGTGACGAGACGAGCAGGACATGTGCCTGATGGTAAGCAACATGCCTGCCACATAACAGCACAGTGACACGCAGCTATTGGAACATGAAGAGCCAAAATCATTACCTAGCACCGCACTGCGCTCGTCACCTAGAGATCTAAGTTGTTGTATCTCTAAGCCCTGTAATTTCTCTGGAAACATTGCCCTTCAAACCGGAACACAGTAATGTTTGCACATTACTGCTTGGCGGTAGAATAATTGACAAAGGTGTGGTACTTCCCCAGGCGGACTCTGCTAAGAGTCCTACCACTACAAAAACTTGCTTACCATCAGGCACATGTCATGTTTGTCTCGTCAGTCTATGCTATAAAAAAAAAATTGGCAGTCATAGGAACTGCTGATAGAAGTGAAAACTTAAAATTCAGAACTAAGAAATGCTGACGCATTTCTAGATGGCCATGCCATGATGTCCAGGCCACGCCCTCCGGTTACACCCGTGTAGTTTCAAAGTTAAGCTATCAAATTCTGAGTTATAAGTTTTCACTTCTATCGGCAGTTCTTATGACTGCCAATTTTTTTTTAATCTAACAGCGATTTTGTTTTTTAGCCTGTTGTAATAGAAGAAATAGACGTAAGTTCACCTTTATTTATCCTGAGATCGAGTAATGCCGGTAGCAGTGGAAGGCGTCGAGAGTGGACGCCAGCCATTCGGCGCTTCCAATTTCCGCCACAATGGCGCGGTAATCGCTGCCGGGTTCAATTAGTCGCCGGACGACGGAACCCCCTTCTTAGGGCTGACGTTATCAGACCCACATATCGACTGTCGATTTAGAAATAAAAACTTGAAGTTAAAACATTTTTAAATCGTAACTTAATCACGTGCCTCTTAAGCATTTCTTTCAGATGGGAAAACCCATTGACCTAAGTCAAAACCTAATATAACTAATAAATAAATAAAACAAGTTTTACGTAAATAAAAATAACTAGTAAATATACCTCTCGACTGCTCGGCCAATCCCCGTCCAAATAAGTTAAGTTTTTTCTAATACTTAATTTTTCTCTCGAAAAAACAAAAACCGATTTCGAACTCCACTAAATTTCATAATTTCAATAATAATAAAATCAACCAGATAAAGACAAACAATTTTTTTTTGTTGATATTTCAAAAACCACTAAATACACTGATTTCGACAAAACTACCTCTGAACTATAATCTACCAAACAAATAATTATTATAATAGTAAACTAAAAAACACGCTTTTGTATTTCAAATAGCCAATCCTTGGAATGGCCGCCATGTTGGATTTAAGTAACGTGATTATTGTTTTCGTAGCCCATTCAGCAAACCCTTTTATTTAATACCTATATCATGGAGGTGCATTTCAAACAGCCTGTCCACCATCTTGGACGGCCGCCATATAGGATTTAAGTCATGTGACTATTTTTTTCGTATTCCTGACAGTAAACCCTTTCATTTGATACCAATATCATGGAGGTGATTTTCAAACAGCCAGTCCGCCATCTTGGGGAGGCTGCCATATTGGATTTATAATGACGTTTCTTAACTGGTTATGTATTGTCATCAGAACTCAGAGCGTGTGCAAAATTTCATCATAATCGAAGACCGGAAAGTGCGTCAAATTAAGATTCCAAGATTTTCTTACATACATAGTTAGTTACAAGTGAAGCTAATAAAAGCGTGTTAATAAAAAACATCATCAAAATCGATTCAAAAATTGGAGGAGCTATCGCGAAACATACAACCGAATTGAGAACCTCCTTCTATTTTGGAAGTCAGGTGACATACATGTTAACTAAATTAATTTTGCAAACAATGTTACTAACATTAATAGGAAGAAAATGAAATGTATGAAAATAAATAAAATAATTTACAGGAAAGTTGATTGTACATTTCCAATGAGTGGTCACCCTGCCGCCACAATGGCGGGCTGTCAATCGACAGGGTAAGAGCGTCCCGTCCCGTTTCAACAAACCTCTAGTGCGGATGTTAATCGATTTTCAGGAACAATCCTCTATCGAACTATTAGGAACAGTATGGGATTTACTATAGACCTCACTGAACTGCCCAGATAGAAGATCCCACTTAGTATATCTTAGCTGTCGATAAAAGTTTTTGTTAAATCGTAATAAAATGTTTACTGAGTTTCGGAACGTACCAGGATAGCAGCGACACACGACGCCTTCTCTACAAATTAACTTTTTTTGTAGTGTAGAGTGACGAGACGAACAGGACATGTTTGTGCTTAATGGGAAGCAACATACCTGCGCACAACAGCACAGTAACACACAGATATTGGAATATGAAGAGTCCAATTAATTAGCTAGCACTACACTGCGCTCATCACCCAGAGATATAAGAATATGTTTTATCTCCTGATATTTTATACCCTACTAGCCGCCCGCTCCGGCTTCGCTCGGATAATAACCTAGATACCAACTGCAGCGCCATCTGCCGGGCTGATTTGTGAATCTAAACCATTGAGGGCCCTACCTAAAAGCATACAGAAAAATTCATTCAAATCGGTTCAGCCGTTTAGGAGGAGTTCACTAACAACGAAAAGTGGCATTGATTTTTATTATATATATAGAATATAGATCACTGGAAACATTCCCCCATCAACTCGAAACACAGTGATGTTTTATATTACTGCTTAGCAGTAGAATATCTGGCAAACGTGCGGTTCCCAGGCAGACTCTGTAAAGAGTCCTACCGCTGCAATATCTGTAGGATGAAGCGTTCAAACAATTTCCACTGGTAATTTTAGCTAAAGCATTAAATATCTAGCTCATTCCCGGGAGACTGGCTTGCACGGGGCTGCACGCTGCTTTGAGTCTCAATGCTGATACGTCGAGCTCGTACATCGGAGGCTCTGAGGCTGTCAGTCGCGACTTTCATGTTTCAGATCTAAATAGTTCACGGAATTCACATTAGAACATTAGATATCTAATTATTCGATTTAATAATTTATATTAATATAAAATAAATAATTTTTCAACTACGAAACGATGTTGCTATTTCGAACTTCGAGCGGTCCGATAGACAAAATAGCAACGTAGTATTAGATCATGCAGATCATTTGCACACTCTCCGAAGTGTATCCGACTAAAATCCGACATGGTAGCAATTTTGCGACGATGTTCGAAACTTTTTGGAACAAGATTGTCATTGCCTATGAGCCTTTTGACACGACTCTCGATCGAATTGAATCTCAGGAATAAAATAGAGTATGAAACGAGAGACGATAAGCAATACGTTGATATTTCGGAATAATCTCATGTTCTTGCTTAGTTGCATATCTTTTTAAAAAGTTTTTTTTTTAATAAAGAGTGACAAGACGAGCAGGACATGTGCCTGATGGTAAGCAACATGCCTGTCACATAACAGCACAGTGACACGCAGCTATTGAAACATGAAAGTCCAAATCATTATCTAGCACTGCACTGCGCTCGTCACCCAGAGATCTAAGTTGTTATTTCTCCTGTAATTTCTCTGGAAACATTGCCCTTCAAACCGGAACACAATGATGTTTTCCCATTACAGCTTGGCGGTAAAATGACTGGCAAAAGTGTGGTCCTTCCCCAGGCGGACTCTGCTAAGAGTCCTACCACTACAATGACCATGATGTTGAGCATAACTTTAACTGACACCGACGCATACCATCAGGCGTGTTGGTGGTCAACTCGCGGACCTATGAGCGATTAGGGATAAAGACTGGGTGAAAAATAAACCATTCTAATTAGTCCGTCAGCTTCCGTAGTTCATTAGCTTCATTCGTTTGATCATGGAATAATATGGGACACGTAATTTTTTGTTCTTTCCAAATTATTAATAAAAGTGGGTCAGTCAGTCGCCCATGAAGGGTTCCGTAGTAGCAAGTAGCATATTATAAAAATTCTTGTAGTTTGTTGTAACTTTGGTCGATGTTTTAATAATACTGTATTTATGACGATTAGCTCAAAAAAATAAATATTGTCAACCTCAATACCATTTTTAAAGACCTTGATGAAATAAAGGTATAAAGTTTTGATGAAAAAAACATTTTTGAGTTTCAGTTCTAAGTATGGGGTATATAAGTATGCACCCCAAAATGTATTGACTGAGTGACCCCCGTGCTCCCCCTCCCCCCTCCCAATGAAGCGATGGGAAATCCGCCCTTGTGTACAATATTTCAATATTTTATAGCAATCATAAAAGTGGTGGAAGTATTTTCGCCTATAGTAGTGTCGATGGTTGAGTCTGTATATTTATGTCGGTATGTATGTGTGTGTCTGTACTTATATGTATGATGTGTCGTTGACTGTCATGTAAGCAAAACTCACCCACCAGTTTATCATAAAAGTCACAGTACACGTGTTAAGTTATCTAACTTCCTTGTAGGTATAACTTCGAATGTTAAGTGTTTTCACGAAATTTGCCAACATTGTAAAGTTTCACAATATACGTCAATGTTTTAAGCTCTCACTGCTGTTCACTGGTATTATTAACAGTTGTACATTTATATAGGATAGGTATTCTTCCGCCAACCCCCACTGGGTCAACGTTGTGGATTATTGCGTTGACTCTGTGTTTGTGAGGAAGGTCCCGACTGTGGGAGTAGTGGGTGCACTTAGTGACCTGCTACTATGGTAAATATGACTAGTATGTATGTTAACAATAATGTGTAATACCGTGTATAATGCTTATAAGACCAACCGTTTTACATTTGCACAAAGTCACGTTTGTTTAGCACATTTTTTAACAAGTAGAAGGACAACAAACTTTGCATTAATTTATAATTTAAATACCGGACGGTATTTAAAGTAAAGTAAGTACAAGTAGAAGATATTAAACAAACTTTGCATTAATTTATAATTTAAATACTGTCCAAACAAAAACGTAATGTAGGTCCCTTTGCAGAGTTTGCTTGGGGTACCACGCTCTTGCCAGCTATTCTACCGACAAGCAGTAATGTGCAAACATAATTTTATTATGTTCCGCCTTGAAGGACAACATTTCCAGAAAAATGATACGACAAAGGAATGATTGATCCTATAAACTCGAGTGACGGGCGCAGTGCAGTACTTGGCAGAGATTAGAACTTTACTTTTTAATATGACAAGTAAATAAATCAATGAACTTTACCTGTGATTATTTACTTGTCGAACTTTACATATTCCATGGCATTGTGCTTTTATGGGGATATATTATTATCTTACTTATCATCAGATGGAAGTCTGGCCCATTCTGTAACTAAACATATGTTAAAAAACGTTATTTTTTTACCTAACATCGTCACTTAACTAAGTTATAATATATTATATGATCGAATTGAGGAATTTCTTCCTTTTTTTACAACAAACAAAATTAAATACATTTCATTTTAAATCTATTGATATGCTTTGTTTGAAATTGCTGCCACATGAATCAACAGTTTTGCACGCTTCTTCACAGATGGTTGGTTTTTTTCAAATGAAAAATAGTTTGTTTCCTTTTTACTGAATTTCATCGAATCCGTACGACCGTACAGACAGAACACTTGTACTAAGTCAAAAGAGGAGAGCGATTCTCCATCACAATTTTATTTTTGTATGCACCTTTGGGATAGATCGGCTAAGTATCAGCTTGAGGCTCTGGAATCAATCGAGAGGTGTGCCAAAAGGACCATAGGCAAATACACTCTAGTGCAAAAAGGACTTCAACGTCTTGAACATCACGGATACACTTCGGAGAGTGTGCGACTGATTTAAATGATCTAATACCACCTTGCCCTTTTTTCTATCGGAATGCTCGTAGCTCGAAAAAGCGACATCGTTTCATGGTTGATGTTCCAAAGACACGAACGAAGAGATTTGACTCTACTTTTGTGATAAGAACGTCTAGGCTTTGGAAAGCGAAGGTTTTTTATCGGATACGCTTCGGAGAATGTGCAACTGATCTGCATGATCTAATACCAACTTTGTCTTTTTTGTACCTATTGGACTTCTCGTAGATCGTAGAAGGGGCACCGTTTCATGGTTGATATTCCAAAGACACGGACGCAGAGGTTTGACTCTACTTTTGTGATAAGAACGTCTATGAGAACATTTAGTGGGCTGCTTATCCTAAACATTTCTCATACAACAATATCTAGTACGATGAATAGCAGTTACGTTTTGTTTGCACGCACCGAAGTCTAGAACTTTCTACATAACCACAGTTTGTCGAGAGACAATGCCTCCGCACTCCACAATAACATAACGAGTTGACACCAACAAACGAGTTCGTTTCGTTTAGCAAGCCTCATTTCCTCCCGCCACGTGAGTACCTACGTGTGTGTGTTGTATGT
This sequence comes from Ectropis crepuscularia, assembly GCA_963693475.1. Classification (NCBI taxonomy): domain Eukaryota; kingdom Metazoa; phylum Arthropoda; class Insecta; order Lepidoptera; family Geometridae; genus Ectropis; species Ectropis crepuscularia. The sequence continues at coordinate 31,878,062 of OY856341.1, forward strand.
GTGTGTGCGCGGTTTGTATGTGTGGGTGCGGTGTGCGGGCCCATTGCTTTACATGCTTTACTGTAATGCCTGCAATCATTCAATTGTTTCACTCCGCGACCCAAAGGGACCCGTGATAGCAGTAGGGGCCAGAAGAATGGACCACATTTGGTAACGACATCTTACTGATTTTATAAACAAGTAGTGTCCCGCGGTTTCCCGCTCGTAATACTCTTTCCCCTTATTTTCTTTCGATCAAAAGTTGACTATGGGTTAACTCAGACTCTAATATATCTGCGTTTTATCTTTTAACCCGATCTGTTCAGGTGCTTCGAAGTGATTGAGCAATAAGCTTCAAAACACTCAATAGAATTGCATTTATGTCACGTCGGAGCGCCTAAACAGATTGGTTTAATTTGAAACACGGTAAGATTATAGATTAAAATAACGAATAGGCTACTTTATACATTACTAGCTGACCCCGCAAACGTTGTTTTGCCTTAGTGAACAACCCTTGTCACTTAGGGGTATGAAAAATAGCTAGTAGCCGATTCTCATACCTACAGAATATGCATATAAAATTTGGTTAAAATCAGTAAAGCCGTTTCGGAGGAGTAAGGAAACAAACACTGTGACACGAGAATTTTATATATAAGATTATATCTATATATAAGCTGTTTTTCATACCCAGGAAATGACAGGGACAGTTCCTACACGGGCAAAACCACGGGCGCTGCATATTTATAAAATAAAAGATTATTTTTTCATACCTTCACCAACACAACTATGATTCACGATATGAATAGGAATTCCATTTTATGTAAAGTATGTGAGTAATCTATTGACAAACCTGTAATATGGAGCTCCGGAAATGTTACTTGGTGTAGAAATTGAACCAGAGTTCCAATTTCGTAATAAGTGTGCTTTATTAGGTACGGTCAAGTTAACTTTGATGATGGAGTTCAGACCAGATCTTGGTCTTTTCATAAATAGTAGGTACTTTGATTTTAGCGGTCTAAGTTATCACCTACAGATGCACTGATTTGGTCTGGGAAAAGCAAGTTCATCCTAAAATTGGGCATAGCCGGTAACATGATATATCTTAATCTTAATACATATAAATCTCCTGCCACGATGTTTGTCCGCGATGGATTCCTAAACTACTTAACCGATTTTAAATTAAATTGGCACACCGTGAGCAGTCTGGTCCAACTTGAGAGATAGGATAGTTTTTTTTTTCGAGTCCTTATATGACGAAATCCGAGCGAAGCCGGAACGGGCCGCTAGTTTATTATATGAACCTTTATTATGTTACAAAGCTGAAGAAGCTTTTTGTTTGAATGCGCTAATGAAAGAATAAAAAGAGTTCAAATCACTTAATTTATGTTTATTGCTCTAAGCAATAAGGCCGCCATTTGTGGTACTAGTTTGTAAGTGTTTTACTGTAATATTTCTGTTTTTGTGTCACAATAAAGAGTTATCTATCTATCTAATATCATTGCATTACGACCGTCACCCAGGAATATCTTCGTCCTATATTTTCTCTGGTAACATTGCTTGTTAAACTAACTTAAACTGCGATAGAATAACTGACAGAGGTGTGGTACTTCCACACAGGGTGAAAGAGAGAATGAGTGTGGACGCTGGAAGGGTTGTTGTTGTACGTTATTATGGCGACGAATGTACATCTGATCTGCGTGATTTAATAACACTTTGCCCTCTTTTCTATCGAAAGTGTAGTAGCTCAAAAAAGTGACGTTTCAAAGACTCGAACGTGGAGGTTTCGCTCCATATTCCAATCAATAACATCTAAACTTTGGAATGCGTTTTCTGATGTAAATAATCTACTAATATACTTCTTTAGTACGAAAACTAACGTGGTTATTACACATTTTAAATAAATACACGGGTAGCTCACGTTTGATATAGTCAGTCCAGTTCGACTCAAGTTTCGATCGCGTCCGGCGATCTTTTTCAAAGAGAGTTTCAAGAGAGTGAACAGTTCAGTTCGTTCAATGCTAAACGAGATGTGAACACGCGCTCGCACTCTCCTTGAAAAAGATCGCATAACGCGATCGAAACTTGAATCGGACTGGACTGACTATATGAAACGTGAGTTCCCGTGTATTTATTTAAAATACTATTCTTCTATTAAAAAGTGAACCTGTGTCTTCTATATTAGCGTGTTGTAATCCATCATAGATCGCATCGGCGCTTAATATCAGGCAAGATAGCGGTCAAGTCCAAACTTATTAAGTGCAAACTAAGTCATGACTAGAAAGGCAACTCCCGATCTAGAGTTCCTGGTTTGAATCTCACGTGCGCCTTTCCGGAGTGACGTGCATAATTCCACTAACATAAAAATGGTGAACGGTGGAGAAAAACATCGTGAAAAACCTGACATGTTCCTTCTTTCGAGGTTATGCTTCATCTCCCGGCTCACACTAGGCCAGCGTGGTGTATTAATGGTCTTAACTCTCTTCTTGCGAGAGAAGGCTTATCGAGCCCCAGCACTGAGCATTTTATCTAATAGTCATAATCAATGCTATTCAAACCTATTATCGATTAAAAAAAATACCAAATATTCTTATTTTTAACTGATTTCATAAAAGAAGAAGATTTTCAACTGTTACGCGATCGCGCCGCCATTTATTTATGAATCGATTTTGAAGGTTATTTTTTTGTTTGGCAGATAGTTCAGAGGTATGCCGGTTTATGACATACTAGCGGCCCGCTCCGGCTTCGCTCGAATAATAACCTAGATATCAACTGCAGCGCCATCTGCCGTAGCCTATGTTACTCGGGAATAATGTAGCTTTCCAAAGGTGAAAGAATTTTTGAAATCGGTCCAGTAGTTTCGGAGCCTATTCATTACAAACAAACAAACAAACAAATCTTTCCTCTTTATAATATTAGTATAGATGAACTAAAATCTTCTTTTCATGCATTTAGACAACGTGGTTATAGATTTTTATGAAATTTGTTCAAGTGTCTGAATTAAATTATAAACTGAAGTCGGTTTTTGTTTTTGCGGAGAAAATAAATGATTATGATTACTTGCACAGGTGATGCTTCCAAGCGTCCTTACCGTGTTCACAGCGAGGGGACACCGGGGATACGGTCCAATCGGGATAAGTAAGGATGGTAAAATAAATTCGGATAACGTATTCTCTTTATAGAGGCTTAACTCGCCGAAATAATGTGTTTGCCTCATCGGGCCTTTAAAATATCCGCAGTGCTGGCTGGACCCGATATATACCGGTAACGGATTTATTTACAGTAATAAAAATTAATGGTTAAAGGAAAGTATAAATAAAACCATCCAACTCATAAAGATACTTATCGAATTATTTTCATATTATTACACAGTTAAAAAATCTTACTTTCACAATGTTAATTGGTCTCAACTTTACTGATACGAAAAGCTTTAAGTATGCTAAATTTGTATGGTACTAACATTGTTGCTGATACAGATGTTGGTAAAAATTTCAACAGATATAAGTTATAGTCTGGAATATTAGTTAGATAACTCTTTACCGCGGGAAAATGACAGGAGTGAGTACTATCCCGGAATTATTTTAAGGTCGTTATGTTCACTGTTCACTTGTTTTTTTTTTATTCTCGTAAATTCGTTCCTTTTTTAAAAAATAAATAGTGTGATGGTAAGCAACATGCCTGCCACATAACAGCACAGTGACACGCATCTATTGGAACATGAAGAGTCCAATCATTACCTAGCACCGCACTGCGCTCGTCACCCAGAGATCTAAGTTGTTATATCTCTAAGCCCTGTAATTTCTCTGGAAACATTGCCCTTCAAACCGGAACACAGTAATGTTTGCACATTACTGCTTGGCGGTAGAATAACTGGAAACGGTGTGGTACTTCCCCAGGCGGACTCTGCTAAGAGTCCTATCACTACTAAACGCTAGTACTATCCCGGAATTATTTTAAGGTCGTTATGTTCACTGTTCACTTGTTTTTTTTCATTATTCTCGTAAATTCGTGTATTTTTTTTAGTGCAAAGTAAAGTTCGCTGACCGGTTTTACTCATACGATATTAAAAAGTGACCTCTATTCTCTATATTCCGTTTATTATGGTGTTCGACTTCGAAAGCCCCGTGCTCGGTTTCCCCCCGCCTCCCCCACTCGTCAGCCTACCGGTTACGATAACGTTTGTTTACAATTCTGTTGTTACGACAAACCGGTATACTTTTCTAGAAAAAATATGTCATGTCTCTCGTCTAAATCAAAACAAAATCTACTTTAAAATTATTAGTGTAAAGCTCAGAATTACGTGACAGTTTTATATGTAATAGATCTTTACGTCGTTGGAGTACACTCGATCATTTAGAAATGAATTAGGTTAGATACGTCAAACATGTTGCACTGTAATACCGACCTAATATTAATGTTAAAAAAGTTTAACTTTGAGCATCAGCGTTCATTCTCATAAGTCCATTTAGATTGGTATACGGGATACGTAATAAAAGCAGTAACGTTAGCACAAACCGATTTTTTCCATCGGTATGAAAGCCTGAATTGGTGACTTTGTGATGGTATTTGCCAAGTCCTATCAAATAAAATCGCACTACCGGTCTGTAGGTTTAGCTGCAAATATTGGATTTTATTTTAGGATCGCTTTGACGTAGATCTCGCTTTTCACATGTAGCGCAATATTTCTGACATTTCAAAGTGAATCTTTCTTTTTAACTCGACTGTTTGTCTATACCTGTACGATGAAAGACTTTATTAAAAATATGGACTGTAAAATGTTTTAGGTACGTCTGTCATTTGTGGACGTTCACATTTTTTTTAATTTAGTTAAGAGTTACGAGACGAGCACAGTACATGTGCCTGATGTTAAGCGATACGCCTGGACGTCTACTCTGTTTCTGCAACAACGAAATTTCGAAAAAAAACTCGCGACTTTCCTACTCTCGTTCTACTTCATTTCGTCCGATACAACATTGTTTGACGTTTAAATGTTCTAAGCATACTCCAATTAGAGTAGGCTTAGGACATTTAAACGGACAAAACGACGGATCGAAGTAGAATCGGAGTTGGAAAATCGCGAGTTTATTTCGAAATTACGTTTTCGTTGAATTAGAGTAGACGTCCTGTCCATGACAACATTTGTGTAATTTAATAATCCTTGAAATGAAATTGTATACTAATTTAGTTATAAATTATTATACAACTTGTAACAATTATTGACTTTGTGACCTGTAATTAATGTCGTTACCAATAAAGAATCTGAATCTGACAGCATGGTGTCAGGCTGCTATTGGAACATGAAGAGTCCAAATCATTACCTAGCGCTGTATTGTGCTCATCACCCAGAGATATAAGATCATATATCTCTATGGCCTGTACTTTCTCAGGAAACATTTCCCTTCAAACCAGAAGATAATAATGTTTGCACATTATTGTTGGAAGTTAAAATATTTATCTTCGGTGTGGTACTTACTAAGGCAAACTCCGCAAAGAGTGTTACCGCTAGAAAATAAAAATGTACAAACCCAATGTTGTGACACTAACAACAAAACTTTTGTTGGCCAGAGTGTTTGATAAATTCCCTTTAATTGATATAGAAACTAATTTCAGTTCAAAACAACATTTAAATTTACAAAGATACATTTAACACATAACCATAATCGTTCCTCAAGTTTCTATTTAATTTCAAGCGATTTAACCTTCAATAGAAATGAAAAGGAGGTAATAAACGTTCACTTTGACGCCGCCACAAAGCTTTAAGAAAGCATCATTAATAAAAAAACACAGAAACCCCAAACAAAAACTTCGCCATTTCTTTCTTGAGCAAAAAGCAAAAGTAAAACTTCGTTACGCCTGAACAGCACAAACTGACCTACAAAGGCTGCACACGTTTGTATACATACGCCGTATTGTTTTTGCTAACGGTAATTGCACACAAGTTCAACGGCCGAACGTGTGTGAGTGTGCGAATGCGTACCTGCGCAGGAGTCGTCAACTCGCCTGACCGATGCGATGGGATGAGGAAAATCTTGGAAATACCGAGAAATAATTTCTATTTTACTGCGATCAATGCTTTCGCTAAGCCTTTTTACCTTATACATAAACTATGGTTTGATGGTAGGATAGAATTCGACTAATAACATGTTTGAATTGTTCTGACAGTTCATCGATTAACCTAGATTTGGTTTTTTGTTTTCTGCTACTTTATAAGGCTTTTTATTTTTATAGTATTTTTACTGTTACAGTATTGTTTACCACGAATGTTTGATATTGAAAATCGTATTTGTTTTTGCTTGTGAATCAGCAACCTGAGACCTTTTCCTAGCATTTGGACTGTGAAGATTACATCAAAATATTAATCAATTTTCAAAATATGGAGTTTAATTACAGGCATGCAAAAGCGCGTTTCGTTTACATTAATTTGTTTTAAACTATTTGGTATGAAATAAATTGATTTTATCCATAATTAATTACAAGGCACGTTAAATATTTTGAATTTGTTCAAGTAACATATCGAAAAATTATTACTTCCATTACGTATCAGAACTGAATCCACAGTAAATAGACACAGGTGCTAAACGATTGCGATAGATTCAAAATATGTGTTCGCAAACAAGATTGTGTAACGCTTCCGAGAAAAACAAGAAAGCCTCAAATCTATGACTAATCGTAAACAAACAAATACGTGCCACCGGCCGTGAGTCACACGCGCATCTGTATAAACAGCACTTTCACAGAACTGTTGCGGGCGCCTGCCACCGCCCGCCGGCCCCGGAGGAGGTTCGAGCACATTCTCGAAACAGACACCGATACTATATAAGCCCGGCGCCGCTCCCGCCGGACCAAGTATTCACTCGACCACCAACATGCTCAGATACTCGTATATCCTCCTTCTCGCGATCGCGGCTTCCGCCACCAGCGATGAAGCCCGCAAATCCAAAACATCACCAGACAACCCCTTCGCGATCATGGACCAGCTCGTCCACTACATGTTCCCCCCGCGAGTCAAGCTCTGGCCCTGGTACGACATCTTCGAAACCGGGAACCCTCTCGAAGACCCCAAGCTGATATCAAACAAGAACAAGTGCGAAATAGATCTGTTTGTGAAAAGATTCCAGCCGGAGGACTTGAGGGTCCGAGTCAAGAACCGTTTTGTGATTGTGGAGGGACGCCGCAAGCAGTCGGACGAGGAGTCACACTTCATGGTGAACCGGTTCGTGCAGAACTTCGCCCTGCCAGTCGGCTGCAAGGAGGACGAGGTCGTGGCCGTGTTCGAGAATGGGGTGCTCTCCATATCTGCACCGAAACACGAGATACCTCCCCCTCCGCCGGAGAGAGATGTCCCCATTGAAGTGAGAAGGCCGCCAGTGGAAACCACCGAGACGACGACTACTGAGAAGAAAGAAATCGAAGTCCAACAGCAGACATCGACGGTGACACCGCTAGAGCAGGTGGATTTTGCCGAGGCCACGACGGCCCACGTCGGGAAAATTCGGAAGAAGGAGCTGAAAACCACGAAAACTTCGAAGGACAACGAAGTGACGAAGGGCGAGGGCAACGGCCTGGACTACGTGGGAGATGAGAACGAGTGAAGCCACCGCGAGCCGAGTGTGCGCGAGATAAGACTGACCGAAGCTTCGCCGGCAAGGCGCTTGTTGCGAGTGATCATGTGAAGCTGCGTACTATTTAAGTTTGTTTTACGAATAAATGTTATTTATTATGAACGATACGTTTTCATTCCGGTACGTTCCATACGGTAATAATTTGGTTTTATGTCACAGTTCCTTACGTTAATGTAGGAATAAATTATATTTTACACAGTGTGCGGAATGCGGCATGTTTTCGTCGCTCGCATCAGCATATTCTTAACGTCCTCGTCTGAGGGCTGGGGAATCTCTTATTGTTTGTTGGCATTAGGACTGGTATTGTTCTCGAAGAACGCCTTTATTAACTTACGGCATGTTTGTTCCGAGAATGAAACCATACACGAGCGTATGAATAGCGAACGAACAAATTGCTTAAAAGGATTATTGCGAGGAGTCTTACGAGGCTTCATCCTGAAATCTCGTCTTTACTGCTAGGTATTGAAGTTATAATCTATTACCTTGTTGTTTCAAATATTACTTATTTTAAATTTTTAACAAAACATGCCATCTACAAAGCAAAATACTAATTGAGTTTAAGCTACTATTGAACTCGTTAAGTGGTTTATAATTTTAATATTTCCAGATAAATTACAGATCAAAAAACTAAATCATATCTCTGTGTAACGAGCGCAGCACAGTGCTGGACTATGATTCGGACTCTTCATGTTCAAGTTGCTGCGTGACTCTGTGCTGCTATGGGTATACGTGTTGCTTATAATAATGATACCCATAACTATCTTTATATATCCAAATACTCTATTTCAAATCAAAATGTATGTCGAAAATCAAAACATTTTCAATGTATTTACAATACATCTTAATTCCATTACATCTTAAATCAATTAGTGAAGAATGTACAACACTGTTATATAACGAAGGAACTAACCACCAAGACTCGGGTTTTTAACACCCAGTTTGGTGATTAGAGTAGTATGACACCATGAATGTATAATTTTTTAAAGAATAAAATATGATTTGAAAAATGATTTGAATCATGAGCGAATTACTCGGTGTAAGATGTAATTAAGCAAAAACACACAATCCTGCGTAAACACAATAAATTCAATTAAACAATGCAAACAACATAATACATATACACTGTAAATACAACTTTTAAACCAAAAGTATCTGTATCTGTACCCTCTTACTGCAACTTTTTTTTTTACTTACCCTAACACTTTCACTGATAACAACGTTTCTCGGGTGCAACTTACATAGTTTAGGTCCGGAGCACTGACCGTCACTCGAGTCGAAAATAACATAACTCACGTTAATTCTTAGGGCACTTAGAAAGGTTCAGTGGATAGCTCTGAACTTTTCAATGTCGCTTGACTTAAATCACAGCAACTACTCATCGCAATCAGAGGTATCATAATCAGAGGTATCATAATCATAAATAGAGGTATCCATCTGCACTGAAGAACGTTAAGGTGACGCCTATATACAAAGGGAAAGGAAAACAAGAGGATATTAATAGTTACCGACCGGTATCGATTATTCCGGGTGTTGCGAAGATATTTGAATACGGCTTGAGTAATAGACTCACGGAATACTTAGATGACAACGAGACACTAAGTGATAGGCAGTACGCCTACCGAAAAGGCAGATCTACAACGTCTGTGGCAATGGAGATGGTTCGGCGGATCCTCAACGCCCGTGAAGAAGGAAATCAGGTCGCAGTGCTTTTCTGCGACCTTTCAAAGGCCTTCGACGTGGCGGACCATGGAGTTTTAGCGGTTAAACTAAAGCACTATGGAATTGAGGGGCCCGCGCTGCGGCTTTTAACTGATTTCATGACGGACCGTAGCCAGATCGTGGTAGGGGACGGAGGGAGAGAAAAATCTGACCCAAGAAAGACAGTGATCGGCGTAGCGCAGGGTTCTTCGATTTCAAACATAATGTTTTCCCTCCTCCTAAATGACCTGCCGGATAACATTCAGGATGCACATATACTCATGTACGCTGACGACGTTGCTGCCATCGTCATGGCTCCATCCGTAGATGAGCTCGAAAGCAAACTGGCTAAAGTGGCGAGCAATTTAAATATGTGGTTTAGGGTAAATGGGTTACTATTGAATTTTAGTAAAACTCATTTTATTCACTTTAACTTGGCAGGGCGCGCCTACAGACCTCTTAGCGTTGATATCGGCAATAGCATCTTGAAGCAGGTAAACTCTGCCACGTTTCTTGGCTTCCAAATAGATAGTGGGTTAAAATGGGAAGAACACATTGATAAAATATGCGATAAGATAGGGCGGGCCTGTTTTGCGCTGTGGAGGGTGTCCTCAATCTTGCCGTATCATATGGTAAGACAATGTTATTTTGCCTCTGTGCACTCTATTCTTCAGTACGGTATCGAGCTATGGGGACGAGCTGCTGACTGGGAGCGCGTCTTCAAAATGCAGAAACGAGCCGTACGGGCGATAGTTAGAGTGTCACAGGAGGCCTCAGCTCTGCCATATTTTCGAACAATGGGGATCATGACTGTTCCAAGCCTTGTTTGTTGTCAGGCTGCTCTGTACGCCAGGGACAACCCTGGTGAGTTTATTCGGCTCGGCGATGCCAACCCGCGCTCGCGCCACCCGCAGAGGCTGTGCCCGGTGCCACATAAATTAACAAAGACATCAAAACTGATTAATGTAACTGCACCGGAGGTATATAATAGACTGCCATCAAATGTTAGGGATGCGCCTTCCAAGTTGTCTTTCAAATTCAAGTTGAAGAACTGGCTGGTCGAACAAGCGTTCTATAAGTTTAACGATCTGACTAGCATTAAACTAACTGTATAATTGACTAATGATTTTAATAGATTGTATGTACAAAATTATTATTAATAGATTGTACATTTATTATTGTTATAATGAATTGTTATTATAATCATGGTTATTTGTTATTTTTGACTTTGATAATTGACTTTTCGATTGAATACCTAATTTTATGTTTTTGTGATTTACTTGAATTGTTTTACTTTATTATTTTATACATTAATTAATTGATAACTATTAGCATCAATATATTTGATAGTAATTACTGTATGTATCTAATGTAAATTATTTTATGACGTGTAATTTAATGTTTATTACCAATAAAGAATCTGAATCTGAATCTGAATCTGAGTCTGAAGTATCAGCTGGAGACTCTGGAATCTATTGAGAGACGTGCCAAAAGGCTCATAGGCAATGACACTCTTGTGCGTAAAAGACTTCAAAGTCTTGATCATCGCCGCAAGATTGCTAGCTTATCGAATACACTTCGGAGAGTGTGCAACTAATCTGCATGATCTAATACCACCTTGCCCTTTCTCCTATCGGAATTCTCGTATCTCAAAAAAGCGACATCGTTTCATGGTTGATGTTCCAAAAACACGAACGAAGAAATTTGACTACACGTTTGTGATAAGAACGTCTAGGTTGTGGAATGCGTTGCCTGAGTGGGTTCCCGATAGTTACAATCTTATTGGTGTCTTCAAATCGAGAGTGAATCGGTTTCTTCTAGGTAAGCACGTTCCACCGTAAATCGCATTGTCGCTTAACATCAGGCGAGATGGTGGTCAAGTGCGAACCTATTATAGTTTAAAAAAAAAATGATTGATTTTTTTCATCTTTACGATAGCAATCAAGTGACGGTCCATCTGATGATTGGTGATAACCGCCGCTTATGAACCTCTACAGGTATTCTTTACATTCACAAAATAACAAAATTCCATTTAAAATGTTTCGCCAACTATCGCGAGAAATAGTGGAACTCAAAGTCAAAGTTCTTTATTGACAAATGTACAATTTACACGTCAATTAATAAAAATAAAAGAAAGAGCACACAATTTGTATACATATTCAAAGTTTGAAACAATTATCTGGATGGTTTTTCTGGTTGGTAAAATAAAGATGCTTTCTTGGAGTTGTTTTGTCTAAAGCTGCCTATACACACTGGGCCAGTTCAGGCCAACGCCAGTGTGTGGAGGGTCGTTTTGTGATGACTCGCGTCGCTCGCCTCGCTGGCCGAGTGACGGCAAGTGGCCAGTGTGTATAGGGCTGTTTTGTCTCGACTCGTCTCTCGTGACCGGTGTCGGTTTTTCTGCACAAAACAAAGGCGCTCGGCGAGTAGCGTCCTGTTCTCCTATTGGCCTATCTCGCTTTTGCCAGCGCTCGGCCAGTGTGTGGATGCTACGTTTTGTCTCGTGCCGTTTTGTCGACACTCGCGTTGGCCTGCACTGGCCCAGTGTGTATACTGTATAGGCAGCTTAAGAGATGCCAAATAGCAGTTAATTCCAAGTCGCTCAGTCACGGGGCAAATAAAACATAACGACGCTACGCCCGTTACTCGATACAGTGTGCTTACAATTGAAACGTGACGCCTTCTGTTGGCGACGATCATTCATAGTCCTATCGGTCACACTTCTGTTTCACTTACCAACTGCGCCCTGTCATGTAAACTGCATCTTACCTAAACTAACTTACCTGTTCCGGTTTGAAGGGCAATGTTTCCAGAGAAATTACAGGGCTTAGAGATATAACAACTTAGATCTCGGGGTGACGAGCGCAGTGGGGTGCTAGGTAATGATTTGGGCTCTTCATGTTCCAATAGCTGCGTGTCCCGGTGCTGTTATGTGGCAGGCATGTTGCTTACCATAAGGCACATATTCTGCTCGTCTCGTCACTCATTATTTAAAAAAAACTATTAAGCGTCGTTTTTTTTTTAAAACTGTTCTATAGTATGAAGATTCTTGATATTAACATCAAGTCATACACTTGACTGCCATGGCATCTGATGTTAAGCGACGATGCGATCTACGACGGAGCGTGCTTACCTAGAAGAAACCGATTCACTCTCGATTTGAAGACACCAAGATCGTCACCATCGGGAAAATCCTACACAGGCAACGTATTTCACCCCCCCACACAGAACACGTTTTGTCTTTGTAAAACTCTTCTTTTTTTTAAATACTCCAATTACTCTCCATAACATTAGCTGCAGCTGTCTGCCAGTTAAAGACCCATTAAAATCAGTCCAGACTTTTTTATGGATGTATCATTCAATTTAGCGAGAAGTTGTTAATTTGAAATCACAAACAGAAATTAAAATTTTATTTATACGGTATAAATTATGGCTATAAATTTATACATTAAAAATATCCAAAGAGTGAGGTAGTTTCGTTGATGGAGGTTGCTAACGGGGCAAGTACCTTAATATTACGTGATCTCTATCTACGCATGAGAAACAATGAAATTTCCTGTTGACTGATGAAGGTCTGTAGATAAATCATAGTACAAAGCCCTTACGTACCTTTCAATTCACATGAACAATAATTCCTCTAAGATATATTGTATGTTGTTCGTTAAGTCAAATAAGTAGCCAAAATAAAAATTATGTGCTCGAAACCAAGTCGACCCATTGTAAGCTTTTTGTCTGTAAATTTTGCACTAACAGATGAAAATACTTATGAGGATGAGATGTGACGGTATTCGCCGATGGTCCAATATAAATCCAATGCGTTCTTCACTATTATATTTATTTCATCAAGCACAAAATCACTAATTAATTAATACATACTCATACTCAATACATACGTAGACATAACATATTGGTTATGTGTAAGTAATCACTACATATAACATTTTCTCTGACGTTAAACTTCTAAACACTTTATAAGTAAAATATTTACAAGTGGCCAGAGCGGCGCGTGAATAAAAACTTATCAGGTAAATATAAAGTATACGCCACATACTCAAATTATTTTTAAGAAACTTTATTTTTAGTTAGTAGATTACTTTCTAGAAAGAAATCTATGACAGTTGGCTTCAAATAACCTATTCTGTCTACAGGACTTTGGACTAGTAGGCCCCAGTAACCTAAATTCATTAACTACTAGTAGAGCCACGCGGTTTTACGCGCGTATTTCCTGTTCCCATGATTTTCCAGCTGTGAGAAGTAGCCTATATTTATTCTAGACTATAATCCGAGTTCTAAATTTCAACCAGATCGGTTCAGACGTTACGACGTCATTGAGCAACAAACATCAATAAATCCAAACCTCCAAACATTGTCATTTATAACATTAGTAGAATACTGACGTACATAAGTAGAGTATACTTCTAACTAGTATAGGTACCAGTCAGTCTCAGCTAGGTATAATTTGAAATGTATTTTCCTTCAAGTTATAAATTAGTTATAGACAAAAAAAATGTAAATTAAGGTCAATAAACGTTTTTATTTTTTATTTAAAATAAATATTATACAGGGTTACTGGTAATCAGACTGCATCCGTTTAAGGGCATGTTCTGTATATTTAAACAAACAACTCTTGTTCTACAACTTTCGTTAAAACTCAATAGAAACCCCAAAAAAAAATAGTGTTTGTTGCCCTTTTTTGTACTGTTTAGTGACTTTTTAGTGTTTATTCACTTCGGCACATCATTTTTTGCGCGTTAAAGAGCGTACGCACTCTTGTTACGAATTGTTACGGAGAGTTCGATGCTTTTAGACCGTGCAAATACATTTTTTATTTATTTTGTAAAATAAGAAAAAAACATATTTTTTTTAAAACTGTAGAACAAAAGTTGACGTATTGAATGTACTTAACATCCCCTTAAAAGGATGCAGGCTGATTACTAATAACTCTGTATAGGTACTTAGCACACTACCTAAAATATTCAACGAGTATTACATACGAGTAGTGTGACGACTAGTGCAAGGCACCTCAGACAGTACGACCTCGGTTTGGGCAGGCGCCGATAGATGAAATTTTCATCCCAGTTGAAAGATGCAATTTTAGTAACGAAATTAAGTATGTCGTTAATCCACATAGAGCCATTAAAAAAAAAAAAAAGTATGTCGTTGTTAATTTTCTTCAAATAACGTTCTTTTCGGAGCTCTCAATAAAAAAACTCCATTAATTGGTATAGAAGTGCAAATAGCGAAATTATTCCGTTTTTTATCAAGATTATGGAAAAACAGTAAACAACACGTCTTTATAATGGCTTTATCCTACTAACTAGCGTCCGCCCCGGCTTCGCTCATCGTACATAATATATATGCTATTTAATAGGCTAGTATGTGTATGTACAATGTACATATCAAAGTTTAAAAATATGTCCGCTGGCGCTGGTTGTGTTAACCCGGCACTGCCTATAGATGCGGGTCATTGCTTGTTGAGATCTCCGTTAAAATCAGAGGCAGGTTGTAAAATACATTGTCTCCCCCCCCCCCCCCCCCCCCCCCCCCGCCGGCCGCTACCGGCGACTCGCCATCGATCGGCTAACTGCTTCCCAGATCTGTTTCTATAACAACTTTAACTACTTCCTACATTGTTTACGTTTTATAAGATTGTTTAGCAATTCGTAGCTTTGTTTGGCTTCTTTATTGAGCTGCGCGGGGTGAATCTCGTTTGCGCGTTTCCGAGTTTAAACTGGGGAAGCTTTTTTATCCGCGTTGATCACTTCCTGATAAAAATGTTATAGGGTCCCGTCACTGATATGTCAATGTCAGACGAAGACGGTGACAGCGGCGTAACGTAATAAGTTGCCGGCCTCCTTGTTCCCTGAGAGATACAATCTAGAACTTTTCAAGGTCAGTGAATAGGTACTTTCTAGGTCAACGTGCGTCATCTTCGACCACACCGTCGCTTACCATCAGGCGAGTTGGTGGTCAAAT
Organism: Ectropis crepuscularia; assembly: GCA_963693475.1. Lineage (NCBI taxonomy): Eukaryota > Metazoa > Arthropoda > Insecta > Lepidoptera > Geometridae > Ectropis > Ectropis crepuscularia. The sequence continues at coordinate 31,893,334 of OY856341.1, forward strand.
GCGGACCTATACTCGATAATCGAAATTAAAGACAACGTCAGAGCAACGGAAAGGACAACGTAGGTATAGGATATCACGAAATAATGGCACTTGGACAACATTGTCAGGAGAGCGTGGGCATCGGGAAATCGGGCATCGGTCACCCCCCTAGTTGGCTTGACGACGGCGGGCGTTGTGGCGATGTGATGTGATCAGTCATGTCAAAATTCAATACAAACCTATATTTACATTTTGCAATACTTTTTGTTTTATTGGAACATGCAATTTTAAATATTCTTTATAAAGGTAAATTTATGGAAATTTTATTGTAATAGTACCTGTAGGTATTATTTTCTGAGTATTTGGCATGATGGCCTTAAAAGCAAGCTTTCTAGTTATGGTTTGTCTCCTGGGTTTAATGCGTGAATATCAGACTTTTTGAGGGATCGATCCATACGAGTCGTCATTGATGGCTGCTCGTCGGATCAAATGGCTATCAATGCCGGAGTCCCTCAAGGGTCGGTACTCTCTGCAACGCTCTTCCTGCTACATATCAACGATCTGTTAAAGCCCGGTATCTTTGGGTTCGCAGATGATAGCACCGTTTTACTCTCTACGAGTTACATATCTAGCGCGAGAGCCAGTGGGCAGCAAACTCAGGTACTAAGAGAGAGTCTGATCGAGCGTTTGAGCTTGACCCTTGAGGCGGTGTCTCAATGGGGCGATGCCAATTTGGTCAAGTTCAACGAGAGTAAGACACAGGCGTGTCTATTCTCCGCTAAAAGGAGTCCATTCGAACTGACTCCAACTTTTAGAGATGTATTCGTGCCGGTTTCTGACCGTCTTGAGCTTTTGGGCGTTACTTTTACCTCTACGCTCAACTTTGGTTCAAGTCTGAACAGTTGCTTACATTATATCAAGCACAGATTCGCTCCTGTATGGAGTACTGTTCGCACCTTTGGGATGGTTCGGCTAAGTATCAGCTGGAAGCTCTGGAATCGATTGAGAGACGTGCCAAAAGGCTCATAGGCAACGACACTCTTGTGCGAAAAACACTTCAAAGACTTGAACATTGCCGTAAAATTGCTAGTCTATCGGATTTTTATCGGATAGGTACACTTCGGAGAGTGTGCTGCTGATTTACATGTTCTAATACCACCTTGTCCTTTTTTCTATCGGAATGCTCGAAGCTCGAAAAAGCGACAACGTTTCATGGTTGATGTTCCAAAGACGTGAACGAAGAGATTTGACTCTACTTTTGTGATAAGAACGTCTAGGCTGAGGAATACGTTGCCTGAATGGGTTTTCCCCGATGGTTACAATCTTTGTGTCTTCAAATCGAGAGTGAATCGGTTTTTTTTCTAGGTAAACACGCTTCATCGTAGACCGCATCGTCGCTTAACATCAGGCGAGATGGCGGTCAAGTATAAACCTATAAATGTAAAAAATTAAATAAAATAAAAAGTGTCAGTTATAATGACATTGTAGTCTTATAATCATGCATGAATGTCTTTATTAAAGAAACTAAAATACAATGAGAACCACGCTACGCTACATACCTAACTATCTACTTACACTAAGCACATCTGAATCATTCATAGAACGATGAAGAACTACAGATAAGCAAGATACAACTTGCAGTTTAACTTCGGGTCCTCTACCATCAAATGCTAAACCAGAAACCCCTGTGATTGTCAGCAGCCAGTCTTATGGGCACTTCAATGGCATGTTCAATTGTTGTCAATCATTAATAAAAAAGAACATGAAAACTACATATTCTGCTACAAAGGTATTACTCGCGGCTTATATGGAATAGGGTTTTTAATAAAAAAAATAACATAAAAATAACATATTATGTAGTAAGTTTTTCGGCGTTATCGGATCGAGATGCGTTATTGAAAATGAAATACGACAGCCAAGTGTTTACAATTGTACAAATATATGCGCCAACGGAAAAGCCTTCAGATAAAGATATCGACTCATTTTACGAAACTCTTAGGGCAGCTCAAGACCAAGCAGATGAAAACATTATCATTATTAGTGATTTCAATGCTAAAATTGGTCAAACAAAAACAGACCACAGAGATAATTTTCTTTTGGGAAAATATGGCTATGGAGAAAGAAACGAAAGAGGGAGGAGACTAATCCAGTTTGCATTAGAACATAAACTACCCATTATGAATACATTTTTTAAAGCACGAAAAAACTGCAAGTGGACGTGGCTCTCTCCATCTGGTAGTATATAGAACGAAATCGATTTTTTTTTTTTTTTAAATAAGGAGAGACGAGACGAGCAGGACATGTGCCAGATGGTAAGCAACATGCCTGCCACATAACAGCACAGTGACACGCAGCTATTGGAACATGAAGAGCCAAAATCATTACCTAGCACCGCACTGCGCTCGTCACCCAGATATCTAAGTTGTTATATCTCTAAGCCCTGTAATTTCTCTGGAAACATTGCCCTTCAAACCGGAACACAGTAATGTTTGCACATTACTGCTTGGCGGTAGAATAATTGACAAAGGTGTGGTACTTCCCCAGGCGGACTCTGCTAAGAGTCCTACCACTACAACCTAGATTTCATTTTGTCGAACCAACCTAAGAGGATAAAAAACGTAGAAGTACTTCACGGTTATGGATTCAGGTCCGACCTTCGTCGATCGAGCACGTAAGAGCCACTTATATGCTTCATCGAGAAAAAAAGTGCAGATTATCATTCCACACTCAATCAAAATACTAATAGCAGAAGAAGAGAAATCATCATATTTAACAAAACTCAAGGACAACATAGGCCAACTTGAACTACTAAAAGAAGAAAACATTGATGTTCCAACTTTTTACGATAATCTAATAAACATATTTAATACTAGCCTTAAAAACAATTTATCTAAAAAGAAATTAAATACCGTCAACAAGATAATTAGTGCACCTACTCAAGCTCTTCTCACAAGACGAACTGAACTTCTAAAAAATAAACATAAAACAAAACAAATTAAGGAAGAATTGAGCATACTATTCAATATAACTAGCAAGAGAATTGATAAAGTTCTCAATCATTAAATACAATAAATTAAAAGAAATGTCAGATATTAAATAAACGATTACAATTACCAAATCCCAAGTACCGTAAATACATAGTAAATTCACATTTAAAACAAAAAAACAACAGCCATACTTCACTGTTTCTAAATAAACGTGAATTAGTGAATTATTAGGTTCCCCCTCGTTTTGCGTCATCTACCAGGGTCCTATATTGGTATATCCTGTCTACAAACTGTCCTCGGCCGTATAGATTAAATAATATTACTTTTGTAATAGCATTGTTTTGTAGATATAAAACTTTAATATTCACTATCATTATCAGTGCCCCGCCGATTACCCAAGTAGTTTCCATAATCGTTATTTTCTTGCGAAAAGCAATCTAGGTAGGTATTCTTCCAGATGCGTATATATGTATCTATAACTTTCCAAATTTCAAGTAGATCCGTTCGGACGTTACGACGTGATTGAGCAACAAACATGCAAATGTACTAACATCCACTGACATTCATAATATTAGTAGGATTATTTTTTCATTTACTAGATGACCCCTCAAACTTCACATCGCGATATTTAAAAAAATACCCACCTGTAATGGCTGCAGTGTTTTGAACTCTTCTTGTTTCAGCAGCTACATGGCACTGCGTTGCAATATACAGGCGTGTTGCTCTTGTTGTCGTGTTGAGTTTTGTAATACAGTGGCAAAGGTCAATATTATCTTAATTGGATTAGAAGTTTTCAGTAAATTGATGAAATTATAAAAATCTTTCGAACTAGTTAACTTTTATCTCCAAAGCAATTAATCAAACTCCGAAGTCCAAATTATAGTCGAAATTCGTGTTAGAAAAATTTGGAGAAAGTTCAAATTTTTCACAACTTAACGTTGAGAACACGTTGTAAACAGCATAGCAATGGTCTTGTAGCCATAGATGATGTAATATTAAAGGCACACAGTTTCATCAATAATAAGCAGTTAAGACGTGGTGGCTTAGGTAAAGTGTCTGGTTCACAATTATGAGGTCGAAGGTTCATGTATGTAGGATAAGATAAGAAAACTTTTTATTAAAAGCCACAGCACAAATGAAAAAATTAGAAAGGAAACTAAGAACTATTTTGCGATTTATTTTTATATTATATTTTTATAATATAGATATAGATATTTATGATTAAATTAAAAAATATATACTAGGTAACTCAGAAAGTTTTGCGAAAAAAAGTTTGTATGTATAAGACACTGGCTACTTGTTATTATTTTGAAAACTTCGATTATTTAAAAGTAAAAATACATCTGTTCGATTTTCAAATTTCCCTCCGCATTTTTTTGAGAGCCAATTCAAATATTTTTGTTTCATTAAAAAATTGATCTTCGTCGTCGAGAACATTTTCGTGCTATGATTTTTTACGATTGTGGCTTAAAACCTGATGAGTCATTTGATCGACTTCGAATTGCTTTTGAAGGACCTTCAAAAGCAACCATCTACCGCGGGTATAGCGAGTTCAAACGCGGTCGTTTTACTTTAGGGGATGAATAAAGGAGTGATCGTCCTACGACGGCTGTCATCGAAGAAAGTGTGCTGGCAGTAAAAAAAAAAATGTGTGCGCTTAAAACCGCACGGCAGAAGTGAAAACTAAAATAAGAAATACTTAACTATATAAAGACTACTAAATAATTTTAATTTAAAACTTTTACGGCTGAATGATTAGTATCCATGGCCAAGAATAAATTTAAAAAAAATTATTACGCTGGTCGAAAATGCCGTTTGTCTCACAAGTTTTTAGTGTTTGCTATTTAGTTATGTCATATTTATGTATTTCGCTAAAAATGCATAACTATGTTGTGTTATAGTGTATTTGTGTAAGCACCTTATGAAAATGGGTATCATTTTGTGTGTTTACGTAGTGTAAGTGCTGTGATAAAATATTACAACCATAACTTTTTTGCAATGGACGTGAAATGCAAATTTAACATTTCGTGACAGGTTCAATTGATGTGGTAAGTACCTAGAAGTTAATGTCGTGATAAAAAGTTTAAAAAATTCGCCAGTTTCAGCGAGAAAGTCGCTAAGGTGTCAGTCAACACTGGTAGTGAGCAGCGAGAGAGAGTAAGAGTATGTATTGTCCCATGTCCTCCTCTAACAATTATCTTTCTCGGTCTGGCACGTTTGTTGACCACATTATCTTTCTCGCTCTAGCATCCCGAGTTTACCCGAAATTTCTTATCATATTCGAGCGTGATGATCACGTGATCATTAATCCATTTCACAGCCCACGAAAATTCTGTCTATAACGCGCCTAAAGAAGTTTTCACTTCAACAATTCAAGAAAACAGACGCATTACGTACGAAGAGATTCAGCATACTCTGCAGATTGGTTCAGGAAGTGTTCACAAGATTTTGCACGAGCACCTTCGCGTAAGGAGGATAGTTTCCCGCTGGGTGCCGCACAACCTCACCAAAGCTCAGAAGCAGCCCCGTGTGGATTGGTGCCGTGTTTGATACAATAATTGTATGCAGGCTCGTCACGGCGCGTTTACGACATTGTGACAGGTGACGAATCTTGAATTTATCAATACGATCCAGAAACAAAGCGTCAGTCGACAATTTGGCTGTTTCAAAATGAACCAACACCTACGAAAGTGAAGCGATCGAGGAGCGCAAGGAAAATTATGATCGCTAGTTTCTTCACTTTGACGGGGTACTTAATTTCCATTCCACTTCGAGACCAAAGCAGTATCAACGCCGAATGGTACAGTATAAAATGCTTGCCAGAAGTTTTTTCTGCAATGAGAAACAAGCGACCGAACACCGGGCTCCGCGGGGTCCTTCTTCACCACGACAACGCGCCCGCGCACTCTGCGATCAAAAAGAGGGACTTCCTGGACTCCACACCGGTCAGAGTCTTGGGGCACCCTCCTAACAGTCCTGATTTGGCTCCGTGTGACTTCTTTTTATTCCCTAAAATTTAAATTCAGCTCAAAGGGATAGGTACAGTTTTCATCGCCGGAAGACGCGCTAACAGCGTTTGAGAAGGCAGTGGAAGAGGTGTCTGCGGAGGACTGGAATATTTTTTTAAAAATTGGTTAAGACGCATGAAACTTTGTAATGAGGCTGGTGGAGAGTTCTTTAAAAAGATTTATTAAAAATATTTTTTTCATCCAAGTTAGTTTTTTAGTTTCTCAAAACTTTCTGGGTGTCCCACGTATGATGTACATTACCACGCAAACTTCCACCGAATATTGGTTTGCACTCGATCTGGTGCCTTGTTCCCCACGGCACTGCACTACTGGTAGTGTCGTGGGGATTTTTTCCCCTTCTGCACTACAGTAGTAACTAGCCAGTAGTGTCGTGGGGAATTTTTAAAGGTCTTACATCTTAATTCCCTTCGACACTACTGGTACAAAAACATTTTACTAATAGTGCAGTAGGGAATATTTCTGCACTACCGTCGTGTCTTGGGGAATATTTCTGGACTACCAGCCAGTAGCGTTTGAGAGTAAGTAGTTTTTTTATTAGGTACGTCATAATTACACTCTTATTAAATCAAAGTTACAACGAACTACAAGAACTTATGTATAATGTTACTTGCTGCTACGGAACCCTTCATGGGCGAGCCCGACTCGCACTTGGCTGCTTTTATTTGTATTTCCCTTCTTCTTTTTCTCAAATCTCGCATTCCATCCTACGGTTGCCTGAAAGAGATCGCTTTCAGTGATAAGGTCGCCAATTGCTACATTACTTGTACTTGTTTTATTTTAAGTGACTTTTGTTTACTTTAAATTAAGTTCAATAGAGTTTAGATATGTATTTATTTTAATGTATTTATGTGTATTATGTATCTAGATATTGCCCAGCATGCTGGAGAATTAACTACTCAGAACTTACATAATATTCTATTTGGGTACCTAATGGCTTCTCTCAATAACTATTTTATTCAAATTCCACTTCCACGCTGTTGCTATTTCTAATCGTTTATAAACAGCGCCTACGAACACTTCAGTTTATTTTAGACCTTAAAAGTACTTGAGAAGTTGAGACGGCAGATTGCTGCCTACAGAAAGCGTGGGCAATGCAAAACGAAGTGGTTTAATTGATAGGAAATTATTAATTTGTCTTTACCCAAAATATGAAGTCATGTTACCTATGTCATATAAATACGAAGTTTTCGAAAAAAAAAAAAAAAAAAAAGTAGTTTTCGAAGTCATGTGCGTAATGCCGCTAACTTAAAACGGTGAAGGAAAACATCGTGAGGAAACCGACATGTACCTAGAATCTTTCGAAGTCATGTGTCACCAACATCTACCAACCCGCACTGGGCCAGCGTGGTGGATTATGGCCTTAACTCTCTCCTTGCGAGAGAAGGCCCCGAGTCCCGGCAGTGGGAACGTTTAGTAGGCTGTTGATGATGTTGATGACCCAAAATACTATTTAAAATAAGGATTGCCAACAGTCCTAATTTCATGCAGCTACGCCACTATATTAGCCAGTGTTGTCAGTGACGCGAACTTACATGATTTTTAAAACAACTTAAAAAAACTTATCTGCAAAAGATTTATAGACTTGTATTTGTCTTAACAAAAGTAAGCAACGCAGCACTCGTCTCAAATAGAGGTGGATCTAAGAACCCCGTCTAGATACATTTAAGTGCAACTGCACCCATCTGTTAGCCTAGGACGCCTAGGTAGTAGGTAGGTACTCGTAGATTGAAAAGATAGGATAGCTCAATGCCAATGACGAGGGTCTGCACTCAAAGCGCTCTTACATTCAGTGTTCAAAGAAACCCGCCTCGGAGAATTGCTTCGTGCAGAAATTATTCTTACTTAGAAACCAAATGCACTGCACGTTCTTGGCTATCTGGAAGTTTACTTGTAGGTATGTCGTGTCTGGATATGAAGTTTGGTTCTCGTGGGACTTTTTGAATTTGAAAAATCCAGATAATCTAGAGATCGAAAGAATCCATTCCCGAGGTATTTAGACGGCTATAGTCCGAGTAGGGATTGAGTCTTTTACACACTCTACTTTTCATTTCGAATATGAGGAAAATAAAACTAGTTGTTTATCTAAACTAAGTATTTATTGATCATATATTATAACATTATTAGTACTTAGTACCTATTTAAAAATTAATGTTATATTTTTCTTTGCTCGCCACTTCATAAAATCACTGTATGTGTTTATATATCTTTCTTATGAGATTTCGGGCAAAAGATTTTCGATAACACAATTTGCCACGTCTTTATCTGGTTTCAACATTTCAGAATCACATTTTTAATATTCAAATCTTAGTCAAAGATTCTTACCTATTTTTTTTAATTCCGTCCCAGATACATAACATATTAGTATCCCGGCAATTTATGCCGACTTTTCAAATTTTAAATATCGAACGCATCGCGTAAATTGTTGTAGCTTATTCCGCTCCAAGAAGTTTTCGCTAAGTTCACACTGGCTGTTTAGAAACTCACATGGCCGCAACATTTTTGTTTTTAGTTTTTTTTTTACATAAAACTCTTCGCAGTTGACATTAGTTCTATTTTTAAAGTTCATTCTGGCCCTTAGGTGGGAAGTAATTTGTATGAGATTTAATACCACTACTTTCAGAGTATGAGAAATAAAAAATAATTACCGGGTTAAGAGATAAAACACCTCGTATCTCTATATTTTATCTTATGTACTGCCCTTAGAAGACGCCAACGTCCAGTACACAACATTTGATTGATGTTGATTATGATGATGATTCTTTTAACAAAAATAACGAAATAGAAAGATCTTATATTCTAATTTCATATACGATTTTCGATTTACTTGACATGACAACATAATTTTGAGCGAAAACTCTCAAGAGTGTCGATCTGAATTTTCGTAATTTATTCAATAATTTCGCAATCTACATAAAAGTTAGAATGTGTCGGCGTAACACGAGGCTTCGTTAAAAAATTGCTGTGATATGAACCGAGTCAACCTCACGACAGTTTTAAAATATCCAACGCATTACATATTTACATTTAAAGCTACCTTTGGACGTTTAGCTTCCTAAGTTTGTGATTACATTAAATCCTCAAATTAAATGTAGTATGTGACAATAACATAAAGCATAAGCGGCCCATAGCTGACACTCGGGATCTTCTTTCAGTAGGAGAGAGTCAGGCCAGCGGCAGCGCAGTAGCTGGCCAAGTGTGGGTTGGCGGACGAAGCATATCCTCAAAAGATGATTTTCTTATAACATTTTTAGTGATTCATTCGCATTCTCTTTGAGAAAGCCACTTATAATTTGCTGGGACACGATCAATAAAAGTACTTGTTGTTACTTTAAAACAGTTTTAATTGCTTCAATAAATTAAAGTAAAATAAATAAATAACTAAACACAAAATATTTTCACTTAATAGCTACCTATGTATTAATATTGATGGCACATTTTTGTATTTACAGAAAGACTACTTGCAAAATTTATACATGTTGAAGAGTAAGTATTCACATGAAGAATAATTTACTAGTAAAATGTAAGTAGGTTTATGACTAAAATCTGATTACTTTATAATATTAAAGGGTAAAACCCTTAAATAGCGCCTTATTCCAACCACAGGTAGGGGTTACGGGTGTCTTTGGAGCTAGACTGGTCGTGATTCTAGTAGATATACTACCGTAAAATTGTAAAAACTATACCGTCACATTACAATCTATTAAATGTATGTATTAAATAAATAAACAAATGAAGACGTTAAAGTTTAAAAACCTTCCGTAAGATTGTAATCTCTAGCTTTTTTATAATAAACTGTCAGTATTAACAATTTTACAGTGGCATATTATACAAAGCATACATTTAAAAACGACGATTGAAAAATGAATACGTTAGCTTTTCACCGCATATGACCCATCTGCATCATACATAGCCTTTTTTCCACCGTAATTCTTAAAACTATTGTCAGTTCCGTATCCGTGCTTATCATACGCGTATGGTCCGTAACTGTCGTGGCCATAATGCTCATGGCCATGATGGTCATGCCCATAACTGTGGTCGTGGCCATGATGGTGATCATGGTACGGCTCATGATCATACTCTATGTATTCGTGGTGGTCGTGGTGCTGCTTCTCTTTCAAATAGTGAATGAACCACGACACAAAGTGCCATCCTTTGACAATGAGAGCATAGAATATCGCACCGTACACCATTTTTAAGACGAAAAGCTTCGTTGCTACGACGTAGAAGAAGTGCACTGTGAACAAAGAAATGCAAAATATAGTATGGTATTTCAATAAAATAATAGTAGCAAAATTTAGGTTAGGTAATGGTCAATTATTATCAAATCCAATCTTTTATACATTGACTATTTGGTTTTAAGTTACAATACAACTAAGTAAAACAGCAGCCTAACAACGTTAACGTGTAAATATTACTATTTTCCAGTTTGAAAGGCGATCTTTCTAGATAAATTACAGGGTAAAAGGATACATCATCTGATATATCTAGATGACGTGCGTATTGCAGTGCTAGGCAGTAATTTAGAAGCATGATGATCTTCAAATAAATGTATGTATAGAAAATTACTGGTATGGCCAGGCGTTTTGTTTACCAACCGGCACATCTTACTCGTCTCATTACTTTAAATAAAATAAAAAATTACACACCTATTTTGACTGTATCTTAAAAAATCTCAATACGGAATCCAAAAGCGTGTTGCTCGATGTTTCGGTGCTAAATTTGTCATGAAAACGGAACGGATCAAAATTAATATGATCATGGCCATAATGGGAATGATCAGGGTCGTGGCCATGTCGGTGGTGATCGTAAGGATCGAAATGAAACTGGGACTTTTTGTAGTCGACGGTGTTGTGGTAAATGTATGGATCCGGGACGTATTTGAAAATGGCTAGTGCCCATGCCAGTAACACTAAAAACTTCATCGCTCCTATCACTAGCGCGATCCCTAGACATATCTTGAACAGCCCGACTTTCGCAGCCAATAGAATCGCGAGATTGGCTGGAACAAAAGAAAAATAAGTTGTATATTGCATTTTGAAAAAGGTATTCTTACTTTTATAAAGTAGAGCTCATTAAATAACGATTCCTTTGTCAATAATAATTCTGTGTACTTTTTTCTTTTAACTCTTAATGAGTTAATGTTGAGATATTTTACTGTTTGCTTTGTGAAACTGCAGTATTTTATTTAAAATCTTTTAAAAGAAAATTACGAAAAACTCTGCTACTTAAATACCTACTCTGCTACTTGGCAATTGAGACGTTGATCGTTTTCGATCTTTGACAATTGGTCTGAGTTTTCGATACATGAAACTAAAAAGACTTAAATGAATAAAATCTAAATATACCTAAAAATATGTTGTATTTATTTCTAAAAAGTATTTTTTTTTACAATTCAATGTTATGTTTTTGTTTCCATTTAAAGATTATTTTCGTAAATTTGTGAAAACCTAAGATAAACTTCGCAATATTTGCAACGATATAAAAATAAGTTGCGCCCCAATGTGTAGCAGACGGCCACATATCCCATATACCCTGAACCTGAATATACCCTGGGTTCATTGTCTTAGCCCACGGCTTACTCTTTAAGGGTTTTTTTGTATTCTTTAAATGTCCCAATTATGTGTATGTTGCTTGAATGTACGTGATCCTTGACTTAGCAGTGTAGTTATATTATACACCACAGGCGAAGCCAGGACGGACCGCTAATATCTTATATGCGATAGTATATGTATCTGTCTGTTATGCTTTCACATCACAACTACTTAACCGATTTAAATAAAATTACATAGTCTAGTCCGAGAAAGAAAATGAGAATAAAACACACGGTGGAAAAAGGGGATGAAGTTGAATGATGATGAGAATGGTCGGTTTATCATGTTTGAACACGAAGAAACCAAATTACTGCATGGCACATTGAGTTCGTCATCTATATATTTAAGATGATTTACATATTTGCCCTGTACTATCTATGGAGACATTGCCCTTTAAACAGGAACACAGTAACATTAACATTTAGTTGTAGTAGGACTCTTAGCAGAGTCCACCTGGGAAGTACCACACCTTTGCCAGTTATTCTACCGCTAAGCAGAGAAATTACAGGGCTTAGAGACATAATATCTTAGATCTCTGGGTGACGAGCGCAGTGCAGTGGTGGGTAATGATTTAGACTATCATGTTCCAATAGCTGCATGTCACTATGCTGTTATGTGGCAGGCATGTTGCTTACCATCAGGCACATGTCCTGTTCGTCTCGTCACTCTTTGCTATAAAAAAACTTACATATTGCTGTTCTGCAGTAAAATAGTATCTACAAAGCGACCACTACCTATACATGACCTACGTCTTACAGGTACAAAGTCGAAAGAAAACCAAAAAGCAGCGCTTATCAGCGTTAGATCGAATGATAGCGCTAGTTACGTATTCCTTCGTTCAATTCCCAGTACGTTTCGTTCAATTTACTTCTATTCTTTGTCCGTTCAATTTACTGCTAGTTTTTCCGTTTCTAGAGAGATTTAGTTCTCAGCTTTTTAGTACTAATAGGAAACCCTAAGTAGCGCGAATGAGATGAGTTTCAATTTACTGCCACTCAGATTTAAATTCTATCTTCTGCGGGCATTTTTAGATATCCGTCCTGTTTTGCAAATGAAAACAAATTTGTAATTAAGAAATACCACTTCAGAGACAAATAATATGGTAACTGTTTGTGTTAAAAGTGAACCATTACGGAGACAAATAAAACGGTAGTTAACCGTTTCTGTTCTAGAAATAAATATTTGTTGTAATTTTTAAGTACCCATAACGGTTCAGAAGTTTCAGTTCAGAAAATATCGGACAGATGGAAAGTCAAACAGATACCTTAGTAATAGGCTCCCATATTTTACCGGAACATTGAAATAGCGATATGTTAATTAATTTCACGATTTTTAAGTGGGCACCTTGTGAAAGCCCAATTGCCTACAGTAAATCGAAAAGATTATTAAAAAATGTTGTTTTTTTTGTCAATTCACGGATAACATATTGTTATAACATCCACTCAATACTTATATCACAAAAATATAATCTGTACGTCTTTTTTTTGGGACTTTTTCGCTGTACGGTCGTGTTAGTCTTAGTCCTGTTTTACATAATTTTGTTTATTTACAATTGCGTCTCAAAAATACAACTTAATACATGACTGTGACATGCAACAAATGTGCAAAAGTATTGTCTTAGTTATCAGGCTCGTATAGATATTAGATACAAGCCCGCATTAGCAAGTGGGGGGCTAGTTAGTATTATGTGAAGAATGTCCACCAAAAATGATTATACGAGTATGTTACCAATTATATTAATATTATGTTAATAATTTTCACAAACTGCACTTAATTGTACTATTCAGTTGTATAGAAGCTCAGGAGCATAATTGAGGAGAGACGAAGTTTACCTTTGACAAAACACCTTAGACAGCAGAATATGAGAAAAACAAAGCCATCATTCAATTCAAACGAAATAAATAAATATTGGTGGGCAATTCACACACAACACCATCTGACCCCAAACTAAGCAAAGCTTGTGTGATGGCGGCCAGATAGCTGATATAATACTTATGTAGTTTTTTAAATACAAACTTATTGTACATAGAAACACCCAGACACAGTGCAAACATTTGAATTCATCACACAAATATTTGCACTGGGTGGGAATCGAACCCACGACCCTCGGCTTCGCAGGCAGAGCTACTACCAACTAAGCCACGAGGCCAGTCTAAATCTAAGTATAGGTATATATATAGTTACATATTAAACTTCGGAAACCTAGATAGATAATTTATCGCCCATCATTTGTTCTTTCTCAGCTAGCCGTTTCAAAATAACAAAATAGTGAAAGTGTATAAATACTACTTCAAAAGTTTTCTGAATAACGAATTTATTGATACGGAACCCACGTGTTCTCAAAAGCACTTAGCCCATTCTGGTTTCTGTTCTGTATTTTCAGAGAAACCCCTCAGGCGACAGCTCATTACTTATTTTATGTTTATTTTCCATTGAACTAACGTCGGTTCGAGGATTTTCGCAAATAATTGAAGAGTTTGGTTACACTTTATCATTTTTAGGATATCGTGATTAGAGGTACAAGTTGAATGTGGTGGAGGGTGACGTCCGCCTCAAGTGGGAGAGGCGGACGTCACCCTCCACCATATTCAATGTTGCTTACCATCAGGCACTTGTCCTGCTCGTCACGTCACACATTATTTAAAAAAAAAAAAGGGGAAGTATTTTTTGAAGTTTTTTTTATTCGCGTTGAGCACTTTTTGGTATTAGAAAATTGTATGGGTTGCGTTACCGACATGTTGCTGTAATGGTGTAGCGACGTAGCTTGGGAGCATAGATTCAATAATATATTGTCTTTGCTTCGAAGCGATGGTGAAGGAGTGAGCGATGGGTGGATCTTGCGTTATAGCGGTACATCTGTATCTATACTGGTGTAGTATTGTGCAAAATTAATGCTGTTTAATACCAAAAAAAAGGCAGTCATAGGAACTGCCGATAGAAGTGAAAACTTATAACTCAGAATTTGATAGCTTACTTTGGAAACTACACGGGTGTAACCGGAGGGTGTGGCATGGGCATCATGGCATGGCCATCTAGAAATGTGTCAGCATTTCCTATTGGCTGATGCATTTCTGGATGGCCATGGCATGATGCCGAGGCCACACCCTTTCAGCATTTACCATTGGCTGACGCATTTCTAAATGGCCAATAGCCATGGTCCCGAGTTTACCCGAAGATTTCTTATCATACCCGAGCGTGATGCTAGAATCCAATTCACAGCCCACGAAATATCTGTCTAGGCGCGCCTAAAGAAGTTTTCACTTCAATTATAAGTTACTAGCTGTAACCCGCGACTTCGTCCGCGCGAAATAAATACCAAGGTAACTCAGGCAGTACCTATTTTTATACCCAGACACATTTACGGTTACTAAAAACAGCTTGTAATAAAACAACTTCATCAAAATTGGTTCAGTTGTTTAGGTGTGAAGGCGTAAGAGAAATTCGTCCCCCATTTCAACCTCAATTTCACCCCCATACAGTTAGAAATTACAAAATTGATAGAACAAACATTCGTTTGCTTCGTGTCAAGTGTCTATATTCAAAGTTTCATGGTTTTATCTTCAACGGTTAGGAACTTCCATTTTGACATTCATCCCCATTTCAACCCCAATTTTACCTCCTTACAGTTCCAAATTATGAAATTGATAGAACAAAGATTTCATTGCTTCGTATCAAGTGTTCATATTCAGAGTTTCATGGTTTTATCTGCAACGGTTGGGATCTTCCATGTTGACATTCATCCAACATTTCAACCCCAATTTCAACCCCGTAACAGTTCGATATTACAAAATTTCTAGAACAAACATTCGTTTGCTTCGTGCCAAGTGTCTATATACAGAGTTTCATGGGTTTATCTTCAACGGTTAGGAACTTTCATATTGACATTCATCCTCCATTTCAACCCCGATTTCACCCCCATACAGTTCCAAATTACAAAATAGATAGAACAAATATTTCATTGCTTCGTTTCAAGTGTCTATATTCAGAGTTTCATGGTTTTATCTTCAACGGTTGGGAACTTCCATATTGACAATCATCCCCCATTTCAACCCCTTATTTCACCCCCGTACAGTTCGAAATTACAAAATTGATAGAACAAACATTTCTTTGCTTTGTGTCAAATGTCTAAATACAAAATTTGATAACATTGAAAATCACGAATTTTCATACAACCGTTCATCCCTTGTTTCACCCTCTTAGGGGTTGAATTTCACCAAACCCCGTCTTAGCGAGCGCCTACGTGCTAAGAGGGACCTCCAAGCAAAATTTCAGATTCCTAGCATTTGTAGTTTCTGAGATTCCTTGATGAGTGACCTTTCGCTTTTATATATTTATATAGATAGATAATCCACGCTCCATCGTAGACCGCATCGTCGCTTAGCATCAGGCGAGATGGGGGTACAAGTGTGTGTGTTAACCTATAAAAGTAAAAAAAAAAGTTTTTACTAGAATATAAACGTAGTTTTTTGCTTTTTACTTATTTTTCTATTAATTTCGCAATAGCATGGTACAGGAGCACAAATTACAAATTGGTGACAACATATGAGAATGTTACCCAGATAAATTATCTCGAAAGTACCTACTTAAAATAATATGTTGACATTTTCGTACCCAATTTCATTATGATTATTAATATAACGTAGAGGTAGAAGACTTTGAAGAGTTCACCTGGTGAAAAGTACCACGCCTTTGCCATTTATTCTTCCGCCAAGCAGTAATGTGCTAATATTACTTACTGTATGTCTGTATATACTGTAATGTCTGTATGTACTGTATGGCAATATGTTTGAGAAGTAACAGAGCTAAGAGATATACCTACCATCTTATTTGTCTGAGTGACAGACACAAGGTAGCGATTTAGACTCTTCACGTTCAAATAGCTTTGTGCCACTGTGCTGTTACAGTCAATCGTGTTGGTTACCATCAGGCACAAGTCTAGTCCGTCTCGTTACTCATCAAAAAAGTATACGAATTCAAATTTTTCTGTGACTTACCTATTCAGATTCATGCAAAACCATGTTTTAATTTCATTATTTTATCTAAGTGAGTTATGCCTCGTTATTTCGTTGATATTTTTACGTGCATTTTTTAAAATAGCTGAAGTATTTCCCGGCCTTTACCTGGATAATGAACACGGTAACACCCGGGGATGAATGAGCTCTCAATTATATAAATTAAGACGAAGTGGTACTGCAAAGTCAAAGTTCTCAGTTCATAAATGTTGGTACATTTTAACGTCAATTGGAGATGATATGTATAAAAACAAAAGTAGGAGAATATAAATTAATACATTAAATTAATAATTAGTGAAAGTGAGTGTTGACGTACATCGAGTCACAAGTCTTGGGGTCTATTGGAGATTTCTCTCTCTGCCACACGATGGACCCGGCACCCGCACGGTGAATCCATGGAATGCTAAGAAGTACGTCTCTAAAAGTTCAAAATGGATATTTCGCTGTACGATAATAATTATTGTACAGGTAAGTGGCATGATTACAGATAAGTGTTATTTGTATTACAATGAACAATGTGAGTTTCCTAAACAATGTTAAGAACCTGCTTTGGAAGTCGATAAACTTACCGCCAACTGAAATGGTATTGGCTTTCAAATTCAATAATATTTGCTCCACCAACATTGTATACACCAAAAGAAGCTAAAACGTTGAAGAAGTATAATGCCACAATAACCATAGGACATCATGCATATTTTTGGGCCCAGGAACTGAATTAATACAATAATTGAAGCTGCTACGTCACCGCCAGTGACGAACTCATGGTTTTGCACCCATGAGTTTTTCCCCTGGCAATGTAGGAGTACATTAAATACTGAACGCGCTTAATAAGAGTTCACTTCTAAATGACATTCTGGGAGTATTGACAGTGAAGTCACACTATATGAACATACTTATATGCAGAGGAGTAGGTAAAGGTAACAGAGAGTATCTCTCTACTTAAAGGTTTAATACACTTGGCTAAATTTGGTGACTGAATTCAGAAGGAAGTTTTGAAGCAAGGTTAGGCGTCTGAATTCAGAACTACATTTAAAAGCTAGTTAAAAGCAAGCAACCCTTGCATTTAAATTTAGTATGCTTAGTTTACTACACTTCACTAAATTCAGTAGCGACAAAATTTTGCAATAAGTCTTTTAGTCGTGAGTGTCGCGAGTTCAATTGTTTTCCTATCTCAAAAATGTTCAACGCAGCTAAAGAAATTAATACTTCAAAAAATATTTTTAGCTATAATAATAATTAATTATTACACGTCTAATTTGTAGCGCCTTAAATAAATACACTAGGACCGGCGACGACGCCTTTTGAAGGTTTCGCTCAGGGCGATGTCGTTATTTTTGTTTCGAATGAATGATACCTGGGTTTTGCTTCATTTTGTTTTCTGTTTAATTTAGCACGGCTTCATAAATTACAGTTTCTTATCAATTACGTAATTCATTATGGGTGATGGATGCGGCGGTTTGTTCTGTGTGTGAGGGTAAATTCGTAAGTATTTATTTAGCAGAAAAAAATGTGTTACTCGTATTTCATCGCAATTTTTAACTAAATTCTTAGTCTCGATTACGACAACATGATCACATTCAAGTTTTCAGTTTTCATTTCGTTAGTTAATGTTCCTCATTTTCTTTCAATATAGTGTAGAAATATTATTCTACTATTCAATCCCTTTCATTTGAAACCCATATTGAAGGATATGTAATACATTTTGTGGCGGCGGCCCTCTTGTTTAATTTTCATTAAACATACATACAACAACAAAAACAAAATTAACGTCAGTTCATCCTTTTGGGAGCTACGATGCCACAGACATGCACAGAGATACGTCAAACCTTCATCCCGTTGTCATTGCGTCGGGGGTTGAAACCACGGCGTGCTACTAGCAATTTATAAATTAACTACCAAGAACAAAGTATACTGGCCTTATAAAACGGCTCGAGCGTTGCACACCTAGCTGCATTAATCGTAATTCTCTACAGCAAAATCTATTGTCAATGTTACCTACTAATTATTGTATTTTACACCCGTTTTTTTATGGTATACTTTTCCCATCCCACTGTTGCCTGGAAGAGTACGTTTTTAGCGATAAGGTCATCTGTTACTCAATTTTAAGATTGTTTTGCAATTAAGGGCTTATTTATCTATCTATCCAATATTGCAAATGCGAAAGCTTGTGTATTTAGATGTATGGAGTTTTGTTGCTCAGTCATGTTGGAACGTCTAAAGTCTAAAGCCCGCCACACACGCTACGGTCTGCCGGAGAGGTCTACCTGTGCAGTTATACCTGCGCAGTGACGACCGGAGTGTGTGTGGGAAGCCTGCACAGGCGACCGGAGCAAGATCGAAAATCAATTCTGTTCGGTTGGACTGCGCAGGCATAACTGCATTGGTAGACCTCTCCGGCAGACCGTAGCGTGTATGGCGGGCATAAACGACTGGGTCTAGTTGAAATTTGGAACAAAGTATGTAGTCTGGATCTGGAATAGCACTGCGTTTTGTCCCGGAATAATAATGGTAACGAGAACAGCGTGGGTAAAACGCCGGGACGTTCCTTGTTAATTTATAAAAACATCTCTTTTTATAGTCACCCAAAATATTATTATTTCCGTTGATATTATCCACGATTAAGCATTAACCGTACATAAAATTTTCCGAGCAAGAGAAGCGAAATGGCTCGCACAGAAGTAAATTTCCGGCTCCCAGTGAGCCCGCTGTTTCAGGAAATATATACGAATCGGGATCCGAAGCGACGCTCGAATACTCAAAGCTCAAGGCTGCGTGGGAGAGGGAATTTGCTATGGTTTTACTGGTTTGTAGTACATAGTCTAAGTAATATTAAATGTTATTAAGTGGAGACTAAACCAGGAGAGAGATTGGTGCCATATATTATAGACTGTTCAAGTTAATCACCTCCACGGATATCGGATCACCTCTTAGCCCGATAATTAACTTAAACTAACTTGCAAAAAGTAAAAGAAATATAGACTTTAACCTATTAAATTGTCGTGCCCGGAGGGTCTACCGCCGAACGAAAAATGTCATCGCTTTGATGTTTCTCTCTCTTTTTTTTAGCTTGAAATGATAGAGACAGCATTAGCAAAGCGATAGCCGATTTAGTTAGGCGGTAGAAGCGCGGGCACATATGGGTACGGGCCGGTATACGGGTTAGACGAAAGTGCTATATTTTGTTGTGGGAGGACTCTTTGCAGAGTCCGCCTGGGGAAGTACGCCTTTGCCAGTTATTCTACCGCGTAGCAGTAATGTGAAAACATGAATGTGTTCCGATTTGAAGGGCAATGTTTCCAGTGAAATTATAGGGCATAGGGATAAAACTTCATATATGCTCGTATCAGAGAGGCGAGCGCAGTGCAGTGCTAGGTAATGATTTGGACTCTTTATGTTCCAATAGGTGCATGTCACTGTGCTTTTATGGGCAGGCATGTTGCTAACCATCAAGCACATGTCCTGCATGTTACGTCACTCTATTCAATAAAAAAAAATGGTTGTCTGTAAAGTCGGTTTACTGACGATAGTTAAACGTGACAACGTCTTAAGAAATCAGTACGTTGATAGCGCGAGTAGTGATACCGCTCGACTCGGCGGGTGGCGCCCTTAGCGCTCAGCTTCGTCCGCATGGCACGGACGACGAACTAACTGTAACGTTACATGACGTCATGTTTTGCGGGCGTGCAGCCGGCTTCACCGAATTATAAGACGTTATCACGTCAAAACTATGCTTCTCAAGTGCAATTTCTTTAAAATTTCAAATGATCACACTGACCATTTTTTTTACTGTTTTAAGTGGTCTGCGATGCAGCGTGCTTATTTAGAAGAACACGATTCACTCTCAAACAAGTATAATATAAATCTAAGCTTATCTGCGCAACGACATAATATGCACAATCCACATAAATTCGAACTAAAACATAATGAAAAAAGCAAAACAAGTCGACTGCTAATTAGCAGTATCTACGAACAAAACGCTCTGCTGGGTAATTTTAATCTAAAAACTAATACTCACTCAACAAGGCGAATTTCGCTTTCCCTCGCCCTTCCACCGCTGCATTTTCTTTATTTTCTGACGCTTCCACAGAAGCGAGCGCAGCTAGTAACAATATGCAAGCGTATTTTGTATTCATGTTTAACGCCACAATTTATAAAATAGATGTTTAGACTAAAATGGAATTTCCAGGGATCACAGAATACTTTTTTTTTCTTAATGTTTGGCACTGGTAATGAGACTATTTGCTTCAGATATATTTTTCATTGATAACAAGTACTGGCCGTTTACACTATCTTTTTTTACGGGTTTGTGATTTTTTTAATTCACTTTAAAATGTAGTAATCGTTTTTAAACATCGTTTCAGAGCAAAGTCGTAGATAATAATGGCGTGGTGGAGTTTTCGTTACAGGCTCGCAGGTTAGTGCTAATTAAAACCATAAATAGTGAGCCGTGAAAGTTACCGCCGTTTGAACGATTACGTACTTTTTACATTTTAGCGCAAGTTTTCATGTAATACACACATTTAGCGTAGAGAGTATTTGTTTACGCAATGTTTGTTTTTTTGTTTTTCTCACGTGTCTGAAGTCTGTGCAGTAAGTTTTTTTTAACACACTTGCTCATAAAGTGGCTCTAATTTCACCGTAATCAGGCATATAATGACACCTATAATCGAACTATGACTTTTTAATTACTATTACTAGCAAGTGAATTATAGAGTTTTTTTATTGGTTGAGTAAATTTGTTGAGTAAAAGTTTCGATACAAAAAAGATCCTGTTCCATAGAACAATTGAATCATTGTAGCTAATGCTTACTCACTTCATGAGCATGCACTTTTGCATTTAAATTCAACTTGTACGTATTTTTAAATTGCTATATATCCGTACTATAATATATTTTGTCCATTTAATGGGATTTAGCATTTGTAATACTAAAATATATCCAGGTGCATTAGGTATACTTTCTTTAATGTCATTAACTTTTCGTTCAAATTTCACATTTATACATTGTACATTAAAAATATACGTTGTATACCTATTAGTAATATTGTGTTTAGACTAGTATTTTATAAATTACTTACATTTAATGTAGTACCTCTTGAGGTACTTCGGATCCGTGGGAGCATTGATTGTATCAAATAGCAGCTTCCTCTCACAGATCCAGAGGCTCATTATTTCTAAGTCTGATAATAATAAAATAGATATAAGGAACTTTGTAAACCATTTGCAAACCAACGGACATGAGTGTCGTTGCCTATGACCCTTTAGCACGACGTCTCTGGCCGGGCATTAACAGATCGTTGATATGTAGCAGGAAGAAGTAAATAAAATTTATAACATATTTGCTCGTAAAGGGTCTCTTATTGGACCAATTTCTGTATCGTAATGTATCTTATTACGCAGTAGTGCTGTAATGTGTAATGTAAAACGCACGGTTTCAAAATGCTCCGTCCACAGACTAGGTAGAGAGATATGCTCCGTCTAAAACGAACGGTACTTTTTAAATCTCAGTAAAGAGTTTTTATGTCAG
The DNA here is from genome assembly GCA_963693475.1 of Ectropis crepuscularia. Classification (NCBI taxonomy): domain Eukaryota; kingdom Metazoa; phylum Arthropoda; class Insecta; order Lepidoptera; family Geometridae; genus Ectropis; species Ectropis crepuscularia. The sequence continues at coordinate 31,915,457 of OY856341.1, forward strand.
AAAAGTGTGGTCAACATTTTATGGATAAAATTAACTTTGAGAGGTAAAATATAATAAAGAATTATTAAATTTGTTAATTTAATTAACTTAGACCATAAATTACTTTAATTTTTCTGTAACAAAACACAAAAATATTAATTTACTTTATTATTAATGGCATACAGGCTAGTTCTGTGCCGTTGCTTAAAAAAAAAGGCGCCGATGCGCGCGCATTGCTAATCTGTGATCCATAGTGATTACTTACTCTGTGCTGTGATCTGTGATCAAGTAAATATTATTCCGCGCGTTTTTTTTCGCTGTATTGTTTTTATTTGAAAATGTCGTCAGAGTTTTGTTTATTTCCTCGCAAATATGTTATAAAACGTCGTATGACATACGTGCGCTTTGATAATTACAGCCTCTGCTAATTATAGCTCTCGCCTTCGGCTCGAGCTAGCAATAAAGCCTCGGCTGTAATTATCAACTTACCGCACTTATATCATAATGTACTATTACATCTTTAGAATCCTAATGAGCGTGATACTAAACCTGAGCCAAATTTCTGTTACAACTTAACCGCACCAAACAATTTGTCAATATTTTTAGCTTTTACAAGTAAATATTTTACTGCCGTTATACTTGACACACTTTTCGAAACCCGGAACAAAACTTAATTTCTGTTTCGAACAAAAATAAACAGAACCGTAATCATTATAGTTGATAGCCCTAAATATCGGGATCGATAAAATCTTAATTCACTCATTCCGAGTCCATTTGGGGAAATAATAATAATGGGCAAGGGAAAGGGAAAATTCGCATTAGTCGGAGAGCGAACGTCGCCGCGGGCGAGGACCAAAGAACACGTAATATTGCGGTAATTAATTTTTGTTTAAATAACCATAAGTCCTCCCTTACCTGAGTACAAATAGATCGTACCATTTCTAATTTACGATTTAAGAATATACATCAATATCTGCTAATTTACGGAATTAAATTTTGACGAATAAAATAATTATGTTCGCTCTAATTATGTCAACTGTAATTGTATCCGCTGTAATTGGGATGACTGGGACAAAAATATGCCATTTTAATTAGCCCGTCAGCTAGATTATGGAAAAATATGGGACACATATTTTATATTTACTTATCAAATTATTAAAAATCAACAATTATAGATCATCAAACTTTCGGAGTTCAAACGATTTTAGGAACATGTGACGTCATAATCACCTAGGTTATCCCGTCACTTGTCAAAAAAAATATGTGATGGCACTCGAAACTTCTAAGCACTGTAATAAAGCAAAATAAACTTAAACTAACTCATAAAAACTTTAAACCGATTTTGACAAAACATAGCTCAAAACTCAAAAAACTCTCAACCGTGCAAACAAAAAAAATCTAAATCGATTCATGCAATTAAGATCTACGATTCCACAGACAGACACGCACACTGAAGGAGAGTTAGACATGACAAACTTATAACAACCCCTCGTTATTGGGTCGGTGGATCAAAATAACATGAGTGACTTTCACAGTGATGAAGAATGATCATTTCGTTTCATGATTGGCGTTCGAAAGATTAGAACTTTGACTCTATTTTCGTAATAGACTACAGGCCCGTGAACAAAATTTACGGGTCAAATGAACCACCAGGAGCCCTATATAGGATGATAAAATTGTTGTTTGTTTGATTGTTGAAACCCCCCCCCCCCTCTTCAACTCAGTTGGAGAGCTTACAAGTGACGGCATAGTGCTGAATCTTTTTACTTTATTACACCCTTCTATCATCCTACATTTATGTCGCCTGGTGGTTCATTTGACCCGTAAATTTTGTTCACGGGCCTGTAGTCTATAACAAGAACATCGAAACTCAGGAATACGATGCTTGGGTCACGGGTGGGGTATTTTATTATAGATATAATAAGGGTGTTTTCAAGACGAGAGTGAGACGCTTTCTATAGTTAAGAACGCTCCATCATAAGTCACGTCGCCGCTTAACGTCATTTGAAATGGTCAGTTAAGTGCAAATTTATCCTACTAATTTTAGAAATGCGAAAGTGTGTATGTTTGTTGCTCAATTACGTTGAAACAGCTAATAGAATCGAGTCGAAATTTGAAACACAGTTATAGTATAGTCTGGGATAGCACATACTATCAAAAAAATAATAAGAAAACCTACCGAAAAATCAAGGGAATATTGTACTACGTGGGTAAGAGCGGTTTCAGACCAGCGTTTTACAGGTATATTTAAGCTCGTTTGCATGTAGGCCCGTATAAACGTGCCTTTTGCCGGATACGGAACTCGTACGAGCTTTGACACGCTTTTAAGCTCGTATAACCGATGAGAAACAGCAATGTTTCCTCGTCAGAATACAGTTCATACTGATACGACACTACAGTACTGCCAGTTCGTGCAAAGACGCTGAAAAATTCCAGTTTACGCGAGTCCAGTTTCTTGAATCGTATCATGTGACGCGCGTGTAAGCGCGTATACCAAAACGACCGTATCGGCGAAGAAAAATACGCTGATCTGAAACCGCCCTAAAAGCACGTGGCGCTGCTAGTCTAAACAAATAAATAAAATTGAAGTGTCTGTATGTTATATCGAATTAACAGCTTGTTACTAAGTTCAAATGAAATTTGTGGTACCTATGTCTAAAAAACTATTTTAATTTTTTTGTCTGTCTGTTTATTCCGGGTAATCTCCGAAACAGCTGGGCCGATTATGACGGGACATTCTCTACCATATAGCTGATCTTCTAAGGCATAACATTGGTAACTCTTACTTAAAAAGAAATTAGGGTTCCATGAAAAAAAAAGAAAAGGTTTAAAACGCGTTTGAATCGCGGGCACTGTTATTCATCAGTATAGATATAATGTGTCCCAGTGTAGACAGCACCGATATTTTCAGAGCCGCCGGTCCCACGTCGTCACGATCACCTAATATCGCGGAATAGCCGCGCTCGTATGTGCAATCATCGTTAAATTTGGAAATAATGAGCGGGTCGCGTTTACGAGTTCAAGCGATATGGCGGCTCTAGTGATGGGGCGCGTACTCAATAAACGAGCCTTCGAATCCTTAACACCGTAGTCCAAAAATTGCTAGTCTCGGTACTAGTGCTGGATAGTGTTTTGAACTCTTCATGTTCATTTAGTTGCGTACAAACTTTATTCGAAATGCCGCTCATATAAAAATATAAAATCTGACAAAAAACACGGGCCCTAGTACATAGGCATATTGGAAATGTGGTAGCTAAAGATTTAATAAAATAATTTCTGCTTAGCTAAACCGGCTAGTACAAATACTTGTTATGAGGAGGCGTGTTGCTTACCATTAGGTGCATGTCTTGCTGATCTATTTCTTATGTTATTTAAAAAAACGAAATAGACAGTCTAGACATCTATGACGCTGAACAGATAAAATTGAATTGAATAAACCCGATGAAGATTTAACAATAACAAAAAGAATAAAGCCCATTTATCAGTTCTTAGGAAGCGTGCCTAGCATGCTGATCACATTACTTTTCCTATTTTATTTAAAAATTGTAATATAACTGCAGTGTGCTGAGTGTCAATTTCCCCGCTTGTTACCCGCGAAGTTCGTAACGTAAATAAACGTCGCACAGTTACAATAATTGTGGGAAGTTTAACATTTCAAGTGTACATTTTAAACGGCTATAACATGATCTTAAAACTACCTGCAATAGTAGGTACACAATGAGAAGTCAACTTATTCCGGTGCCGATTTGTGTTTTACATATCGTGATTGTAAATAAAGTCCCAATTAAGTTTATCTTCAAATCTTGAACCGCATATATTTATTTATTACTTTTTATCGTCGTCTGTCTATCGATGTTTCCCCATCCCTACAAACATGATTCGAAAGAGCGTAGCCATAATGTCTTTTTCATTTTGATGACGCTAGTTCCTAGTGATTAAAGGTTTAATCTTCTCTCGAATAATGTTTACTTGTGTACGATAAATTACCAGGCCGAGTTATTACGTTACTAGAAGCGTAAAAAGGCCATAACTCGCAAGTGTCTAGGAAGTGACTTTTAGTACCAAATCTTTATTGCTTACGAGCCCAAAATACGTATTTAGGTTTTATAAAACATTGTGCGCTTTTATTACTTTATCAGGTGGGTTTAAGCTTAAGCGTTATTATTTAAGAAAGTGTTGCTGTTGAACAACACACCAACACAGTCCCAGCCTAGCGAAACTTAATGCATTAAAATCGTTTCGTAAAAATGTATGAAACTTTACCAGATAATTTCCTCGCACAGTTTAGGTTCTTTTTCTTATGCTTCATTTATTTCACAACGTAATTTGCGAATGTAATTTTTACGTAGGTACATAAATACTTATTCTTGTCTTTTGACTTTTGACCGTTTCTCCGTCAAACCATCAGATACTTCAAATTGCTTGTCATAGCGTAGGGGAGACAGGGGTAGCTCTGAACACTTTTTATTATTTGGGTTTATACTAAATAATAAATATTAATTATATATATTTATCTGGACCCATGAAACTAACGTACTCTCCATATTTCTCAACCTCTATTTTGTTCATATTAGCTCTAGCCGCGGGGCACATTTGACACCTTTAGGGACATCTTTGAAAAACAAAGAAAAATTAAAAACTATGTAGTCTAGAATATAATATATTAGTATTTTACTATGGAACATAGGCATTTATAGTACCATACAATCGTTGACATCGCACAGCTCATTCGACATCATCTTAATTCACATAACTTTCCTTTTTCTTTTTTTTATTTCTACCTTGTTGACTATTACAAGAAACAATTAAGTCAATTGACTACTAATTGACTACTTTTTGGTGTATCAAAAATTGAAGAATGAAGTTGAAACTTAAAAAATAACTCATGATGGCAAAGTATTTCGTTCTAGTAATATTGACTGAAATGTTCAAAAGTCCCCGGTAATTTTGCGTCAAATCTGCCCCAACACTATCTTTCATAAATAAAAACCTCTAGACTAAACAATTACATTATATTTGGGTCTGTATTAGCAGCATTAAAAGAGTTGGTACGCTCTACATATATTAAAAATGTTTACTTACTGAATTATAAAAATAAAAGTTGTAATTTGAGAAACTTTTAATCCCAAAAAATATTGAATAAGACATAATTATGCTAAGCTATATGAATTGTTGAAGCTATATGAAGTAAGCTATATGAAGTTACGGTGGTCTAGTCGAGAGAACGGCGGCTGCCGATCCGGCGACCCCGGGTTCAAACCCCACACGCACCACTGTTTTTTCGAAGTCATGTGCGTAATGCCGCTAACTTAAAAACGGTGAAGGAAAACATCGTGAGGAAACCGACATGTACCTAGAATCTTTCGAAGTCATGTGTCATCCGCAAACCCGCACTGGGCCAGCGTGGTGGATTATGGCCTTAACTCTCTCCTGCGAGAGAAGGCCCCGAGTCCCAGCAGTGGGAACGTTTAGTGGGCTGTTGATGTTGATATGAATTGTTGATTGATGAATGTTTGAAGTTGATGAATGATTGAAGATGATGAATTGTCGATATGAATTGCAAATGCGTCGCCACTTTTGCATCTATCAATATCGAAAAAAGCGCAATAAATTGTTATCGGCAATCATTGCTTACGGATTGTATATTGTTTTTATTTAGCAAAATAGTTGTTTTATTATTATTAAATTAATTTTAAATGTTATTAAGTTATATGAGTATTTAATTTGTTGCACCGTAAAACATAAGCAACGAGCGGCCCGCTCCGGCTTCGCTCGAATAATCACCTAGATATCAACTGCAGCGCCATCTGCCGGGCTGATTTGTAAATCGAAACCTTCCAGGGCTCTACCCAAACGTATACAAAAAAAATCATTCAAATCGGTCCGGCCGTTTAGGAGGAGTTGATTAACAACAAAAAGTGGCATTGATTTTTATATATATAGATGTGTAAACAGAGTGTCGGAGATTTTAGAGTTAGAAAATGCAAAAATCAAAAAATATTTATTTATTTATTTTCTAACTTCTAACGACCTCTGCTCAAAATCGCCCAATCTCCCCTATTTCGATAAAGAAGTTAATTAAACAAAATATTAATTATTATGTTAATTTGATATTAATTATATAGTTTCATTTACGGTGGCTATTTTATCAATATGCCACGAATAAATCGTTTTATAACTTGTGAAATATGTGGATACAGAGCCATGCAAGTAAAAGGAGAAAAACGGAAATTCATGGAAAAGTTTCCGATAGATGAAATCCGGTAAGTGTTAAATCAGTACACTGTTAAAAGTGTACGTTTTATAGTCTAGCAAGTTATTAAAATCATCATTTATTGTTATTGTGGATAACTACTAGTGATGTACCTCAAATGTACCTTAAATCAAAGAGCCTTAAATATCGATAAATTTGAGACACACATCAGAGCAATGGAAGAAATAATAAGAATACCAATAATCAGGAGAATAATTTGCTTCGTAACAGTTACCTTAATAAGTACCTATATCCACATAGTATATTCAAAAGTAATATTATGTTAAGCTGAAATATCAGATTTAAAAAGTAAATTTAAACGTATATTAACTGACAAGTATATCTGAGTATATCCAGTACTCTCTCCTTGCGAGAGAAGGCCCCGAGTCCCAGCAGTGGGAACATTTAGTGGGCTGTGGATGATGATGATATCCAGTACCGCTTTATTTATTGTTAATGAGTGTAGTGTGTATGTCGCAGCATGCAACTAGCTTACTCAACCGTTTAATCAACAGCCTATCTTAGAAATTGTCTTTTAAGTAATTTGCAAATATTTTTCAGGTGCAAGAAGTGGGTTAAAGCTGTGGGCAACGAAGATTTAGTATACGTTCCAATAGAAAAGTTACACTCATTGAAATATAAATGTGGAGATCATTTTGGGAATAAAGTATTTCATAAGAAAAAAAACCGACTAAAAAAGTCTGCTATACCTATACCCACAAAAAACCTTAAGACTGGCCCACTTCCTGACGAAATGCTAGTTGAATTTCCTTGTCGTATCAATTCTAAAACAAAATTTACCATAAATGTTTGTCAAGAGATACGCGACAATGAAAAATCGAAATGCCAGGTTGAACCAATAGCTGGGACTAGTAACTTGGGTATCGTCTTTTCAAAATCTTTATTGCTTTTTTTAACAAAAATAGTTTTTATCCCTTTTTTTCCTTATTATCCATTTTTTAATAATGTTTTAAGCGCCAAAGACTTAATATGTGGCACTATAGAGGTATTCTCGAATATCTTAATTTATATTATGTACACGTGGAGATTTATGAAGTGAAAACTTATTTAGGCGCACCACACATTGATTTTTCGTGGGCTTTGAATTGAGCTCAATCTTCACGCTTAAAAATGAAATAAATCTTTGGGAAAACTCGGAAACTCGTCAACATTTCTAGGTGACCATGTTTAGAAGCATGGGTATCTTGTCTCTTAGTCTAGATGGTCATTCTTAGAAGACTTATTTAGACGACAATGCTTTGAATATTTATTCCAGCGACCTCCGGTTTCACCCCCGTTGTTTCCTGTTAGTGAGCTATCAAATTCCAAGTTATAAAGGTTTCACTTCTAACTGCAGTCCCTATGGCTGCCATTTTTTTGTGTTATCAAATACTATTTCATTCAAACTTATTGTGATTTCGTTTTATTTAATGTCAAAATTACAATTAAGTTAGTATTGTTTATTCTCTCACACATTTTTATAATTGCTTTTCCTGTCGCTTTCATACATTATTTAGTTTTGAAACTCTTTATTTTTTAAATTTTTAAATAAATAAATAAACATTATGTAAATACATTTAACAGGTGAATTATTGTAATAAACACAATATTTTTTGTTGTTTTTTAACCAAAAGTTTTTCATTTCAACTCGAGTCTTAGTTTAAGTCTGATGTTGTACTATTGTTGTATTACTTATGAATGTCTAACGTTGGACTCAAACGTAGACTCTATCCTTTTTTTGGACATTAAATGTTCAATTAATACTGAGCCTACTTTTTGGTCGAAATTTTACTATCGATATCGATAAAATGCGAAATCGATAAACTGCACTACACTACAACACTAAACAATCTGTTAGGTTGGTACTCATGTAGCATGTAGTTTTTGACATCCGTTGCCGTACGATTGGTATTGAACAGCCATGTAAATTGCTCAAAAAATTTTGTTCCTAGTGCCGCCTCTTACGTAGTATTTACATTCTCTTTGCACAGTCCTAAGGGTGGGTCTACTGAGATATTATTATGTAAAACACTTTGTATAGATAGTCCTTTGAATTTATTTTTTGGACAATTCACGTAAATAACCTGCGGTACGTGTAGTACTTCGATACCGCGATGTAGCTTTGTATCTGAAGCGACACTAGCAACATCTGATGTGATAATTGCACATTATTAACACCATTAGTATTGAACTGTCTCTCATAGATGGCGGTTTACAGTTTTATACAGCTATGGTACAAAACTTGACTTAAGATTTGGCTGATGTAAGCATAAATTTAAATGCTTGTGATATGGCGGTTAGTCTTATTTATTTATTTGATTACACTAGCAGCACTTCATGGTTTTACCCGCGTAGTCCCGTGCCCGTTGTTTTCCCGGGATAAAATGCTGACTATGTTTTTTTTTCAGACATTAATCTATCTATGTTCGAAATTTAAGCCCGATCCATTCAGACGTTACGATGTGATTGACCAACAAATATCCAAACATCCACACACTGGCATTTATGTTTGTTGCTCAATAACGTCGTAACGTCTGAACGGATTAAGCTGAAATTTGGAACATAGATACCTAGATTATATTCTGGAAGAAAACATAGATTATAATCACGTAAACGGAACGGGTAAACCACGGGACGCCGCTAGTCTTTTGCCGATAGAAGTGAAAACTTATTAGTAACTCAGAATTTGTGTTGGTAGGGCTCTTGGCAGAGTCCACCTGGGGAAGTACTACACCTTTGCCAGTTATTCTACCGCCAAGCAGTAATGTGCAAACGTTACTGTGTTCCGGTTTGAAGGGCAATGTGTCCTGTGTAATTACAGGGCACAGAGATAAAACATCTTATATCCCTGGGTGACGAAGTGCTAGGTAATCATATAAAATACTTTCCACATTTCCATAGCTGTGTGTCACTGTGCTGTTATATGGCAGGCGTGTTACTTACTGTCAGGCATATGTCCTGCTCGTCCCGTCACTCTGTAATATAAAAAATCTAGTTGTTTTTAAATTTACAGTAAATCCGTTTCTTCCAGGTAAATGCGTTTAATTACAGACCAAATTGTGACTTAACATCTGACGAGATGTTGGTCAAGCGCACACCTATTCCTAAAACAACCTTAATAACTGAGAACTGGGACTGTGAAGTTACGGCTGGTCTAGTCGGGAGAACGGCGACTGCCGATCCGGAGATCCCGGGTTCAAAACTTAAAACGGTGAAAGATAACATCACGAGGAAACCGATATGTACCTAGAATCTTTCGAAGTCTCCGAGTCCCACCTTTAGTGGGCTGTTTATGCTTAATAACTGGGAACTATTAAAAAGGTACCGTGAAAGGTCACTCATTCCAACAACTTCAAATAGTTGTAGGGAAACTATAGCCATTTCAAGTGTTTAGAATTTCGAAACTACCCCCACTCGTTGTGGGTTCACCTAAGGTCACTTAGTTAAAATAGCCTGCTTCTATAATAGAGCAGATTTCTCAGAAATAGGTAGCCAGATGATTAGGTATTTTTAAATAACCTGAAGGCAACAAGTAGCGGGTAGCGTATTACCCTGAAACAGGATGAGTGGTTCGTTATTGAATTATAATGGACAGAAGTGGAATGAAAATGTTTTTGGTGATAATAAAAGTATCAATTTTTTTTACTTAAGTTAAAGGTATTTGGACAAAACAAATCATTAACACAATGAAACTAAAACTATACTAATAGTAGTAACTTTGGACAATCTTTGCACCACGTACCTACAAGCCAAAACAGGAGTCACCCGCTGTTTTGCTCATTTCAAATCTTAATTTCTAAATTAATGACCTTTTGATTGAAGAGGGAGAGGAATCATTTGCAGATACCCGGTTGTACAGCTGAGGTATGAGAGATCTTACTCACTAAAATCCCCTCAGCCATCAGTGTCTGGGGAGGACACCTGGGACTAATGTCGACTAGTCCGATAGAAAAAAGGCAGTTTCTGATAAAAAAAACCTATTAATATGTTCCCATGGCAATATTAATTTCTTCAATACAAACGCAGGATAAAAGTAGCTTGTAGGGCAGCACTTTGTCGAAGGAAAATGCAACTTTCAATTTTCTAGAGCCGCTGTAATCTTTTTAGCAGCTCCAGTTTCTTTGAAGGTTGAACCCAGCTGATAAAGTTGCAATATCTACTTGATTAAACCGCTCGCTACATCTTGTTTAAAGTTGTGTTTCATTTATAAACCAGTTTTAATAAGCCAAGTTGTTTTTAAACTTATTACCCTTTATTCCTTTGTTTTATGTGTTCACGAGATTTTTATAATTTTAAATATTTATAAAAATTTACTTCGGTTTTACTGGTCAGTGTAAAACATTTAAAACAAAAGCTTTTCCCTCGACTTTCGTAATCGGAGGATCTAAACTCTAGATGCTAACAGTCTAGATTCTAAACTGCAGATAAATTTGGGGTACCATCACTGACAAACACTGCACATCACATTCTCAGCAACAGAGTGATTTACAACTGGAACAGGTTGCCTGAGGATGTTATTTCAGCAAAGTCATTAAACTCTTTCAAGAACAGATTGGACAAATGGATAGTTAAAGACAAAATCATTTTAACAGACAATTACCTATAATTTGTTATTTCAACACTGAGATATAGGCATATCAGCTAATGCTGCTCGCCTATTATTCAATAAATAAATAAATAAATAAGTATAATCCGTTCAGGCAACATTTCAGGTGTTCGATTGGGCAGTGATGGTATTAAGCCAACTTAACTATGCTCTTCAAGCTTGATCATCATTGCGTTCCTTGCTGTCCGCTTTGTGAAGACGCACATTAGGTTTACACATAGGTTTCATCCTCAATTCAGCTTGGCCATCAAGGGCTACAATACTGACCGCACTATGAAAGCCTTGAACTGCGCCACACTAAGCTACAATGCGCTCTCAGACATCAACAAAACATCTAGTAACGTATCTACCCCTTACAGACCGCGGCAGTAATGTGTACAAACAAACGGACATCAACACCATCAACAATATTAATTACACACAATCCCTGACACAAACATCACTGACATAAATTAATGTAAACTATGCATCGCCCGCAGCTCCGATCACGATTAGTTCGTGTAATTGGCTACATAACTTACAAACAGTCCGTCAGGTGTCACGTATTATTGTTACTGCTGTTTAATTACTGTGGCAATTTGTAATTAGGTGATATTGGCAAAGATAGTAATAATTAATGAAGTGTTGGCTAGTTGATTAAACAATAATCGGTGTTATTTAGATAGTAACACGTATAGCATGCAGTGTTAGGATTGTTTGACCGGGTTTGCGGTTTCCAAACTTTAATGAATTATTGAGGTGGATAAGTGGTCTGCCTAATTTAAATACTAACTTCGTCCCGTGTGTTGAGATAATTTTTGTTTTTTGCAGGATTATGCTAGAAAATAATGAAAATATTGAGAACCTAAATATTTATCATAAGCACAAACAGCCCGCTTTATGTTCACTGCTGGAGCTAGAGACGTCCCTCACAGAGAGAGACTAGGCCACTCACCAGGCCACCATGCTGGCCCAGTACGGATTGGCAGGTAACGCTTATCCTTGAAAGATATATTTCCTGGAAAATGGTGTGGCTAAGAATGTCTAGGCTGTGGAGTGCGTGGCTTGACTGAGTTTTTTCCTGATGGTTATAGTGTTGGTGTTTTGACATCGTTTTTTTTTTCTAGATAAGCAGCCATCTTCATTTAGCATCAGGCGAGATCATGAAGCCTATAGTAGAAGTGTACGCCTTTAATAGTTAAAAAAACACTGTACCTTCTTGCGATGTTTTCCTTCACCGCTAAAGCCAATGCTGATGATTAATTTGTACATTTGCGGCACCGCTTTTCTAAAATATTTATAACTGAATAGAATTACTACAATTTGAAATTTCAATTGGAACTAATCACAGAGCTACGTATTTAGTTAGAACGTTCCATGAAAGCGTATTGCAAATAACAAAGGGTTCAATAATCTATGATTCACAATCGACGAGAATGAACTGCTTCGAGGAGAAACAATGCCGACGCTTTCAGAGCCGCACAATACTCTGAAACTGTTCAACTAATGTGTCTACGTGTGCAGGTGGAAACCTGGGAACTATGATAGACAACTCTCAGCTACTTGGAAACAAGCAGTAAACTTCAGGCACATAGTAGGGGTTACTTGTTTACAGAGGCCAATTATACCGGTTCACTATATTCGCAACTCCGCAGTTCAGAAGCGTGTATTTTTGTTTTGTGGTTAACGTTTGTATCACTCTGAGTTTGAATTTATAAACAAAATCGTTATCTAAATGAATTTCCCTGATGCATACAATAATTATGGTATCTTCAGGTTCGGTTGAATCAGATTCCATAGCATCGTAGACCATTTTCAATTCAATTCAATTTCATTTTTTCAAACCATAAATTCATAAGAACACTTTTGGTAAAGTCATTTACAAAAAGGCAAAGAATCTGTGGACATAATAAGATAAAATAACAATGTCAAAATGAATAAAGCAGCTGTAATGGGGCCTCGTCAATTAAATGCAGCTGTAAAAAGGCTTTGTCAAAGACAAAATAACAAATAATTAATACATACAGTATACAGATACTACATGAGTACAAACAATGTTACGTCGAAAGTTTTAAATAACAATTATTTTACCTTATTACAAGACTCTAATTTCGATACATTTCTCTTCAATACGTTGCTATCTTTAACAAAGTCATCTACATACATTATAATATGCCTTGCTCAATGGGTAGCTTTATATTATCGCTTAATACCTGGCGAGATGGTGGTCGAGATCAGCATTCGTTGCCTATTATTGACAAAAAGTAATCTGACCTCAGAAAGTTGCAGGATCTCTGAGGAACCGGCAACTTATTCAACTCTTACCGCTGTATCACAAAAAATAATATTTAAAGTCAATCTTATCACTTTGAGTTCATTTGGAGTCATTCATCTTCTATGTTCGTAAGGGACAGAATTGTTTACAATAAATTCAAAATATAACTCGTCTACAGTTTCTGCAATTAAATTTATTACATTTCTTCGTTCTGTTCTGGACATAACAAACTAATATAAAAGTAGATTCCGATTTGGCTACGTTTTAAATTTGGACAGGTTTTTGGCTCATTTAAGCCTCGAATAAATGTTTTAAGTACGGTGGTTTAAGCAGCAAATAAAACAAAATGCCCTCACTATCTCCCGGCGCGGGGGTAATGAATCAAACATATTTGAAAGCTGGATAATTGATTTACGAGCGCGGCTGCTCAGAAATCCAATTACTGCACCACTGGCGATCGCCCAACACCGTAGATAGCCGCTTCATAGCCTCACTCTAAACCTCGGTAAAGTAATAAGAAAAATTAGCATAAATAGCACATTTTCTGCTCCCACAACTAGGGCTTGGGGCGCTCAACGGAGAGAGTTAAAGCGTTGTAATGATCTTTTATTTTAACATAAACGCAGTAGCAATGGCAGACTTTATAAAAGCACTTTGAAAAAATATTCGGTTAGTCAGTTAATCTCTGCATCATCACTGTAAGCCCATAATATTATTCCATTACTGAACGTAGACCTCTTCCATAATACTCCTCATCCAGGCAGCGTATATGATCCTCGATTTGCGTATTCTAGATTTATGAAATAAAAATACGGTTATTTGAAAAAAAGAGTCCAAATAACTGCCTAGTAGTGAATAACGCTTGTGATTCGGAGATATAAGATGATATATCTCTTGACCCTGTAATTTGTCCTTCAAACCGCAACACAGTAATGTTTGTACAATGCTGCTTGGCGGTAGAATAACTGGCAAAGGTTGTATTTCCCCACGGGGACTTGGCAACGAGTTCACTATAATTCTCATTTGCTAACAATATCAATGATTTGTTTCTGTCCCCCCTTTTAAAAAATCTGTGTAGGTCGTCAAACCTATATTGGCTCTAGGGACTTAAGATCTAATGAAAGCTTAGGCTTACTGGCGTTTGTTTAGTGGCAGTATTATGTCCACCTCTGGAGCATTCAAATTCCGGCCAAGAGCAGGCGACAATACAATGACTTTAAATGGCTATCCTGGGTCTAATTGCTTGTGTTTGTATATGTCCCGTGGGATCTATTACACTAATTAACTTACTGGGCAGGTACGTTTAAAATATTAATTTTATTAAACAATCGTTTGTCGTACATCGAACAGATTAACTTCCTCGTTACAAATGTTTTAATATGAAGTTTAAACTATTCTGGTTTCGTTTTTAATCAAGTTTTAGTGCCAACTGGGGGCCGTTAAAACTTTGCACATTTGACAGTTTGGTAATTTTCGCGTTTAACTCCGCATGCTGTAGAAGAAAAACTGGAGCATAACTACTTGAAAGAAAGTTTCTGAGATGATATTTTAAAGTGTGGCAACTTTATTCAACTGCGTCGTAGTTTATTAGTTTTTGCAACGTTGCAGCGATTCCGCTTGCAATCTGTGGACACGTTCGTTTTGAAATCTGTTGGTCATAAGCGGCTGCTTATGCCCACATAAGGAGAGTCTCAAGGGTATAATCCACCACGCTGTGCAAGTGAGACCTGGCGGATGAGAAGAGGAAATGTCTTCGAAAATTCAAAAATATATTCAGTTCCTCTAAAGAAGCTTTTCTTGAGATATGCCCGTTTTAATCTAATTAATTTATTATTTCTAGATCCACGTTCCAGATTTAAACATTTATAAAGACTAAGAAGTTGAGAATTTTATGCTGCGTCCGCAAATTGGTAATGATAGAACGATCTCAGGAAGACCAAGTTTATATAGATACCTATAAGTAAAGAGCTCTAAATACTGTACTGTAAAACTACTTAGTATGAAAACTCAGGTTCTGAAATTTCAGGCTTTAAAAACGCTAGTCTTGAAAGTGTAAGAATTTAAACATTAACTGTAATTTTTCACACAAAACTATTGTTTAGTTAGCGGTAAGCGGTAGCTGCTCACTTAGGCCGTGGGTTTGATTCCCAAGACAAACATGGCAAAGGTGGCAACACTAGCCGCGTAAACAAGTGACTATCTTAGCTCTGTGTAATTTGTCAACAAACAAATAATAGTGAAGGATATCAGCAACTTACAGTTAAAGGATATCAAGCAACTTAACCTCCAAACATCCTTAAACATTTGGGCGATGGTGAGATGAACAACAATTGAGATATTCTTCATAATATTATCATCACTTATATTGGTACAAATAACCGTTGACCTTTCAAATTGTACCCGAAACTCATTACTTCGTAGTTTTGACAATAATTAATAACAGATTTTAAATAAGTGACTTCTAAACAAGGTACAAAGAAATAAATCAGAACTACAGATACAGAACACTGATATTTGCAATCAGCTGATGCTGACTCAGCTGACTGTTAATTTGATTTGACATCTGAAATTATTTATTCTGACAGTATTGACATTGATATCCGTAGTGACGACTAGCAGATTATATTTATGACCATTTACAAATAAAGGGACTTATTCACGGACTGATTTACTTGATTCAATATGGAATCGGAAAATATTACTTTTAGACCGTTGAAGACAAAATCAAGTTCGATGAACAATCTGTCTGCTTCGACTTTCCTAGAAACAACAATATTAAGTCTACCCGATAATACTCTGAACGAGAGTCACACATATGTAAATTTAAATAAACAATTAGAAAGTTTAACCACACAATTGCAATCGGCTAATCAAGAAATTGATAATCTTTGCCTCGACAATTACCGACTAGAAACAGAAAATAAAAATTTAAAACAAATTGTAAACAGATATAAACAAATTGGTCTTGTTGGAAGCCCAATTATATCAAGAAATAAACTGCGCACCGTGCAAAGAGACAAGGGTCAAAATAGTATAAATGAGACTCCTAAACGGAAAAATATTACTGGAAGTGTTAAAAACAAAGTAAATATGAACGAGAGGGGGACACCATCGGAATTTAAAACATCCGAAGCTTCCCAGGCCAAGGAATTAACAAATGAAGATCAATTTATGAAAATGTGTACTCCGGGTAAAGTTATACCGGACGGAGTCATACAATCTGATGTTTATACGAATAAAACTCCATCAAATAAAATCAACAAAAAATCGGATACTTTAACCAAACAACTGAATAACAAAGACAAACTAAAGGACACTGCACTAACTGATCAAAGAAAAAGAATTTTAATTTTGGCTGACGACCAGGGACAACACGTACGAAATACCCTCCAAACATTATTAGGCGATAATTACGAAGTAGAGAGTCATTGGAAACCGGGAGCGCGACTCTGTGACATAATAAACGGAAATGACATCACACACTTCAATGAAAATGACTGTGTGATTCTTTTAGTAGGAATCAATGAGCGGGTCCCTCACGAATTTACTGCATGTCTCCACACGTGGCTTAAATCGACGTCACATACGAACATATTAATCCCAGAAATAATTTATAACAAACACCTTAGGGAGCGAAAGCTCAACTACGAACTAAAGTTAATATGTAACCAGTACAAGAATGCGACATATATAGATATGAACTACAGTAGTTACTACCTTTACAGACATGAATTTTGCATTAACCTTTGTCGTAGTTTGTTAAAGGAGATTCTGCATATTCATTATAGAAATAATCTGTGTCAATACCAAAACTCTAAGGAATGTTATGGTACACATATAGTTGACAAACAAACATTACACATTTCTGCCAATATTACTAAACGCGATGTGACGGCTAAAACTGTTAAACATATAAAAACAAATGCGCGCGGTATTAGCGATGGGGCAACCAAAGTAAATAGGTCAAATGAGTTTTTTCGTGTTTAGTGAATTACATATCATGCATCAGAATGTATCAGGATTATTGAGTAAATCGGATTTGATAGCAGCAAATTTGGATACGTTAGAGAAGGATGACAATATTATGGTAGATATACTTTGCGTAACGGAGCATAATATGAAAAATGAAGATAGGAAGTTGCTAAATGTACCTGACTTTACGCTCGGGTCAAGTTATTGTAGGAAAAACCGACGTGGCGGTTCTTGCATTTTAGTGCGTAATAGACATAGATTTAGACAAGTCAGAGGGTTACAAAAACATTGTGTAGAAAGTGTTATGGAATGCTCTGGTATCGAACTTATTGATCATAACTTGGTAATTATCTGCATTTATAGGCCACCAAGGTCACTAATCCAGCATTTAGATACATTTTTTGACAATCTGAACTCTCTACTGCAAGAGACAAGTTTAGGCAATAAAAAAGTTGTGCTGTGTGGAGACTTTAATATAGACTTGTTAAAATCCAATAAAAATGTTAGTACCTTTAAAGAAATTGTAGCATCATACAACTTAAAGTTTATGATCAACGAACCCACCAGACTTGCAAGTGGCACTTGTCTTGACAATATCTTGGGCAATATACGAGGGAGCAAGGGCAAGACAATTGAGCTTGCTTTATCAGACCACACAGCGCAGTTGCTTTCATGCCCCGTTAAACCAACTTGCTCACTTAAATTTTGGTATGTTGAAAAGCGTGATTACACCCGGGAAAATATGGACAAGTTTAAGAACTGTTTGAGCTCGTTGACATTTAGTGATATTCTTGAGCAAAGTGATCCCGATGTTGCGTTCAGTGAATTTCACGATATTTTCTTGTTGTTTTACAATCTATGTTTTCCGATACGCAACGTTAAGATAACAACTAAGAAAAGACCTAGGTGGCTTACTACTGGAATACGATTGTGTTGTAAACGGAAACGAGTTTTGCTCTGGGCATATCGGAAACACCATACTCGTAACAATAAGCGTAGATTACAGGAGGTATCATCGAGACTCTCTAAAATAATTCAACTTACGCAGAAATCCCAAAATGATCACTTTATTAATAATGCGTCGAATAAGAGCCGAGCAATGTGGCAAATTATTAATGGCGTCAAAAATAATCTACCTAGGGATACCATAGAGCTTAATGTTAATGATGGTTTGGTTAAAGAACCCCGTAGCGTTGCAAATGTTTTCAACAAGTTTTTCACTAACCAGAGCGAAGTGACAAACCCAAGGAGGGTAATCAATGAACCATGCCATACTTCGTCTTTGTTTATGGCCCCGACAGTACCTCACGATATCCATAAAATAATAATGGCTCTCAAAAGTACAACCAGTACTGGATATGATTCTGTATCTACGAAAGTTCTGAAGCATGTATCAAGCGCTATTTCAGATATCCTTAGTCACGTCGTTAATGAGTGTGTATCCAAAGGAGTTTTTCCAGAACGGTTGAAAAAATCAATTATCAGGCCACTTTTCAAAAACGGTGATAAATGTGATTTAAACTGCTATAGACCAATAGCTCTTATCCCCATATTCTCTAAAATCTTCGAAAGAGTCATGTATGATAGCATTTATGGATACTTTGAGCAGAAGCAACTCTTTGCATCAGAACAATTAGGTTTTCGTAGAAAAAAAGGTATAAATCTTGCCATTTATAAAATGCTAAGGACTGTTTTGACTAATTTAGATGCAAATATGCCCGTCTGCGCTCTATATATGGACCTGACAAAGGCTTTTGATTACGTCGATCACAAGATACTATTAAAAAAACTACACACTTACGGTATCAGGGGTAATGTACATAATCTTGTAGAGTCTTATTTGTGTGGACGTCATCAGTGCACACAGATAAGTAACGTCTGTAATATTTCAAAAAGAGAAAAAACATATACCTCTGATTATGAAGAAGTTAGATGTGGTGTCCCGCAGGGAAGTGTGTTAGGACCGTTGCTCTTTATCATTTATATAAATGATTTACCTAAAGCAACGAAACACCCCACAATTCTTTTTGCTGATGACAGTACAGTGTTGTTTACTGGCAAAAATGTATCATGCATTGAAAATGACATCAAAGAAACATTGAATAATATTATAGAATGGTTGACATCCAATAATTTAAAAATTAATTTTAATAAAACAAAAATTATGACATTTCGAAATAGAATAAATAAATTGAATAACCTTGACATAACATATTCTGGACATAAAATTGAAATAATTGATTCCACTAAGTTTCTGGGATTGAATGTTGATTGCAATTTGAACTGGAAAGTACACACTGAAAGCATATGCGCAAGGATAAACCAGAACTCATATGCGCTTTATATGTTATCGAAAAATGTTAATAGACCTACTTTGCTGTCTGCTTACAATGGTAATGTCTCATCGCTACTTCGATACGGCATCTTATTCTGGGGCAATAGTTCGGGAAGAGACGCAGTTTTTAGGTCTCAAAAAAAATGTGTGAGAGCCATCAGCAAACTCCGTCAGAGACAGTCATGTAAACCACATTTTAAAAAGTTAAACATCTTAACTTTACCGTCTTTGTACATATCTGAATGTGTGATGTTTGTGCGAAATAATTTAAACTTGTTTGATAAACTAAACAGCCAACGCCATAAGCATAAAGTTAGGGTACCTACTCGTAATACAACGCTACTCGCAAATAGCGCGCTTTGTATGGCCCCGATGATGTACAATCACCTACCAATTAATTTATTAAAAATAGATAAAACACATCTCTTCAAGAATAAATTAAAATGTTTCCTAGTAGAAAAGGCGTATTACACAATTCAGGAATATCTGGCAGATAAGTTTGAAAATTGACTTTTTTTTTTTTTTTTTTTTTTCAATTTTATTGACATGTGCTTTATATTTTTAATATCGGGACATATATTTGTATAAACTTAATTTATTTCAATTTGACATTATGATTTGACTCAGAATTTGTAAAATTGTTAATTTGTAAATGGTTGATTGTATGACTTTTAAATTATTATATTTTTGTTTTTTATAATAATTAGAATATTGTAGATTTTATCCTTATTAATTTGACATTTTGCTACTGTTAATTTTAATTTATTTACATACACTTGACATTTTATACATTTTGGAAGTATTGAATTCACCCATGAATGGGCACCTTTATTTGCATGTTTGTATTGATTGGTATTGACACAATGCTTAAAATTATGTGGGTATTTTGGTTTTGATGGATGCCCTCTAAATTCCGAATAATTTTGTTTCGAATTTGCATACCGAAAGGTTGATTATGGAGTTTTGTAAACATATTTTAAGATCCCTTTGTACCCATTTTCGCAAATAAAGATAAATATGAATATGAATATGAACATTTGTGTGAATGTTTGTTTATTCTGTTGTAATTATGTATTGTAGGTATATATTAATTGGATAGGCCAAATCAGCCACGTTGCTATTATAATAGCGAGCCCCAAACTAAGGAAAGCTTGTCCTATAGTACAAGTACTATAGTATAGTACAAGGGCTCGATAGTGATTAAAGTAGCGTTGTATGCGTAAGTGTTTATCAATATCTAAATCCATTTGCTTGTGATTTACTCAACGTTACTGGATCATATTATAATATTTGTACTACGCACACTGTATTACAGAATCTAATCTACAATTTTTTTGAGCCTTCCAAAGTCATCTATGTCAGACCTTGGGTGTAACATATTTTCTCTTTATCTTGTCATTTTTATACAAAGTTGAACTTGGTCTAGCCAATTCAAAAAAGAGTATCTATGTGTGAACCAAATTTAAGAATGGTCTAGTGCTCTAGTGTCTAGTCAATTGTCACCTTTCTAGTTGGTTGTGTTTAAATAGAGAGAGAGATTATCCAAGCTAGTTCCGGTTAACATGAGTAGAAGTAAAATTAAGAGTTTGAATAGAAACCACAATTTTAACTAATTAGATTTTATTATCGTATATAAGTTTACAGTAACCACCAGAGGGGTGGCCTAAATGTAGCAGTAGTTCTGGGGGAGTATAAGTTAAATTTAAAGAGAGGGTCGGGGTCGTTTGCAAATCGAGAGAATTATATTGCTATTCTGGTGGGACACACTGGCCTGTGTAAGCCGCGGAGAGTCGGGTCGCAGTCCTTCTGGGGGGTTCAGTGGTGTCAGCTGGACATGGCGATGGTGCTCCTGTGTCCTACACGGGGGTAGCTCCTCTGTCTTTCAAGCAGTGAGTGGTGGACTGCTACCTCAAGAGTTGTAGATCCCTTGGTATATCAGCCGGCCATAAGAGTTGGCCGTTAGGGTCTCAGCCCGGTGATGGAACCCTGGAATTGGTCGAAGGTGACCATTAGAATGTTGCCCCCAATATGAAGATGACTGCGACATCCACGGCTTGCTTCGTCGAAGCAGAACAGAACCCAAAATGTGGTCCGCTCATGATAGATTATAATGAGGCAGTCAACTTTACATTTTGTTGTACACTGAGCAAATTACAATTGCATAAAGAAAGCATAAATATGAGAAATAGCAGGAAAGTTTATAACGGTCGAAGGAAAATTAACCGTCATTTACTTTTTTAGTTACAGGTAGGTCATTGACCTTCAATTCTGACTTCTCGAATTCGCCGGCCGTTGACCTCGGTTTTCGATTGTCACAAGATAATTGCTGAATCCAAACGAATATCGTTCTGTCGCGGAGACTCCCGTAAATCATCGGCCGACAATTCGATGAGCTTAAAACTAACACAATTCATACACCATATGCTTTACACAATTATACACGAAATATTAATAGCGATGCAACAGCGATATATAATGTAAATTGGAACACTTACCCTATGGGGTTCGTTTCTAGTAAAGTTGACTACATTTTATCACAATTAACAGTAGCGTAGTTTATTTTAATGTTTTTAAAACAGAATTACTTCGAATGGCGTCTGCCGGGAATGCGTTCCTTTTTTATAACTTTATGTCACCTATTGTCGTCTCACGCTATTGGATGGTTTGAATTTGTCGCGTCCCGATCGGTCCGCGACAGCGTTCCGTTTTACCATCTACGGCCGTTTTACGATTTAAAGGTTTCCTAAGACGGCAAGTCTATTTTTAATGATTTTAAGGGGACGGTGAAATTGACCACCGTTACACAATTCAAAGAAGGGTATCTTCTGTGACGCTCACAATAGGAACTAGCCAGATCCACCGACACGTTTTATACAAGATATGATCCCGTGTATTCGGCAGTAAGCAGCTGTTTTGCTTACCGCCGGCCGCCCGGTGGGGGCCCGGTAATTTATAGCGCCTCCACTACTGCAGCTCGCTCCGACGCTTCACTCTTATTTATTTAATCTCAGTAATGGTACAAAATACAAATCAAAGCAAAAACTATTATTGTATTAATTACAAGCTCTCAGTTAGTTGGAACTAAAGAAAAATATTAATTATAATAAAGTTAAAACTACACTACTTAGAATTTTAGATTTAAACAGTATTAATGTTGGAAAATACGTTACGTTAGCTACAGATATACTGCTATTACGTACGTCGGTGATGTGAACTCGCAAGAGTTTAGGCCGTATACCAACAAGCTGGCCAACTGCGGGTTGGTATCTCGAAAGATTCTAGGAACGTGCCTGTTTTCTAGTTATATTTTTTTCCTACTTTATATACTGGTTAATGTTGCACGCCCGTCAAGGGTACATTGTTGTAAATGTTTTTTTTTGAGACCTTTTTTTGACACAATACCAGCAACAAATATATTCTTATTCATTCACTTTCAATACCAGTGGTGGTGACAAACTCGTGCATGAGTACAAATTTGTCACCACCACTTGGTACTTGGTGTATGGTGGTGGTTAAAAAATACTCAAAAGTGCAGATAGGATTCAAACCTACGATCCCACGATTATGATACCACGTCTTCTAACTACTAGGCCAACATAGCTTGCCAGATGATCGCTCATTCAAAAGTACATCCATATTCTCTTCCAATACGAATCTTTTCCACTCTAAGTTTGGGATGATTCAACAATTCAATTCAATCATTTATTTATCAATTTGGTACACTTTTGAACGTCAAATTACAGATATATAAGGATACACAATGTCAGATATAACAACAAAAATTAAATGCAAACAAAACAGTAACAAATTATGAAGACGGTGAAAATAAAATAAAATCTGAGATTCAATCAAAACTAAATAACATTGTTACAATTCATTAAAATTTTCCAATGTCAAGTGTTTCCACGCCTTATTGTCCCCTAAAAAATCTTGTACTTTATAGTATGCTTTTTTAGTCAATACTGTTTTGACTGCCACCTTAAAAGATTTGTCACTAAGACTAGTTAGGCAATCAGGTAACATATTATAAAACTGAATACAATTGCATCTGAATGATTTCTGAATTTTTGAGAGGCGTGTTCTGGGAACAATATACTTTAATTTATCTCTCGTATTATAATTGTGCGTATCACATTTCCTAGTAAAGCTATTACAATGCTTTCTGGCATACTTTATGTTGTGGTAAATATAAAGACTTGGCATTGTTAAGATATTGATTGTTTTAAACAAGTCTCTCAGGGATTCCCTGGGCCTCAACTTGTAAATGTACCTGATGGCTCGTTTTTGCAATACAAAAATAGATTTAAGAGCATCTGCAGCATTTTCCCACAGTAAGATTCCGTATGCCATTATAATTGAAGTGACGGTATTATAATATCGATCAGTTTACTAATTCCTCTTATGTATGAACCTTTCATACATAAGAGGAATTAGTCTCCCCTTGAAAAGAAGAACTATGTTACGTGTATTATATTGGTCATTATGCGTCATAAGGTATTAAACCAGATAACTAATTTAAAATGTGTAACAACTACATCAGTTTAGTTGAAGAACTCATATCCAAAACTTTGTTTTTGTTGCGTTGAGTGAATTTATAAAAGTTGATTTTCTGATTGCTGTTTTGTCTGAAAAATATTGTTTCCAAATAAGGCAACTACTGATGGCGCTATCTGTTTTTTTTTTTTTTTTTATAGCATAGAGTGACGAGACGAGCAGGTCATGTGCCTGATGGTAAGCAACATGCCTGCCACATAACAGCACAGTAACACGCAGCTATTGGAACATGATAGTCCAAATCATTACCTAGCACTGCACTGCGCTCGTCACCCAGAGATCTAAGATATTATGTCTCTAAGCCCTGTAATTTCTCTGGAATCATTGCCCTTCAAACCGGAACACAGTATTGTTTGCACATTACTGCTTGGCGGTAGAATATTTGGCAAAGGTGTGGTACTTCCCCAGGCGGACTCTGCTAAGAGTCCTACCACTACTGAACTTGTTTGTACCTCAATAGTATTTTTTATAAATATTATAGAGTAATAGGACGAGTAGAACGTGTCTGAAATTTTAGGAACACGCCTACTTATATATGCACAGTGTCACAGCTATCGGAACATGAAGAGTCCAAATTATTGCCTATACACTGCACTGCGCTCGTCGCCCAAAGTTAAAGATAATTTATCTCTATGCCCTTAATTTTTTTTTGGAAACTGTTCCCTTCAAAATAGAAAAACAGTGATGTTTTTTACCTATCTAAGAACGCCATTTCGTTTAGGATTTCTGCAACTTATTTTAAGATATTGAAGATATATTTCTATATTTTGTTCGGAACTCAAATTCGCCTGTTGTTCCAGACTATAAACTATTTGTAATTACAATTCCAACCCGTTCCGCTCAGTCATTCCAACGTGATAGAGCAATAAACAACCAAATATCTAGAGCCTAGACATTCCATCACATCGGAACGACTAAGCGGGTTTAATTTTGAATTTCAGAACTTATTGCCGGGAAGGGCACATGGGCAACTTTGGATCCTGAAAAACATGCATAAATCTAAAATCAGAACTTTCACATTTATAATAAGAAGTAGGTTACTGGAGGTGTTGAAGGCTTAAGTCCAACTGTAGACTAAATTATCTTTGAGGTCACTGTTTATAGCACCTATTAATACCATTAGTACGGCATTAAGATCTTAGCCCCATACATTTACCCTTTTAGCGTAATAATTAGGGATGGGCCGAATGTGGTTTGAACCGAATACGAAATTCGGCCGAACATTCGGTAAAAATGAAAAATTCGGCCGAAGTTCGGCCGAATTTTTCACCTGAACTTCGGATCAATTTCGCCTCGCTTTTTCGTGTTGTGATTTGTTTACGCACTTGCTGAAAATATTGCTAGATGTGCCCCGGCCGCACTCCGCGCTTCCCCGCGGGGCCGGTAGCCAGCTAGTCATTTGTAAAGACGTCACCGGCTTGTCACGTGCTATTGTTTACATTACGCAAATTAAATTAATTGTTCTGCCTTCTGCCAGAAAAGGCCGAGTCTTAAGTGTTTTTGCACCATAACCTGGTTAATTTCAAATATGAATAGCTTTCTATTGTTACTGACTAATCTATATTAGAGTGAAATACCGTTTAATAACAGTCCAAAGTAATAATAAATGATTCCTAAATGTTGCCAAAATCAAAAATGTACCTAATTGCTAGTGTACGTTACATAAAAGTATTTTTTTTTATAATTCAATCTACGAATTAACCTTATTAAGATGTGAGTCAGAAGAATGCAAAATTTATTTAATTTTTGTTACAGATCTTGTAAAGATTTTCTTAGACCAACTATTAAGGAGACCAATATAATTAAGTATTTTTATTAAGTTAAGTAGGTACCTACCTACCTATGCAAAGATTTCTAAAACTCATTATTAAGATCTTCTAGTTTCATTGTGTTCTGACTAGGTAACAGAGATTTCTTATGGTTGGTTATTAATGTTATTGTTTAGAAATGTAGTTTAATTTTTGTTTTTTGATTAAGTAAGAGAGATTTCTAACACTTGTTGAGAAGAGCAGTAAAATTTTGTTTTTTGACTAAGAAAGAAAGATTGCTAAGGCTGGTTTGGTTAGTAAGAAGAGCGGTTTAATTTTGTGTTTTGTTTGATTAAGTAACCAAAGATTTTTGAGACTGGTAGTTAAAAAGACAAATTTAAGTTTTTTGTTTATCACGGATGATTACTTTTTCTAATTCAAATTAATGACTATGAGTATATCAGACTTATTTTATTTCACTGTTACTAAAGATATGTTTTTCATTCATTTCTATTATGATAGTGCAAGTATATTTAGTGCAGAATGTTCGGCATTTTAACCGAAATTCGGCCGAATGACGAAGTTCGGTTCAAGCTGCCGAAGTTCGGTTAAACCGAATGTAAAACGAATTTCGGCCCATCCCTAGTAATAATGTCCCTAACGACCAAATAGTTGTAACACACTAACACATGGCGGTAAATATGATACACTACGCCAGAAAATGTATCTCATAATTTACGAGGGCTCATAAGAGCACAATGAAAACATTAGTGCGCCCTCCGTTCGGCGTTAAACTGAACTTGTGGGTTCTATGCCTATTCATTATTAATGTGGCGGAGTTTTAGCCTCGGTCGTGTTATCACAAACCTACGATTAACTGCCGCGTTCAAAGTATTCACTCAAGGCTTCATCATCATCTTGATCCTAATTGTTATCCCACAGCTGGGTATACCACTTTTTTACATGCATTTACGCTAACCCACCACCACTGCACTGCTCGTATTCTCACATTTTGGGCACGTATGCCGACGAGGAAAGGTAGCTATTGAGCGACTTGTGTTCCAGGGAAAGGTTGAGGATACCAGACTACGAGGTACATCGCCCATAAGATGGACTGACCAGATAAAAGCGGTGGTGAATGGTTCATTATCAGCACATGAATGCACAAGAAAGGCGGCCACCAGAGAGGAGTGGCGACGTGTTGTGAAGCTTGACACTAACACCTGAAGAGATGACCACGACCACTCTGTCAAGAGTGATACCGACGATGAAGAAGAACCACCACTGCTTCGACTTTTAATTTATTTTAGAAGCATTTCATAAAGAGGTAATTTTAAGTTCCCACTGAAGGGACTCGGTACCTTCTTTTACGAGGAGGTTGTAAAATCGAACGTTCTCGCCATCACGCCGTGTGCTATCACGGCTAATTTGAGAAACATTTGCTTTAAAAGAATCCTAGAAGGCATTACAAGGGAAGGGTTTCCACTGTACGCTGTTAGCACTATATCTGCATAATGTATAGCACAGAGCAATCTCAACTAATTGTTACGAGTATCAACGGGTTCCTAAGACACAGTCGTAGTCTAATTTTTACCGACTTTTTGCTTTAATTTATTTAGACGATAATAGTGATTGATTCTCTTGAAGTTTGGTCAAATATCTGAATTTTAAGTTGGTTTTTATTTTTGTGGAGAAAATTGATTATTATGGGATCAACTAGACATGCCGCTGAATTAGGTACCTTAGAATCAAAACTTATAGCATAAAACGGATATGAACCTACTTTATATGCATAGGATAGCGTTTAGAGTAGGTGCATAATGGTTACTAAAGTATTTTGAGTCTGAGAAAAAAAGACTGTTAAATATGTTGCTTTGAATTTCGCCTTTGATTCATTTAAATTATCGCTTACTCAGTTTCATTTTCATTTAAAAATGTCTAAACGCTAGTATCGAATTCTTAAAACATCCAAATTTGCAAATAAAATTAATAAAAACAAACTAATATAAAATTAATACTTGAAAATAAAATGGTAAGTACTGTTGATAATTATACAAAAGAATTTATTACTCTAAAATAATAATTTACTAATTAGTTTTATAATTGTTATTCTAAACACAAACTTATCAGTAATTGTCGTCGTTAATAAATACATTGTAAATACTACTGCAGAATATTTACCCACTTAAACAATTTACGTATTAAACTATCGAAAATAAAATCTAAAACTTACACTATATAAGACACGTTATAATTACAAAACACAATGAATAAATAATCTTAAGATAAAAAATATTCCAAATGCTTCTCAGATTAGACCATAGTACCCGTCCATCATACCTGTCGTATTTTGCATCAAACTGTTACCATATTTTGATGTAGATGACAGAATTGCAACAATGGCAGTTAACGAAATTTAACTACACAAATAAATACAATCACTCAAATATTTTTAAAAAGTTTCTAAAAACCCGTATGTATTTGAAGGGCATGGCGTCAGAGAAACGCTCAAAGACCCGTGCTAGTCATGGTTTCTGTAGAATCCAGTTAAAAGGCCCTCCGAAATCGGTTAAACTGGGGCCTTCGAAGGCTGCTTCGGCGTGATCCGGGGGCCCGTAGCTGTAGCCTATGGTGTTGTAATCTATTGGGGATCCGTAGGACGTGCTCGGAGGCCCTGCCGAGGGCGCCGGAACCATCGCGGGCGCGGGCGCGGGCGCCGGCGCTGGCGGGGCCAGCTGGTTCTTCATGAGGTAGGTTAGGAAAACACCCCCCACTGAGAAGAGTTTTTGAAAGAAGGCCAAGAAGAAGAAGAATGTAGCTGCCTTTATGATCACCACTTTTGATAGCACGAACAGAACGATCATAGCTGAAACAAAATAAAACCTGGTAAACTTTTTGTAAGACCACATCTACCTTTATTAGGATTTTGCCTCTGTCTAAAATAGTTAGTAAATAGTGGTAGTGATAAGTGATATAATACCCAGTTGGGACTTTTTCTAGAGTGAGTTTTGGGGCAGTTCTTTTAGTTATCATTTAGGGAGGCAGTTAGTCTACAGCTAGCTAAGCATCAATGTGCAAACAATACTATTTTTCAGTTTTACATGCAATGTTAAAAAAATACAGAGTAATGAGCCAGTAGTGTAGGCGTGTTGCTTACATTTAAGTGTGTATATCTTGTTTGCTTCGTCACTTTGTATCATAAAACTAATGCATTGTCAGTCATTTTCATCATCAAGTGAGTCAATACATTTTATTTAGATTTACCAAAAAAAAAAGGTTGAGCAAACTTAGTAAAACTGATTCACTAAAATAGATAGATAAATGAAAGTTTGGTTAAGAAATGTGGTGCCAATTTCAACACTTAATTAAAACACAAATTGTCATGTTTCAAGTTATTACACTAGAGTAAATTGCTTTTTCATGGGAAAGCATGTTCTATCTTAGAACACATCGTGGCTTTCCATCAGCCGAGTTGTGATTTCATTGTTTCTATCAGTAAATAATTGAATAAAGATAAGTGTGTTTTAGACGCTTTAATTGTACGCCTCTTGTCGCATTGTATGCTGATTACTAAAAAACAAAAAAGTTGAGAGGTGTCAAGGGACACCCGGATGGAACGAAGTTCTTGTCGATTAATTAGTGAAGGAATTGTAATAAAAAAATTAAGTTACATTAAAAAAAATATTACTTATTAACAAATATAATGTATCCTATACAAAAATGTAATAATCCTTTATAAAAACTATTATTCTCAGGAAAAAAGGAACAAAAACAGTATAGCGGTAACTACCGGGATTCGAACCGGGGGCACCTATCTTCATAGATGACCCCTTACTTACTAATTGCGCCAATCGGTCATTGTTAACATGGGTGAAATTTGTTATCGTATTCTAATTCTATCACGTCATAGGCACGAAACGTTACAACTTTTTCGTGAGATTTTTTTCCGTCTAGCTCCCTTTCATAACGCGCGATAAGGAACTTCGTTCCAATAAAAAGTTCGTCGGACATTCCTCACAGAAAGTTAACTAGCCCCGGCTAAGCAAAGCTTGTATTATTGGAGCCAGTTCGACTGATATAATACTTATGTAATCGTAAATATATCATTATCATACTTAGTAACATCCAGACTAATAAAGTAAATCAAAATATTTAATACAAAACAGTTTTTCTGAGTGGGGACTTACTATAAAATAAGCCACGAGGCCAGTCATAATACACAAAATATGATCTCACCCAAAAGTCGTAGCCGATTCTTCTTTTTCTTAGCTCGGGACTCCTCCGGTAAAATCACATTAGTACTGTTTTCAGCTTTCTCAGCGACCTCTTCACAGTAGCAGCACATCGCCAACATCGCAATAACCACTAACTTTTTAAACATTTTTCGGCACTTCGTCTAGTATTATGGGTAACAACACACACTGCCAATTAGAAGTTCTGGAACGATGCTTCGTTTTAATCCCGTGTGCTCTATTTACAACTGTTTATTTTTAATTGAAAATGTTAGCGCCTATTTTGTTTTCCTTTTTTGAAACCAGCCAGTATTTCACTTTTTCGTTTCTAAAAGTTTTCACCGGCCAGTATTTTTCGGCGGAAAGTTATGGCAACTGAACCGGTCGGCTAGGACCCCCGTTAATAAATAAGTATCGTTAACAAACGTACGTGTAAATAGCGAGTTACAAGAAAGTTTTTCATTGTTTTCGAGTCAAACAAATCAGCCACGCGTTTCCCTTTCTGTGACGAATTTTGAGATTGCGTTCTTTGTGAGGAGCCGTGGCAGGTGTTACTACCTGTATTTAAATTTTTACGCGCGTCAAAAATTTCTCCGAGGAAAGCAGATGAACATGAAGACAATACGTGCTTGTTGAATATTCAACATGTCGCCTCAACTAGAAAGTCGTCATTCGTTCATGTTACAGGAAATAACTAAGATAATGAGTACGAAAAAGTATGCAATAAATGCAACAAAGAAGTTGTAGCACCAATGAGTATATATTACGCATTGTTTTAATTTCAAACAAGGCGGCTGCTCTTGCAGGTGGGTGAGACTATTAGAACTTAGCCACATCTTGTCGTCTTGTTAAAATCGAACAAAATTCGTTCCATAAAATATTAAATTTAGCGGTAAAATACATACGTTTTTTCCAAAGAATTAAAAGGCTCAAAAGAAAAAAAAACGTAATATTTCATGTATCTGGTAGCTATTGCTTCATCAACGGCTGCTTTTGAGTCTGCTCATTTAGCCGTAGTGCAGAGATGCGATTCTCATCTAGATATTTTTTACGCTGAGAATACGGACGTTTGTTCTCTGACTGTGTATTTCTTTGCATCAGATTTTTTTTTTTTAATTAACCTCAGTTGTCCCACAGCTGAGCAAATGTCTCCTATAAAATGTATATTTCATCTACGAGTATCTGGCTTCCATAGTACCAGCTAGAATGGTTAATGGTGAGATGTTGTGAGCTTGTGAGCCGACAAATATTTATACGGATATTAATTTTGAAATTGTTTAATTATTATCATATCTGTAGATCACACCAGTAGCTGTTTTTATTTTTTATAGTATCATCAGGGATGTTTATCTATTTTCTATTTCGCGTTACATCACTATTCGGTAGGTATTGTACTAATATTATAAATGTAAAACTTTTAATATATTTTGCTCAGTCTCGTTGGAAGAGCTAAATGAATCAGGACAAAATTAAGAACACAAATATTTTTATAAGTTAATATTCAGATTCAGATAATACTCAGATATTAATAAGCCGGAATACTTTAAATGTTCTAAGTTTTGTTACACGAACAAAAATAAACAATAATATGAACCAACTATCAAACTTCGTCGTCAATCTGCACATGCTTATACCAAGTTACGAGTGACAACTCAACAAATAATAAGAATTATACATACATAAACTTACCTGTAACCAACGATCTCCATACACCAGCGAGCAACACGGAAGGGAGTAGCCTTAGCTAAAAAATATTGTTCAAATCTTTCTGTCATTTCTTGCGGGGAAGTTGCACACTAGCGTAAAGCCGCACTATTACATACAAAACATACCTGTACCGATCCATTGCCGATCATACTCACACAACCAAATCACTAACACATAAAAAATAAAGCACCATTCACAAATCTAGCCCCGCCCTCACGCCACAGTATATTATCAAACTCCATGGTCCACGCGGACTTGTACTTTGACAGAGGGGAAACGCTGTGTATGCCTACTCCCTTCCGTGTTGCTCGCTGCCATACACAGATGTGCCCTCCCAAACTTCAGGGCGCACGGAATAATGTAATCGCTGGGAAGAGTGAGCTCACTGTTTCCGTTCTAGTCGGTTGCAGGAAGCGGTGGACGCTGGACGATTTCTATCACTATTCGTTGTCAACAACCAAAATAAGTAGAACCGCAGCATATCTCGCCGCTAGCGACTCTGGGGGTCAAGTAGATTGGTTGTTTGTAAACCACTTACGACACACACAGACACGCAGTTTATTATCAATTTCAAGGTGCTCAGGGCACATATGTTGGTTTATATCGTTAGAACTATCTTTTTGGATTTGTTGTGTTCGACCCAATTCGTTGAAACCAATTTTTTTTATAGAAGAAGCTTGGATTTAACCGTAATGATCGTAATGAACTAATACCGACACAAAAACTGATTTTAGCTCGTAAGGGGTCAACGTTGACGAAGCGGTATAAGATAGAGCAAGCTTTGTTGTGAGGAACCCAATGACTGTAGGACTAGACAGCGTACCAACCTAACCAACTAACCTGTTTGCTATTTTATCAAAACTTGACTTGAGTTTACTTGAACGGTGAAAACCGTGTAAAACATAAACTATTAATTTGAAGTTTACTGAAATTCGTTAATTGTGTGGGTATTGAAAAAAACTAACCACCCTTTTCCCTATTATTATTATTAGGGACTAACGACAGTTGATTTTGTAGAAACTTGGGACTAGCGCCGAAATTTCGGACTAGCGCGAAAGTTTCAGGCTAGTATAGAAACTTTAAGATTACACCAACCTGAGCGTTGTACCACCGAAGAAGCTTTGGGCTACCAACAAAACTTTATAATAACAAATAAACATAGGTCTAACGAAGAAGATTTGGACTAGCCCAGAAACTATGGACAAGCGTCGAAGCTTTCCACTTGCACAAAAATTTAAATCTGCTCTTTTATTTACAAAAACTGAAACGAATCCACATGATTTAATCCGATTAAGAATTTAAACGAAAGAAATGAAAACTAAAAATCATGCATTTTCATGAGAGCCGCTGCAAAAGTGGTTTCCACATGAAATAATAACTGCGAATAACTGCGAACTTTGATTCAAGTAGCGGATTAATCCAGCTGAAAACTTACAGCGGCTCTGGTTTAATGCATGGCGACTTTGCTTTTGGGAATGGCTAAAGTTTCATTATAGAAGTAAGAGGTAGATAATGATTTTACAGAGTATGCATGAATTATTGTACTAGATCTTAACCCCTAAACCTAAAACGCGGGGTGTTACTTATAACAATAAGTATGACAGAACAACATAATATGTGTGTATAATCATAGCTTCCGATAGCTTCTGATTTCGCCTTTGTTAGGGTTCCGTAAAATTTAAAAACGAAACGCTTCTGGATTCACCGTGCCTGTCTGTCCGGCTGACACAGCACTTTTTTCCGAAACTATAAGAAATATAGTCCTATAGCATTGTCTTGTATTCCTTTGAAAATCACTGAAATCCTGATCAAAAATAGATTAGAATGGTTTGTAGAAAATAATAAATTACTTCCAAGTTCCCAGTTTGGTTTTAGAAAGGGAATGAGCACTGCTGACAGTTTGAGTATACTTACAACAGATATTCATATCGGCCTAAAAAGCAAAAAATATGTGGCTGCTGTATTTCTGGATGTGGCAGCTGCGTACGATAATGTCCAACTTCCGATACTCAGACACAAGATGTTACAGCTGAGTATATCGCCGAAGATGGTGCAATTCATCAGCTGCTTTTTGATGGAGAGAAAAATCTTAATTAAAGCCCAGAATACTTCTGATACATCTAGAATGCTATGAAAAGGTTTACCACAAGGCTCAGTCCTCAGCCCTCCCCTCTACAGTCTGTATACATATGATTTGGAACATGTAGTATCACCTTTCTGTCAAATTTTACAATATGCTGATGATTTAGCGCTCTATGTCACCAGTGAAACCATTGAAGAAGCTGAAACGCAATTAAACTCTGCTCTAACATACCTAGAAGACTATCTTAATGACAATGGCTCTTCCATCTCTGCTCCTAAAAGCAATTCCATTGTCTTTACTAAAAGAAGAACCATTCCCAATATCAACTTAAGATGTAACAACCAACTCATCCCTCAGAAGACCTCAACTAAATTCCTGGGTTTGTGGCTAGACACAAAACTAACTGGTGTCCCTCACTCTGAACAAGTGGCTATTAAATGTGAAAAGAACATAAATATCCTCCGCTCTCTTTCCGGTGTATGGTGGGGCTCCCATCCCTTTTCACAAAAGTTACTGTACAACTCCATTATTCGTAGTCACTTGGACTATGGAGCTTTCCTACTTGAACCTGGCAATAAATCAGCCCTATGCAAATTGTCCAAAATCCAATCCAAATGTTTGCGTACTATTTTAGGGGCAATGAAGTGCTCTGCCACCAATGCCATTCAAGTGGAATGTGGAGACCCTCCTCTTCCATTACGTAGACAATTTCTGGCAGACCGGTTTTACACCAAACTTCTTCAAAACTCAAACCACCCATTATGGCCAAAGTTGCAACAGCTACAGAGACTCACCCCCCCTCACTTTATTCAATCTCAAATTAATCTTCCATGCCTCCTCAATAGTCATGTGAAATATTCAAATCCTTCTTTCCCAATTGCATCCTTCACTATTAATCCTTTGTTCTCCACCACTTACAAAGCCCTAATTTTTCAGCCTCACATCATTCTAAATTTAGGTATAGATAAAAGCTCACTGGATCCCAACAAAACTTTTAATGAAATTATTGCCAATAATTGGACTGATTGGCTAACAGTATTTACAGATGCCTCCAAACTGACACAAGATGGTGATGTAGGAGCAGCTGTTTGGATTCCCAAATTCAGAATTGTCCTTAGTAATAAGTGCCCTCCACTAAGTTCAGTTTTTACTGGAGAGGCCACGGCCATCCTAGAAGCCATCCGTTATGTCACCTCTCACTCCATCAGCAACACTCTCATCTTGGCTGACTCTAAAAGTTGCTTACAGGCTGTTTTGGCCAATCAGTTCAAATGTAGAACCAAATTCCCAGTAATTCTTAAAATCAAAGAAGAACTCTTGAAGGCCCACGATGTAGGTCTGCAAATAGCACTAGCTTGGATCCCAAGTCATACAGGCATATTAGGAAATGAGCATGCTGATTTCCATGCTAAACAGGCCATTAGTTTGGGTAATAAAGACCACTACCATGTCTATTCCCATGACTTATCTGCAACATGCCAGCCTAAGTTGCTTGAAAGTTGGACTTCACTTTGGAATCGAACCAAGTCTATAACGGGCAAATTTTATGGTCAAGTTCAGCCCTTTATCCCCTCTAAACCCTGGTTTTTTAAATACAAAAATATCCCCAAACAAATTACATCCACTATCTGCCGCCTGCGGTTGGGTTTCGCCTGCACTCCGGTGTTCCTCTCAAAATTGAGAATTCGAGATAACTCTCTGTGTGAGTGTGGGTTGGCTGATGGTACCACTGACCATATTTTTTTTGAATGTAGTAGAAATCAATCCTCCCTCTATGACACGATCCCTCCTGACTTTCCCCTTCCAACAAATTTTTCCAATTTACTCCCCTTTGTATTTTCCCCATTTGTGTATGTCCTTGCCAAATATATTCAGAAAAATAATATTAAACTCTGATATAGTTTATGTAAATTAGATATTTATATATTTTTTTCCCAAATTATACTGTAGGTGATAATAATATATTGGTGTGTGTATTTTGTGATGTCATGTTTGTGTTTGTCCCATACAGATATCTATTATAATATAAGAAGTATTCATCACTAACAAAAGTATCCAAATTCGACGAACCGATCATCAGAGCCAAGAAACCTGCCTGTTCACCGAATATCAGACGTTTGATCATCAAACTCAAGACTACATGAAGCCAACCGATCATCTGTAGCAAGACCTGCTCTACTAAATAAACTTTAAAGGATTATACCACTAGACACTGGCGAAGTTACGGTAGCATTGCCGAATGGAAGCCATAACAAAAAGTTGAAGTTGAAGTTGAAGAACTATAGGTACTGTTGAAACTTGGTAAGTAGATGTATTCTGTCAACCGCATTAAAATTTTTACACAAAAATATTTAAACAAAACACCAAATTTTAGGGGTGCCCCTAAAATGTTGATATCTAGAACTGAAACTCAAAACAAATCTTTTCATCAACCCTATACGTGTGATTCAAAAACGATGTTGAGGTTTCTAATATCATTATTTTCTATAGTGAATAATTTGCGCGAGAGACACTTTCAAAATATTCCCTGTAACTTCTAAAATAAGTGAATGAATAAACTAAAAATGATATATTACATACATTACCAAGCAAACTTTTACCGAAAATTGTTTTTAGCACGACAAATAGGTACACTATTATTAAAACATCGATCAAAGTTATAACGAACAACAAGAACTTATGTATTATGTTACTTGCTGTTACGGAACCCTTCAAGGGCGCACTTGGCCACTTTTTTTTGTTTGAAATGTGAATTAGTCGATAGTGCTTTTAGCTATGCTAACTAACATACATTTAAAGTCCAAAATAGGCGCCACCACAAAATGACGATTTTCGTGTTTTTTTGTTGACAATTTCCTCAATGTAGATATCAAATGAGTAGATAGCTCAGCTATTCTACAGCCAAGCGGTATTGTGTAAACTGTGCAGGGTTCCAACCAATGTTTTCAGTATTCGTAATTTATACAGAGCAAAGAGGTAATTTCACATTTCTGGGTGACGAGAGCAGTGCAGGGCTAGGCAGTGATTTATCAAATTCAGTCTTAATGTTTAAATAGTTTCGTGGCACTGTGTTACGCCATCAAAATAGACCATATACCTATATGCCCTCTCAAACTTCAGGTGCACAGAATTATGTCATCGTAGAGAAGAGTGAGCTCACTCTTTCCGTTCAAGTCGGTTGCAGGAAGCATTGAACACCGGAGCTTTTTACCTATCACTATTCGTTGTCAACAGCCAAAATAAGTATAACTACAGCATACCTCGCCGCAGCGATTCTAGGAGTCAAGCTGGTCAAGTAGATTGGTGGTATGTAAACTACTAACGTTACACACAGACGCAGGTTATTACCAATTTCAAGGTGCTCAGGGCACATCCATTGGTTTATATCGATGTGTTACGCAGGTATGTTGTCCACCATCAGGAGCATACATTGCTTGTTCCACTACCCTATAGTATAAGCATGAGTAACCCACTTAATCTTCCCTCTACTGGAACTCTGGGTCTTATCACACAAAGAGAGAGTCATTTCATAATCCACCACGCTAGACAATTGCGGATTGGTGGATGATGCATGACCTCGAAGGATTTCAGGAACATGTCGGTTACCTCACGTTTTTAAGTTAGCGGCATTACGCACATGATTTCGAAAAGACGATGCGCGTGAGATTCGTACCATTGGATTAGCAGTTACAATACACTCGACAAGTCCTCTATTTTGCAAAAAAAAACATAAATCTGTAGACTAAAGACAATTCAATTCTTTATTGGTCTGTAAAATTTGATATAAGTTTACACATAGGTCTTAAATTAATAAATGTTCTCTAATTTTCACCAGGTAAGGTATATAGACAAAAATTCTTAAAAAATCTAGTTCCATCGATTCTATATTCTATCTACAGAAACTAATAAATCTGCAGATATGACACAAGGTCGCACTCGCTGCGCTACCTGGCAACGCAAACGGGGAAATGGCGGCGGGACGACGAAATGAAATAAAATCTGAAAATGAAGCTCGGTTCCATTAGCTAGGGCCTACATAAATTTACATGCCATGGAAAAGAATTCGCCGGACGGACAAATAACGTTATTTATGGATAAAATATCTAGCCTGGGGCATTGGAGCCTTTGTACCTAGGGGGAAAAGGATTCTGTGGGATTTTGTGCTTCCTGAAATCAAATATTTCTACCAAGACTGATACTTTTTTTGTGATTTCAGTTTATTTGTTTTTAAAAAAGTTACATTTTATACAAAGTAACATGTATTTTATTAAATCATTTTCTGTTTACACTGAAAAATAAATAAAATCGGCTGCTGTTTTATTTATTTTTCGTCTTAAAGAGAAAATGTTTTATAAAATGCATGTTACTTACATACTAAATTTTTGGGTCATGTTTGTCTTCCTTCTTCTGAGGCTATGTTGATGTGATGAAGGTTATCATGTATCATCGTGAGCATCGGTTCATGATTGACGTTCCAATGACTAGAACAAGAAGTATAACTTCACTTTCGTAGACCATATGGCCAAGCTTTTTTTTACCCGACTGCACGACGCAAAGGAGTGGTAATGTGTTTAAATCAGCCTATGTATGTATGAATGTATGTTACTTTGAAGCACTATACAGACCAAACGCCTAGGCCAATTTTTATGATTCACACGTCAATCGATTCCTCTTAGTCCGGCGAGTGGCACTAAAGACATGATGTTAGTGTAAATTTAATATGGCGGCTATGAAAAAAATTAAAGTCAACAAACTATGTCAAGAGGGGTATCGTTGAATAGGTATTAGTCAATAATTTTTAGTTTTGTCTCAATGTTTTTCGATTGGGCTGACCGTTTAGGATGTGTATCGATTTAATGTTGCGTAACAACCATTCTCACATGACTGAATAGGTTTTTAGGTAGCAGAAAACTTCGTATGAGTAAATGTACGTGGCTCGCTCGATGTAACGCTCTCCCGTCTGCGCTGGTCCTCCAACCTCATCACGAGGAGCCTGCGGATCCCTTGGTACCTGTGGCAATGTGCGGGACACCGGCACATCGCGCACTCTCTCGGAGTCTGTAGTGAGCGCCGGGTCCCCCGAAACCGTCGCCCAGAGTCGCCTGGTTACCAGGTTGGCTGGCCTTCGCCTCGGCGGCAAGGGACAACCCTTGGCTTTGATCCGGTGCTCGGCCGGCCTGCATGCTGCTGCGCATATTGCCCAGTGCGGCTCGGCTGAGCACGCGCCGGCATAGTGACACGCAGCTATTTTGATTCGAAGCAGGGGCTCTGGTTCGGCAAATGCCGTTCTCCCGACTAAACCAGCGGTAACTTTAAGAGTTTAGTTTTTTTTGTATAGAGTGCCGAGACGAGCATAGGCCTCGTGGTAAACAACATGACTGCCCATAACAGCACAGTGGCACACAGCTATTGGAACATGAAGAGTCCAAATTATTACCAAGCACCGCACTGCGCTCGTCACCCGGAGATATAAGGTGTTATATCTCTTTTGCCCAATAAGTTCTCTGGAAACATTTCCCTTTAAACCGGGACACTAATTTTTGCACACTACTGCTTGGCGGCAGAATAACTGGCAAAGGTGTGGTACTTCCCCAGGTGGACTCTGCAAAGAACCCTACCACTACTAAAGTTATCTACAACATATTAAAGTTGTAATAAAACGCAGCATGTTGCAGGTTTGCATCGCAGCCGCCGTAATTAGACGAATGGGTCCCCGGGCGCGGTGTCGCGGCTCGTGCCTGCTCGGCCGCGGCGGGGATTCAGCTGTTTGCCTCATTCAATTAATTTACTTTATTTGGGTCTTTATTAGAGGCGAGTTTTATTTTTAAGCCCCGACGCAAGAATGATGGGGCTTTCTGAATTTCACAACTCTCTCTCTCTCTCTCTATCTCTCTCACACACTCTCTTTCCTTTCTGTCTGTCTCTCTCTGTATGTATGCGTGTGTGAGTATGAGGGTGTGTTTGTGTTTGTTTAGGGCATCGTACCTCCCGGAAGGATGATCTGATTTTGTAATTTTTTTTCAATATGGGTATCAAATGAATAGGTTTAACTAGTATTATCTTCTGTCTTCCGTATATTATTTCTTACGGCAGAGAGCAGGTAAGTAGTGGATGAAGACGTAAAGCAGAGGATCGATCTGTGTGGCGAGCCATGGGAAAGACCATGTCCAGTTGACTAAGGTAGTCTGATGATGTTGAATATGATTGGTCTTCACCCGTATATTTATCGTGAATCGTAAGATCGTGTATTTATGTACCTACCTATTTATTTTTTGAAGAATCTTTGCTTAATGTTTGACGTGTAAATTTCTAAATCAAGGAACAACTTTGAACTTGGGTTAAATACGAACAGGAGTTACTTTTAGCACAAGTATTTATCTTTCCGAAAGAACATCTTGTTTCTATAAATAAGAGGTTCAAGAGTAGGTGAGTAAGAATTTCCTATCAGATAGGTATGGAGTCGCGGAAATGAAACATTTACAGTCATAGGGACTGCGCATAGTAATGAAAACTTATATAATGGTCCACAAAACTATACTTTTATCGCTTCCCATATTTATATACGAGATGTTGTTGACGCGTACTCACAAGATTTCACTCGTCCAAAAAGCGCCGAACGCGCGATTCCTGCTCCGCTGCTATTCCGCTACGCTGCCCGAAATTAACATCCATAAGATCTTTGCCAAAAAATTGCTGTTATAGTTTGGAAGAACACATGGGCTACTTTTTATCCCGGAAAACCCACGGAAACTTGATTTACGCGAATAAAACCGCAGGTTCCTGCAAGTTTAAAATATTAGTAGGATTAAGATACTATATTACCGTAATTTTTTTTATCCGCCGGAACCTTTTTTAACAAAGTTAAAATACAATTAGAACAACGCTACGCTACATACCTAACTAACTACTTACACTAAGCACATCTGAATTATCCATAGAGTCATGAAGGTCTATAGAAAACATAAGATTCATTATTTCAACCGTTAATTGCCCCATCTGCTCCTCTGTTATTAACCTCACAGGATGAACTATCTTCACTTAATTCTCTGATACACCGGCAAACTACGCCCAGCTCGAATAACCTCAGACGCAAATTGGTAGAAACTTTAAAACCAGGAGCCTGATTTGCGGCGCAGCTCCTCCGATGAAGTTTAAAATTGAAAACAATCATTCGAAGCAATCTAGGGCTCAGAAGTTTCCTGACGGTTGCGCTCCGGGTTCGATCACTAGCGGTTCGGAACCGCAACTGTTCACACTTTGTTTTTCAGTATTTTTTAAGGGAAGAATTCTATTAAAAAATAAATAAGAGAAAATCTTATGGGTTCCCGTCACCAACATGCTAAAGTTAATAGTACCTATATATGTAAATTAAAAAAATTGGCAGTCATAGGAACTGCCGATAGAAGTGAAAACTTATAACTCAGAATTGTATAGCTTACTTTGGAAACTACGCGGGTGAAACCGGAGGACGTGGCCATGAGCATGGCCATCTAGAAATGCTCACGCATTTCCATGGCCATGGTCCCGTGTTTTTTTTTTACTTTTATGTGTTTTCACTTGACCGCCATCTTGCCTGATGTTAAGCAACGATGCGGTGTTTACCCAAAGATTTATTATCATTCCTGAGAGTGACGCTAGAATTCAATTCACAGCCCACGAAAACTCTGTCTGTGGGGCGTCAAAAGAAGTTTTCACTTCAAAAATAAAACGGTTTAAATACAAACTATGTCAAAATTTCAAGCATGTCAATTTTTACCTAAAAGTACTCCCCACTTACCACATCCCAAATCGTTCCCGGCTAAAGGTGCCCATGACGCTCGCTGCGTTTCCGCGTTGAATACTGCTCCTATATCTATTAGTCTTTAAATCTATGGTACGTACACAGGCGCGGTCTGAAAGGGGGGTCACAGGGCACCCCCAAAGATCGCCGTACCAAAGAACGTAAGTAGGTACGTAGAGGCAGCCTCCCTATAGAGGTACCTACATGATGTAGCGCGGTGGAGGCACCTGGCAGGTCGGCTAATCATGACATCATTTATCATGTCATGGGGAGCTCGCAGAGATTACCGTAAGTCGGAAGATTTGTCAGACGCGTGATGGATGAGTCCTCG
This sequence comes from Ectropis crepuscularia, assembly GCA_963693475.1. Taxonomy (NCBI): domain Eukaryota; kingdom Metazoa; phylum Arthropoda; class Insecta; order Lepidoptera; family Geometridae; genus Ectropis; species Ectropis crepuscularia. Next base: position 31,957,291 of record OY856341.1, read on the forward strand.
CATCATGACCTACTTGTAGGTCATTTTATTGATGTGTAATTTCCCTCACTATCCATAGTTTAATGACTATTTTTCTTTTCTAAACAGATTTTATTGACGACCAGGACATGCGCCTGATGTAAGGCAGTATTGCCAGCATATAATAGTACAGTTAAGTAGTATAGGTGCAAATACAAGTTACGGTCTAGGCGGGAGAACGGCGACTGCCGATCCAGAGACCCTGGGTTCAAAACCACTTGTACCACTGACTGTTTTTTCGTAGTCATGTGAATGCCGGTAACTTAAAACGGTGAAGGAAAACATCGTGAGGAAACCGACATGTACCTAGAATCTTTCAAAGTCATGTGTCATTCACCAACCCGCACTGGGCCAGCGTGGTGGATTATGACCTCGACTCTCTTCCTGCGAGAGGATACCCCGACTCCCAGCGGTGGGAACATTTAGTGGTCTGTTTGTGCTGTACATGAACAGTTCAATTCGCTGCTTCACCACATTGCGCTTTTCACCCGGAGAAATAAATATTCGGATTAAAACGTAACGGCGATCACAAGCCAACCTAACCAACCGCAGGATTACAAAATCACGTAAGATTATAATCTGACAGAGTTTACAATTTCACAATGACATATTCAAACAATAAATGCACAAAACTATCTCCTTGTCAGCTGGCTAATCGAAAATCAAACAACCTATTAATTATTTTCACGTAATCAATTCGCCGTCGATTTGCAGCGTTGTCACGTTTTACAAACTCTGAGTGCCGCTTTGAATTTTTGCGAAGCGAATGAAGCTGAAAATTGGCACTTCAATTATCTCGAATGATCCTCGAATCCACCACTCGAATGAAATTTGACGTTAATCGCGCGCGAGATGGCAATAACGTTTCAAATTCTATACAAATACGAGTCCGTACATTGTTTTGGCGGGAAAACAAAGTATTTCGTTTTGCTGTGTTGTTATTTTTTTTAAGTAAAACTTTTATTGACATACATATTTTTCGTGGGCTGTGAACGAAGCTCATGGCCACGCTTGTAAATAAATGAAATGTTTGGGTGATCTCCTAGGCTCAACTCTGGCACACTTGGCGGTCCCAAGTGTGCCAGAGTAAGAAAGATGTTTGAAGAGCTGTTGCTGTGTGTCTGCTGTCACATGTCTGTTTATTTTTTTGTTTTCCTTGGCCATGGATACTTGTTCCTTAAGCTGCATCTGTAACTGGCGTGCCGCTGTGTTTATTATAACCAATTTAAATGTAATCATTATTATTTTAATATACAATTATTCAATCGTTTTTAACAGTTAATTCTTATTTCAGTTTTCATTTAAATATGCCGTACAAGCACACACATTCTTTTAATCTGTGTTTATATTTAACTGACTGCACTCTGCGGTTTAACCCGCGGCTTATCAGTATGTCACGATGCTACCTACGTGTGTGAAATTATCACGTAATAAACACTACGTATTTAATTTCATTGTAGCCCGTTATGCTATCTCAATGATACGAACAACTTCTATTAATAACATTTTTAAATAACTCATAGAATCTCTAACTTTAACGGAATAAAAAGTAGTATAGGTACGTCTTAATTCGGTAATTTATGTATTGAATGCCACTGAAAGCCTGTAATAGTCGTCGGTGAAAGTAAACATCGTGAGAAAACCGGCTTGTTCTAAATCTTTCCGTACAACAACCCACCCGCACTGAGTCAGCGTGGTGGATTGTGACCTTGACTCTCTCCTTGTGAGAGAAGGCCCCGAATTCCGGTGATTGGAACATGAAGTTGTTTAATTTCACTAAATGAAGGATTGAAGAAACGTATTTACAACGAACATTATTTCAAGCCATCACAGTTGTTCATTACAGTAAAGCTTTCAGTTAGATACGGGAGATTTACAGTGGCCATAGGTACTTATACGGTGTAGCGAGCCCCCGATATGTCAAGGCATATTGGGGGCATTTCAAGCACCATATTTATAAACTTTTGCATGAATCTGCCTAGGTTTGCATGTGAACATGCTGGTTTAAACTGCACTGATATATATCGGGAACTTGCTTCGCCACAAACCACGATTCATTCACTGTTATTAATAAAACGAGTTTATTCACAGAAACCTAAAAATAGCATATATAACAATAACCTTTGAACTCAAAATAACGCGACACTAATTTCAGATGAGCTTTTTATGAATGTGTAAAATGTTGATCTGTCGCGATGTAGTATCTATGAAAGTTAACTGCGGACGGCTACCATCCATCTTCGCCAGGACGGAGCAGAGCAGAGCGAGACACGGCCATTACGTCGCCGAGTGTTTACCCGAGGTTTAATGAGTAAACGGATGATAAATTGATACTACGACGCCACCACTGAGTAGATAATCTAAGAGATCTAAAAAAAATAATCTGAGACGTGAAAAACTGCAACCAATGAGGCGTTCACAGAAAAATATATTTAAGAGATTAACGTGTCAAAATGTATAAACGTCAAATTCTTGACACTGACATTTGCTTTTTATTTATTTAAAATTTAGCAACTCCGCAAACTCCAGGGTCCGCGACCTTATTATTCATTTGTTATTTTTTTTTAACACATATCTTGGATTAGGAGAAGAAACGAAAAATATACCTGTTTTTCTTTTCTTCTCTTAGGGATAAGGAAAATAGGGTTTTTTTGTTTTTTATTTTATTTTAATAGGTAATTAGTCCAAATTAGTCGGAGTCTAAGGGGTGTAAGGGGGAAGCGCTTGTGGCGTAACCTGAAACAAAATAAAAAGTTTATCAGAATTAAAAATAAACATCAATAAAATTCGAAATAAAATAGCGGCATGTAAGCGCTGCATATTTACATACCTGGGCGAGAACAATAGAGGAGGCGGCGACGGCAGACCACCGGCCGGCCGCAGCGGCGATCGCCTTTCACCTGCGACCAGTGCAAATCCACTAACCGCGCCGAGCGCACGCTTCCCTTGCCAATAATATTAATATTGTAAATTACGTAAAGAATAAACATTAAATATTTTTTACATCAATTCTAGTTAGTTGAACTTTCATAAACTTACCTCATTCAACTACAGTGGTGACCCCTCATTCCGGACGCGCTTCAAAATGGCAACGGACGACAAAAACGCTGAGTCAAAATCGTCGGCTCACATGGCGCCGGCTGATGTTTTTCGAGTTGGAGTCAAGTTACCGCCATTTTGGCCAGAAGAACCGGCTGTATGGTTCGCACAAGTGGAGGGACACTTCCTCTTGTCCCGGATCAGCGATGACAAAACAAAATTTTATTACATATTGTCGCAGCTGGACCACAGGTATGCCGCTGAAGTAAAAGACATTATCATCGCTCCACCCACTGGTTCAAGCTATGAGACGTTGAAAACCGAACTTATAAAAAGGTTGTCTCAATCCAGAGAAAAGGAAGTGAAGCAGCTGCTAACACACGAAGAGCTGGGAGATCGACGTCCATCGCAATTCCTGCGACACCTACGTCATCTGGCAGGTACCGAAATACCAGAAGAATTTTTAAAATCAATATGGACGAGCAGGCTACCTACCCACGTTCAAACAGCCATAGCAAGCCAACCTCGATCGGATCTCAACAGTTTGGCCGACCTAGCCGATGCTGTTCTGGACATCGCAGCACCATCATTTCCAGTAAGTGTAGCTGCAGTGGCCCCCGCTACCGTCTCACAATTAGAACTCATGACTCGACAAATTGCGGAACTCACAAAGAAAGTGGAAGCCCTCACCAACCATGGAAGATCACGACAGAACACTCGGTGTGAACAACGTACCCAGAGCCGAACGCGCTCACAGTCAAATTACCGACGCTTCCCTGTGTGCTGGTACCATCACAAGTTCGGATCCGACTCCACCAAGTGCCAGAAGCCCTGCACCGGCGGGAAACCGGCAGAGCGGTCGCTAATGGCGACAAACGATCGCTCTAATACAGGTCGCCTTTTTGTCACTGACCTCAGGACGAAGACGCAGTTTCTCGGTGACACGGGCAGCGATCTCTGTGTCTTTCCCAAAAGACTGATAAAACAAAGCCGACCAAAAACCGAGTACACGTTGTATGCTGTGAACGGTACAAATATAGCAACGTATGGATACACACACATGGTGCTAAACCTCGGACTACGACGAGACTTCTCTTGGCGCTTCACAGTCGCTGACGTCACGAAACCAATCATAGGCGTCGACTTCCTATGTTTCTACAACTTGATGGTGGACGTTCGTAATCAACGACTTGTAGACAACAAAACCACACTCACGTCGGCAGCAACATCAGCAAGTTCATCAGCCACAATTTCTTCAGTGAAGACAATGGCAGGCGAATCAAGATACCTGACAATTCTACGAGAGTTTCCAGAAGTCACACGCCCATCCGGTACTAACAGCACATGTAGTCACAACACGGTGCATCACATTAAAACAACACCAGGACCTCCAGTGTTCAGTACTCCACGTCGTCTCGCACCTGATAAGCTAAAGATAGCGAAACACGAATTTGACGCGATGCTGATGAATGGAACCGTCAGACCTTCGGACAGCCCTTGGTCATCGCCGCTGCACTTAGCCCCTAAAAAGGACAGCGGATGGAGGCCATGCGGAGGCTACCGCCAGCTGAATGCGAGGACAATTCCGGATCGCTACCCTATCCGTCACATCCATGACTTTGCTCACAACTTGTCAGGCTGCCGCGTATTCTCAACAATAGATTTGGTCAAAGCGTACAATCAAATCAGGGTTGCGCAGGAAGATATATGCAAGACTGCATTCACAACACCCTTTGGACTCTTCGAATACCCATATATGAACTTTGGTCTGAGAAACGCAGGCCAAACTTTTCAACGGTTCGTCGATGAAATGACCCGCGGACTCGATGACTTCTGCTACCCATATTTAGATGATTTTTTAATATAATCTCACGATGAGTCATCCCATGAAAACCATCTTCGCCAGATATTCACCAGGCTGAAAGAGTACAACATGGTAATAAATACATCTAAATGCCACTTCGGCTTACCAAAAGTCACTTTTTTGGGATATTCTGTGTCCGCTGAAGGCGTCAAACCACTGGACACTAAAGTCGAAGCAGTAAAGAACTTCCCCATACCGAAGAACGTCAGAGAGTTAAGGCGTTTCCTGGGGATGATCAATTTTTATCGCAGATTTTTGGCAAATGCCGCAAAATCACAAGCACCGCTACACAATCTGCTCGTCGGATCAGTCAAAGGATCACATCCAGTCGAAATATCAGGTGAAACTCTGCAAGCATTTGAAAGCTTATGTCAAGCAGCACTCTTGGCATTTCCAGACCTTGAAGCTCGATTAGCCATAGTTACTGATGCTTCAGACACCTCAGTCGGAGCGGCCCTACAACAGCTTAAAAACGAAAATTGGCAGCCGCTGGCCTTCTTTTCAGGAAAATTGAGCCCAGCGCAACAAAAATATTCGCCGTATGACCGAGAACTACTCGCAATCTACGAGGCCATCAAACATTTTCGTCATCACGTTGAAGCACGACACTTCACAATTTTTACTGATCACAAACCCATTTGCTTTGCATTTCATCAACGAAAAGACAAATGCTCACCTCGTCAATTTCGTCACCTAGATTTCATATCACAATTTTCAACTGATATACAACACATATCTGGAAAAGAAAACGTCGTGGCAGACACACTCTTGCGGATAGAGGAACTGTCAGGACCTATAGACTTTCAAACAATGGCGAAATTACAAGAAACCGACGCAGAGCTGAAAACTATATTAGATGGAGAAACGTCATTAACAATAACAAAATTCTCATTACCCGGAACTGACATCAAACTTTATGGAGACGAATCATCTGACATTACTCGACCGTACGTACCCAAAGAATTGCGACATCGAGTATTTGAAAGCCTGCATTCACTCAGCCACCCAGGCGTCAACGCTACAGCGAAACTGGTATCACAACGCTACGTATGGCCAGGTATACGCAAAGATTGCCGCGAGTGGGCTAAAAGTTGTTATGCATGCCAGCGCGCCAAAGTAACACGACACGTGTCTGCTCCTTTAGGCACATTCAAAATTCCACGCGCTAGATTCTGTCACCTTCACATCGACCTGATTGGACCAATGCCTGCTTCCCATGGATACAAATACTGCCTGACAGCTGTTGACAGATTCACAAGATGGCCGGAAGCGATACCAATTATGGATATTTCAGCACAAACAGTCGCGAAAGCACTATTGTCAGGCTGGATTGCACGATTTGGTTGCCCGATCGAAATTATAACCGATCGTGGAACACAGTTTCAATCAGCCCTATTCAAATACCTGTCAGAAATAACAGGTTTTCAATTAAAAAGGACTACGGCGTATCATCCCGCCTGTAATGGACTAGTAGAAAGATTTCACAGACAACTAAAAGCCGCAATAACTTGTCACGGCAATGAAAACTGGACTGAAACTCTTCCATTGGTTTTACTGGGAATAAGATGCGCCTACAAAGAAGATTTAAAAACATCATCAGCAGAACTAGTATATGGCGAAACATTGAGGCTACCAGGAGAAATATTTAACCCTAGCACAAATACAACTACAGACATCACTGACTTCTCTGCACGGCTTCGAAAATTAACATCGAATATACTGCCGCAACCAGCATCGAGACACTGCAAAAAATCAATATTTGTATTTAAAGACCTCAAAACTGTCACTCACGTTTTTCTGAGAGATGATGCTCACCGCCGCCCACTACAACCAGCTTACACCGGACCGCACGAAGTTCTAGAAAGAAACGAGAAAGTATTTAAAATCATGATGAATGGAAAACCACTTACCGTATCTATAGATAGATTGAAGCCAGCATACACACTCGTAGAAACACCAATAGTAGACACCAGACTGGAACCGGAACCACCTGAAAAGCAAAAGATTAATATTACACCACCAGCAGCACCACCTGACCAGAACAGACCACCTGAAAGGGAACGTGTAACCAGATCGGGAAGACATGTTAAATTCCCTAATAAATATCGCCCGTGACCCGGTCTCTGGAGGGGAGTGTGTGGCGTAACCTGAAACAAAATAAAAAGTTTATCAGAATTAAAAATAAACATCAATAAAATTCGAAATAAAATAACGGCATGTAAGCGCTGCATATTTACATACCTGGGCGAGAACAATAGAGGAGGCGGCGACGGCAGACCACCGGCCGGCCGCAGCGGCGATCGCCTTTCACCTGCGACCAGTGCAAATCCACTAACCGCGCCGAGCGCACGCTTCCCTTGCCAATAATATTAATATTGTAAATTACGTAAAGAATAAAAATTAAATATTTAAAACATAAATTCTAGTTAGTTGAACTTTCATAAACTTACCCCATTCAACTACACGCTAAACATCTAGTTTCCCCAAATGTCAACCTCTCCTGCGCGCGGTACACCCTGCTGCCAACTAACGAGGCTCTGACGACCGAACCAATGGCGGTATATCCATTTAAAAGCCAGTCCTAAATTGACCTGGCCGGTGACGGGCAGCGGCGTCATCGGTGCAAAGGACTGGCTCCGCGGTCACCAACCCGCCTGCCAAGCGTGGTGACTATGGCAAACACCCCCCATATGATGGTCACAAAAAAGAAACGGCCCCTAGTCCCCGGCGGCTCCGTTATTCCAAGCGTTGGTGGCAGCCTTGGTTACGGCGGAGCATGGGGTGCTAAGAATCCCCGGCAGACGCCCCGCCACCAAACCCAACGACTCGACCTGGCAACGTACAACGCACGGACTCTGAGGGCTGACGAGAAGATTGTGGAGCTGGAAGAAGAAGTGGACAAGTTGCGCTGGGATATCATAGGGTTATCCGAAGTCCGTAGACAGGGCGAGGACAGAACAACCCTCGAATCCGGCAACTTGTTCTACTACCGGGAGAGAGATCAACAATCCCAAGGGGGTGTCGGGTTTATCGTCCGCAAGTCTCTTGTCAACAACGTGTTAATGATCGAGAGTGTGTCGAGCAGGGTTGTATACCTTGTACTTAAAATAACCGACCGGTATTCATTGAAGGTCATACAGGTATACGCACCGACCTCGACACATCCCGACGAAGAGGTTGAGACCATGTATGAGGACATCTCCAAAGCCATACATGTCTCGCCAACACATTTCACAGTTGTGATGGGAGACTTCAACGCGAAACTAGGCAAACGTAGCGGTGATGAGTTGAGAGTGGGACAATTCGGATATGGGCAGCGGAACCCAAGAGGGCAACGTCTAGCTGATTTCTTAGAAAGGGAGAGCCTCTTTATGATGAACTCCTTTTTCAAGAAACAGCCACAACGAAAATGGACCTGGATTAGCCCAGATGGTTCCACAAAAAATGAGATCGACTTCATTATGACGACTAAACGGCAAATATTCAGCGATGTCTCTGTGATCAGTAGGGTTAAGAACGGCAGCGATCACCGTATTGTAAGAGGCACGCTGAATCTAAACATTAAGTTCGAAAGATCACGTCTAATGAAGTCCACGCTCCGACCAAATTATGCTCAAATCGAAGATCCCGATAACTTTCAACTCGAACTTCAAAATCGCTTCGAAGCCTTAGATGAATGCGTAACGGCGGACGAAATAAACGACAGGCTGGTGGAAACTGTTCAAGCAGTTGGCAGGAAATTTTATAAGAGCCGACGCCAGAATAGAACCCAAAAGCTCTCCGATCATACTCTGAATCTCATGGCGGTTAGGCGAGATATGCGATTGCAGTCTTCGGTCGACATGACGGCATACAGACAGCTCAATATACAGATATCTACTTGTGTGCGACGCGACATACGCTGCTTCAATACTTCGTGTATTGAAGAAGCGATTAACCGGAACAAAGGCTCGAAAGTGTTCGCAAGAAATCTGTCTCTTGGGCAAAGTCAATTGACCAAACTGAAGACCGATAGTGGTAACGTCGTCTCGTCGAAGCCCGAGATTTTGGAGGAGATTGAGAGGTTCTATGAACAGTTATATACCTCTACACAAGCACAACCTGTCGTTAGCATGGCAAAAGACCCCAGAGCCAAGCTGACCCGACACTTTACCGAAGACATCCCGGAAGTCAGCCTGTATGAGATTAGGATGGCCCTCAAATGACGGAATTACGACTGAGCTTCTGAGAGCGGGTGGAAAACCGGTACTTAAAGTCCTCCAGAGGCTATTCGACTCCGTCATACTTGACGGTAATACGCCAGAAGCGTGGAGCAAAAGTGTGGTGGTGCTCTTCTTCAAAAAAGGTGACAACACCTTGTTGAAGAACTACAGACCCATCTCACTTCTAAGCCACGTTTATAAGTTGTTTTCGAGGGTAATCACGAATCGTCTCGCACGCAGGTTTGACGACTTCCAGCCACCCGAACAAGCCGGTTTCCGAAAAGGCTATAGTACCATAGACCACATCCATACGCTTCGGCAGATTATACAGAAAACCGAGGAGTATAATCGGCCACTTTGTATAGCGTATGTGGACTATGAGAAAGCCTTCGATTCCATCGAGACCTGGGCAGTGCTTCAGTCTCTTCAGCGATGCCGCATCGACTATCGCTATATCGAACTGTTGAAGTGTATCTACAGCAAAGCCACAATGTCTGTCCGATTACAGGACCAGTGCACAAAACACATCCAGCTAAAGGCGTGAGACAGGGAGATGTTATATCTCCGAAACTGTTCACTGCCGCGCTGGAAGATGTTTTCAAGCTACTGGACTGGAACGGATACGGCATCAATATCAACGGCGAATGCATCACTCACCTTCGATTTGCCGACGACATAGTCATTGTGGCGGAGTCGCTAGAGGACCTCGGTGCTATGCTCAGGGACCTCAGTAGAGTATTCCAGCAGGTAGGTTCGAGGATGAATATGGACAAGACGAAGGTAATGTCAAATGTTCATGTCTCACCTGTACCGGTTAATGTTGGGAATACCACACTCGAAGTTGTTGACGAATACGTCTACCTGGGTCAAAAGATCCGATTAGGTAGATCCAACTTCGACAAAGAGGTCCAGCGAAGAATCCAACTCGGATGGGCAGCGTTCGGGAAACTTCGGCACATCTTTGAGTCCAAAATACCCCAATGCCTAAAGACAAAAGTCTTTAACCAATGCGTGTTGCCAGTGATGGCTTATGGAACTGAGACGTGGTCCTTAACTGTGGGCCTCATAACAAAGCTCAAAGTCACACAGCGAGCTATGGAGAGAGCTATGCTCGGAGTCTCTTTGCGCGACAGAATCCGTAATGAGGATATTCGCAAAAGAACGTAAGTGGCCGACATAGCTCGAAGAGTAAGCAAGCTGAAGTGGCAATGGGCAGGCCACATCGCTCGCAGAACTGACAACCGATGGGGAAGAAAGGTTCTCGAGTGGCGACCACGACCCGGAAGACGCAGTTTTGGACGGCCTCCCACTAGATGGACAGATGACCTAACAAAGGTCGCTGAAAACCGCTGGTTGCAGGTTGCGCGGGACCGTTCGTTGTGGAAATCTAGGGGGGAGGCCTATGTTCAGCAGTGGACGTCTTGCGGCTGATGATGATGATGACGAGTCGGAGTCTTCTTAGCTGTGTTTGAAGATAATCGGAAAATACGATTCTTTTCAGAGTTCCTTTCACATGGGTTACTTTAACCTCCTTTAACCTATCAAACGAAAGGGCTTCACCAGTAGAATCATGCATACTATTTTGAAAATTAATGAGTAATAATAACTGGTGCTCCGCTGCTCCATACACGCTCGCCGCTACAATAGTCATGTCAGTGACGAGATGCCATAAGACACCAAGTACCACCACTACCCAAAAATTGCAAAAATCACAACTAAACTTCACTAAAAAAAAATTGGCAGTCATAGGAACTGCCGATAGAAGTGAAAACTTGCTGTTGCCCTGGTACTGGTATCTAGGGGCAAACGCAATTCTTTTATATTTCTGTTGTCCTGGTATCTGGAGATAAACGCTGGGCTGTTGGAGGTAGGTAATCGAAACTCTTTACTGTTTCTGTTGCCCTGGTACCTACCTGGCCGTTTTTACCGAGTTTACCCGAAGATTTCATATCCGATCCGATCCATTATCATATCCAAGCGTGACGATTGATGAATCCATTTCACAGCCCACGAAAATTCTGTCTATAGCGCGCCTAAAGAAGTTTTCACTTCAAAAATTAGAAATTTTGTATCGTAATGTTCTGAGAAATGTCCTACTCGTCGCCTGTGTCGCCGCGGTCGCCGGTCGCCGGTCGCCGCCCTATCTCAGAGATACTCGTAGTTTTATTTCGTGTAGATCGGTGCGAGGCGTGTCACAATAATTCTTTCTGAAACATTCACATGCGATAAGTGTTCGTTAGAGAAATCTCTCACAATCTGAGAGCTTCAAATGAGTCTTTTCATAAATCTTTTATTTATTTCTTTTTGGTAGTTTGTGTAACATTTCGTAAATCAGAATCAAACATTAAATGAATTACGAATTAATTGCATTATTGGTCTATGGATAGTTCAGGTGTGCTTAGTGTAAGTAGTTGTTAGGTATGTAGCGTAGTGTAGTTCTCATTGTATTTTAGTTTTGTTAATAAAGGCTCTGCCCTATTAAAAAAAAAAAAATTGCTTTATCATATACACATATTGTATGACGCAGTTTTATTTGTAAATGCTAGGTAGTAAAAACCTTTTTTTTTCTATAGGACCGCGTGTTGCTTGACGTGAAAAAGCGACATCGTTTCATTATTACCATTCTTAAGACTCGTACTAAGAAGTTAGACACCATTTTATGAAAAAACGTTGGGGCGGTGGAATGTGTTGCCTGAGGGGTTTTTCCTAATCGTTACAATCTTGGTGTTATCCAAGTCGAGAGTAAATTGGTTTCTTCTAGGTATGCAGTATTAGTAAGCCCGTATCGTCCCTTAGCATCAGGTAGGTATGATGGTTACGAAGCGTAAGTAAACCTGGAAATAATTTAAAATAAGACAAAAAATCCACACTTTTAATTTTTTGCCATAGATGAATTCCAAACAGAAAATCTAAAAAATAGCATAAAATATAAAACTTTTCTCGTCGTAAGTTATGTTTATCGAAGAAGTAATGAAAGCCTGCAGTAACAACACGTATTACTGAAGGCCGATTTAAACTGAACGAACATAGAGCTAGAGCTGGAGCAAGAGCATTCTTTCTCGATCTTTTAGTGTAAATGAAAGATCGTTCTTAGCGTTTTCCATTTTATATAATATTCCATAGAATCTTTGCTAGAACGAATCTTAGAACAAAACAACGAAAGAATGCTCTACGTTTCTTTACACCAAATGAATTTGATACAGTGGGGATAGAATGAGCATTCGCTCGTCTGATGTAAATCGGCCTTAACAGTTTATCTTTGCCGCCAATTGTTAGGTTTTTACGTCGGTAGTACCTACTTATAATAATTGTTTTAAAATCTATTGATAGTTTTATGTTGCCTTGATGAATGAGAGTACTTACAATTTTCTCTAACGTGTTGAAAAAAGTATAGGTAACTTCAAAAAGTGTAATCTTTATGGTATTCGAATTATACTTTAACATTTGATAAAGACAAAAGTAGGCCCCGCGTTATATTTAGCCCTAAATAGCATTAATATCCGAGTAAACCTCCCGTGCGCCCACGTGTGCTGCCAGGTTTAAAGCCCCATTTTAGCGAGTTGCTTCCTCCGCCCACGCCGGCGTAAAGCTTATTACAGCATTCTTGTGAAGTTACACTCAATTATCTTGTACAAGATTATCTTTGACTTAAGCGTTTTCTCTGTTTTTTGTCGTGTAGGTACTTAACTCTAGCTGTTGGATCTTCTCAACGTGGGATTAATGAATAAACATTGTATTAAATTAGCACAGTGTAATCTACAATAGTAGGCATGTTGTTTAAGTTATGTATGTACTTACCAAATCGTAAAAGTAGTGATACAGTGTGTAGCTTTTGTCGAGATTTACGTTCCAGTACGACAAACAGTAGTAGTGGGCGTCCCGAATGACTGAGAGACTACTGTTTGTCGTACTACTCAGTCGTAGTAGGCAGCTGTTTGTCGTACTACTCAGTCGTAGTAGGCAGCTGTTTGTCGTACTACTCAGTCGTAGTAGGCAGCTGTTTGTCGTACTACTCAGTCGTAGTAGGCAGCTGTTTGTCGTACTACTCAGTCGTAGTAGGCAGCTGTTTGTCGTACTACTCAGTCGTAGTAGGCAGCTGTTTGTCGTACTACTCAGTCGTAGTAGGCAGCTGTTTGTCGTACTACTCAGTCGTAGTAGGCAGCTGTTTGTCGTACTACTCAGTCGTAGTAGGCAGCTGTTTGTCGTACTACTCAGTCGTAGTAGGCAGCTGTTTGTCGTACTACTCAGTCGTAGTAGGCAGCTGTTTGTCGTACTACTCAGTCGTAGTAGGCAGCTGTTTGTCGTACTACTCAGTCGTAGTAGGCAGCTGTTTGTCATACTACTCAGTCGTAGTAGGCAGGGTCGTCAGGGTAGGTTGTTTGGTAATGTACGGACATTACCAATGTAATCACGGGATTACATTGGTAATGATTGATGAGGCATTTTGTACATATTGCTCTCAGTAAAAACAAGAAAGACTACTAATTTATGTGTGTAAAATGTTCCTAATATTTAGTTTAAATTTAATTTGTAATTTGTGTTTTTAAATTTGACATGTGTATTTTAATTTAAATTTGGTGTCAAATAAGTAATCGAATTTTTTTTATTGAATTAAGGTAATTTAAATGATATTTTTATAATAATATGTAAATGGATCTAAGATACCTGAAATAAAAAGATTTTGATTTGATTACAAACTTTTGTGACGACTTACACCATTCGCCATTGGGCCAATGGGCAAGGTGACAAAGTGACCAAATGAAACTAATTAGTCTGTCAGTTAGATTAAATAATTAATTTAATTTCTTCATAAAAAATGTTTGTCTGTAAAGTCGTTTTACTGACGATAGAACGTGACAACGTCTTAAGAAAATACTGATGGAATGGTAGCATTTTTCAAAAGAAAATTTTAATTTCATTTGTTTAATAGATTTGTATGTAAAAAGTAATCAGTAGAATTTAGTCATTTTCAATCAAAACAATGCAAAAAAGCTTTTAGATGCCGGGGATCGAACCCGGGGCATTTCACATGCAAAGCGAACGCTCTACCACTGAGCTACATCCCCGCTTGAACTACTGGTCGAAATAATTAATACAACTGTAACAAACATACGGCGAGGTAACGACCGACGGTAACGCGGTAACGGTACATGACGTCATGTTTTGTGGGCGTGCAGCCGGCTTCATCGAATTATAAGACGTTATCACGTCAAAAATATTGTACACGTATTTACGAATATAAATATAATACTTAGAAGTTTCGAATGGCGTTACGTCTATACATATACAATTTTTAAGTAGACGTGACGTCACAACCCTCTACTCCGAAAGTTGGTTGATAAACATATATCTTTGTCAGTTTTTAATAATTTGATAAAACTAAAACGCATATTCCAAGAAAAACGTATTTCGTGAACGTGTGCTACCCACCAACCTGCACTTGGCCAGCGTGGTAGATTATGACTCACTTGACTTAAGAAATAAAGTCCCAATCCCAACACTGGTAACATTAAGTAGGCTGCCTATGTTTGTACTACTCATGCAACAGCAAGTGCTTGTAGTGTCCTGCGGATTTACCCACATATCTAGTTCTCGTTCCAGCTATTTTCTCACGATAATTAGCCTGTGTACTATTTAAGAGTACAATCTATCTCAGTATCAAATTTCATATAGATCTTTTCAAGATCATCTTTTCGATATCATCATCTATTTTAATACAAACATCAATCCATTCCAATCATCATCATCAACAGCCCACTAAACGTTCCCACTGCTGGGACTCGGGGCCTTCTCCCGCAAGGAGAGAGTTAAGGCCATAATCCACCACGCTGGCCCAGTGCGGGTTGGTGGATGACTTCGAAAGATTCTAGGTACATGTCGGTTTCCTCACGATGTTTTCCTTCACCGTTTTAAGTTAGTGGCATTACGCACATGACTTCGAAAAGACAGTGGTGCGTGTGGGGTTTGAACCCGGGGTCTCCGGATCGGCAGTCGCCGTTCTCCCGACTAGACCAGCCGTAACTAGCATTGCAAACTTGTCAAATAATACATAAGCCGAAATACAAGGCCAATCTATAATAATAGAGTAAAATAAGACTTTATTTTGGGACGTATCTATTTATTTACAATTTAATTTCCAAACGATAACTTACGAATAGTTGAAAGATAAAAGAAGAGATGTTTAGTAGGTTCAGAAATTTTAGCCCCAACTTTGTCTAACTTATTATTTAGGTAGTTACAATATCCAGGCGGAAAATTAAACAAGTACAGTTGTTTATTTCTTTTTCTTTCTTAAGTTATACTTCTTCAGACGCGTTAGGAAAAAATGATGAGAATATTTTTTACGGACACTCTGAAGTTAGCTAATCAACATTTTAGTAAATTTTGTATTAGTTACAATATTTACTAAAATGTTAATCAGGTTAATAGAACAGGTTCAGGTTAGACTAAATAGGAACAAAGAGAAGAATTATTAACTTCTTGCGTAAAAATAATGTATTTGCTTAATTTTGACCTTAACTCACCCATGCTGTATAAACCACTTACCCTGAAGATACTATTCACTCTTCGCTAAATCAAGCGATTTCACAATACTGAGGTCGCAGATTCCAAACTGCACCTGCACCTTAGAGAATCTTTCCAAGTACACATCCACAACATTGTCATGTCCACTGGCTTCAATAATGAAGAAACACATCGCTAAAAAAAACAAAAATTGGCAGTCATAGGAACTGCCGATAGAAGTGAAAACGTTTAACTCAGAATTTGATAGCTTACTTTGGAAACTACACGGGTGTAACCGGAGGGCGTGGTCTGGGCATCATGGCATGGCCATCTCGAAATGCGTCAGCATTTCCTATTGGCTGATGCATTTCTAGATGGCCATGCCATGATGCCGAGGCCACGCCCTTTCAGCATTTCCCATTGGCTGACTCATTTCTAAATGACCAATAGCCATGGTCCCGAGCTTACCCGAAGATTTCTTATTATATCCGAGCGTGACGATAGAATCCAATTGACAGCCCACGAAAAATCTGTCTAGGCGCGCCTAAAGAAGTTTTCACTTCAAAAAGCTCTTCCAAGTCAAAACTACTGAAGAGGTCAGGATGGAATTTGGTACATAGATAGATATAATAATCCGAAAAAACCGCAAATTATGTTACATATAATCCCGGGAAAATAATAAAATCGGACACCACTAGTGGTGCTGCTAGTTTCAAAACATTTTCTATCTACCATTAATCCGATCAATACAACCCACATTACGTAATTAGATAAGTAACTACAGACGCGGTACAATTATAAATGTGAGTGGATCTCGCGTCGCGGCATTTGTAATTAATTTTCGTGTAATTTGATAGAAAGCAGCTGTGGAGCCCCGCCCCGGGAGCCTGTGTTCGTGCGGGTGCGACACTTAGCTTGTTATTTTAACAATTTGAGGATTTTTTTAAAGTGAAAACTTCCTTTGGCGCGCCAGAGACAGGTTTTTCGTGGGCTGTCGAATCGAATTCTAGCGTCACACTCGGGAATGACAAGAAATCTTAGGATTAACAAGGGACCATTATTACGAAGTAACTATTTTCTGATCTGTGCCATGGCCACTGCCCATCTAGAAATGCGTCAGCATTACCCCTTGGTATTGGAAATACTGACGGAATTCTAGATGGCCATGCTCATGGCCACGCCCTCTGGTTTCACCCGCGTAGTTTCCAAAGTAAGCTATAAAAGTAGAAAAAAGAGTTATAAGTTTTCACTTCTGCGGCAGTTCCTATGACTGCCAACGCTTTTTTTTTACAAGTTTATAGGACATTTCTTTTGAAACAAAAACTTTTCTAGTTTCATTAAGCACTTTTTTGTATAGGAAAATCTACTAGATTCACATCACTGACATGCTGATATAGCGACGGCGAAGCAACGGAATGGAACGTGTGCGTTATACGCTTTTTGGTGATGTATAATCCCACCTATTCACTTTGTCCTACTAATACCTATTATTAACGCGAAAGTTTGTACGTAAGGATGGATGGATGGACTACATTTTATCCCGGGAAAATAACGGGATCGAGATATACACAGGTGAAACCGTGAGCGCTGCTAGTTAAACATAATTTAAGAATGGGTAAAATTAAAGTAATTTAAAAATTTAACAATTTCTTTATATAATTACAAATAAATATTGATTAATAAATAATTAATCTAAAATCTTTGGCAAGCATTCCTTCCCGGTCGGTTCATGTCCCCTGGTTCTGTCGCCGGTATGGTCCATAGCTAGGTCCGTAGCTAGCTCCGTAGTCGTGGCTCGGTCCGTAGCTGTGGCTGGGGCCATACTCGTGGTGATGGTGGTGGTGACCCTCGTGGAACTCCTGAACAAACAACATGATAAAGTTAAAAGAGGTCATTAATGGGATTAGTGACTGGCCTTGGGGCCTGAAGTTACAGGT
The DNA here is from genome assembly GCA_963693475.1 of Ectropis crepuscularia. NCBI lineage: Eukaryota > Metazoa > Arthropoda > Insecta > Lepidoptera > Geometridae > Ectropis > Ectropis crepuscularia. The sequence goes on from OY856341.1 coordinate 31,974,855, forward strand.
GGTCTAGTAAGTTACGGCTGGTCTAGTCGGGAGAACGGCGACTGCCGATCCGGAGACCCCGGGTTCAAAACCATGCGCACCACTATCTTTTCGAAGTCACGTGCGTAATGCCGCTAACTTAAAGCGGTGATGGAAAACATTGTGAGGATATCGACATATACCTAGAATCTTTCGAAGTCATGTGTCATCCCCCAACCCGCACTGGGCCAGCGTGGTGGATTATGGACTTGACTCCTCTCCATGCGAGAGAAGACCCCGAGTCCCAGCAGTGGGAACATTTAGCTGGCTGTTTATAGTTTATGCTTGTGGCTCAGTCGGTAGGTAGTGAGTCTGCCCACAGACTCGTGAATTGTGGGCTCTATTCTCGTCGATGACAGACATTTTTTTGTAAGAGTGTGTCCATGAAGAATGGATTAAAAAATTATTTTTGTATTATATCAGCTGCATATCTGGCTTTCACATTAGCTTTGCTTAGTTTGTGGTTAGCCATCCAACCACAACATAAACTGTTAAGGGAAAAGTGTACATAATTATTTTGTTGGGCTCTGCAACGGACTCTCCGTTGACCCACAGTTGAGATAAACGTCGATAATATTACAAATGTGGCACCAAAATAAAATTAAAACATACGGGAGACGACAGTCCTGAGCGCTCCTGCAATACTAACATTGTAATGTAGGCAATGCAGAAGCGCGCTTCCCGCGTCTCACCCCGCACGCCCCGCACGATTACCCCGTCTAGACGGCTTTGTCGAGCGACTGTATGATTTAATAGACTGTAGTTCTACCACTACTAATACTACGGAGTATTACATGTTTCTTCTCCTTGAGGTAGCTGGCGAACCAGCCGAGGAAGTAGCCGGCCTTGTGCAGCACCAGCCAGAACACGAACGCGTAGATCAGCTTCAGGACGAAGATCTTCTTCACGATCAGGTCCGCGAAGTAAACTGGAGATGAAAGAACATTTGTCTTCAATTTTTTTTTTAAATAAAGAGGTACGAGACGAGCAGGACATGTGCCTGATTGTAAGCAAAATGCCTGCCACATAACAACACAGTGACACGCAACTATTAGAACATGAAGAGTCCAAATCATTACCTAGCACTGCACTGCGCTCGTCATCCAGAGATCTAAGATGTTCTATCTCTATAAGCCCTGTAATTTCTCTGGAAATATTGCCCTTCAAAGCAGAACTAAGTAATGTTTGCACATAACTGCTTGGCGGTAGAATAACTGGCACAGGTGTGGTACTTCTCAATGCGGACTCTGCCAAAAGTCCTACCACTACAGATACAATATAAAATATGTATATTATAAAAATGATGAAACATGCTTCTTTGAATTTAAAGTACCTGGGTGACCGAGTTTTGACGACTTTGGCTGTTTTACTTTCCGTGTCATAAACACACCCTGTCTTATTATATTCCACATTTATTTGTTTATACCCTAAGGTTGCCTGGAGAAGATCGTAGTTAGCGGTAAGTAAGATAAGCTATAAAAATAACTAGTTAATTATTTTTACCTATTTGTTAAGTTCAATGAAGTGTATATAATATATATACTCTATTCCGTTTTTCATTGTCTAAAAATAATAGTATGAAACGGCGTTTACTAAAAATGAAACACAGCAAAATCGATTTATCGCTCCCGGAACCCCCTGTTTACTTTATTCATGAACATCGTTGTTTAAAATGTTAAATTATTAATAATTAAAAAAAACAAATAGGTATTTGAGGAGGGTCCCATACAACATTACAGACCTGACTTTTTGGCGTTTTTATAGAATGGTCTGAAAGCCTGACTCAAACTCGCACTTGGCAGGTTTTTATCATAAATATACTACTATATTGTGGTCAGGTAATTAAAATTGGTGTTAAACCTGTAAACAAATTAAAATTGTAAAATCAGTTTTACGTGAAAACCGAATTTCCATTAAGCTTATTCATATGATTGCGGTAACGTTATTTTTGGAGCGCAGTAAACAATTCCGCTCCCCTCTCATTGATTACATTCGTTGAGTGCAATCCATCATTTGTGGCAGCGCACATAAACCACACAAAACATCGAAAAACTCACATGAGGCGGGAGCGGACCGGGAGGCGCGTTTCAATAGCTTTTCCATTTGGGAAACTTTAAATAATAGTGGTATTTTTTGTGGCAGGCATGTTGCTTAGGTACCATCAGGCACATGTTCTGCTCGTCTCGTCACACTTTATTTAAAAAAAAAAGTAAACTATTGAAGTTAATTTTATTTATTTATTTTGTTTTTGCATAATTCTGTTTTTTTTTCATCAGTATCAGGGCCGTGTATTTGATTAGCTGTCCTGTGACTTTGACCGCAAGCCGATGAAACCTAGTAGGGGTTTCAGTAGGTTTTTCAGTGACGTCGAATTCCTTTTATTGATTAATTTAACTGCAAAAAAATGTTTTTTTTTTTAAACAAAATTAGAGTTCCTCGAAAACGAAATAACTACGACATTCAATGGTCTAGGTGTAAGCAATCCACGGGTGACATCATATATACCGCAACTAGTTTATAATATTAGTAAGATTTAACTATCCACAGAAGTTTGTCACACGATTTAAAGTTATAAAACCACTATCAAGTTTAAACGTTTTAAAGTTCCGTACCATTGAAATAGCACCTGCGTTTGAAAGGTATGAAAGTATAAATATTCACGGCGAACATTTCCCGCGCGTGATTTCAACACGCGCCCTGAATATAATGCCGGTTGCCGCGCGAGCTTTTTACTGGGCTAGAATTCTATTTTATTTGTGATATCTTCGTTTCCAAGCGGGATCATCGCTTTACCTCGCACTGGCTATATTCAGGAACCGAGCAAAACCTAGGAAGTTATTTTTGAAGTGAAAAGTTTAGGTGCGTTAAACATTTTTTGTTAGAGAAATAAAGTGGCCAAGTGCGAGTTGGACTCGCCCATGAAGGGTTCCGTTGCAGCAAGTAACATAATATACATAGTACACATAGTTCTTGTAGTTCGTTGTAACTTTGATCGAAGTTTTAATAATAGTGTATTTATGACGTACTAAAAAAAACTACTCATCAGATCGAGTTCAAACTAATTTTCGTTGGTAGTTTACATGGTAATGTACATCATATATTTTTTTAGATTTTTTATTCTCTTACTTTAGAAGTTAGAGGGGGGCGCACACATTTTACCACTTTGGAAGTGTCTCTCGCGCAAATTATTCAGTGTAGACAAAAACTATATTAGAAACCTTAACATCATTTTTAAAGAGCTATCGATAGACATCCCACACGTTATTTTTTTTCATCAAACCTACACGGGTTTGATGAAAAAAAAAATTTTAAGTTTCAGTTCTTAGTATGAGGGGCAACCCTAATTTTTATTTTTTTTATTTTTTTTTGTAAAAAATTTAATGCGGTTCACAGAATACATCTACATACCAAGTTTCAACAGTGTAGTCTTCATAGTTTCGGCAAAAAGTGGCTGTGACATACGGACGGACAGACAGACAGACAGACAGACATGACGAATCTATAAGGGTTCCGTTTTTACGTTTTACAGAACCCTAAAAATCTTGCATTACCGACTCGCTAATGTAGTGGCGTAGTGTCCGAGCAGCGACGGAGCAGCGTAAAGTTTGCGTTAGATGCTATTTGAAACTGTGAACTATATATATAGGTTACAAAGCTATACAGGTGACGTATTGTAGAATAAGTATTAATGTTGTTTAGTACTAACATTCTAAGTTATTAAAGTTCACTCCTAGCGGCAGTCAATCCAATTGCCAATTTTTTTTTTCTAGTTGCCAATTGATAGATAAGGCAATAAATAAATAATCGTAAAAAATCAAAATCAAGCATGGTTTTTGAATATCACGGTTGTTCTCTACATTAGTGTTATTAACTAGCTTGCCGGCGACTTGATAAACACTTACTTTAAAAGCAAGATAAATAATAGCAGCTTATGAGTTAACCCGGTCTATTTCATACTTACTTTTTTTGAATAATTTCGAATTTCTTTAGTCGTCGTTACAGAGACACGTGGCAAAAAAGACACAGGCTTTAAAATATTTGTGGGATACCGGGATATTTCGAGTATTTAAATGAAGCAAATCACCATAATATCGATAGATACATAGTTATGGGTAAACTCGTTGCCACCACGTTACATCGTTAACTCACAAAGATAGCTCGCACGCTGCGCTTTTACTCAACTACAAATCCATCGTTTATTTTTCTGTAAATTGCAATGTATTTCTTGATAAATTTCTTATCTATCAGGCAACAAAATAAAATCATCATTGAGTATTATTATTTGCTTGATATGTACAAACTTTGAAATCCATTTTCTGTTGGGTTACGATGAACGAGCAACTCAATACCCTGCAATACATTTTACTCGTGAATAATGTGCATTGAAATATCGAGTACCACAGATTACAGAAATTTCTGTAATCTGTGTCGAGTACCTACTCGATACCAAATAACTAGAGTCAAAATCCCGTAATAGATTTAACTAATGCACTACATTGATATTACGTTGGCTTTTTGCATTTTAAAACCTTTTGGTTTTAAAAAGTGTCGGCTTCCACAGATTAAAAATATTAGAAAAAAGGTCGCATTTTCCGGCCGCAATAAAAACGCGGGAAGCGATTGAAAAGCCATTATGGATGCCACTTTTCCGCTTCGATTGTTCTGCTGAATGGTAAACGTTCTGCAGTTGTGCGTCTCTGCTGATGTGCATAGTGCAAGAATTAACTAAAATACGTATACATTTATTAACTTATAGATTCATATGTCATATATTTTATGGATCTATACTTAAGTTATTTGAATAGTGCCATTTTTCGTTTTAGTAGTTCTAGTTTTCTTTTTAATTTATAATAATAACTAGCTGACCCCGCAAACGTTGTTTTGCCTTAGTGAACAACCCTTGTCACTTAGGGGTATGAAAAATAGCTAGTAGCTGATTCTCATACCTACAGAATATGCATATAAAATTTGGTTAAAATCAGTAAAGCCGTTTCGGAGGAGTAAGGAAACAAACACTGTGACACGAGAATTTTATATATAAGATGACGCTTACATATGTCTGTAGGGTTGCAATTTAAAGATAGGTAGATTATAGTCTAAAAAAGCACATAGGCTAATCTTTGTCACGCAAACGGGAAATACACGAGTGAAACCGCGGGGTGCTTCTAAGTTTATAACAAATTTCTTTTAAATTTACATAGATATTTAATTGATATTTTTTCTCGTATGTATTTTTTTCTGCAAACTGACATTATGTATTTTCATAATTATTATTTAACTGCTAAAATTTTAACGTACTACATATTCTATTAGTCCTCCAGCATATTTCATCTGAGTGTGTTCGATACGTACGAGTATAAAGCATTACGTAGGCACAATGACACGCGTCGTATGTGCAAAATGTGGGACAAAGTGCACTTAGCCTAACTCGGCACATCCACGCTCCCAGCCTGCGACTGTCCTACTATGAATAAAAATGTGGAAGATTGGATGTTTCGATATTTGATTGCTGCTCAGTTACATCTTAAGAACTAAACAGGGGTTTACCGCCGTACAATCGGCTTTAATATTGTTATCTCTTTATTTTAGCTTAAAATTATGGAGAGATCAAAAGAAAAGCTATAGTAATAAACGTTATAGTTAGACAATCGAGGGTCAGACTGTAAACTGGAACTCAAACCCAAACTAAAATCCTACTAATAATATAAATAAATGCATAAGTTTAGATACTTGGACGCAGCTATTTGAACTTGAATAGCTACCTGGCACTGCAGGCAAATTACCCTGAGATAAAAGATTGTGTTTTTTTAAGTGTAACACCCGTGTAGTTTCCAAAGTAACCTAACAAATTCTGAGTTTTAAGTTTTCACTTCTATCGGCAGTTCTTATGACTGCCATTTTTGAAGTGAAAACTTCTTTAGGCGCGCCTAGACAGATTTTTCGTGGGCTAAGTTAAGTGGCTAAGTTGTTATTTCTCTAAGCCCTGTAATTTCTCTGGAAACATTGCCCTTCAAACTGGAACACAGTAATGTTTGCACATTACTGCTTGGCGGTAAAATAACTGGCAAAGGTGTGGTCCAGGCGGACTCTGCCAAGAGTCCTACCACTACTATAATTTCTTAGCCCCCCCCCCCCCCCCTAGTTTATCTGTTAACCCCCTTTCTCTGGAAATGATGTCCTTCAAATCAAAACACAATCATGTTTGCAGATTACTGCTAGATTGTAGAATAACTGGCGAAAGTATGGTACTTCAAAGCGGATTCTGCAAACCGTACTACTACATAGAATAATAACGCCTAGAAACCGGTTCCGCACAAGAATAGTGAGGTAAATCATAGTGAGCCATATTAGTCCATTCCGTTCAAACCAGGCCCGTCCAAACCCCTTCAGCCACTTTCGTAACCGACTGATTCGTAACCACTACCATCAGTTGACAAGGCCACACGCTAGTGCATGCGTCTCCGGCAATAAAAAAATATTATGATGGTCTGTGTGGTCCCTCAATGCACATAATCCACGATATTAAAGTCATGTTTGGCGAACTTCAGGACATACTGTTTACGCCGACATCAATCTGCGCTGTGCCTCTCTTAAAATGAAGCGTTTGTTTTAAGACTGTCGATCTAAGCGTTATTAATCTATGTAGATAATCCCACTACAAAATATAGCACTTTTCTTTTTAAATTCTACTTAAGAGAAGTCACGGAACGTTCCTAGTAACTGATATACGAGAAAAAAGTATTACAAGCGACCCCTAAGTGACGGGGTTTTACTATCTAGGTCACGTAGCAAGCCTAGAGCTAAGGGTTTAGAATTAAAATAAGTAGGCTCCTGGATCTATTTGAATATAAAGAGTTCAAATCACTATCTGACACTGCGCTGTGCTAGTCAGCTGGTGATTTAAGATTATTGAAGTGAAAACTTAGAAATATATCTTTCGATATCTATCGATTTATAAGAAATCTTCGGGTAAACTCGGGACTATGGCAATTGGCCATTTAGAAATGCGTCAGCCAATGGGAAATGATGAAAGGGCGTGGCCTCGGCATCATGCCATGGCCACCTAGAAATGCATCAGCCAATAGGAAATGCTGACGCATTTCCAGATGGTCATGCCATGATGCCCAGGCCACGCCCTCCTGTGTACACCCGTGTAGTTTCCAAGGTAAGCTATCAAATTTTGAGTTCTAAGTTTTCACTTCTATTGGCACTTCCTATGACTGCCAATTTTTTTTATCTCTTTGAACCATTACTTCTTTGGAAACATTTTTACCTCTGTACCTTGCTCGATCCTCGACATTATCTGCAGATAGCTCGCACTTCGTTGCTATAAACTACAACCTACCACTTTATTTCGGCTCGACCTAATAAAAAGCACTTTAAAATATTACCTTCATTCTCATTTTTGTTTAACTCTTGTGCAGCTACTATTGGTAACACAAACCACTCAATAATGCACAAGTACCGTAATTTCCACAATATTTTTAATTGCTAAAGTGGCATAACAGCGAGCAGTGCTTGGAATAACGGCGGGCACGAAATTGCGCTTCGCATGGTAACACTGAAAATTATAAATTGAACAACCCTCCAACCCCGTTTATTATTTTAATCACTAGTTGGCAACACTGCAGTCCATTTTAGGATGATACATTTTAGTTTAAGTGGAATATTTTACTATCCTCCTGGAATATTTTTTACTTTATATGACTGCCCTCGTGGCTTAGTTGGTAGTAGCTCTGCCTGCGAAGCCGAGGGTCGTGGGTTCGATTCCCACCCAGTGCAAATATTTGTGTGATGAATTCAAATGTTTGCACTGTGTCTGGGTGTTTCTATGTATAATAAGTATGTATTTAAAACTATATAAGTATTATATCAGCTATCTGGCCACCATCATACAAGCTTTGCTTAGTTTGGGGTCAGATGGTGCTGTGTGTGAATTGTCCACCAGTATTTATTTTTATTTATTTATTTATTTTGAAATTATATTCGTGTAACTTTAAAACATGGACATTTAAATAAACATGATCAGCTCGTGCCACTCTATTTAAATTGCCACTTTCATAATACATTTTAAACTTATGTAGGTATTCATATGACCTGAAATTTACTACTTGACTTAATCTATTTATCTGTATTATGTAATCGTGATTTAATTGATAATATTATTCTTTTGCATGTACCTAATATGAAATTGTTTTTGGCTATCACTAACTTTGGAAAACCTCTATTAACGTACAGATAAAGAGTTTATTGATTAATATGAGATTCAGATACTTTATATAATAAGTGTTATAGACATTATTTCGCGAATGGCGTTCAAAATACTCTAAAAAGGTTTAACTTCAATTTGATAATAAAAACCTCTGAAACTGTGGAATACGTTAATTAAGACATTACTACTTGGTGGTCGAATAACTGGCAAAGTGTTGGTACTTCCCGAGGCGGAAACTGCAGAGTCCTACAACAGTAATAACAGTACCAATAGTGATGACAGGTTGAGCAGAGTTGAGGCCTAGTCTTGGTCGAGGAAAGGTAATCGGAGTGTTAGACATTCAGCTGAAAGATGCCGATTTCAACTATATCTCGGGTCAAAACTGGACTAGATTGGACCGAGGAAGATGGCATGATAAAAAAGAGGCATAAAGCATAAAGCATAAGATGACGATGAAGATGGAGTTCCAATACTTTTAATACATTATTGTGTCTACAAGTCGACAGTACATCGGAGAAATAAATAAAATGAACTTACCAAACAAGGCTATTTTCTTCTTTTTTCCTCTAGCTTCGATTTCATTTTCATCTAATGTGATAGCATTACATATCGAAATAACCGTATAAAAGATGAAAAGCAATAAACTTTTTGAACGCATGTTACTAAAAAAAACGAATTCAACAAACAATAGATAAAATTCCGAATTAAAATAGTATTCTGGTAGCAAAATAAAGTTTAACAGTTTAACACTAGAAAGAAAAGTTGAAATTCCAATTTTAAACAATAGTTTGGCGGCAGTTTTTTTTTTAAATTTTGATTTGTTTTTTTAAATGACTTTTAGATTTGTTTTATTTTATTGTTCCTCACTCAGATGACAGTGACATAATGACACTATCCATTGTCGGAGTAGTTTGTTGGCCGGATCCCGGCTCTCGTGTCGCGGTGGTAATGAAATGAAAGTTGGTGCTAACTTTCGGCCGCACTATAATTGGTGATAACTAAGTTATGGTGAACTTGGCAATGGAGAAACTGGACGGATGTTGGATTGTGTAACTTCGCGGTAATTTCCAATTTATTTGCGTATACCTTCCCATTGTGTTTTCTACAGGATTTGTTTCCATTTGTCCTATTTCTCATTTATAGCCCGAGTTTTTTTTTTATAGTGTAGGGTGGCCGGACGGGTTAGGACATAAAGCGTCCATATCATTACCAAGTAGGTACTGTATTGCGCTAGTTACCCAGAGATGTCATATTTATATCTATGCCCTGTATTTTTTCTGAAAACATAGCCCTTGAAAGTGAAATTAGGAATTATTGCTATGAAATTAAATGAAATTAAAATGTTTGGATATTTTTGCTGTTGATATTGATAAAATTTACTTATATCAGTACAATTGTATTTAACACATAGTTATTATACTCGTATAATACTTGACAGTTTTCTGTGCGATAATTAATAATTATTATAATACAGTGAAGTGATAATCTAAGACTTTGAAAATGTATACAATTTGTGTATTAATACAAAACAACCTTTCTGTTATTTGTTTTTTTTTTTATAATTGTTGTGTAAATTGTACATTTATCAATAAAGAACTTTGACTTTGACTTTGTTGCTCAATCACGTAATATACGGATCGGCTTCAAATTTGGAACACAGATATATTATACTCTGGAATGATATACAGTCTATTTCTCATTAAGGTAACGGAAAATACGCGGATAAAGCACTGTTAGCTACTCAACTATGAGATTTCCAACCCCCCATGAAACCCTACACACGAGTCCCATCATCAATAGTTATAATTCAAACGTGTCTTAACATTTCGTATGTTTGCCCCTCAGCAAATCTTTCGAGATTGCAAATGCCCCATTAACGTCTCCTGTGCCGGGTGTCCAAGCCCGCCGGTGCCGATACGGCAGTTATCAGGGCTCGAGCCACTATTCCCGACTCAGTTCACCCCATTCTATTTAATGGCAAACCGTTTTTTCTCTATTAGGTACCTTATAAAACACACTGTAGACGGGTTGAAAAATCGACGCAGAGAAAGGTACGTTTACAGGTACTCACCTACGAATAGAACCTATTAAGCCGAACTATTTTTGACGTGATAACGTCTTAATATAATTCGGTGAAGCCGGCTGCACGCCCGCAAAACATGACGTCATGTAACGTTACCGCCATAGATTAGATAATATTTACCGCCGTTACCTCGCCTTATTACTTTTCGCACCATCTAGTGAGTGAAATGTGTATTACGTTCAAGGAGTCTGTCCATGTTTTAGAAAAGCGACGATATGAAGTTAAGAACTTGTGCTAGTACAATGATGTACCCAGAGATGGCGCTTTGAACAGCTTTTCAAAAAGCTTCAGAATGTTTTACCTAGATGGCGCTTAACACAAATACTAGACGTTGTCATGTTCAACTATCGTCAGTAAACCGACTTTACAGACAACCATTTTTTAAGTGAACATTTCTTTAGTCTTTTTCAGGACTTTTTGTCACCAGCATCTAATGAAACGGCTTAGCGTCGGAACGGCGGCAGAGCAGCGAAGCGGGACGTGCAGACACAGAATAAATATTAGTACAGAAGCCACACTTACCAAAAACAATTATATAAATAGCGACTCTTGCTGGGACACAACAAAGTTCAATTCAGCTCGCAATACATGTCGTGATTTTCAAATAAACATTTGCGCTCTTTCTAACGCGTAACTCTGTCCCTGTCTAGCGCGGAGGGCTTACGACATATCTAATAACAATATGCGCGGGAAACGTTTTGCGCGAGCGCTCAGCCGTGCGTCCGACTACCCACTGTCACTTGTTTCCTAGAAGGAACGGTCTAGCGGTTGGCTAAAACCGCGCGACCTGAGCGAGTGAGGGTGCACTGGTGCAGAGCCGTTTTTTGGATGGATAAAATCTAGTAAGTTCACGTCACTAACGTGCATAATTGCAATAAATCTGTAGCTATGCATGTGACATAGTGTGCACAGTGTGCTGTTTCGTAGTAAAATTCCAAATAAAACAAAAATTCGCTTTTAAGGGTACGTGCACATAAGAAATCGTCATCTCGCCTGATTGAGTGACGATGTGGAGTATTTCCAGTATTTGTAACGCGAATAAAGCGATGTCGCTTTTCAAAGATAAGAACAGTTCGATATTTTCGATAGTTCGATTGAAAATGATAAGATGGTATAAGACAACACAGATCAGCAATAGATAAAACAGATAAATACTTAGCAAAACTTATGCTATAAGCAAAACGATATTATTACTAAATATTATTTTGTAAGTATAAGAAAAGAAATTCAAGAGAAAAACATTACTCAGTATAAAGTGTAAAGATAGAGATTATCTCAAATTCTAAGAACATCTAAAATATAGTTGTTTGTGGGTTAAGCAGTCCACTGCTGACAATCGGGGATTTCTCTTGTATGGAGAGAGTCAATCTTATTAGTCTACCACACTGGCCCAGTGAGGGTTGGTTGATGACACATCACTTCCAAAGACACTTGGAATATGCCAATTTCCTAACGTTATTTTCCTTCCTTCCAAACTAGTGGTGGTCGAAAACTCTTTAACGTAGATTGACGTGATGAGCAAGACATGCGGCTGGTACTGTGCCAGACAGGTTTTCGAAAAGAAGAGTTTTTTTTTTTTTTAACTTTTATAGGCTTACACTTGACCGCCATCTCGCCTGATGTTAAGCGACGATGCGGTCTACGATGGAGCGTATTTACCTAGAAGAAACCGATTCACTCTCGACTTGAAGACACAAAGATTGTAACCAACAGGGAAAACCCACTCAGGCAACGCATTCCACAGCCTAGACGTTCTTAGCACAAAAGTAGAGTCAAATCTCTTCGTTCGCGTCTTTGGAACATCAACCATGAAACGATGTCGCTTTCTCGAGCTACGAGCATTCCGATTGAAATTCCGAAGAGTTAGCCTAATTAAATCACTGCCTACCTCTACACACCGCTCGTCACCTCGTGAAACCAATAATTAATAATAATTAAAGCTGAAGAATTTTTTAACGCGCTAATCTCAGGAACTACTAAACCAATTTCAAAAAATATTTCACCGTTGGATATTGGATATGTTTTTTTTTTATAGCATAGAGTGACGAGACGAGCAGGTCATGTGCCTGATGGTAAGCAACATACCTGCCACATAACAGCACAGTAACACGCAGCTATTGGAACATGATAGTCCAAATCATTACCTAGCACTGCACTGCGCTCGTCACTCAGAGATCTAAGATATGATGTCTCTAAACCCTGTAATTTCTCTGGAATCATTGCCTTTCAAACCGGAACACAGTAATGTTTGCACATTACTGCTTGGCGGTAGAATATTTGGCAAAGGTGTGGTACTTCCCCAGGCGGACTCTGCTAAGAGTCCTACCACTACTACGATCCATGTGCGTACGATGTGCGTGATCCGTGAGTGCTATAGGCTATATTGGACCGATAGTGTGTCTATCATTTATCTTTTTGGCTTTTGATCTCTCAGGAAACATTAAGTGTCAAATTGGAACAAAATAATGCACTTTACTGCTTGGCACTACACAGCTAAGCCGCTACGCCACTGCCGCCCTTCATTAGCAAGTCGGGAACAAAAGTGCTCAACGCAGCAAAATAGGCGTTCACTTCATAAACTAAACAGACTAGATCACTAATATCTGTTCAATAAACTGACACAAAAGTCATAGTTAGAGACGTCTACATTGACCCGATCAGCCAACTCCCACAATAAAGTGAAAACATTCTGAATTTACCTTTCCAATAAAAGTCGCTCAAATAAACACCTCAGAGCGAGGGCCGCTGATTAAAATCGCATTGTTGGCGGGGGCTCCGGCTACGCTGGCCGCACCTGGGACGCAGACCGGAGACCGTAATCCTTCATTTTTAGGGCCAATCGTTATTCTGTAAAGGTCCGGTCATATTGCATGTTTGACGTAACATAATGGTGAAAGAAGTGTATTAGTGTGTGAGGATGTGTGTGTTTAAGGGTGTGTGTGTTCTAATATACTCACATAAGATGTAAAATTTAAATTTAAAGTAAAATTTTACTTAAATTTTTCGAAGTACGAGTATGCAACTAACGCTCATTTTGCGCTAGCCCATAGTTAACTAGGCAGTAAAGGCCACTTGAAACCAACTGCAATAGATTTGACGTATAAACTTAGAATTCTAGTATTAAACAGCACTAACGGTGCACAATACGTCACCTGTATAGCTACAGATACACCTACTGTTATTACGTATGTTGGTAATGCGAACTCAAAAAAAATCGCCCTTCCAAATAACGTAACTCGGACACTTTTCACGTCGCCACCATTCTGAAACGACGTAACAACGCTACGCCACTATCAACGTGACTTCACGTGGTCCGATTGATCGAACTACGCTGTCGAACCACGTGGCCTGGAGGATCTCAAAAACACATGGTTCGATGATCGAACCAACGGTATAAAAAATTTCACGTGGTCCGATTGATCGAACCAACAGGAAAAAAAAGTTCACGTGGTTCGATTGATCGAACTACGCTGTCGAACCACGTGGCCTGGAGGAAACCTTTCACTTCAATAGTTCTATTTCTAACATTACGCTACGTTGATTGGTCTTATCTATCCATTCAACAGTTTTCCATAATGACCCTGATTGTGTATGGCGGTATACAAACATGTGAAGCAGCGCCGATCCACTCATTCCATAATCGATCTGTCGGCGAAGTAGTCATCTCCTGTATAATTTACTTTTATAACATATTTGCTCGTAAAGCACCGTAAAGGGTCTCTTATTGCACCAATTTCTGTATCGTAATGTATCTCATTACGTATTTGTGCGATAATAAAATGTGAAACGCACGGTTTATCAAAATGCTCCGTACCAAACGGTAGCTTTTTAAATCTTACGAAAGAATTTTTATTTCAGAAAAGTGGTAAACATTTTATGAATATAATTAACTTTGAGAGATATAATAACGAATTATTTAATTCGTTAAATTGATTAAATTGGTCCATTAATTACAACAATTTATCTGTAACAAAACACAAAAATATTAATTTGCTTTATTACTTATTTCATAAAGGCTGGTTCTGTGCCTTTGCTTTAAAAAAAAGCGCTGATGCGCGCGCTTTGCTAATCTGTGAAAAAGTAAAAATTATTCCCTGCGCTTTTTTTTTCACTGCATTGTGTTTATTTGAAAATATCGTCAGAGTTTTTATTATTTTCTCGCAAATGTGTTATAAAACGTCGTATGACATACGTGCGCTTTGATAATTACAGCCTCTGCTAATTATATCTCTCGCCTTCGACTCGAGCTAGCAATAAAGCCTCGGCTGTAATTATCAACTTGGCGCACTTATATCATAATGTACTATTAGCTCACTAATATTATGAAAACAAAAGTTTGAAAGACTGTATGGATGTATGTTTGCTTTGATGAAACTAAGTAAACGAAGATAAGGTACGCTCTAATATAAAGACAGCATAATGTAACGAAAATCTCACACAAGTATACGCAATGTGCACACAGCTTCACTTGCATCGTGAGAGACGTTTGAATGAATGACAAAGACATCATGACAAGTAGGCAGTAGGTGGAAATGAGATAGCTATACATCACATTTGTTTAGATATTTTTTTCGACAAGAATCGAAAGACATACAAATGCACTGGCGTGAAAGAGACAAAATAGCCGCAACTAACATATCGCCGGTCGTGTTGCACTCTTACGCTGTATGTATATCTGTCTCTTTTTAGAAATGGCCAATTGTAAAATTGTTTCCAACAGAAAAATAATTTTAGATGTAATAATCATTGAACTGTTATGGAAATAATTAAAGATTTTGTGTACTTACGCATGAAAAGTGATACCATGGAACTTGTTCTTGGTCTTTGAACTGTTTGTGCACCTTGCAAAAGCAGAATAAGACATTATTACGGCTCATATCGGATTTTTTTGAATTGTTAGCGAACGTCCACTCAACTTGTGGCTCCTGTTGCGACTGAGACTCAATCAGGAGACGTCACCTGATTTTACATTGTGATCGTAGATGAGCGCTTGCCGCTTCTTAGTGTTTTAAGAGTTCAATGTATGTTTGTTATTCTTTCACGCAAAAACTGCCGAAGGGATTTGGATGAAATTTGGCAGATGCATAGATAGATAATGGTCTAGAATAACACTTAGGTACACTATTTTTCCCCAGAGAATTTACGGGACCGGGAACTACGCGGGTGAAACCGAGGGGCGCTGCTAGTCCCATCCTACATCCTACTAATATTATAAATGTCAATGTATGGATGTTTGGATATTTGGATGTTTGTTGCTCAATCACGTCCTAACGTATGAACGGATCGGGCTGAAATTTGGAACACAGATAGATTATAGTCTGGAAGAACACATAGACTACTTTTTATCCCGGAAAACAACGGGAACTTCGCGGGTAACACCGCGGGGCGATGCTAGTAAACAATATATCATGCTGTTATGTGGCATGCATGTTGCTTACCATCAGGCAAATGTCCTGCTCGTCTCGTCACTCATTATTAAACAAAAAAAAACATCTTTCAACATTTTGACAAACTTTTCTCGACAGAATTTAGCTCGTTGTTTGTTGATCGATTGACATCGATGGGACCACGTGCCTCGACCGTAGCTCCTGTTTGACCTCACCTTAATCCTCCAGTCTTAGGGGCCCGCTGCCGGAATTTAGCTGATTTACTCTGTGCGCAGAGTATAGACATAAAATATTTGTCTGTTACTGAGGCTAGTAGTCTCATGAAGATAAGCATAAGTAGCCCAATTTTTGTTCCCGTTGCTGGGTCTAGGAACCTTGTCTTACATCAAAAGAGCCAAGGCCATATAGTCCGAGATCCCAGAGCTGCCAGACGTCACCTATTTTCTGATGAATGAAATGTGGACGATTGAATAGAGTTAGTAAGTACTAAGAACACATGCTTACTCGCTAACTTTGCTTAGACGGCCAATTTTGAGAAATGGGGTAATGAAGGTACATACAAACATTACTTACTTCACGTATTTTCTAATAAGTGATTTTCACGTATGTTATAGGCAACATCCTTAAAAACAAGGTCCCAATACTCCCAGACACTTTCCGTCAGCTGTTTTGCTTAACAACTCCAAAATATACTGAATTTTAGATATAATTATATTTTTAAGTATTTTGTCTGTATACCTTACCTGGTGAAAATTAGAGATCATTTATTTATTCAAGACCTATATTGTACAATTATACCTAATTTTACAGACCAATAAAGAATTGAATTGAATTGAATTGAATTGAAATAATAATTTAACTTCACCTAAATTATCATGCTCCATTTGTAAATATGTTCGTCAGCCAACTATTCTGTTGCTTTTTACAATAATATAGACCAATCTAAGGGGGCAATCATCCCCTAATAATTGAAGATATCAGTTTTTTAAATAGAGTTACAGGGATACGAGCAACAAATGGGCGTGAAAGCAACACGCTTTGCCAGTACAGTGCAGTGTCACGCACCTATTAGAACATGAAGAGTATCCCAGTATTGCACTGCGTCTCGTCACTCTATACTAAAAAAAAAATATGTATTTCCTGAAAATTATTCTGGCTGCGCCCATTTAGCCATAAGAACAACAGTCGCTGGCATTCAAAAATGATTTACGATGTAAACAAGCATTGAACTAAATGAAAAAACAAAAACTTATTCGATAAAATGTGCTTAGGGACAGCGTATATGAAAAAAGACATTTTGAGTGAAACCTATTTGAACGTTACCAGCCGTGTGGACCAAAGAGAATGTAAGTGGACAGGCACTCGCGGCCATTGGAATCAAATTTAGAATACTAAAACTATTCACGTTTTTAGTTCCGTAGCCCGTGACGTAGCTTTTAGCACTGATGGCGTTTTTACTGCAAATTGCACTATGCAATATGTTGCCACCTCGTATTTCCTGTAGTTTACATTTTTTGGCATAGAGTTGTGAAAACCGAGCAAAAAGAAGAATTTTGTTATTGTGCTCTTACTTATGCGACTAGCCGATGTACTCCAAACATTCAAACATTTACTAAAGACGTGTTGTAGTCTAGTGGCTACAATAAAAAAAAAATTGGCAGTCATAGAAGCTGCCGATAGGAGTGAAAACTTATAACTAAGAATTTGATAGCTTACCTTGGAAACTACACGGGTGTAACCGGAGGGCATGGCCATCTAGAAATGCGTGAGGCAATGGGAAATGCATGATGGCCTCGCCATCATGGCATGGCCATCTAGAAATTGCCAGCATTTCCCATTGGCTCACGCATTTCTAGATGGCCATGCCATGATGGCGAGGCCACGCCCTTTCAGCATTTCCCATTGGCTGACGCATTTCTAGATACCCAATCGCCAAGGTCCCGAGTTTACCCGAAGATTTCTTATCATACCCGAGCGTGACACTAGAAATCGATTTACACAATTTTAAACTTTATATTTCTTTTCTAAGGAAATTTCAAAACTTGACAAATATTGCAACAACCAACAGTGACTGTTTAAACTGAAATCCCTGACAACAGAGAGGCCTCATTATGTTACAACAAAGCGTCGTAATATACTAGGTCCCCCTTGCAACAAAAGAACTGTTACTCAGAAGGTTCAAGAGAACACCGTTTATATTTTATACCAGAATATAAACAGGCTGTTAGGTAAACTAGAAGAAATAGAGCTATTCTTAGAAAGCTCACACAATTACGATGTAATTTGTTTCACTGAGACCTGGTTATCGAAATGTGAATTGAATTTTTGCCTAAACAATTATACAATAGGTAGTATATACTATAGAAAATTGGCAATAGGAGGTGGTTGCATAATTTTTGTAAGCAATAATGTGAAATATAAGTCCCGAAAAGATGTAGAAAATATAACTGTTGAACGCCATTGTGAACTAGCTTGCGTAGAATTGGATCGATATGTTGTTTTATGCGTTTATAAGCCACCTAGTGCCGAAATTGAAATCTTCCTAACTACTTTAGAGGAAGCATTGAGTAGAATATCTAAGAAAAATAAACAAATTGTGATGTGTGGAGACTTCAACACAGACATACTTTCGGAATCTCGTAATAAGAGCAATATATTAATGTTATGCCAATCGTTTAATTTGACAAAAGTGTTCACGGAACCCACAAGGGTCGCAGTAACTAAGAAAGGTTGTTCTGCAACCTGCATTGATAATGTTTTTGTAAACTGTGAATACATTCATTCTGAAGTCCTAGATTGTTTGCGTTCGGACCATAGAGGCTTGAGCATTTCTCTTCCTGCCTGTATGAAAAGGGCGGAAGAGAAAGTGCTTGTTAGACCCATTACATTGTCCCGTATGTCAGCTTTAAATACCGCGATATCTAATCATTTTTCGAACAATTTTTTCGACATGACTATTGATGATCCTAATCGTAATTATTCTGAGTTTTTTAAAATGCTGAGTACACATTATAATAATATTTTTCATACTAAATTAATTAATATTAACGCAAAACCGAAGTTTGCCGAATGGGCAACACCAGGACTTATTAAAAGTCGAAACAATCTTTACAATTTATATAAACTAAAGACATACTGCAACGACGATGCAACAAAAGTCTATGTTAAGAGGTATTCAAATATTTTTAGAAATTTGTGTATTCGAGCAAAAGCAATATTCCTTCGGGATCAAATTAAAAACTCCAACAACGTGATAAAAAGCACGTGGAAGATAATAAACAAGGAGTCTGGTAAAACCAAAAGTCGTGAAATGATGCGCGCAGTTCGGGTTGGCGAAAATGTCACTACAAAAAAATCGGACATTGTAGATGCTTTCAGGGCTTATTTTGCTGATATTCCCTTAGAGACAACTAAACACCTAACTTCGTCTCCCTCTCTTGCAGAGGAAATGTTGACAGAAAATGTTGATTGTCCTTCATCTACATTTGAGTTTCATCATGTTACTGCCACTGCAATACTAAAAACGTTCAAAGACATTAAAATTAAGAATACAGAGGACTTATGGGGATTTTCTGTTAAGGTACTTGAGGGGATAATTAATAACATTGCCCCATATTTAGCAGAATTATTTAACGAATGTATCAAAAATGGCACATTTCCTGACATGATGAAGTATAGTAAAGTGATACCCTTGTTTAAATCTGGAGACAAAAACGAACTTGGAAACTACAGACCCATCTCGGTTTTGCCCTGCATCAGCAAAATATTCGAGAAACTAGTTCTCAAGCAACTTTTGTCTTACTTTAATGTTAATAACCTTTTACATAGTAACCAATTTGGATTTACAAAAGGACGTTCCACTACCGATGCAGGTATTGAACTAACCAATTATATATTGAAAGCCTGGGAAGACCATCATGACGTTCTAGGAGTATTTTGTGACTTATCAAAAGCTTTCGACTGTGTTCATCATGAAACTCTTTTGAAGAAACTGCAGTTCTATGGGGTATCGAAACCAGCTCTAAATTTTATTTCTTCGTATCTTAAAGACCGTGTACAGATAGTCGATGTTGACGGTGTGCAATCAAATGAGTCGCCTATAAGAATGGGTGTACCACAAGGTTCCATACTTGGACCTTTCCTGTTTCTTATTTACATAAATGATCTACCTTTCATGATTAAGAAACATAAAAATATAGAAATAGTTATGTTCGCCGATGATACATCACTTCTATTCAAAGTGAAGAGAGGAATAAACGATTTCACAGAAATTAACGTAATTTTAGACATTGCGTACAAATGGTTTGATGCAAATAATCTAGTACTTAATCCAACTAAAACGAAATGTATAAAATTCTCACTCTGCAATGTAATGTGCGGTAAACTTGATATAAGACTGAAAGATGAACTCATCGAACCTGTACAATCTACTCGATTTCTGGGTATTTCAGTGGATTCAAAGCTTCAATGGGGTCCTCACATAGAGACACTGGCTGACCGACTTAGTTCAGCTGCCCACGCTGTTCGTCAAATAAAAAAAAATATCAGACGTCGCAACAGCTAGGCTTGTTTATTTTGGCTATTTTCATAGCATTATGTCCTACGCGATTTTATTATGGGGTTCAGCTGCGGACAGAAACTCAGTTTTCATATTGCAAAAGAGAGCGATCCGTGGTCTATATAATTTATCAGCTAGAGAATCAGTACGGGAGATTTTCAAAACTATAAACATATTAACAGTCCCTTCATTGTATATTTATGAATGTATAATGTATGTAAGAAAAAATCGAAGTCGACTGAAGAAACTAACTGATCTGAATCCAAAAGCGCACCATAAGCACAAAATTGTATTTCCTAAGTGCAGACTTCAAAAAACAAATAACTCTTTCAAATGTAATGGTATTCGCTTCTATAATGCAATCCCTGCACAAGTCGAAGGTCTTAATGAAACAAAGTTTAAAAATGAAATAAAAAGCTACCTATTGAGCAAGGCATATTATAATATAGATGACTTTGTTAAAGATAGTAACGTATGGAAGAGAACTGTGTTGAAACTAGAATCTTGTAATAAGGTAAAGTAATAGATTTATAAAATTTTTGATGGAACATTGTACTCATGTAGTATCTGTATACTGTATGTATTAATTATTTGTTATTTTGTCTTTGACAAAGCCTTTTTACAGCTGCATTTGATTGACGAGGCTCCTTTACAGCTTTATTCATTTTGACATTGTTATTTTATCTTATTATGTACACGGATTCTAATGCCTTTTTGTTAATGACGTTACCAAGTGTTCTTATGAATTTATGGTTCGAATAAATGAATTGAATTGAATTGAATTGACACCCCACGAAAAATTTGTCTAGGCGCGCCTAAAGAAGTTTTCACTTCAAAAAATGTGCGATTCACAATCGTAAGATCGTAATTTCGTATCCCACCTGCACCTCTCTGAGTATTTTAACTGACTTCAAAAAGGGGGTTCTGAGTTCGGTTGTAATTTTTGTTAATGTACATATTTATGTTACGCGATGGGTCCTCCAATTGAGAATCGATTTGATTGTTATTTTTTTTATTTGATGGATTAGATTCAGTGGTGCCCCATACACATTTTCAAAATCAAATCAAGATATGTGTGGCGGCGTTTAGAATTTGAACAAAAAACTAAAATTTACTTTAATTTATATGGACGACGCGACGCAATCATAGCTTCTAATTAAATTTGGTTGTTTGTTTTAACCGTGATTTTTTTTTTATCTAGTGCCAAGTTACATTTTTTGTGAGATTGACAGCTATTTACGTATTGAAAGAGGTTTTTAACATTTCGATTCAAAATAACAAAATACAAAAAATTGTTTTTGTGTACAAAACATACGAACAAAGACACAAAAACTAAAGTGAATCTTGTATAACTTTGATGTATGAGTATGTATGATTTTAGGAACACTTTCACGCAAAAAGTACTGAAGGAATGTGGATAAAATTTAGTACAGTTAGTGCAGGTGGATAAACCTATAGTTTATAATTACAGGAAAATAACGGGAACGAAAAATATACGTGTAAAGCCGCTGAGCGCTGCTAGTTATACAATCATCGTCATCATCATCCACAGTCTTCTCTATCTCACTGCTGGGTATAGGTCTCTCTCTCTAACTTTGCCATCTGCCTCGGTCCTGTGCCAATCGAGTCCAGGTTCGACCCGCGATATTTACTATATCGTCGACCCATCTTGCTGGTGGACGTTATACAGGGTTATTGGTAATCAGCCTGCATCCATTTAAGGGCATGTTCTGTATATTTAAACAAACAACTTTTGTTCTACAACTTTCGTTAAAACTCAATAGAAAACCCAAAAAAAAATAGTGTTTGTTGCCCTTTTTTGTACTGTTTAGTGACTTTTTAGTGTTTATTCACTTCGGCACATATTTTTTTGCGCGTTAAAGAGCGTACGCACTCTAGTTACGAATTGTTACGGAGAGTTCGATGCTTTTAGACTGTGCAAATACATTTTTTATTTATTTTGTAAAATAAAAAAAAACATAAATTTTTAAAAACTGTAGAATAAAAGTTGACGTATTGAATGTA
The DNA here is from genome assembly GCA_963693475.1 of Ectropis crepuscularia. NCBI lineage: Eukaryota > Metazoa > Arthropoda > Insecta > Lepidoptera > Geometridae > Ectropis > Ectropis crepuscularia. The sequence goes on from OY856341.1 coordinate 31,997,138, forward strand.
CCTAACATCCCCTTAAAAGGATGCAGGCTGATTACCAATAACCCTGTATAATATTTAAGTATAATCAGTTATCAGGTTTTCACAGGACTAGCTTTGCTTGGTTTAGGTCATGACCAACATTTATTGAAGTGAAAACTTATATTGGCGCACCACACCCTGATTATTCGTGTGATGTGAATTGAACTCGAGAGTCAAGTTCGTAAATAAAATAAATATTCAGGTGAACTCAAGACCTATCGCATTTCTAGATGGCCATGCTTAGAAGGCTTAATATCTTGATGGCCATGTTTTGGAAGTTTATTTCAGAATGATAAATGATAGTTCTGAGTTATGAGTTTTCAGTGCTGTCGGTACATCTCATTGATTCTATCTCCCTCATTTGCGCGACAGAAAAATCGTCGCCTACCGTTTCGGACAAGAATAGCGAATGACATCGCCAGGTTCCTCACAAACGAGGTCGGTATCTTAGTAGGTGTATCTAGGCGCGGGAGCGAGGATCGCCGGCACGGCAGGATGGCCGTGGCTGGTGATATTTTCATTACGTTTTCAGCAGCGGGGCCGAGTCGTGGCGTTGTAATAAACAAGCAATCCCCGGGCGCGGCGGACTTACAGCGCAGAATTCAATATTCATCTTACGAGGTCGTGAATAAATAACGTTTTTTCGGAGGTTTTAGACGGTATTATTTATATTGGTAGGCTTCTTGAAGGTGATTAAACTTTCAGGATTGGTGACAGTCTCGCGTGGCACGGCTTGCGCCTGCTCTATACGGTAGTAACTGACGAAGCTCATACAAGTTTATAACTAAAGGAAATTGTTGAGCATTTGTGTTCGTACTTATTAAATTAGAAATAAGTTGTGGCAAATAGAGGCTAAAACGTCCCATTTTATTATTGTGAAGTCGTACGTTCAAATCCAACCTGGACGTCTACTCTCTTTCCACGAAAACGTTTCGAAATAAACACGTGACTTTCCTACTCGCGTTCTTTTTCGACATTTTGTTTTCGTAGAAATAGAGTAGACGTCCTGAACTTCGTAGTATTTTTCTAACAGGTAAGCGAGTTCGTCATCACCACAGGCTTTGGCAGTAAATGAGAACATCGTGAAGAAACCGGCGTGTTCCAAAAAATACTCCTTTCGAGGACCTGGGTTATGTCCGCACACCCACACTTGGCCATCGTGGTGAATCATAGGCTTGATTCTACTTGTGAGAGAAGACCCCGAGTCCCAGCCGTGGGGACATAAAGTGGGCTACTGTTTCATCCATACTATTAATTAAATAACAAATCAGATGTTCTAAATAAACTGACATAGACATTTCAGCCGTCTAACTTATAACACACCGTCGTATTTACGTCGAAGGTTAAAAACATTGAAATAACTAAGCAATGATTTGGTAGGTAGCGTAGTGTAGTTCTCATTGTATTTTGTTTTTGTTAATGAAGACTGCCCATTAAAAAAAAATGGTTGTCTGTAAAGCCGGTTTACTGACGATAGAACGTGACAACGTCTTAAGAAATCAGTACGCTGATAGCGCGAGTGGCACCCTCAGCGCTCAGCTTCGTCCGCATGGCACGGAAGACGAACTAACGGTAACGGCGGAACGTTACAGTTTTGCGGGCGTGCAGCCGGCTTCATCGAATTATAAGACGTTATCACGTCAAAAAGCAGTACCAAAGTCACAAGAAGTGTTACCCATAACAAAAAACCTTGAGCTCACAGAATTTGTCTTTCAAAAAATGTATATATTCCTCTTTGAAAGAGACTGTGTTAATATCCGGGGAGTATGTAACCGGTACTAAAAAGAGACGTCAATCCATATGTCTCTGACGTCACGGGACCCTACGTTTGCGATTACCTACATTAATTTTAAATCACTGAATTATATTTTTTTAAGTATGATGTTATTAATACTATACAGGGTTATTGGTAATCAGCCTGCATTCTTTTAAGGGGATGTTAGGTACATTCAATACGTCAACTTTTGTTCTACAGTTTTTAAAAAAAAATGTTTTTTTTTTTCTTTTTCAAAATAAATAAAAAGTGCATTTGCACGGTCTCAAAGTATCGAACTCTTCGTAACAATTCGTAACGAGATGATGTACCGAAGTGAATAAACACTAAAAAGTCGCTAAACAGTACAAAAAAGGGCAACAAATACAATTTTTTTTTTTTATCTATTAAGTTTTAACGAAAGTTGTAGAACAAAAGTTGTTTGTTTAAATATACAGAACATGCCCTTAAACGGATGCAGGCTGATTACCAGTAACCCTGTAGATGTCAAAGTTTGGATGTTTGCTGCTCAATCATGTCGGAACGTTCAACGGATCGGGTGGAAATTTGGAACGAAATTTGTCGGAAATGAGAAACACGGGTCTACACACTGTGTACATCTACACGGGTAAAACCGCGGGTACTGGTACACCGATATATATTGAGAATATGACAAAATACGTTGCTGAGACAAAAAGCCTAGAACTAAAATATAATTTCAGGCCAGACATTTCATTAATTCTCAGAACAATTTTAGTAAATCCCACAGCCTCCGCTGACATAAAAATGCCTGTCGATTCGAACAAATCTGTATGAAACAGAGAAGCATTATTACTAATTCCATTACGTAATAGTCGATTCATTTTCCAATAAATAAATAATGGCAATATCAGCTCATTTCCCGAGCGACGGGCGCCATCAATAAAATGCGAATTTCAATTTAAAATATGCATTGAAGCTTGTACTCCGGCACGGGACACGTGATAAATGTTCCTCAACACAGAGAATAATCGATTTACGTTATTTCTTGTTGAAATGCCTTTGTTTAGAACTATGTACTTATGATCTTTGAAATTTGCTACATAAAATACAAGCATACACACATAAACAGCATACTTTATGTGTCCATTGCTGTGATTTAGGGCATTTTCTTACTAAGAGAGAATAACGTTTGTATCCGTTAAATATTTCCAAACTGACCCAAACTGACAAACTCTCAGCTTTGCGATCGAAAAATAAAATATTTTTAGCTTGTACAGGAAAGACCATACTTGTCTAGTCGATCTTTATTTTGACATAAAACACTTTTAAAGTAAAGTTAAATAAAACAAAATAACAAAATTGCAATTTTTTTTTTCATTCTGAATCATTATTTCAGTGCTAAAATGTAAAAATTGTGCCTCAACTAATTTAGCGTGGTAAAAAATTGGCATGAATTTAGCAGTTACAAGTCGAGTGAAGTGTGAACTTTGTTTGAATTCTTCTAATGACCATTTTGCATGGCCTCTTAACAGAACTACATTCCCTAAAACTAATATCACATTTAAATTTGATAGACACGATAGGTAAAGCTTGCTAATTTCGCAAAAACATTCCAAAGCTTAAGTTATTACACGCAACAGTTGTTAGTAAAAAGAATTGAGCTCTCACAATATTAATGATCAATATACCAAAAGCTCAAAAAATATTAAAATGTTTTTAACACAATATTTATAGCCTCGGTCTATAGTTTCGTAATGAAATAAAACAAACATAGTTGAACATTCACTATACAACATGGTTATACATGGCCGAATATGGTTCGTCGAGCATGTGTATGGCAGTACGGTAAACATTATTGTTATTTTTTAACTGACTTCAAAAAAAGGGGAAGTTCTCCTTACGCGCGTACACGCCGTGGTGTTGCCCACAGTGCTAAACGAGCGGCGATCACCCGTGCGCTTTCTCCTTGAAAAAGGTCGCCGGACGCGACCGAAACTTGAGTTGGACTGGACTGACCATATCAAACGTGAGTTACCCGTGTATTTATTTAAAACGTTTTAATTTCAGTAGTACGTTTTTTTGTATGTGTGTTACGGGATAGCTTCGCCAATCGTGAATTTATTTTGATAAGATTTTGTTTGGTAGATCATTATCAGAGTTCAGGAATGGTCCTATATAATTTTTATCGAAATCGGTTTTTCAGAAATCAACAAAAATCTAAAAACTGTTTATCTCGACGACGTATTTAGCGTAACTCGCTGTTTCATTGGAACAGTGCGTTTAGTTGATTTCACAAAAATATATGCAATTTGGTCCAGTATTTTAGTTTAATACCCCGTTTACATTATTCCAGTCCAGCGACCGAATCCAGCGCTGGATTGCTTACTGGAATAATGGAAACCGGCACTGGAATGCATCAATCTAGTGCCAATGCATTTCAGTGCCGGTTTACATTATTCCAGTAAGCAATCCAGCGCTGGATTCGGTCGCTGGACTGGAATAATGTAAACGGGGTATAACATTAAATTGAAGTCGGTTTTAGCTTTATATTCGAAAAAAAAATTAGCGTTGTCAATCGTTCGCTGCAGCGAGTTTTCTAACGACATTTGAGCAACTGTGTATGTGTATTGTATACCTACTATTACATGTCGATATCATAAAATTTGTTATTCCGCGGCTCGGATATAATAGTATGAAAAATATTCCCGAACACGGAAAATAATCGATTCGTGCTTGACAAACACCCTTGTTTAGATTTATGTAATGGCTTTTTGCTTTTTACGTGATAAGATGTGTATAATGTATATGTTATACGTGAAACATAAACTGTGTACCTCTTTTGACGAAACAGATAATGAGAATGCTAATATTTCATGTACTTTTAAAAAACTTTTGTCTAAATACATAAATTCAATAAAAAAAACATAACACACCTCCCATGTATTTTAACACACAGCGTGAAAGATCAGTGAGCACGGCTACTGAGCCCCCCCCCCCCCTTTCCTACGTCAATGCCGGGGAACCTATGCGGGGAGGAACTTTCATCTCCTATTTCAACTTTTTAAAACACTTTTTTCGCATTGGTCAAATGGGGAAGTAGAGCTATATTATTGTCCGCCCATCGGTCCCCGTCGCGCGCCGGTCGCCTTTCGCCGGTCGCAGACATCAGTCAGCCGGCACGTGAGTCCTCGCGACGTCGCCACTGCGTGCTACCAACACGGATTTCACATATTTGTCAATTGCCATCGACCATCGATTGTATAAATATCCACGTTAAAACGCATTAGACTACAGGCCAATGTCAGAAATTTATGGGTCCACCCTCAGAAGACCTATGTAGAAATATAGAAGAAAAAAATAAGATTCAGCACTATGCCGTCACTTGTAAGCTGTCCAACTGAGTGCATGTGCAGAGATCGGGTTACAACCCTCGATCAGGGAAAGGGAAACCCCTTTGTCGCATGATTTTTGTACGGCGTTATGGAATAATGGATTAGAAGAGGATATGGTGGTAACTAATGTACCCGGAAAATAAAAACATTTTTTCCGACAATAAAAATGTACATATATTATTATTTACAAAGACCTTCGACAGGTTTTCTACCAGTAAGCTGTAACCAAACTCTTTCTTCCGACCTTACCTCGTACTTACAAGAATTGCCGGCATTCAAAGTTTTATTTCAACACGAAAATATTCTATACTATTGGCAGCGCCCCGCGGTATCACCGGCATAGTCCCCATTCCGACTGTAATTTCAGAATGCAATCTGTGTTCCAAATTTTGACCCGATTCGTTCAGCAACAAACATGAAACAACACGTCAACTACTGAACCGATATCAATGAAACTTGGTACAAAGCCAGAAAAAAGACAAATGTTAGGTACTTTAAAGGGTTATAAGAGGTCAAAATAGGCGATGAAAGTAACTCAGTAAGTACCTAAGTAAGTACTCTTAAGGCGCGGGTTACACCGTAGGGAGCACCTAGTTGCAACATGAAATGATACTTCAATGATACTTTTATTCGTGTGTGCCTAAATCTGGAAGTAGGTCAGCAATGACAAAATAGTGTTGTTGCGTCAGAGACCAGAGAAACGTTCGCCAGTTTCCACCACTGTTTGGTAAATGGGCTTGTTTATGCTTTATGCATTTCTAGTTTTCCCCTGTAATTTTGAGCACTAGAATGCCGAGACTCCGCTCTCAAAGAAGGTCGGCATCGGCCTAGTTGCGGAAAATGGAACTCGCGTATGAGTACTACTCGCAATAAGTCGCATTTCCTACTTGCTTCATGAGTCATGAGGTAGCGGCATTCGTTTGAAGAAACCTCTTTGAATACTTACTTAGCTCGAGTTCCAAGAAAAATAAGTACATTCTTACTTCAGGAAATGTTTGATCTACATATTTAAAAATAACTAATGGCTTTGCCAACGCATACTGTGATACGGAAAATACTACCTACTGCCTACCTACCATAAGATTCTCGCCAGGGGCATAGAATAGATAATACAGATAGAACGGACACTCCCCACCCCCCGCCAGTTTCAAGATTCCTTCCCCGCAAGCACCGCGAGAAGCACTCAACGAAGGGTTATATCGGACGATAATTTTCTATGAGAATACGACCATGATGCTGTATTATTTAACAAAATGGTACCAAATTTTTCGTCTTTTATACGAAACAATAAGAGATTTTTGATTTCATAAGAATTTCTACAAAGATTGAATCATTTTTATAAACTGTGTTAGCTATTCTGGTTAGAAGTACGCGCCAACACTGAAGTCCTGTGACGAAATTATTAAACTCGTTGTTTTAAAACTGCGGCTTTCGTTAATCGTTGTGAAATACGTCAGTGGCGCCAAAAACGTATGGTAACGAGTGATGGCGCGGAGTATAGTTCGCAATTCACGAAGTCACTAGTCACTAGTGTTGCCAATTTAGTGGATTTTTTTACTAAGATTGCTACTATTCAGATTTATTGATAAGTGATTATTTCTTAGCATTCAACCGACTCAAAAAAAAGAAACAGGTTCAATATTTAGACTATCTGTACTTTTATGTGCGTCCATGTATATATTATGTCGGTCAATAGTGAACAATGAATATAGGATTTCATCTAGTAAGTAGTATGCTTATTTAAGATTTCGCAACAACCGTTCATTAAAACCAGTAAGAGGATACGAGTACATTGACTATTGGAATGGAAAGTTCCAAAAAAAAAAAAAACGATATTTTTAAACTAAAACTTATTCAGTAATTAACGGCTTTGACATTGACTTATAAACTTTACCGGTTCTAGTACTACCGGTACTACTACGATTTAGTTTCATTTTTAACCAACTTCAAAAAAGGAGACAGATCTCAATTCGTTTATATGTTTGTTACGTAATAGCTCCATTTATTGTGAAACAAAGGACATAAGCCCAAATCACATTGAAAAAACCCAGGTGCCACACCTGGGTTTTTTGATGTACCTCAGATTTTAAGTTATTAGTAATAATATTCTAAACTATCATCATCATCCGTTTGAGTGGCTAACCTGCGTTTTTTTGCCTGTAGAAGTTTTGTAGAAGTTCGTGTCAAAAGCTCGTTTTATGGAACAAAATATATTGTATAATTTGGTGTTAATGATATAAAAATAATATATACCGGCTGAGTCATAAAGATATATTATATCAAACAATGCACGAATATGCTTAGGTATAGAATATGCTTTGTATTCAATTATCAGTTTGCTTAAATCGCGGGTCAAATCTGGACAAGTACTGGCACAAGCACAGCACTAGCATAGGCCTGGGATATGAGGCGTACTTGAAGAGAGGTATATGCTAAGATGTTACGAAGATGATGATGATGATTACATCGGATTGCAAACAGTATTGGTGAACTTTAAAAAAAACGCCTACAAAACTACACTGATAAAAAAACATGTTAGCCACTAATTTGGGTTATGGGAGTGGTGTAATTTTTTTTCCTAAAATATATTTACATACAGTTATTAGATTTTTTTGAGATTAGATACAATTATTTTGTGCCGAGGTCAGAGTACGATTTGGGCCATGTCTCCTTTGATGTTTCTTTTTTTTTGGTAGATCATAGTTTTGAAACATGAAAACAAAACTAAAAATTAGTTTCGTTTATTTTTGTTCAAGTTTTTTATGATCGTCGTTGAAATTTGGTCAATTAAGTTTCTGAATTTAATTTGAAATTAAAACTGATCTTTGTTTATTCGGCGCAAATAAATTATTAAGTAATGACTTCAACCTTAAAATGTGATTTGAGTATAATAGACTCACTCACTATTCTCACAATATTTAAAGTTTTATGCGATCCTTACTATAATGCGAATAAATAAATCACTATTTATAAACATACAAAAGTTATATTTTTTTAAGCAATTAGTAAAAAAATAAATCCGGAACTAGCAACATTATCCCGCGAGACACGAGATCCACAAGGCGGCCATAGTAACAACAATTCGGAATGTTTGTTTACAAAATTAAATTGTAGTTTTGAGTTGAAAAATTATGTTGTTCTTTACTGTGGTGAGACATGCGATGGAAATAATTAATAATTAGTTTGTGCAGTGTATACTCTGATTATAGTGAACTGTGTGTAAATGCAACTTATGGACGTAGTTTTACCATCTAATGGGAAATACACGATATGTGGAGTGATTAATTAATATATTGTCAGATTAAAGTTCTCTTTGGGTAAGTGTACTTAACTAAAAATCAATTCGTCCATGGTACCTTTATTATCTCCTATTTTGTTTTAAATCTTCTCCCTTCTGATTGTTGATGAAAGTTATATTTACATTAAAGATCGAACACTAACTAGGTAAGATTATAGGTCACTTAACACAGGCAGGTGAACTCACGAGTCACAGCTATTCCATAAAATAATTTAGTAACCATAGGTGACACGCACACATGCGTAAATGTGTTCGAACGGCATATGCGTAGTTGTGTGAGTGTAGGTATGTCAACTGCACCGTCTGTATGGATTTTAGGCCGAGTGTCCGGGGCCTGCCAGGGGCGTCGCAAACCTTTAGGGATGCCAGTTCGATTCTTGATATTCCCTACCGACGATAGCCCAAGTTAAAGTCCTACCGTATCACCTACCTTTGCCCTAGGCTTTAAATGAAAAAATGTACTCGTAGAACTAGTTGAGTATATACATATGGTAAATGAGTAGTAAGTATAGTTAGTTTGTAAGTTAGCGTTGGTAAGCCCCTACGTATGGCTAGCCCAAATCGCGACATTAGGTACGGTAGTAGATAAACAACAACGTATGTACGTACTAGCAGCGCCCCGCGGTGTTACCCGCGTGGTTCCCGTTCCCGTTGTTCCCGTTGTTTTTTCGGGATAAAAATGTGTAGCCTATGTGTTCTTCCAGAATATAATCTATCTGTGTTCCAAACTTCAGCCCGATCCGTTCATACGTTAGGACGTGATTGAGCAACAAACATCCAAACATTGACATTTATAATATTAATAGGATTGTACGTATTCGTACATCCTATTAGTACGAAAAGAGCAGGTCTACTACGAAGTCCGATAAACGATATATCGGCCGAACTTATGAAGGTTTCCTACCACGAAATATAATCGGTCGGTTGATCGGATCGGCCGTTTTGTTCGATCCGACCCTCATCCGACCTAAGTCTTTAACTTCCCACCGAGATATGTCTCGATCCGAATGTTTTTCGTGGTAGGCTACAATCCGATTCAGCTGTCGGTCGGATCCGATCATTCGGAATTTGTTTTCGTAGTAGACCTGTTGGATGTTTAGATGTTTGTTGCCCAATTAAAAAAACGTTTGAACGGATCGGTCTGAAATTTGGAGTATGAAAGACTAGAAGCGCCCCGCGGTGTTACCCGCGAAGTTCCCTTTCCCGTTGTTCCCGTTGTTTTTCCGGGATAAAAAGTAGCATATGTGTTCTTCCAGACTATAATCTATATCTGTTCCAAATTTCAGCCCGATCCGTTCATACGTTAGGACGTGATTGAGCAACAAACATCCAAACATCCATACATTCACATTTATAATATTAATAGTATTACAGTCAGGAATAGCAAATAGGTTATGCTATTTGTACCACAAGAAAATAAGGTGAACGGGGACTGCGCGGGGAAAACCACGCAGCGCTGTTAAAACCACGGAGTTCTGTTAAAACCACGCAGCGCTGTTAAAACCACGGAGTTCTGTTAAAACCACGCAGCGCTGTTAAAACCACGGAGTTCTGTTAAAACCACGCAGCGCTGTTAAAACCACGGAGTTCTGTTACTACCTCACACGTAGGTACAAGAACGTTTTAGCAAACTTGTACAAGTCCTTAAAGACTAGAACCTTCACAAGCGTGTCTCTGAACCCCGGGCTCCAGGCTCCTGGCCGCACCTGGCGAGGAACGCGTCACTTCACAGAATTACACCTGTACGATATAGCGCCATATATTTTTATGAAGCTCGCGATATGAACGCTATAATTCGTAAGAAGAAGACGTAAGGAATAGAAAATGTACAGAATTTTTTTTTGGAAATAATTAAAACAGAATAATTAATGTACAAATAAAGAACTAAAGGAAAACTAAGTATTATTAAATCCATCAAATCAATATATAATATATATAATATGAAACGTTAATTTTTTTGTTGTTTTTTTTCTAGCTCTGCTGCTGCTCTCAGCTGCTTTCTTAGAATTTTAAATTGTCGTAGGTTCACCTATTTTGGCACACTGGATAATTATTTATGGTTATGGTTGTAATATGTTGTAAATTTGTTAGAAAATATAAAGAATTCTTCGATAAATTTGCGGATCAACCTCGGAAGACTCCGCGAAACATTAGATCTCAATATAGACACAAACTTGTTGAACCTACATCCCGGTTAGAAATGCATAGCGCTGGCCCTCGCTCGATGGCTGCTAAAATATAGGTACAATAAGCTGCCACATGACCTAAAAGACTTGGAAAAAAATGACCAATTTATTGAATGTCTAAAGAATATATTAGAGAATAAATGCTATTACAAACCACAAGATTTTTTTCAAGACAATTTTGATGACCTAGAAATGAGACGTTCCGTTGCCACTTTCGCCATGCCCTTATAGGGCCATATGTAATGACTATAATAAGTAATAACATCACCTGAGTGTACTGTACCTACATATGACGCAATAAAGATTTGAGTATTGACTGTATTGAGTATATAGGTACCTGAATGGTCGGTTCGCCCGCTAACCAAATTGTGTAGTTATAGAAATCGTATGCTTCTCAGTCTCAGTACGCAATTTCCTTTGTCGGTAAAAAGTGCACCGGTGTCGTCTTAGGGCTCCCCCACAAAACTGCGATGCGATGCGATGCGACGCCGCATCGGAGGAACTTGCGCTGGCGAATTGCTGCGATGCGGCGCCACATCGAACCCATTTTCTCTTCTTGCGGGTTGTGAGCTTAATCAGCATTTGGTTTGCTAACTCTGCACATGCCAACCGAATACACAAACGTATTAGAGCAGACGACATTTTGTATTTGCGCACCAACAGACTGTCGAAAATCTCGTGTGTGACAGGCAGGCAGCGAATTGTCGCTGCGACTATTGTTCGCGGCGAATGCACTCGCAGCGAGTATTCGCTATGTGTGACCGAGGCTTTAGTTTTGAAAGGCATCGGTTCTAGCTCGGCTAAAGATTTTTGGTGATACTAACAAAAAAAATACTTACAGAACTTATTGAAACGGTTATTAGAGAAAATTTAATTATCATCAAGTGAGACAGGGTGCGTCGGTGATGATTGGATAAACTTTAGTTGGTAAATTCACTAGTATATTCTTCTACAGGGTTACTGGTAATCAGCCTGCATCCTTTTAAGGGGATGTTAGGTACATTCAATACGTCAAACGCGCAAAAAATGATGTGCCGAAGTGAATAAACAGTACAAAAAAGGGCAACAAACACTATTTTTTTTGAGTTATCTATTGAGTTTTAACGAAAGTTGTAGAACAAAAGTTGTTTGTTTAAATATACAGAACATGCCCTTAAACGGATGCAGGCTGATTACCAATAACCATGTATAGTATATAGTATATTCTCTTTAAATTCGCTATTCTCTATTCAGTAGCAAAACAACTGAGGAGAATTCTTTCCTCGTGTCTAAGTTCTGTATCACCGCAGTGCTTGCCAAGTTCTAAGTGTTCCACCGCCGCCGATCGCCGATGTACGACCGCTTCCTCTCGGCTATGTGGCAAGTTGAGGTTTTACAGTGTTCAGGGATTCTAAATAATTAACCTTAAGTCTCTTGTGGGTAGTTAGTCGTAATGTATTGGTACTTTTACAAACTCTGCCACGTCCTTTCAAGTTTTATGGTCCGTAACAATCTGTTTATATAAATACTATTCTGTATTTTTATTTAAACATGCGGTAGGTATAGTAACAGTATTCACTAACGTGTTTTGGACAGGAGTTTAAAATGCTACATCGAATTTAAAGAAATACAAAAATCACCACCGATTTTGTAGCTTTTTTTGTTTTTGAAGTTTTTTTTAATAATGAAAAGTGACGAGACGAGCAAGTCACGTGCCTGATAGTAAGCAACATACCTGCCCGTAACAGTACAATGACACGCAGCAATAGGAACATGAACGAGTCCAAATCATTACCTAGGACTGCACAGCGCTCGTCAGCCAGAGATATAGGATCTTTTATCTCAGTGTCCTGTAATTTCACTGAAAACATGGCCCTTCAAACCGGAACATAGTAATGCTTGCACATTACTGCTTGTCGATAGAACAACTGGCAATGGTGTGGTACTTCCCCAGGTGGACTCTGCAAAGAGTCCTCCCACTACTAAATGGTATCATCATCATCAACAGCCCACTAAACGGTCCCACTGCTGGGACTCGGGGCCTTCTCTCGCAAGGAGAGAGTTAAGGCCATAATCCACCACGCTGGCCCAGTGCGGGTTGGCGGATGACACATGACTTCGAAAGATTCTAGGTACATGTCGGTTTCCTCACGATGTTTTCCTTCACCGTTTTAAGTTAGCGGCATTACGCACATGACTTCGAAAAGACAGTGGTGCGTGTGGGGTTTGAACCCAGGGTCTCCGGATCGGCAGCCGCCGTTCTCCCGACTAGACCACCGTAACTTATGTACTTACTAAATGGTATGGAAAGAAGTAATCTAATGGGCAAAATATGTACATGCCATCTTGGGTATGCACTATGCATATACAGTTGTCGCTATGGTAGATACCGTGGATTATAACGTCACTTCATACATTAAATATTCATATTGTTACGCCTGATGTTGCGATGATGCGATGGTAGGTACGATAAAACACGCAAGATTTTATTCATTGGAAAAATCCTACTAAGGTAATTTAGGTATTCCACTGCCTTGAGGTGGAGTCAAACCTCTTCGACATTACCTTTTAAACACCAACCATGACACAATGTCGTTTTGATTCACAATCGGCAAAGTAGTATTTATAATAGGCAGATCAGCTGCACACTCTAACACTCAGTAAAAAATTAAAAACTTTTTGCGATTCAAAATGTACATTGTTTCAAATTGTTTTAGCCCGAATCCAGACCAGGCTCTGTGTCTGTAGTAAGTATAAAAATAAATAGATACTTACGTTTCATCCTCGTAAAAGAGATAAACCTCTTAAAGTCCAGGCATTACTCGGAAACACTTCGTGTTGTATGATAAGTACTCTTTTGGAATCCTAACAGTAATGTTTCCTGACGTAAAAATACACGTACTTACGAGTACTTTGTACCTACACACGTTTTTTTATGTACCGATTCAAGAGCTTAACTGAGAGACCTAAACTCGCCGCTCCCGGGCGATATACCCCAATAAAACGGCTATAGCTTTGCATCGGTCATTCGGTCAATATAACTGCTATGGCTTTACTATCGAACAATGTAACGTCTATGGCATTGCTATCAGTCAATAAAATGGCTATGGCTTTGGTATTAGTTAATAACACGACTATACTATGGCTTTGTTATCGGTCAATAAAACTGCTATGATAAGATAAGATAAGATAAGATAAGATAGTATTTATTGATATATTAAAAAACATACATTAGAATTAGCAATAAATTACATTAAATTACCAATTGCTTAACATAGTATTAATATATCTCGTCATTTATAATAATAATATTTGGAACATTGGGAATTGAAGTATAAATTCTACTACAAAAAATTAATTGCTGTAAAGGGGCATTACTATAGCTAATTAATATCCGTGCAAATTAAACATCTGATCTGAATTATTGTGATAAATATAAGTATGAGTATGTACAGTTTTACGGCTTAACTACTTTCAATCAATTAAACTCGAACATCACAACAACATGAAAACTAATCGTAACTATAATTTAAATATTCACTTATGCTGTACAACGTCCTCTCAATCAGAAGTTGTTTAACTTTTCTTTCAAATATTGATTTGGTAGAACTGGTTTTAATATTTTCCGGCAAATTATTATACAAAACTCTACCAACGTTAATAGGGAGCTTTTTTGCCATTGCAAGTCTGTACCGTATTGGCTGCAAAATTATTCGCATGCGTCCTGATCTACGATCTTTTATTTCATCTAACGAATATTTTTTCATATTGTCCCAAGTGTATTTGAGAGCTTCAAATATGTAGAGTGCTACTGATGTCATAATTTTCTGCTCCTTATAGTGTTCTCTGCAACTTTCTTTAAATTTCGCGTTCACTAGTACGCGTATAGCCCGTTTCTGCATTTTTAAAACACGCTGAGAGTCACCAGAACAGCCCCAAAAAACTATACCATAAGCCATAGTTGAGTGAACATATGCGTAATATATCTCTTTTAAACTTTCCGAAGATGTGATTTTCTGTAGCTGTTTTAGTGCATATGTTGCTTTGGCCATTTTCGCACAAGTTTCATCGATATGATGTTTCCAGTTTAGTGCGGGGTCGAGTACAAAACCTAACAATTTTACTTTATTTGTGCTCACGATCTTTGTTTCATTCAACAAATTTACAGTTATCAATTTTTGATTTCGGGCTTTTAGATTAAAAAATATTACGTTTGTTTTTTCTGCGTTCAAAAGTAATCCATTCATTCCGAACCAATAGTTGAGTTTGGCAAGAGTTTCTCTAATTTTTGCGATTAACTCTTCGATAGATGTGGCTTTTAAAATTATTGTGGTGTCATCTGCATATTGAATTATTTTTCCGTCTATTTCTAGCATCGATACATCATTGACAAAAAACAAAAACAGGATATTCCCGAGCGCCGATCCTTGAGGAACGCCTATGTTGATACACTGTGGATCAGATCTTTGTCGTTTGTCATCAATTTTAATCTCTACAATTTGTTCCCTGTCAAGTAAGAAAGATTTTATCAGAGCTAAGCTTTCGTCCTTAAATCCATAAATGGAGAGCTTTTTCAGTAAAAGCTCGTGGTTTATAGAGTCAAACGCTAAGACAAATCTAAGCAAATTGCGGCTACTTTTAATTTACTCTCCAGACCCTCCACAACATTTTCGAAGAGATTATGGACAGCGGAAATCGTAGAGCGTCCAATTCGATACGCATGTTGTGTTTCAGAGATTACCGTATGCCGGCTGAAATAAGCCATAATATTTTGTGCCATTAGTGATTCAATTAGTTTTGAAATGGTCGGTACAATAGTAATAGGTCTATAGTTGTTAACGGACGACTTTTCACCTTTTCCTTTATAAAGCGGTGTTAATCTTGATTTTTTTAGAAAATCAGGATAGAAACTGGACTGGAGAATATTGTTTATTAAATAAGTGAAGTGATCATTAAGATTCACTAAAACACTAAACAAAAAAGTACCTGAAATGTCGTAGATGTCTTTTGTGTCTGAATTTTTGATTTTATTTTTTGCCAAATTCAAAACTTGCGTGGAAGTTACAATGTCAAATTGAAAATTGTGTTGGCCATGGACTTTATTTTTAAGAAATAATATTGCTTTTTCTATATCCGGAGGATTGTTAGTGCTCAAAATATTTGATGTTGAAATGAGACTTTTATTAATATATTCAGCAATTTCATTTTCGGGTATTAAAATATTATTCGCGCCATCTACAAGAAACCAATTCCATTTCTTTACATTTTTATTGGTTTCTTTTTTAATTACGTTCCATACCTCTTTTTTAGGATTTTTAGCATTTGAAATCATATTCTGAATGTAACCTTTCTTATTTTCTTTAATTTGTGCGTCTCTATATTTTTTCTTTTTATTTATTATTGATCTAGAAAGTTCAGGATATTGACGTTGCAACTGATGCAAATCATGTATTTCTTGTTGTAATTGTATGACTTCATTAGTTATCCATGGACAGCTTTGTTTAGATTTGATTGTTATTGTTGTTAGTGGAAAAAATAAATTATAATTCCAAAGGAATTTATTTACAAAATTGTCAAAGGTATCGCAATTATAAGTTTTGAAGATCTCGTCCCAATCGTATGCCAGCATAGCATCGCAAAAATCTACTAGCTTTGCATCACTAATTATGCGCCGCTCGAATGTCATACGTTCTGGCTCATTGTTTTCTTGCGAAATAATGTTTACAAGCTGGGCGTCGTGGTCAGAAACTCCAGTTGCTAAAGGTGATATAGATATGATTGGGCTTGGCAGATTTGAAACAATGCAATCCACTGACGTACTTGAGTTATCTTCATATCTGGTAGGAAAGTTAACCACATTTCGATAACCACATGAATGCATTATGTCATTCAGTTTAGTTTTATTGGTAGAGTTTGCCAAAAAGTCGATATTCCAGTCTCCAGCTAAAATAACATTTCTATCCGAGAAGCTGCTCAGCAGAGTGAATAATTTTTTCATTACTCTATAAAACGTTTTTAAGTCACCGTTTCCCGTTCTGTACATACATATAATTATAAACTTATTTGCTTTAAGATTAATCTCTATAGCTGTAAGCTCACAGTGGAACTCTATTGATAATTGGTCAATCATTTTGAATGGCCTACATTTCAATGTATCCCTCACAAATAATGACACACCACCGTGCAAACGGTTTGTTCTAATAAAATAGTTTGCATGAACATATCCGTGAATAACTACACTATCAACATTTGTTCGATTTAGCCATGTTTCACATAGAGCTAGAACGTCAGGCTTATGGGCTACTGTGAGCCCTTGTATAATTAAAGACTTATCGGAGTTTAGAGATCTGATATTTTGATGAAATATCACAAAATTAATTTTGTCTAGGTCGTAGACATGGTTATGACTTCTTGGTCTAAAAAAGGCGAATCACAGCTAGTCTGTGAAGTCAAAATTGTACAGTTATTTCCAGTATTGTCATATCCAGTCAAATAAATTAAATTTTTGTTAATGCCTGTCTTGCTTACAATATTCTTAATTATTTCATTACAAATAAATTTAATAAAAAGTTTCGACAGCACATTCTGAAATTTGAAAACATTTTTGTTAAATAAATTAATGTCAATTATTGATAGGCATCTAGACTCTAAAGCTAGTCTATACAAGTATTCGTTAATTTTAAATTTCTTTTCATTCATTACATTGTCATAAACATTTAAATATCTGTAGGGCAATGTTGTAATTTGAAGTTTCAACCTTTTGCATTCACACAAATCAATCAAGTGTTTGATATATGTTAATTTATAATTGGTAGCTCTTGAAACAATCAAAACTATCCCATCGTTTTCTTTTAGTCTTTTTGTGTGAATTTCAACATCTCTTACTATCTCTACGAGAGTGGCATTTGGTTTGCAGTTGGATGTTACATCATACTTAGTTGAGGTACTATTCACAAAGTTTTCTGCTAAAGATTTTCCATAAATATCACATAGGATTAGGATCTGCCTGTCGGTTTTCCTGTTTGCGGTAATGTTGTTAACATTTCCTGTAATGCTCGAACACCTTTCACTAATTATTTGGCTTTCTATTGATATCGTTTCTATATCTTGCATGTTCTTATCCGGTATATTCTTTTGAGTTTCAAAAACACATTTGTTACCTCTAATTTGGTGTGATTTTTGTGTTTCATGGAACATACTGTTTTTACTTTTTGGAACTGGAAAAAAAGTAGAACTTGTGCTGGAAGCAGTTCTAAGTGTAATATTCTCATCTTGTAGGTCTACAATTTGAGATTTCAGAGTTTCAATATGTTTATTTAATGATTCCGTTTTTTCGTGATGTTCTAATTTCGACGTTTTTAGCAATGTCTCAAAAAGGGAAGCATTTTTTTCGTGCATATGTATGATACTTAGTGCATTTTCATATTCGTTCAAATCTTCCATTCTTGTTTCCGTTAAATCCATAAGTCCTTTCTTTTCCGATGCGACATCTGTAATCTCCGCGTCTTTTTTTGCTAATTCCAATTTTAATTGAACTATTTCATTTGTCTAGCGCTTAAACTCTTCAGCGCAGTCATCTTGCTCCTGTAATAATTTAATATTAAGTTGCTGTGCCTTTTCAAGATCTAACGTTAGAATCTTGATTTTACGTTGAGCTTCTATCAATGTCTGATTTCGTGTTAGAGGCATAGTGTGAAATAGTGTGAAAATGCAGTGACGGATGATACACAATGCTTATAGTTTGTGTATTGTATAATAATGGATGATACATAATGCTAACTTAGTTGTAAATAAATATATCCATAGAACATAAATATACTTGTACTCATCACGCAAATGTTTGCACTAGGCGGGAATCGAACCCACGACCCTATTATTCATACTCGTAGTATTTGTAGTGCATGATATGGGTGATGAAATGATTATTTGGTTGTGAATAAATACATACAAACATAGACAAAATACTTGTATTCAACACTCGGATATTTACACTGGGCGGGAATCGAACCAACGACCCTATTGTTTATAGTGTTTACATTGCATGTTTAAAGCATGTCTTGGTATTCATACCTACTCATGAAGTATTCTTATGATTTTGTGTATCGTTCATTACGTGTCGCTTATATAAACTATCTTTGTATATTGAAAATATATATTATATGTCTTTACCTATTATTGTTATATTTTTTTATTTAGCTCTTTATAGTATACCTCTTATGTATGAAGGTCTATTATTTACAGAATTACTTATTATATAATATGTACAATCGAGTTAAATGATAATTTGTAACACAAAAGATATTATTTATTTAAAAGCAACATAACACTCTTACAACGAATACATCATACCTACACACAATCATTCTCTCACGACTCACGATATTTCTCTCACACCCGCTCTGTATGAGCATTTATAACTAGATTACCCTTATTATTTACGAAAATTGTTACCTTATTTAGTTTTAATATTGTTTTTTTTAATAAGTACCAAGTTTAGTTAAGTTTAATAGGTACCTAACTAGGTCAAAACAATGTAGAAGGAGCCTGGATTCCCACAACACAGGTCACCCTAGTGTGGGGTCCAGTGCACACTATCACTATTTGAATCCGCACTGCCTACTTTATTCTATTGTTTATCTTTTTTCATGTGTTTTTATTTTGTGTGTATGTTGTATTGGCACAATAAACGTTTTTTAATTTTCATTTTCATTTTCAAAATTTAGACTTTTTACAGCATACAAAATAAATAAATAACCCACACACAGAGAGACATTTCAAAATGAAACCCATATCATAGCCCAAATTTTGTAATAGGCTAATAGGTATCGATATTTGACTTAGTTTCGATATTACAATAAAATTTTCACATTATCGGGCATCTCTACGACACTATTGGTATACTTTTTTCATAAAATTATAGTATTTATCTATGGTCAATATGACGTTTGTGTGTTGATCAAAATAATTATTATTGTTTACATTTTCGTGTATTTTTGTTCTTTATTAGGTGCAAATGTTCTTTTCGCACCTTTTTACCTAAGATTTATAACAAGTGTATTGTACCAGGCTGCAGTTACTTCGGAAAATACGTCTGTTACATACGTTTCCACATTGGAAAGAAAAACACTCCAAATATGACTTATATCCTATGAAGTGGTGATTCTTTTGCTAAAAAACTGTTGCGGAACGTAATCAAGATGATTTCCGACTCTAACATTGGACTCGCACTATCGTAGTTAAAAATAAATAACGGAAAGTTTATTGGTACCTACGGCTCAAAACATTTTTAAAACAAATTGTTCAAGAAGAAATAAATGTATCAAGTCAATTTGCGCTATATTTTCCTTATAGAAACTGGTTCCTTTTAGGCGTAAAAAATTAAATAATGTATGATGTATACCTACCTACTGGCGCGAATGCACGAGTTGGCAAATTTGATCTTTGTGTTGATGCAGTTTGTTTAATTTAAAAAAATGAAAAAAATGGCGCCGTATCATTTTCAGCACAGATAAAATGAATTTAGTCTAGTAACCATAGACCAATGTTCCTTGTTCCCGACATGTCCGTCTGAGAGTATCTCTCTACTTAGTCTGTGGTTTATAACAGCTCAAAAAAATATAAAACTAAAAAGGTTTATAACAGCTCAAAATAGTCTTAAACCAAAAAGGTTTCTAGTATCTCAAAAAGTATAAAACCAAAAAAGTATCTAGCCGCTCAAAAAAGTCTACAACCAAAAAGGTTTCTAGCAGCTCAATAAAAAGAATAAAACTAACAAGGTTTCTAACAGCTTAAAAAAGTCTATAACCAAAAAGGTATCCAGCATCTCAAAAAAGTCTAAAACTAAAAAAGTTTCTAGCAGCTAAAAAAATAAAATAAAACTAACATGGTTTCCAGGGGGGCACAATAAGTGACGTCACGACTTGCGGAAATGAGATAGTCTAATTATCTATCACTTGTGAAAAAAGAGAAAGAGATACTGATTTTCCGTCCTTATCACCGTGGCCGGCTTTTTCTCTGGCTAAATTACAAATCTGACACCGCGTTGCCAAACAAAAGTCTGTTCAAAGCTCAGACTCGGATTTTTTATGTTTTATTAAATATTGTGTGTATTTAAAGAAGATTCAAAGCTTGTTTGTGAAAGACTGTTAAGAGATTGGTGATATTTATGTTAAACAATGTGCGTTGTGTAGTATTATAAGCTGCAATAGCCTCTGCAAAAGAAAAATCAATGGAATCTCATTTTACACGTAAGTAGACAATATTTGTTATGACGACTCATTACGACGATTAAAAGATTATTCATACACATTTTCACCTCTGATTTAACCCTTTTGTTTGAACTTTTACAGAAATAATTATGCAACTTGAAGGTATCACTAGATTTCTGGTAATAATTTGGATTGTTTTATTTATTAAAATTAATTATTATTTCGCAGATGTGCCGTTCCGAAGAAAAGGATAAAATGTTGTGTGAATAATAAAGCAATATTTTTCATGAAGTACAGATTATCAAATAAATCAATCATTCTGAATTACCACAACATCTAAATAATAGTAGCCTGTCTACTACAACAAGGTCTACTAACATTGAAATGTTCTATACCTAAGTTCAGAGTTGCCCCGTGCAAAGCCTGGGCGAGCTGCTACTATGATATAAATAAATATGACAGGCAAACTATATTCTTATAACGTTGAATGTAAAGTACCATTTGAAATATTATATATATAATTTATTGACCTGTTTTTGATTATTTATTTAAGTACCTCCTATTTTAGTTATATTACATAAAACCTCTTTTTAAAATGTAATTTTAGAATGCACAGAACACGGGGTGAATTCATCAGACTATCGCTGCACTACCCATATCTAGTGGAATATTTTCTTTATGGCAATACTTTTTGAGTATTGAATTGAAAATTGAATTGAAATTGAATTGTAATTGAAAGAACGAGAAGCACTTAGTAGTCATGAACTCTCATGAACTCTATAAATCTTGAGGTAAAAAATCTTTGATGGTTTCTAACAGGTAAAAAAGTATAACACTAAAAAGGTTTATTTATAACAGCTCAAAATAGTCTAAACCCAAAAAGATTTCTAGCAGCCAAAAAAAAGAATAAAACTAACCAGGTTTCTAACAGCCCAAAAACTTTTTTGAACCAAATTAAACCAAAAAGGTTTGTGAACCCACAACGTTGTGTGTATGTTATGTGTTCTTTAATTTTTTCCCATAATTTTTCGGAGTAATCGAAAATACACAACTAGATGTAGTAGGGGTAGGACGGTTAGCAGAGTCCGCCTGGGGAAGTACCACACCTTTGCCAGTTATTCTACCACCACGCAGAAATGTCAACATTACTGTGTCCCGGTATGAACAGCAATGTTTCCAGAGAAATTACAGGGCTTAGAGAAATAACATCTTAGATCTCTGGGTGACGAGCGCAGTGCAGTGCTAGGTAATGATTTGGACTGAAGAGTCCAAATCATTACCTATTATCATTGTTCCAATAGCTGCGTATCACTGTGCTGTTATGTGGCAGGCATGTTCCTTACCATCAGGCACATGTCCTTCTCGTCTCGTCACTCTTAATTAAAAAAAAAAATATATATTTATTGCGACTTAATATTCAAAGACTGGCCTCGTTGGCTCAGTTAGTAGTCTGCCCACTGAGCTGTAAATTGTGAGTTCGATTTCCACCCAGAACAAACAACGTGTACCTAAGTATTATGCATTTAACAATAGAAAGGACTTACAACACGTAATAATATCTGGTATTATTAAATACGTATTGTATGAAGGCTACAGTACTAACAGTGCCCCTCGATTTTACCCGCATAGGTACTTTCTATTTCTGTAATTATTCTGCGATAAAAGTAGCCTATGTGTTATTTTGGACTATAACCACAGAATAAATATTAGTACAATTATAACCTAGCTGTAATCCCAATTTTTACCTGATCCTTTCTGCCGTTCCGACGTGGTTAAGTAAAAAACATCCAAATTTTCACATTTGTAAAATTAATAGCCTAGTTTTTTTTTTATGAGAAATAAATTGTCTAAAACCCGACTAGTAGGATTTCGCATTAAAGAGACAAAACACAAAGCCACTCTGTTGTACTCATTCTTGAAGTAATGTAAAAGATGAACCCAGTCTGAGTTCCACGTTATTTCCAAAACCGATGTCCCAACATATCGTGCAGCTAAGAGTGAAACCATGTTAAGGAATAATGCAGACGAATAGCGCAGACGGGAATCGGTAAATATTTAATCGAAAGTTCATTCTTAATAAAAAAAAAGAAAAGAAAAACTTGCTAATGGTATGGGACACATGCCATCCACCCCTAGCTCTATGCATGGTCATGTAGGACACCTGGCCTAATTGTGGTGTACCCTAGAAGTTACAACAATCATACAGACTTTAATCAATTTATTGTGAGTATCGAGTTTACAGGGAAATGTTTCCAGATAAATTACTGGGCTAAGAGATAAGACACCATATATATCTCTAGGGATGAGCGCAATGCCAGGCTAGGTAATGATTTGGACTCCTTATGTTCCAATAGCTGCGAGTCACTGTGGTGTTATGGGCATTGTCTTGTCACATCTTTCTTAATATATATAAATCTCCTGTCACGATGTTTGTCCGCGATGGATTCCTAAACTACTTAACCAATTTTAAATTAAATTGGCACACCGTGAGCAGTCTGGTCCAACTTGAGAGATAGGATGTTTTTTATTTCGATTAATGGTCTTTAAATGACAATATCCGAGCGCAGCCGGAATGGGCCGCTAGTTATACTTTAAAAAAGAATACAGAGTTGATCATACGTAGTTATAATAATAACTAGCTAAGTCACGATGACAAATGTCTAAACTGGCCTTTTTAACAATTATCTGTGCATTTTGTGGTAATATAAGAAAGATATTTACTGTTCTTGTGTTTTTTTGGTTGTGGGTTGGATTCTCGCCCCGGACAAACAATTGTTTGTCAATACAGATGTCCGCTTGATGTAGCTACTTAAAATTGTAAATGTTATCTCAGCTATCTAGCTTTTCTTTTACAAGCTTTGCTTAGTTTAGGGTTAGATGGTGTTATATGACAAAATATGAACCCATATATTTATTGTGGTTTTTTTTTTCGATTACTTATCTATTTATCTCCATAAACAATGACTGTAAGTTTTACTTTTCCTTAAACTACTCATGTCAATATTATATGCATCCATGTCGACATCAAACGCTCAACCTAAACTTGTCT
This sequence comes from Ectropis crepuscularia, assembly GCA_963693475.1. Taxonomy (NCBI): domain Eukaryota; kingdom Metazoa; phylum Arthropoda; class Insecta; order Lepidoptera; family Geometridae; genus Ectropis; species Ectropis crepuscularia. The sequence continues at coordinate 32,021,003 of OY856341.1, forward strand.
TACTGCCTATTTATAACTTATTACTTACATAGATATTTATAAATTATATATTTAAGTCTTTTTTAATTCCATAGTTCTGTTTCCTGGAATATGACCACCATAATATGCTGCCCTAGTTTTAAAAATGTGTCCTTTTGTTTATTTGCTTTCGTATCGTGGGCGAAAAAGTCCTCTCTATCTTATCTATTTCTTGAATTCAGGCATTTGTTTGAAAGCAGTTGAGAGCTGGAATTAGCTGCTAATGTGCCCTAAGTCTAGATTGTTCGGACGCGGCTTAAGCAGGGGTCGGCTGGCTTAGGCCTGGGATCCACTAAAGTGGCGACGAGAGGAGATGAGACGAGATGTGTTTTAAGTACCTAGTATTGCTTTTTTGTTAATGTGTCAAGTGTTCATCTGAATTTATGGGTCGAATAAATGAATTGAATTTAATAAACCACACAGATTTCGTTATTTTCCCTTCTCCTCTTAGTTTCGGCGTAAATGTGCTTGCTTGTCCCGTTCCCTTCTCCTCTTTCGTGGAAGTAACCTGCCAGCTTCGTAGCACAGCAGAGCTCCTCTCGTCTCTTCTCGTCTCCGCGTTGGTGGACAGCGGGTTTTACCCGGCGAGCGGCTTACTGGCGCGTCCGGCGCGGTCTCGCTCCGGTGCCGCGTCCGAGAGCTTCACATTTTTAACAAATAAAAAAAGTATTTCAGCTCGAAGTAACAAGTTTCTTCGATAGCAAAGTAGTTAAGTGTTGAGCGAAAAGTTGTATTACTAGAGTTTCACTATTCAATAGAGCTTAATTACTCTATAAAAGTAAATTTCCGTTTTTTAATAAAAGTTTAGCGACGGAGTGAGTAAAACAACAACTAAAAATTAGGTTACGTTTAAAGAAAGTACAGTTTATACATATTTAGCCTTTTTATAAGTCTGTGGCATAGTTATAAGCATAAACACTAAATGTTCCAACCGCTGGGACCTTTCTCTCGCAATAAGAGAGTCAAGGCCATAATCCATCACATAGGCCCGGTGCGGGTTAGCGAAAAATGCATGACCTCGAAAGATTCTTGAAACATGCCAGTTTTTTCATAATGGTTTCCTTAACCGATAAAAGGTTAATACCAGCGGTGATGACAAACTTATACATTGCACTTGGAAAAATACTCTAGAGGAGCAGATGGGATTCGTGACTCGATGGGAATATACACTAGTAGAGAAAGTTGCAACGAGTAATAGAGTGATTGATTGGAGAAAAAAATCCCATCGAGTCACAGTGTGACTCATTAAACTCACGACCCACTGTTTAAACTCATGAATGTCGATTATGAATCGAGTGTTCTACCCACTATGCCACCACGGCTTCATTTGAAGTGGTAAGTATGTACCTAATATTGCATTTACATTAATAATAAAATTACAAAAGCGAACATTTTAGCCCAGTATGTAAGCCGTTTTCAGAAAAAATGAAAACAATATTGCAATGCAATAATAATACAAGCAATAGTGCCAACATTACGGCAGGGGGACAAAGGGACAAGTATAGTGAACGGAGTGAACGAACCACGAACGGACTATAGTCATCACTATTTTCTGATGTTATAGTGTTATAGCCACAGATAAGAAAATAGTTACTTCGTAGTGGTAGTGCTATAGTGCGCGCCAAGTCGTCGAAAGTACACTTATTAGTGATTCGATTATGATGTATTTTAACTGACTTCAAAAAAGGACGAGGTTTCTCGATTCGATCGTATAAGTATGAATTTATTGTTTTGCATCCTGATTGCATATCGTCCAAAAAACGTAGTAAATTCCTTGTGCAAAAAATTTCAATCCGTAACGGTGTCACGACGTCTCGTATTCTTTAACAAAACGTCTCGACTGGTGAGTTGTGAGTAATCCCAGGCACAATGAACATTGTTGGAAGGAATCCAATTTGCATCGCGCTTGGGAACTGTTGGCGAAATAAGCAGGCGAGACCGCAACGTGAGCAGGCTCCACTGTTCGCTAAATATCTCACTGATGTATAATGTAACATTTCCTCTCCTTGGAAAAGGCTATCGAGTGCAGTTGAAGCTTAGAGCTCAGTTTTAATACATAACGACTTAATCGCAACCTAAATTATTATTTAACTAGCGGCCTCAGCTTCCCCCGTCGTACAGATACAGCCTATAGCACTCAGGGAGCACGTACCTACCCAACCCTGAAATATTTTTTGAAATGGGTCCTGTAGCTCCTTATGTTAGTGCTATCAAACAATAAAAAATGCCAGTCTTAGGAACTGCCGATAGAAGTTAAAACTTATAACTCAGAAATTAGGGGGAAATACGCGGGTGAAACCGGAGGGCGTGGCTATGAGCATGGCCATGGCATATCGCCAATGGTCATGGTCCCGAGTTTACCCGTAGATTTCTTATCATTCCCGAGCGTGACGCCAGAATTCAATTCACAGTCCACGAAAAATATGTCTGTGACGCACCAAAAGAACACTTCAGATTTATAATAAAAGTAGAGTATCTCCAAATCACCAACCCGCACTGGGCCAGCGCCAGCGTGGTGGATTATGGCCTTAACTCTCTCCTTGCGAGAGAAGGCCCCGAGTCCCAGCAGTGGGAACGTTTAGTGGGCTGTTGATGATGATGATGATGATCTCCAAATCAAAATGTTTCGGCCACGTTACAACGATTGTAGTCACGACAGGCCACAGGCCATGACGTTGAGACGTTATTCAATAATAATCTAGATCGTGATTAAATCCTGGGTAATGTTTTCAGTATGTTATCAAATCGGGAAAGTTTAGTTTCAACAGACCTCATCATACCTACATATCATCATCATATTATATCATATCATCATACCACTATTATATCTACGGTCTACAAATGTTTGATATGAAGATAATATTGTTACCATAGTGCTGCTAGTTGTAACTACTTGTTATTATTTTTTTGTTTCATGAAACATTTTTATTTTTTGTGAAATGAACAGAAATATCAGTACAGTCCTATCTATCTTTCTTTTTCAGTTTTCTTCTCTTATTTAATTATGTATTTTTTACTTAGGATTGTGCATTAGAAAGTGTTTTTGACGTGATAACATCTTATAATTCTGACGATGAAGCCGGCTGCACGCCCACAAAACATGACGTCATGTACCGTTACCGTCGGTCGTTACCGTCGGTCGTTACCTCGCCGCATGTTTGTTACAGTTGTATTAATTATTGCGACCAGTAGTTCAAGCGGGGATGTAGCTCAGTGGTAGAGCGTTCGCTTTGCATGTGAAATGCCCCGGGTTCGATCCCCGGCATCTAAAAGCTTTTTTGCATTGTTTTGATTGAAAATGACTAAATTCTACTGATTACTTTTTACATACAAAAATGCTACCATTCCATCAGTATTTTCTTAAGACGTTTTCACGTTCTATCGTCAGTAACCCGACTTTACAGACAAACATTTTTTTTTTAATTTAAATTTGATAGCACAGTGAAATTCCAGTGAAGCTCAAGCTCAAGCAAGGCGGAGCCTGTATCTTGGCGCTCTATTACCAGTTTTCAGTTGCAGACTGCGCTGTAATATAATACAATAGAAATCTATACTAATGTTATAAAACTGAAGAGTTTATTTGTTTTAAATTGATTAACCGTTGAACATTTAGTATGTACCACGAGCGAAGCCGGGACGGACCGCCAGTGTAATATAAAATAGCAGATGTAAAAATAGAGAAAGTGACGATAACCCATAACAAGAAAGCGTTAAGTAATTTGAGCAATCACTTATTGCACCCACTGCTGGGACTCGGGTCTCTAAAAAGGAGAAAGTCAAAGCCATAATCCAACGCGCTGGCCAAGTGCAAGTTGACGGGTGACGCATATCCTCGACGGTAAGCTAGGTTTGAGACAGACGGTCAACCCCAAGGTTGTAAGTTCTTTATTTCGCCACGGATCCCTAAGCTGGACGCGAACAAAATTAAATTATTCAAGCACGCCCCTTTTAAATGTTTGCTTGAGTAATCTTACACCTTTTAAAGCGCTTTCGTCGAATCTTTTCATCTCAGCGAGATAGCTTTGTGAGCCAGCCTGTAAATAGAATTTTTATTTGGGACAAATCTTTCAGAACTTTCCGCTGAGTTTTCTTTTTATTTGAATGTTTTATCAAGTTGAAATGCGTGTTTATGTGAGGCTTGCGGATAATAAATATAAAAAAGAAAAAAAGGAATATAAAAAAAGAAAATTAAAAAAAAAATGTGGCACTCCGAGAATTGTGATAAAACTGAAAATTTGCATAATTATTACGAGCACAAACGTACACATTAAAGATCTATGTAACCGTAAAATTACAACTTACCTACCCTAACCTACCGTAAGATTATCATCTCACGCGTTAGATTATAATCTGACGGTGTTGACAATTTTACGGTGACGTAGATATGCATACCTACTGCCTACTGCTTCGACTCATACAGAGTTAGTAACGGTAAAATCATCTAACAGTGTCGCGACGTCGCGAGTTCAATCGTTTTTTTTTTTCATCTCAAAAAATGTTCAACGTACTTATTTACTTACCTAAGTATATAAATTTTAACTTCGTTTGAATAAAATAAAAAAGTGTTATTTTACATAGATAGTAGATATAGTTTAAAACAACGTCATCGACACAAAGAAGAGAAGGTATAATTCTGTTTTAATATCATTTTTATAGTATGCATTATAAAGTGTTCTTGTCTATTGGTATAGATGTTGCAGCCGGATTGTATAATTGACCGTATTACATTACGGCTAGCCGTTTTAAAAACAGGGCCGTTTTGTAATGCGGCGGTTTAACAATTAGCCGCATTGTCATTGCGATACGTTCTTCAATAGGGCGGCCCACGTTTAGCCGCATTGTATTACTGTTTAAATTGTAGGGTGACCATAGGTACTTACAAAATAAACAATGTTTAAAATAAAAATTAATTTTATTCATCAGAAAAAGCTGACAGATTACTTCTTACGATGTTCCTTATTATTTTTGTCAACATTTTACCTCTCAGATAAAGCTTGAAAGCCCCTAACTTGATATTGGTGACTGTACACCTAAGAAACATGGTGCACTTACATAGACAAGGGTATATCACTAAGATTTGGCTCCGGGTAGGCTAGCCAGAAGCTCCCGCATTTTTCAAATACATTCTAGGGGTAGTAGCGACAAGACTAGAGGAGATGGGGTGCTCCGAGTCGGATTTGGGTCCTATGTAACCTACCGATCCGATTTAGTCTTAACAAGGTCAATTTAGACGGTGGAAACTAAATAGTTTCCAAGTAACACCCAGGAGTAAGTAATAAGTAACAAGTAGTGGTAGGACTCTTAGCAGAGTCCGCCTGGGGAAGTACCACACCTTTGCCAAATATTCTGCCGCCAAGCAGTAATGTGCAAACATTACTGTGTTCCGGTTTGAAGGGCAATGATTCCAGAGAAATTACAGGGCTTAGAGATATAATATCTTAGATCTCTGGGTGACGAGCGCAGTGCAGTGCTAGGTGATGATTTGGACTATCATGTTCCAATAGCTGCGTGTTACTGTGCTGTTATGTGGCAGGCATGTTGCTTACCATCAGGCACCTGATCTGCTCGTCTCGTCACTCTATGCTATAAAAAAAAAAAAAAGGTGGGCAAAGGTGAGCCGTCTCAAGAGAGTGGTAAACCACCCCGATAACATTATGTAGGATTCCGCCAAACACCAGAATCCACAATCACCTTAGCAATGTAGAAATACACTTATTGTGTTCAACGCCATAGCTGTTGTTATGCCAGGCAGCGCCATGAGTGTTAAGAATCGGAACTAATAATTGTAAAAGAGGCGGCTAATCTCTCGCTTTATTACATTACGGCTAGCTTAGTGTTGAATGACGTATGGCGTCGAACATTCCGGCTGTTTTTAAATCAGCCGCATTCAATCCGGCTAATCGTTAAACTGCCGCTTTACAAAACGGCCCTGCTTTTCAAAACGGCTAGCCGTAATGTAATACGGTGGATTATACAATCCGGCTGCGACATATCCACCCTCCTTCCATTAAATCTTGAGCTGTCATCCAGAGTTTTAGTGCGCCGCGTTGTCATCTCGCTATCTATTTCGGGGTCTCCCAGGAGTCAGACGCTCTTCCCAATTCAGCTGTAGTCATCCAAATGTCCTGATGGAAACGTGCATGTGGGTTGAGAGGCAAGTAGTAGGTAAACGCGAGTCCACGTACGAAGTTTATTATCTGCATCACTTTGCAGCGGCTTCTTTAAGGCTAGGTATTGTTGTCTTATGTGTTATACGAATGGATAATCCACAATAGGTATTGAAAACATCACACAGGTCCTACTCGCGATCTAAGCTATTAATGAATTTGTTGTCTTCTAGTAACGACGCCGCGTGCTATGAAGTCTAACTTCAACCATAAAACTAATAAATATAAATAGATATTATTAACAACCCGAGACTTATTAACCTGAAGTTATTACGATGTTTACTAAAATGTTGACTAGCTAATTTCAGAGAGTCGGTTTTTCATGACGGTTGTCATCGTAAAACTTTACTCTCATATTTTTTACCTTAAGTGCCATCCTACTATCCTACTTCCTACTATCCTACTAATATTATAAATGTCAATGTTTGGATGTTTGTTGCTCAATCACGTGCTAACGTACGAACGGATCGGGCTGAAATTTGAAACACAGATAGATTATAGTCTGGAAGAACATATAGGCTACTTTTTATCCCGGAAAAACAACGGGAACAACGGGAACGGGAACTTCGCGGGTAACACCGCGGGGAGCTGCTAGTAATATTATAAATGTCAATGTAGGGATGAATGGATGTTTGGATGTTTGTTGCTCAATCACGTCCTAACGTATGATCGGATCGGGCTGAAATTTGGAACGCACATAGATTATAGTCTGGAAGAACACATAGGCTACTTTTTATCCCGGAAAAACAACGTGAACGGGAACTACGCGGGCAAAACTGCGGGGCGCTGCTAGTAAGAAATATAAGCATAAGCAGCTCACTAAATGTTCCCACTGTTGGGACTCGGAGCCTTCTCTCCAATCCACCACCATTATAAGATATATAACTTCAAAACAAGAACAAAATAACACAGACTCTCAAGAAGCATAGGTACATACATTAAATTTGTAGATAAATTAACCTTAATAAGATAATTACCGTCGATCGCTGAAGGCTTCTGGTTGTAACGAAGCAAATTGCAGATCCGGGTGTTGCCCTTATTGGATATCGAGTCGCGATGGGAACACGTATGTGCACTAACTACTGGTACAAAAAATAGAGTAAAAAAAATGGAGTCCGTTGTGCAATACCAGTAGTACACAACGGACTCCATTTTTTTCTGGATCTCGTACCACCCCTCTTTGGGCCTGCAGCGCCCACAAGGAGGCGTTATCGCCCACTTTGGGAAAGTCTGCTCTATGCTATAAAAAACAAGAAAAAATTGGCAGTCATAGGAACTGCCGATAGAAGTATAAATATCGATGTTTGGATGTTTGAAACTCAATCACGTCGTAACGTATGAACGGATTGGGCTAAAATTTGGAAAGCAGTTAGATTGTGTAGTCTGGAAGAACACATCGGCTCTCTATCCCGGGAAAATAACGGGAACAGGAACCACGCGAATAAAACCTCGGGGCGCTGCTAGTAATTCATAATGTGCTAAATTACTTCCTTAGTTTAGTAGTTTTCGTTGTGATTTATTTTTGTTAAAAAAGGCTCTGCAGACGTCGCAAGTGAGATGAGGCCTTTCTTGTTCTGCGGTGGGCTGGGATGAGCTGTTCATGATGAAAACATGTAACTAAGTTGAAAATAGTTACAAAATCTATCACCATTTTATAAAAAAAGTTTAGATGAGTGTTCCACTCCTTAATCAGGCACATATTTAAGGCTTATTAAAGGCTTATATATATGTTTGTGTGCCTGATTAGAGAGCGGAAAATACCGGCTTCGCTCGGGTAATGTTTTAAAATAACAAAATGTGTTATTTATTTATATGGTTCTGCAACAAAAAAAATATTGAGACGATATAATAGTTGAAATAAAAACTATTCGATCTCTCAAGTTGGACCAAATTCCATATAAAAGCCAACTTTCGTGAATATCGGTTGCCTTGGTGTACAGTTCATTGGGAACTAACACGACACTGATTTTTTTATACATTAAGATTTATGTTTTGAAATCAAGTGACCGCCAACAATTAGTGCGTAAACGCCGAGACACGTAGAGCCGGCATTGCCGTCAAATTGGCGCCTCAGTTGAGTCAGTTGGCCCCACATCGGGGAATTGGGGATAATTGAGAGCTGCATAATTGCCACTTTGCATATGTACCCGGCGCCCACCCGCGTAACGACGTAATTCGGGGATGACCGTCTTCTGTAAAAGTTTAATGGGCAGCCCGGGACTATTCAATAAAGCCCAGCGTTAATTAATTGGAGTTATTTTAAATTAACATATTTTTAATTTTAATTATTTATCTGTACAAGTGCGAGTTGGAGGTTTACGCCAAGGGTTCTGTACCTATTATAGGTATGGACGTATAAAAAAATTCGGACGTAGTCTCGCTAAACAGAAACGGTGTCCATAGAGTCGGACACATAATATGCACGTGTGCGCTATCACATACAGACTGACACGCACACATAAACGCATCAGTGGGTATACACGCAACTTGTGTATATGTGTACGTGTCAGCCTATCAGTGACAACCTGACGACGCACACGTGCAAATGTGTCCGGCTCTAGTGACACAGTTTTGTTTTAACGAGACTACGTCCGATTTTTTAATACGTCCATGACTATAGGTAAATTATAATAGATTATTACTTAATTCCATTTTGAATTTGTATTAAATCAACAAGGAATTCTTAATGTTCATTACACGATTACACCGTGCTACTGTAGCCAAAAGCTAAGGCTGTTGACAAAAACTTGTGAGAATTAATAAAAGATATTTCTTCTATGTCTGGGTGTTTCAATGTGTAATAAATACCTATGTATTTACGGTAATATAAGTACTAGTAGCGTCTCGCGGTTTCACTCATTTAGTTCCCGTTCTCGCAATTTGCCTGCGATAAATAATAGTTTAATTACAGACTATAACCTACTTATTTTCCAAATTTCATCCCGATCCATTCAGCCATTTTTGGCATGATTGAATAACAAAGATCCAAACAAACATCCAAACGTTCACATTTATATCTTCTTTCCTAAGATAGAAATTCTTTATTGATAAAAAAAAACTAAACAAACAAAGTGACAGTAGTAGTAGTGTCGTATTAAAGAATGGCCAAGATGGAAGCAAGTCATGCTAAGAAAAGATGAGTCTATACAATTCGCCAAACAAGCCACTTTGCCTCTTCAAGCGCCTGCAGTGTTGAGGTACTTACTCTATAGCCAGTAGATCTGTTGTGTTGCCTATCCCTGTTTAATTAGAACCCGATCTAGATTTCAATTAATTCAGTACCGGATGGTTGGCTTCAGCAAACTTAGCCCGTATAGCCGTTGCGTTGGCTAGAGTTCAGCTATTGAATCGAATCGGAAAACATGCAGCGGCAGTGTAAATCAATTGGAAATTATTTACGACTAGCCGAGAGACAAACTTCGGATAATATAATAGAGATATTTCTTACTTTTACTATGACTAACGGCGCCATGCGATTTTAGTCAAGTAGTTCCCGTTTTCGTTGTTTTTTCGAAATTAAAAGTAGCTTACATGTTATTCTAAACGTTATGCAATTATGTTTCAAATTTCAACCCGATCCATTCAGCCGTTCTAACGTGATTGAGTAACAAACATCAAAACATGCGCAATTATAACGTTAGTGGGAAATAGGATTATTAACACACTTGACAAGATTTGGTTACACATTGATTGTTTTATAAAATGTGTTCGGACTTGAAATAGCTACATCGTTTCATGTTTGACGTTTCATAAACTGACACTAAGAGATTTGACCCCACTTTAAAAAAAATCTAGGACAAAGAGTCCAACTTGTACTCTATTTGATGTAGAGCAGCACATACAGCAAACCATAACAGCACAGTGATACTCAGCTATTGGAACATGCAGAGCCCAAATCATTACCTAGCACTGCACTGCGCTCGTCACCCAGAGATCTAAGTTGTTATGTCTCTAAGCCCTTTAATTTCTCTGGAAACATTGCCCTTCAAACCGGAACACATCTACTATTAGGTATAATTATAATACCTACTATAAATCTGAAGAGATTTTTTGTTTGAACGCCCTAGGTACCTACTTACGTACTAAGACAAGGCAAGGTCGTCGCTACTCCGATATTTCGGCATCAGTTTAAGCAGAGCAAAAAAAAGGTTAATCCGTGTAGCTCTGGAGAAAGTGTCATGTCTGAGGCCTCCCTTTCGGGCCCTGTTCCCTTGTTCCTATCAGAAAATAATTTTGCCGCCGGCTCCACTTCAGCCACCATTTTGGTAACGCACGCAAATTCCCGCCGAAAACAAATTCCTGCCAAAAAACATAGATATGATCTCACACGAGTTGTTTGGATAAATTGGGGATCTGATAGAGATAAGACACGTGGAAATACGGAATCTACATATGTACCTACTACAAGGAAGCGTCGCAAATTACGAAAAATGTATAATACTACTTGGCAGTTAGTGCAGTCAAGCCCGTGATTTCATTCGCATAGTTTCTGACCTATGTTCCCTATATATTTTTTTATTTTTAATATCTTCCATTTCACACAAAAATGTAAATATAGACTTAACATAATATTTGTAACGAGCCACAAGTGTATAAATAAGGCACAGTATACAGAGAAATTGAGATAAATCATCCTGTAACTCAGAGCGACGAGCGAAGCACAATGCTAGGTAATGATTTGGGCTCTTCATATTCCAGAAGCTGCATTAGCTGCATGACATTGTAATGTTATGGGCATGCGTGTTTCTTAATATCTTGCTCGCTACTCACACCTCACCGTTACCACTTATTAGAAAACAGTTTCTTCCCCATTACTAAGGACTTGCCATTCTTCATTGCAGATAATGGGTACCGTATTCCAAAGATTTGCTGAAAGTTAACGTAAGTATCCACCAACCCGTACGTACCTACTTGGCCAGCGTGGTGGATTATGGCCTGGAGTATTTCCTTGTGAGAGAGAGCTCCGAGTGCCAACATTTAGGTTGCTTATGCTTACGCAAATCTGTCAAATGTTTGAATACAAATAAGTCAGAATATACATTTTCGACGTTTTATTTGTGCCGTCAAATGAACAAAATTAAAGTTAAGTAAGCCACGTTTTGTTATACGAAGACAGTCCCATAGTTGCCTAACTCTAGCCTTAGGATACCTTAGGATACCTTACCTAAAAAGTATTAAAGTAATCCAGTTGGACGGATCTAGCTGTAGTTAGAATACACTGGGAGGAAAGACCTTTCCGCATTCACTAGGCTTTGACAACATCAGGTATCTCCCGGACAATTGTCTTAGACCTTGCTTACCTAGACCTTGAAATAGTTGGTAGGTAAAATCAAACATAACCTCATTAATTTATTACAAAGAACCTAGGTAAGTACTTAAAACTGCAACTTAATCAAAGAAGAACATATTGCATGGCATTTAAGATATTTTGCCTATATAAAGATATCCTACACTAAGTTAAACAAATATTGACAGAATATTTACTTGACCACTTCTCTTTTAAGGTTACGGACTATTTATGTATTTTAAACTGCAATACTTATTGTTTTAACCCATCATCCCGTGCAGCGACGCCGCCGGCGTCGCGACGTCACACAAAAAAATCATCACTAAAAAATGAAACCAAATTTTGTGTGTCTGTAAACGACAATGTACTAATTAATATAATATCCTATCTCTTAGGCATCACAATAAACTAATCATCGAGTATGTACATCATGTAAAAATAAGGTTTTAAAGTTCCAAAATCCCTTCGTTAAAATTTTATTTCTTAACTAGGAATATTAATTCGACAGATGTATTATCAACATTTTATTGACACGCGTATTTATTTTGCCTGCAATGCATACTTATTAAGTATATCTACAGATTTTGCACGTCAGACATGGCAGGATAGATATAAATGGACCACAATAACGATGTAACATCCACAAACAACGTACACGTATTCTTACAAATAAATAATTATTTCAATTCGCTTATTCTCAGTTCAAATATGCCACGTAACTAACTACAAATAGTTCCAAAATAAATAACTCTACTTCGAGAAAATGTCGAGAAACAAGAAGTTTCCGAAGTCACGTCCCGCATTATTCTTAACAGAATCCTGTCCCATTACGTCCCGATGTCGTCACCTCTCAGTCCCACCGCTGGGCCCGTGGGCGACGTCTAATAAATCTACGAGTGGGACAAACTCAATTCCACGCACCCGAACCTTTTTAATAATTCAATACAATACCTGTTTAACATACGACGGATTCTTTTCACGTGGAGTGACCATTCTGCGCTAGTTTTACGGACATTTTTAGAACATTTTCGTCCATAATGTTCTCCAATCACGAACGTCTGATCGGATCGGGATGAAATTTACAACACAAATAAATGGTTTATACTTAGTCTGGAATATCACAACAATTTTCCTAGCGAGAAAATTACTGGAATAGGAACTACGCGAGGAAAACCGCGTAGAGGAAATAAAGCTGAACCTAATTTTGTTTCATTTCGCTTATTTTGGAGACTACGTCAAAGTCATCTTCTTTTCATCGTGAAAAATGCTAGTACTCTTTGCTGTGAACCCGCTTGTGGAAGTACCATAGGTACTTTCGCCAGTCGTCTTACCGCCAAGCAGTAATCTGAAGACATTCCTGTGTTCTGGTTTGAAAGGCAATGTTTCCATTGAAATTACAGGGTTTAGAAATAAAACGCGCAGATCGATGGTGACCGCAGTGTGGTGCTAGGTAATGATTTGGACTCTTCATATTCCAATAGCTACGTGAGTCTGTGTTATTATTCGCAGGCGTGTTGCTTACCATACGGCACGTGTCTTGTGTCCAGGCAAATGTACTTCGCCGAAAACATTGCCCTTTCAAACTGGAACACAGTAGATAATGTTTGCACATTCCAGCTTGTCAGTAGATTAACTGGCAAAATTTCTCAAGACGGAATCAACAAAGAGTCCTACCTACCACTGTAAAGGTTAGGCAAACGTGTGGTACTTCCAGTGACGGACTCTGCAATGAGTGCTACCACTGTAAAAAGTTCCAAGATGAGTGTGATACCTGGCCTCCTGGCCCCCCTACTCTTCCCAGGAATGTCCGCCGAACGCGGCTCCCAAGTTTTCCGTGTCATTGCGTCGGCCCCGAGCCCCGAGTCCCAGCCTCAGTCCCTCGCCCCGGTTGTTATTGGATAATTCCGCAGCCTCCACCCTGCAACGGATTAACTTATCATTTTCATTTACATTCTCCCAACTTGAGAAAGTGGGCAAGTTTGAGAAAGTAATTATATAAGTGCCCTACCTACTTGCATTGTTTGTTTGGATGATAGTAGCAATAACAACAAGTAAGTATAGGTAAGTATATGTAAGTATAATGAAAACATTGTAAGCACACAACATAAATACTAGTAAGTACGTTGAAAGTATTGTTCTGGTTCTGGATTTGTACTATTACTGAAAACACTAGTAGCATCCCACGGTTTTCCGCGCGTTGTTACCGTTCCTATTATTTATTCGGGATAAAAAGTAGCCTATTTTAATCTAGACTTCAATTCCATAAATAATTTATGGCAGGTGCACAAGTAAACAGCTGGGTTGGGTGCGAGAAAGAACAGGGAAGACCGAGACATAGTAAAAACTTTTCTACAACAAGACGAAAATGACAGTTACAAAGTGCACGCTATGAACTTAGAAATGCAAAGTGAGTGGTTCACCATAGGCGAGTTTTGTATCCCATTTTCTCTGAAGTGCACCTTGCTCTATGACTGGTCTTCTGCCTTATTAAAATTTTATCTAAATGTTTTCCAAATTACCCTCCCTGACCAGAGTAACTTGGTAAGGTGGGAAAAAGCCGCTGAAAAATGTTGCTATACTTGTGGTGAGGCGATATGTACAGCAAGGCACATATTGGTGGGATGCAAGGTGCTCCTTAATAGGGGTCATTACTCACAGCGCCAAGACAGAGTACTTGAAATCATACGTGAAGCCGTAAGCCTTTCGGTAGATAGAGCCCAAAAGGGATTGACGATAAACAAAAGACAAATTAACTTTGTAAAAAAGGGCTCAACTTCAAACTCCAAGAACAAGCCTTACTCAATTCTGGGTATAGCACCTGATTGAACTATTTTAATGGATATGTATGAAAAGCACTATAAAATCCCAGAGGATGTGGGTGTTTCGTCATCCAGACCGGACATTTTCCGTTTTTCTAGAGCTACAAAACGCATAGTCCTTGTAGAACTTACCGTACCGTGGGAAACTAATATACCTAAAGGCAACGCGATGAAACAAAATAAGTATTACGACCTTCTAAACGAATTAACAAAAAATGGCTATGTAGTTAATTTATACACTGTAGAAGTAAGAGCGAGAGGTATAGGTACCAGCAAAATCTCTCTATAACCTGCTGAAAGACCTTGGCTTGTCCAGAAGTGCAGTAAGTTCTTTATTAGAACGAGTATCTAAAGCTGCATTCGTAGGATCATATCGAATTTGGCTGGGCAGGGAGAGAAATACGAGAAGTGAAGGTGAGTGTTGATGTACCTCATCGTCAAAGCCCCCCCCCCCCCCTTAAACCTACGCCCGAGTCACAAGTCTTGGGGTCTACTCGGGATTTCTCTCTCTGCCACACGATGGACCCGGCACCCGCACGGTGAATCCATGGAATGCTAAGTTCGTCTCTTCTCTTCCAGACTATATTATAACTGTGTTCCACATTTAAGCCAGATCTGTTCATACGTTACGACGTGATTGAGCAACAAACATCCAAACATTGACATTTATAATATTAGTAGGATTAAGTACACTTCTTTTGAATATTAGACGTCTTTTACACTTGTCCGCCTCGCCATCACCATCTTGACTGAAGCGGCGAAGCGGAAGCGGTCCACAATGGAGCATGCTTACCTAGAATAAGCCGATTCACTCTAGCTTTGAAAACACAAATATTGTAATCATCGGGAAAAACTCACTCAGGCAACGCGTTCCACAGCCGAGACGTTCTTAACGTTCTTATCATAAAAGTAGAGTCCAACAACTTCGTTCGAATTTTTGGGAAATCAATCATGAAACGATGTCACTTTTTCGAGCTACGAGGAATCCGATAGAAAAAAGGGCTAGGTGGTAATAGTAGTATTAGATCATACAGATCAGTTGCACACTCTCCGAACAGTATCCGAAAACTAACCGATTAGGTAGCATTTTTTCGACGATGTTCGAGACTTTGAAGTATTTTTCGCACAAGGTTGTCGCTGCCTGTGAGCCTGTGTTATTTTAGTTCTTACTACGAGATTGAGCAACAAACATCCAACCTCCCACATTTTTAGTACGTACCTATTAGTAGGACTATGACCCGTATTTAATGTCGTGTAAACGCGTTAAACCACACATTCAAATTTGGTTTAGGTAACTTATTTTTTTCAACGATAAGGCTTCCACTTGACCGCCATCTCGCCTGATGTTAAACGACGCTGCGGTCAACGACGAAGAGATGACGGCTAATCAATGCCCTAACCACCTAACTGCCGGTTCCAAATCCATATTGGTGGTAACAAGTTTCTTCCTATTGTCACTATTTTGTACATTCAAACCCTAGCAAATGTACCTACCTACTGTAATACTGCAAATGTAATGGATACCTACAGGGTTAGTGGTAAAAATCAGCCGACATCATTTTAAGGACATGTTAAACACATTAAATATGAGGACTTTTATTCTAGTTTTTAAAAAGTCGAATACAAAATCCCATACAAAATAAAAGAAGTGTATTTGCACAGTCTTAAAACATCGAACTCTTCGTAACAAGAGGAGAACTCTTTCTAACGCTTAATAAATTAAGTGCTGACGCGGTGACGCGAATAGATCTAAATTTTTTGTTTCATATTTTTTGACGTGATAGCGTCTTATAATTCGATGAAGCCGGCTGCACGCCCACAAAACATGACGTCATGTACCGCTACCGCGTTACCGTCGGTCGTTACCGTCGGTCGTTACCTCGCCGCATGTTTGTTACAGTTGTATTAATTATTTCGACCAGTAGTTCAAGCGGGGATGTAGCTCAGTGGTAGAGCGTTCGCTTTGCATGTGAAATGCCCCGGGTTCGATCCCCGGCATCTAAAAGCTTTTTTGCATTGTTTTGATTGAAAATGACTAAATTCTACTGATTACTTTTACATACAAATCTATTAAACAAATAAAATTAAAATTTTCTTTTGAAAAATGCTACCATTCCATCAGTATTTTCTTAAGACGTTGTCACGTTCTATCGTCAGTAAACCGACTTTACAGACAAACATTTTTTTACAATCAATTTATTTCATTCGTTTCAATGTCATTACATCAATTTTTTGACGTGATAACGTCTTATAATTCGATGAAGCCGGCTGCACGCCCACAAAACATGACGTCATGTACCGTTACCGTCGGTCGTTACCGTCGGTCGTTACCTCGCCGCATGTTTGTTACAGTTATATTAATTATTTCGACCAGTAGTTCAAGCGGGGATGTAGCTCAGTGGTAGAGCGTTCGCTTTGCATGTGAAATGCCCCGGGTTCGATCCCCGGCATCTAAAAGCTTTTTTGCATTGTTTTGATTGAAAATGACTAAATTCTACTGATTACTTTTTACATACAAATCTATTAAACAAATGAAATTAAAATTTTCTTTTGAAAAATGCTACCATTCCATCAGTATTTTCTTAAGACGTTGTCACGTTCTATCGTCAGTAAACCGACTTTACAGACAAACATTATTTTTTTTAAGAGTTGATCGTTTGTATATACTTACAGAGCATGCCTTTAAATGGGTGCAGGTTGATTATCAGTAACCCTGAACAACGAAACAAGGTTCATTTTACGTCCGCCAGAAGCGATGATAATAGTTACATTATGATATAGGTAAGTGTCCTAAGTTGATAATAACAGCCGAGGCGTTATTAGCAGAGGCTGTAATTATCAACGCGCATGGACGTCATACGACGTTTTATAACACATTTGCGAGGAAATAAATAAAACTCTGACGAAATTTTCAAATAAAAACAATACATCGTCGAACAAAAAGGGCGCGGAATAATATTTACTTGTTCACAGATTAGCAATGCGCGCGCCTTTTTTTTAAGCAACGGCACAGAACCAGCCATTACGCCGTTAGTAATAAAGTAAATTAAAATTTTTGTGTTTTGTTACTGATAAATTGTTGTAATTTATGGTCAAAATTAATTAAATTAACGAATTAAGTAGTTCTTTTTTATATTTTACCTCTCAAAGTAAATTTTGTTCATAAAATGTTCACCACTTTTCTGACATAAAAACTCTTTCTAATGTTTAAAAAAGTACCATTCGTTTTAGACGGAGCATTTTGAAACCGTGCACCGTGCGTTTTACATTACACATTACCGCACAAGTACGTAATGAGATACATTACGATACATAAATTGGTGCAATAGGAGACCCTTTACGAGCAAATGTAAATAAAAAAATTTAAAGCATTTGTAAACGATTACAGGCATAAACCATTTAAGCATTGAATAATTTGTCGGTCTGATTACATGACGTGAAAGTAGACAATATACGTATCTACCAAATTAGTGCAACTGTTATACGTTGCCTAAGTAGCTATAATAAATAATAGATATCTACTTTACTAATTATCATAAATAGGTACTTTGCCAAAAAAACTGAGTCCAACGGGTCTAGAACTAGTATACCTATAATATTTATAATTGTGTCAGGAGCCGATGAAACATAGTGTGACAAAAAAGAGGCCTTAACATTGTGAATACTAATATTTACCTAAAAGTCTAGATGAAATACGAGTATTGTCAACACAGAACAGTGTGTTGTTCATCAATTACTGGGACTGGATGAATATTCTAGTTCGCGCAAAGGGCTATTTATCTGAATTTTGGGAAACTAGAGTAGGGTAACTGAGAAATTATGTCGCTTTTACTGGAGGAATTCTTGAAATGTGCCGTGAACAATCTTACGGTTACTTGTGTACCGACATTGTTATGTATGTCAGCTTTTACATTCATCTCAGTAAAGTTATGGCCCGGCGAGTCGATAGTCGCGAAAATTGTGAATCTTTTTAAACGAACACGTTGCCTTAATACTCATAATATTATTTGATTGATAACGAGTAGTCACATGTCATATTAAAAAATAATTACAATTTCAAATCAATAATAAGTACAAGTTACATGTCAATTCAATCCTTACTTCCTTACTATATATATATATATATCTACATATATAAAAGCGAAAGGTCACTCATCAAGGAATCTCAGAAACTACAAATGCTAGGAATCTGAAATTTTGCATGGAGGTCCCTTTTAGCACGTAGGTGCTCGCTAAGACGGGGTTTTGCTAAATTCAACCCCTAAGAAGGTGAAACAAGGGATGAACGGTTGTATGAAAATTCGTAATTTTTAAAGTTATCAAATTTTGTATCTAGACACTTGACACGAAGCAAATTAATGTGTTCTAGCAATTTTGTAATTTCAAACTGTACAGGGGTGAAATTGGGGTTGAAATGGGGGATGAATTGCAATGTGGAAGTTCCCAACCGTTGAAGATAAAACCATGAAACTCTGTATATAGGCACTTGACACGAAGCAAACGAATGTTTGTTCTAGTAATTTTGTAATTTCAAACTGTACAGGGGTGAAATTGGGGTTGAAATGGGGGATGAATTGCAATGTGGAAGTTCCCAACCGTTGAAGATAAAACCATGAAACTCTGTATTTAGGCACTTGGCCCGAAACAAACGAATGTTTGTTCTAGCAATTTTGTAATTTCAAACTGTATGGGGGTGATTTTGGGGTTAAAATGGGGGATGAATGTCAATATGGAAGTTCCCAACCGTTGAAGATAAAACCATGAAACTCTGTATATAGGCACTTAACACAAAGCAAACGAATGGTTGTTTTAGCAATTTTGTAATTTCGAACTGTACGGGGATGAAATAGGAGTTGAAATGGGGGATAATTAATTGTCAATATAGAAGTTCCCAATCGTTGAAGATAAAACCGTGAAACTCTGTATATAGACACTTGACACGAAGCAAACGAATGTTTATTTTTGCAAATTTATAAGTTCGCACTGGATGGGGATGAAATTGGAATTGAAATGGGGGCCGAATGTCTCTTACGCTTTCAAATCTAAACAACTGAACTGATTTTGATGAATTTGTATCAATCTTCATTGTTTTATTATAAGCTGTTTATAGTAACCGTAAATGTGTCTGGGTATACAAATAGGTACTGCCTGAGTTACCTTAGTATTTATTTCGCGCGGACAAAGTCGCGGGTAACAGCTAGTAATATTATAAATGCGAAAGTAACTATGTCTGTCTGTCTGTCTGTCTGTCTGTTATGATTTACCATCTAAACCAGTGAACTGATTTTAATGAAATTTGGTACACAGATAGACTAGACCCCGAGAAAGGATATAGGCTACTTTTTATTGCAGAAAAAGGGTTGGGGGTTGAAGAATGTAACAAAAACGGGGAAAAATATTTATCTTCGAGAGCTTTAGCTGCATGTGCCATTCTCCTTGGTATGCGCTGAAGTCTGATGACAGATGACAGGACATGTCGGTCTATATTTGAAGGTTACGTCATTTTAGGTAATCAAATTTTCAATAATGCATTATGCATTGTTTACATTAAAGTATTATCAAATTAAAAATCTCTCTAATCTTATATTGTAATGTTGTTTATATAAAAAAGTTATGCACCGTGACCGTAGAGAAGAGGATGAATGAGATGAGAGGCTGAAGAGGAATACCGGTATAACGGTGCACCACTCTCCCTGCCCACTGTGGCCTTGCGTGGTCGCCAACGTATGATGGCGACCACGTTCTATAGTCTTTTAGCATAGTTCTCTTACTGATCATAGCTTTTTATAGCAATGGATATTTTAGTAGAGATTTTCCTCAAATAGCCGCGGGTGTCACAGCTAGTAAGATTATACAAATCACAAGACATGTCAATTAAATTATGTTACAATTAAAATCCAAAAATACATGTCAATTACGTTTAAAATTTAAAATTCAACGTCACAACGTCAAAAGTCAACAGGGTACGATTAATAAATTAATAAATACTTAGGTACTAGAATATTACATACACATTTATATTATTAGATCATAAAGCTAAGTTAGGCGACTGAATTCAGAATCAGAATCAGCCTCGTTCCCGCCGGTCTACCGCCTCACTAAAGCTGTCCTAACTGTGATATCGCGCTCTCTTTTCTTTTGGCTTGATATCATAGAGATAGCGATAACAAAGCCATAGCCGGTTTAGTTAGGCGGTAGAAGGGCCGGTGGAAAGGCTTATTACACTTGGCTAAATTTAATTATTGAATTCAGAAGCCAATTTAAAAACTAAGTTGGGCGACTGAATCCAGAATCAGGTTTAGAAGCAAGCAATCGTCCTCGCTTCTGAATTTAGTGTAGGTACTGGGTAACTTACTGTATGTTATTGGTACTCTTCACTGAATTCAGTAGTGACCACATTCAGTCGACTAAATTTAGCCAAGTGTACCTGATAATAAAATATATAATAATCAACGATATTACGTCAATGATAATAATAAAAGTTACAGCTGGTCAAGTCGGGAGAACTGCGACTGCCGATTCCGAGCACTCAGGTTCAAATCCCACCACGCGCACCACTGTCTTTTCGAAGTCATGTACGTAATGCCGCTAACTTAAAACGGCGAAGGAAGCCATCGTGAGGAAACCGACATGTACCTAGAATCGTTCGAAGTCATGTGTAATCCACCAACCCGCACTTGGCCAGCGTGGTGGATTATGAGTAAGGTGAATAAATATTGCAAATAATCCCTTATTGTGGTGGATAGTAAACGGAAACACAAAATCCCAACTTCCTAAATCAATTGCTCGTCAATGTATATCGTGTCCACGTGTTTGGCAAAAAAAAATACCCAATGAAAATGTCTCTCCTGCCACCACTTCTAATCCTGCCTATGCCTCCGACTTCGGTTCCGACTCCGATAAATCAAATTTTAAAACTGACTCCGCCTTCGGTTACAATAAAATTACCTCCGTTACATCCCTGTTGATTACAGTGTCACAGAATACTTAGATGTTAGTATGTACCGAACTTACATATTTAATTAATTATTATTACCGTTATTATTTAATTTCTATGTAATGTCCGAACCACACGATCAATTAAAAATATGTTCTTTCTAACAAAATAAGAATTAACGAAACTGAACAACGGAAACATGAGTTACAACCAAATATACATTCTGACTTTAACCCCTTTCTGCAAGAAAACCGTGCAGATTTTGGGGATTAAAAGTAGACAGCTACCATCTCTTAGTATGATCTTAAATCATGTCAAGTTTCATTTGATTTAAATCAGTAGTTTCGGCGTGATGGGAGTACCCTATACAGAAAGACAGACAGACATGATAGAAAAAAAATGCAGTTTCGCCATCAGTATCGACTATGGAGTGCCCCCAAAATTTTTTTTTCAAAATATCTTCAATGTACAGAATTCGACCCACTACAGTTTTATTATAAGTATAGATGTTATGTTCATTTTATTTGATTCCACTATCTATAGTGCCGAAACTTCTTTAAATGTCAAAATTGCGACAAAACAACAAATTTGATGTTTCTTTTTCAATATTACCTTTTTTGGACGTGGAGGAAATGCATATACGCATTCCACCTAGGGGAGACGGTCGCTTATGTCGAATTCCACACCATGGTGAACATGGTGCCTCTACTGACTTCTTACTGTTTCTGACTGATCTTCATAGTTTCATCTTTGCCGGTAACGGCGGGAACACGGGCCTGCGTCGTATTCTCGTATTCATCCGCAAAACTGTGGCTTGCCCTTATCCGGGCCCTTCTATTGGGCACCATCACTGACGCAAATGAACCCAGGATACGCTGTGACCACTTAGGGGACCAACCAGTAAGTGGGTGCCCCACCTATTTACCATGTAACGCTGTCGCCCCCGTCAAGGCTGCGGTGGGCAGGGAGAGCGGTGCACCGTAATACCAGCGGGGCTCTCCTGCTGCGGCATCTATCTCACACCCGCGATGTCCACCCCGTAACATTGTGGACTGTGGCCCACCTCAGTGCCGGTGCGTATAAACCATACAACTTACATGGCCGTATCGTCGTCGGCTTGGAGGAGACGAGATTTCTTATAGCTTCATTGTGGATGACCAAGCCACGACTACTGAGCCCCTCACCTCGTTAATGCGGTAACCCTTTGAGAGGGTTTCAAAATTAACCTCACCTAATTTACGAAGTCAGTGTTGCGGGGTCAGGTCTCGCATTCTACCTACGACCCCGTGCCTGACCTACGACCTTGCGAGCCTGCTTTGCAGGACGGAATCACTGCATTTAGCTCTAGTGAAGCGCCGAAAACCTGCAGCGCGTCACTGGAACGTCACCGATGCACTTGAACCTAGGATACGCCGGAACCACCTCGCGGACCTACCAGTAAGTGAGACCAGGCGCCCCCACGTCTGGAAAACGGACAACCCTGGTCTCGCTTACCACTTTTTGGTTGTATCGGAGGATAGGATTATAGGAACAGCGGTGCACTGCAGTAGGTACCTACTGACAGTCGTCCTCTTCCCTTACAGTCCCACTGCGTTCGCCGTGTAACAGTGGCGACCCCGTCAAGACCGTGGCAGGCAAGAAGAGCGGCGTATTGTAATACTGACTGTCCTCTCCCGCCGCGATACCTACCCCCCAACGTTGCGGCTCACCTTACTTCCACCAGTGCCCATACACCAACCTATGGCCGCATCGTATCTCTCAAACGGTTGTACCGATCTGGGGCGGTTTTGTTTTCATTTAAAAGCCACTTTTCTTGCGGTGGTTCTTAGTTATGTTTGGTTTATATTGATTCAAGATGGCCGCTTCAACAAAATGGTGAATTTCATTTTTTTCACTGCTTTCTGAAAATGAGTATCAAATGGGGCTTGACTAGTAGAATACTGTACAAATTTCAAATCCAAAGTAGGGGGTGCATCAAAATTTTTAATTTTGTTCTCGGTATTGACAAAACTCAGAGTAGTCTTGGGGCGGCATAATTGGTATTGCACGCGGGCGACGAAACAGCCAGCGGCGTCCCTGTGATTATACAGACATTATGCGTGTCTCCTGTCTGTGAAGCGAACTCACAAGATAACATCCATCCGAAAAGCGTCGTAAGTCGTAACGCGCACGTCCCGCTCTCACAATTTCCCCTCCCAAAAGATCTCAACGCTTAAAGTACGTATTCACTTCAATAGCTGCGTGACATTGTGCTGTTCTGCACAGGTATATTGTTTACCATTAGCCCCACATCATGCTCGTTATCTATACATATAATCTCAATAATTTTATTGCTAATATTATGATACCAACATTTTGTGGTCTTATATGCTATAGTTGTCCATCTACTTTTATAATAATACGTAAAAAGAAACTTGCAGCAGTTTATATTACTTATCAAGCAACAGTGAGCGAGAAAAGTCTTCGTACTTACTTGGAAACTATTCTTAATGAATAACGAACACTCCGAGCTCCGCTCCGACGCTCCAAGTCCACTTGTTACGAAGTTATGAACAAAAACACTAACTTGTTCAAATAATTATTTTATTTCTTCCTTATCAATAACAAGTATTTAAAACATTTACATGTGGCGCATCGAAGTATACAATAATACCTAATGCACCGATAAAAAATTATACCTAGATTTTTAGTTTGCCAACATATTTAGCTGTATAATGTATGGACGCGACTGCCTGGTCTTTAAGATTTTTTTTTTAATGACAGTTGGCCTCCCATGGCCTGCCTAGTACATGAATCTGAGTCTTCCATACGTATATATTATACATAAATAAATATTGTTTGACATTCCTGGAGACACTGGCGTGTAATATATTACACAAACGGACCAAACATCGCTAAATATGTTTGCAAACTTATTTCGTTATTGAGGGTAGGCCGAGTACAGACAATGGTAATGTAGATCCAGTAATCTGGACGTTGGGCGACTTGGCTCAGTATTGATGCTACGTTAATACTTTGTTAATTTATGATACTACTACTATTCGCATCGCACCCCCGGATCGATATTGTCACTAACTTATGCTAAAATCCAACTTTTCATGAAAATAATTAAAGTATTTATTAGCGCAAAAGCCGGAACGACATTACACATAACGACATAAGAGGACGTCTTATGGAAACTACGTGTACTACAAAAACAACATTACCGCTCCAAAACAATGGGATGCTTTAGAATAATGAGAAGTTTTCAAGATGCAAATGCAAATAGACCAGTTAACGAGAGTTATCCATTTCGCCATAGGTGACGCCAATGTTTCAAATTTGCTAGTTTTTTTTACAAAATCCAACATCGGCGCCATATTTGATGAAATTGAGAACTATCTATGACAGATCTACATATGTGCCCATCATTAAACCCCCTTATTACAGCATATATAAAACATTTTTGCACGAGTAACAGTGTCACTCCGGGGGTGCGATATGCAAAGTCAGAATACATAATATTGGTCTAACTAGTCCCACCATGCATGGCATACAGACTTATTGTTTCCATTATCGAGGGTAGACCTTCAATAATAATGGTAAATATTTTTCTCACAAATTCTAAATGAATGCTCAGCTCATTCATGAGCCTGGTCAAGAAACAGAGGAAATCACAATTAAAAACGCATTCGTGTTTATGTGAAGAATATTCTTCATCCATCACATGTCAGTCATGATTCCATTAAGGACTAAACCATTTAAATTTTCTTTAATAACCTTGCGAGGCCAAAACTGTATAAAAAAATCATTACTATTGTCTTTTTTCCAAAAAGCCTGCATTTGAGATGAGACATTTGAATCTACAATCAAGAACGTTAAATGTTACTGCAGCAATGTTGAATGGCAATACTTTATTGGTTTATGACACGTATACAGTAGTATCATCTCTCATGAGGGCTTTTTAGAATTCCTAAACCCGGCTTAGTACTAACATCCATTCTGCGTCCGCCAAGCGATCCATCGATGGCGGACGCAACGCAACATTCAAATACAAAATTAATTACAAACTATGCAAAAAGACAGCACAAACGTAATTCGGATACTATAAACCTTACTCATGATTTTCAGGCTAATACATTCCTTGGTAAAATTAATTTTGAGCACTTACGCAAGTGATAGAGCACCCATTAATGTTAACATGTATGACTTGAACTTATATATTAAATTATATTAAACACAAGGTATTTCATTCAATTTTAGTTATAATTTCATCGCACTTTTGTGGCAAACTTCATACGTCATGATGAATCTAATTTTTTTTACCAATAATTAAAATGACTTGCTCATTTGCTAGTCAAAGTTTCGATTTGGCCGAGATGTTTATTGCTAAGACATTTCAGTCTAAGAAGTACACACACAGTACTTTTCATTACGTACAACAAATATTTACGCGGAGACACAGACCCAGTGAATAGCGATGACCAATTTCCGTAGCCATCGTTGTAGTATTACGTCGCTTTTAATAAAAAATTAAAAAAACAATAAAGACAGGTCACAGACAGATTAAGGTTAGGTGGAAGTAAGGAAGACATGAAGTGACGACGATTGATTACCGATTTCAAAATCATAAGGTCATAGACTGGAGTCTCGCCTGTCCCTCTGAGTACGCTATCAAGTGCAGATGTACTAGATAGTGAACCATACTCTAACAGTGAAGGAAAACATAGTGTTCAACAACCGGGGCGTTTCAAATAATACAATTTGAGGACATGTCTCATTTACCAGCCCGCACTTGGCCAGTGTTGAGGGTTATATGGCAGGGACGATGACTCCATATTATGTTTACATCATTAAGCTGTCTAGCCCCGGGAGGCCAGATTTGGGCAAAACCGGTTTTGAGAATTAAAAACCTTATTTTTTCATTATATACATACTTGAATATTAGTTTATTTTGATGCCTAAGAGATAGGCGATAATATTAATTAATTCATTGTCGTTTACAGACACACAAAGTTTGGTTTCATTTTTTAGTAATGATTTTTTGTGTGACGTCGGGCTTAATGGGTTAAAACAATAAACGAGTTTGACTTCAATGTACAGAACGCGACCCTTCCTAATTAAGATAACTAACTAAACAAGTTTTGAAAACACTCATGCTGGATTTAGAAATAATATAAGATCATGCTGAAAAAAATATAAAATGAAGATAAAATAAATTGATATTCATAATTATTATAATGGACATTGTGCGAAATTCATTTAGTATTTAGCTAGTTCATTTTCTAGTAATTTCATATTAAACTATCAAAGTATGGCGACATGTATTTACAACAGACCATTACCTATGGACTATAATATGTACATAATATTAGTAGTTCGTAAATATTATAGTGGATGCAGTATATTATTTTATGAATGTTACTATGTGCCGAATCGGGTTAAATATTGTTTTTATTTCTCGACATCATAATGGGACAAAGCGATGGTTTTCATAACATCGATGGAACAAGTACCATAATAATGTAGGCTACTTTTATCTTGGAACAAATAGTATCTCCTGAAAGATTGGAGTTTATATTACAAATTAATGGAGATATAGTCGGGGTACTCGATGGGTGTGAGTTTACTGGTGAAATGTTCCCGAAGTCTTGTTCCTTGAAGTTAAATCGTTGAGGTTAGATCGTACATCCAAGTTGAGGACTAATACAATCTGTTCCGCGGTCACGTCGCACGCACACTATTTGAACAGTCTAGAACGTTCTGTAGCTGGTGGGTTACTTGATGGGTACGATCTTGATGGTTCAATCCAATAGAAGTTCCATCCCACCTGGAGAGTCGAAGCTAAATCGTTGTAACGATCTAGGTGGCGGGGTATTTGATGGGTTGTGATCTTGATGGTGAAGTCCGAGACAAGTTCCATCCCAGCATTCGAGTCCCTTGAAGCTAAATCGTTGAGGTTGGACCGTCCGTCCGACTTAGTGACACAAGCGTGTACCGTGTACGCGTCGCGTCGCCAGCACATAGTTTATTTGAACGGAGTATATATGACGGGATACTCGATGGTAAAGTCTGTGCGATTTTTCCCCCAACTGTCGAGTCCCTGTGTTTTCCCCAACTGTGTATTAAATCGTGGAGGTTGGTTGGATGCACACAGTCTAGAACGGTCTGTTTGTGGCGGGGTACTTGCAGGTGCAGTCCGAGAGAAGTTCCATCTCAACTATAGAGTCCCTCGAAGCTAAATGATCGAAGTTGGATCGTACATTTAACTCGGCGACTAATACCATCCGTTACGCAGTCACGTCACACGCACACTGTTTGAGCAGTCTAGAACGTTCTGTAGGTGGTGGGTAATCTTGGTGGTACGATCCAACAGAAGTTCCATCCCACGTGTCGAGTCCCTCGGTTGGTTGGGTGCGCACAGTCGTAGCACCTTAGAACGGCCTGTAGGTGGCGGGGTACTTGATGGGCAGCGCGCGGGTGGTGGTCTCCGCGAGGTGCCCCCAGCCCAGCCGGCGGTAGGCCTGCGCCAGGCGCTCCTCGGCCTCCCGCGCCGGCCGCTCCTCCAGCAGCCGCAGCAGCAGGCGCGCCCCGCGGCCCCACTGCCCCAGCGTGAAGCAGTGCCACACGCCGTACTGCAGCGCCTGCCGACCACACACAAACACATTACTCAAGAGAACACTACTTGTGGCACACAGATTTTTCGTGGGCTTTGAATTGAACTCAAGCGTCCCGCTCGTAAATGAAAGAAATATTCGGGTGAACTCGGGACCATGGTCATCTAGAAATGCGTTAGCATACAATGGTTAAAAACATGGACATCTAGGTAGAAGATTTAGTTAGACGACAAAGTTTTGAAGATTTATTCCAGATTCGCAGCGCCCCTCGGTTTCACCCGTGTAGTTTCCAAAGTGAGCTATCAAAATCTTAATTTTCACTTCTATCTGCAGTCTCTATAGCTGTATACTGTGGCAGCAGAGAGAGGAGGGAAGGCAGGCACCTTGGAGTCGGTGAGGTCGGTGAGCTGCAGCAGGTCGGCCATGTTCCCCGCGAGCGCGGCGGGCGCGGGCGCGGACGCGGCGGGTGCGGGCGCGGTCAGCGCGCGCAGGCGGCACAGCGCGGCGCCGCGCCGGCACAGCGCGTCCACCAGCCAGCCGCGCTGCCGCTCCTGCTCCCTGCGGACCACACCACGCGTCACTAACGACTCACCAGACCGAGACCAGCAGGACATGTGCCTGATGGGAACCAACATACATGCCTGTCCATAACACTACAATAACACCCAGCTATTGGACCATGAAAAGTCGAAACCATTACATAACACTACACTGCGCTCGTCTGCAGTGACTATCCTGTTCAAGGTTTACAATGAGTTCGACTGTATTATAATGCAATATATCATTGAAGTTTTGTAAATGTTAAAGTTAAATCTGAGCTTCTTCAGTGCCCTTTCGCCCTTCCAAACAAATGCAACTCACGGCTGCGGACATCCTGTTCCTAGTCCGACTATCCAAACCGGCTCCGAAAGAGCAGCCGCGAAAAAGCGGCAGCCGAGGAACCAACGCAGCCATCGTGACTGCCTTCAAGTACTCAGCAGTAGCAGGAGCGTATCATTCATCGTTCACCATTCATCACCCGCCTTGACGTAAAAAACTCCCAAAGCAACTTCACAGCAACAAATGGGTCAAACGAGAGCCGACATGGAATGGGTTTAGTTTCAGCTAAAAACAATAATGTCACTTCCCGGGTCACCAAGGGAACCATGACAGGACAGTATACATATGTATAGCAGCTTACAGTGCAGAAAATTGTTTCGTGGCACTGAACGAAACAGAGCGCGCGGGAATGCCTCTGCACACATCGAAACCCAATGGATGTCGCATATACGCTGAGGGACATATAGATATACTCCTCATTTATGTACTCAGCGCCCCGTATAAAGTCCCTAGAACAGAGATAAAGGAGCGCAAATACCCAACACAACGCCTTCTTTTTAGTTCACACTCAAGAGAAGGATACCATGACGAACCAGGGTTATGGGTCAGGCACGGCACGGGTCACGCATCCTTACCATCCATGAAGCTCAAGGACTGACATACTGAGTCGGTAATCGCAATCAAAACCAAGGCAAACATGAAGCTGCACGAGAGCGTGCCCCATGCGGTTGTTGCAATCTCACGGCACACGGGGAACTTCACGTACTACGCTGACCTTCATATACTACGCTGACGACACCGACGACGCCATCGGTCGGTTCGTGCGGCGAGCGTTGGCTGCAACACCGAAGAATTAAATTTGCAGATGGCCATCAAGGACAGAAATGCAGTTGTGATGGAGGCACTGAGCCGGGGGGGACGACTTAGAAAATAAAAGAGCCCTAGAATTAGAATGAAAATGTTGTAATTCTAAAGTTGTTATTTGAATTGGTTTGAACTTACTGTTTAATTTTACTGGCGTCGCTTCTCGTGTCGTTCTTCATTCCGAGGTAGGCGAGCAGCTTTTCTTGGTCTATCGCTTTTATTACCTGACAAATAATAAAAATACATTCAGTTTAACCTTCAAGAAGGCGCGCGGTCGGTTATAACGGCAGCTATCGAGCATAACCTAAAAGACCTATGGGACAAATCATAATATGGGAGCCTTTTTTTGTATACATTCATTGGTGTATACAGCGTGGCGCTTTGGTGCAGACATGCCGAAATGAACACACGGGTAGGGTTACTGACCAGTAATCATACAAAAGATGTGAAAAATAAATATTCGCTTATTTAAAATAATAATATTTTGTGACAAACTAAATAATTGTATTAAGCGACGACGACGGTCAACAAGTGAACTAGTAAACTAGTGGAGAGAAGGACAAGAGATAGGAAATTAGAAGAGCACATTTTTTCTGCATTTTATTAATAATTCGCACACAAACGCGTGTGTTGTGTCTTATCTCTTTCTATTTTATTTGCTTTTCGCCTGATTTTCATTGATAAAACATATGTATCTGTGGCCTGCGACCTAATGACCTGTGACTTACATTTTTAGATACAGGTTGTTCTGATTTGGAACTTTTGAAAACTGCAAATAACTCAGTGAATAAAAACGATACATTAAATTTGATCTTACAGAATGTCTAAAAATATGATGTGTGATATGTAGTTTCATTTAATGTCGGCACCAAAGCGCCACGCTGTATAACAATCCTTTCAATAATAAGTATCTTCAGAAATAAACAATTTCCATGCTGGAAGACACGTTGTCTACTAACTCCTGAATCTTCCGTGAGAATATTATGAACGTGGCGAAAACTTTCGGCTATTTCGGGTCACATTGAGGAGTGTCAAAGCTCGTAATAATTGCGTGTGGCAAAAGGGCCATTTGCTCTTCCAAAAACGAGCTTATATAATGTTATACAAGCGTTATATAATTTTACACGTGATATAATATTATACATGCTAGCCTGAAACCGCTCTTATTGTCATAATACGAACACATCAGCATTCATACAGTTTATTTAAGTGTAGGTACCTATGTACGTAGGGACTGCGTTAGTGTCTCTTAACTATCAGCCAAGCTTAAATTCAAAGTTTTTTATTGATAAATATACATAATATACATTTACAATTCAGTCATAATAAACTCATCGTCGCTTGGCATCAAGCGAAATAGCGATCAAAACTAAACCTGTTATTATTTAAAACACAAAAATGTATAAGAAAATTGAGCATTACCTTTTCTGAGATAGCTATGACTTGTTCGCACCACGCTACCGTCACGTCGGGCGCTTCATCAGCGTGCGGTAACCTGGACACAAAAAAGATGAATATTTACTAGAAATACTACATGATGAATGAATGAAATCACAAAAATTGTCATAAGTAGTTACACGAATTTTACTAGCAGTATGCAGCACTGACGTGCTAAACGAACTGCGGACACGCGCGCGCACTCGCCTTGAAGAAGATCGCCGAACGCGATCGAAACTCGAGTCTCGGACTGTTCTGACTATATTATACGTGAGCTACCCGTGTATTTGTTTTAAAATGTGTAATAACCACGTTAGTTTTCATAATAAAAGTGTGTTCTATTGTTTATGTTTGTAAATATTTTTTATAAGACTGATGAACTCTATATCCATAGTCATAAATAAAAATTAAAAAAAAAAAACAAAAAAGAAACAGTTTGAATGCGAGAATAAATAATATAGGACCGCCGGTATTACGGTGCGCCGCTCTCCACCGTCTACTCCACTATCAAGTTACGACTGGTCTAGTCGGGAGAATGGCGACTGCCGGTCCGGAGACCCCGGGATCAAAACCATGCGTACCACTGTCTTTTCGAAGTCATGTGCGTAATTCCGCTAACTTACAACGGTGAAGGAAAACATCGTAAGGACACCGACATGTACCTAGAACATCTCAAAGTCATGTGTCATCCACCAAATCGCACGGGGCCGCGTATTTCCAAACTATACAACCCCAGAACGCAGCCATAGAAAACTGCTAGAGTATATATTGTAATGTTGTTTTAAAATCTGTTATTACAAACCATACAAGAGTTTTGCGTACTGATGGTGTATAGTTTGTAACGTGGATGCTCGCGTCGCGTCTTTCCATTCTATACAACGCCAGAACGCAGCCATAGGAAACTGTTCGCGTACGAGTATATTGAAGTGAAAACTTCTTTAGGCGCGCTATAGACAGAATTTTCGTGGGCTGTGAAATGGATTCATCAATCGTCACGCTTGGATATGATAATGGATCGGATCGGATATGAAATCTTCGGGTAAACTCGGTAAAAACGGCCAGGTAGGTACCAGGGCAACAGAAACAGTAAAGAGTTTCGATTACCTACCTCCAACAGCCCAGCGTTTATCTCCAGATACCAGGACAACAGAAATATAAAAGAGTTGCGTTTGCCCCTAGGTACCAGTACCAGGGCAACAGCAAGTTTTCACTTCTATCGGCAGTTCCGATGACTGCCAATTTTTATATTGTAATGTTGTTATAAATCTGTTATTACGATGCATACAATAATTTTTCGTACTGATTGTCTATGTTGTCGATCCGATGCTGAGATTTGACTCTGGGTGGGCTCCCGCCAGAAGCCCTGCGGTCAGCCCTGAGTGTCGCTTCTCCACTCAGGACCTCCCTTAGGCTTCTGGCTCCCGCATTTTTTATATACACTCTAGGGGTAGTAGCGACAAGACTAGGTGGAGTCGGGGTGCTCCGAGTCGGATCTGGGAAACCAACATCTACAATAAATCAGTCAGTATAACATCTTGATAAAACATCTTAGATCTCTGGGTGACGAGCGCAGTGCAGTGCTAGGTAACGATTTGGACGCTTCATGTTCCAATAGCTGCGTGTCACTGTACTGTTATGTAGCAGGTATGTTGCTTACCATCAGACAAATGTCCTGCTCGTCTCGTCACTCTTTATATAAACAAAAAAATGCAACTGCTCACGTACAAATTGTAATGTTAGTTTCGCGCGCTTATTCCAAAACATACACGATTAGTCCGTATGCGTACTGGCGCTGTATATTTTGTAACAGCATAATACTTCTACGCCACTACAAAGTATACGCGAGTATTTGCGTACTTGCCTTGTATGGTTTGGAAGATCTTAGTAAAAAAACTTATTTACAATCTATACGTGATTAGTTTCATACCCTTGCGTTCTGGCCTTGTATAGATTGGAAATACGCCACGGGGCCAGCGTGGTGGATTATGGCATTGATTCTCTCCTTGCGAGAGAAGGCCCCGAGTCCCAGCACTAGGAACATTTTGTGGGACTGTTTATGTTATGTATGCTCTCCACTGTCTGCCGCAGCCTTGATGGGGTCGTCGCCATTAGACGGCGAACGCTGCTCACTGAATTAACCCCAATTATGCGGGGAAAGAAGCGACTACTGCGGTGCACCGTTCTTCCTGTCTTCTGCAGCCGAAATGTAGTAGGACCACAGACCTTCACCACTAGCGAGTCCCCAAGGGTGTTCTCACGCGGGGGCGTCACCCCCCACGTACTGGTCGGTCCCCGAGGTGGTCAGTGGCACGGCGTATCTTGAGCTCAAATGCGCCGGTGACAGGAATGTGCCCTATGTGCGCCTTCCGCATGCAAAAACGTGCGTGCCCTCCATCCTGATTTATCAGGTGGCAGTGTACGCCAGGGTAAACCTGTCGTCGTACTGAGAGCGCGGCGCCGGGCACGCCTATCCCACCCACGACCGACACAAGCTGACCACCAGGTCGGACAAGTTGACCCACGTCATGGCCCCGACTGTTTACAACAATTTACCGGATGACGTCACCGCAGCAGTTACTCTGCAGTCTTTTAAGACAAAACTAAAAGCATGGCTGGTCGAGCAGTGCTTCTATAATTATAAGAAATTCTATTGTTTTGACATTTTATGGTTTACTAATTAATTGATTATTTTTATAATGTGACTGATTTCACTCGAATTTATTTGATTATGTACAATTTTCGTATCAGTATGGCAAATTACATTAATGTAATTATTTTTAGTTGACTTGTAAAATAATACTTTATCAATAAAGAATATGAATATGGAAGAGCCCGGAGACGTGCAAGCCCGGCGCTTCTACCGCCTAACGAAAAACGCTTTGACGCTTTGATGCTTTGACATTGCTGTCTCTTTTCTTCTAGCTTGATATGAAAGAGACGGCAATGCCAAAGCGTCAAAGCGTTTTTCGTTAGGCGGTAGACCCCCCGGCCGGTTTGCGGAAGAACGCGAGAGCGGTCCCGCCGACAATGGTGGAGCAGCATGGCGGTTAAAGTTGGTAAGAACACCGTAGTGTCGCGTCCGACATAGCCTGATCGTCTCCCCCAGGCTAAAATATACGCATAAACGCATTTCCTACACAAATAAATCCTTCACCCTGACTCGCAGGTTAAACAGAGCTGGAGAAGCTACGTACCCCTGCGCAACACCCCAATAACCTACTATTCAGTTAGTAGCGCATGTACTTGGGAAGTACCACACCTTTGCCAGTTATTCTACCGCCAAGCAGTAATCTGCAAACATTACTGTGTTCCGGTTTGAAGGGCACTTTTTCCAGAGAAATTACTGGGCTTAGAGATATGACATCTTAGATCTCTGGGTGACGAGCGCAGTGCAGTGCTAGGTAATGATTTGGACTCTTCATGTTCCAATAGCTGCGTGTCACTGTGCTGTTATGTTGCTTACTATCAGGTAAACGTCCTGTTCGTCTTCTCACTTTTTTTTTTAAAAATAACTTACTTCTTGGGGTCCGTGGGGGAGTCGATCGCGTTCAGGTAGGCGACGTGCGCGCCCAGGAACCCGGGG
The DNA here is from genome assembly GCA_963693475.1 of Ectropis crepuscularia. Taxonomy (NCBI): domain Eukaryota; kingdom Metazoa; phylum Arthropoda; class Insecta; order Lepidoptera; family Geometridae; genus Ectropis; species Ectropis crepuscularia. The sequence continues at coordinate 32,055,530 of OY856341.1, forward strand.
AACTTCTCCACCAGCTCCGCGTACACCGCTTCCAGTTTCTCGCCCTCTACGAGACAACACGTGACATTCCGTTAGACACAGCCAGTGCAGACTGTCAACCAAGATAGGCATTTAGCTATATTTTTATTAATTTTTTTAGTTATCCTCATATGTCCCATTGCTGCGCAAAGATCTCCCCCAATTCTCCCCACGGTCCTGAGCTTCCAACGCCAAATCTTTTTAGGGTTCCGTACCCAAAGGGTAAAAACAGGACACACGGTTTTCACAGGCCGATATTTCTATTGTCGCTATAACAACAAATACTAAAAATAAAATAAAATGAATATTCAAGGGGGGCTCCCATACAACAAACTTGATTTTTTAACATTTCTTGTTCGATTAGTCCGTCCCACGCAAACTAGACGGCGCCACTAGAAGACTAAAACGCGGTATCGAATTCGTCGTTAGAAACATAAGGTAAAATCAAAATTTTAGCAAAACTTTTTGGATGAAAGCCTGTCTGCGGAACCTGCCATAGTCTATGTATACGAAATTCGGAATAAAGCCAAAGCTATTTTCGCCGTTTATTTGCTAATGGTACGGAACCCTTCGTGCGGGAATGGCCGGTTTTATTTTTAGTTAGCGTCAGTTGTCCCTTTGCGCAAAGGTCTCTCCCAATCCTCCCCTCTTAGGCCGGTGCTAAGCTTCCATCGCCTAATTACAATAGCTTGGCGCGGCACTCGCGGCGGTGTATAGCTACCTAGCTTGGCGCGGCACTCGCGGCGGTGTATAGCTACCTAGCTTGGCGCGGCACTCGCGGCGGTGTATAGCTAGCTAGCTTGGCGCGGCACTCGCGGCGGTGTATAGCTACCTAGCTTGGCGCGGCACTCGCGGCGGTGTATAGCTAGCTAGCTTGGCGCGGCCCTCGCGGCGGTGTATAGCTAGCTAGCTTGGCGCGGCACTCGCGGCGCGGCGGTGTATAGCTACCTAGCTTGGCGCGGCACTCGCGGCGGTGTATAGCTAGCTAGCTTGGCGCGGCACTCGCGGCGCTGTATAGCTAGCTAGCTTGGCGCGGCACTCGCGGCGCGGCGGTGTATAGCTACCTAGCTTGGCGCGGCACTCGCGGCGGTGTATAGCTAGCTAGCTTGGCGCGGCCCTCGCGGCGGTGTATAGCTAGCTAGCTTGGCGCGGCACTCGCGGCGCGGCGGTGTATAGCTACCTAGCTTGGCGCGGCACTCGCGGCGGTGTATAGCTAGCTAGCTTGGCGCGGCCCTCGCGGCGGTGTATAGCTAGCTAGCTTGGCGCGGCACTCGCGGCGCGGCGGTGTATAGCTACCTAGCTTGGCGCGGCACTCGCGGCGGTGTATAGCTAGCTAGCTTGGCGCGGCACTCGCGGCGCTGTATAGCTAGCTAGCTTGGCGCGGCACTCGCGGCGCGGCGGTGTATAGCTACCTAGCTTGGCGCGGCACTCGCGGCGCTGTATAGCTAGCTAGCTTGGCGCGGCACTCGCGGCGCGGCGGTGTATAGCTACCTAGCTTGGCGCGGCACTCGCGGCGCTGTATAGCTAGCTAGCTTGGCGCGGCACTCGCGGCGCGGCGGTGTATAGCTACCTAGCTTGGCGCGGCACTCGCGGCGCGGCGGTGTATAGCTACCTAGCTTGGCGCGGCACTCGCGGCGGTGTATAGCTACCTAGCTTGGCGCGGCACTCGCGGCGGGGCGGTGTATAGCTACCTAGCTTGGCGCGGCACTCGCGGCGCGGCGGTGTATAGCTACCTAGCTTGGCGCGGCACTCGCGGCGCTGTATAGCTAGCTAGCTTGGCGCGGCACTCGCGGCGCGGCGGTGTATAGCTACCTAGCTTGGCGCGGCACTCGCGGCGCTGTATAGCTAGCTAGCTTGGCGCGGCACTCGCGGCGCGGCGGTGTATAGCTACCTAGCTTGGCGCGGCACTCGCGGCGCGGCGGTGTATAGCTACCTAGCTTGGCGCGGCACTCGCGGCGCGGCGGTGTATAGCTACCTAGCTTGGCGCGGCACTCGCGGCGGTGTATAGCTAGCTAGCTTGGCGCGGCACTCGCGGCGGTGTATAGCTACCTAGCTTGGCGCGGCCCTCGCGGCGCGGCGGTGTATAGCTACCTAGCTTGGCGCGGCACTCGCGGCGCGGCGGTGTATAGCTACCTAGCTTGGCGCGGCACTCGCGGCGCTGTATAGCTAGCTAGCTTGGCGCGGCACTCGCGGCGCGGCGGTGTATAGCTACCTAGCTTGGCGCGGCACTCGCGGCGCTGTATAGCTAGCTAGCTTGGCGAGGCACTCGCGGCGCGGCGGTGTATAGCTACCTAGCTTGGCGCGGCACTCGCGGCGCGGCGGTGTATAGCTACCTAGCTTGGCGCGGCACTCGCGGCGCGGCGGTGTATAGCTACCTAGCTTGGCGCGGCACTCGCGGCGGTGTATAGCTAGCTAGCTTGGCGCGGCACTCGCGGCGGTGTATAGCTACCTAGCTTGGCGCGGCCCTCGCGGCGGTGTATAGCTAGCTAGCTTGGCGCGGCACTCGCGGCGGTGTATAGCTACCTAGCTTGGCGCGGCACTCGCGGCGGTGTATAGCTAGCTAGCTTGGCGCGGCACTCGCGGCGGTGTATAGCTACCTAGCTTGGCGCGGCCCTCGCGGCGGTGTATAGCTAGCTAGCTTGGCGCGGCACTCGCGGCGGTGTATAGCTACCTAGCTTGGCGCGGCACTCGCGGCGGTGTATAGCTAGCTAGCTTGGCGCGGCACTCGCGGCGGTGTATAGCTACCTAGCTTGGCGCGGCACTCGCGGCGGTGTATAGCTACCTAGCTTGGCGCGGCCCTCGCGGCGGTGTATAGCTAGCTAGCTTGGCGCGGCACTCGCGGCGGTGTATAGCTACCTAGCTTGGCGCGGCACTCGCGGCGGTGTATAGCTACCTAGCTTGGCGCGGCCCTCGCGGCGGGGTATAGCTACCTAGCTTGGCGAGCCACGTGGTGCCGAAGTCCTTGGCGGCGTCCCCGTGCTCGTCGGCCGGCTTGCCCTTGTCCCGCGGCTGCGGCCGGCGCGCGGGCTCGCAGCCCCAGTACAGCAGCGGCACGGAGTCCACGCGCCGGCCCAGCTCGTCCTTGGCCACGGTCACCGAGCCCGTCAGCGTCACGCCCGACAGGTTCGACCTGCTCAATCTGAGGGAACAGACGATACAGTTACACAAACAATACGAGGAATCTTTATTTTTTACAGTAGTGGTAGGACTCTTGGCAGAGTCCGCCTCGGTAAATACCACACCTTTGCCAGTTATTCTACCGCCAAGCAGTAATGTGCAAACATTACCGTGTTCCGGTTTGAAGGGCAATGTTTCCAGAGAAATTATAGGGCTTAGAGATATAATATCTTAAATCTCTGGGTGACCGCGTATTTTGCTTACCATCAGGCGCATGTCCTGCTCGTCTCGTCACTCTATACTATAAAAAAACAGACTTCCAATAAAGGAGGTTTTCAATTTGCTTAAAAGATTTTTATGTCTCAATGGGGCGATTTCAAGATGCACAAAGACCTGTCAAAAACAAATTCTCAATTTCACGACAGATGGCGCCAATGTTTTATTTTGTTCCAGAAATTTCACAAACAGCAAACAAAGGTGCCACATGAGACAAAATTCAATCTTCGTCAAGTCAATTTGCACCTGTAAAACTACTCATTGTTATTTTATTTTTTTTATAGCATAGAGTGACGAGACGAGCAGGTCATGTGCCTGATGGTAAGCAACATGCCTGCCACATAACAGCACAGTAACACGCAGCTATTGGAACATGATAGTCCAAATCATAACCTAGCACTGCACTGCGCTCGCCACCCAGAGATCTAAGATTTTATGTCTCTAAGCCCTGTAATTTCTCTGGAAACATTGCCCTTCAAACCGGAACACAGTACTGTTTGCACATTACTGCTTGGCGGTAGAATGTTTGGCAAAGGTGTGGTACTTCCCCAGGCGGACTCTGCTAAGAGTCCTACCACTACAACATTGTAAACCGATTTTGATGGTTATCTTTTTGTGTAGTAGATCATAGTTCAAGAGATCCCATATTTGTTTTATCGAAATCAGTGGTTGTTTTTGAAATATCTATAAAAAAAATATACAAAAAATTGCTTAGTTTTATTTGCATAACGTTATCATGGAAATTACAAAATTTTGTCGAATGGCTCAGTTTATTTTAAAATTGAATGAAATAGGTTTTTTGTTTTTTCAAAGAAAATGAAATTATCTATAGTATCACGATTTTACCAGTTTTGTATGAACAATATCCAAATTTACCCGTCGGTCATTAGCGTAAAATCATTGATATGAAATGTCGCACCACGTTAATATTTCATTCGGTTGATAGCTTAAGGCCGATTTAAACTGAACGAACATAGAGCTAGAGCTGGAACAAGAGCATTCTTTCTCGATCTTTTAGTGTAAACGAAAGATCGTTCTTAGCGTTTTCCATATTATATATTCCATAGAATCTTTGCGAACGCAAACAAAACAACGAAAGAATGTTCTACGTTTGTTTACACCAAATGAATTTGATACAGTGGGGATAGAATGAGCATTCGCTCGTCTGATGTGAATCGGCCTTTACATGGCAGAACAATATCTGCGGGATCAGCTAGTCAAATATTTATATATTTTTGTAACGTCGTTGCTTCACCAAAAACATTCAGAATGGAATGAGTGCGGCTAGAACTTACTTGTCAGTGGGCACGGGCGTGAAGTAGATGGGCAGGATGCTCCCGCTGCTCAGCGACGTGGAGCTGAACTTCTTGCCGCCCGTCAAAGCCTGCACACAACTTTCTACATTCACTAGTGTCACTACTGTATTCCCTTGTGTCCTAATATTCCAAAAAGGTCAATGAATTAACATATTCTTAAAGTTAGCACCAAATACCCGTATCAGGGGGGTGCATTTTAAATAGTCAATCCGTCATCTTGGATGTCCGCCAAATTGGATCTAAGTCACTTGACTATTTTTTGTTCGTATTCCTGACAGCAAACCTTTTCATTTGATACCCATATTATAGGGGTGGATTTCAAACAGCCAGTCCTCCATCTTGGGGAGGCCGCCATATTGGATTCGTAATGACGTTTTTAACTAGTCATGTATTGTCATCAGAACTCAAAGCGTGTGCAAAATTTCATCCTAATCATAGACCGGGAAGGGGGTCAAATTAAGATTCCAAGATTATGTCCCATACATAGTGAAGCTAATAAAAGCGTGTCATAAAGTCCCCCTCACCGCGTGTTGCGAGCCGTACGCGTCCAGCGTGATGGGGTGCAGCAGCCGCTGCTGTATGACCACGGGCAGGTCCTGCAGCTTCTCCAGCAGAGGCTTGTTCTCGTGCCGCACGTTCAGCCGGATCACGTAGTCGCCCTTCTCCAGCTTCACCGAGTACTGAACAAATAACAAGACAAATTAACACTACTTCTATTTTTATAAACTTTTATAAATATTGCTACAGGTTTAATAAAATAAATTTGTGTTTTAACCCATATTTCCTGATAGACTCGCGCTCGATAAAGTAGCACGCTAAAATATTTTTGAAGTGAAAACTTCTTTATGCGCGCCTAGACAGATTTTTCGTGGGCTGTGAATTGAATTCATTCGTCACGCTCGGGTATAATAAGAAAGCTTCGGGTAAACTCGGGACCATGGCTATTGGCCATCTAGAAATACGTCAGCCAATGGAAAATGCCGAAAGGGCGTGGATAGCCCATCATGGCATGGCCATCTAGAAACGCATCAGCCAATGGGAAATGCTGACGCATTTCTAGATGGCCATGCCAAGATGGCGAGGTCACGCCCTTCGTTACACCCGTGTAGTTTCCAAGGTAAGCTATCAAATTCTGAGTTATAAGTTTTCACTTCTATCGGCAATTCCTATGACTGCCAATTTTTTGTGACTAAATCTACAAATTAAAAGTACGAAAAATTAAACTAAAACTTTGCTTTAAATACTTCATATACTAGACTAATAGAATTAATTGGGAGATATATGCATGGCCTGGAACGTAAAAATATTATAATAAATAAAAATATTGGTCCCACAGTTTTGGCAGTTGGGACTTTTCTTTGAGAAATTTCCTCAGCATTTTGAATTATTTTAATTTGAAAAATCTCAAAAAGTTTTTGAGATATTTGTGAAAAACCAATCCCCGTTTTTTCACTTATAATAAAATAAAAAAAATAAAAAAGCCTTTAATTTTCCAAGATGACAGCATGTACATATTTATAAAAAAAAACAATTTAATTTTAATTAAGGATGGTTTGCTAACAACTGGACCCCTCTTCGGGTGAAGGCCTCCTCCAGGGCTTGCCATTTTCCACGTTTTTTTGCCAGGCTGGCCCAATTGCATGATCCAATGGTCTCTATCTCGTCTCTCCAGCTAGCTTTTGGCCGACCTCTGTATCTATAACCATGAGGTCCTCTCCACATAGTCACGGTCTCACGGTGTTTTTTCACTTAATTGTTTATAATTTCCGCAATTTTCGCGAGCGGTCTTTGAATTTACTCAAAAGTTTTTTACATGCTATTCCATATTTATTTTACTTATGGAATGACACCTCAATCATCATTTTCAGAGAATACGCAAAAATTTGCATAAAAAGCACTCGTTGACTAGACTAGCAGTACAATAGAAATAATACAAGAAATAACTCTTTATTTTCACGAAGTACAAGATAGAAATTACGATCATTATCGGTTGAAGCGCTTTCTACCATCACACAACAATTACATCCTTATGTTGAAATCGATGTTTCGTAATGGAGGAACATAAAGATAATATATCTATTTAGTGATGAATTCAAATGTTTGCACTGTGTCTGGGTGTTTCTATGTATAATAAGTATGTATTTAAAACTATATACGTATTATATCAGCTATCTGGCCGCCATCACACAAGCTTTGCTTAGTTTGGGGTCAGATGGTGTTGTGTGTGAATTATCCACCAATATAAAAAAAAATATAAAAATATCACAAATTATGTACCATTGATTATCTATGGACTTTTGTAATCTCATAGATAGTTCACTGATCCTTTTACAAAAAAAAACCATTCGGGCGGGAATCAATAAAAAATCTTTAAAGGCGGTTTGGACTGCCCCATCCGAATTGACTCAAGTTGCAATCCGTTGCAAGAAATGATCCCAATTTGGAAAAAAATATGGTAATCTGTTGGATCAAGGTCCGGGGAGTATAGTGAATGTCTTAAACATTTCAATTGTGCAAACATTACTGTGTTCCGGTTTGAAGGGCAATGATTCCAGAGAAATTACAGGGCTTAGAGATATAACAACTTAGATCTCTGGGTGACGAGCGCAGTGCAGTGCTAGGTAATGATTTTATTTATTTGGACTCTTCATGTTCCAATAGCTGCGTGTCACTGTGTTGTTATGTGGCAGGCATGTTGCTTACCATCAGGCACATGTCCCGCTCGTCTCGTCACTCTTTATTTAAAAAAAAATGTTTGCCTGTAAAGTCGGTTTACTGACGATAGAACGTGACAACGTCTTAAGAAAATACTGATGGAATGGTAGCATTTTTCAAAAGAAAATTTTAATTTCATTAGTTTAATAGATTTGTATGTAAAAAGTAATCAGTAGAATTTAGTAATTTTCAATCAAAACAATGCAAAAAAGCTTTTAGATGCCGGGGATCGAACCCGGGGCATTTCACATGCAAAGCGAATGCTCTACCACTGAGCTACATCCCCGCTTGAACTACTGGTCGAAATAATTAATACAACTGTAACAAACATGCGGCGAGGTAACGACCGACGGTAACGACCGACGGTAACGGTACATGACGTCATGTTTTGTGGGCGTGCAGCCGGCTTCATCGAATTATACGACGTTATCACGTCAAAAATAAACGGGACACAACGGGACACTTTTTCGTACCGGCTTTCATCGATTTACACGTTGTCACGTCAAAAATAATCTTTTGTGACAGCTGTAGTTCCTGGCGATAGTTATGTCGTCGTAGTTACCTTGGCGGGGTAGGCGTCCCCGACGGCCATCAGCTGCTTGCTGCTGTTGTACAGCATCCACATCTGCGACTCCAGCTCAGACTCGTACAGCATGTCGCACAGCAGCGACACTATCGGCGACACCTGGACACGACACAACACAACACACGTTGTTAGGGATCTTATGTGGATTTCTGCAAATCTCACGTCATTTTTTGAAGTGAAAACTTCTTTTGGCGCGCCTAGACAGATTTTTCGTGGGGTGTGAATTGAATTCTAGCGTCACGCTCGGGTATGATAAGAAATCTTCGGGTAAACTCGGGACCATGACCATTGGCCATCTAGAAATGCGTCAGCCAATGGGAAATGCTGACATATTTCTAGATGGCCAGGCCACGCCCTCCGGTTACACCCGCGTAGTTTTCAAAGTAAGCTATCAAATTCTGAGTTATATAGTTTTCACTTCTTTCGGCAGTTCCTATGACTGCAATTTTTTTATTTTCGTAAAAGGCTGAAGCTGAACAAAATCTCATAACATGTGGTGACCAGTGAACAGTGACCACGAAAAATCTGTCTGTGGTGCGCAACAAGTTTTCACTTCAAAAACGAACACGTAAAATATCGCGTTCACAAACAAATCAGTGAAGATCAAGACAAACTTACGTCAGTCGCCTTGACCACGTGGAAGTTGTACGTGTTGATGAGCTGGTAGATCTGTCGGCCCGGGGGAATCACGTCCCGCGCGGTCATCGGGGCCAACTTCGACTCTACGGGCCTGGGAACAAGGCACAATGTTGTAATACGTGCAACTCATACTTAGGAGCTATACGACAAGTTAACTTAGACTTTGTAGGCCTGGGAACAAGGCATAATATTGAAATCCGAGTAAGTCTTTATCGAAGTTTCATTATAAGCTAACTAAACTCTGTAGGTCTGGGAACAAGGCTCAATATTGTAATACCAGTAGGTCATATTTAGGAGTAACGCAACAAGCTAACTTAAGACTCTGCAAACCTGGAAACAGGACGTTATATTACACTACAGTGCAAGCTAACTTAGGCTTTGAAGACCTGGGAATTAGGCTCAACATTGGAAAAAGGTAGGCTGGTGTTACCTGCAGCTAGGCTCGTTTTATCTGTTGCTGCGCTCACTGTCTCGTACGCCAATTTGGACTCTGCGGGGCTGGCAACAAGTCACACAGCGAGCTATGGAACGAACTATGCTCGGAGTCTCTTTGCGACAGAATCCGTAATGAGGATAATCGCAAAAGAACGAAAGCAGCCGACATAGCTCGAAGAGTAGCTAAGCTGAAGTGGCAATGGGCAGGCCACATCGCTCGCAGAACTGACAACCGATGGGGAAGAAAGGTTCTCGAGTGGCGACCACGAACCGGAAGACGCAGTGTTGGACGGCCTCCCACTAAGCGGACCGATGACCTCACAAAGGTCGCTGGAAACCGCTGGTTGCAGGTTGCGCGGGACCGTTGTGTAAATCTAGGGGGGAGGCCTATGTTCAGCGGCTGATGATGACGGGGCTGGCTACAAGGTTCGGTACCTGCACGCCAGCTCGCAGTACTTGAGCTGCGCGTTGGGCGCCACGTCCTGCGCGCGCAGGGCGGTGACGCGCACGCTCGCCACGCCCTCGTGCGCGGGGAACGCGAGCCGCGGCCCGCACTGCAGCCTCAGTCCGTGGAACTCGATGCGGTAGTCCAGCTCCATGTCCCCGAGGTTCGCCCAGTACTTCGCGATCGTCACCTCGAGCATCACGTCCTCCTGAGTGACACAAATTGTAACGATAGTATAAAGACGAAGTTTTAGAGTGAAAACTTATTTTCCGCAGATCTTCAGCTAAACTCGGATAATCTAGATGGTCATGGCCACGTCCTCCGGTTTCACCCATTTAGTTTCCAAATTGAACTACCAAATTCTGTTTACCAAATAATGTTTTCATTTCTATCGCCAGTGCCTATGACTGCCAATTGTTTTGTATGTACCTGATAGTAACCAATACAACTGCCTATTTGAAGACAATGAATCGTAGCTCAAATTGTTTCCACAAACCGACAACACACTGATCATTAACCGCTACTATCACACCTTTAACATACAGATTAAATAGATTAGGAGCTGCTAAGTCGCCCTGCGTGACACCACACTAGAAGAAGAAAGAGTCAGTGAAGTAGAGAGACTCACCACTAGCTGGAAGGGCAGAGTGGCGGCCGCCTCGGGCGACACGTGCAGCATGCGCTGCGTCTCGTGCGCGCGGCACGAGCGGCGCGGGAGCAGCTGCATGCAGTGCACGAGGAACCGGCCGGCCGCGGGCGCGCCGCGCGCCTCCAGCCGGACCACGCCCCACGTCGCGCCCGGCGGCACTGCGGGCGCGAACCAACGATCACTATCCACACCTAGCTGTTAGCACAGTATCAAGAAAACCCCGGCCGAGTGCGAGCGGGACTCCCGCACGAACGGTTTCGTACCATTACACGCATTACATTTCGCCCCGCAAATAAACGGCGAAAACATCTTTGGATTTATTCCGAATTCCGTATACGCGGACTATCGCAGTTTCCACAGACAGACTTTCATCCAAAAAGTTGAAGTAAAATGTTCTCACCGACGACGAAGTGCCGCTTGATGGTGTCCGGTTTGAAGAGCACGGCCGAGTAGCTGAGCGCGGGCGCGGCGGGCGCGGCCGCGTCCACCGGCTCGGGCTGCAGCACCGTCACCGGGATGCGGAACACGGGGCCCTTCTCCACGCACGACACGTCGTACGCGTTCAAACTGTACACGACACGACTATTTGATTCAACTGAAAACTTGTTTTGGCGCGCCAGACAGGTTTTTCGTGGGCTGTGAATTGAGCTCAAACTTCACGATCGTGAATGAAAGAAATCTTCCGACTAAAAGAAACTAACTAAACTACTAACAATAAAAGAAACTCGGGACCATGGCTATGGCGTGTTACCATGGTCACCGTTACACATCTAACCATGACCAACTAGTGTAGATGGTCATGCTTAAAACACTTATTTGGACAACACTGCTTTGAAGATTTATTCCAGACTAGCGCAGCGCACTCCGATTTCACCCGCGTATTTTATCATCATATCAGCGTATTTTATCATGATATCATATTTGATATCAGCGTGATATCAAATATAAGTTTTCACTTCTATCGCCAGTCTCTATAACAGCGTTTTTTTACAGTATAAGGGGCGTTCAAGTATTACGTGGGTATTTTGTCTAATTAGATAAAAACCTTAATAAATAAACAAAGATATCAAAAAAGTATTATGTAAAGCAATTTTTAACGATTACATTATCATATCAAAGGGTGAAATCTATATAAGGGGTCTTATATATGTAGATTGCCTCCTTTTCTAAACTACTACAATAAAAAAATCGATAACATAACAAGTAACATACATTAGTTAAAATAATGAAAGTAGTGTGACCTGGTGAAGTGCGCGCCGGGCGTCAGAGCGGCCGTGTCGACTCGCAGCGCGAGCGCGCGCGGTGCGTTCATGGAGTCCATGTGCCGCGGCGCGTGCAGCCAGCCCGCCGCCGGCTCCGCGGCCAGCGCCAGCCGCATGCCGAACGCGATCTGCCGCGCGCCCACCGACACGTCTGCGCGTCAAACACACAACTATATAGGCTTTTGGTGTATCTGCTTCTTAGTTGTGCATTCACTCTATCTACAGGCTATTATAACCGCGCGGAGTGTCATATGTACATATGTAGGTATATTTACTCACAGGCATAAATAACCGCCTCCATACATTTTCGTCATGCTTTTTTAACAAAATCACTTTTGTGTGATTATTTTTAAAACCCGTATTTTATTTTCAATATATTTGTTTGTTTTCGTTGTTTATTTTGAGCCAGCCCGCGGCCGGCTCCGGCGTCAAAGCCAGCCCCAGCCCGAACGCGATCTGCCGCGCGCCCACCGACGCTTCTGCGCGTCAAACACACACCTGTATAGGCCTTTGGTATATCTGCTTGTTAGCTGTCCATTCACTTTATATGTAAGTACAGGCAAGACTCGACGTGCGAGACACCGGCGTGTAAAATAATATTTACTCCAAGGCAAAATTAACCACCTACATCTTTTCGTCACGCTTATGCTTTTTTAATTTTTCAATAGAGCCGCCGACCGCCCAAGGCGCTAGATATGTAAGGGCACTTGTTTATATCCGGTCAGTAATAAGACCTCGCATTGAGCGGTGAAGACTAAATCTATAAAAGTAAAAGAATAAAATCTGACCCAGAGCGTACTAAAACCGGCACTGTACGTAGGATATCCCCAGGACCACAATATAATATATGTAGGGACATAATAAATAATTAAGTTTTCGTCGTTGATCTACGATTACGTCGTCAAAATAAAGGCAAGCAAGTTATTTTATTTGTTGATATTTTAAATACTTCTGAACTATGATCTACCGAAAAAAACACCAAAATCGAATATATAAAAGCGAAAGGTCACTCATCAAGGAATCTCAGAAACTACAAACGCTAGGAATCTGAAATTTTGCATGGAGATCCCTTTTAGATTGTAGCCGCTCGCTAAGACGGGGTTTTGCGAAATTCAACCCCTAAGAGGGTGAAACAAGGGATGAACGATTGTATGAAAATTCGTAATTTTCAAAGTTATCAAATATTGTATCTAGACACTTGACACGAAGCAATTAAATTTTTGTTCTATCATTTTTGTAATTTCGAACTGTACGGGGCTGAAATTGGGGTTGAAATGGGGGGTTGAATGTCAAGATGGAAGTTCCCAACAGTTGAAGATAAAACCATGAAACTCTGTGTATATGAGGCTCAGATATGAGGTATATATAGACATTTGATACGAAGCAATCGAATGTTTTCTATCAATTTCGTAATTTCGAACTGTACGGGGGTGAAATGGGGGATGAATGTCAATATGGAAGTTTCCAACCGTTGAAGATAAAAACCATGAAACTTTGTATATATACACTTGACACGAAGTAAACATGTTTGTTCTAGCAATTTTGTGATTTCGAACTGTACGGAGATGAAATTGGGGTTGAAATGGGGGGATAAATGTCAATATGGAAGTTCCCAACTGTTGAAGATAAAACCATGAAACTTTGTATATATACACTTGATATGAAGCAAACAAATGTTTGTTCTGGCAATTTTGTAATTTCGAACTGTGCAGGGGGAAAATGGGGTTGAAATGAAGGATGAAAGTATATATGCAAGCTCCCAATCGTTGAAGATAAAACCATGAAACTCTGTATTATAGGCACTTGACACGAAGCAAGTAAATGTTTGTTCTAGCATTTTGTAATTTCGAACTGTATGGGGATGAAATTGGAGTTGAAATGAAAAATTCTACCGTCACGCTCGGGTATGATAAGAAATCTTCGGGTAAACTCGGTACCTTGGCGATTGGGCATCTAGAAATGTGTCAGCCAATGGGAAATGCTGAAAGGACGTGGCCTCGCCATAGTGGCATGGCCATCTAGAAATGCGTGAGCCAATGGGAAATGCTGACGCATTTCTAGATGGCCATGCCATGATGGCGAGGCCACGCCCTCCGGTTACACCCGTGTAGTTTCCATATCTATCAAATTCTGAGTTATAAGTTTTCTCTTCTATCGGCAGTTCCTATGACAGCCAATTTTTTTTTTTTTGAGGATTGTGCCCTATAGCTCGTCGAAAGGTGTAAGGTGTGACTCACTCTGTTCGTCCTCGTGGTCGTGCAGGAAGCCGGGGTCGACGGTGAGGCCGACGTCCCGCGCCGGGTCCCCGGGCCGCGGCCGCAGGAACACGCCCTTCCCGCCGTGCGGGTTCACGCTCAAATAGTACGTCACGTCACGCTCCGGAGCCGAATGGTGCGTCGTTAGGAGGTCGAACGCCTGGAACGTACAGGTGAAACAGTTAAAAAATGTGTGTGTTTAACACCGCACGGCCGAAGTGAAAACTACACTAAGTGAAAACTACAATAACTAAATCACTATTTGTACGATAAAGTGAGGTCCCTTGTTTTTTTTTTTTATAGTATAGAGTGACGAGACGAGCAGGACATGTGCCTGATGGTAAGCGACATGCCTGCCACATAACAGCACATGTCACAGCTATTGGAACACGAAGAGTTGCACTGCGCTCGTTACCCAGATATCTAAGATAGTATATCTCTAAGCCCAGTGATTTCTCTGGAAACATTGCCCTTCAAACCGGAACACAGTAATGTTTGCGTATTGCTGCTTGGCGGTAGAATAGCTGGCAAAGGTGTGGTACTTCCCCAGACGGACTCTGCCGAGAGTCATACCACTACCCTTGTCAAACTGAGCACCGTCTCCTAGACAAGTTCATCTTTCCCCCCGAATTAATTATAAACTAGAATAATATCACAAATTATCTCCTACCAGTGTATTGACCATACACAACAACGAGTACCGACCCGTATGCTTGAGGTTACAACCTCTCAAAATAACCTAAATTGTACCGACAATTCTCCACGAAATATCACCTGTATTACGGGGCCTCCCGGTATTATAATGAGACGTGTAGTGACTAGATCATTTTGGACTCTTCATGTTCCAATAGCTGCGTGTCACTATGCTGTTATCTGGCAGGCATGTGCTCGTCTCGTCACACATAAATGAAAAAAAAAAAAAAAAATCTATCAAGCGACTAACTTTCTCGATGTTGAGTAGTCCGCAGCCCTGCGCCCAGGGCTCCACGTGCGGCAGGTAGGAGGCCGAGTTCTCCAGCGCGCGCTTGATGGAGTACGGGGAGTACGGGAGCTGGCGCGCCTTCAGCCCGGACACCAGCGCGGCTGCGACACGGAACACATACAATGTAGAACAGGCCCGTGAACAAAATGTACGGGTCAAATGAACCAGCAGGAGACCTATGTAGGATGATAGAAAGGTGTAAAGTATTAAGATTCAGCACTATGCCGTCACTTGTAAGCTGTCCAACTGAGTGTCATTGAAGAGGGGAGGTTGCAACCCTCTACCATTTCTCCTTGTCGCATGATTTTTGTACGGCAATGCGAAATTATGGATTAGAAGAGGTGTTGAAACTGTATGGAACCAATGCCGTACTTAATCAAATGACCAAATTTGCTGTGTAAATTACTCGTACTCTGTAAATTTTCCGACAAACCAATAATTTAAAATTTATATTCTTTATTGTTTCAATACCTCTTATAACCTATTATTCCGCAACGCCGTACAAAAATAATGGGACAAGGAGAAATGATCGAGGATTGCAACCCCCCCCTCTTCAATTGCACTCAGTTGGACAGCTTACAAGTGACGGCATAGTGCTGAATCTTATTACTTTATACCCTTCTATCATCCTACATAGGTCTCCTGCTGGTTCATTTGACCCGTAAGTTTTGTTCACGGGCCTGTAGTCTAATATAATACTAATCAAATTAAGAGAGATACTGATGAGAGGTGATCCAACATTTTCGTGTGAATTCGGGACTCGGCCATTCGCCATCTAGTAGAGTCCAAATCAATACTGCGCTCGTCACCCAGAGATCTAAGATGTTACATCTGTAATTTCACTGGAAACATTGCCCTTTAAACCGGATCGCAGTAATGTTTGCACTTTACCGCTTGGCGGTAAAATAGGCAAAGGTGTGATACTTCCACAGGCGGACTCTGCACAGAGTACTACCACTATCTACCGCTTTGACGGGAGATCGGGTTCAAATAGCACAGCCCAGGAAGAGTCATGACAATGACGTACAATAAAGTGACGATATTCAAAAGTTCCAAGCAGAGTATCTTCGTCATTTTTCGTTAGTTAAACAAAAGAAATGATACCTATGTGTATACAATTTTACGGACTAATTCATTTTTCAGACATCATGATTGTGTGAGGCCTTTTAAGTGGGCCTTTTAAGCCTGTGAGGGAAAGTTTTTTTTTTCACTATTGATAAAAAGTCTTAAAGCGTTAAGCTAAAGTTTAGCGAGAAACATACCCACGGCTCCAGCGACGTGCGGCGCCGCCATTGATGTTCCGTTCATCAGCTGACTGTTTCTTAACGTGAACCTGACGACAACATTACAAAAATCAATGAATTAAGAATCAGTAAGGTATGTCTAGAGAATTGAACAGCGGGACATCATTGCAATAATATTTCAATGATACTTTTATTCGTCTGTGAAACTGGGTACATAATTACAAAAGTGTGTTGTTGTGTTGAATACGAGAGAATGACCTCCAGCTGAACGCGAGTAGAGTAGAGTGAGTAGAGTGAGTAGAGTAAGTAGAGTGAGTAGAGTAAGTAGAGTGAGTAGAGTGAGTAAAGTATAGTGAGTAGAGTAGAGTGAGTAGAGTAGAGTGAGTAAAGTAGTTTTTTTTTTTTAATGATTTATTTATTCGGAAATATATTACAGAGTTCCTTACAACTATTTTTATTTAAATTAAACTAGACAATATTGAGACTCTGGATCTGTGAGAGGAAGCTGCTATTTGATACAATCAATGCTCTCTCAGATCCGGAAGTAGAGTAAAGTAGATAGATAGATAGATAGATAAACTCTTTATTGCACTTAATAAGAACACAAAAAACAAAAATATACAAAACATAAAAAATAAAGTAGCAATTGGCGGCCTTATCGCTAAGAGCGATCTCTTCCAGGCAACCGCAGGATGGAAAAGGAGAATTGAATAAAAGAAAGACGTAGAAAGAAGTAGAGTGAGTAGAGTAGAGTGAGTAAAGTAGAGTGAGTAGAGTGAGTAGAGTGAATAGAGTAGAGTGAGTAGAGTGAATAGAGTAGAGTGAGTAGAGTGGAGTGAGTAGAGTAGAGTGAGTAGAGTAGAATGAGTAGAGTGAGTAGAGTAGAGTAGTGAGTAGAGTAGAGTGAGTAGAGTAGAGTGAGTAGAGTAGAGTAGTGAGTAGAGTAGAGTGAGTAGAGTAGAGTGAGTAGAGTAGAGTAGTGAGTAGAGTAGAGTGAGTAGAGTGAGTAGAGTAGAGTGAGTAGAGTAGAGTGAGTAGAGTGAGTAGAGTAGAGTGAGTAGAGTGATACCTGGCCACGGCGGCCACGGCCCCGCCCGGCGCGCACACGCTGACGCCGGCGGCCCCGTCCGGCGCGGGCCCCCGCGAGCTCCAGCTGAAGGCGCCCCCGGGCAGCTTGGCGCGCATGGAGTACGCGGCAGACATCATCTCCGGGGACACGTACGCTCCCACGCCTGGGGATACACACAAGCTATTCACAATATCGATCTCCGTTTATCCTTTAGATAAGGCAACGCGGCAACGGCAGTGCATCCTCACTCGCTCAAGGTCGCGCGGTTTTAGCCTACCGCTAGACCGTTCCTTCCAGGAAACAAGTGACAGTCGGTTGTCGGACGCACGGCTGAGCGCTCGCGCAAAACGTTTCCCGCGCATATTGTTATTAGATAATATGTCGTAAACCTTCCGCGCTAGACAGGGACAGAGTTACGCGTTAGAAGAGAGAGTTGAAAATCGCGACAGATATTGAGCGCTAATGCGAGCTGAATTGAACTTTGTTGTGTCCCAGCAAGAGTCGCTATTGATATAATTGTTTTTGGTAAGTGTGGCTTCTGTCACACCCCGGACACTCGGCCTAAACTCCAAACAAACGGTGAAGTCGACATACCTACACTCACACAACTACGCATATGTCGTTCGAACACATTTACGCATGTGTGCGTGTCATCTAGGGTTACTAAATTATTTTATGGAATAGCTGTGACTCACGGTTCACCTGCCTGTGTTAAGTGGCTTACAATCTTACCTAGTTAGTGTTCGATCTTTAATGTAGGTAAATATAACTTTCATCAACAATCAGAAGGGAGAAGATTTAAAACAAAATAGGAGATGATAAAGGTACCATGTACGAATTGATTTTTAGTTAATTACACTTACCCAAAGAGAAAACTTTATTCTGACAATATATTACTTAATTAATCACTCCACATATCGCGTATTTCATTATAGGTAGGCTAGTCACAGAACATTAGATTTGGTACAACAACGTTCATAAGTTGCATTTTAAAAGGCGTTATCACAGTTCACTAGGTACCTATATCAGAGTATCATAATACATATTTCACAACGATTAACGAAAGCCGCAGTTTAAAAACAACGAGTTTAATAATTTCGTCACAGGACTTCAGTGTTGGCGCGTACTTCTAACCAGAATAGCTTAACACAGTTTATAATAAAGTGGCCAAGTGCGAGTTGGACTCGCCCATGAAGGGTTCCGTTGCAGCAAGTAACAATAATATACATAGTACACATAGTTATTGTAGTTCGTTGTAACTTTGGTCGAAGTTTCAATAATAGTGTATTTATGACGTACTAAAAAAAACTACTCATCAGATCGAGTTCAAACTAATTTTCGTTGGTAGTTTACATGGTAATGTACATCATATATTTTTTTTAGATTTTTCATTCTCTTACTTTAGAAGTTAGAGGGGGGGGGACACACATTTTACCACTTTGGAAGTGTCTCTTGCGCAAACTATTCAGTGTAGACGAAAATGAGCTTAGAAATCTCAACGTCATTTTTGAAGACCTATCGATAGACACCCCACACGTGTAGGTTTGATGAAAAAAATTTTTTTGAGTTTCAGTTCTCAGTATGGGGGGCAACCCTAATATTTCTTTTTTTTAATTTTTTTTGTTCAAAACTTAATGCGGTTCACAGAATACATCTACTTACCAAGTTTCAACAGTGTAGTTCTCATAGTTTCGGCAAAAAGTGGCTGTGACATACGGACGGACAGACAGACAGACAGACATGACGAATCTATAAGGGTTCCGTTTTTACGTTTTACGGAACCCTAAAAATGATTCCATCTTTGTAGAAATTCTTATGAAATTAAAAATCTCTTATTCTTGTTTCGTATAATAGACGAAAAATTTGGTACCATTTTGTTAAATAATACAGCATCATGGTCGTATTCTCATAGAAAATTATCGTCCGATATAATAACCCTTCGTTGAGTCCGCCTCGCGTCCGCGAGGGGGAGGAAGCTTGAAATTGGCGGGGGGTGGGGAGTGTCCGTTCTATCTATATTATCTATTCTATGCTTCTGTACTAATATTAATTCTGGGGTACGACCCCGTTGTTGAACGACTGCTAACTGTTCCTTTATAGGGTTGATTGGTTGGTCAAAGTTCACGTCACGCGCGGCAGAAACGATCCGTGCGAACCAGATGGCTTAGAGCTCGGGCAGACTTGAAATCGAACAATTATAACCAAATAATAAATATACGAGAGTAAAAAAATATATGAGAGTAATTATTACTCTCGTATATTTTCTCTATGAGTTATCGTTACGTTATTATTATAATTAATAGATAGATAGATAAGTCTTTATTGTGACACAAAAACAGAAATATTACAGTAAAACACTTACGAACTAGCACCACAAATGGCGGCCTTATTGCTTAGAGCAATCTCTTCCAGGCAACCAGCTTAAAGGAAATTCGCCAGGAAATGTGTTACAGTTATTAAGAAAGTTATCAAAACGATAATAATTTTGAATAATAAGTTTTAAAATAAATATATAGTTAGCAGCATGTTTACGTTTCGCAACATACCGATGAGCACGTCGTGCGCGATGTCCGGCGGCGCGCCCACCGTGGCCAGCGCCGGCCCGTGGTTCCCGGCCGACACCACCCACGACACCTGGTACCGAGACACCACCCAGCCGATGATGTCTCCGATACGACTGCCGACGACGGAACACAACACACATTTAACACGTAACATTTATATAACTTTCAAACTATTATCATTTTACCTAAAGTAAGGCCGGGTCACACAGAGGCGATCCGGTAGCGATAGCGAGAGCGATCGATACCGAGTATGGGATCGCGCCCGCTTGCTGTGTGTCAGGTTGCATACAAATTCGAACATTACAAAAAATATCGTCTCCCTATCGGATCGCTATCGCTTTCGGATCGCCTCTGTGTGAACACTACATTAAACATGCCCAATTTTTTTTTACCTTTTGACCGCCAGAGTCACCTATACTTGACAAGCGCTAGCGTGCCCTGAGCGCCAACGTCTATAGTTGACTAAAATTAAAAAACGCACTATACCAAAATATTAATGAAAAATTTACAAGGACTAATATTTTTTTTTTCTTAACTTGTCCTTAAATAGAAAAGCAAAACAACGTGTAAATGTACGAAACTAGTCGCTGAAAACTACGGGCGCTGTGGTTTTTTGACGTGATAACGTCTTATAATTCGATGGAGCCGGCTGCACGCCCGCAAAACATGACGTCATGTAACGTTACCGCCATAGATTAGATAATAACTTACCGCCGTTACCTCGCCTTATTACTTTTCGCACCATCTAGTGAGTGAAATGTGTATTACGTTCAAGGAGTCTGTCCATGTTTTAGAAAAGCGACGATATGAAGTTAAGAACTTGTGCTAGTACAATGATGTACCCAGAGATGGCGCTTTGAACAGCTTTTCAAAAAGCTTCAGAATATTTTACCTAGATGGCGCTTAACACAATCAGTATTTTCTTAAGACGTTGTCACGTTCAGCTATAGTCAGTAAACCGACTTTACAGACAACCATTTTTTTAATTTTGTGCTATGGCGTTCGCTTGGCGTACAGGGCACGGAAATGCAATTTAGTCCTGACGGTCAAAAGGTTATAGTGAAAACTTCTTTTGACTCATCAGACACAGATTTTACGTGGGCGGCGGATGAAACCAAAGCATCACGTTCATAAATGAAATTAATTTTTGGGTGAGCTCGAGATCATGGCCAGAACTATTTCGTGTTACTATGGTTACTAATACACATTTACACATCTAACCTATCGGCAGTCCATATGAATGCCCGTTTTTTTCAATTTTTTTATTTTTAAAATCATTCAATGGCTTTTAATAGCTACATATTTCTTATATTAGTTTTCACTAATGCCGTGTGGCCTTAACCACACACATTTTTTTTATAATTAAACAAATTAGTGAAGGACGATGTTACTTTATGATATTATGTCTAGCTAACAAAAACAAATTGAATTAAAAAAATGGCAGTCATAGGAACTGCCGATAGAAGAGAAAACTTATAACTCAGAATTTGATAGCTTACTTTGGAAACTACACAGATGTAACCGGAGGGCGTGGCTTGGTCATCATGGCATGACCATCTAGAAATACACCAGCATTTCCCATTGGCTGACGCAATTCTAGATGGCCATGCCACGATAGGCAGGCCACGCCCTTTTAGCATTTCCCATTGGATGCCGCATTTGTAGATAACCAATGGTTATGGCACAGATCAGAAAATAGTTACTTCGTAACAGATGCATCACTTCCATACAAAAGTGCAAATACCTACACGATAATAACCTAAACTGTCGTATACTACTTACCTACTGTTACTTGTAAGCAAAAATACACCTTAACACACCCACGCAGAGTTGTAAATGCCGTGCGCACCGTGTGACTTGTCGTGTGCTTACGTCATTGACCAAACGTGCTAGGGTTGTACGAAATGGTCGTAGGTGGTAGTAGTGGTAGGACTCTTGGCTGAGTCCGCCTGGGGAAGGACCACACCTTTGCCAGTTATTCTACCGCGAAGCAGTAATGTGCAAACGTTATTATGTTTTTTTTTAATAAAGAGTGACGAGACGAGCAGGACATGTGCCTGATGGTAAGAAACATGCCTGTCACATAACAGGACAGTGACACGCAGTTATTGGAACATGAAGAGTCCAAATCATTACCTAGCACTGCACTGCGCTCGTCACCCAGAGATCTAAGATGTTATATCTCTAAGCCCTGTAATTTCACTGGAAACATTGCCCTTCAAACCGGAACACAGTAATGTTTGCACATTACTGCTTGGCGGTAGAAGAACTGACAAAGGTGTGGTACTTCCTCAGGCGGACTCTGCTAATAGTCCTACCACTACAGTACTCCATTAGACAAGCCCATTAATTTGATACCCATATAGAGGTAGGTTGTGAAGAAATATTTTGTCCGCGATTTTGTGGAGGGGGGCATTTTGAATTGATATTAACCAAACATAGCTAAGAACCACCGCACAAAAATATACCTTTTTAAAAAAATCGACGTCAAACTTATAACACCCTTTTTTGGTTGGGGGTTAAAAAATGGTTCACAATTAGCTGAGCTATCGCGAAACATACTTACATCCAATAAAAATTAAGCCCAGAACCGCCTCGTTCTTTGAATTCGGTTAAAAATTCTATAACTTTTTTTTAAGTAGGTACGTTTTATAGTCATTTGATACTGAAGTTTATTTTGGTTATACAATGTAGGTAGTTGTAAGTTGTTTTCATACCGTCGAATAAATAAACAAATTACCAAATTAGTATCATTAATGATGTATATGAATATTAAAATAAGTATCTCGTCAAATTTTTTATTAAACTTAATGCGACATAATAAAAATGGGGTAAATTACTACTACATTTCAGTTTCTTGCTATTGCAGCCATTCACAATACAATAACGCCGCGACATTATTTATGCGCGCACTCGGCGTTCGTTCGCACGTCAACTCAGGCAAACGGCCGGCGGCCTTGTGATTTTAGTATACCCGGGAGGACGCGAACGAGTAGGTACTAAGCTCGCGCCGTTTAGCCAGTGACGAGGGTGTGGTTATGGTCCCGAGTTTACCCGAAGATTTCTTATCATATCCGAGCGTGACGCTAGAATTCATTTCACAGCCCACGAAAAATCTGTCTAGGCGCGCCAAAAGAAGTTTTCACTTCAAAAAACGAAATGATTCATGTTATGAATTTTTCAGAACACATCACTCAAACCAGACTCACCCAGCATTGGACCAGTGCGCATGCTCCCCGTAGCTCATATTAATGACATCGATCTTCATCTTCTTGGAGAGCTCCATGACTTTGATGCAGGCCCTGACTAGTGCAGTGCCCGTCTCCATGGAGCCCAGCCGGCTGTCCCCGATGGTGAGCGAGATGAGCTTGGCTCCCGGGGCTACTCCGTTCCGTTCAGGCTCATTGGGGAAGTAACCCGATGCTATGGCTGCTACGTGAGTGCCGTGCGTCGCTGGAACGAACAACGAAGATTATACAATACAATACAAAACACTTTGTTGGCACCACAAACAAACTAGACATCTAGTAACACATAAAATAACAAAACAAAATAGGCACTAAAGGCGACCTTATCGCTAAAAGCCAATCTCTTCCAAATAACCTTATGATCAAACAACCTTTTGATCAAATAACCTTTTGATTCATGAGGAAACTAAGATTGTAATATTTTGGGCAGTGGTGCAACTTACGAAATAAATAAATACACATACTAATTTTATGATATATAAATGATTTAGACTACATAATTAATATACAATAAATAAGTAAACATTTATATGTTTAATAAACATATACATATAATGATTAATGGGTTATTGGTAATCAGCCTGCATCCTATTAAGGGGATGTTAGGTACATTCAATACGTCAACTTTTGTTGTACAGTTTTTTACAACAGCTTTTACAAAATAAATAAAAAGTGCATTTGCACGGTCTAAAAGTATCGAACTCTTCGTAACAAGTCGTATTAACGAGAGCGCGTACGCTCTTTAACGCGCAAAAAATGATGTACCTAAGTGAATAAACACTAAAAAGCCGCTAAACCGTACAAAAAAGGGCAACAAATACAATTTTTTTTTGGGTTATCTATTATTAGGTTTTAACGAAAGTTGTAGAACAAAATTTGTTTGTTTAAATATACAGAACATGCCCTTAAATGGATGCAGGCTGATTACCAGTAACCCTGTATATATAATACGAAACACAAAATTCCGAGAAGATAAATCAGTGACCAACTTTTGTCAGAAAATGCTGTCGAATCTGAGTCCTGAACGAAACGACGCTCTCTCGTAACGTGCGTTATGTAGAGTATAATGATACAATGTTTCACTGTAGTCCTTTTTTCAATCGACTTCAAAAACGAAGGAAATTCTTAATTCAGTTGCATTGTTCTCTATGTTGCTACGCTATAACTCCGCCAATTGTTGATTTTGTTTGGAAATAACACTTCAGAGGTGGTGCCATATACGTTTTATTGAAATCAGTGTGGCTGTTTTTTAAATATCAACAAAAAACTTAAATTTGCTTACTTTTTTTTTTTTTAAATAAAGAGTGTACGAGACGAGCAGGTCATGAGCCTGATGGTAAGCAACATGCCTGCCACATACACAGTGACACGCAGCTATTGGAACATGAACAGTCCAAATCATTACCTAGCACTGCACTGCGCTCGTCACTCAGAGATCTAAGTTGTTATATCTCTCAGCCCTGTGATTTCTCTGAAAACATTGCCCTTCAAACCGGAACACAGTAATGTTTGCACATTGCTGCTTGGCGGTAGAATAACTAACAAAGGTGTGGTACTTCCCCAGCGGGACTCTGCTCAGAGTCCTACCACTACTAAAACCTTTAGACCTGGACGACGTATTCGTAGATTACACAAAAATTATGAAGGTTGTTGAGTGTCTGACTTTAATTTTAAATTGTAGAACTTTTTCTTTGTTGTTTTGTTGAAAATTTAATTATATTACTTACTTACTTTTGGACACTCAAAACTTATGAAGTTATAATTATTTTGGCGTGTTAAGGCATAATGATGAGATCTACAATGTGCGCGCGCGTAATTAACTTCTGGTGAATACTTCTTGCTTCGGAAACATTTATTCTATGGTCTTCCCTCTCCTTGTGAGAAGGCCCCAAGTCTCAATAGTTGGAACATAACGCAGGCTGGTTATGATACTCACAGCACATCCCGACCACCTCCAGGGTGTTTCCCTCGTCGTGCACGTTGATGCTGACCGTCATCTCGTCGATGGGGGTCAGGTGGGAGTGCTCCCGGGTACTGCTGTACTCCCCGAGGTGCACTCCGGACGAGAGGTCTCCACTCTCCGATGTGTCGATGCAAGCCCTGAACATATTAAAGTGGACCCATACAAACTGGCCTCTTCGAGACGCATGTAATATGTCTGGCAAAACAGTTTCTATTGGTCTGAATTTATACAATGATAAAAATAAAAATTGGCAGTCATAGGAACTGCCGATAGAAGTGAAAACTTATAACTCAGAATTTGATAGCTTACTTTGGAAACTTCACGGATATAACCGGAGGGCGTGGCCTCGCCATCTTGGCATGGCCATCTAGAAATGCGTCAGCATTTCCTATTGGCTGATGTGTATCTAGATGGCCATGCCATGATGGAGAGGCCACGCCTTTTCAGCATTTCCCATTGGCTGACGCATTTCTAGATGCCCAATCGCCAAGGTCCCGAGTTTACCCGAAGATTTCTTATCATAGCCGAGCGTGACGCTAGAAATCAATTTACACCCCACGAAAAATTTGTCTAGGCGCGCCTAAAGTTTTCACTTCAATAATAGTCAGCTGGTAAAAGTCTACTTCATCTTTACAATGTTAGGTTTTAATCGGTTGTATTATATGGTAACAAGTAAACATTCAACATCATTGACATATTATTCATCACATTTCATCTCCTCAACTTATCATTACTGGTAGCATACCACGATGTAACGTAGTAGTTCCCATCCCCATCATTTTGACGCAATGAAAGATAGCCTATGTGCTACTCCAGGCTATAATCAAACTGTATACCAATTAGAAACCAGATCCATGCAGGCACTCCGATACGACTGAACAACAAACATCTACACTTTCACATTTATAATATTAGTAGAATTTGCAGAAACTTAAACGTTTTTCTTATTATCATTTTTAAATTTACAATATTAGCATGAAGTAGGATTATAGTAACTTGAAAATCATTACAAGAAACCAATATGTTGAATATCGCTGACCTCCAAACATCTCCATCGTGGTACAGCACACAGTCATATACGGGCCCGAGGTCATTGTACTTCTTCTCAGCTGACTGCAGGACCTCTACTCTGGCTTCTAGTTCTTCTTTCTGAATTTTGTCTTCTGGACTCAAAGTGGGGTTTTTTGACACTGGAACATAAAAATAAATCTATTATTAAAATACAACTAAAATACTAACAGTTACATCACAGTCAGTCCGATTTCAGTCATAGGAACTACCGATAGAACTGAAAACTTTTAACTCAGAATTTGATAGCTTACTTTGTTAACTATGCAGGTGAAACAGCGCCTTCCTGCGCTTCTAGTCTATGCTGCTATCTTCAAAGCATTCACAGCATCAGAAATACTGACGTGTTTCTAGATGGCCAGGGTCCCCAGTTTACCCGATTTCTTTCATTTACGAGTGTGACGCTTGAACTCAATTCACAGCCTACGAAAAATCTGTGTGTGGTGCGCCAACAGAAGTTTTCACTTCATAAACTAAAATTTACTCACTTTTATTTATCTAGATGACTTAAGGCCTGTTTTCATTTTGATTAGTACGCGTGCGAGTGAGTAGTGCAGGTGTCGAGTGATTGGTAGCAAACACGTGTGGACACCGATTGATTATTGCGAGTGCATAGTAATCAGTCACTCGCACTCACACTCGCAATAATCAAAATGCAAACCGGCCCTTAGCGATGGTTTCTTTTTGAAATTGGTTTTAGTGTCTGAATTTAATTTAAAATTGAAGCAGAAGAAAATAAGTTATTGTTTCCAATCATATTTTTAGGATAAACAATAGCCTAAATGTGTTATTCTGACTATCAATTATTTATGCACCAAATTTCATCTAGATTAATTAAGTAGTTTGTGCTTGAAACATTAACAAACATATGTCTAAAGTTCTGCATTTATATTAGTAGATTTTCTCACTTACCAACTTGTAGTTCGAAGTCCTGCAAGGCCTTGTTGGCCTCGGCGAAGGCAGGCTTGTGTCGCACGTCCCAGTAGTGCTCCCTGCGGTGCTCCTCCATCCGCTCCTTCACCTTGGTGGGGTATATGCTGAACGGGTACAGGATGCCCACTCTCCACACACCGCTTGGGTTCTTCCATGACTCAGGGATCTGTACGAGAACGCCTCTAGTTAGAAAAAGTGACATGGCATCGGTTAAAAAATTTCTTTTTCTCCTTGATAGTAGTTAGCTATTAGTACCTACTTAACTACTATGCCAGTTAACTTATACAGATATATACTAGCAGCCCGTTACGGCTTCGCTCAACGTCAACAGTGCACTAAATGTTCCCACTGCTGGCAGGGCCTTCTCTCGCAAGGAGAGAGTTAAGGCCATAATCCACCACCCTGGCCCATTGCGGATTGGTGGATGACACATGACTACGAACTAGATTATAGGTACATGTCGGTTTCCTCACGATGTTTTCCTTCACTATTTTAAGTTAGCGGCATTACACGCATGACTTCAAAAAGACAGTGGTGCGTGTGGGGTTTGAACCCGAACTCCGGATCGGCAGACGCCGTTCTCCCAACTAGACCAGCTGTAACTCAGCTATTGTTATATAAAGACCATTAATCATAAAAAAATAAAAAAAAATTGGCAGTCATAGGAACTGCCGATTGAAGAGAAAACTTGCTGTTGCCCTGGTACTGGTACCTAGGGGCAAACGCAACTATTTTATATTTCCGTTGTCCTGGTATCTGGAGATAAACGCTGGGCTGTTGGAGGTAGGTAATCGAAACTCTTTACTGTTTCTGTTGCCCTGGTACCTACCTGGCCGTTTTTACTAAGTTTACCCGAAGATTTCATATCCGATCCGATCCATTATCATATCCAAGCGTGACGATTGATGAATCCATTTCACAGCCCACGAAAATTCTGTCTATAGCGCGCCTAAAGAAGTTTTCACTTCAATAAAAAACGAACCTATCTCTCAAGTTGTAAAAATTGACATTGTTAATTACAATTTATTGTAATAAATACATATACATATTTTGATGTTTGACACTTATTTGTAAGATACTAAACTTATTATCACACAATAGAATGTTCATTTTAAACTTTAAAAATGTATACTTTTGTATGCTCTTTTTTGTTTTTTTATAATTGATGTGTAAAATGTACATTTATGAATAAAGAACTTTGCCTTTGGACCAAATAACACACAAATGCAAACTTTAATGAATATCAGTAGACTTGTAGAAGTGTTCACTCGGAACAAACATTTTGACACTAGACTTTTAAAAATTAAGATATATTTTATTGTGCATGTGTGAGGTGTGACAAAACTTTTTTTTCTGGATTGGCATTGTCTTTTCTCCAAACATACACCAAAATTTCAATTTGAAGGATATTCAGTTCATGTCGTCTTACAGCCGCTAGCTTGGGGCTATTCTAATTGTTTGAAGAGGCTTTGTACCACAGAGATACATAGGATTTGAGGTAGGTAGAGGAGGTAGTCTACAACCTCAAATACATATCACCACAGTGGAGGGGAAGGGGTTGAAAAGTTGGTATACATCACATAGCAAATTTATTTATTTAAAGGATTTTTTAATGCAGCATTGTTGAATAATGTTAAGATTTGATACATTCTATGATGAAGCACTTAGCTAGAAGAATCAATATGGTTTACAAGAGAACACATTCAGAAAGAAGAAACCGTTACATTCTCGACTTAAGACTTATCCAAGATTGTATCAGAAAAAAAACCACTTGGGCTCACATTCTAACTCAAGACACGAACAAAAATGGAGTCAAACCTGTTTGAATCTTAGGGATGTCAATCATGAAATGATGTGGCTTTTATGGCAATATAAAAAGATCAGTTGTCCTCACAAATACCCTGTCAAACTAGTTATATTCAGTTAATTCACTTATGTAACTGAGCAACTAGGCAACTTATTAGGTATATTTAAATTATTCACTCATTTAATCCTTTTCTTTTAATCTGTAAGTTTTTTACAACATGAATAGATATTTCTAATAATTATTAACTATTGCTATTTCACAATAACTAAAAAAAATAAGTAAGAAATTTTTGTATGAATCTGACTACCATATTGTTCATTGTAATTCAGTCTTATGGTACCTACCTAGAGTAATCTAAAAATAGAGTCGAATTATCACTAAATTCATTTTTAGATTCTAACAAAAGATGCGGTTGACCTCGAACTGACCTTACCAAATAAATCGAGTTCAAAAAAAGTGCCGCTTAGCAACAACAGGGGGCTTGAAGCCGTGTTTACCTTTAGTTTCCGACCAGTCAAGCCGGCGACGGATCCTTCAGTGAGCTCCCGAATAACCGTACTGGTGTCTACGTCGCCGCATCCGCTGCAGTCAAACCTCTCTATAACCTTTGTCTCACCCGTACTCGTCACCTAAAACCGCAAACTCAGCATAAAAACACACAAAATCGAAAAAACTACAACCAAACAAATCGTGACGAGACATATTTTTTTACCTTGAGACCCTCAGCCGCCGGGTCAACTCCTGAGTCAAAAATAGCAATAATGGTGTCTCTGCCATCGTACGATTCATGTTTGGTCAGAAATGAAACCACTCCTGTTTCTTTTTTGGGCATTAATCCCCAGACAGGGAACTCATCGATCGGGAGCGCTGCCATTTTTGATGACACTACGTCTGAAACAGATTGCAGATTGCCATAGATAAATTTGCACCATATGATAGGATTGCCATTTTATTAAATCAAATCTTTGGTGGTAGAAAAAGGTCGTATGCTTGAAAATAGTGATTGCACGGTATTGGGTAGCGATTCTGAAACCATTCGGTTGCATCCGACACGGAATCTCATCTCTCGGTCTTTGTCTTATCTGTTTAGCATGACAAAGACCGAGAGATGAGATTCCGTGTCGGATGCAACCGAATGGTTTCAGAATCGCTACCCAGGTGGTTCATTTACTACGTAAATTTTGTTCACGGGCCTGTAGTCTATAAAGATGTTATGATGACAACTCGTAGTAGTTAACAAAAATTTGTTAAAACAAAACGACTTTTCGGGTTTTGCTGAGGCTTTCAGTAATAATAATAGGTTTGAATGTAGTATATTAGTTATGCCTCTTAGACTGATGTTGCGGTAGAATAAAAGGGCAAATAAAATCATTACTTAATTTACTACGTAAATTTTGTTCACGGGCCTGTAGTAGTCTATTAGCAGAACATTAGAACATACACCAAATTAAATACAAATCCATCATTGGAAATCGCATCTTAAATGGACTATTAGATTAGGAGATAAATTGCATTGATTTTGTAAGTTAAAAATGGCTACTAAATGGGTTTTTGAACTAAAATCTTATTGCGAAAGAAATTAGTACACAAATATGTGTGCGCTTAAAACTGCAGGGCCGAAGTGAAAACTAAAATAAGAAATACTTAACTATTAACGCCTACTAAATAATTTTAATAATTAAAAATTAATGTGATTTATAAATTGAAATTGAATATCCCTAGTAACAAAGAGTTGAATACTTTAACTAAGCCTAGGAAGCACAGCAACACAAGAGTAACATCCGGCTGAATGACTTAGTGACCAGTCACCATGGTCAAGAATAAATTAAAATGTTTTTTACGCGGGTTGGAAGTAACGTTTTACTCGCAAAAGTATTTGCATTTATTTATTTTATAGGTGTTTACAACCAAAACTTTTTTGCAATGGATGTGAAATACAAATTTAATATTGCGTGACAGCTTCAATTGATGTGGTAAGTATAATTATATATAATATATTATGTCGGGGCAGGGTGGGCTTCAGGATTCGGTGGGCGCACATCTTCAGGGGGTTCCATCGTAGTGGGTAACCTCGAGCAATTAAACGATGACAATGATTTCTAGTAGGGATTTATGTGGCGTAATCAAATTAATTATGTACAGCAATACAGTAAACGAACAGATACGTCCGCTCGGTACGAGCTCCGATTTAGGAATACTCGCCCGCTCCAACGGCCGCATCCAAGTATGACTAGCTGTGACGTCATGCTTGCGTTCGGTTGTCGCTACTGTCGGGTAGGTTGCTGGCTTGAATCTCCGACACAGCCATCTCTGATGACTCACACGTCCTCGTGTGCAGGTCTTGTAAGGACAACATTAACCCAGAATTCGTTTGTTTCGACTTCGGCTATTCTGACAATTTAATCCCAAGATTAGGTGTAGTCAAACTATCAATTTTAAAGAAAATTTACTTCAATGCCAACCAGTTAAATAAAACCAGCGACCCTTGCTTCACACATCGATCAACAGTAATCTTCCAATTTTATTACAATATTCCATTTTTGTTCAATAGTCTAAGTGCCATGCACTTAGACTAGTAAACATAGCAACGATTATACATTGGCCTGCTTCTACAGCACATCTCATTTTCACACCAATAAAAACAAGGGTATTCACGAATGCATACCGCCGTTACTACGACTCGTCTCGTTAACGTACCAACATAGACGAGGATAACAACACTGAAAGATGTGTGCTACCGAACCAGCAGTTCATCTCGTTAACGCACCATCGTAAACGAGAGTAACAACTCAGAAACATAGCGCCGCACCAACAGCTCATCTCACCAACGTAAAAGACGATAACAACTCAGAAACATGTCGCTGCATCGACAACTCATGTCTTTAAAGCACCAACGTAAACGAGGGTAAAAACTCAGAAATATAATTATCGCCGCACCAACGGCTCAACTCGTTAACGCACCAACGTAAACGAGTGTAACAACACTGAAATATGCATGTCGCTGCACCAGCAGCTCATCTCGTTAACGCACCTACGTAAACGAGGTTAACAACTTACAAACATGTCGCCGCACCAACGGCTCATCTCGTTAACGCACCAACGTAAACGAGGGTAACAACTTACAAACATGTCCCCGCACCAACGGCTCATCTCGTTTACGCACCAACGTAAACGAAGGTAACAACTCAGACACATGTCGCCGCACCAACGGCTCATCTTGTTTAATCAAGTAAACAAGGATAACTCAACGTACCGCTCTACTTTCACAGCCACGATCATTCAAATTCTTCACCAACATTCACGTCATCCAACTCAACAGGAACTTCAAGATTTGATATTTTCTTTACTCTGTCATGTGCGTACTTATTTTCATCGAATTTCCCCTTATCATACGCAACACTTTGTATGATACTCGTATTCTGAGCTGCATGTTAAAACATTAAACTTATGAAACTTCAAAGTCGCAGAGTTGGTTGAAACACTAACATTGAAACCCTGTTTCAACATTTCGCTACCCACCAAAATCTGCTCACTAAGATAACCATCAAGTACCACGTAATATAATGCTTCAAAAATTAAAATCGTCAATCACGATTTGAGAAAATAGCTGTAAGGCACTATAAACGGTAAACTGACCTATTGCCGTTAATAAAACAATATTGTTTCATCGCTTGCCAAAAAATTTGTCAGCGATACTTTTTTTTATACAAGGTTATTTAGCACTAGAATCAAAACAAAACGAAAACGACTGACCGTTGTTTGTAAGCTGACCACGAGGATAGCTCAAGCTGCACACGTCGAGTTGATGCTCACGTGTTGCATTCCTTCCTGGCATCGGGCCTCCACCGCCACTGACGTAGCCACCCAGTCTATGATTACATCTTGTAGAAAAGTTTGCCAATCCTACTGCAGCGGAAGTAGATCACTCGTGAATTGCTCGTGGGTTGCTCGTGGACCTTGTAGCCTCAAATGACACGTTCGCCGTCAATTTTCTGTGTTTTAACCGACACTCATGCGCACACAGTTCCAACATGCCGCAGTGAAAATAGGTTAATGACGTGTCCGTCTTGGTGGGTTTTGATTCCATGTGGCAGTGTTTCAACTTCTGATACTATCCTCTTCACAAAAATAGTCGCCTTTCTTTCTCGTTGTTGTGTTATAACTCGTTTCTAGTCGTACCTAATTTCAGTTGTGAAGGCTAGTCGTTGCAGACGTCTGTTAAGTTGCGTGATATATGTCAGCTCAAATTTCTTCTACACTCATATTTTGCCATTTTTAGGGTTCCGTAAAACGTAAAAACGGAACCCTTATAGATTCGTCATGTCTGTCTGTCTGTCTGTCTGTCTGGCTGTCTGTCTGTCTGTCTGTCCGTCCGTATGTCACAGCCACTTTTTGCCGAAACTATGAGAACTACACTGTTGAAACTTGGTAAGTAGATGTACCTATTCTGTGAACCGCATTAAGATTTTTACAAAAGTTTTTTTAAAAAAAACAAAAATTAGGGGTGCCCTCCATACTGAGAACTGAAGCTCAAAATTTTTTTTTTCATCAAACCTACACGTGTGGGGTGTCTATCGATAGGTCTTAAAAAATGATGTTGAAGTTTCTGATATAATTTTTGTCTACACTGAATAACTTGCGCGAGAGACGCTTCCAAAGTGGTAAAATGTGTGTCCCCCCCCCCTCTAACTTCTAAAGTAAGAGAATGAAAAAACTAAATAAAATATATGATGTACATTACCATAAAAACTACCAACGAAAATTAGTTTGAACTCGATCTGATGAATAGTTTTTTTTTTGTACGTCATAAATACACTATTATTAAAACTTCGATCAAAGTTACAACGAACTACAAGAACTATGTGTACTATGTATATTATGTTACTTGCTGGAACGGAACCCTTCATGGGCGAGTCCAACTCGCACTTGGCTACTTTATTAAGTCAAAAACGGTATCAATCTCGCAATATATACCGCCAAGCACTCGTTTTTCTTCGGTTTGCTGTTTTGCAGGTTAATGCCGGTAGTTACAAGTGTTTCTACCGAATCGTTCCTGGCAGTAAATAGTTCTCGGAACTGGGACGACTGCATTCCAGTTCTTCTTTGTGCTCGAGGTGATCCCAGTTCTGATGTCGGGGCAGGGTGGGCTTCAGGATTCGGTGGGCGCACATCTTCAGGGGGTTCCATCGTAGTGGGTAACCTCGAGCAATTAAACGATGACAATGATTTCTAGTAGGGATTTATGTGGCGTAATCAAATTAATTATGTACAGCTAGCTAGCTAGCTGTGACGTCATGCTTGCGTTCGGTTGTCGCTACTGTCGGGTAGGTTGCTGGCTTGAATCTCCGACATATACTTAGCATAGGGACACAACAGTGAAGAGCAGTTGAGTATAGATATTATCTTTCTCGCTCAGGCGCACTTTTAAGTATTATCTTTCTCACGCTAGCATCCCGAGTTTAACCGAAAATTTCTTATCATACCCGAGCGTGACGCTAGAATTCAATTCACAGCCCACGAAAAATCTATCAAGGCATAAGTTTTCGCTTCAAAAACGTTCTGTATATGATTGTGAAACATATAACAAACAAGCACGGAAAAATCGAACCGTTATTTTGTTCTATCTCTGGTGCGGTAATGTCCTAAGTTAACAATCAAAATAATTTTTGAAGTGAAAACTTCTTTAGGCGCGCCTTGACAGATTTTTCGTGGGGTGTGAAATTAATTATATCGTCAAGCTCGGGTATGATAAGAAATCTTCGGGTAAACTGGGGACCTTGGTCATTGGCCACCTAGAAATGGGTCAGCCAATGGGAAATGCTGACGCATTTCTAGATGGCTATGCCATGATGACTAGGCCACGCCCTCCGGGTACACTCATGTAGTTTCCAAAGTAAGCTATCAAATTCTGAGTTATACATAAGTTTTCACTTCTATCGGCGGTTTCTATGACTGCCATTTTTTTGTGTATTTTTGCCCTATCTCCTCAAAAAACTTAAAAATAAAAAGTTTCTAATTATAATAATACAAAAATTGTTACATCAGTTCAATAGGAACTCGTTCATGAAAAAACCCACTGCTTTAAAATTTGACCAAGTGTAAATAGAACAAACAAGCACTCAAGCAAAGATTTTGTACAACTTTATATGAAAATTAATTTAGTCTCCACTGCGATTACTCAAGTATAACCCTATATTTCATTCAACAGCTCAATATCTAGACACACGGCAGTGTGGCCAGTGGCCAGCTTATTTCAGGATTATGCCCTTGATTCTATCTTTGTGAGAAGATGCTTCGAGTTTTAGTAGTGGGAACATTTAGTGAGCTGCTTAGGTATGTACTATTTCTGACTGTAATCTAACCATAACTTCATCATACATCTAAACTTTCATTTTAGTATGATAACTAATCATTCCAGTACAAAAAGTATTGATATCCCATCAAAAACATAAATGTAAAATGAGAGCCAAGTTCAATACTACAATATATGGCTTGATTGTTAACTTCAACCACACCCCGGACACTCGGCCTAAACTCCAAACAAACGGTGAAGTCGACA
Organism: Ectropis crepuscularia; assembly: GCA_963693475.1. NCBI lineage: Eukaryota > Metazoa > Arthropoda > Insecta > Lepidoptera > Geometridae > Ectropis > Ectropis crepuscularia. The sequence continues at coordinate 32,090,680 of OY856341.1, forward strand.
TACCTACACTCACACAACTACGCATATGTCGTTCGAACACATTTACGCATGTGTGCGTGTCATCTAGGGTTACTAAATTATTTTATGGAATAGCTGTGACCCGTGAGTTCACCTGCCTGTGGCTTACAATCTTACCTAGTTAGTGTTGGATCTTTAATGTAGGTAAATAAAACTTTCATCAACAATCAAAAGGGAGAAGATTTCAAACAAAATAGGAGATAATAAAGGTACCATGTACGAATTGATTTTTAGTTAAGTACACTTACCCAAAGATTTCTCTTTGGGTAAGTGTATTCTGACAATTCAATTCTGACAACGAAAGCCGCAGTTTAAAAACAACGAGTTTAATAATTTCGTCACAGGACTTCAGTGTTGGCACGTTTTTTTTTTTTTTTTTTTTTAACTTCTATAGGTTTACGCTTGACCGCCATCTCGCCTGATGTTAAACGACGATGCGGTCTACGATGGAACGTGTTTACCTAGAAATAACCGATTCACTCTCGATTTGAAGACACAAAGATTGTAACCATCGGGGAAAACCCACCCACGTACTTCTAACCAGAATAGCTTAACACAGTTTATAAAAATGATTCAATCTTTGTAGAAATTCTTATGAAATTAAAAATCTCTTATTCTTGTTTCGTATAATAGACGAAAAATTTGGTACCATTTTGTTAAATAATACAGCATCATGGTCGTATTCTCATAGAAAATTATCGTCCGATATAATAACCCTTCGTTGAGTCCGCCTCGCGTCCGCGAGGGGGAGGAAGCTTGAAATTGGCGGGGGGTGGGGAGTGTCCGTTCTATCTATATTATCTATTCTATGCTTCAACAACAAAAGAAATAATTTGTAAATGGGTGCCAAGTTCAATGATCAGGGTAGCGATTCTGAAACCATTCGGTTGCTTCCGACACGGAATCTCATCTCTCGGTCTTTGTCATGCTAAACAGATAAGACAAAGACCGAGAGATGAGATTCCGTGTCGGATGCAACCGAATGGTTTCAGAATCGCTACCCAGTCCTGCAATTGCTTAAGGGCATAGTATATTTTGTAAGAATTTAAAATTTTCTTATAACTTAACATATTAAAGCTTTACATCTTACTTTCCTTACTCTACAACGTAGTAATTTACATACATTCTCTTTGTCTACAACGCAGTTCCTACAAACTCTTTGGACTCTACTTAATCTGTCATGAAAAGATTGTGTCACAAAATTAAATTCTGGTTTTCATTAGAAAACGAGGTAAAACTATCTTTGAGAAAAACTAACTGTAAAATCCAGTTCGGCGTGCATACGTAGTATATTACATTATCTTTGGGCGTGCATTTTAGTCCCTAATTATGTGGTATGACATAATTCCTGGGTTTTCGATTGTTTATGCTGCACTTGCTCTTCCTGGATTTGGCCTTTATGGGATACATTATTTGGTCCTTGGTAATGTAAGTAAAAACAGTGTTTTATATTGTGAAGTATTATATAGTAGATATTGCTGTATTTCTTATATTTCGATTCGTGGCAAAGCAATGGTAATTATGATTAACTATTTATTTATTATAGGATTATTTATTACCCACGGAACTACGTTTTTTTATCAGGATTATAATTTACGTGATATTTCAGATGAAACCTTGAGTTTTTTTCAAATTTGAACTTAAAGATGACTTAACTTCAAATGTTATGAAGTGATTGAGCAACGATAATCCGAACATCTAAATATTCAATCTATGAAACTTTCTTATTTATTATATTCTTAGTAGTAAGTGTTAGGGTAAAATTAGACGGGGAGGGATTGGAAGTAATAGTTTAGTACAATTTAAAACTTACTAAATAAAAATAATACAATTTAGTTCTTTAATTACGCAGTACTTACAAAAAATAACACCTGGTCGCGCAATTTTACGAGTAGCCGATACCGCTGTTTGGTAAAGTATATCAAGATGAAACAATCCTTTACTAATAAACATCTTTGAAGCACTAAAAGTTCAAATCGAACGATTCTAAAAAACTACACCTCGGTTATGTCATTTTCATCATTATGACCACAGAGTAACATCTTATTGTATCCACTTAGTCCCGTTTTTTTGCGTCTAATGCCCGCCATACACGCTACGGTCTGCCGGAGAGGTCTACCTGTGCAGTTATGCCTGCGCAGTCCAACCGAACAGAATTGATTTTCGATCTTGCTCCGGTCGCCTGCGCAGGCTTCCCACACACACTCCGGTCTACCTGCGCAGGCAAACTGCACAGGTAGACCTCTCCGGCAGACCGTAGCGTGTATGGCGGGCTTTACAATTGTGGCGGGAAAACGGGTGTCTGGTTACCTAAGTGTGTTGTTTACGTTTTGGCATATGAAGTGCCGCCTTACTTGTACGTGTTTAACCATTGATATAACTAAGTAAAGGAAGATGAGGTACGGTCTACCTTAAAGACAGCATAATGTGGCGAAAATTTCACACAAGCATACACAATGTGCAGATAGCTTCCATCACTTCCATCGTGAGATACGTTTGAATGAATGACAAAGACATCATGACAAGTAATAAAATAAACTATAAACCATAAAAACAAAAAATAAAAGACAAGTAGGTGCAAATGAGACAGCTATACTACATCACATTTGTTTAGATATTTTTTTCGACAAGAATAGAAAGACATACGAATGCACTGGCGTGAAAGAGACAAAATAGGTAGAACTAACATATCGTTGGTCGTGTTGCACTCTTACGCTGTATGTATATCTGTCTCTTTTTAGAAATGGCAAATTGTAAAATTGTTTACAACAGAAAAATATTTTTAGATGAAATAATCATTGAACTGTAATGGAAATAATTAAATATTTTGTGTACTTATGCATGAAAAGTGATACCACGGAACTTGTTCTTGGTCTTTGAACTGTTTGTGCACCTTGTAAAAGCACAATAAGGCATTATTACGGCTTATATCGTTTTTTTTTTATTTTTTAGCGAAAATCCACTCAACTTGTGGCTCCTGTTGCGACTGAGACTCAATCAGGAGACGTCACCTGATTTTGCATTGCCACCGTAGAAGAGCGCGTGCCGCTTCTTAGTGTTTTAAGAGTTCAATGTGTTTAACCCTCAATTTGATTTTGCAACCTTTTAGCACAAACTACTTCTTTTAAATATACAGCCCACGGTAATTATTATTTTTCGAAATAAATCGATTGTGTTATTAGATTGATGTATATACAACACTAAAAAAAAATTAAATCTGCTTTTTGAATTATATCCAATACCATTTTTGTCAGTTAGTTGACATGCCGCGTGACGTAACGAATACATCCGTAAGTATTGTGAATTTAATGAGCCGTTTTCCGACGAGACAAAAAGATATGGTTTAATAAAACGATAATAGGGGGCGCTTGTAGGTCTTTTGGTTTGTTGTCAAAACCGTTAGGCATAATGGGACTCAATTCATTCAATTTGCGAAAGCACGACTTCTAGTAATAAATAATAAACTACTTCATCCATGTACGCATTTTGTTCGAATGAAAACTATATCAAAACTATATAAACCTGATGAAAGACAAAATATATTTTTTATAAATTTATTCTTGGCTATGGATACTAATCCTTCAGCCGAGAGAGTATCTCTCTACTTAGTCTGTGGATAAAATATTGTCGTATCAGTGTTGCTATTTATATCTTTGAATTTTCCTTCTACTTTGGCTTAGTTGGTGTCTATTGCCTCGGGAGCTCTAAAGATTTTTACTGAAAAGGGATTGTGATCAGTAACGGTTTTTTATTACATTATCAACCTAATTAGCTATTTTTATTCCCAATATTTTAAAATTAAAAAAGACACTTTTTACACTATACTTTTTCCCTGAAAACGGGTAGGGTCTCTAAAGGGATTACACTGTTGAGAGTATATGGTAGATACAGATCTATCTGCATCTCGAACAATCGCCATCTAGTGCGTCCGTTGGAACTATTTTTGTCTCGTCGGAAACTCCATCATTGTATTTTATGCTTGAGGTGTTGGTATTTTGCTTGAATATGATTAATATTGAAACCAACTAATGTCCCCAGTAAAAATTCGCTTGCATTAAGTGCTCACTAAATCACGATACGTCTTCTAACTCCAATGTTGTAAAAAAGCAACCTTGCCAAAGGTCCGTAATAGTAGTTGATTTTGTGTTTGTGGTAAAAAGTGAACATTGCCAAAAGCCTTGGCATTGTCACCACATAATCATTTACGCCGACATGATGACTTTTACAGTTCTTCAGCACCTTATCTTGACTTATCGTTGGAACGTTTGACCCTGCTTGAGATAGGAGCAGAATACGACACAGATCCAACTCATTACTCAAAATTAGACCATAATGTTCCTTTATACCCTATTATGCGAACTTTATTTTCTTCTGCCAATGAAGTTGACTATGAATCAGTACCATCATTATCAGCGATTCCTCGCTTACCATTACCAGACGTACAATGTACAATTGCCACTTTCTGTGCAAACGGATTTAACTACACCTACCACTCTGAGCTCATCAACAATCTGAAAAAACGAGCAGTAACTTGGTCAACATGACCCAAACCCAGACTTTCTGGCTATACATTTTTTCATGGAGGTGGTATAAATGCCTATTTGGATTAGCTAGAGCTCTAATTTACGATATCCACCGGTCACTGACATAATGCTACTAAAAAAGTATCAGCAAATCCGTAGGTTTATCCACTTTACTGACAACAGCGGAAAAAGTCTTGATATGTTTCACAAAGTTCGTCTATAGGTTTAACGGTGAGAAAACATTAAGAGCCGATTTTCACGGAGCGGTTGCCAACCGCGCCCGCGCGCAGTCGCGGCAGATTTATATGTAAAATTGAATTCAAAACTCACGACGCGGTTTACGGCCGCGGCGGCTGCGCGCGGTTCTTGCGCAGTAGCTTACCGCAGTAGAAACAGCGAAAACCTGAGGTCTCGTCAGTATTGAGACAAAACCGTCACCCGCCGCGGTGCCACGCCCTTTCAGCATTCAGACCCAATTCAGGCGCAAAGTTTCAGGCCCATTTTTCACGGAGCGCGATGTCCACGCGAATCCGCGGAAAAAGTCGCGAAATGATAGAAAAAAACAACAATTTCATTTTCTCATACAAACTCTTCTACACAATTTCCAGTCAAACATTTGACATTACCGATCAAACATTTGACGTTGCCGATCAAACTTTTTTTTGAAGTGGAAACCTTTTTTAGGCGCGCTATAGACAGAATTTTCGTGGGCTGTGAAATGGATTCATCAATCGTCACGCTTGGATATGATAAGAACTCGGATATGCATATGGATACGGAACTTGGATATGATAAGGACTGCTCATAACTCAAAGAAGCGGCACCGTTTCATGGTTGATGTTCCAAAGACACGGACTAAGAGGTTTGACTCTACTTTTGTGATAAGAACGTCTAGGCTGTGGAATGAGTTGCCAGAGTGGGTTTTCCCTGATAGTTATGACCTACCTATAAAAGGTAGGTACCAGGGCAACAGAAACAGTGAAGAGTTTCGATTACCTACCTCCAACAGCCCAGCGTTTATCTCTAGATACCAGGACAACAGAAATATAAAAGAGTTGCGTTTGCCCCTAGGTACTAGTACTAGGGCAACAGAAACAGTAAAGAGTTGCAATATTTTGTACAACTTCGTTCCATCAGAATGTCCCTCGACACCTCCCAAGTATTTTGAAGTGAAAACTTCTTTTGGCGCGTAGACGCGCTTTTAGACAGATTTTTCGTGGGGTGTGAATTTAATTCTAGCGTCACGCTCGGGTATGATAAGAAATCTTTGGGTAAACTCGGGGTCTCGGCCATTGGCCATCTAGGAATGCGTCAGCCAATGGGAAATGCTGAAAGGACGTGGCCTAACCATCACGGCATGACCATCTAGAAATGCGTGAGCCAATGGGAAATGCTAACGCATTTCTAGATGGCCATGCCATGATGGTCAGGCCACGCCTTCCGGTACACCCGTGTAGTTTCCAAAGTAAGCTATCAAATTCTGAGTTATAAGTTTTCAATTCTATCGGCAGTTCCAATGACTGCCATTTTTTTTTTTTTTTCTATAGTTTTAATCAAAGAGTATATTTTTATCCAAGAGTATAATATTTGTATTTGTATAATTTGTGTAATATTTGTATAATATTTGTATTATACTCTTTGATAAAAATATACTCTTAAGTATATATGAGTATATTTTATACGTTTTTTAAAACTCCTTCTGACGCGCCTAGACAGATTTTTGGTGGGCTGTGAATTGAATTCTAGCGTCACGCTCGGGTATGATAAGAAATTTTCGGGTGAACTTGGGATGCTAGAGCGAGAAAGATAATACCTTTATGTGCGCTAGAACGAGAAAAATAATATAGTCAACTACTGCTCTTCGCTGTTGCGTTCCTGTTTATTTGTGGTGTTTTTTATCGCGATATTAACTTTTAGGTACTTACCATATTAATTGAACCTGTCACGAAATATTAAATTTGCATTTAACATCCATTACAAGGAGTTTGGTTGTAAATACTCATAAAATAAATAAATAAGTACTTACGTAAATACTAAATTTGCGAGTCAAACTCTATTTCCAACCCGCGTAAAAATTTGTCTTTAATTACATGGATGCTAAGTTATTCAGCCGCATGTTACACTTGCTCAATCATTTTTGAAGTGAAAACTTCTTTAGGCGCGCCTAGACAGATATTTCGTGGGCCGTGAATTGGATTCTAGCGTCACGCTCGGATATGATAAGAAATCTTCGGGTAAACTCGGGACCATGGCTATTGGCCATTTAGAAATGCGTCAGCCAATGGGAAATGCTGAAAGGGCGTGGCCTCGGCATCATACCATGGCCATCTAGAAATGCATCAGCCAATAGGAAATGCTGACGCATTTCGAGATGGCCATGACATGAAGCCCAGGCCACGCCCACAGCCGTGTAGTTTCCAAAGTAAGCTATCAAATTTTGAGTTATAAGTTTTCACTTCTATCGGCAGTTCTTATGACTGCCAATATTTTTTTCGCGAGTTTTAATCAAAGATTCTAATATATATACTTTTAATATAAGCATAATCAAATTTAAAAGTTTAAAATTAATAATGAATCCAACCTCTTTATTTAATATTTAACAACCAAGTAATATCCATGCTCTATGTCGATCGATATCTCAGACACAGAGTGCATTCTTCTTTGTGAGTGACGATTATTGCTTGATCACTATCACTACATAGTATAAAACAAAGTCACACTCCTCTAAAACCACCAAAACAAAACAGATTTTGATGCGGGGGTTTTTAATAGATAGAGTGATACATGAGGATTGAGGAAGGTTTACATGTAGGTAGGTACATATAATACGTGCATAAAATAGCAGAGAAACACGGATTTTTTTTAAAGATTTCTAATGAAATGACATAAATAAATGTTTTGCGGTTACACTGCAAACGCTGACTGAACCCTATGAGATAGATCAAAATAATATAAGTACAGCGGTATTGTACCCCTTCAAAAGGTCCACAAAAAGTCTACAAGAAGTCTGCAATAGTAAATGTCTATCTCTTAGAAATCTCCCACAATAACCATTTTGATTAGTATATTCAGTATCAGAATTGCACCCGTGCGAAGCCGGGGCGGGTAGCTAGTACACTATATATATTCCAGAGAATGTAACGTGATTATTGTATATGTGATGTGGTGACTTACCATTATCACTGTTTGTTTCGAAAACTGCTTGCTGGCAGCTTTGCTCGTGGTAGAATTGGCACCCAGAAAGTGGTATTCTCAAATCTCGTATATTTGCTGTCACTGTCATTCTATTTACGAAGAATACACTTGTTGTGTGAAAATTACGATTTCTAAATAAAATGTGGTACGAAATTTTGCCCAGTGCCTTCATTGTGTGTGCCGGCTTAGGCCTCCCCGGGTGGGGTCTATATCACCTTCACAACCTAGTGCTTGGCAACGTAAGTGCCCGCGAACTAAGTGGTTAGATAACACCTTGATTACTGATCACAGATTCACAGAAGGCCACCCAAGATCTATTTACATGACTATAGACGTATAGACTATTGCTGTGTCTATGAATTACTTCCAGCTTCCAGGGGTTACAAAATTCTGTAGACTGCAGGGCAGTATATATTATTTTCTTAAACATAATTAATATGTTACAGCACTTCAGGCGTTCCCTCGACGACAGATTACAACGAGCTATGTACCAGCGTGACCTACGGATTACCGGCAACCCTTACAATGTTAATGTAAGTATAGAGAATAAAATGTACAGCTGTGGTTTATCAGTCTTGTTACATTCTCTCTGTATCAGTAGGCAGGTCAACAGTGGTGTTGTAGCCCTGCATACAAGATTGATCACTGATAGTGAAAGTCTTACCAATGATATCAGAAGGTTCAGTAAATTTTTTCTAAGCTTAGGATTTTCCTGCAAAGCTTTTTAAGTATTTTTGAGCAAAAATCGTAGTAACTGCATAGTTACATTTTGTTATTTTGTGATACCATTTGGAGATAAATTGGAACTGATAAGCGTGATACTTCTCTAGCCAAAATACAAAAGACTACCATTTTGATAATTTTTCAGCCTGAAGATGTTTTTATATCAGATGGTGGTCAAGTTATACCTAACCTTCCTATACCCGCACCAAATTTTTTAACAAATATACCCGTGCAAGTTTTGACAGACTTAACATTTTGGAGCTCTGTAATTTTTTTATTTTTTTTTAACATTTATAGGTTTACACTTGACCACCATCTCGCCTGATATTAAGCGACGATGCGGTCTAAGATAGAGCGTGCATACCTAGAAGAAACCGATTCACTCCCGATTTGAAGAAACCGATTCACTCTCGATTTGAAGACACCAAGATTATAATAACCATCGGGAAAAACCCACTCAGGCAACTCGTTCCACAGTCTAGACGTTCTTATCACAAAAGTGGAGTCAAACCTCTTCGTTCGTATCTAATTATTTTTATCTGTGTTAAATTTTATAGAATTTTTTTTTTTTTAGTTAATTATGTGGTATAATTAAACAAATAAGCTAGTCATTAGCTCATATCTTCTATATATATAAAAGCGAAAGGTCACTCATCAAGGAATCTCAGAAACTACAAATGCTAGGAATCTGAAATTTTGCATGGAGGTCCCTTTTAGCACGTAGGCGCTTGCTAAGACGGGATTTTGCGAAATTCAACCCCTAAGAGGGTGAAACAAGGGATGAACGGTTGAATGAAAATTCGTAATTTTCAAAGTTATCAAATTGTATATAGACACTTGACACGAAGCAATTAAATGTTTGTTCTATCAATTTTCTTATTTCGAACTGTACGGGGTGAAATTAGGGTTGAAATGGGGGATGAATTTCATTATGGAAGTTCCCAACCGTTGAAAATAAAACCATGAAACTGTAGTATATAGACACTTGACATGAAGCAAGTTTAATGTTTGTTCCAGCAATTTTGTAATTTCGAATTGTATGGGGATGAAATTGGAGTTGAAATGGGGGATGAATGTCTCTTACGCTTTCACACTTAAACAACTGACCCGATTTTGATGAAATTGTATAAAATTGTTTTATTATAAGCTGTTTTTAGTAACCATAAATGTGTCTGGGTATACAAATGTGTACCGCCTGAGTTACTGTAGTATTTATTTAGCGCGGACGAAGTCGCGGTTAACAGCTAGTTATTTATAAATATACTGACAATCAGCCTTTATTGCCGCACTTTAAATTTTTTTTTTCTTATGGTCTTGGGAAAACGAACAAAAAATATTTGTATTCTTATAACAAACCTAAAAAATCTTCTAAATCTTAAAGATAACAAGTGTTGAGATACGTATAACGTCAAACTATTTAAAGGGGTTTGGGTAAAGTTGGCGTCGTTTTTTTTTTTAGCGGCCAGAGATCTGTTATCACTTTCTTGTAACAATAAAATACCCTGATGCTATCTGTGCAATCGGATTTGCTCTAAGTCATATCGGAGCTGAGTTATAGCCTGTCGAAGTTATTTATTTTTTGGATTTTTTGTATGGGCAAGTGGCGTCGTTTTTTCATTTTAGCGGCCAGAGATCTGTTATCACTTTCTTGTAACAATAAAATACCCTGATGCTATCTGTGCAATCGGATTTGCTCTAAGTCATATCGGAGCTGAGTTATAGCCTGTCGAAGTTATTTATTTTTTGGATTTTTTGTATGGGCAAGTGGCGTCGTTTTTTCATTTTAGCGGCCAGAGATCTGTTATCACTTTCTTGTAACAATAAAATACCCTGATGCTATCTGTGCAATCAGATTTGCTGTAAGTAATATCGGAGCTGAGTTATGGCCCCTCAAAGTTTTTTTTTTTGGTTTTCTTTGTATGTACTAGTGGCGCCATTTCCTATAGCGGCCAAACATTCGTTAGCCCTTTTGTGAAACATTATTTTTACCCTAAGGTACCTATGTAATCAGATTTGTTGCAAACTATATCGGAGCTGAGTTATGGCCACTTCAAGTTTTTTTTTTTGGTTTTCTTTGTATGGACTAGTGGCGCCATTTCCTACAGCGGCCAAACATCCATTACCACTTTTATGAAACATAATTTTTACCTTAAGGTACCTGTGTAATCAGATTTGTTGCAAACTATATCGGAGCTGAGTTATGGCCACTCAAAGTTTTTGTTTTGGTTTTCTTTGTATGTACTAGTGGCGCCATTTCCTACAGCGGCCAAACATTCGTTAGCACTTTTAAGAAACATTATTTTTACTTAAAGGTACCTGTGTAATCAGATTTGCTGCAAACTATATCGGAGCTGAGTTATGGCCCCTCAAAGTTTTTTTTTTGGTTTTCTTTGTATGTACTAGTGGCGCCATTTCCTATAGCGGCCAAACATCCGTTAGCACTTTTATGTAACATTATTTTTACCTTAAGGTACCTGTGTAATCAGATTTGTTGCAAACTATATCGGAGCTGAGTAATGGCCACTCAAAGTTTTTTTTTTGGTTTTCTTTGTATGTACTAGTGGCGCCATTTCCTACAGCGGCCAAACATCCGTTTGCACTTTTATGAAACATTATGTTTACCTTAAGGTACTTGTGTAATCAGATTTGTTGCAAACTATATCGGAGCTGAGTTATGGCCACTCAAAGTTTTTTTTTTGGTTTTCTTTGTATGTACTAGTGGCGCCATTTCCTACAGCGGCCAAACATTCGTTAGCACTTTTATGAAACATTATTTTTACCTTAAGGTACCTGTGTAATCAGATTTGTTGCGAACTATATCGGAGCTGAGTTATGGCCCCTCAAAGTTTTTCTTTTGGTTTTCTTTGTATGTACTAGTGGCGCCATTCCCTATAGCGGCCAAACATCCGTTAGCACTTTTATGTAACATTATTTTTACCTTAAGGTACCTGTGTAATCAGATTTGCTGCAAACTATATCGGAGCTGAGTTATGGCCCCTCAAAGTTTTTTTTTTTGGTTTTCTTTGTATGTACTAGTGGCGCCATTTCCTATAGCGGCCAAACATTCGTTAGCACTTTAATGAAACATTATTTTTACTTAAAGGTACCTGTGTAATCAGATTTGCTGCAAACTATATCGGAGCTGAGTTATGGCCCCTCAAAGTTTTTTTTTTGGTTTTCTTTGTATGTACTAGTGGCGCCATTTCCTATAGCGGCCAAACATCCGTTAGCACTTTTATGTAACATTATTTTTACCTTAAGGTACCTGTGTAATCAGATTTGTTGCAAACTATATCGGAGCTGAGTAATGGCCACTCAAAGTTTTTTTTTTGGTTTTCTTTGTATGTACTAGTGGCGCCATTTCCTATAGCGGCCAAACATCCGTTTGCACTTTTATGAAACATTATTTTTACCTTAAGGTACTTGTGTTATCAGATTTGTTGCAAACTATATCGGAGCTGAGTTATGGCCACTCAAAGTTTTTTTTTTGGTTTTCTTTGTATGTACTAGTGGCGCCATTTCCTACAGCGGCCAAACATTCGTTAGCTTTTTTATGAAACATTATTTTTACCTTAGGGTACCTGTCTAATCAGATTTGCTCCAAACTATATCGGAGCTGAGTAATGGCCCCTCAAAGTTGTTTTTTTGGTTTTCTTTGTATGTACTAGTGGCGCCATTTCCTACAGCGGCCAAACATTCGTTAGCACTTTTATGAAGCATTATTTTTACTTAAAGGTACCTGTGTAATCAGATTTGCTGCAAACTATATCGGAGCTGAGTTATGGCCCCTCAAAGTTTTTTTTTTGGTTTTCTTTGTATGTACTAGTGGCGCCATTTCCTACAGCGGCCAAACATTCGTTAGCACTTTTATGAAACATTATTTTTACTTAAAGGTACCTGTATAATCAGATTTGCTGCAAACTATATCGGAGCTGAGTTATGGCCCCTCAAAGTTTTTTTTTTTGGTTTTCTTTGTATGTACTAGTGGCGCCATTTCCTACAGCGGCCAAACATTCGTTAGCACTTTTATGTAACATTATTTTTACCTTAGGGTACCTGTCTAATCAGATTTGCTCCAAACTATATCGGAGCTGAGTAATGGCCCCTCAAAGTTGTTTTTTTGGTTTTCTTTGTATGTACTAGTGGCGCCATTTCCTACAGCGGCCAAACATTCGTTAGCACTTTTATGAAACATTATTTTTACTTAAAGGTACCTGTGTAATCAGATTTGCTGCAAACTATATCGGAGCTGAGTTATGGCCCCTCAAAGTTTTTTTTTTGGTTTTCTTTGTATGTACTAGTGGCGCCATTTCCTATAGCGGCCAAACATCCGTTAGCACTTTTATGTAACATTATTTTTACCTTAAGGTACCTGTGTAATCAGATTTGTTGCAAACTATATCGGAGCTGAGTAATGGCCACTCAAAGTTTTTTTTTTGGTTTTCTTTGTATGTACTAGTGGCGCCATTTCCTATAGCGGCCAAACATGCGTTTGCACTTTTATGAAACATTATTTTTACCTTAAGGTACTTGTGTAATCAGATTTGTTGCAAACTATATCGGAGCTGAGTTATGGCCACTCAAAGTATTTTTTTTGGTTTTCTTTGTATGTACTAGTGGCGCCATTTCCTACAGCGGCCAAACATTCGTTAGCACTTTTATGAAACATTATTTTTACCTTAGGGTACCTGTGTAATCAGATTTGCTCCAAACTATATCGGAGCTGAGTAATGGCCCCTCAAAGTATTTTTTTTGGTTTTCTTTTAGGGCCCATAACTCAGCTCCGATATAGTTTGCAACAAATCTGATTACACAGGTACCTTAAGGTAAAAATAATGTTTCATAAAAGTGCTAACGGATGTTTGGCCGCTGTAGGAAATAGCGCCACTAGTCCATACAAAGAAAACAAAAAAAAAACTTTAAGTGGCCATAACTCAGCTCCGATATAGTTTGCAACAAATCTGATTACACAGGTACCTTAAGGTAAAAATAATGTTACATAAAAGTGCTAACGGATGTTTGGCCGCTATAGGGAATGGCGCCACTAGTACATACAAAGAAAACCAAAAGAAAAACTTTGAGGGGCCATAACTCAGCTCCGATATAGTTTGCAACAAATCTGATTACACAGGTACCTTAAGGTAAAAATAATGTTTCATAAAAGTGCTAACGGATGTTTGGCCGCTGTAGGAAATGGCGCCACTAGTACATACAAAGAAAACCAAAAAAAAAACTTTGAGTGGCCATAACTTAGCTCCGATATAGTTTGCAACAAATCTGATTACACAGGTACCTTAAGGTAAAAAATATGTTTCATAAAAGTGCTAACGAATGTTTGGCCGCTGTAGGAAATGGCGCCACTAGTACATACAAAGAAAACCAAAAAAACAACTTTGAGGGGCCATTACTCAGCTCCGATATAGTTTGGAGCAAATCTGATTAGACAGGTACCCTAAGGTAAAAATAATGTTTCATAAAAGTGTTAACGAATGTTTGGCCGCTGTAGGAAATGGCGCCACTAGTACATACAAAGAAAACCAAAAAAAAAAACTTTGAGGGGCCATAACTCAGCTCCGATATAGTTTGCAACAAATCTGATTATACAGGTACCTTAAGGTAAAAGATATGTTTCATAATAGTGCTAACGAATGTTTGCCCGCTGTAGGAAATGGCGCCACTAGTACATACAAAGAAAACCAAAAAAACAACTTTGAGGGGCCATTACTCAGCTCCGATATAGTTTGGAGCAAATCTGATTAGACAGGTACCCTAAGGTAAAAATAATGTTTCATAAAAGTGTTAACGAATGTTTGGCCGCTGTAGGAAATGGCGCCACTAGTCCATACAAAGAAAACCAAAAAAAAAACTTTAAGTGGCCATAACTCAGCTCCGATATAGTTTGCAACAAATCTGATTACACAGGTACCTTAAGGTAAAAGATATGTTTCATAAAAGTGCTAACGGATGTTTGCCCGCTGTAGGAAATGGCGCCACTAGTACATACAAAGAAAACCAAAAAAAAAAACTTTGAGGGGCCATAACTCAGCTCCGATATTACTTACAGCAAATCTGATTGCACAGATAGCATCAGGGTATTTTATTGTTACAAGAAAGTGATAACTGATCGATGGCCGCTAAAATAAAAAAACGACGCCACTTGCCCATACAAAAAATCAAAAAAATAAATAACTTTGACAGGCTATAACTCAGCTCCGATATGACTTAGAGCAAATCCGATTACACAGATAGCATCGGGGTATTTTATTGTTACAAGAAAATGATAACAGATCTCTGGCCGCTAAAAAAAAAAACGACGCCACGGGCCCATACAAAAGTACCCAAACCCCTTTCCGAGCACATTATAACTGCATGTTTTAAACATAAGTATTTTGTACAAGCAGTTGTACCGCACTGTTCTATATTTTTTTAAAGACAAAACCCTCAACGGCTTATTTTACTATGAAGTGTAGCTCCCAATTCAAGGCTATCCAATTTACACACTGAGGCTACTCTCAGCCTTAGAGATCTTGCCAAGGTAGCAATGAGAGCCCATCTTCTAGGGTGGAAATTTATCAATTCGTATGACAGTTCTTCTAAAAAGTTTCTGCAGCTAACCTTCTGTACTCAGAACAATCAATCAATCAGAACAGATTCATAACATTTTTTGAGAAAAACCACCTTCATATTTTAGTGACTCTGTATTCTTGCTACACCTTTTAAGACCTGGCAGCTGAATTACGAGGTTCCTCGTAACTGAAGTCAAATAGGAGTTTTATTCCGTCGTGTTTGCCTGTATTTTCCAGTGGATAATATAATCAATAATCACAAATGTAATTATCGTAGTTGATAATCATCCTCTTGATTCAATGACAGAATCTTGAAAACCTTGTATATCTTCGTGGGCTTGATTAAATTCACCGTCATAGTTTGAGTCTGAATTGTCTTCTTCCAACAAAAGTCTAATTCGATCATCGTCTATTTTGATGCTAATGCGTACCTAGATACATATAAATGGTTAAAAAGTAGCTTAGTAGAAACAAAATGTGTGAATAAATATAAAATAAAACCTGCCAATTGCGAGTGGGACTTCCGCACGAAGGGTTCCGTACAATTAGCAAATAAACGGCGAAAACCTCATTGGCTTAATTAAGAATTCCGTATACATAGTTTTCTCAAACAGGCTTTCATCCAAAAAGTTAAATTAAAGTTTTAATTTTACCTTTAACGACGACTTCTATTATATCGCGTTTTATTTTTTACTAGTGGCGCCATCTAGTTTGCTTGGGGCGGACTAATCAAGCAAGAAACTGCAAAAAATCAAGTTTGGGAGCCCCTCGTAAATATTTATTTTATTTTTAGTATTTGTTGTTATAGGGGCAATAGAAATACATCATCTGCGAAAATATCAACTGTCTAGCTATCACCTTTCTCAAGATACAGCCTGGTGACAGACGGATGGACAGACAGCTAAGTCTCAGTAATAGGATCCCGTTTTTACCCTTTGGGTACAGAACCCTAAAAATTCTATAATAAACTTACGTGAAAAGTTGCAAATAGACCAAACGGCGGCGGCGCAAAATACGCCAACACACACAACTTGCTACGTACTGCTTGAAGCGAACTAATTGAAGCTAGAATCAAATTATGTATGTAGCTAGCAAAAAGTTAAAAACTGTACGAGAAAATAAAATAATCGCAAAAAATACGTAGACGTTCTCGCAGACAAGGGCGCTGGGGGGTATAAGAAGGGTAAAAAAAGTTTGCTATAGGTGTAGATATTTATAATTTCTTATCTCTTTACAGGGTCTGGAGTCCATCCCTGATCTTGAAAGGCCACAGAAGAAATGAAGGCTCGGCATCTAGAATATAATTTATTGTGTAGTAAATTTGAAATATTATTTGTGAATAAACAAAGTTTCGTTTGACATACCATGTTTATCTATAATTATTAATTTTTGAAGTGAAACCTTCTTTAGGCGCGCCTAGACAGATTTTTCGTGGGCTGTGAGTTGAATTCTAGCGTCACGCTCGGGTATGATAAGAAATCTTCGGGTAAACTCGGGACCATGGCCATTGGCCATCTAGAAATGCGTGCCAGCCAATGGGAAATGCTGAAAGGGCGTGGCTTGGCCATCATGGCATGGCCATCTAGAAATGCATCAGCCAATGGGAAATGCTGAAGCATTTCTAGGTGGCCATGCCATGATAGCCAGGCCACGCCCTGCGGTTACACCCGTGTAGTTGCCAAGGAAAGCTATCAAATATAAGTTTCCACTTCTATCGGCAGTTCCTATGACTGTCAATTTTTTTTTTTATTAATAGTTTTTTTCTAATATTTTTAATAGTTCATGACACAGTTCTGGGGAACCCATGTTTGAAAGAATTAAAATGTGATAATAGTAGCATTACAAGTAACTAAAAGTCTAGAATGATTAATTCTTTCCTTTTGAGAGAAGGCCCGAGTCCCAGCAATGCGAACATTTAGCAGGCTGTTTATTTATCCATAAGCCATGTTATTCAGAAACAATTATTTTGTCCGACAGCTTAAGTATGTAGGTAACTTGTTTTCAATACAATATTTGAATGTAGTACCTACTGATAGTTTCGGTAAGTATATTTCAGGGGGGCACAATAAGTGACGTCACGACTTGCGGAAATGAGATAGTCTAATTATCTATCACTTGTGAAAAAAAGAGAAAGAGATACTGATTTTCCGTCCTTATCACCGTGGCTGGCTTTTTCTCTGGCTAAATTACAAATCTGACATGGCGTTGCCATACAAAAGTCTGTTCAAAGCTCAGACTCGGATTTTTTATGTTTTATTAAATATTGTGTGTATTTAAAGAAGATTTAAAGCTTGTTTGTGAAAGACTGTTAAGAGATTGGTGATATTTATGCCAAACAATGTGCGTTGTGTAGTGTTATAAGCTGCAATAGCCTCTGTGAAAGAAAAATCAGTGGAATCTCATTTTACACGTAAGTAGGCAATATTTGTTATGACGACTTGATAGAAATTCATATTAATGCCTTCTAAATATCTACGTGAATTAAATTTATACAATAACGGCAGTATCTAATCCAAAATTTGCAAAATATGTAAAATGTAAACATAACCTAAATAACAAAACAAACAAAAAAGTGTGACCAGTTATTTCTTACAAAATTACCCATGAAATATACAAGTCGGTACATAATTGACAGTTTATTTACTGACCGTTTACTAATAATACGTACTAGATTTTGCCTGCGGATTCGCATTTGTTAGTTTTTTAAGTGAAAACTTTCTTTGGCGCACTACATACAGATTTCTCGTGAGCCGTGAATTGAACTCAAACATCACGCTTGGGAATGAAATAAATCTTCGGGTGAACTCGGAGCTATGGCCACAAATGCGTAAACATTTTTAGATGGTCATGGCGTGTTACCATGGTTACCATTATACATATCTAGTCTAGATGGTCATGACGCTTCTGTTTCTACTCTACCACTGCCATTCCAACTCTTGTTTTCTGGAGTAGGAATTGCATCAAACTCCCATTAACTTACACTATCTCATCTCGCTAACAAGATAACATCATGCTTTTAGTATAAACCCTACTCACTACACCTACTTCATACCCACTCACACAAGAGACCTATCTATTGTGTGAGTAGATATGAAGCTCTAAGCTTTCAAAATAAAAGATTATTCATACACATTTTCACCTCTGATTTAACCCTTTTGTTTGAACTTTTACAGAAATAATTATGCAACTTAAATGTATCACTAGATTTCTGGTAATCATTTGGGTTGTTTTATTTATTCAAATTAATTATTATTTCGCAGATGTGCCGTTCCGAAGAAGAGGATAAAATATTGTGTGAATAATAAAGCAATATTTTTCATGAAGTACAGATTATCAAATAAATCAATCATTCTGAATTACCACAACATCTAAATAATAGTAGCCTGTCTACTACAACAAGGTCTACTAACATTGAAATGTTTTATACCTAAGTTCCGAGTTGCCCCGTGCGAAGCCTGGGCGAGCTGCTACTATGATATAAATATGACAGGCAAACTATATTTTTATAACGTTGAATGTAAAGTACAATTTGAAATAAATGTTTAAACAAAAACAGGGCAATAGCCCTGTTTTTGATTAGGTAGGATATTTATTTAAGTACCTCCTATTTTAGTTATATTATATTAAACCCCTTTTTAAAATGTAATTTTAGAATGCATAGAACACAGGCTGAATTCATCGAACTATCGCAGCACTACCCTTACCTAGTGGAATATTTTCTTTATGGCAATACTTTTTGAGTATTGAATTGAAAATTGAATTGAAATTGAATTGTAATTGAGAGAACGAGAAGCACTATAGTCTTAGAGTATGGAATACAATATAGAGTTACAAAGTTCCTGACTACTACAGTGCTTCTCGTTCTCTCAATTACAATTCAATTTCAATTCAATTTTCAATTCAATACTCAAAAAGTATTGCCATAAAGAAAATATTCCACTAGGTAAGGGTAGTGCTGCGATAGTTCGATGAATTCAGCCTGTGTTCTATGCATTCTAAAATTACATTTTAAAAAGGGTTTTAATATAATATAACTAAAATAGGAGGTACTTAAATAAATACCTAATCAAAAACAGGGCAATAAAACATTTATTTCAAATTGTACTTTACATTCAACGTTATAAAAATATAGTTTGCCTGTCATATTTATATCATAGTAGCAGCTCGCCCAGGCTTCGCACGGGGCAACTCGGAACTTAGGTATAAAACATTTCAATGTTAGTAGACCTTGTTGTAGTAGACAGGCTACTATTATTTAGATGTTGTGGTAATTCAGAATGATTGATTTATTTGATAATCTGTACTTCATGAAAAATATTGCTATATTATTCACACAATATTTTATCCTCTTCTTCGGAACGGCACATCTGCGAAATAATAATTAATTTGAATAAATAAAACAACCCAAATTATTACCAGAAATCTAGTGATACATTTAAGTTGCATAATTATTTCTGTAAAAGTTCAAACAAAAGGGTTAAATCAGAGGTGAAAATGTGTATGAATAATCTTTTATTTTGAAAGCTTAGAGCTTCATATCTACTCACACAATAGATAGGTCTCTTGTGTGAGTGGGTATGAAGTAGGTGTAGTGAGTAGGGTTTATACTAAAAGCATGATGTTATCTTGTTAGCGAGATGAGATAGTGTAAGTTAATGGGAGTTTGATGCAATTCCTACTCCAGAAAACAAGAGTTGGAAGGGCAGTGGTAGAGTAGAAACAGAAGCGTCATGACCATCTAGACTAGATATGTATAATGGTAACCATGGTAACACGCCATGACCATCTGAAAATGTTTACGCATTTGTGGCCATAGCTCCGAGTTCACCCGAAGATTTATTTCATTCCCAAGCGTGATGTTTGAGTTCAATTCACGGCTCACGAGAAATCTGTATGTAGTGCGCCAAAGAAAGTTTTCACTTAAAAAACTAACAAATGCGAATCCGCAGGCAAAATCTAGTACGTATTATTAGTAAACGGTCAGTAAATAAACTGTCAATTATGTACCGACTTGTATATTTCATGGGTAATTTTGTAAGAAATAACTGGTCACACTTTTTTGTTTGTTTTGTTTGTTTTGTTATTTAGGTTATGTTTACATTTTACATATTTTGCAAATTTTGGATTAGATACTGCCGTTATTGTATACATTTAATTCACGTAGATATCTAGAAGGCATTAATATGAATTTCTATCAAGTCGTCATAACAAATATTGTCTACTTACGTGTAAAATGAGATTCCACTGATTTTTCTTTCACAGAGGCTATTGCAGCTTATAACACTACACAACGCACATTGTTTGGCATAAATATCACCAATCTCTTAACAGTCTTTCACAAACAAGCTTTAAATCTTCTTTAAATACACACAATATTTAATAAAGCATAAAAAATCCGAGTCTGAGCTTTGAACAGACTTTTGTATGGCAACGCCATGTCAGATTTGTAATTTAGCCAGAGAAAAAGCCGGCCACGGTGATAAGGACGGAAAATCAGTATCTCTTTCTCTTTTTTTCACAAGTGATAGATAATTAGACTATCTCATTTCCGCAAGTCGTGACGTCACTTATTGTGCCCCCCTGACTATAGTAGTCAGGAACTTTATAACTCTATATTGTATTCCATACTCTAAGGTATATTTAAATAGTTCTCTAACCACTGAGAAGCTGCATGACACACTACTAGCAGGCAATTATTTAGTCATAAGTCATAAGTCATAAAAAAGGTAGCATGACAAGCTATTCATTCACATACAGCATAAAAATACTTAATAAACATTGAAGTCTTAAAACGTTTACTTAGTTTCATCAAAGTTAATAAACTAAACTTCAACCGTGTTCCGGTTTGAAGAGCAATGTTTCCAGAGAAATTCCTGGGGTTAGAGATATAACACCTTACATCTCTGGGTGATGAGCACAGTGCAGTACCAGGTAATGATTTGGACTCTTCATGTTCCAAAAGCTGTGTGTCACTGTGCTGTTATGTGGCAGGCATGTTGCTTACCATCAGGCACATGTCTAGCTCGTCTCGTTACTAAATGACTACTGGGTAGCGATTCTAAATGCAATCCGAATGGTTCGGAATCGGAATGACAATCTCTGTCCTCTGTCGTGCTAAACAGATAAGACAAAGGCCGAGAGATGAGATTCCGTGTCGGATGCAACCGAATGGATTTAGAGTCGTTAGGTCGTTACCCTGGCCAGTGGCCACTTCTACCCATCCATTGACATATTAATGAGGCGCAAAGACGTGTTACCTAACTACGTAGTTAGGTAAAACGTCTTTGATGAGGCGTTTTCCGACGAGACAAAAAAATATGGTTCAATAAAACGCCGAAAGGAGGCACTTGTAGGTCTTTCACCTAGTTGCCAAATGCGTTAGGCAAAATGAGACTCAATTCAATCAATTTGCGAAAGCACGACTTATTGTAATAGATAATAATCTACTTTCTCCATGTACGCATATCATTCGAATGAAAGCTAATATACCTACTAAACCATAAAAATTTCAAAACAATTTTTTTTATCTCGGCTGAAGGACTTGTATCCATGGCCAAGAATAATTTAAAAAAACATATATCTTTCATTAGGCCCATAATAGGCCTCATTAGGCTTAGGTACAGTCCCACCATCTTATCTGTTTAGTTGACAGCGTCGCTAGTGGAGAATTTGGTATTGCCATATAAGAAATTCACCAAGAAACAAAGGTAATTAAAACATGTCTTGCAAGTCAGTCTATAGATATCATTAAAATTTAAGAAACTACAATATCAATCATACAAAGCCTAACTAACATAGTATAGATTCAATATGGCTTAATTATAATTACCAGCTTCGATCACATCGTCACTTACCATCAGGTGAGATAGTGATCAAACAGGTCAAAATTTTCGACAGGCTCACAAATAAATAAATATAACATATAGCTATGAATCTTATTAACTACATAAATAAACAATAATGCGGCACAATAGGATTTTATTTATATTTTATAAAAATAATTGTGGTCATGGTCTCTGAGCTCAAGCGGCCGCACTCCAGGAATTCCGGTCGATGTTCCTGAACCATCTGCTGATTCCCACAATTCATCTTCGGAGTCACTCGAATCGCTTTCACTGTCACTCTGTAATTGAATGATAAAAGGTTCATCTAAATACGCATCTTTTTGTCTGTATTCATTTTCAATTTTTTTTACATGATCGCAATGGTTTTTCCACTCTGCCTGTGTGATTTTGCGGAATGCATCTTCAATCAATTGAGGCATATGTGCACTTGATTTTCCGATATTTTTCTCTGCTACATTCCTCTTCATCGAGCTCCATATCATTTCAATTGGATTCAAATCACAATGATAAGGAGGCAATCGAAGAATGTCATGACCATGGCTTTTCAATATGTTGTCAATTTCATATTCAGGTGTAGGTTTATTTCTTTTTATTAACTCGTAAAGCTGAGGCTTTGTCATTTGTTCGTAAAACTCGACCTTGTTTTCTACCAGCCACTTTTGCATATCAGCTTTAGTGTGGTTTGAGTTAGGACACCTATTTACGCAAATACTATGATATGGCGCATTATCCATCACAATAAGTGTGGGTTGACGCAGATTTGGCAGTAATTTTTCAAGAACCCATTTTTTGAAATTACTATTGTTCATCTCGTCATGGTAGTCCCCACTTTTTGTATTTGATTTGAAAACGAGAAGGGCATTTTCGACAAAACCTTCTTGTCCGCCAGCATGAACAATGATCCACCTATTTCCTTTCGAAACTGGTTCCAAATCGCCGTCAACTTCAGGACCTTGCCAACATTTGCCAGTTGAGTGAGACGAGTGTATGTAAGTTTCATCTAAATAAACAACAGGCTTTTTTTCTCCTCGCTCATTTTCCTTAATTTTATGTAGATAGGATGCCCGCCAGGCTACTACGTCGTTGCGTTCACACAGCACTTTTCTATTCGATTTTGTTTTTTTAAAACGAAACCCTATTTTGTGGAGCAATTTTCGAAGAGTTTCACGTTTTGCTTGAAAATTTATGTCTTCCCTGAGAACAGTCAGTAACTTTGGTAAGGTCGGAATTTCTTTTTTTACTGAATAAAACTCATGTATCTTTCTTCTTATAACACCAATGTCAAAATCATCAATATCCAGTTTCCCTGTTTTTCTTTCCCTTTTCTTGCCAGGGGTAGAAATTTTTGAATTAGTTTCTTGAGCCTGTTTTTCTTCATTGATTAATTTGTAGACAAACCGTTCTGAAACACCTGTAACAAAAAGAACAATTTAATATTTTATAGGTTTTTTTAATGAACAACCATAAAATAAAATACAGCAACCGCTTTAAAAAGTTAACATTACTTTCAGATTGTTTCCGACCAATCAGGATAAATAATAAACAAAATTTTGACTACGAAATCGATTTCGAAATAATTACTGTGTGGACCACCTAAAAAGTATACCTTTCAACAAAAAAAAAACAAATTTAAATCAATCCACAATAATAATTGACGGAGATGTCGGTGAACATACATAAAAAAACATGCAATCGAACATAGCAATAACATAGCAGGATAATTATTATCCTGTTTTTTAAAGTCGGTTAAAATATACTCAGGTGGCAATTTTATTTGAATATGTTTAGCTTATTTTATATATTTTAAAATATAATCACCAGCTATAAAAATGTTTTTTTTTTTAAATGAGTGATTAAAATTTCCATATCTGGCTACACTGACCTGTCGCGGCAGCAACGCGTTCATTCAGCTTTTCAAATGGTATTAATGGAGCTTGGAGGCGTTTCTCTTCTTTCATAAAAAATAAAACTTTTAAAATAATTAGCCGTGCATCACTTTTGAGAGGTTTCGGCATTTTATTTGCTTTTTTCACAATGAAATCAATAAAATAACACGGGAGCACTCGCACTAGACATCAACTGACAGTCGAATGACGTTTAGAAAATGGCGGCTGACGCGGCTGTAGTTCCCATTTCGCCCACCTGAACAGTTAAGTTGGTGGCACTATACAACTTGGGTACAACTTTGTTCTGGGTAGCGATTCTGAAACCATTCGGTTGCATCCGACACGGAATCTCATCTCTCGGTCTTTGTCTTATCTGTTTAGCATGACAAAGACCGACAGATGAGATGCCGTGTCGGATGCAACCGAATGGTTTCAGAATCGCTACCCTGAGAGGCTTTCGAATTTCGTTATGGATACAAGTCATTCAGCCGCGATAAAAAAAATGTCGTATCAGTGTAGCTATTTATATCTTTGAATTTTCCTTCTTATTTGGCTTAGTAGGTGTCTATTGCATCGGGAGTTCTAAAGATTTTGACTGAAAATCGATTGTGATCCGTAACGTTTTTTTATTACATTATCAACTTAATAGTTTAATTCTCAATATTTTAAGAGTTTAACACAAAACATAAGAAGGACATTGTTTTAGTATGTAAATTTCTTCATGTATGAAGGTAGACACACCAAACTAATCAGCTGAGCTAAGAAGCAAATTATAAAGTATCTAAAATTATTAATTGATATGTTTGCGAAACTACTAAAATTTTAAATTAAATAGCACAAATAATTTAGATAACACTTTTTCCCTGAAAAAGGGGAAGGGTTTCATTGTGATAACACTTTTGAGAGTCTATGGTAGAGACAGATCTTGCTGAATCCACACTATTGCCATCTAGTGCGTACGGTGGAACTATTTTTGTCCCCAGAACCAAACCCAAGATCCCAAGGCCATACGACCCAAAAGCCATGTTTAGCACCTGCACGCAGCTTTTTATTTTCTACCATACCAATATGAAAGATTTATAAATCCCAGTACCTACTTTTTCTCTAAACCTTGCAAAAACAAAATTTAATTTACCCTTTTGGCATGCAATCTGGTTCTCTGCTGTGTAAGAACCTGTGCGGCTTTTGAGAATAGTCGTTCAAATGGAACTGAGCTAGCTACCATAGTTAAATATTTCAATGCCACAATGTATAACGTTGGGAACTGTATTTTATAGTCTACCCACACTTCTAATGGGTTTTCGTTAAATCTACTGACTGGAGCCCTCAAATAAAGCGATAACTCATCTGAAAGACTTTCATTAGATTTATTTGTTTTCCAATTCCGCTGGACCAGTTTATGGTGGTCACTCCAGAGATCCGTTGATAAACTAACTATGTCTGAATTGTCAGAGTCAGATTCCACAGTTGATTCATCTTGATGATTTTTTTAACCATCTCTTTAATTTTACTGACAGCATTTACACACGCCAAAGAATCTTCAAAATGAAGTTTTTTAAATCTTGGGTTCAGTATTGTAGCAATAGCTAATGATGATACGTGTTCAATGGCGCCCATTCGTTTATTAATTTCGGTAAAAATGCGTTTTTGTACCTCCTTGATTAATGATTATTCAATTACTAGGGTTTTGAGTTTTGATATCATGCAATGCACTAATGAAAGAACTTCGGTACTTGAGCAATATTTGTCGCCAGATATTTCCTTGGTCGCTGCTTCTAATGGGCGTTGTACACAGATCACTATGCGTTGTAGGTATGTTAGAAGCGAAAAGGAATAAGTAGATATAAAACAAAATTGAATGTGACACGATATTTGGTATATCGGATGAAATATATCGTTATTACATTCGATATAAGATGATTCGATAATCTCGGATTGAAGCGATATATCGCATATATTATGTACTCAAGTGGCTCCCAATTCGTCTTCGAAGAGATTCTCGCATTCTCTCCCTTTTGTATAAAATTCTTTTTACCCCCTCTTCGCCCTCGTACTTAAGTTCTCGCTTCACTTTCTTATGCGACACTCATTCTGTCAAACTTAGGTCATCAACAAATCTTCTTCTGTGTACTCCATCTCACTCAAGCTCCTCCTTTGGCTCTTCGTTCTGTGTGCGTGCTGTTGCGCTGTGGAATTCTCTTCCCGTGTCCATCAGACGCGCTCAGAGCGTCGACTCGTTTAAGGCTCAGATTTGGCAGCATTACTCAAGTAACCTTGTTGTGTAAGCCTGTGCATGTGTCCTTTACGCTTAGTGTATTTTATTTAATGTAATTGTGTATGTACGTTATGTTATATTATTTATTCTTATATTTTTTTGTGTTGTGTTATTTTATTTATGTATTGTATGTATGAAGTACTTATATTAGTACTATATTTATGAAATTAATTGTGTACCAAGGATATTACACCACTGCCCGTACTTTTCACCTTGTTCTAGTGCTACCAAAAAGTTATCTGGAAGAGATCGCTGTGAGCGATAAGATCGCCTTTTGTACCCAAAATGTTTATTTAAGTTTAATCACTGTTTTCTGTATTGTTTTGTGGTGTAATAAAGTGTTTTTGTATTGTATTGTATGTATCGATGTTTTTTGAATTATCGATTTATATCGCCCACTACTATCTCAACAAACAAACAAACAACACATTACATTATAATCTTCAACTTATTTTGTGTTTGGCTTCTGTATGCGGCATGACCACAACTTCGCCAGTGTCTTGTGTGTCGTTGGTGGGCCACTGTTCTCAGGGTTGATCGGTGTATTTGCAGTGCTATGCTGGTAGGCCTTTGTTCGGTTGACTTCTTGTAGTTTAGTTAGTGGTTAGTATTTAACTACTGTAAAGGACAAACACATGACGTCACAATATAAATATACATAGAGATAACTAGGTAAATATTAATAACAAAATAGCAGAATATAATAATACAAATATTTACAACTTAATATTATTAATTTTTATGAATTTATTGAGGGTATATACAAAGGGTGAATATACTAGGGACAGTAGGTTGGAAAAGGAGACGGGACGAGGAAGGTCATTTGGAATCATGTCATATAAGGAGCCACGACTTTTCTTGCATTCAAAGAAAATATGGTCTGTTGTGCCTTCAGCCAACCCGCACTCGCACAAGGAATGGTCACGAACTCTTATTTTGGCCAGGAACACTGGAGTACAAGCAAAGCCCAACCGTAGGCGGCAGATGGTAGATGTAACTTGCTTGTTGAAGTTCTTAAATTTGAAAAACCAAGGTTTCGGAGGGATGGAATGTTGGATTTGACCGTAGAATTTCCCTTTTGTCATCTTGGACCTCTGCCACTCAGAGTTCCAGGAGTCAAGGAGTTGGGAGTGACAAACAGAGGACAGGTCATGGGAGAATATGTGGAAATGGTCTTTGTTGCCATGGGCAGTAGCTTGCTTGGCATGGAAATCTGCATTTTCATTCCCAGGGATACCTGCATGCCCTGGTATCCAGGCCAAAGTTATCTGAAAGCCTAGTTTATGGCACTTGTAAAGTTCTTCCTTGATTTTTAATATGGTGGGGAATTTTGACTTAGCTTTAAACTGGTTGGTTAATATAGCTTGCAAAGTGCTCCTTGAGTCTGAGAGAATTATGGTTCTACCAATAGAGTGAGATTTGACATAACATATGGCCTCAAGTATCGCGATCGCTTCTCCCGTGAAAACAGAGGCCAATGGAGGACACTTGTACCTTAACACAATGTTATATCTAGGGATCCACACAGCAGCACCTACATCTCCATCCTGATGTAATTTAGAAGCGTCAGTAAAGACAGGGAGCCAGTCTTTCCACTTCTTGTGGATAATTTCATGAAGTTCTTTACTGGGATTTGCTGTGTCTTTATTGATGCCCAGACTTAGGGTTATAGATGGTTGGTATGTTAATGCTTCATAACTGGTAGTGAATAAGGGATTGGTGAGGAATTTTGCTATGGGGAAAGGGAGGAGTGAGTGTTTGATATAGCTCTGGAGAATGCATGAAAGGTTAATTTGCATTCTTATATCATGCTGTTGTGTCAAGCTATGGAGTTTTTGGATTTTGGACAGCAAAGGGTGGTCAGAATATTGAATGAGTTTACTATAGAACCTGTCAGCTAAAAATTGTCTTCTCAGGTGTAAAGGGGGGTCACCTGATTCTACTTGGATAGCGTTCGTAGGGGAGGTTTTCATTGCCCCTAATACAATTCGTAGGCATTTGGCTTGTATGGATGTGAGTTTATTGAGGGCAGATTTATTTCCAGGCTCCAGCAGGAATGCTCCATAGTCCAAGTGGCTACGAATGATGGAATTGTATAGAAGTTTCTGAGAAAAGGGATGGGAGCCCCACCATACGCCAGAGAGAGAGCGGAGGATATTAAGGTTCTTTTCACATTTGGATGCAACATAATCTGAATGTGGGACACCAGTTAGTTTAGTATCTAGCAGAAGGCCTAAAAATTTTACACAATTTTTCTGTGGGATTTGTTCATTGTTGCATCTTAGGTTTAGATCTGGAATGGTTCTTTTACGGGTGAAAATTATGGATTTACTTTTGGTGGGAGAGATGGCTAATCCAATATCATTTAGATGGTCTTCTAGGTAAAAGAGGGCTTGATTAAGGGAGTTTTCAGCTTGTTCGACAGATTTGCCAGTGATATACAGAGCAATATCATCAGCATATTGTAAAATATTGCTGAATGGATTTACGGTGAGTTCTAAATCGGCTGTGTACAGACCATACAGAGGGGGACTTAGGACTGAACCTTGGGGGAGGCCCCTCCATACCTTCCTAGACATGGGTATGTCATTTTGGTTTTTGATGAGGATGGTTCTCTCCATCAAAAAGCAGTTAATGAACCGTACCATCTTCTCAGAAACACTCAGCTGTAACAATTTAGTTCTGAGTTTTGGAAGCTGGACATGATCGTAGGCAGATGCGATGTCTAGGAATACAGCCACAAGATATTGTTTCTCTTTTATTGCGATGCGGATATCTGTGGTGAGTATACTGAGACTATCCATTGTACTCAAGCCTTTCCTGAAGCCAAATTGTGTTTGTGGGAGTAGTCTATTTTTTTCAATGTACCATTCTAATCTGTTCTTGATGAGGATTTCTGTTATCTTTGCAGCTACACAGGAGAGGGCAATTGGGCGTCGGGAATTGGGATCTGAAGGGTCCTTTCCCGGTTTAGGGATTGGGAGTATTGTTTGGGTTTTCCAAGAGTCTGGGATATAGCCTTGATCAAAGAATATGTTTATTAGATTTAGGAAGTATTGTTTCATGTTATCATTGGCTTTAGTAATAAAAGAATAAGGCATACCATCTACTCCAGGGGCGGAGTCAGTCAACCCATCTAGAGCCAAGTGCAGCTCTTCCAGCGAAAATGGGATGTCAAAATGTGAAGAGTTATGGGGATGTGATAAGATGGGAGGGTTAGGATTCTGATGCACATAAGGAGGAGCTAGCTTGTCAGCAAATGATTCTAACCACGAGTATGGATCGTTAGAGGAGGGGTTGTTGTCTCTATATGATCCTCTGAACTTCCGGATTTGTTTCCATACAATATTTGTTGGTGTTGTTGGTGATAATCCTTTGCAAAAATTTAACCAGCCCTGTTTCTTTTTTGCTGAGAGGCATTTTCTGCATTTTGCAGCTGTCTTTTTGTAATTGAGAAAATTTTCTGTGGTCATATGATGGTTATAGTTGGTTTCAGATCTTTTGCGTTCACGAATCGCTTCAGTGCATTCAGAATCCCACCAGGGAGGGGAAAGGAGATTGTTTCTAGTCTTCTTCAGAGGAATAGACTCATCTGCAGAAGATAGTATAGCGCTAACAAGTTGGTCATAACATACCAAAGGGTTTTCCTCTATAGGGTTTGGCAGATTTGCCATTTTTTGCTCCATGTGGGTGGAGTAGATATCCCATTTTGCCCCAGAGAGCCTATATTTAAGGAGGGGGGTAGGTGGAGGAGGATGTGAGACCCTGAGTCCTAAAGAAACCAAAATGGGGAAATGATCACTTCCTCTGGTAAGAGGGAGGACCTGCCAAGATAGGGAGGGAAGCAGACCAGGAGAGCATAGAGTTAGATCCACTGCTGATTTAGGATTTTGCGTGGGTAGTACTCTTCGAGTAGGGGTGCCGTCATTCCCTATGCATAAATTAACCTCATCCAGTGCTTCAAACAGTAGTCTACCAAAAGAATCACTGTGGTAGGAACCCCAGGAGGTGTGGTGGGCATTGAAGTCTCCCATAACCACGACTGGAGGGGGGACAGAGGATATAATTAATAGGATGTCAGGAATGAGTTGTGGTGTGGGATGAGGGATGTAAAAGGATATAAAGGAGGAATTAAATGCACGTACGGCGACGGCATTTATTTCGGGGCTATGAGGGGGAAGGGGAAGTTGGGAGAATATCTGAGTCTGTTTAATGAATAATGCACAGCCAGCTGTTCCGTCCTGGCGATCGCTCCGAAGACATGAAAATCCCGGGACTCGATACCGAGTTCCAGGGACAAACCACGTCTCCGACACAGCCATCAGGACGGGGCTGTATTTATTGATGAGGTGGGTGAGTTCAGGAAGCTTCCGGCGGAGGCTCCTGCTGTTCCATTGGATTATGGTGCATAGATCCATGGTGATGTGTTAGTGATGTGAGTTGGGAAATCATGTGGGCAACGTTGGACGGTAACTGATTGGGGTCTTGTGATATCATACTAATGATGATTGTGAGGAGTTGTGTGAGGAGTTGTTGAGTGTTGAGAGTAGGGGGTTGGGACTGGGACTGGGCCAGCTCGAGAGAATAACCGTTATGAAGTGTGGATGGACCCTGAGCTATGATGGATTGGTGGGCGATTCTATCATAGGATTTTCCAAGGAGCGGCTTTGGGTGGGAATTGTGAATGATTGTTTTCCTGTAGGACTGGGAGGATTGTGATGGATTGAATGGGGGGAGAGGAGTCGGCTGTGGTGAAGCTTGAGTATGGGCAACAGGTATGCTTCCAGCAACTTGGTTAAATCTTCTGCTAACTTTTGGGGTTTGATTGGATGCCTCCTGATAAGAGATGCCGTCTCTGGACATTTTGATTTTAATTTCTCGTTGTCTGTTCTGCTCGGGGCAGGCCCTGCTAGTGGAGAAATGGTGCTCAGAGCAGTATAGGCATGTAGCCTCTGTCTCTTGCACCACACAATCGTCTCCACTATGGGGTTGAGTACAGCGGAAGCATTTAGGCTGTGAACGGCATTGACTTTTAATATGCCCAAATCGGAGGCAATTCATACACTGAATAGTAGGGTATTGGTATGCCTCTACATTCAGGGATGAGTAAAACGAGAAGATCTTAGATGGCAGTTGTTGTGCTCTAAATGTTAGGACAACTGTTTGGGTAGGAATCCAATTGATGACATTATTTTTACGATTTAACCGCCTTGCCTTCAGAACATATCCGTTACCGGGTACTTTGACTGAGCTTACAAAGTCTTCCATAGACCACTCTACTGGGACACCCCTGACTAAACCCATTCGAGTAGCATTGTAGGTTGGGATCATTGCTTCGTATTTTCCAATTTGAAGGATGGGATTGTTTAGGAAATTGTTGGCGGCAGCAGCGTTCTTAAATTCGATGGAAATTTTATTCCTACCCACTTTCTTCACCCCATCTTGGCAGACATGATCGATTTTGTTGGTGTGGAGAAATTTGCCGAATTTCATTGGCCTAATAACTGCGCCTATGGTTGGGTCGGGCTCTGTTCGGGATACATGAACTAGGTACGGTCCGGAATCAATGCTTTCATATTGTTGTATACCTAATATGGACATAGCAGGGTGTATGTATACTTGCTGAATAGACGCGGACGTAGTCTCTGAATTCATACCGGACTTCTTTACGGGTGCGGATCGGGCTGGCACAGATGCTAGGTGTCTTTTCAGAGGATTTGGGGTCGAAATTTCCGTTTCCATATTATTAGTTGGATCGGGAGGGTCGGGAGGTTCAGGCGACGGGAAAACGTTCTCCATTTTTCCTGCCTACTACTCGCTACTAAAATATAAGGGACTTACCCAATAAATTCCAATAAATTATACACAAATACAATAAACAAATACAAACACGTGTAGGGGTTCTATCACGGAGTTATCACCTACATTATAATCTCAGAAACAGGAATTTTAAACAAAAGTTTAACTTGCCAAAGTTGTCAAAGTCATTTGACTTTGATAAACCTAATGAGCGGGGTTTCATGAGATGTGACAGTTAAAGTCACAGCGCGCGCCATTCATCAAGAAGTTGAAGTTTCCTTTGTCATTATGTCATTGTTCAATATGTTCATTGCACAGATTACAGAAATAAAACGTTTTATTTCTGTAATCTGTGGTTCATTTCATTGTATTTCACTTCAAAATTCCGGAAGGGATAAACGCATGCAGTTTTTTGATTTGACAATGACATTTAAATGTCATTGACAGTGACAGTAAAGTGATATTTGACAGTTAGCAATTCTTTTATGTTCTGTGCAGAATAGAAAACTGTTTCGCTTGAACAGCAAGCTTTATAAAATTTTACGTTTTTTAAGCCTCCATTACATCACTAGATATTCGGACAGTCGTAGTCTAAGTATCGAAATCTAATAAGAGTGAAGTCTAAATACCTATAGTGTAACAATAGTTAGACCGTATGACCTGCGTCCGCGTCCGATGGTAGTAGTCCAAGTACGTCACTTTTATAAGTTTGACTTATTTCAACAGAAAACTAAACTCGTACGTTCCTACATAGAAATAGTTTCTCAAACCAAAACATAAACAGAGTATTTGCATGCCATACCCAAAAATATTTCAACCAAGTCATTTCTTTTTATGTTACTATATCAAAGCGAAACTTTAATATCATCACCTCAAACTCTTTCCTCCATCTATTGCATGCCGCGTGACGGTCGGCTGTGGAGTAGGATTAGCTTTAGTAGCGAAAGGCACTCCACAGAGCAGCCGATGCTAAGAATATGGCGGCGTTACTCGTTAAGTTACTTAAATTATCTAATGTTTTTCCAATTAACATTTTTGAAGTGAAAACTTCTTTAGGCGCGCTTCGACAAATTTTGCGTGGGGTGTAAATTGATTTCTAGCGTCACGCTCGGGTATGATAAGAAATCGTCGGGTAAACTCGGGTCCTTGGCAATTGGGCATCTAGAAATGCGTCAGCCAATGGGAAATGCTGACACATTTCTAGACGGCCATGCCAAGATGGCGAGGCCACGCCCTCCGGTTACACGCGTATAGTTTCCAAGGTAAGGTATCAAATTCTAAGTTATAAGTTTTCACTTCTAACGGCAGTTCCTATGACTGCCAATTTTTTTTTTAATGTTTACAATATTTAATGCTGTTTCACTATTACCGTGGTTTCATCCAACCACACAATAATTTTATTAGTAGTTACACTTGTTACGGTTATATTTTGAGGCTTTGAAAATGCATGAGCTATGAGGCCATGACAACTTGACAACCAACTACATCGACATCTTGCGTGCGAACGATTAAGCCCGCGTTTTTGAAGTGAAAACTTCTCTTGGCGCACCACAAACAGATTTTTCGGAAGTGGTTGTATATTTGAGCTCTTTGAGGTTGTGACATAGAAGCTCATGGGGGACGGAAGCTTATTTCATTTTCAAAAGCCTTTTCGAGCGCTTTGTTGACTCGACCCATGACCAAAATGATGTCGTTTCAAAAATTCGTTTGCGACCCACGCACAGATTTTTAGTGGGCTGTGAATGAAAATCATCGTCACGCTCGTAATTTAAAGACATGTTCGGTTCAACTCGGAACCATGGACTCAACATAGATGGCTATGTCGTATCGCTGTGTTCACTATATTCAAAGGATAGGTAATCATTTTTATTTTGAATTATTAAAAGTTTGAATACATGTTTCTTATATTAGTTTTCACTTCTGCCGTGTCCTAAGCATACACTTTTTATTTAAAACTGAATATTAAATATAATTATGGACATAATAAATATGTTTTTTAACTTGTACAATACCTATTGACTTGTATAACGCAATGAAATCTTGTCTTTTTAGTCCCAATAATTAATAAGCACTTAACGAATACAATAGTTACGAATAAAAAATAAAGGAACTATTTCCCACACTGGCCATCGTAAAAATGCAAACTGCGCATGTGTGTAAAGAGGATTTGTGGATGAAGGTGTAAGCAGACGTGATTGTGTTTTGTCTCACTCACTTCGGTGGCCACTTCTCTGTAGGTGCGAGTGCTTTTGACAAATCGCGATCGTTACAACCATAAAGATAGGTCAACCTTAATCGGCTTCTTTAACGCTATTTGCACGCAGTACCACGTTGAGTAGTGCATGCATTTTGACCCTTTCCGTAACGGAATAGAACACACTTTCTCGTGCTTCACTGTAATTTTGCTTGGTAATCCTACTGCGTGAGCACTACATAAACATTTCTGAGAGCTGTTGTCATTTGTTGTGTAAAGACATGTATAACGTTCCATAATACGCGGAAACGATTGCAATGATACGGTACGGTAATAGGATAGAGAATTAGTACATTAGTAGTGAAATTACTTAAATTACTGAAATCGAACATGTGTTAGGTATGTGAAATAGGTACTGAAATACCGATATTTCTGAAATTTTACTCTCAATTTGGAAATAAACGCCACTGTGATTACTCAGGCTTTTTCAACAACAACAACAACATTGAGGACTGCCGTGAGGCGCGTGAGCTGCAGGTGCAGAGGTGTCTGACTTCGAATCGTCGCCATTCGTCGCCATTATCAATCTATCTATCAGTACCAATACTACCGTACCGAAATAAAGGATTCCAAGACACCCAACGACGTGCCTCAGTGTGGACAAGGAGCTCACACACGTTACCTCGGTCTGCACGTTCTTCCGCCCTACGCTATGGTCGCCGACTGATTTGTACAATG
Organism: Ectropis crepuscularia; assembly: GCA_963693475.1. Lineage (NCBI taxonomy): Eukaryota > Metazoa > Arthropoda > Insecta > Lepidoptera > Geometridae > Ectropis > Ectropis crepuscularia. The sequence goes on from OY856341.1 coordinate 32,125,442, forward strand.
TACATATCAACTTCATTCATGGTTCTTTTAAAACACGACAGTGATTAAACTAACCCTAGGATATTTGCATTTGTGTTAAACAGTATGTGGCATCGATATAAACGAAAGGATGTGCCTTGAGCACCTTGAAATTGGTAATAAACTGCGTCTCTGTGTGTAACGTAAGTGGTTTACAAACAACCAATCTACTTGGCCCCTAGAATCGCTAGTGGCGAGATATACTGTAGTTCTAATTTTATTTGGTCGTTGACAGCGAATAGTGATAGGTAAAAACGTCCTACGTCCACCGCTTCCTGCAACGGACTAGATCAGAAACAGTGAGCTCACTCTTCCCAACAATGACATGATTCCGTGCGCCCTGAAGTTTGAGAAGGCACATCTGTACTGAGATTGTTGGTATGTGGTCCTAGAAATGAATCCGAACCTAAATGTTTATCGCCCTAGTTAATTGTCTGCTTTGTCCCAATGCTGCCAAATAATGATTGGAAATTATGGATTCCTGATCATTTTCAAGGCGAACACACAAATAATCTAGATTTATAGAGAATAGTATTGATACCTAGCTGCCTTGTAAATAGTTGATAACCTACGACTTTAAAATTGAGTTATCCCATCAAGTATTTGATCGGACCAGGAAGTTCCGTGCTCATCCAATGAAACTAACACAATAAATTATTTAGCAAAGAGGCCTTTCATGATCCAAATCTTAATTATTAACGGGAGATCTTCATGAGGACAATATCCACAGACTTCGGAGCATTCGTTTTTGTAGTTTATACTATCAATTTGTAAGCTCAGCTGTTGTCATATTTATATTGTGTCTACCATCTGTATTTATTGTACTGTACTATCACAATTTAAAATGTTACAATGTAGATACCTCACAACTTTTTTGATATTAATTATCTAATTCATTCATCTGAATTTCTAAATCAATCAGATAATGTCTCCAGAAATGATAAGCGACTGTTACTACCAACTACTAATCCTAAACCAAATGAAAAACTAAATGCATAATGATTTTTTTTAAGTACATAATGTGAAAATAATGTTTAAATGATAACAATGTAACTTCTGCAAAAGCTTTTAATCAATTGAATTATGTAATGTAATATTTCAAATTAAATCAGTTTTAGACATTTATGTACCTAGAGCGATAGGTAAGTGTTTAAATCTTACCAATCTAGTAATCTAGACCAGAGCTCCCAAGATACATGCTCAGCTTAGTTTGGGGCTCAATGCTAACGGTGATTTAGACAAGGACATTAACTGTGAACTCTTATTGTACATAGTTGTTAAAAAAATTAAGAAATAAATTAATTACTTCACTGTTAAAATCCATGTTGAATGTTAACTAAATAAACAAGTAGGTATTTACATTGTTAGTTGACTTATTATGTGGATAGTATCAATTTATTATGCATGTTTACTATTCCCACTAACAGTATTATTGATATAGTACAGCAATGTGTACAGTATTGTCGGATAAAATATTATATGGACAATGGGACATTTAGTTGAAGTGTAAAAAATATTTGTGTTGTGTGAGGAATGTCAAACCATTTTTGTCAATATACTTTGATGAGGAATTGGTTTGTTATTTATTTAACGCTAATGTGATGGTTTTGGCAGGTATTATGTTGTACCAAGGTATCAGAGTTTAATAAATAAAAATTAAGTTGGTATTAGTAAAGAATTTTATTTCATTTTCAATAGGGTTGACATCTTACCTAGTCTCGAGTCTAATCATATTATAAACCTTACAAAAAAAAATCTACTTAATGTAAATTTATAAGTCCTAATCCTAATCCTAATCACCTAATCATAGATTTACATAAGTTCATACATAAGTTGCCACTCCTCAGAAAACTGCCATAGTCAGTTAATAATTAAATCTGTTTAGTTAGCTGTAAATTAAACAGATTTTACAGCTACCTTTATATAACAAGAATCGATCCGCAAGAAATCAGGATGTTAATAAAACAGAAATTTGTACCGGTTTGATGAGAGTGTACCTATGATACCTAGGTAGGTACCTATGATATAAAAGTTAATTGAGATAGAGACTGTCTTATACAAAACAAAAATACATCATGCATATGTATTGAAGGTTGAGAGGTTCAATCAGGATGAAGTTCATCAAACATAATATTAGTGTCTTCATCCTTGTCCGGTTGTCTGTAAGTATCTAAATTCAAATCTGAATCAAATTTTGGATAACCTTCATCATGTTATGTGCTGTATTCTCTAAAAGAGCAGAAAAAACTGAAATACTCGGTACTAAAAAACCCCCATTTTTCCCCCAAAAATGTTGACTTTCAAATTTCTATTCTATCCATTAGCTATTAAAACAGTTACTGTTTGACGTTATAGCGGGTAAAATCGGTAGTTACACAAAGACGGATAAGTTGTTAAATATGGAACAAACTGATAACGCCCCTTGCCGTAATATTTTTCTAACGTAGGTACATAAAATCAAATAATAAGCGAATGGTGATAGTAATTAATTTACTAAAATTTACATTTTATTATACATAGACTAGCGGCCCGTTCCGGCTTCGCTCGGATCATAATCTAGATTTTTGGGGTGAACAACCCTTTTTACTTAGGGGTATGAAAAATAGCTAGTAGCCGATTCTCAGACCTACTGAGTATGCATATAAAATTTGGTAAAAATCAGTAGAGCCGTTTCGGAGGAGTAAGAAAACAAACACTGTGACACGAGAATTTTATATATAAGATGACAATAACTTATCACGTTCCGCCAATTTATTATCATTAACATCTTCATTCTTAAATTATTACATAACTTGTACTTCACCCATGGTACATGTAACATATAGCCTAGAGCACTCTGAGACCACATACATTTCCAAAGTTGAAATTGGTCCAGTAGTTCCTGAGTGTTCAAACAAATTTTCTTCAATATTTTAACATAAGTATAGCTTCAATGAACTCTGTAGGTATATCTCTTTCAATTACAATACTTTTGATAGCAGTTAATATGTTTTTCATTACTGTTATTTAACATTTGTATTGAATCATCAAGACACTATGTTTGGGGTATTTCTTTCGTTTGGCATTTACATTAAGTACATTACAGCTATGGCATTTACATTACAGCTATGGTCAGAATTAATCTTGCAAGAACAGGATGCTTGGATACTTTTGTGAGAGACACAAACAACACTGTTCTATATTCCTTTTTGTTTTACTGTATTGATTTGTAACATGATTAGTAGAGGTTACTTTTCGCATTACTATTCCTTTCCGGGACAGGATTTTCAGGCATCTTGCCACCGAGTACGTGCTCTTTTTTAATAAAAAGACATGCTTCCATTTATTAAAAAATAAAGAAGTTAATTACCACTAAAACAGATCGTATGTTTATGTTTTTGCAATTGTAAACAAACAAAATGCACAGTGTTACCAACTCCTGAAAATATTTATCCCTAAACCTAAGTTTTATAACCTAGGTTTAGGGAGAATTAATATTTTCAATATTTAATATATTATGTACTTAAATATTGCTTTTAATATTTACCCCTAAAATTGACAAATTTACTTGAAAACCCACCTTATTCTTTTTGCCAAATTAAAAAGTAATACTTTTACTGAAAAAATCGAAAAATCCACGAGGAAATCACAGCAAAGAGGAAAAACTAGTAGGTTTTGGTCCTCAATTTATTAAAAATGTTTTTTTAAAGTTATCTTGTAAATCAGAATTATTCAGAAATGAATGAAAAGAACAATGCCATTAATTGACTGCCCTCGTAGCTTAGTTTGTAGTAGCTCTGCCTGCGAAGCCGAGGGTCGTGGGTTCGATTCCCAACCAGTGCAAAAAAAAAATGTTTGTCTGTAAAGTCGGTTTACTGACGATAGAACGTGACAACGTCTTAAGAAAATACTGATAGAATGGTAGCATTTTTCAAAAGAAAATTTTAATTTCATTTGTTTAATAGATTTGTATGTAAAAAGTAATCAGTAGAATTTAGTCATTTTCAATCAAAACAATGCAAAAAAGCTTTTAGATGCCGGGGATCGAACCCGGGGCATTTCACATGCAAAGCGAACGCTCTACCACTGAGCTACATCCCCGCTTGAACTACTGGTCGAAATAATTAATACAACTGTAACAAACATGCGGCGAGGTAACGACCGACGGTAACGGTACATGACGTCATGTTTTGCGGGCGTGCAGCCGGCTTCATCGAATTATAAGACGTTATCACGTCAAATATTGTGTGATGAATTCAAATGTTTGCACTGTGTCTGGGTATTTCTATGTATAATAAGTATGTATTTAAAACTATATAAGTATTATATCAGCTATCTGGCCGCCATCACACAAGCTTTGCTTAGTTTGGGGTCAGATGGAGCTGTGTTTGAATTGTCCGCCAATATTTATTTATTTATTATTATTTAATCTTAATCATTTATAGTTAGATAGATAGGTAAATAAACTCTTTATTGCGTTTAAATTAGAAAAAAAATCATGGTACAGAAAAAAACCTTGGAATAAAGTAGCGATTGGTGACCTTATCGCTAAGAGCCATTTCTTCCAGGCAACCGTAGGATGGTAAAAAATACAATGGAAGATGGAGAGTACAGATAGAGGAGTATATAGACATACATTTATACTAGGGATTTGCCGATTAGTCGGCGAATAGTCGGTAAAGCCAACTAATCAGCCATTATCGTAGTCGGCGACTAATCGGTAAAAAGCGCCGACGTCTCACTCCTACTTCTACAGCGTATAAATTAACTACATAGCTATTTTTTGTTAATTCATTTTGCAGTTTTTTCGTTTCGAAATACTTATTTTGTTTGATCGCGTGGTCTTTAGGTATATTAGTTTCCCACGGTACGGTAAGTTCTACAAAGACTAAGCGTTTCGTAGCTCTAGAAAAAAGGAAAATGTCCGGTCTGGATGACAAAACACCTACACCCTCTGGGATTTTATAGTGCTTTAAATACGTGTCCATTAAAATAATCCAAACATGCTTAGACCACATTATGATAAAAACTCCAATGTCATGGAAAATCTTAGTATTTGAACAGCGAATAACTGACCATAATCCTGTACTAATTTACATAGATAATGTAAAAATTCCGTTGAACAAAGCAGAAAGCAGCACAACTTTTATAAATTATGAAGCAATTGAGGAACAACTGGCTGAAGAAACTTGGAAAGATCTGTTTGAAATTAAAGATAATGTCAATAAAGCGGCTGAACTATTGACAAATAAGTTATTGAAAATAATCAAAGAAAATACTATGAACAAAAAAGTGGTTAAGAAAAATATGCCTCTAAAGCCATGGACTACAGCAGGAGTGGTGAAATGTATAAGAAAGACAGATAAGCTACATAGTAAAGTCAAACAATCACCAAGAGATCAAAAAAATCAAAGATATACAATTATGTTAAATACAGGAATGTTTGTAACAATATTGTAAAATGAATGAAAAAGGAGTATTACACGTATAAAATAAAAATAAATAAGGGTAATTTGAAGGTGCCTGGGAAGGTACCTGGGTAGTTTGAAGGAAACATGGAAAGTTATAAAGGAAGTCTGTGACATAAACCAAATTAAAATTGCATCTCAATATACATTGTGATCCTACCAAATCTCAACGAAGTCAATGCTTACTTAACGTCTGTTGGCAAGAATCTTGCAGACAAGACTAAATATTATAAATACCAGTGAATCGAAACTTGCATTATTAGCCAAAACATCTGATTCTCCAGTATCTTCTACGTCCTTGTCACCAACTGATCCCTATGAGCATCATTTATGGATGAAAACGTGTGTAGTTTTGATTTCCGTTGGATATTCCGTTAGCCATTAGAAAGTTATTTTCGTGTTCTTGACGTACCCGAATTCGCTAGATATGACGGGAAATCTGTTAAGTTTGCAACACTGAAATAACCTCGATAGAAGCGCCATCTGCTCTGCTTTGTTCAATGACAGATGACATTAACATATCATTCCATAAAGACCCTATTCATGACTTTTTAACTGAAAACATTTGTTATGTTAGTGTTATTTATTGAACGTTATGCATGGCAGCATTGAACGAATGAATGAACGATAAATTAATTATCTGTGCAGGCATTGAATGAACGAACTGCATACGAATAGGTGCTGCCTCAAAATTCACTCAAAATTCAAAACATGCCCAAACAAGTTAGTCATAAGTGTTAAAAAATTAAAAATAATAACTTACATATACTTATTTACAGTCGTGGTATTTTGCTATGCGAGTTTTATAACAAATGTTCCTAAGGGTACTGTATTCTTAGGTTATGGATAATTGTTTCACCGATATTGTTGTGGAGTTTCTTGCGGTTGCTTTTCACAACATTTTGTACCACGCTAGAGTTTACCCCAAGAGTATTTTTGAGACCAGACGAAAATACAGCATTGTAGTGTACCATGCTATCCATCCAGAAGTAAACCAGTACATTGACCTGTGCTTGAAAACTGTTACAGAGTGCATGAAAAACAACCACCTCAACCGGGTAGAAATTGCTTTGACTGACGCTGTTTACAATCCTCTCATCAAGTTTGTTTTCGATATTGATAAAAACTACGAGTTTGACGAGACCGCAGATGCTTATTTAGTGCAATCTGAACAGAATTTGCGGGCTTTCTGCCTCAAGTTATCGTCAATGAGCGAAAAGCTTACACATTTGCCTGAAGATTGCAGCTTTACTATATACTTGCACACAAATGAGTCCACTGCAGTAGCCGCAGCAAATAATCCTGATTTGGAGAGTTTCCCTCTTGTCGAAGTGTCTGAAAAGCATGATGAGGTAGAGAAGATTATGCCACTAAGAAGATTTTCAGTAAGGAACTACAATGTTGATGCCTATGTAGAGTTTAAATAAATATCACAAGCCTGAAAATGATGTGGAGTGGACATTGTCACCACATAACAAGTAATTAATAGGGTGTGTCTAAAAACCTGTGATATTATTTTTAATTGGTTCTTAGCAAAAAAAACTAAATAATAAATTAAACTTAGTTTCATAAATCAAACTTGTTATTTTATTCATCTAATCAAAATACGCTAAAAGCCAAGGCCTCTAGTTTGCAGCATGGCTACTTATAGTTAGGTGTATTTGTTATTTATATCTTTGATTAATTAGTCAATGACACAAAGTCCTCCAATATTTCAATCCACAATCCAGTACATACTAATTACATCTTGGGTCATTTATTGCTTGGAGCAATTTATTCATAAGATTAATGGAAATGTAAAAAAAAAACAAATGTAAGTTTAGTTTATTATACAGGTAGGTAAATCTGTGAGCATAATGCTTATGGGTATGTTATAAAATCCCTTTATCGTTGCTTAGCTTCACTTTCAAACACCTCAGCCTTGAATAAACTTCATCCCAGTCAACATATCCTCCAATAAGCTTCCTTACATTATTTGCATTATCTTCATAAGCCGATCTTCCATGTAGCAACCTGATATTGTCAAACACTAAAATATTCCCAGCATTTGTTTTAAATCTTGCTGCAAACTTCTCATTCAAATTGTAAAATAAGCTGTGAGCTTTGTACCAAGGGACCACCTTGTCGAGAGACCCAGGGAAGTTACTGCCTCGTTGTGGAATTGAAAAATTGATTCTAGTGATGTCTCCATGCCTATCTAATACAATTACCGGTGAACGATAGAGTTTGAAAAATTTATTCCCATCTTCAACACCAACATCACTCCACTCCACTTCAGTATCTGTCAGAATGTTGTACTCCTCGGGATGATTTATCTTCATGTAGTCTGCTACGTAGTGACAATCAGAAAGCATATTGTCTCCCCCTTCGCTCATAGTTTGTACGAGGCAGTGAAGCATGTTCACTCCTGGACAGTATTCATAGTAAGGTAGATCTACATGCATTTGTAATTTGGAAGATAAATATGCAACATTACTTGTATTTGAGACACTTTGAACTACAAACTTGACTCCATAGTGTGTGCGTTTTGTAAATCCTATTTTATTAACAATTTCATCCAAGGCACTGTCCGAATTAGGTGTATTTTCTATCACTGCTACCCCGTAAATGGATAATTTATGTAACCAGTTGTATAAGGCTTGATCTGATCTTAAAATCTCACCGTAATCATGTTTGCTGCAAATACTTTCAAACTCGTTGCCTCGCCATGTCTCCTTCTTTGGTTTGTAGATAGTTTCAGTATAGTTCTTTTGGTTTTCTGTCGCAAAACTTCTGAATTTCAACCAGTCAAATTTATACTGTGACATATGACCGTCCGGCCAGGTCAGTTGCAGGGAATTTTCATTTTTAATGACTTGTTTTGGCTGGATGTCAGGATCAAAGTAGCTCCAATCCAAAATACGACTTTTTGCAGAGTAGTGAAAGCACTTCTCACACTGGCAGTTATCTCTTAGCCAGACATAAGGGAACTGCAGTTCTTGTCCATTTATATCAACTTTTAGGTGTTCATTTTTCTTCAAAACAGCCTGAGAAATGTGAATTTGGTTTGTAAAAATTTGTGGTAGAGGTTTAATTTTCTTGCAAGTTGTTATTTGTCTGAGAGCAAACATTGTGCTCTTTGGACCGTTGAAACGGAACTGAGATAAAGGTTGCTTGACTTCATTACGTCGTATGTAAGCATTGAGATAACTTTATTGTCATTATGAAATTGTTTAAGAGGAGGCATGTCTGCTTATCTACATTTTTTGCTTAGCTGATTTAATTAGTAGTTACTTCTATCTTGGTACAAAATAAAACCAGTATTTTCAGTAAGATTTATTGCATGTTGCCAAAAATGTTTATAAACAATATCTACTTATGTTTTTGATGAAAATAGAATGGGTGGACTCAAACGCATTGCTACCATAATGACATATTTTCAAAAATATATCAATCAAACAGGAGTGGCTTTTGATGAAGTAGCACTAGTTAACTTTGATACAGGCAGGACTCAGGAATTTTTAGAAAAAAATATAAATTTTAATTTATGTCAGTGTCTATTCTGCTTAAATCTATAAAGTATATAATATTACACGCCAATGATGTTCAACAGAGAGTTATACACAAAAACAAAATTTTACAAATTATAAATATCATTTATGTGGCTATAAAAAACCTAATTTTGCATCATTCTTTTTTTATCACTGAGAAACTTAAATAGCCATTCATAATTCATTCTATGTATTTCCACTAAAACTACATAGACTACACCCGTGACCTAAATTTGTGAGTCAGTCATATGAACCACCAGGAGACCTATGTAGAATGATAGTAGGGTATAAAATAATAAGCTGTCAGGTCCAGGGGGGGGGGGGGTCGTGCATAATCAAATGACGAAACTTACCCTGAAAATCGTCGGAAAATCATGAATTTTTCCAACAAAAATGATAGTTAAAAAAATAACATTTACAATTTTTATACTATCAATACCTCTCGTATCCATTATTCCGCAACGCAGTAAAAACAACATCCGATAAGGAGAAATGAGCGAGGGTTGCAACCCCCTATCTTCAACTGCACTCAGTTGGACAGCTCACAAGTGACGGCATAGTGCTGAATCTTATTATTTTATACCCTTCTATCATCCTACGTAGGTCCCCTGGTGGTTAATCTGACCCAAATTTTGTTCATGGGCTTGTAGTCTAACATAGTATCTTAAAATTTACAAATAAATATGTGTAAATAATTAATTTAAATAATTCATAAGTGGGCAAAAAAAATATGAAAAAGTAAGTTTAAAAACAGACCTTAAATCTACTAATCCATGTCATAAAATTAAATTGTGAGCATTATCAAAACTAGTAATAAAGTTATTTGCATTGTTATACAAGCCGGTTGTAGCTAAGCTTAGGATTTAGTTGAAATAGAACATCACAGATAGCTTTGATGATTTGTTAAACATCATCACAGCCACACTAAAATACACTTTGAAAACCCATTCCTAGGGTACCTATATTGTTTTAGCAGGGTTTGCTGCTGACAAATGCCTCAAACACAATGTATGTAAATGTATACAGGATAACCCAGAACTCAATGTCAGGTGATTATGAGATATTATATATTTTTAATTATGATTATCAAAGAAAATATGATAACTTTAACAAACATAGCAATCTTTTTTGTAAGATTTGTGCCTGCCATTTGATAACATGATTATTAATGACCGTGTTGGATAAAAAACATGGTGAAATAATCAACTATCAGGTCAGTATAAATACATATATGAATTCAGATGTTGATTTTTCTCTTTTTCATAAACCTTCCAATTAATTTAGCCAATAAGGGATTTCTTTTTATTTTTCCTGAAACTGATATAATCCCCTTTTGTACCCATTGCCCATTTTACGTTGAGTTTTTTTGCAAAAAACAGGTAAAAAAAGTGTGAAACAGCTCTCAATAGCACCACAGGTAATGATAGAAATTTGATAAGTGAAACCATCCCACGATTGTAGCCATTTGGGAAACACCCCCTCAAGCACGTTTCATTGCTTCGCTGTACGTATAACGAAAGCGAGAATGAATGAGCAAACCGAGAGATTTAAAACGATTTTGTCAAACAACTTCGAAAGATAATCGCGTAGCACCGAATAATAACATGACTAGTGAGAATCGTTGCGCTCCGACGGTCAGTGTTCGAGCTTGACCTTGATCCGATGGTAAGCGTTGCTGAGGATGCCGCGGATGTTCCAGATGTGTTCGAAGGTCTCCGGCTGCGTGTTGAAGTTGCTGTCCGTCGCTTTCGCCCACAACTCCACCTGGGAACACGACACGTTATATTTATAATCTAGTCTAATTTAATGGTCGTGGCCAAGCAGAGGTATGTGTAGATTAAGACAAATTTAAAACCCAAGATGACTACCCCCAGAACCATGTTGAGGAAATACATTTACCTATCCTGACCATGCAGGGACATGGTGGGGTATGTCGGGCTCGACACCATGACGACGACGACAGACATGGTGCCCCTACCGACTAAAACCCCCACAGATTTCTCCTGCATGGCCAGGGGTCTGGGTCGCGGGGTCACTTTTCGCATTCCCGTCAAAGACCCTGACCCTTGCCACCGCCCTTGCGGACCCGCCTCGCGGGGGACGTCAGTACCCCCGCATTTGGCTCCAGTAACGCGCCAGAAATCAGCGGCGCGTCACCTCGTCGAAGGTCTATCCCTAGGTGGGGTGCCGGACGGAACTGACACTTTGGAATCTACGCGGGTAAAACCGGAGGGTACTGCTAGTTTGGAATAAATCTTCAAACCATTGTTACATGTTACCAATTCACAGAACATGAAAAGTCTGTGTGGTGCGCCAAAAAAGTTTTCACTTAAAACACCGACAGCGACTGCGGACAGTAGAGAGCTATCTACTATCTACCCTCAAAACTATTGCCAAAGATCGAACAGAGGTGGGGAGGTGGGAGGCGCGCTCCGAAGAATCACCTTCGGGCGCAGGGCAGGTCATAACTAGTAAAAACATTCAAAACTAGAATACTTCATGGGCTATTTTTTGCCGCGGGAAAATAACTGGCACGGCAAACACGCAGGTAAAACCGCGGAGCGCTACTAGTAAAGTATACTCGAAATATTGTATTAATATTGGGGACCCCCAAAATTGGAGGTTGTGAGCGGTCCTGGTGAGAAGACCTGACCTCTCGCTGCCTTGGGTGGGAGACCTTGGGGAGAGCTGAGACCTGACCTCTCGCTGCCTTGGGTCAGGGAGGTTGGGAGAGCTGGCCTCTCGCTGCCTTGTACTGGGGACGTTGGTTAGGGAGCTGGGGAGGTGGGAGCCGACCTCTCGCTGGTCCTTGGCGACGGGCACGCGCGCGGCCCACAGCGTCCAGGAGTAGTGCTGCTGCGGCGGCGCGTCGTCCGCGCGCGTCAGCTCCGCCTGCAGCCAGCTCGCGCCGCCGTCCGGGCTCACGTCCACGCGCAGCACCTGCGCGCCGCCGCCCGAGTACGCGTACCCTGCGGGAGGAACCAGGGTAGGGATCAATATTACATGAACTCATTTTGCGATCCCCTTGGTGAGATTTTGTTCGACGATCGCCGGCCCGTCACGTAAAAATTTTCGAAACACATTTGTTACTGAATTTCGCCCAGTTTTCGCACAGAATTAAACAAATTTTGTTGTGAAAAAAAGTAACGCGAGATTTGCAGACATTACCTTCTCCCTCCAGTTAAAACCGGATGAGATTTTTTTGACACCCCACTTTTTTGGATATTATAGGGTTATCGGAAGTCCGAAGACAGGGCGAGGACAGGATAACCCTCGATTCCGGCATCTTGTTCTACTACCGGGAGGGTGATCAACGACCCCAAGAGGGTGTCGGGTTTATCATCCGCAAGTCTCTCGTCAACAACGTGTTAATGATCGAGAGTGTGTCGAGCAGGGTTGTATACCTTTTACTTAAAATTACCGACCGCTATTCTTTGAAGGTCATACAGGTATACACACCGACCTCGACACATCCCGACGAAGAGGTTGAGACCATGTATGAGGACATCTCCAAAGCCATACATGTCTCGCCAACACATTTCACAGTTGTGATGGGGAATTCAAAGCGAAACTGGGCAAACGTAGCGGTGATGAGTTGAGGGTTGGGCAATTCGGATATGAGCAGTGGAAACCAAGAGGGCAACGCCTAGCTGATTTCTTGGAAAGGGAGAGCCTCTTTCTTTATGATGAACTCCTTCTTCAGGAAACAGCCACAGAGAAAATGGACCTGGATTAGCCCAGACGGTTCCACAAATAAATGAGATCAAGTGAAGACCGGCAGCGATCACCGTATTGTAAGAGGCACTGAATATAAACATTAAGTTCGAAAGATCACGTCTGATGAAGTCCACGCTCCGACCAAATTATGCTCAAATCGAAAATCCCGATAACTTACAACTCGAACTTCAAAATCGCTTCGAATCCCTAGATGAGTGCGTAACAGCGAACGAAATAAACGACAGGCTAGTGGAAACTGTTCATGCAGTTGGCAGAAATGTTTATTAGAGCCGATGCCAAAACAGAACCCAAAAGTTCTCCGATCATATTTTAAATCTCATGGCAGTTAGGCGAGATATGCGGTTGCGGTCTTCGGTCGACATGACGACATGACAGAAGGCTCAATAGACGGATTTCTACTTGTGTGTGACGCGATATACGCTGCTTCAATACTGCAAGTATTGAAGAAGCGATCAAGCGGAACGAAGGCTCGAAAGTGTTTGCAAAAAATCTGTCTCTTGGGCAAAGTCAACTGACCAAAGTGAAGATAGTGGTAACGTCGTCTCATCGAAGCCCGAGATTTTGGTGGAGAGGGGGAGAGAGAGGTTCTATGAACAGTTATACACCTCTACGCAAATACAACCTGTCGTTAGCATGGCTAAAAACCCCAGAGCCAAGCTGACTTTACCGAAGATATCCCGGAAGTCAGCCTGTACGAGATTAGGATGGCCCTCAAATAACTTAAAAACAACAAGGCACCTGGCGACGACGGAATTACGACTGAGCTTCTGAGAGCAGGTGGAAAACCAGTACTTAAAATCTTCCAGAAGCTATTCGACTCCGTCATACTTGACGGTAATACGCCAGAAGCGTGGTGGTGCTATTCTTCAAAAAAGGTGACAACACCTTGTTGAAGAATTACAGACATATCTCACTTCTGAGCCACGTTTATAAGCTGTTTTTGAGGGTAATCACGAATCGTCTCGCACGCAGGTTTGACGACTTCCAGTCACCCGAACAAGCCGGTTTCCAAAAAGGTTATAGTACCATAGACCACATCCATACGCTTCGGCAGATTATACAGAAAACCGAGGAGTATAATCGGCCTTTATGTATAGCGTATGTGGACTATGAGAAAGCCTTCGATTCCATCGAGACCTGGGCAGTGCTTCAGTCTCTACAGCGATGCCGCATCGACTATCGCTATATCGAAGTGTATCTATAGAAAAGCCACAATGTCTGTCCGATTACAGGACCAGTGCACAAAACATACCCGGCTACAGAAAGGGGTGAGACAGGGAGATTGTGTTATGTTATATCTCCGAAACTGTTCACCGCCGCGCTGGAAGATGTTTTCAAGCTACTGCACTGGAACGGATATGGCATCAATATCAACGGAGAATGTATTCGATTCGCCGACGACATAGTTATTGTGTCGGAGTCGATGGAGGACCTTAGTGCTATGCTCAGGGACCTCAGTAGGGTATCCCAACAGGTAGGTTTGAAGGTGAATATGGAAAAGACGAAGGTCATGTCAAATGTCATGAGCATTTGACATCTGTATCATGTTTGGTATACCACACTCGAATTTGTTGACTAATACGTCTACCTGGGTCTAAAGATCCAACTTCGACAAAGAAGTCCAGCGAAGGTTTCAACTTGGATGGGCAGCGTTCGGGAAACTTCGGCACATCTTGGAGTTCAAAACACCACAATGCCTAAAGACGAAAGTCTTCAAGCAGTGCCAGTTGCAGTGATGGCTTATGGAACTGAGACGTGGTCCTTAACTGTGGGCCTCATAACAAAGCTCAAAGTCACACAGCGAGCTATGGAGAGAGCACGGAGTCTCTTTGCGCGACATAATCCGTAATGAGGATATTCGCAAAAGAACGAAAGTAGCCGACATAGCTCAAAGAGTAAGCAAGCTGAAGTGGCAATGGGCAGGCCACATCGCTCGCAGAACTGACAACCGATGGGGAAGAAAGGTTCTCGAGTGGCGACCAGGAACCAGAAGACGCAGTGTTGGACGGCCTCCCACTAGATGGATAGATGACCTCACAAAGGTCGCTGGAAACCACTGGTTAAAGGTTGCGCAGGACCGTTCGTTGTGAAAATCTATGGGGGGAGGCCTATGTTCAGTAGTGAACGTCTTGCGGCTGATGATGATGAGGTTACATAGGACCCAGATCCGACTCGGAGCACCTCGTCTACACCTGCCTAGTCTTGTCGCTACCCCTAGAGTATACCAAAAATGCGGGAGCCAGAAGCTCAAGGGAGGTCCTGTCCAAGGGAGGCGCAGCGAAGGGAGCAGGTGGCGACCTCCGTAGTGGAGCGTGAGTTCACAGCCCACGAAAAATCTGTCTGTGGTGCGCCAATAGAAGTTTCCACTACAAAAAGAGGCAAGAAACATAGTAGGGTCTGACCTTTGAGCTCGATGTGTCCGTCGCGGACCGGCGCCGCGGCCCCGTCGGCGGGCGCGCAGATGGCGGAGGTGACGGGCAGCGAGTACACGGGCGGCGCGGACGGGAAGTGCGCCGTCTCCCACGTCTTGGACGCGTTGAACGAGCGGTAGTCCTTCTGGTGCCAGTGCGAGGGGCTCTCCTCCTCCGACACGGTTATCGACTCTGTTGGAGACGGGGAAATGTTGAAGATAGTCCGACTAATCCAAGTAGTATTACGTACGGAACGCATTTTTTTAAATACTTTGATAGGTTTACACTAGACCGCCATTTGCCGCCTGATATTAAGCGATGCGTTGCTATAATGGAACGTGTTTACTTATAAAACAATTGACGGTCATAGGGACTGGCGATAGGAGTGAAAACTAATAACTCAGAATTAGATAGCTCACTTTGAAAACTACGCGAGTGAAACCAGAGGGCGTGTCCATGAGCATCTAGATCATCCGAGTTTACAAGAAGACTTCTTTCATTTACGAACGTGACGCTGGAGCCTTATTCACACACCACGGAAATCTGTAGGTATGTGGTGCGCCAAAAGAAGTTTTAATTTAAAAAAAAAAACCGATTCACTCTCAATTTGAAGACAGACACCAAGAGGCTTTACGGTCTTGAATCCACTTGATGATGCATTGTATTATGGACTAAGAGAGTGGGAACAGAGTGCACCGACCGAGCCACTTGACGCTGCATTGTATTATAGACTCTAAGGTAGCAGGAACAGAGTGCACCGACCGAGCCACTTGACGCTGCATTGTATTATAGACTCTAAGGTAGCAGGAACAGAGTGCACCGACCGAGCCACTTGACGCTGCATTGTATTATAGACTCTAAGGTAGCAGGAACAGAGTGCACCGACCGAGCCACTTGACGCTGCATTGTATTATAGACTCTAAGGTATCAGGAACAGAGTGCACCGACCGAGCCACTTGACGCTGCATTGTATTATAGACTCTAAGGTAGCAGGAACAGAGTGCACCGACCGAGCCACTTGACGCTGCATTGTATTATAGACTCTAAGGTAGCAGGAACAGAGTGCACCGACCGAGCCACTTGACGCTGCATTGTATTATAGACTCTAAGGTATTAGGAACAGAGTGCACCGACCGAGCCACTTGACGCTGCATTGTA
Source organism: Ectropis crepuscularia (assembly GCA_963693475.1). Classification (NCBI taxonomy): domain Eukaryota; kingdom Metazoa; phylum Arthropoda; class Insecta; order Lepidoptera; family Geometridae; genus Ectropis; species Ectropis crepuscularia. The sequence continues at coordinate 32,141,744 of OY856341.1, forward strand.
TTATAGACTCTAAGGTAATAGGAACAGAGTGCACCGACCGAGCCACTTGACGCTGCATTGTATTATAGACTCTAAGGTATCAGGAACAGAGTGCACCGACCGAGCCACTTGACGCTGCATTGTATTATGGACTCTAAGGTATCAGGAACAGAGTGCACCGACCGAGCCACTTGACGCTGCATTGTATTATAGACTCTAAGGTAGCAGGAACAGAGTGCACCGACCGAGCCACTTGACGCTGCATTGTATTATAGACTCTAAGGTAGCAGGAACAGAGTGCACCGACCGAGCCACTTGACGCTGCATTGTATTATAGACTCTAAGGTATCAGGAACAGAGTGCACCGACCGAGCCACTTGACGCTGCATTGTATTATGGACTCTAAGGTATCAGGAACAGAGTGCACCGACCGAGCCACTTGACGCTGCATTGTATTATAGACTCTAAGGTAGCAGGAACAGAGTGCACCGACCGAGCCACTTGACGCTGCATTGTATTATAGACTCTAAGGTAGCAGGAACAGAGTGCACCGACCGAGCCACTTGACGCTGCATTGTATTATAGACTCTAAGGTATCAGGAACAGAGTGCACCGACCGAGCCACTTGACGCTGCATTGTATTATAGACTCTAAGGTATCAGGAACAGAGTGCACCGACCGAGCCACTTGACGCTGCATTGTATTATAGACTCTAAGGTATCAGGAACAGAGTGCACCGACCGAGCCACTTGACGCTGCGCACGGCGGGCGCGCCGGGCACGATGACGCGCAGCGGGTGTCCGTGGTCTGGCGGTAGTGGCGCCCCGTTCATGTGCGTGGCGAGCAGGATGCGGCCGGCCGGGTTCAGCGCCATGGACAGCGGGATGGACGTGCTGAAGTGCACGCCCGTCGCGTCGATGTCCGAGCCCTCGAACTACAACACACACAAACAAAACATATCACTATATTTTATATTAACACAAAAACAAACGTGAAACACCAAGTGGCGCCCGAGTGCCACGCTGTTCCGTTTGGCTCTACAAACTAAAGTAGTCTGTAAGTTTTTTTTTTTTTTTTTTAACTTTTTATAGGCTTACACTTGACCGCCATCTCACCTGATGTGAAGCGACGATGCGGTCTACGATGGAGCGTGTTTACCTAGAAGAAACCGATTCACTCTCGATTTGAAGACACAAAGATTATAGTCAACAGGGAAAACCCACTCAGGCAACGCATTCCACAGCCTAGACGTTCTTATCACAAAAGTAGAGTCAAATCTCTTCGTTCGCGTCTTTGGAACATCAACCATGAAACGATGTCGTTTTTTCGAGCTACGAGCATTCCGATAGAAAAAAGGGCAAGGTGGTATTAGATCATGTAAATCAGTCGCACACTCTCCGAAGTGTATTCGATAAAAAACCGAAAGGCTAGCGACTTTTCGGCGATGTTCAAGACTTTGTAGTCTTTTTCGCACAAGAGTGTCGTTGCCTATGAGCCTTTTGGCACGTCTCTCGATCGATTCCAAGGCCTCCAGCTGATACTTAGCCGAACCATCCCAAAGATGCGAACAGTACTCCATACAAGAACGAATTTGAGCCTTATATAACGTGAGCAACTGCTCAGACTTGAAGTACACCTTTGAGAGGACACCTAGCTTTTTGGCAGCTAATTTGGCCTTGGACTCGATATACGAACCAAAGTTCAGCGTAGATGTCAATGTAACGCCCAAAAGCTCAAGACGGTCAGAAATCGGAACGGATACACCTCTAAAGGTTGGAGTCAGTTGAAAAGGACTCCTTTTAGCGGAGAACAGACACGCCTGCGTCTTACTCTCGTTGAACTTGACCAGATTGGCATCGCCCCATGTAGATACCGCCTCAAGGGTCAAGCTCAAACGCTCGATCAGACTCTCTCTGAGTACCTGAGTTTGCTGCCCACTGGCTCTCGCACTAGAAATGTAACTCTCTACAACGGTGCTATCATCTGCGTACCCAAAGATACCGGGCTTCAACAGATCGTTGATATGTAGCAGGAAGAGCGTCGCAGAGAGTACCGACCCTTGAGGGACTCCGGCATTGATAGCCATTTGATCCGACGAGCAGCCATCAATGACGACTCGTATGGATCGATCCCTCAAGAAGTCCGATATCCACAAAATAAAACCAGGAGACAAACCATACCTAGAAAGCTTGCTTATAAGGCCATCATGCCAAACCCTGTCGAAAGCCTTCGAAATATCCAGGGAGACTGCAAGTGCTTCCCCGTGTTTCTCGATAGCTCCACTCCAGATGTGAGTGACGTACGCTAGAATATCACCGGTGGACCGGTTTCGGCGAAACCCGTATTGCCGGTCACTGAGGAGGTCGTTTGATTCTAGGTACGTCAGGAGCCTGTGGTTTAAGACACGTTCCATAGTCTTGCAGAGTATGGACGTGACTGAGATGGGCCTGTAGTTGGCAGGGTCAGCACTACTACCCTTTTTTGGCACTGGTTGCACATTGGCAAGCTTCCAAGACTTCGGTACTAATCCAGTTTCGAGAGAGAGTCTAAATAGACGCGTCAGTATCGGGGACAACTCAGGCGCACATGCCTTCAACACTAGGGCAGGAATACCATCTGGGCCACTGGCTTTATTCACGTCCAGATTTCGTAGCACTTTGCGAACCTCAATTTGGCGAATGTGTACCTCTGACATGAGAGTCGGACAGCCAGGTGGAGTAGGAGGTGTCGCGCTACCAGCATCTAGACGAGAAGATTCCGCAAACTGAGATGCAAACAAGTTTGCTTTCTCCATTGCGGTGTGAGCCAGTGTCCCATCAGGTTTCAGCATTGGAGGTAGTGAGGGGCGGCAGAAGTTCGATTCGACCGATTTAGCTAGGGACCAAAACGCTTTGCTACCCGCAGGGTACGAAGCTAGTTTGTTCCCTATTCGACTAATGTGGTCAAAACGAGCCCTCTGAAGAACCTTTTTGCTTGCCTTAGCAGCCTTGTTGAACGCTTTCTTCTTCTGGTGTATGTCCCTTGCCTTACGCTGTCGAGCATCAACCCAGGCTAGGTAGGCCTCATGTTTAAATGCTTCAGCACTTTTACATTGAGAACCAAACCAAGGGCGAGCTTTGCTGGATAATGGGACGTCGGAGTATGGAATGAAATATTCCATAGCCGTTCGTATTACATTAGTCACAGCATCCGCGCAGACTGAGGGATCACCAGAAGTAAAGCACAACGACTGCCATGGGTAAGATGCAAAGAAAGAGCGCATCTCATCCCAGTCCGCTGACTTGTATCGCCACATCCGCCGGTTGCCTCTGGGGCTGGGATCAGGCGGATGGTAGACGGATACTGACTTCACCAGACAGTGGTCGGAGCTGCCTAACGGCGAAGATACCGCCACGGAATAACGGTCTGGATCTGTTGTCAGCAGATGGTCTAAGCAATAAGGTGTATGCGACTCAACGTCGGGCACTCTTGTTGCCTCTTGGACCAGCTGGGTTAGGTCTAACGATAAAGCTAGCTTTCTCGTTTCCTGCCCAGCGTGGTCAGTGTCCCGGTATGGGAACAGCCATTCCTTATGATGGCCGTTAAAATCCCCCAGTAACACTAATTGGGCCGAAGGGTATTTCTGTTGAGCCGCGTCCGCCGCTTCACTTAAATATTCTGTGAGCCTAGTCGTCTCCTGGTCTCCGCTGTGCGACCGATACACACATGCATAGACAATTTTGTCTATACCTGTGTCCACTAGTACCCAAATAACAGAAATCCTAGTGTCCTCAAGGTTACGGAGACGCCGACAGCAGATGTCGTCACGGGCGTACAGGCACACACCAGCACGAGGCCGGAATTTGTGCTCCAGGGTATAACCTGGGTATGTTAGGTACGCCACGTCCGACGGACAACCTATCTGCGTCTCCGTTAGGAACAAAAGTGACGGCTGATCAGTTCGAGATGGTGATGGACTGCCGTGAGATTGGAGTGCAATCCTCTGATATTAGTGAGGTGCACTTTAATGGTCAAGGAGTGCAGCCGCTTTAACACTTTGATTTCCTTTTGTAACTTTTATCATGATTTTTGTATGGTGTGAGAGAAGATCGGTGGGAAAAACGGAAGTAGAACGAGGCAGCATAACACTTACCAATGGTCACAACACACAACACAAATACATGTATGGAAAACTAGTCTGGAGACTGCGGGGACGCCCGAGCCCCCCCGGAGATGTCTATCTGGCCTTGACTTCCGGTCGCCAACCGGCAGGATAGCGCATCCCGGGATTTTTCGCTAGATGGCGGGGCAGCCTTTCATGAGTGGCTAGCTCACTACTTGGGCCCCCAACTATCTGCGGTCGGTCGCGGCAACCGTGCCTCGGATCCCGCTACCCTCCAAGACTAGCCTTCCCATGTAATGTATCAGTGTGTGACAATCTGGTCTCGTTGTTATGCTGCAACTGTTCTGACCCGTTTTCCCTTAATGGCGTCACCAGACAACATGGCGGAACACGGCTGGGCCGCTTGGCGGCATGACTTAGTCTGGTGGGTGGTCACCAGCCACGGCCGAAGCCTACCACCGGTATTTTTGTCACCTGATTGGCACCACCCAGGGACTACGTGTGGGGTTTCTATGTACAGGTGCTTCCCCACGGACGTAGGTGACTCGGCCCCCAAAAATAAAGTATCTGAAAAAAAGGTTTTAAGTCAACCGAAACATCGCGGCACCCGAACAACGCCTCTTGGCGCGGACTGGTCCCCGGAGCCCACTCAGTGTTCCTCGGAAATTGTTATGTAATAGTACATTATGATATAAGTGCGGTAAGTTGATAATTACAGCCGAGGCTTTATTGCTAGCTCGAGCCGAAGGCGAGAGCTATAATTAGCAGAGGCTGTAATTATCAAAGCGCACGTATGTCATACGACGTTTTATAACATATTTGCGAGGAAATAAACAAAACTCTGACGACATTTTCAAATAAAAACAATACAGCGAAAAAAAACGCGCGGAATAATATTTACTTGATCACAAATCACAGCACAGAGTACGTAATCACTATGGATCACAGATTAGCAATGCGCGCGCATCGGCGCCTTTTTTTTTTAAACAACGGCACAGAACCAGCCGGTATGCCATTAATAATATAGTAAATTAATATTTTTGTGTTTTGTTACAGAAAAATTAAAGTAATGTATGGTCGAAATTAATTAAATTAACGAATTTAATAATTATTTATTATATTTTACCTCTCAAACTTAATTTTATTCATAAAATGTTGACCACACTTTTCTGACATAAAACTCTTTACTAAGGTTTAAAAAGGTACCGTTCGTTTTAGACGGAGCATATCTCTCTACCTAGCATACTCTCTAGTCTGTGGACTGAGCATTTTGAAACCGTGCGTTTTACATTACACATTACAGCACTAGTGCGTAATAAGATACATTACGATACAGAAATTGGTCCAATAAGAGACCCTTTACGAGCAAATATGTTATAAAGACCATTAATCGACGTAAAAACTATTCTATCTCTTATGGACCAAATTGAACATACATGTAATTTTTTATGAATAACGATAGTCTCGGTGAAAAGTCCACTGTTATCACCTCACCAGCTACTGCGGTTCAGTTCGGCGTCCACTACTCACGATGACATGTTTCCCCGCGGTGCGCTCGGTGTCCACCCCGCAGTGTATGAGCCCCCCTCCACTACTCACGATGACATGTTTCCCCGCGGTGCGCTCGGTGTCCACCCCGCAGTGTATGAGCTCCCCTCCACTACTCACGATGACATGTTTCCCCGCGGTGCGCTCGGTGTCCACCCCGCAGTGTATGAGCCCCCCTCCACTACTCACGATGACATGTTTCCCCGCGGTGCGCTCGGTGTCCACCCCGCAGTGTATGAGCTCCCCTCCACTACTCACGATGACATGTTTCCCCGCGGTGCGCTCGGTGTCCACCCCGCAGTGTATGAGCCCCCCTCCACTACTCACGATGACGTGTTTCCCCGCGGTGCGCTCGGTGTCCACCCCGCAGTGTATGAGCTCCCCTCCACTACTCACGATGACATGTTTCCCCGCGGTGCGCTCGGTGTCCACCCCGCAGTGTATGAGCCCCCCTCCACTACTCACGATGACGTGTTTCCCCGCGGTGCGCTCGGTGTCCACCCCGCAGTGTATGAGCCCCCCTCCACTACTCACGATGACGTGTTTCCCCGCGGTGCGCTCGGTATCCACCCCGCAGTGTATGAGCTCCCCTCCACTACTCACGATGACGTGTTTCCCCGCGGTGCGCTCGGTGTCCACCCCGCAGTGTATGAGCTCCCCTCCACTACTCACGATGACGTGTCTCTCCTCGGTGCGCTCGGTGTCCACCCCGCAGTGTAAGAGCTCCCCTCCACTACTCACGATGACGTGTTTCCCCGCGGTGCGCTCGGTGTCCACCCCGCAGTGTATGAGCTCCCCTCCACTACTCACGATGACGTGTCTCCCCTCGGTGCGCTCGGTGTCCACCCCGCAGTGTATGAGCCCCCCTCCGCTACTCACGATGACGTGTTTCCCCGCGGTGCGCTCGGTGTCCACCCCGCAGTGTATGAGCTCCCCTCCACTACTCACGATGACGTGTTTCCCCGCGGTGCGCTCGGTGTCCACCCCGCAGTGTATGAGCTCCCCTCCACTACTCACGATGACGTGTCTCCCCTCGGTGCGCTCGGTGTCCACCCCGCAGTGTATGAGCCCCCCTCCGCTACTCACGATGACGTGTTTCCCCGCGGTGCGCTCGGTGTCCACCCCGCAGTGTATGAGCCCCCCTCCACTACTCACGATGACGTGTTTCCCCGCGGTGCGCTCGGTGTCCACCCCGCAGTGTATGAGCTCCCCTCCACTACTCACGATGACGTGTCTCCCCTCGGTGCGCTCGGTGTCCACCCCGCAGTGTATGAGCCCCCCTCCGCTACTCAAGATGACGTGTTTCCCCGCGGTGCGCTCGGTGTCCACCCCGCAGTGTATGAGCTCCCCTCCACTACTCACGATGACGTGTTTCCCCGCGGTGCGCTCGGTGTCCACCCCGCAGTGTATGAGCTCCCCTCCACTACTCACGATGACGTGTTTCCCCGCGGTGCGCTCGGTGTCCACCCCGCAGTGTATGAGCTCCCCTCCACTACTCACGATGACGTGTTTCCCCGCGGTGCGCTCGGTGTCCACCCCGCAGTGTATGAGCCCCCCTCCGCTACTCACGATGACGTGTTTCCCCGCGGTGCGCTCGGTGTCCACCCCGCAGTGTATGAGCTCCCCTCCACTACTCACGATGACGTGTTTCCCCGCGGTGCGCTCGGTGTCCACCCCGCAGTGTATGAGCTCCCCTCCACTACTCACGATGACGTGTTTCCCCGCGGTGCGCTCGGTGTCCACCCCGCAGTGTATGAGCTCCCCTCCACTACTCACGATGACGTGTTTCCCCGCGGTGCGCTCGGTGTCCACCCCGCAGTGTATGAGCTCCCCTCCACTACTCACGATGACGTGTTTCCCCGCGGTGCGCTCGGTGTCCACCCCGCAGTGTATGAGCTCCCCTCCACTACTCACGATGACGTGTTTCCCCGCGGTGCGCTCGGTGTCCACCCCGCAGTGTATGAGCTCCCCTCCACTACTCACGATGACGTGTTTCCCCGCGGTGCGCTCGGTGTCCACCCCGCAGTGTATGAGCACGTCCCGCAGGTACACTCCGCTCCACAGCGCGTTGCTGATGGCCCCGCCCGCCCAGCTGATGCCCTTCACCGGCTTCACCTGCTTCGAGACAACTTTCTGTAAGAAGTTATTCTACATCTTGCCCAAAGTGATCAAAACCAAGCTATGTGAAAATTAGTGACTGACTGAATCTGAACGCTGGTGGGACGAACTTGATAGCTATTCAAAAGACTGGGAGACATTAACACAAGACAGAAGCAAATGGAGGGTATGGAGCATTTGCCCAACATTGGGACAGTATAGGCTCCAAATATAACACTGAAAGTTCGATTTCGGCAAGTTTCGGCCAAAATATGACCGAAACTCAAGTCTTCGTGAATAGCGTGGCCAAGTCCGCAAGTTGGCGCGCTAACATGAAATAAACCGATTCATATCAAAGACTCGAACTAACCCAGATTATATCTAACAGAAAATACCCACTCCGGCAATATTACAAAATCATTAATGGTATCAGGATATAATGTGTTACAGTATCCATGCAAATTGATATGACATGATTATTTTTAAATGGTTTTGAATGATAGAATAAATGCAAATGTGAAGCAGTTAGTGATCGGATATTTGCGAAAACGGAAACTTAGAAAATTTTAAAAAGTAATTACCTGGCTGGAAATAAATACACATAAAAAATTAGCCTTTTTTTATCAAGAATTGATTTGACACTCAATGTTGAACGATGATGCAGTTTACGAGAGAGCGGACTTAGATAAGACTCAGTAGTGGTAGAACTCTTAGCAGAGTCTGTCTGGGGAAGTACCACACCTTGGTCAGTTATTCTACCGCCAAGCAGTAATGTGCAAACATTACTGTGTTCCGGTTTGAAGGGCAATGTTTCCAGAGAAATTACAGGGCTTAGAGATATAACAACTTAGATCTCTGGGTGACGAGCGCAGTGCAGTGCTAGGTAATGATTTGGACTCTTCTTATTCCAATAGCTGCGTGTCACTGTGCTATTATGTGGCAGGCATGTTGCTTACCATCAGGCACACCACGTGCTCGTCTCGTCACTATTTATTAAAAAAAAAAAATTTGAACTTCTATTCTGAAAAAAATAATCAATTTGTATGTTTTTTAAAGTGAAAACTTTCTCCTCATGGCATAGAGTATTCTCCCCATGCCATTGAGCTTCACCCTCATGTGATCGAATACTGTATTGTCCCCATGCTATTAACCATTATCTTCCTGGTATAAATCATTTTCCCCATGCCATTGTCATTGTAGACTAGCATTGCCCTTTTTCTCCCAAACCCACTTATCAAGTAATCAGTATCCCCCCATGCCATTGAACCTACCAGTACCTTGTCCATCTCACTCCTCCTATTCGCTACTCGCCGGAAAGCCCACAAATCCTCGAGGGTGAAGTGCGCATTCCTCATATCATGAAATAATCGCGAGGTAACTGAACCTAGAATCTTTCAAGGTCATGTGTCATCCACCAACCCGACTAAGCCGGCGTGGTGGATTACGGCCTTGAGTTTCTTGGCGAGAAGGCCTCCAGGTCTTGGCAGTGGGAACATCTGTTTATGCATCCCCATGCTATTGTGCACCCAAGCCACTGTCATTGTCGCCATTGTCCCTTTTCTCCCAAGCCCCCATGCCACTCCGCATCAGTGTCCCCATGCCGTTGAACCCCCAACTACCAGTACCTTGTCCATCTCGCTCCTCCTGTTCCCGGCGCACATGAGCGCGGCTCGCACGGTGCCCCGCCGGAAGGCCCCCAACTCCTCGAGGGTGAAGCGGGAGGTCTTCACATCGTCATCATCCCCCACCACCGTGATGCGGAGCGAGTGCTCCGACGCCTCCAACTCTGGAACAGGCATGTGTTGCCGCACGTAAAATAATTCGCTGGAAAGAAGAGATTGGGTTCTGTCGAGTTTTGCTTTTTTGTAATTCGGTATTCTATATGAGGAAACGAACAAAATGGGTTGTGATTTTTTTTTTGTAAGATGGATTGCTGAGATATTTTGTATTTTGAATTTGTGAAGTTTAAAATATAGCCTAAAAGGAAACCCAAAGTTTTTTATCATCACAAATTTATCCTTTATGATCACTCTAGAATGGCGACTACCATTGCAAAATGGTAGTTTTGCATCCAAAAATGTTCATAGGGTGGGCACAGATGTTCATAGGGTGGACGCCCCCCCAACGTTGATGCAAGCAGTGAAGAAGGCCACTTACTTGGGCGTGTCGAAGTACTGTATCTGGTGTTGCGGCGCGATCTCCGCGTTGAACGGCTTGGCGGTCTTCACGATGAGGCGGCGGTCGCGCGCCGGCTCGCGCGCCCACAGCTCGTCCGCCGAGTGGTCCACCAGGTCGTCCTCGTGCAGGTTACCTGCCCGCACCATCACACATATTACTGGGAACTGTAGCGAGTACACGATGTACCCCCGACTACCTCGGATTTGTAATAATCTGTACAACATTCTACTAGTCAAGCCCTTTCATTTGATACCCATACTGAGGGAGTAGGTAGTAAAAAAAAATGTATTTCGCTATTTTTGGTGGCGGCCATCTTGGATTTGAAATTTGTCATAGTGTATAGTATTCTGCTAGTCCGGCCTTTTCATTTGATACTTATATTGAGGTAGGTTGTAAAGAAATATTTTGTCCGCCATTTTATGTAAGCGGGCATTTTGAATCGATATTATCCAAACATAGCTAAGAGCCACCGCAAGAAAATTAACCTTCAAATAAAAAAAACCGTATCGAAATCGGTCCATCGTTTGAACTCTACGGTGCTACACACAGACAGACATCGACGTCAAACTTATAACAACCCTTTTTGTCGGGGGTTAACAAAACACGTAGAATCGTAGAATTTACGGCCAGTTTATTACATTCTCGAAAATTGGTCGAACCAATTCAAATTTTGAACAAATTCGGTTACTTTAGGTTCTAATGACGCAACCTTTAAAAGATAGACACGTGCTGTCACGCAACGAAAGCTCTCAAAAAGCTACATTTTTCCCGTTTTTGTTACATTTTCCAATCCGTTCCTGTTGATAGTAGCGTAATGTTAAATAGCCTATAGCCTTCCTCGATAAATGGACTATCTAACAGAGAAATAGTCTTTCAATTCGGACCAGTAGTTTCCGAGATCCTTGCGTTCAAACAAACTTTATAACATTAGTATAGATCTCACCGATCCGGTAGGACTCGAGCAGTTCGTAGACCTCCTTCGTCTTGTGCATCCCGTAGATGTTCCAGAAGGGCTCGATGCTCAGCCCGGCCGCGTTCAGGATCTGCTCTCCGCCCGGGTGCGAGGGCAGGAACGACGTCACGTCGTACACGCCGTGCCGGTACGTCACCCAGAAACTGGAACTGGAACACACAGCCACAGAATAAATATTAGTACAAGTACACAAGCCTCACTTACCGAAAACAATTATATAAATAGCGACTCTTGCTGGGACACAACAAAATTCAATTCAGCTCGCAATACCTGTCGCCATTTTCAACTTAACATTTGCGCTCGCTTCTAACGCGTAACTCTGTCCCTGTCTAGCACGGAGGGTTGTCGACATATCTAATAACAATATGCGCGGGAAACGTGTTGCGCGAGCGCTCAGCCGTGCGTCCGACAACCGACTGTCACTTGTTCCCTGGGAGGCACGGTCTAGCTGTAGGCTAAAACCGCGCGACCTTGAGCGAGTGATGATGCACTGACCGAGCTTACAATAGGCGAGACGAACAAAAAAAAGTAATTAGTCCGTCAGTTAGGTACATAAAAAATATTGTATACGTAACAGGAGAATCAGAATCGTTTATTGATTAACTGTGCACATAAGTTCGCGCCCACCGCACAGGCCCTCGCTCTACTCAACGACTTACTCGCCTGTACGCCGGGGGGTCTACCGCCTAACGAAAAATGTCATCGCTTTGATGTTTCTCTCTCTTTTCTTTTCGTTTGAAATGATAGAGACAGCATTAGCAAAGCGATAGCCGATTTAGTTAGGCGGTAGATGCGCGGGCATTGATATATATATTTTTGTAAGCAACGAGAATTTATCGCTGTAGTAATTAGAATTTATCGCTGTTCGCACCTTTGGGATGGATCGGCTAAGTATCAGCTGGAGGCTCTGGAATCGATCGAGAGACGTGCCAAAAGGCTCATAGGCAACGACTCTCTTGTGCGAAAAAGACTTCAAAGTCTTGAACATCGCCGGAAAATTGCTAGCCTATCGGTTTTTTTATCGGATACACTTCGGAGAGGGTGAGACTGATTTGCATGATCTGATACCACCTTGTCCTTTTTTCTATCGGAATGCTCGTAGCTCGAAAAAGCGACATCGTTTCATGGTTGATGTTCCAAAGACACGAACGAAGAGATTTGACTCTACTTTTGTGATAAGAACGTCTAGGTTGTGGAACACGTTGCCTGAGTGTGTTTTCCCCGATGGTTACAATCTTTGTGTCTTCAAATCGAGAGTGAATCGGTTTTTTCTAGGTAAACACGTTCCATCGTAGACCGCATCGTCGCTTAACATCAGGCGAGATGGCGGTCAAGTGTTAACCTATAGAAGTTAAAAAAAAAATGTAGTAATTAGATCATTTATAATAATTTATAAATAATGTACAACGGGTGGGCCCGCGAGCGGTGAGGCACAGTGAGCGGTGAGCGGTGCGACAGGTACTAACGTGGTGTCGTGCTTGCTGACGTCCTCCGCGCGGAAGGTGGGCAGGTCGGGGCGGCGCTCCCCGGCCTCTAGCTCGGGCTCCGCCTCCTTGCCGGGCGCGCTCGGCTCTTCGTGCTCCTCCCGCGCCGACACCTTGTTCTTACCCTCGATTTGTTCTGAAGACAACAGGACAATGTTTGGATGAATTATAAAATGAAAATAGTTTCTACTCAGATTTTTACATCCATTAATCAAATTCAAAATTACATAATTATATTTATTAGCAACCAAATAATATATTATGATACATCTCATCTATTCTAAATGTACTACATTTTTGTTTGTTTCTATGTAGGCTAGGCCCACAGTACCGGGAACTGTTTGGGACCCGTTATTTGAATCCGTACTAGAGACAGAGACAAGAAAGTTAGTATTGGGCCTCGGTCGTCATTTACGGCAGGGAAGACTGGAAGGGTTCACATAGTCATGTAGTCACAAGTGCATGGGTTTTAATTAATGGTCTACCAAAGGTCTGGACCCAGCCCAGTGTCATGACCCCCGTGACCCCCTTCTGTATCCGCCCTTGCTTATGTGTTATTCCAGACTATTAACAATCCATGAAACAAATTTAATTCAGATCCCTTCGGTAGTTTTTGCGTGAATGAGTAACAAACATACATATTCATATACGGCAAACAGCGGGTTCTGTACGGTACTGGTTCATTAGAAACAGCGAAGTACACGAATACCTGAGTATTACAACAGTGAAGGAAGAAATAAAGGCATGCTCAAGTAAATATAAAACAAGGCTGGAAAATCACCCGAACCAACTTGCTGTCCAGCTCACATTGCCAGACTGTCTAAATCGCCTGAAACGGCACAGAACGTTAGATCTTGGCGGCGCTGACTGAGCCAATATATTAATATGGTAGATGCTCCTATAGGGGAACATCGCCTCACGACGAAAGTCTCAACAACACATCTGCTCATAGTCGGAAGGACTGATTGCATGATAAAATTATATTAAAAAAAAAAAAAAATATACGGCAAACATATAAACATAACAATAATAAGTGGCGCACCTTGCTATATGACTGGTCTCCTGCCTTATTAAAATTGTATCTAAATGCTTTTCAAATGACCCTTCCTGACCAGAGTAACTTGGTAAGGTGGGGAAAAGCCTCTGAAAAATGTTGCTATACTTGTGGTGAGGCGATATGTACAGCAAGGCACATATTGGTGGGATGCACGGTGCTCCTTAATAGGGGTCATTACTCACAGCGCCATGACAGAGTACTTGAAATCATATGTGAAGCCGTAAGCCTTTCGGTAGCTAGAGTCCAAAAGGGATTGACGACAAACAAAAGACAAATTAACTTTGTAAAAGAGGATTCAACTTCAAACTCCAAGAGCAAGCCTTACTCAATCCTGGGTTTAGCACCTGATTGGACTATTTTAATGGACACGTATGAAAAGCACTATAAAATCCCAGAGGATGTGGGTGTTTCGTCATCCAGACCGGACATTTTCCTTTTTTCTAGGGCTACGAAACGCATAGTCCTGGTAGAACTTACCGTACCGTGGGAAACTAATATACCTAAAGACCACGCGATGAAACAAAATAAGTATTACGACCTTCAAAACGAATTAACAAAAAATGGCTATGTAGTTAATTTATATGCTGTAGAAGTAGGAGCGAGAGGTATACCAGCAAAATCTCTCTATAACCTGCTTAAAGACCTTGGATTGTCCAGAAGTGCAGTAAGTTCTATACTAGAACGAGTATCTAAAGCTGCACTAGTAGGATCATATCGGATTTGGCTGGGCAGGGAGAGAAATACGAGTAGTGAAGGTGAGTGTTGAAGTACGTCAATATAAGGGGCCCCTTTTAAACCTACGCCCGAGTCACAAGTCTTGGGGTCTATTCGAGATTTCTCTCTCTGCCACACGATAGACCCGGCACCCGCACGGTGAATCCATGGAATGCTAAGAATTTCGTCTCTCATAGGTACATAGTAAGGATATAATCATTAGTCTTATTATCTCTTACCTGCAACATTTGTCCCAACAAGTACAGCGCTGAACAAGGCCGTAGCGACACCAGTTTTGAAATACTTCCAGCCGCCATCTCTCTCTCGGTCTCGGTGTCTCTGTTCTCCTCTCACGGCCAAAGAGGCAAAGTTGATTACCTTGCTTCTCTGGACGACGGTTCTGAAAGTAGACAACCTTAATGTTTGTGAAATGCCCTTTCTGAGACCTGTTTACTTTGGTTTTTGTTCTTGTCTTAATAATATTAATTACCTACCCAAGACTGGATATGTTTGAAATATTATGTAACAAAAGCATTTTGGTGCATTGATTAAGGAAGTATTTAAATCAGCATAGACAGAGTTTAGTTATGTTAACTGGCAGATATAAATTAGTTTTATTCTTATTAAATTAATTAATTTAATTATATGAGTTAAGTAATGTAATTGGTGGTGATTGTATACACGCTCCACGCTCCGAGCATTCATATTTTCTCAAAGATTTCTTCTTGTGGTGGGTTCTTGAAGCAAGTCCTTGTTTACTTAAATATGTTCTAGCGCAGCGATGGGAGTTGGTTAGCAAATAGCTTAATAGAAATTAGACCCTGTCCTTTTTCTATCGGAATGCTCATAGCTCGAAAAAGCGACATCGTTTCATAATTGATGTTCCAAAGACATGAACGAAGAGATTTGACAACTTTTGTGATAAGAACGTCTAGGCTGTGGAATACGTTGCCTGAGTGTGTTTTCCTCGATGGTTACAATCTTTGTCTTCAAATCGAGAGTGAATCAGTTTTTTTCTAGGTAAACACACTCCATCGTAGACCGCATCGAGTCTGTGGTGGGTAAAGTTTTCAGTACATCATAAAAAATAAAAGACAATGGTAAGACCATAAAAGAACTTGTGACATAACTTTATTAACTAAATTTGCTGATAAGCACAGAAAAAATAATTTTCACAAAATGCTTTAATCAAACTTTATCTACAAAGTAAATTTGCTCATGATTGTTACCAGGGATGTAACGGAGGTGATCTTATCGGAACCGAAGTCGGAGTCGGAGTTTTTAAATTTGCTTTAACGGAGTCGGAGTCGGAACCGGAGTCGGAGGCGCAGGTAGGGTCAGAAGAAGTGGTAGGAGAGAGATTTTTTATTCTAGGACAAAACATTTCATTGAATTCAAACTTTTCATTGTTTGTGTTACATAAAATATCACAAAAAATTAAAAAAAGTGGGAATGTTCAAAAATAAACAAAAAAATAAATAAATTGAATCCCAACATGGCAAATTAAGTATAATGAACAAAAGCTTTGAAACAAATTAAATTAAATAAACTGACACCAAGAGTGTGTATTATGTACTTCATAAACATAAGCTTTAAAGCTGTCTCAGTCCAATATATTTCTTAACGAGTTATAGATTAAGTCGACACCACCAAGAAGGTGTTCGCTCGCTACCGAGCCTGGTGGACACGATAATATTGACGGACATTTAATACTGTTCGTAACTGTCGGCGCAGGGCGCCTCGTTAAGTTATGCTTCGACCTCCGATTCAAAAGTTTCGGAACGGAAGTCGGAACCGGAGGTGTAATATTAATCGGAACTTCCGACTTAACGGAGTCGGAGTCGAAGCTTCGTAACATCCCTGATTGTTACTACTAGATATAGGTGTGACCGAATTATGACTTCATGTGAGTGAAAGAAATAGTGATTCTATTTGTGTTATCAGAATGGAATAATGTCGACATAATTGTAACACCTGTCTTGTTGTATTTCTTGTGGTGTGGTTGATACCCACTGAGCACCAATGATTGTTGAGCAATTCCTGTGGATGTTACACTCCAATACTCAAACTCCATGTTTTAAACAAAACATAAAAAGTAGGATGGACATTACAATATATTAAGATAATTACAATATTCTCTTTTTGATGAGAACATTTTTTTAGCCTTACTGAGCATTTTTTGGTAGTGGAAAATATTATCTAATCCTACCAAATAGGGCTCAATGTAGCTTTTCATTCAAAAAGAGTGTAAGCATGTAATTTTAGAAACATAATACTTATGTGTCATGTTTCATCCAAATTATGTATTGTTAGTACACAATATCTGTCCTTAGACTAGCATTGTTTTAAAGTTAGATATTTATTTGGTTTCTGAAATAAAAGTCAAGTTTATGAGCCATTTCCTATCTGTGTATGGTTCCCACGCTCACTCTAAGCTCTAAGCCAGGGATCGACAAATAGTTTTAGGTGGATCCGGATACTGCGGGATTATTATGATCATTTGTATAAAAATACAAATGATCATAATAAAATTGAGTACTGCCTTTTTATTATTTTGGTTTCAAATCAAATTCTACATGGTCTGAGGTCCACCAGTTGCTGACCGTAGCTCTAAGGAATAATGTAAATGTAAAATAAAATTAATGAACAGTAGTTCTAATATAAATATTGTAATTTATATCCTATGTTTTATTGTATTTTTCAAGACACATAGTCTTAGTATTGTATTGTAATGTTCAACAAAATGTTTGTATGATAATAAGTGCTCAATGGGTATCAACCACACAACAACAAATGGTATTTACAGCTAATAAAACAGTTTTGTAATGACAAAGGTAATTACAGTTGAAAAATATCGGTATATTTTCCTGTGTCTCTGAGGCAAAACAGACATAATAAACAAGTTTATTTATATCCAATCCAATCTAACAAGCCAATAGAAAGTTCACAGATATGTACTGGCTACTGGGTAGACAATAGTCATTGAGATTGGAGAACAAACTTCTTGTATACAAATGCATCATAAAACCGATATGGACGTATGGCATAGAGCTGTGGGGATCAACAAGTCACTCCAACACAGAAATCCTCCAGCGCTTCCAAAACAAAGTGCTAAAGACTCTGATCAATGCCCCATGGTTGACTCGGAATACTGAAGTACAAGAGTATTTGCAAATAACTACAATCAAAGAGGAAATAGATAGGTCTTCAATTACCTATAAACAGAGACTAACTAGACACAGAAACAATTTAGCTGCAACACTGCTAAATACAAATGACAGCATATTCCGGCTGAAAAGATCAAGATTAGCTTCAATCTAATCAGTAGAAAATAGGAGATGACGTATCACAGGATGCGCAAATCTCGATAATCATAATAAATAATATAAAATTTGATTATAGCCTCAGGGCTGATTGCAAATGGATAAAAGAAAAAAAAAAAAATCCAATCCTCTAATTCCTTAAGACAAAAATGACGCCTATGTATCATTAAGTTTAATCATCTACAAACTATTATGTACTATTATGTGTACCTATATACTTTTAATTATTAATTTTACATTTTAATGCAGTAATAATAAACCACTCATAGATTGCCGGGACAAAACTGTTTTAAGACTGCCCTTTGCTCTGTAGATAGATCATAATATTTCTATATCATGTTTATTTATTGATTTTTGTTGAAATTGTTGATTAGCATTTTAATTACCTAACTGCTAATTTTACAGTAAAAATAATTAAGTTTGCTAATTTTGTTTGGTGTAACTAGACATTTGATATGGTTCAGTAAACTAACCGAACGGGGAATGGGGAAAATAAATTGAGTTACAAATTAAATACATTTAGATAGGTAAGTAAAAAACTAAAAAGCTATGCTCACCTTATCAATAAACTTCTTAGCGACATGTTGCACTCGATCTATGGATCTGAATAAAACACAATCATTACTATCGCACGAGCAACAGATAAAATGTATCACAACAGTTATTCTCGACGTCGCTTCAGAATTTTGTTTACTTTGTTGACCTTTTCGCACTTATCGCTTCGGTAATGATGATAATGATGACGTTGTTTTCATAACAATTTTGGCTCTGTACAAGATATTTATTCGATGTATCCTTTGACCTTTTGATTATCTCATTATGGCCACACCAGCTGAGAATTTAGCAAAATAAGAAAATAACCACTCGCTAAACTTGCTGTAAAGGTGTAAAGTGAATTAGTGAATTGATGAAAAGAATAATAATATAAAATAATTAAACTCAGAAAATTGCACACAGATTCAATAATTTTTTAATTACGGAGAACCACGGAGGGCAGATGTAAGGAGTGTCATCTCTTTAAGTAGAAAAATTATAAAAATTGGTACTAACAGGGACTGCCGATTGAAGAGGAAAACTTATAACTCAGAATTTGATAGCTCACTTTGGAAATTACGCGAGTGAATCCGGAGGGTCCTGCTAGTGTGGAATAAATCTTAAAAGCATTGTCGTCTAAATAAGTTTTCCTAAGCATTTTGCTTAGGCCACAATACCATTCCACAATGGCACTGGTGTAGACAAAGGGTATGGTGTATGGTATGAATGTAGGAATTGTGAATGAATTGAAGTATCCCGAGTTAACAGTTTTGCAGTGAAAACTTCTTTTGGCGCGCCACAGACAGATTTTTCGTGGGCTGTGAATTGAATTCTAGCGTCACGCTCGGTAATGATAAGAAATCTTCGAGTAAACTCGGGACCATGGCCATTGGCCATCTAGAAAAGCGCCAGCATTTCCTATTGGGCATGTAGAAATGCAGACGCATTTCTAGATGGTCATGCTCATGGCCACGCCCTCCGGTTTCAATCGCGTAGTTTCCAAAGTAAGCTATCAAATTCTGAGTTATAAGTTTTCACTTATATCGGCAGTTCCTGTGACTGCCAATTTTTAAAATTATTATCGTCTAAATCAGTTACATAATGAACATTTCAACTAGTTGCATGGTACTGTTGTACTACTCGAATAATTTTGTAACAGAATAATGTAAATAATGTAAGAGAACACGTGTACCTTCAGTGATTTTATTCATTTTATTTTGTTAACTGTGGTATGTGATAATACGTTTATTGGTTTACTTTGAAGTTTCACCTGATGCCAATGTGGTGCCACCCTAATATTATAATGGATTTGAACGGCCACTTTTTACGTACATAGGTGCCACTCTTTACCTCAACCCTGCTTACGGAGAACAAAACAAAGTGCTGTCATATAAAAACAAAAACAGCTAAATCGCTAAATTTAATTTGGCATAATAAAAAAAAAATCTAATTTTTTTTTAATGTTACAAGGTTGCTAAATAATACGATAATACCATATAGCCCAGTGCAATTACGGAAATAAATAAACATTAAATTATGTAGTTTGGGGACTATAAAGGATCGATAGGGGGGTGCATTCTGAGCATATATTCCAATTTGAGGGATACTGGCATGGTCAGCTTAAGGTCATTTCGATGAAAACGCGTTTAATTCGATATCTCGAGAAATGTTAGTGTTAGGCAAAAAATTGCAGAAACCTTTTCTCTTCTAAATTAAATTTAGTAACTTTTACACTAACAACTTTTCTTTTTTTCATCAATATTTTTCAAGTTATTGCTTCCGAAAGGCAAAATTTAACTTTTTTTCCTCCCTTTCGCCATTTTCTCCCCAACCGTTCAATTTTATGAAACTTTACCGATAATTAAAAGTGTAGATCTTTTAATAATAAACAACTTTTTCTTGAACTTTTTTCTGTAATGACAATACCTTCAGAGTTATGTTACTTTACCGAGCGAAATTCGCGCCACTGCGACACCTCCGCGACACTGCGATAAATCCGCGACACCTCCGGACTTAGGACTGAACCCAAAATTCATTGTTTGATTGTGTCGGTGGGTTTCTTCTACACAGGCTTATGTGGGACAACAACGTTACCTACTCCGATATAATATATGCTAGAAATACACTCAGATACACTCAATCAGACATAGAGGTGGAGCGAGCCGTAGAGGATGCGGATGGTCTGATTATCAGTACGGCTAAGAGAATTTTGCCGGACTCTACAGCTTGCTCCACCTCTATGTCTGATTTGATGAGAAAAGTTTTCAGTACTGAGATGAATCTGGTCTTATTGCTCTCGTTGCCTAAAAACTTATCTTGAGTTGTGGTGACGGTCATATTGTAGATGAAAATGATATCCGCACATGGTTTCAGCTGGGATCGGTGCAGCCGATTGGCAGAATTGGTGTCAAAGTTGGAAATACCTTTGGGATAGCCATCGAATACAATTACCACGTCTGTACCGTAGTGGTTTTTATGCATGTTACGTATTTCTGGCATATGTCGAAGTAGGTAACGTTGTTGTCCCACATAACCCTGTGTAGAAGAAACCCACCGACACAATCCAACAATGAATTTTGGGTTCAGCCCTAAGACCGGAGGTGTCGCGGATTTTTTGCAGTGTCGCGGAGGTGTCGCAGTGGCACGAATTTCGCTCGGTAAAGTAACATAACTCTGAAGGTATTGTCATTACAGAAAAAAGTTTAAGAAAAAGTTGTTCATTATTAAAAGATCTACACTTTTGATTATCGGTAAAGTTTCATAAAATTGAACGGTTGGTGAGAAAATGGCGAAAGGGAGGAAAAAAAGTTCAAAAAAGTTCCCTTGATGAACGTCAATGGTCACAGGCAGCTCTTCCAATTCGGTTTGGGGGTCTAGGGGTGCGTTGTGCGCGAGATGTCGGCCTGCCTGCTTTCCTTTCGTCGGTGCATGGGGTTGCTGATCTTGCCGCTACTATTCTAAATTCAAATGGTGGCGAGGAAAGGTTACCTTATGTTTCTGACGCTTTGATGGTCTGGAGTGCCCTCAACTCCGGGGAGTCGACTCCCGTAGAGTCTCAAAGCCAACGGGCGTGGGATGCTATTGGGGTCAAGCGGGTCCAAGCACAACTTTGGTCATGTGCCTCGGGAGCGGATATGGCCAGACTCCGGGCCGTCTCGCAGCCTGAATCTGGGTCTTGGTTGCAGGCGCTACCTTCTCCTCACCTAGGCACCTTATTGGATAACAACTCGTTGCGCGTTGCGGTGGCTCTTCGCCTGGGCTGCAAGGTGTGTGAACCCCACGTATGCACCTGCGGCTCCTTGGTAGAAGCCAATGGCCATCACGCTTTGAGTTGCCGACGGTGTGCAGGAAGGTTCTCGCGACACCATGCACTCAATGACATAGTTCGGAGAGCCTTAGTGTCGGCGGGAGTTCCATGCGTACTTGAGCCCCCGGGCCTATGCAGATCGGACGGCAAGAGACCAGATGGGTTGACTCTGGTGCCCTGGAAGAACGGGAAGTGCTTAATTTGGGACGCCACTTGCGTCAGCACTGTCGCCGCCAGCCACCTAGGTCGCACTATCCACTCACCATCGGCCGCGGCAGAGGATGCCGCTGATAAGAAGAAGCGAAAGTATGGTATGTTGGTGTCGCAGTACGAATTTGTACCTGTTGCCGTGGAGACCTTGGGTTGTTGGGGCGCAGAGGCTAAAGGGTTCCTCTCAGAATTGGGGCGCAGGCTCAGGGAGAATACGGGTGACTCCCGCTCTGGTGCGTTCCTGGAGCAAAGGTTGGCCATTGCCATTCAGCGTGGGAACGCGGCGAGCATCATGGGCACTTTTGCGCCGGGAGCGGTTAGAGGTGGGTTATTCGGAGATTAGTTTTTTAATTATTATTTTGTTGTCATTGTAAAAGGCCTCAATTGTACGTTGATTGATAGATTCATGTTTATAATTATTTCCAAATAATTCAGTAAGCACCTTGAGTCCCGAGTACCGAAGCGAGGCCGATCTGCTTGATGCTGCTTGACGGTATAATGTCTGATGTTAATTTTCTTCATCATTATCATCCACAGTCTTTTGTATCCCACTGCTGGGTATAGGCCTCTTTTTTTCATGCCATATTCCTCGGCCCTGTGCCAATCGAGTCCAAGGTAGCGATTCTAAATCCATTCGGTTGCACCCGAGACGGAATCTCATCTCTCGGTCTTTGTCTTATCTGTTTAGCATGACAGAGACAGGGATTGTCATTCCGATTCCGAACCATTCGGAATCGCATTTAGAATCACTGCCCTGGTTCGACCCGCGATAAAGTGATAACTATTGGATATAAAAGTTAACAGGAAACACTAATTAATGTTTTCAAATAGGTAAAAAAAGACGTTTATAGTATACTAGCAGTGCCCCGCGGTTTTACCCGCGTACTTCTCGTTCCCGTCGTTCCCATTGTTTTCCCGGGATAAAAAGTAGCCAATGTGTTCTTCCAGACTATAATCTAATTGTATTCCAAATTTCGGCCTGATCGGTTCATACGTTACGGCGTGATTGAGCAACAAACATCCAAACATCCATACTTTGATATTTATAATATTAGTGGGATTAGTGGGATACTTGAAGTAAAATTAAACTCATTATGTATAAAAAATTAGTAATTTTATGTTTTTAATGTATTCATCGTGGTAAATAATTGTCATTATTCTATTAGTACTTACTGATACGAACTCTTATAAAAGAAACAAAGTGCTATGTAAATTATGTCAACTATTATAAATGGTTTGGAACCGCTGCTAGAACACTGAAAAGACAACAACCTTCACTGCCAATCTATCTGGCACGGACTATTATAAAAATAAAACTATTCATTGAAGATTTATTCTAGACTAGCAGCAACCTTCAGTTTCACCTTTGTAGTTTCCAAAGTGAACTATTAAATTTTGAGTTATTAGTTTTCATTTCAATCGGCAGTCCATACGACTGCCTATTTATTTTCAAGAGCATTGCTGTGCATTCTGTCTGTTGTCTTTTCTTTTTCTCGTCACACACACATCTACGATGCGACGAATGAAGTCTAGTGAACTTATGTCACTAATGACATGTGTGATACCGATACATAATTGTATGTAACACTAATGTTGCATATTACATACCTCTTCTAATCTATTATTCCGCAACGCCGTACAAAAATCATGCGACAAGGAGAAATGATCGAGGGTGGCTACCACCCTCTTCAAGTTCATTCGTTGGACAGTTTATAAGTGACGGCATAGTGTTAAATCTTATTACTTTATACCCTCTTTATCATCCTACATAGGTCTCCTTGTGGTTCATTTGAGCCATACATTTTGTACACGACACTGTAGTCTAGAAGTCATCCATCAGATGTCCAAGTTTATTGATATAGCCCGACAAATTAGCTATCAGGGTGCTGATTCTGAACGAGTCAAATTTGGACTGTCAATCCTTGCCTCTGACATTCTAAACGGATAAGTCAACTATCATGAAGTTTGATTCTGCTTCGATAATCCGATTGGGTTGTGAATCATGGCATTGAGGTGGTGATGGGCGGGTCATATCAAATCTCTTGAAATACCGATAACCATGGACTGGGGGTTGGACACCGATTGGGGTAGATACGTTTTAGAGTGGATACTAGGTACAACTTGTCAATCGTAGCGTTGGATGCCCTGAAGCTCAAGAGTGACTCAGTAGGCAATAGTTGAAGAATAAAAACCGAGGATAGATATGAGTAGGCGAGCATAGTGGAAAAGCAGAGAGTGCCATGTCCAGCTATCGACTAGGATAGCCTGATGATAATGTAAATGAGTAAGTTTGATTCAAAGTTAAATTGAACAAAATAATTTCATCATAGGTGTCTTTAATAATACTCAAATAGGTTTAAGCTTTAATTTTACATTTCGGTCCCATCAATAATTATACGATAGCTTAAAAAGAGTATTTTGGTATAACTTGACATCACTGGCAATGAATCGAAGTGACGTTGATAGATTATGATAGCAACAGCAGCTGATTAGTATTTTTTTATTCCGTATTTCGACTGGACGTCACGTGTTTTTTATATCCACGAAATAAATAAAATAAATATAGTGCTCGCAGTATAAGTCTGCACGCGACTGGTGTAGTGTTGAGTAGGACATACAAGAGGCGGTACATTTGTCCCGTACATGACGTCAAGATGTAAGAGCGGCTCAACATTTTATATTGTACTACTTCAAATTTTATGTCGCGGCAGTCGCGAAGTCGCGTGACTTACTCTCCGTCCTTACTGTTTTTTAGTATGTCATCAATCAGAGTTCAGACTGTAATTGTACTGCAATAACGCCAAATGTCATTTTTGTACTCGGAACTTCAAATGTTTCGCCGAGCTTTAGTACGCCTCGCCACATTTGAAGAGGTACATTGTACTGGCTCAGTACAAAAAAGAGGCTACTCTTACAAACTCTTTTGTATGTCATGTCCTACCCAACACTAGACTGGTGGCGTACTTAATGTTGCCAGGTCAAGCTAATAGGTTCCCTTCCCGTTCATTGGGAACGTACAACTTCATAAAACAGGTACGGGAAGGGATTTTTCAGGGAAGCAATTTAAGTACCTAATTACACGACAACTGAGACTCAAGAACGAATGTCTCGAAGTAATGAACGCCTTTGCAGTGCTGGTTTGGTTCAGTATGACCAAGTATCATTGGTAATTAGTACAGGCTGTCTGAGTCTCTTACCACCAGGAAAACTTTATTGTAGTTTATTACATTATAAAAAAACTATCATTTTCAACCTACACCAACATCGAAATAACAATAATTTAATATAAACTTGTAAATCTTTTATTGAGACCATAAATAACACTATTTGAAAATTTGGCGCATAAACGTTCTTTTAATGAGTCATTGGCTTCCATAGAATCATCTTCTTTTTTCAATAGGGAGGGTTAAAATCACGATGAATCACGGCGGTAACCGCAAAAGTTCCTGTCCATGTTCCTTTAATAGTTATTCTACTTGGTATTGTGGGTCTTCTTTGTGCCTCTTTATTCGTGTAACTGCGGATTTGTCCTACAATCGTCGAAATCTATTTCATTTTTCTTAAGCCACTTTTGGCTTTCTTCTTTTACATTGCCCATTGTAGCAGCTTTATTTATCTGAGTGCAGTGGTATAATGCGTTGTCCATTACCACGTGACAGTACGTTCTGAAACGCCTACAATAAAAATACAGTAATGAATACAGAGTTAAGGATCAAAGAGCATCCAAGCTAAGGTTGAAAAAAAAAAAATAAGTAAAATTTCTTTTGGCGCACCGCTGTTAGGTGAAAGGGTCGATCGGGTGAACATGGAACCGCCGAGTGTACCCGAGCGAGAAAGATACAATCAGCTGATCTTCACTGCTGTGTCACTGTCTTTTCTATTTTGATTTGTATATTATGAAAAAAAAAAATATAACTAGTTTCTCACATTCGGTCTTAAGCACACACATTTTTTCCCACGGGTAAATTGGCGATAAAACAATCAAACCCAAAGCCGCACCTCAACCTAAAGCCTCAGCTTTAAAATATGCCGATATTAAGTGGAGATTTGATTGCTATGGTATCCCTACATGTTAGTTGTCAAATAGCTCTGCGTTTGGAAAACTGCACTTTTGGCCCGTTATTGTATCGTTCTTCTTCACAACCACGATTGATTTTCAAGAACCAGCCACGGCCAGCACTTTTAATCACTTTCGGCATAATAAAAGCTATTAATTATTTTGGAAATTAATAAATACACCAAACGTAAACAAACTTTTGTCAACTGACGTAAATAAGAAGTTGACGGCCTGTCAATTAGTTCCATATTTTGCTACGCGCAGAGTTATTCAATGAATAACCCTCAGAAGACTAGCCAATGATGGAACACTAGATACTGGCGAAATTACGGTAGCCTTGCCGAATGGAAGCCAAAAGAAAAGTTGAAGTTGAAGTTATATTGCGAGCACTATAATCGTCATTCATTGTTGTCGTCACCCCGTAATTATTTTTATATTACTCTAAAGAGGTTATCACATTGACCCGCATTTTTGTTATTTAGTTGAAATTGCACAATATTAATAATATATGTTTTTACTGTAAATTAATATAGATTTCATTTGTATCTATACATAATCATTAATAGGTTAAGTATAGCTGTTTCTAGGTTTCTACTGACTATAGCCAGGTGTTCTGAGTCAAAAGAGGCGCTATTACTCGCCAACATTAACATTTATTTGGTACATTTCTGTAGTCTCCACTCTCTACTTAGTCTGTGGTAGTCTCTGCTGAGTCGCCCTGCGGTCTGTCTCTGCTGAGTCGCCCTGCGGTCTGTCTCTGCTGAGTCGCCCTGCGGTCTGTCTCTGCTGAGTCGCCCTGCGGTCTGCGCTAGCACCACATCCTTGCAGTAATGTAGAAAACATTACAATATTTGGGAAACATTAGACGTTACAAGGCCAGGAGATAAACAATCATACTTACTCGTAATTAAATTATATTCTCGATGAGCGCAGGGCAGCGCTAGCGAGCTAGTCAATGATTTCAATGAATAGTGGACTCTTCGCAGAGTCCGCCTGGGGAAGAACCACACCTTTGCTAGTTACCTACTAATTATTTTACCGCAAAGCAGTAATATGCAAGCAACATTGTGTACCGGTTTGAAGGACAATGTTTCAAGAGAAATTACAGCGCATAGAGATAAAAAATCATCTCATAGGTATCTCTGGGTGCTAGGTAAGGATTTGGATTCTTCATGTTCCAATAGCTGCGTGAAACTGTGCTGTTATAGACAGGTGTGTTGCTTACCATAAGGTACCTACATGTCCTGCTCTTCCCGTCACTCTACAGTCTAGGTACACTATAAAAAGAATTGGCAGTCATATGAACTGCCGATAGAAACGAAAACTTATAACTAGCAATTTAATAGCTCACTTTGGAAACTACGTGGGCGTGACCAAGCTGACCATGACCATGGCCATCTAGATAAGCCGAGTTTAGACATTTTCGGTCTTTCATTTACGAACGTGACGCTTGAGTTCAATTCATAGCCCACGGAAAATCTGTATGTGGTGCGCCAAGAGCAGTTTTCACATCAAAAAAATTGGCAGTCATAGGGACATAGGGAGGGTCGATAGAAGCGAAAACTTATAAATTAGAATGTGATGGTTCACTTTGGCAACTACGCGGGTGAAACCGGAGAGCGCTGATAATCTGGAATTAATCTTCAAAACATTGTCGTCTAAATAAGTTTTCTAAGTATGACCATCTACACTAGATGGCCATGATCCATGATCCCGAGTTCACCCGAATGTTTTTTCATTTACGATTGTAACGCTTGAGCCATAGAATAGATAATAATATAGACTTGAGCACAATTCATAGCCCTCGAAAAATATGGGTGTAATGTGCCAAAAAAATTTTTCAGTTCAAAAATTGCTGGATTGTATGTGCGTTACAAAAACGGCGCTGGTGGTTGGATATTTATATTTATACCGAGGATCGGGCTGAGTGGTATGATTGGGGAGGCTTATGTCCACGGCGGACGACAGGACGACTATGATCTTAGATAAAGTATAAGTACCTCTTTGACTATGATTGACAGGACAGTATATGGCAGCCTACAGTGCAGAAAATGGCTTCGTGACACTGAACGAGAAAGAGACAGAGCGCGCGGGAATGCCTGTATATGCGACACCACCAAACGACCCTATTGTAGTTACCGCCCGATGCACCAAAATTATGTTGGACGACAAGATCCTAGAGATGGCCAAAATTATCGAAGGGAACTCAAGTGTCACAGCGGGTTGGGAAAGTTGGGAGGTACCAAGAATACAATGGGTCAATGGTGTTCCGGGATGTGGAAAGACAACATGGGTTATTAGACACTTCGACGTGGACAAAGACGTTATCATCACCACAACAACTGAGGCAGCAATAGATCCAAGAGAAAAGCTATCGCACCGCATTGGAAACCTGGTCAAAACCAGGGTGCGAACTATGGCTTCTGCTCTGGTAAATGGATTCGGAAAAGAGAGTTTCAGTCGCCTCATGGTGGATGAAGCCCTCATGAACCATTTCGGAGCCATTGTAATGGTTTCACGCCTGCTGGCGTGGATGGTGCTGGCGAAATTGTCCTCATCGGAGATCTCAATCAATTGCCTTACATCGATGGGGAAAATCTCTTCGAAATGATGCATCACCGCCCGGACCTGGTAACAAAGATCAGCCAGGAGTTGCTCTGCACACATCGTAACCCAATGGACGTCGCATATGCGCTGAGGGAAATATACTCGGGTATGTACTCCTCGGCGCCTCGTATAAAGTCCCTAGAGCAGAGAAGGTATAAGGGAGCGCAAATACCCAACACCCAACCAAACACCCTCTTTTTAGGTCACACTCAAGAGGAGAAGGAGACGCTGACAAACCAGGGTTATGGTTCAGGCATCGGGTCACGCATCCTTACCATCCATGAAGCTCAGGGACTAACATACGAGTCGGTAATCACAATAAAAACTAAGTCAAACATGAAGCTGCACGAGAGCGTGTCCCATGCGGTTGTTGCAATCTCACGGCACACGGGGACCTTCACATACTACGCTGACGACACCGACGACGCCATCGGTCGGTTCGTGCGGCGAGCGTTGTCTGCAACACCGAAGACCATCCGACAGCGACTGATTAAGAGTTCCGACCGCCCTAGGCTAACTATCAGGACGCGCCTCCAAGTCGGCCAGGCCGCCCTAAAAAATAGTGCCATATTAATTTAGTTTTTGTTTACTAGTGTGAAAGTTTTAACATGATTCT
Organism: Ectropis crepuscularia; assembly: GCA_963693475.1. Lineage (NCBI taxonomy): Eukaryota > Metazoa > Arthropoda > Insecta > Lepidoptera > Geometridae > Ectropis > Ectropis crepuscularia. Next base: position 32,170,530 of record OY856341.1, read on the forward strand.
TATTAAGTACCTAGGTCGATCTGCGAGGAAAACTAACATTGTCCTTTAGTCTGCACGACATTCAACCTTCGGTGCCAAACCATTTTTTTAGTTGATCGAACTTAAGGGCAAAACTCATCACGCAATATACATAGGTACGACCAAAATCATGAGGGAAACTCATCACGCAATATACATAGGTACGACGAAAATCATGACAAGTGACTGAAGGCTACCAAGTAGAAAACCAAATCCATGTCGTGTTTGGCCTCATGACTTATATTGGCTTAGTTTATCTTTTTAAACTCCTAGGTTTACACTTGACCACCGCCCCACCTCGCCGGCAATTAAGCGACGATGTGGTCTACCATGGAGCGTGTTTACTGTTTACCTAAAAGAATCCGATTTACTGTCACTTTGAAGACACTAAGATTTTAACTATCGGGGAAAACCCACTCAGGCAACTCAATCCACAGGCTAGACGTTGTCATCACAAAAACAGAGTCAAACCACGTTCGAGTCCATGAAACGTCAAACCTGAAACGATGTCGCTTTTTCCTACAGCTACGAGTAGTCCAATGGAAAAAAACAAGGTGGTGTTAGACCATGCAGATCAGTTGCACACTATCCAAAGTATATCCGATTAAAAACCCGTTTTTTAAACTTAAAAAAACTAGCAATTTTGCCGTGGTGTTCAAGATTTTAGTGTAGGCCTAGGAGCCTTTTGGGTACGTTTCTCGATCCATTCCAAGGCCTCAAGCTGGTACTTGGCCGAGCCATTGCAAAGGTGCGAACCTGCGAACAGTATTCCATACTAGGTATCTGCTTGGTACAACATGAGGAACTGTTCAGACGTTCAGACTTGAAGTACAAGTAGCTTTACGCCTTTGAGCCTTTGAGAGCACACCTAGTTCTTTGGCAGCAAATTTAGCCTTGGACTGGATGAAAAAGTCAAAGTTGGGGATATATGTCAAAGTAACGCTAAAAACAGATGGTCAGTAACCGAAACAGATACACTTCGAGAAATATGAGTCACATAAAGTAGACTTCTTTTTGCGGAGAATAGACACGCCTGTTTTTTCCCCTCGTTTAACTTCGCCAGACGGGCATTACCTCATTCAAAGACTGCCCCAAGAGCCAAGTTCAGACGCTCGATCATATTCTCTCTGTGCCTGAGTTTGTTGTCCACCGGCTATCGCGCTAGACATGTGACTTTTTACAACAAGCATACAGCATCAATGAGAGCTCGTATGGATTAATCCCGCAAAAAGTCCGTTGGCGCGGATTGTTGGCCGAAAGCTATATAGCCAAACCCTGTCAAAAGCCTTCGAGACATCCAGGATTTTCCCATGTTTCTCGATAGCGTTACTACAGATGTGAGTGAAGTACGCTAGAATATCCCTGGTAGCCTGGTTTCGGCGAAACCAGGGTAGCGATTCTGAAACCATTCGGTTACATCCGACACGGAATCTCATCTCTCGGTCTTTGTCTTATCTGTTTAGCATGACAAAGACCGAGAGATGAGATTCCGTGTCGGATGCAACCGAATGGTTTCAGAATCGCTAGGCTGAACAGTATGAAGGATGGAAATTATTGAGAAGGTCGTCGATAGATTCTAGGCACGTTAGAAGCCTGTGGCGCCTGTGCTTTAGACACGTTCCATAGTGCGGCCGTGGCTGAGATGGTCCTATTATAGGCAGGGTAAGCACGGCTACATTTTTTGGACACTGGTTGCACGTTACCAATCTTCCACGGCTTTGGTTCTTGCCTAGCTTAGGAAGAGGGTCTAAACAAACGCATCAGTACAAGCGACAAATTAGACGCACAAGCCTTCGATACTAGCAGAAATACCATATAAGGTACTGGCTTTATTCACATCTAGTTAGCTGTTGCGGGCATTTGCCATGAGCGTGGCTATCTGAAAACTCAAAATCAGGGACTCCGAAGCTTTATCAGTTCACAACGCATTTAGTTACAGTGTTAAGTGTTTTGTCTCGGTCTAGTTGAAATATGTAGAGTACATGCAATGATGCTAGTTTAATAGTGCATGCGAAGACAATTTCAGCGCGCCCCCCTGTTCCTCGCGCCCTAGGCTGCAGCCTAATTAGCCTAAGGGTTAATCAGGCCCTGCCATCCGAGAGTTCAATATGCAGATGGCCATCAAGGATAGAAATGCAGTCGTGGTGGAGGCGCTGAGCCGGGAGGAGGCCACTCAGAAATAAAATAGTCCTATAATTAGCAAGAAAATGTTCCCTACTCTGCCCTATTTCCTTTTCTTCTCCAATTCAAGATTCATGTAATAAAAAGAAAACGAATGACAAAGGTCACGGACCCCGGAGTCTGTGGAGCTATAAAATTTAAATAAAAAAAAAAAAACTATGATTGACTCAGGCCCGGTCCTAGCCTCGAATTTTGGAGGGGGTCACCAGTACACAACCTCAGATTTTGGGGGGGGGGGGGTCACGAGTAGAAATACAATAAATCGAGTAAAAAAGACTACTAGTAGCGCCCCATTTTAATGTAACGTACCTACTTATACGATTTTGGGTGGGGTCATGTCCCCTGTGACCCCCCCTTCGGACCGCGCATGGATTGACTATGGTGAATCAATACATACCTACCTAAAGATATAGGTACATTCGTACATTGTATTTAGATAAGTAAGTATATCATCTAAGGTACTTCGCTTCTGACGTAATTTACATAAATCATAGTGAGCAACGTAGAAAAATATAGAAGTCGCACAAAGAGAAATCGCTGGCGTTGCCGTTCTCTGCTGCTCTAATGAGTTTTTAAATATCTTTTGCATTAGTTTTGCTGCCGTGAAATGTGTTGTAGAATCGTATCTAATTAGGTAGTAGGTAGGTACCTAAAGGAAATGATAACCGGACTCATTGTAATAAACAAACGATTTTGCACATGACTCATACTAACTAGTTAGTATCATGATGTTTGGATGTTTGTTACATTGCTTAGGTACCTAACCACTTTAAGTGCAGAATGGATCAATCTACTACTTGGAACTTAAATTATAGTCTGGAATAGCACGTAGGCTACTTTTTATCCCGGAAAAATAACGGGTTCGGGAACTATGCGCGTGAAACAAAAGAGCGGTCCTAGTTTTTAAAAAATAATTTATTACTTGTGTTATTTGACGTGTGAATTTGTTTTTTACCAATAAAGGAACTATGTATATCTATATCCTAGTAGCAAATGGCGACCTAATCGCTAAAAGCGATCTTTTCTAAGCAACCATGCGATGAAAACTCTTTTACAGGCATCGTTATCCTTTTACAGGCGTACCTTATGTTTTTATGGGGGGTCGTTACATTCCACAAACACCTGGGCCCTGGGCCCGTGCTGTTTATTAAAACATACTAGTTTAAGTATCTACATACGATTAATACAAAGAAAGTTCACGATGATGTGTGAGGAAGCTCTAGCTTTTCTTAATTTATTCTATTTTAATTACTAGCTGACGCGTGCGCGCGTTGCTACGCCATTTATCGAAAATTGGTCGTACCCATAGATGAAGAACTTTTTTTGCTACGCAAAAAGATCAACAAAGCGAGTGAGCGAGAAATCATTTTCAAGTGGAAATCGCTCGAGAGAAGAAGAAGTGAATGAAGTAACGTCATTACAATATTTTAGTATACCCGAACGTAACAGTCTGATTTCGTCGCGGTGAAAATCGTGTATTTTTTAATTAATCCTTGGATTGCAGACGATTTTATTAAATTATTTATATTATGGCATTTTCTGTGCGTGAATGTGATACAAGACGATATTATAATCCGAATCATTACACTAGTCACCAACACATGTAAATATGATTTTTTATCAGGTCTCCGAGCAGCCTTTGTGTGTCTTTTACATTTGACGTCTTTGGTCGTACCAATTCAAATCTAGAACAAATTTGGTTACCTTAGATTCTAAAGACGCAACCTTTAAAAGATGACACAAACATGCTGTCACGCAACGAAAGGTCTAAAAAAGCAATATTTTTCCCGTTTTTGTTACTGTTTTTATTCATGCTCCGCTCCTGTTAATAGTAACGTAATGTTAAATAACCTATAGCCTTCCTCGATAAATGGACTATCTAACAGAAAAAGAAACTTTCATATCGGTCCAGTAGTTCCCGAGATCCTAGCGTTCAAACAAACAAACTCTTCAGTTTTATAATATTAAGTATAGATATAATACCTACCTAGATATTTTGTAAACCACGAGTAGGTAGTTCAGTAAGCAGCACCCATCAAAAATATATCAGGTTACTAAACCATACTTTATATAGTTTCACCTGTCCCGATATTTCTTATCAAATCTTGCAAATCAAACTTAATCAACTTCCCGGTTGCGCTGAAATATTGCATATCTAATTATCTACCTAGGTACCTACTTGTGTACTTAAATCACGTGATTAATAAACATATATACCTAAATATGCAGTTTTCTGAATGATACTACTGGTGTCCTCAATCTCTAAGTCAAGAGGTACCTAATCGGTTTCTTCTTGAAAAATCAACTCTTCGAAGGCCGCAACGCCGCTTATAATCAAGCGAGACAGTGGCCTAGTGTAAGCCCAACAATAATTATTCACAGGCAGTTACAGGGACTGCCGATAGAAGTGAAAACGTATAACTCATAATTTGATAGCTCACTTTGGAAACTACGCGGGTGAAATCGGAGGGCGCGAGTCTGGAATAAATCTTCGAAGCATTATCGTCTAAATAAGTCATATGACCATGGCCATCTAGAAATGCTAACGTATTTCTAGATGGTCATGGTCCCGAGTTCACTCGAAGATTTCATTCATTTAGAAGCGTGACGCTTGGGCTCGATTCACGAAAAATCTCTGTGTGGTGCGCCAAAAGAAATGTTCACTTCAAAAATGCTTTTGCTTTTAAATAAATAGTGACGAGACGAGCTGGACATGTGCCTGATGGTAAGCAACATGCCTGCCACATAACAGCACAGTGACACGCAGCTATTGGAACATGAAGAGTCCAAATCATTACCTAGCAATGCACTGCGCTCGTTACCCAGAGATCTAAGTTGTTATATCTCTAAGCCCTGTAATTTCTCTGGAAACATTACCCTTCAAACCGGAACACAGTAATGAACACAGTAATTGGAAAAGTCACCCAGACGTTCCTCCCCGACATAGCAAACGCATATCGGGTGATTAGAACCACGAAACTGACTCCCTTCCAAGTACAAGCGTTGACGGGACACGGAGGAATAGCAGAATACCTGTACAGATTTAAGCTCAAGAGTAGTCCTGCATGCGAGTGTGACCCCAACCAACCCGAAACGGTCTGGCACGTGCTAGTCGATTGTCCCCGATTCATGGCCGCAAGACATGAGCTCGAATCTATGATCGACGGAAAGCTGGTTGTCTCGGATCTCCACAACATCTTAGCAGATCCTGATAACAGAACACGGCTTCTGTCCTTCATGGAGACCTCATTCCGCATAGCAGCCAAGAGAAACTCCACTATTTCAAATACGCGCCCCCCTTCGCCACCACACCCTGTCCCGCTGTCTGTGGACGCCGCGTGGAATGCGGTTCCCGCCCAAAATAACTCCTCGAAGAGCATCTCCATCCAACAACTACTGGAGAACGCAGATCGAGGAGAGGCTGGGATCCGTGTCCGTGGAGTGGCTCTCTTCATGGATAGCAACAAAGAAAGATTCGGAATAAGCTTTTGCTTCTTCTGGGAACGGAAACGAGCCCGTTTGTCGCCGGGGTTGTCTTGCCTGCTTAATGGGAGTACCGCAAAAGTCACAATGAAGCGGAAAACCTACGACGCTATGCCGGTGTACGAGGTAGACGGCCACCGATTTCGTTTGGTGCGATCGAAAAACAAAACGATTGCACTAATAGAATACTCGGAAGGTCGGACGCCTTTCACACAGGCAAGTGCGCTGCTCGCACATCTGAGCAGAAATGCAGGTGAAGCACCCCGGGTGATAAGCGTGGATGCGATGGCAATCGAATACGCAAGAGCGAGAGTCGCAGACCGGCTGGGTTGCATTGAGGCCTCTAAGCATCATGAGGTTGTTGTATACGAAGACAGGGGAGAAAATCTGAGCTTCCTCAGAGCCCCTTCGCACGACCACACAAACGCAACTGACAGCTGGGGACATCCTGTTCCTAGTTCGACCATCCAAACTGGCTCCGAAAGAGCACAGCAGAGGGCAGCCGCGGAAAAAGCTTCAGCCAATCAAAGTGGCAGCCGAGGCACTAACACGGCCTTCGTGACTGCCTTCAACGCAGCAGCAAGGAGCGTACTCCGAATCTCATCCCATTCATCACCCCCCTCGACGTCAAAGCAGCTTCACAGCAACAGATGAGCCGAACGAGAGCCGACATGGGACAGGTTGAACCGCCCCGCTATGTCACGGCTTCGGAGCCGCGGAGCCATGCACGAAACGCCTTCATCGAATTCGTAGCCACACTGAGCGCGACACGACTAGTTAACCTCAAGACCTACGAAAACATCATGCAGTTCTATAGGCTAGGAAGTGAAAGCCTCTTAAAGGCGAAACTCGAGGAGGCCGAAGCAGCCATTTACAATAATATCACTTCCCGGGTCATCAAGGGAACCATGACAGGACAGTATATGGCAGCTTACAGTGCTGAAAATGGCTTCGTGACACTGAACGAGAAAGAGACAGAGCGCGCGGGAATGCCTGTTTATGCGACAACACCAAACGACCCAATTGTAGTTACCGCCCGATGCACCAAGATTATGCTGGACGATAAGATCCTAGAGATGGCCAAGACCATCGAAGGGAACTCAAACATCAAAGCGAATTGGGAAAATTGGGAGGTACCGAGAATACAGTGGGTTAACGGAGTTCCGGGATGTGGAAAGACAACATGGGTGATTAGACACTTCGATGTGGACAAGGACACCATCATCACCACAACAACTGAGGCAGCAAAAGATCTCAGAGAAAAGCTATCGCACCGAATAGGAAATCTGGTCAAAACCAGAGTGCGAACCATGGCTTCTGCTCTGGTAAATGGTTTCGGAAGAGAAAGTTTCAGCCGCCTCATGGTGGATGAAGCTCTCATGAACCATTTTGGAGCCATTGTGATGGCTTCAAGGCTGTCTAGTGTTGATGAAATCGTCTTCATCGGAGACGTCAATCAGTTGCCTTACATCGACAGGGAAAATCTCTTCGAAATGAGGTATCACCGCCCAAACCTGGTAACAAAGATCAGCCAGGAGTTGCTCTGCACACATCGCAACCCGATGGATGTCGCATATGCGCTGAGGGAAATATACTCCGGTATGTACTCCTCAGCGTCCCGTATAAAGTCCCTAGAGCAGAGAAGGTATAAGGGAGCGCAAATACCCAACACCCTACCAAACACCCTCTTTTTAGTTCACACTCAAGAAGAGAAGGAGACCCTGACAAACCAGGGTTATGGGTCAGGCACCGGGTCACGCATCCTTACCATCCATGAAGCTCAGGGACTAACATACGAGTCGGTAATCGCAATCAAAACCAAGGCTAACATGAAGCTGCACGAGAGCGTGCCCCATGCGGTTGTTGCAATCTCACGGCATACGGGGACCTTCACATACTACGCTGACGACACCGATGACGGATGACGCCATCGGCCGGTTCGTGCGTCGAGCGTTGGCTGCATCACCGAAGACCATCCGAGACTTCAACCTGCAGATGGCCATCAGGGACAGAAATGCGGCCGTTGTGGAGGCTCTGGGCCGGGAGGAGGCGGCTTAGGCAAATGACAATTAGGCAAAGAATCGATGTCGAGTCGATTACTCCCGGAATAGTCAACCGGTAGTGATCGGCTCAACAGACGATCTATTATTAGAACTAGAATTAGGTTTAAATGTTCCTAACTCCCCCTATTTTCCTCATCTTCTCCTAATCCAAGACTAATGTAAAAAAAAAAGAATTGAAATGACAAAGATCACGGACCCCGGTGTCTGTGGAGTGGCTAATTTAAATAAAAAAAAACAAAAAAACAGTAATGTTTGCACATTACTGCTTGGCGGTAGAGTAACTGGCAAAGGTGTGGTACTTCCCCAGGCGGACTCTGCTAAGAGTCCTACCACTACGAAAACTACCTCATTGCTTCGTATACCCTGTTTACATTTCGGGCTCTTCACCATGTAGGTTAGCCCAAAGTTCTATAGACGGCAAAAGCCGCTTGAGACGAACTGTCTTACGTTACTTTCATAAATAAATAAAAAAAATAGCAGTCATAGGAACTACCGATAGAAGTGAAAACTTATAATTCAGAATTTGATAGCTTACTTTGGAAACTACACGTGTGTAACCGGAGGGCGTGGCCTGGGCTTCATGTCATGGCCATCTCGAAATGCGTCAGCATTCCCTATTGGCTGATGCATTTCTAGATGACCATGGCATGATGCCGAGGCCACGCCCTTTCAGCATTTCCTATTGGCTGACGCATTACTAAATGGCCAATAGCCATGGTCCCGAGTTTACCCGAAGATTTCTTATCATATCCGAGCGTGACGCTAGAATCCGATTCACAGCCCACGAAATATTTGTCTAGGCGCGCCTAAAGAAGTTTTCACTTCAAAAAATTGGCAGTCATAGGAAGTGCTGATAGAAGTGAAAACTTATGACTCAAAATTTGATGACGCATTTCTAGATGGCCAATGGGATATGCTGACGCATTTGTAGATGGCCGATGGCCATGGTCCCGAGTTTACCCGAATATTTCTTATCGTTCCCGAGCGTGACGATACAATTCAATTCACAGCCCAAGAAAAATTTGTCCATGGTTCGCCAAAAGAAGTTTTCACATGCATGCAGCACGTGCTCTTACGCTGTGAGGCCACGAGAAACATTCGATTAGAATCGGGATTCCTGGAAGAAACTCCAAATGAAAATACAGAGAAACAACAACTGACGAAATGGGAGTGAAACTAGTAGTGTAGGTAGGCTGGGGGGAAGTGCACAATACATCCCTAGCGGGACGTCAGTGCAGGTCAATCACCTCCATTCCGAATTAGAATTAGAAGTTTTCACTTCAAAAAAAAAATGGCCAGCCATAGGAACTGCCGATAGAAGTGAAAACATACAACTCAGAATTTGATAGCTCACTTTGGAAAATACATGTGTGTAACCGGAGGGCGTGGCCTGGGCATCATGACATGGCCATCTAGAATGCGTCAGCGTTTCCTATTGGCTGATGCATTTCTAGATGGCCATGGTATGATGGCGAGGCTACGCCCTTTTAGCATCTCCCATTGGCTGACTCATTTCTAAATGGCCAATAGCCGTGGTCCCGAGTTTACCCGAAGATTTCTTATCATACCCGAGCGTGACGCTAGAATCCAATTCACAGCCCACGAAATATCTGTCTAGGCGCGCCTAAAGAAGTTTTCACTTCAAAAACTTTTCATTAACTGACCTTTGACTATTGGTACGCTATAAATCCTTATGTATGAAATCCAAGAACGATCGTAAAACACAAAATTCAATAAAAATCACGAAGTTTCATGAAAAGAATGTTATCATTGCAGTAACGCTGAAACTTTATGACTCGCTTAATTTTTCCTTTTATAGCGGCATCTGTGAGTTAATGGCTCGCGTCGTCTCATTTTTTAAAAAACCTAAAATAAAATAGAGCATTTAAATAAAGACTAGGTATAATGATTACTTGTAAGTTGAAACATTATAGGCATTATTATGAAAACCTATTTATTAGATTAAATATTAGAGTATAATAAAAGTTATATAGATACATGCAACATTAGTTGACGCCACCCTGTTTATTTTACATCGAAATATGTACTATGTCCTACCTCGATTCTTCCATAAAGGGATCATCTTGTACGACTTTCCCCTACGATCTCTTCGTTCGTGTCTTTGGAATATCAACCATGAAACGATATCGCTTTTTCGAGCTACGAGCATTCCGATAAAAAAAAAGGATAAGGTGGTATTAGATCATGCAAATCAGTCGCACACTCCCCGAAGTGTATCCGATAGGCTAGCAATTTTTCGGTGATGTTCAAGACTTTGAAGTTTTTTTCGCACAAGAGCGTCGTTGCCTATGAGCCTTTATGCACGTCTCTCGATGGATTCCAGAGCCTCCAGCTGATACTTAGCCGATCCATCCCAAAGGTGCGAACAGTACCTACTCCATACAGGAGCGAATCTGTGCTTAATATAATGTAAGCAACTGTTCAGACTTGAAGTACCTTCGCACCTTTGAGAGGACACCTAGTTTTCTTCCATACCTACCTGTGTTCCAAATTTCAACTCGATCCGTTCATACGTTACGACGTGATTGAGCAACGAACATCCAAATATCCAAACATCTAAACATTGACATTTATATAAATAGATGTAAATAGGATTTAATGTAAAAAAAATAATTAAGTCTATGAAATAAATACGTGAATAATAATAATAGTCCAGGAAGTACCTATGTACAGCAAATCTCGTCGTGGGTAAGAATAATGGTCCCGTATTTGCCGTTTACCGGCATTAATTCCCGGCCCCGGCCGCCCGGTCGCCAACTTTTTCAATAACCGTCCCCCGGGACCGGGCCGGCTCCGAGCCGGCGGCCGGCGCCAGGCGCGGTCGCACTCGCAGCGGGAATTCAATAAATAAACATTGGTGGATATTTCTCACATAACACCACCTAGGCCCAAAATGCTTGTTCTATGGAAGTCAGACACCTGATAACATACGCACTGGGCCAGCGTGGATTATGGCCTTGCGAGAGAAGACCCCGAGTCTCAGCAGTGGCAACATTTAGGGGGCTGTTTATGCTGTGCCAGAAACTAAGTCAGCTCGCCTCTCTTCATCATCCCTGGCCTGGAGAAGAACGACCAAAACAAGTCATGAAGGTTAGTGCTGCTCCCAGTATCATTCCTATATACACTTTCCCTTTTTTATATCACACCGATTTTCTTAGCTTCCACAGTATTTCGAATACAGACCGCTTTCTGGGGCTCTAATTACCTCATCATAATTTGGGGTTTCCAGTATAGATTATAGTGGTAGGTAGCGCCCTTTGCAGGGTCAGTCTTCGGGGAAGTTCCACACCTTTGCGCCAGTAACTGTACTGCGGTAGAACAACTGTTATTCTGCCGCCAAGCAGTAATGTGACAACAACAATGTGTTCCGGTTGTACCCACAGAACAGATATCAAGAAGAAGTAGCAAGTAGGCGGGGCAAACGTAGTACTAAGTAAGCGCAATCTCCGCATAGTTAGAGAGTACGCCCACTTCCGAATACTTAGTCGTGCTCTGCCACTACTGCAGTACTCCTGAATCCGCGATTTTGAATAAAAAGTAAGCAGTCATGCCGTATTGTGCAGTTATTGAGTGTAAAAACGATAGCCGTGCCAAAAATTTATCCAAAGGAGGCATATCGTACCATCGGTAAGTCCTATTTGATATATTTTTGATTTTATTGTGAAAATAAATTAATATTCGCTTAGAGAGAGAAATGAGAGGAAGTCAACTTTAAAGTCATTGTTATTCATTCATTTCCATTTTCATTAAAACTTTATGTGATGTTCTCGATCATTCTATGCAGCATGCGCCGTCTCCCATCCTTGACTGAGTAGCGCTGCTCAGTCAGGGATGGGACACAAGCTGTTGAAATTGCTAATATCGATATTTCTAACTTGTACAGTTGTGTGAAACAAATATATTATCTTTTATTATTTGGTATTTGAATAATTTAACGTTTTATTTGAAAAAAGTACATTTTATCATTTCAGTTTTCCTAAAAGTCCCGTTGTTAAGGAGAAATGGATAGAAGATAGATAAAATTATCACAGCTGTTGCTGTTGTTTGGATTTTGGTAACGGAAAAGTTGAGTGCGTCTACAACTCGCACTTGCCTGTTATTTATTTTTTAAAACTATAGCGTAATTGAGAGGAAATCAGCAGTGAAATTGAAATTTGTATAATTTTTAAACGGTTATGTTGCCCTGTTTTTGTTGTTGAGTTTTATGTTTAAACTTTTGTCAGTTCGAGTATTGTTTTTACTGAAACCCTGTTCCTTTTCTATACTCCTTTTGTTTATTTTAGTCTCCTCAAGTTTCTATTCATGGTTATAAAAACATCTTGAATTTTTACTGACAACAACTTAAATGACAAGGTCGTCCCTCAAAGAAAATAACTATTTCCTTACATTGTGGGTTCGATTCCCACCCAGTGCAAATATTTGTGTGATGGATTCAAATATTTTGACTGTATCTGAGTGTTTCTATGTATAATACGTAAGTATTTATAACAGCTATCTGGCCGCCATATTACAAGCTTAGCTTAGTTTAGCGTCAGATGGTGTTGTGTGTAAATGTTTCACCTACATTTATTTATCTTTACCTCACTCAAGAAAAATATCATTCGACTAAAATACAAATTTTAGTGCTACTTGCCAAGACCAATTTCATAATTACTTTATTTACTTAAGATATTTATTTAGTTTCCTCCGAGTATTTTTGTAGTTTTTTCCTAGTAATTACGTTCTTTTACACAACTCTGTTACGCTACACTCTATAGTTAATAAAATTAAGATGGTACATGAACAAATTTAATCATAATATTATGATTAAATTATGCGATAGGTACGTAAACTGAATAACGTAATATCGATAATTTAATGAAAATGTTTCAGCATTGTGTTATCACTATTAGCACGACCGGCTTATATGTACGAATCCCTTATTTTAAAGAAGGTAGCGTTCATAGTTGCACAAATTACATAAAGTGCCATCTAGTATGAAGTAGCAGAACTAGTGAGCACTAGATGTCACTAATTGTAAGATTAGTAATTGTAAGACATTAGTGAAAACAACTTACATTTTTGAAAGATGATAATAGTTACCACCTTATTCTATTCTACTAAGGTTGAGTTTAGAAAGTTCGTAGCACTGATGTATTCGATAATGTACATAAGTCCTGATAATGGTACAAAATAAGCGACTTAGTCACAGAGAGACGTACTTCTTAGCATTCCATGGATTCACCGTGCGGGTGCCGGGTCCATCGTGTGGCAGAGAGAGAAATATCGAATAGACCCCAAGACTTGTGACTCGGGTAGTAGGTTTAAAAGTGGCCCCTTATATTGACGTACGTCAACACTCACCTTCACTACTCGTATTTCTCTCCCTGCCCAGCCAAATCCGATATGATCCTACTAGTGCAGCTTTAGATACTCGTTCTAGTATAGAACTTACTGCACTTCTGGACAATCCAAGGTCTTTAAGCAGGTTATAGAGAGATTTTGCTGGTATACCTCTCGCTCCTACTTCTACAGCGTATAAGTTAACTACATAGCCATTTTTTAGGGTTTCGTAAAACGTAAAAACGGAACCCTTATAGATTCGTCATGTCTGTCTGTCTGTCTGTCTGTCTGTCTGTCTGTCTGTCCGTCCGTATGTCACAGCCACTTTTTGCCGAAACTATGAGAACTACACTGTTGAAACTAGGTAAGTAGATGTATTCTGTGAACCGCATTAAGATTTGAACAAAACATTTAAAAAAAAAGATAAATTAGGGTTGCCCCCCATACTGAGAACTGAAACTCAAAAAAAATTTTTTCATCAAACCTACACGTGTGGGGTGTCTATCGATAGGTCTTAAAAAATGATGTTGAGGTTTTTAAAATAATTTTCGTCTACACTGAATAATTTGCGCGAGAGACACTTCCAAAGTTGTAAAATGTGTGTCCCCCCCCCCCCCTCTAACTTCTAAAGTAAGAGAATGAAAAATCTAAAAAAAATATATGATGTACATTACCATGTAAACTACCAACGAAAATTAGTTTGAACTCGATCTGATGTGTAGTTATTTTTCAGTACGTCATAAATACACTATTATTGAAACTTCGATCAAAGTTACAACGAACTACAAGAACTATGTATACTATGTATATTATGTTACATGCTACAACGGAACCCTTCATGGGCGAGTCCAACTCGCACTTGGCTACTTTATTGTTAATTCATTTTGAAGGTCGTAATACTTATTTTGTTTCATCGCGTGGTCTTTAGGTATATTAGTTTCCCACGGTACGGTAAGTTCTACCAGGACTATGCGTTTCGTAGCCATAGAAAAAAGAAAAATGTCCGGTCTGGATGACGAAACACCCACATCCTCTGGGATTTTGTAGTGCTTTTCATACGTGTCCATTAAAATAGTCCAATCAGGTGCTGAACCCAGAATTGAGTAAGGCTTATTCTTGGAGTTTGAAGTTGAGCCCTCTTTTACAAAGTTAATTTGTCTTTTGTTTATCGTCAATCCCTTTTGGGCTCTAGCTACCGAAAGGCTTACGGCTTCACGTATGATTTCAAGTACTCTGTCATGGCGCTGTGAGTAATGACCCCTATTAAGGAGCACCTTGCATCCCACCAATATGTGCCTTGCTGTACATATCACCTCACCACAAGTATAGCAACATTTTTCAGAGGCTTTTCCCCACCTTACCAAGTTACTCTGGTCAGGGAGGGTCATTTGGAAAGCGTTCAGATAAAATTTTAATAAGGCAGGAGACCAGTCATATAGCAAGGTGCGCCACTTCAGAGCTAATGGGATACAAAACTCACCTATGGTTAACCACTCACTTTGCATTTCTAAATTCATAGCGTGCACTTTGTAACTATCATTTTCATCTTGTTGTAGAAAGGTTTTTACCATGTCTCGGTCTTCCCTTTTCTTACTCGCACCCAACCCAGCTGTATTTACTTGCGCACCTGCCATAAATTGTTTGTGGAATTGAAGTCTAGATTCAAGGTCCGAAGCACTTTTGTCTTTTGGGAGAGATGCAATTAATTCGTCTTTCGACTTTCCCAAAACATGCGTTTTTGTAACTCTTAGGTGTTTGTAGAGTTCGGATGGTTTTTTTAGTTTCAGCCCAAAACTATTGTGATCCCTAAAGAGAGTAGAGGGATCAGCCGGATGTGCCAATCCAAACCATGACTTCAATATCTTTATGACATTAGCATCTAACGGTACAGGTAGCAGGATACGGTACTTTTTCCTGTAATTAGATAAAATTGAGTTATCCAAGAAAGTCGTAACAACATTTTGAATAGTTGACAATAACAAATTTATTGTGTTTAGCAATAGGGTTCATTTTTGAGTACGTAACTAAATGCAATACTTCATTTTAGGTTCGTCACTATGGGACAAATCACTTGCATTTTGTTTCAATGTGTTTAAAATATATCAAAACCACGTTTGTGTGCAAACGTGGTTTTGATATATTGTGGTTTTCCTAGTGAGATTCAGCTACGAGCCTTCTACTTGATATCTGTTCTGTGGTTGTACCCATCCAAAAAGCATCTAATGTTCTTGTCCCGCTTCGTTACTCCGCCGTCGCTCCAACGCTATGCTACTACGTAGTTAACGCAGACCCGTAAGATTTTCTCCAACCAAAAAGAGCTCAACGCAGTTAAAAAAGAACACTTAAAAAATACATCTAGGTGTCCGGTACATGTCGGGCCACGCCCCGTAAGTCCTAATAAATAGGGGCTCGTTACTGCGTCTCTAGACGTGGAACTCTGAAGAATTTCCTTAAGAATCGGCTCTGATTGTGATTTTTCGAGAGTTCGCAACTATGCGGAGTGCGGTGTATTGTCGCCGAGCTAGCGGGCCGCGGAACGAGTTATCTCTGCTTTGGGAGTTTGGAGTTTTGAAGGTTGGGCTTGGGATGAGAAGCTATTTAATAGTTTAGGATTCGATGAGAATAACAAACGAGGCAAGCGAACTATGATTTTGAGAGTTATTGATCTCCGACGCAAAAACGATGGAGTTCGTATAAGTTTGACAAGCGTGCGTACGTGCGTGCATGTATGTGCGTGTACATGTATTATGGGTGAGGGATCCGCGGTGTGGCTGCCCCGCTAGGCTTTGCCTCTGCCGACAACGATGCGGCCACGTGGGTTGACTGTGACGATGCGAACTGAGGTGGACTGCGATGTTGGGTGGGGGGGGGGGGGGCATCGCGGCTGTGGGGTGGAGGCCGTGGTGGCAGAGGCCCGCTGGTGTCATGGTGCGACGTTCTCCGTTTCCTCTGCAGCCGAAAAGTGCGACCGCAAACCTGACCCGTTGCGGGGGACCAAGGTTGCCTCGATGCGGGGTCTGGAACTTATTTACTCGTTGATTCCCGAGGTGGTTAAGGTGTTTCCTTGGTTCGGTGGCTGGGTGTGACTGAGAGGGGAGCCCGGAGCCGGGCCAGCGGCAGCGGGTTCACAGAGGTAAGGCGAGAGCGTTCCCGCGTTCCCGCCGTCAGTGGCAGCGACAATTGATCGAGTTTAAGGCATCGATATAAATCATGATCGATAAATCGATATAAAAATGATTTCTATCGATGGTTTCAGGGCGTCCCACGCTACGTTTCTCGACTCGCGGACTGCGTTCTACGACTGCTCTACCCTCCAGTTACTACGAGAGATGAATGATCAGCCCACTGTGGTCCACTGATACTTCAGCTCACTAAACATTGTTTCATTTCAATAGCTAGCCTAGTGGCTTGGTTGGTAGTAAGTCTGCCTGCGAAGCCGTTGGCCCAGGGTAAATATTTGTGTGATGAATACAAATCTTTGTTCAGTTTTACAATAATACAAGTACTAGCGGCGCCCCGCGGTGTTACTCGCGTAGTTCCCGTTCCCGTCATTTTACCGGGATAAAAAAGCTTATGTGTTTTTCCAGACTATAACCTATATGTATTCAAAATTTTAGCCCGATCTGTTTATACGTTACGACGTGATTGAGCAACAAACATCCAAACAACATACATTGACATTTATAATATTAGTAGGATTAAATCAGCTATCTGGCTTCCATGGTACACGCTTATATATTGGTGCTAGATGCTAGGGCTAGGGCTAGATGGTGTTGTGTGAGAAATACCCACCAATATTTTATACTTAATGAAAACTTAAATTATTTCCTCGTCATATATTTGCGAATATTTTCCGATCGCGATTGGCTTGCGAGCGCGATCCATCACTTCGTATCGGCACTCGCAGCGCGTTGTATTTACAATTTATTATAACTGCCTGTTTATTATAACTGCCTGTGTGAGATTATACTGATGATGAATTACTGACACTGACGTACTTCAAGGCTTCGGTTTACACCGGAAGACAACGAAGCTTCGAGTATACACCTTACGCAGTTGATAGACAAGTTTATAGAAATAGTAAAAGCGGCCAATTAAAATAACCGCGCAAAAACTGAAAAACCTGGCGATGCAGATGAAACTTCAGTCTCTTTCAGAAGACCATTTTTTTAAATACGGTTATTAAGTTTTTATTATAGAATCCAAATAGCTGATTTATAATATTTTTATATACCTACTTGACGATCAAGTGCGAACCTACTAAAGATAAAAAAAACAGCGAAACTTCGGGAGCGCCGCTAGAATTAAATATTTGATTGTTTGTAGCTTAATCACGTCGAAACCCTTAGATTTGATTAAAGTTTGGAACATAAGTTCGGTCATAATCTGGAATAGCACACATGTATGCTATAATATGTATACTTTCTATAACCTACGGGAAAATTACGTTAAAGCGGAGCGCTGCTAGTAATACACACGAGAACAGTGTAGGGAGTACAATTGTTTTTCCAATTTCATAAAATGACTAACGCACCCAAAAAGTTTTCACTCAAAATGTTACACGGCGAAAATTGGTACAAAGAAGCGATAATTGTCTTATTTCTCTGAGACCAATATCATTTCAAGCTCAGATGCAATTCTAGGTGTAGAGTTATCTCTTTAGGTATAGCAGAAGACGTCGCAGCCCGGCGGCGGCGGCGTGGTGTACCTACATCAGATGTGCGGTAGGCGGTAGGCGGCCGACGGCGGGCATTTCTGCTGCGCCGAGCAAACGAGGCATGTTTGGCTGCGGTGGAACCACGATATTGCAGCGACATTGCCACGAATATAAATGGATGCGGCAAAAATGCGATATCTTGTTCTTTTTCGTATGTTTATAGTCTACAAAAATTTAAATGCCTGTTTCTATAGCGCTGTTACTTAAACAACTTAAACTTATATTGTAACCATAACATAGGACTTCATTTAAATTAACGTTGAGGTAATTCAATAATAATTTAGATCGTGATTAAACCCTGTGTGAGATATGCTATTAAAATTATCTAGTACATTATTTAATGTGCCAAAAAAATTTACTTAGATATCAAATAGAAAACTCTTTAATGTACATAAACAAAATAGTGAGTAGGTTATGAACTGGATCCACAATGTCTTTTAAAGAACTACTTTGTAATCGATTTCTATATTAGTATTAAAATTAACGTGATTGTTTATTACACATAAAATATATAAATATTTATTGGATCAATAAATTTATCATTTTTATTGTGTCGTTCGGTTTCTTGCCGCGTTACATTCTAGAGCCTTTCTCAAAATTAATGTCTAAAAGCCTTTTATTTTTTGAGAGTTATAAGACCATTTCACGTCGTCGTAGTAGAAAGATTAGTCAGCGAGGTTATGCGTGTCCGGTGCGGCAAGTATAATAACAGATCAAAATAACACCGCTTGAAGAACCCACCGGCGAAGTAAAACAAATTAAATTTATGGAATACAGAGCTAAGACGAGCAGGTGTAAAATCAAATCATTAGACAAACAAATTTCCTATACCAAACCACACAAATTAAATCCGAGTATAATGTATTTACCAACCATTATCTTTTAAGTGTTAAAATTATGAAGGCTATTTTAATAAATAGTTTTCCAGTATTTATAAAAATACCTATTAAAACTTACATAATATGTTATAATTTATTTATTTATCTGCAATAAATAAGTTATATACATTAGGCATTCTGTCATAAGGCCCTCAAAAAAAGATTAATGTACCTCATCCAATTCGAAGAATTTCGAAGGTCCGCGTGAAGTTCGGAATGGAAACCACGCGCAGAACGCTCGCAAGCCGCAATAGAATCGTCGATATCTGCCAAATGAGTTGTTATAGCTTGTTCGGAGGCTCTCGGTTCCTGTTTGTGAGGAAGCTATCTTTGGATTCACGATCTTCGAGAGATTACTCGAAGGTATTATTATAATGAAGATGTGAAGGCCATTGAAAATGAATTCAAAATAATGAACTTAATCAGTTAAAACTAATATATAATATGAATATAACAATGGCAGCTGCCTCTTCGGAACCTCTGGTTCGAACACGCTCACCACTGTCTTTTCGAAACCATGTGCGTAATGCCGCTAACTTAAAAACGGTTACAGAAGACTTTATCAGGAAACCCGCATGTTCTAAGAATCTTTCGAGGGCATGTGTGTCATCTACCATGCCGCACTGCGCCGGTGACCCGGTGAGGTTGACTCTCTTGCGAGAGAAGGTCCCGAGTCCCATCAGTGGGAACTTTTAGTTTTGTTTGTGCATCTCTTGCCCGTCTCGTCTCTTTGTATTATAAACCTTCACGTAATAATATAAAAGTATAATCATTATAGCATTATACATATTTAGAAGATAGATTATATATACATATTTATATAAATAAGAATAATTTAAAAGCTTCCAAGAACGTAGAGCCACAGACGGGCAGGGATCGAATTCCCCAGCGCAGTTTTATCTATTTTTCATTTGGTTTCGTTCACCGAAGGTGCACAGTTTATTGGAACGCATTCTATGCAATGGCGGCAAACTTATCGTCTGACCGCTGGCTGGGACGTAAAATGTTTCAATTGGGGTGCAAAAGACGGCGAAACAGTGATTAATTCTGTCTTACTAACGTTATACTTAAATAAATAAATGTTTTATTTTGGATTGACTTGAGATTGACTGCGACCTCAATTGAGGTAAAACAACGCTCCAGTAAAATGATGTGAGTTATGCACTACTCTGGGTCTGGTCTTATAAGTTTTTTTGAGAGGGCTTGGAATGTGACAAAAAATCTTGGGATGCGAGGTTTGCAAACTTCCACGTGATGCACCCTGGGCATCCGACAACGACTTCCTAATCCGTAGTGAGTTCTTGTTATCTGTTGGCTAATCCCGACCGGAAACTTCTATTTGCGCTTCTCGCTCTTCGAGCATTTTATAAATTCGGGATTCGCGGCTATTACGAGCTATCCGGCTCCCACAAGCAGCATCCGTTCACGAGTATGACGTATAAATAAATAAATATTGGTGGACAATTCACACACAACACCATCTGACCCCAAACTAAGCAAAGCTTGTATGATGGCGACCAGATAGCTGATATAATACTTATATAGTTTTTAAATACATACTAATTATACATATAAACACCCAGAGACAGTGCAAACATTTGAATTCATCACACAAATATTTGCACTGGGTGGGGATCGAACCCACGACCCTCGGCTTCGCAGGCAGAGTTACTACCAACTAAGCCACGAGGGCAGTCAGTATGCACCAGCCATTGCTCTCGTGGACTATATTTGAGGGAAGAGGCGATCTCTTACACGACGCTGCTGCGTTTAGGTCTTTAAGCGAGCGTGAGTGCTCGAGGCATATACGCAGTTCCTTCCTATCAAATATTTCTGTTTGTTTGCGTTTCAATTCAGTTTTATATTACTTTCTAATTTAAAGGTTTACACTTGACAACCTGATGTTAAGCGACGACGCGGTCTACGATGGAACGTGCTTACGCAGAAGAATTCACTCTCGATTTGAAGACACCTAGATTGTAGCCATCGAAAAAAATCTAGTCATGCAACGCATCTATCCACCTAATTAACCAATGTTCAGTCGGCGACAAGGCTCGGCGCTCGGGCCGCCGCGCCGGGCGGTGCGCGGCGCGCGGCGGAGGTCCATCGATCACTCCAAAGTCGATGCCGTAACGAGCAGGTACCGGGCCCAGCCTCGCAGACTATCGATCATGAAATTGCATTTATCGAGGCTTCTTACGAAAATTACAATTTGTTTGCGAGACAAGATGGTCGACCGCATGATAGTCAGAAATACGCTTGCGTACAACAACACCAACAACAACAGTCGCGCAGTGTTTTTAACAGGCTTTTATTATCTTTTGTAGTGGTAGGACTCTTAGCAGAATCCGCCTAGTGAAGTACCACACCTTTGTCAGTTATTCCACCGCCGAGCAGTAATGTGCAAACATCATTACTGTGTTCCGGTTTGAAGGGCAATGTTTCCAGAGAAATTACAGGGGTTAGAGATATAACAACTTAGATCTCTGGGTGACGAGCGTGCGGTGCTAGGTAATCACGTTCTGTGTAGGTAATGATTTGGGCTCTTCATTGTTCCAATAGCTGCGTGTCACTGTGCTGTTATGTGGCAGGCATGTTGCTTACCATCAGGCACATATCCTGCTCGTCTCGTCACTCTTAATTAAAAAGTAAATAAAAAAAATAAAAATAAAAAAAAATTGATAATAGGTTTGCGCTAATCCGCCATCTCTCCAGAAGCTAAGCGGCGACGCAGTCTGCGATGGAGCGCACTTCCACAGAAGAATCGGATTCACTTTCGGCTTGAAGACACCCCGATTGTAATAAAACAGCTAGATACTCTTAAAATACAGGAGAAAAAAAAATAACAGCAAAAACGCTGTAACGCTGAAAGCGATTTTTTCCAGGAAATCTATTTATGGATTTATTGTGACTGAAGTTGCGTGGTATATTTTGTTTTGTTTAGTTATTTGTGATTTCTACACTATTTTACGACTCAATGTGTATTTTTTAAAATGAATATTTCAACTTCAAGGGATCCATAGTTCAAGCTTTATTCTGTACAACATGTACATTTGGCAAACAATAATACTAACGAACTGTAAGCCGTAAAGTTGTGTATAATTTTCTTATTCTGTACAATACTTGTTATACTTGGCAGAAAAAGGACACTTATTAAACTAAGCTATAAGGTCAGAATACAAAGGCTAACACATATTAGTTGAGTACAAATTTTTCCAATATATTTCCTCCCGGCCTAGAGCCCGTATCACCTATAGTAGATCCAACCGTTTATCCTCTTTTTGACAGCACCAATAGAACGTAATTGCGTCATGTTACGCAAAAGTTTACTTTTAAATGCGAGGTTTTAAAAATATGACAACTGCTTAAATTTGCTCCTTGATCCCGTATAATAATCATCTTTCACAAAATGAGTCCATAAGTGCAGTAGTTTTTTTATAAATTCCATAAAATAACAAACGTTTTTAAAAAATTACGTTCTATGGCTATCAACATAGTGATGTTACGAAGTTACGATTGAGATATCGATATTGTTTATGAACTATTTTTACACGGGTGTTTTCCGTTCTCGGCACATAATATCGGATTTATTTTTATGTAAAACCGTTATATTGATGCGCCTCAGGAAAACATACAGCATTATTTGAAGACGTGTTTATCTCCTGGTGTATATCCAAAAAAGAACAAGGTTATGATGACTGAAACATTTGAATATTTATTAAAATAAAGTGTTAAATAACATTTTGTAGTTAGGTAAATTAACAAAGTTTATTTATGTCTGATGTAAACTTTGAAGAACATGATGTACCATTTTCGTTAATTTCTAAATAAATTAACCTGATATGCTTAATGTGTTAAAATATTTCCATATTTGGCTTAATAATGTCTCATCAGTCGGTCACCCAAAGGTTACTGCTGTACCTGATCTACGTCTACTAGTTGTGCGTCTATAGCACTGTTTCAATAGACTGGACATATCTAATTTTTCAATAACAGGATGTTAAGCAACTGCTATAAGTAAAATGTATTTAAAATGACTCGAAATTTATTCGGGTTTTCTTAGATAGGGACTAGTTATATGTGATAGCACACAAATTATCTTCGTTTTCTATGATTATACTACCACCGCAACAATACTTATGTGTATTCGGTCTGTAACATTTAAAAAAGGTAACAAATCTACCCTTATTCTCGGAAATGTATAGGGTATTATCAATACTCGTGGAGATGTTAATGTGATGACATCTTTCAGCGACATGTACAGCGGACCAGCACGGCGGGCCACGGCCTTTCCCCGAGTTCTAGTGGTGGAAACGAGCCAGAAGGCTGGGTATGGGCATTTTTCGCCATTTATGGCATATCCTGGGGTTTGTGCGAGACATAACATAGTATTTACTCATGGTATTTCGGTTGCCTGGAAGAGATCGCTATTAACGATAATGTCGCCACTTGGTTCACTAGTTCTAGTATAAGTCCCTGTTGTTTAAGTATTATATTGTGGATAATAAAGAGTTTCTATCTTTTTATAGTCTTTTATAATATTAGTTGGCTAGTAGAGAGCCACCACTTTAAACGTCATTGTTGTATAGTATGTATTTGTATAGTTTGAAATGGATATTTTGAATCCGTTAATTATTTATCTTCTAGTTTGCTTTCTATTCTCTCTCGCTTCGTCTAATGCTGGCTTTCATTAGACTCAGTATCTGTTTTTTCTTACAAGTACAGAGTTTTTGTCGTCTAACATAACCACAAATAAAACAATTGTTAATTTTAATACAATTCATTAATTTATAATGTTTTTGGCAGAATAACTGAATTTAAGCTTCTTCTAACTCAAAACGTATGAACATAAGAAAAAAAAAATTAAACGAAAGTTGTAGGAAATAAACTAGTCTTTAAAAAAGGTCTGATGCGTTTTATTGATTAATCTAATATTTCAAGAGTTATCGGCTGCAATAGAAAAACTGGTTAATTAAATGAGCCATAAATCGTAAACGCTACATGTCACAGAAAAGTTTTCCGGCCACAAAAGATGCAAAATATTATTTTCTACAATAACGACCTCAACAATTTTTGCCCTAAAGTTTATAGTTTCCGAGATATTAGCCAAGCTCGCAGCAATGTTTTACTTTTAAAAATTCGGCAACCGGACTTTGGGACTGATTTTTCGCAGGCAACCCGACAAAATGTCATGTTCTTATTTGCCAAAATAATCTTTAATTTTATTTAATTTCAATTTAATAACCAGACCGTTGCAAAATGCTAGTATCGAATAGTATAGTAAATTTTAAAATTAATAGAAAAGAAGCCCTCTGGAATGTGTGCCGGTGGCAAATGTGCTTTGAAAATAGTAGCGTGTACTTCTAAATGCTTTTTCCTTGCTCTATACAAAGTATCTTTTACTGAATTAAAATAAGAATAAAAAAATAAGAAGTATTTTACATATTTACCAATCTATTCCTGAGAAAACACACATCTTGACTCATTTTCCGTATATCAATGGATACATTCAAGAGAGCAAAGAAGAAGAAAGACATAGAAAGACACAAGAGAGCAATAAAATTAATTGACGTAAGTTAATTTCTTATCTTTGACATCGCATTAAATAACAAAAAGGTTATACTGATTGATCTATGAAATAAATATAATCTCAATGCATTCTAAATAGAAACAATACAAGCGTGCCCATGGAAGTATAAAACTGAAGTAACGCAAAAGCTTGCCCCTTGTATCTCTAACATTTTTAAACTTAATTGTACCACAGTCGGTATCGTGCTCTCAAAAGTAACGAAGTTTATAATGGTAGGCAAAGTACAAAAAAATACGTAAATTTATAATAAGTCGGCAATCAGCGAACAAATACATAGGATTTGTTTAAAGTCGGCAGTCCGCTGCAATCTGTATTGAATATTGCAAAAGTTGGCTAAGTGCGAAAGTCGGCACTCGGCGCCTAAATCGTATCGATGTACCTGTTTATACTTGGTCACAACACTATAACTGACAAATTAGATCTGCCAAAAAGATAATAAATGGTTGGATTCACTATAAGTGGCATTTCAACGATATTACCTTAGGATCAAATAGCACATATCGACGGGTTCTACATTTAATTATGTAGTGTATTTTAAATTTAACATTAAAAAATCATAAATTTTTAACATACTTAAGTAATATAATGTAATTAATATGTTGTTGTATTAAAAAAATTAAAAAAAAAAAGAATCGACTTCAAACAGTAAACTAAAAAGTAAAAAATAAATCTCTTTACCACAAAGTAGAACGTATTTTGATTAATTTGAACAGACATGATGAAATAAGTATTTAACAATTCTGAAGTCGGTGCCAAGTAAATGTTGCAACAACCTTCCTGTCTATCACACATATGTCCCCAACAACTTGTCTATGTTCCAAATGTCAGTTCGATTTACTACTCTACTAATGTTAGCTTCAGCTGTAGTTGTTTTACTTGGCACCGACTTCAGAATTGTTAAATACTTATTTAATCATGTCTGTTCAAATTAATCAAAATACGTTCTACTTTGTGGTAAAGAGATTTATTTTTTACTTTTTAGTTTACTGTTTGAAGTCGGTTCTTTTTTTTGTTAAAATTATTTTATTTTACGATTTTAAGTGATGGTTAGATGAATAATTCTTGAATTAGGTGAGAAGATAAAGAAAAAACTTGACTAGTAGAATAATATTCACTATGATAAAGTGTTCAAATCCAGGATGGTCGGTGTACTCAGACCTGTAAAATGGTCCTCAGTACCCATGTGGGTGCCAAGTTCTCATCAATATTTAAGAGTACATGAATCAAGCACAAACACTAGCTACTGTAAACCGTTAAACAGTTCATATAACTGTCCTTTGTCTTCATCGTCAGACCCCTAATAACAGTCACATCCCACCTAGGTATGTGTAAAGTGCTCATCGATACAGCTTTATCAAGCCTATACACAAGGTAGCTGCTGTAGATCGTTGAGGAGTAGCCTCGACTGTCTTTCGGCTCCTTCATCGGATCGACTTCAGACCTTCATTCAATTGTAGTGCTTTAAAATACTTAATTGAATCATTTTCAAACGCACTAGTCTACCCTTGCAGTTTTTAAAGGTCTAACGATTAATTAATTAGTTACAACGCGATTGAGCAACAAACATCCAAACATAGACATTTATAATGATGATGAAAGACAGTCCCAAAACATCTAGACGTAAAGTGCTCATCAATACAAATTAATCAAGCCCAAACACAAGATAACTGCTGTAAATCTTTGAGGAGTTCCCTCGACGGTATTTTGGGTCCATCATCAGATCGCTTCCAAATCTTCGTAGTGCCAAACCAAAATAAATTGTAGTGCTTGTAAATACTTAATGGAAAAATTAACAATCGCGCTTGTCGCCCCTACAATTTTTGCAAGTTCTCTTCAATTTCTGCAGGATTCCATCATCAGATCCTGGTTTCCTTATCATGGTACCACCCTTGGAATGTCTCCTATCCAACAAAAAAAGAATCATCCGAATCGGTTCATAAACAACGAAGTTATCCGCGAACACACATAAAAAAAAAAAAAATATACGGTCGAACCTACTTTTTTTTTAAAGTCGGTTAAAAATAGATCTCAGATATCTGAAATAACAAGAATTAGATTTGTGATCGACAAAGTTTCTACAACCCTCGTTTAGAAAGTAAGAAGTACCCTCATCGCACATCCTCCGTACGCCGCAGAGGTCCCGCGACCAGTCCCCCCCTCTCCCCCGCAATGAATAATTCTACCTCTCAGTTTTACGTTACTCCATAAATCTGCGTCAATACACTCCGTCATTAATTTTTATTGTCAGGACGTAAAAGGTATTTTCTTTCGGCATTATTTTGGCGTAAGTTCAAAACATATTTTATGATGTTACGTAAAAACTTGCTGTTGTATTCATTTTATTTGTAGTTCGCTCGAGAGCATAGCTGAAATATTGGAATATTCTTAAAATATTTTTATTTATGGTAAGCGACACGCCTGCCAATAGCAGCTCAATACCAATACCACAGTATTAAGAAAAAGTTTTACTATTAGACTGTAGAGCCTACTATGCTATTATACGAACGTGAAGACTTCAGAAAAGAAATAACTTCAGCTTAAAATAGGGATTTACGTAATTCGGTAAGACTAAGACATATCAATATTTATTTATTTGTATTTATTTCTATACTAGCTGCACCCCGTGGTTTCACCCGCGTAGTTCCCAAACCCGTTATTTTCCTATGTATGTGTTATTCTAGATCAATATCTATCTACCAAATTTTATCCAAATCCCTTCTGTATTTTTCTTTAAATTAAAGAGTGACGAGACGAGCAGGACATTTGCCTGATGCTAAGCAACATGCCTGCCACATAACAGCACAGTGACACGCAGCTATTGGAACATGAAGAGTCCAAATCATTACCTAGTACTGCACTGCGCTCGTCACCCAGAGATCTAAGATGTTATATCTCTAAGCCCTGTAATTTCGGAATGTAATGTAATGTAATATTTTTTGCATGAAAGAGTTATAAAACTTAAATCCATACATATCTAGAAACTTTCGCGTTTATAATATGAGTAGGATGCGAACGTTTGGATGTTTGTTGCTCAATCATCCGGAACGACTGAACCGGTCAAGTTGAAATTAACACAACTAGATAATAGTCTGGAATAGCAAATACGCTACTTTTTATCCCGAAACAATAACGAGAACGAGAGCTACGCAGGTGGAACCACGGAGTGCTGCTAGTCTTTATATAAAATACTAGAAGCACCCCGCGGTGTTACTCGCGAAGTTCCCGTTCCCGTTGTTCCCGTATTTTTTCCGGGATAAAAAGTAGCCTATGTGTTCTTCCAGACTATAATCTATCTATGTTCCAAATTTCAGCCCGATCCGTTCATACGTTAGGCCGTGATTGAGCAACAAACATCCAAACATCCATACATTTACATTTATAATATTAGTAGGATATTTGAGACCTTTGCAGCAAGCGAGCTCTTTCATTTGAGTTGTCAGGTTGTCACACGGTATAGATTACGGAACCCGGCGGTCTCTGGCGCTCGTCGCAATTTCCGGAGAGCCGTTGTGGGCTTGTGTCATACGTTGCGGGTATCGGCGAGCGCCGCGCTTCAATAGGCGTCTATTGAAGGTCTAGGTGAAGCCAGGGGCGGCCGCCGGGCGCGACTCACTGCACCAAAATAATAACATTCGGTATCTTCACTGTTTTGAGCTTTAAAACTAAGTACATTTTTTTAAGTTAAACGGTTTTATTGTAAACAGCCATGATAAAAAACAATTGGCTATCCGCCATTTTGTAGCGGTGGCCATCTTGAATTTACAATCGTTAATCGATACAATTATGTTCACTAAAAAAAATTTTAGTGAACATAATTGTATCGTCATCCAAAAAATATCAGAACAAAAGGCGTATACCAAATTTTAGATCAATCGGTTGTCAGGAAGGGGGTGAAATTTCAATTACTAAATTCGACCCAAGAAAAAAACAAACGGAGTAATCTAAATAAAACCGTTTAAAAACATACAATTTAGAATGTTCTCTCTTTGAACTTTGTGAATTATCAAACACTAGCAAGTCCACTAGGTTTTACTCGCGTAGTTCCCATGAAATTTTTTTTTTCATAAAAAGTAGCATATGTATAAAATGTAATTTTTCGGGTTCTCTGCCTTTTCGTAGAAAATTGTTTGGCCGATTATCACTTGCCAACTAACGTTTCGCAGAATTTTATTTCTGCGAATAATCATTTGCCTTTATCACATCATTTACGTACGTTTGTACCTTTTATAATGACACTTTTAAAGGCCAACTTTCATGTAGCGAATGTTTAGTTGTACAGTGTTGGTAGGTGTGTGTGTTAGATTTCGAAAATGCTGCTACACTGAGTCTTCGATCAAATTTTCTTACAAGAGAAATTTATTTACAAGGATGCTGCCATTTTAATTTGGGATAAAATATATATAATTATCCCAAATTAAAATATGCAGGTTGATGTTTCGGCTTCGAAAGACACGAAGCGGGGTTTGACTCCACTTTCGTAATTAGAACGTTTTAGTAGTGGAAAGTTTGGCTGAATTCATTTTTCGTGATGGTCACGATCTTGTTATCTTCAAGTCGAGAAGGAATCGACATCTTCTAGATAATTACGCTTTATCATAAACTACTTCGTCGATTAACATCAGGCGAGATAAAGATCAAGTACGTATCTATCATTGTTATAAAAAAATTGGCAGTCATAGGTACAGCTGATGCGCTGATATTAAGACCGTAGTCTGTGAGCGTGGGAAAATAAAATTGCATAACTACATTGACAATATTACTCACACAGATATAGCACTATTCGTATTCTGATAGGCGCCCACAGACAGAGCCATAGTTTCTACGAAACGGGGATTCCGGAGCAGGTGCGAACTGCTACATATTCCATGTTAAGTTACTGTTACGTATTCAATATCATACACCATTTAGGAATATTAGACTTTAGTGTCTAAGCCCTGTTGCCCGGGCATAGAATGTGGCATCGGTCCCCCCTGCCTGTGGTAAAAGCCCACAAATGGGGAAACCGACTGATGGCGGTTAAACCATCACAACAAATGGCACAATTTAAATCTCGGCCGGCGACGGGCAGCAGCGTCACCGATGCAAGAAATTGTGCCCCTGCGGTCGCCAACCCGCATGCCCAGCGTGGCGACTATGGGCAATACCCTCCTATGAAAAGTCCAAGAAATAAAAGGCCCCTAGTTCCCGGCCGCCCTGCTATTCCTGGCCAAGGCGGCGGTCATGGTAACGGCAGGGCAGGGGGTGCGAAGAATCCCCGGGCTACCGTAGGCCGCCAACCCCAACTGACCCTGGCTGTACACAATGGACGAACGATTCGCGACGACGATAGGCTTGCGCAGCTGGAAGAAGAGCTGACCCACATAAGATGGCACATTCTTGGGTTATGTGAAGTCCGAAGAGCGGGAGAGGACACCGTAACCTTGGAATCAGGCCATCTTATGTACTATCGTGAAGGTCACCAGCTATCGCAAGGTGGTGTCGGGTTTCTGGTTCACAAAACTCTTCGTAACAACGTTTTGGAAGTTGCAAGTGTGTCTCCGAGGGTCGCGTACCTTGTGATGAAGTTGACCGAGAGGTATACCCTCAAAGTTGTCATGGCGTACGCACCCTGGGAGGCATACCCAGATTCAGAAGTTGAGGCTTTGTATGAGGACATATCAAAGGCACTGCACCATACCTCCAAAGCCCACTTCAACGTTGTTATGGGGGATTTTAACGCCAAAGTGGGAGTACGGACTTGCAGTGAATCGGTAGTAGGATCATATGGTTTGGGACGTAGGAATGACAGGGGCCAAATGCTGGTCGACTTCCTTGAGAAAGAAAGGCTGTTTCTAATGAACTCGTTCTACAAGAAGCAGCCCCAGAGGAAGTGGACTTGGCGAAGCCCCGACGGACGGACGAAAAATGAAATTGACTTCATCATTGCGGATAAACGACGTATATTCAGGGATGTCTCAGTGATTTCTAGGTTTGCTACCGGGAGCGATCACAGGCTTGTACGAGGCACCCTGAATATCAATTATAAGCTTGAACGCGTCCGTTTGATGAGGTCAACGCTCCGTCCGAACCTTCTCCAAACCATAGTTGGGTCTGAAACATTCCACCTAAAACTGGAGAACCGATTTGCTGCCTTGGAAACCACAGACAGCGTTGACCAGAAACTCGACAGAGTGGTGGATGTCCTACGAGATGAGGGCACAAAATTCTGCAAAATGCGGCGCAAAGGCAGAAAGTCAAAGCTTTCGACAGAAACTCTGCATCTCATGGAGGAACGACGAAATCCCACGTTAACTTCGTCAGAACAAGGGGCTCTAAATAAGAAGATTACCAAACTTGTACGACGTCACCTCCGGTTAGCTAACACGCTCTTGATTGAAAAATCAATTGAGCAAAATCGGGGGTCAAAAGTGTTCGTCAAGTCACTAGGTAGAAGCCACCTGACGAAATTAACCACCTCGACGGGGAGAGTCGTTGTATCCAAAGCGGATATTCTCTCGGAAGTGGAAGACTTTTACGGCCAGCTGTACGCATCGCATGCTTCTCATCTCCCACAAAACCAGGACAAAAGAGCCACTCTAACACGCCACTACACAGAAGACCTGCCTGAGATCAGTCTGGACGAAATTGTGATGGCTCTTGGACAACTGAAAAATGGAAAAGCCGCGGGCGAGGACGGGATTACAACAGAGCTCTTAAAGTCAGGTGGAACTTCACTTATAAAAGAGTTCCAAGAACTGTTTAATGCCGTCCTCTTCACCGGGAGAACTCCACAGGCATGGCATAGAAGTGTGGTCGTCCTCTTCTTTAAAAAGGGAGATAAGACCCTTTTAAAGAATTACAGACCAATATCGCTTCTGAGCCATGTCTATAAGTTGTTCTCAAGAGTTATCACAAATCGTCTCGCCCGAAGACTCGACGAGTTTCAACCTCCTGAACAGGCCGGGTTTCGTAGTGGGTACAGCACCATAGACCACATCCACACGGTACGGCAGATTGTACAGAAGACAAAGGAGTACAATCGGCCACTTTGCTTAGCGTTTGTGGACTATGAGAAGGCATTTGACTCAGTCGAAACCTGGGCTGTTCTGGAGTCCTTACAGCGATGCCAAGTCGATTGGCGATACATCGAGGTGATGAGGTGTTTGTACGACGCCGCTACGATGGCAGTTCAAATTCAAGACCAGCAGACAAAACAAATTCCTCTGCATCGAGGCGTGAGGCAAGGGGATGTTATTTCCCCGAAATTGTTCTCAAACGCACTAGAGGATATGTTTAAGACGCTGGATTGGGTTGGACATGGCCTAAATATCAACGGCGAGTACATCTCTCACCTACGATTTGCAGACGACATCGTCATTATGGCAGAGTCGCTGGAGGACTTGCAGTGGATGTTGGATGGCCTGGCTAACGCTTCTCAACGCATCGGCCTCCGGATGAATTTGGATAAAACCAAGGTCATGTGCAACGAGTTCGTTGCACCGGGGCCGATTGTCGTAAATGAAATCACTCTTGAAATTGTTCAGAAATACATTTACCTAGGGCAGACGCTCGAACTAGGTAGGAGCAGCTTTGAGAGTGAGGCCATGAGAAGAATCCAGTTGGGCTGGGCAGCATTTGGAAAACTTCGTCGAGTCTTCTCGTCACCCATCCCACAAAGTCTTAAGACAAAAATGTACAACCAGTGCGTTCTACCCGTTATGACCTACGGTGCTGAAACGTGGACACTGACAGTGAAAATGGTCCGAAAGCTCAAGGTTGCTCAGCGAGCTATGGAAAGGGCTATGCTTGGGGTTTCTCTGAGGGATTGCATCCGCAATGAGGTAATTCGTCAGAGAACTAAAGTCATCGACATAGCTCAGCGTATTAGCAGACTGAAGTGGCAATGGGCCGGTCACATCTGTCGCAGACCCGATAACCGTTGGGGTAGACGGGTTCTGGAGTGGAGACCGCGAATCGGTAAACGTAGTGTAGGACGCCCTGAGACTAGATGGAGTGACGATATACGAAAGACGGCTGGTGGCGGTTGGAAACGTAAGACTGAGGATCGGGCTGAGTGGCGAAATATAGGAGAGGCCTATGTCCAGCAGTGGACGATTACGGGCTGATGATGATGATGAGACTTTAGTGTGCTCTGTTGTAAGTTGCATTTCGATTTGGAATGTGACAATAACAAACGGCTATAATCTCAATGTTCCAAACTGTCATTCAGCAAAACACATCCACATAATATCCAAACATTGACTTTCATAATAGGTACTAATAGGACATTTATCTCTACAGGGTTACTGTAACGAACGTGCAGGAAGGACAAAGTGCAGGGTTAGATAGAAAAAGTGTTTTACATAAGTGTTTTTTAGGTTAAGCCATTAATTTCATATGAAGTAAAAAAAATCGCCGAAAAATTACTAGCTTACCGGTTTTTTATCGGATACACTTCGGTGAGCCGAGAGTCGTGGGTTCGATTCCCACCCAGTGCAAATATTTGTACTGTGTCTAGGTGTTCATATCTATAATGAGTATGTATTTCGTACTATATAAGTATTATATCAGCTATCTGGTTGCCATATTACAAGGTTGCTTAATTTTGGATCAGATGGTGTTGAGTGCGAATTGTCCACCAATATATAAGTATTATTTATAATATTACCGTGAAATAGTTTTCCAAGCTTTGAGCAACACATTTGCTAACATTCAAACATTTACATACATTTGTAAAGACCAGCAGCTCCTCTCGGTTTTACGGTTTTAGGGTCTATATGGGGTGGCATAACATTTTTGTCCTATTTTAGGTAGGCATAACGTTTTTAGGACTAATGATAATTTACCATAACAACTAAACGCATAACTGACTTCGCATAATGTTAACTAGCATAACCATATATGACATAACGATAACTTAGCATAATGTTTAACCGCATAGCCATATATAGCATACAGATAACTTAGTATAAAGTTTCGACGCATAACCATAAATAGCATAATGTTTAAAGGCACACATTGAGAAAAGCATAACTATACTTAAACATAATGATCAACGGCATAAACTTTAAACGCCTAACTAAAAAACAAGTCAAATGCGGGTGGGTACTTTGACAACAATATTTATTACTCGTAATGTAGGTATCTACTAATTAAATGGAATATCATTGCCAATAGTATCTGTCATTATCGCATTCGTGTTATCATACTGTTGCTGTGAAATTATTTAGTATATTTTGAGGATTAAGAATCGTTGGTCTGAGAATAACACCATATTTTTTTTTATGGTAAACACCATTTTTATGGTAGGTACTATAAACGGTATTTATGCAGTAGTATAAAATAAAATAAAAAATAAAATAGGTTTATTTCAGGTAAAGTAAAGTAGCAATTAACATTACAACCCATAGATCATGTTAAATAAAGTGAAGGTAAAAAAATATTATTAAAAACATATTATTCCGGTCGTACAACTTCGTCATAAATCTTCATACATTTTTATCTATTTTCGATTCGCACTCTGATGCGTTATCCGCCATGATTTAAAAATCGGGCTACCATAGTAGTCCACTAAACACTTTAAAATGCCGTTTTGCGATCTTCTCAACCCATCCCAAAAAGAAGCTATTCGGGACCTGATGACGGCGAAGAAATCCGGAACCCGCCCATCGGCGAACATGCCCGATGCGCTGCAAAAACGCGGTTTTCGCATTAGAATGCGAAAAGCATCATTGTATTGCACCCTAATGGTGTGATGCGTTCTACGAGTGTATTTTGTCCACAGCTGACATGTGTACAAGCATAGACAGTAGGCTTTAAACAAAGTTGTTTTGACCTCTTTGCTGCAGCTGGAAAATCGGCGCGCAAGCATATTGCACCTTATAGACAGGCTCCGTCTCTCCCGCTTCATGTCTGCGTCGTCTCTCAGATCCTCCGTCAAAATATGGCCCAAATACTTAAACTGTCTAACGACCTTCACCGGTGAACGCCTCAAATATACATCCGGTATTCTCTCCGGGCCTTTTCCATATCTAAACACCATCATCTCAGTTTTCTCGACATTATATGTAAGACCGTGCTCAGCAGCGTACCCTTCACATACCGTTAATAGCTTTCTCAAACCATTGATCGAGGGACTAAGGAGCACCATATCGTCCGCGTAACTGAGATTATTAACGCAGACGTTGCCAATATGACATCCAATTCTGGTGCTCCTTAACTCCTCTATCAGCTTGTTCATGTAAATATTGAAAAGGTCCGGAGAGGTCAACCCGCCTTGGCGGACACCGCAGTCCAACCTATATTCGCTGGAAGTCGCGTCGCCCCATCTCACCGCATTGGTTTGGTTGCCGTACCAGTACCTCAAGAGGTTCACTGTGTTTCTCGGTATTTTTGAGTCGAGCAATTTGCCCCAGAGAACCTCATAATTCACTAGGTCAAATGCACGACTCAAGTCTAGGAAACAAGCGTATACAGAGGTTTCTTTACCTATATAATAATGTACCGCTTGTTTAAGGCTAAATATCGCGGAATCCGTTGAGAGACCGGCACGGAAACCAAACTGTGCGTCGTCAATCTTGAAGCTGTTCACCAGTGAAGGCCTCAACAAACGCTCAAGTACTTTACCTATAACGGTTCCTAATGAAATAGGTCGATAGTTCGCGGCATTACTCAGATCTCCAGTTTTATTTTTAATAATCGGGACCACTATGGTTTTCATGAGATTATCGGGTAAGTACGAGTACTTACAGCACAGGTTGAATAACTGACTTAGCTTACTATAAATTAAGTGACTAGCCCATTGGATGTGTTCGATGCTCAGGCCGTCGTGGCCCGGCGACTTGCCCCGCTTCATATCTTTGACTGCGCGCATGACGTCACTGGGGGAACAGAAGGCCCCGCCGGCAGCACGCGCGCCGCCAGCCCGGCGCCCCTGAGCATCCAATACATCCAGCTTTTCAGGTTCAATCTTAAAACGTTTCGCAAATATTTCAGCAATTTTGCTGTGTTCCTGTTCGCCACCGACCGTCACCGGGAGAGCTTTTTTATGATTAAGAGATTTTGTACTATTCCAAAATTTTATAAAATTTTTGTTTTGCCTGTGTTCCGCTAAAATATTCATTTTAATCATTTCTTGATTTTTTTGACACCATTTTACTTTATTTTTAAATTTACTTCTGCTCAAGCGCATTTTATCATAAATCTCACCAGATGAAGGTTGGCCGGCGGACAACCAGTGCGTAAAATTGATTCTAGCGGCTTGATGGAACTCCTTGACATGATAATTCCATCCGATAATTCTGTTGCGTAGCTTTTTCTCCACGCGATCAGAGTGCGAACCGTCACTAATAATAGCGGCCTGTTGTAAAACATTAACAATACCATTATATAAATTATCAATAAATAAAAAGTGTTCATTTAACCGAGCACACGGAAATTTATAGCTACAATCTGTACAAGTTAAAACGTCATTTACACTATCTAAATTCTTATAACAAAATTCTCCATATACATTTATTATACATATGTATATTTATTATACATATATTGCTTAACGTCTCTTTGACCCCATTTTACTCCCTTCAAAATATTATTTACATTGTTCTGTGGAGGGATGAGGTTTTCACACACGGTATCGATATTACATTTAATAAGTAACGGCAGGTGATCAGACCACAATACGTCAGTGATAACTTGGACGGATTGTACCGCACCGACCGCGGCCTCAGTCGCCACGCAGTGGTCTAACCACCTGCAGCTCCCGTGCGCTTGATCTATGAAGGTATAGGTGTCTGAAGAAATGCCTAAACGCGTAATATCAACACAATCCCAATTTTGTTCATCGAAGAAATATAGTAATTCTTTACCAAAGTCGGCATTAGGATGCGCGTTAAAATCTCCCGAAATGTATGCCGCTTGCACCTGGCTCTCCTCTATAATGGCATTGACCTTACCTAAACAGCTGATAAACTCAGCTAAATTATCTTTATGATCGATAGGCATATAAACACAAAACACAAGAAATGTTCTCATTCCAACAGATATTTTTAAAGCACTTATTCTGTCACAATGCGTTTCAATAACAGTTAAATTTCTGAATTTTGACTTACGCCAAGCCATACAGATACCTCCATAAGGGCGACCCCGAAGTACGCCTGCGCTAAAATCCACCGATGTTTTTGCAGTGTACTCGAAATCGCTATCTATACCGTATACGTAGTCCAAATCGTGCTGCAAAAGCCAAGTTTCCTGCAGGCATACGATATCAGCTAACTTAAATACTTTCCGTACATCATCTATGGATCTTTTAATTGATTTACAATTAAAAGTTATTAAATTGAAATATGTAGAATTTAAATCCATAACTAATGTTTGTTTACGCTGGAACCTACTTTAGGTATAAACTCCCGGAAGACGCGATACCGTACACCTGCAGGCCAAAAAGTATTACACAGAAATACACTTAGTTTACTTCTAGGCACTATCACTTTATAGGAATTGAATTCGGTTTCCCTTTTTTGGGTCAGTAAAATTACATCCTTGCATGTTTCTCCCATTTCTGTAATATGCAATTTTATGTCCTCGTTGGTCGTCGATTTTGACAGTCTCGAAATGTAAACAGCTGACGACAGATCGGCGACTTGTATTTTACTCGACCCTGTCGAAATTCCACACATATTTGTCTTTTGTTTACGTTTCTTATTTTTTTACTAATGTAAAATCTGTATCATCCTTTTGCGCGTCGGTCATAGAAGGTACAATTGACCTTTGGGTACGGCCGGTCCTCGAGATAATATCTCGATACGACGGCGTATGAATCATCTCGATGGAGTTAGAACGACTACGCGCCGGCGCCTGCTCAGGTACAGGTGCCCTCGATAAGCGCTTATCTACGCATTCCTGAGTCAGCTGTCTTACAGGGGTCGTAGGTATTACGCTCGCTTCATTCATTGATGAGCTCTGTCGTGATCTTTTATTTATGTTTTTATCAATCTTATTTACACCTACTCGTAAGCTGGTAATATCAGAACAAATTTTTGCCTGAAAGCATTCCATCTCGGATTTGGTAGCCGTCTCACTTCGGATATTTTGGAGTTCTGTCTTCATTGCTACAATATCTTTTAGAAGTCTAGTTACGTCTACATGGTAAAAACTAACCGGGGGTAGACGGTTTAAATCTTTAGCAACAAAAATGGGTTGCTGCGTCGGATCACTTTCTTTAAATAACTTTATCACGTCTCTGATATTTTTCTTGTTCTTGTCTTCGCCTTTTCTATTTTGATTTCTATGTCCTTGTTCTGGTAAAGATTTTACCAACGTCGATTTTCCGGTTTCAATTTCACCATCCGTAAAGTTACTTGCACATATTTGCACTATACTTAGATCATCCAAAACAACAATTTTATTTTGGACAAAGGTCAAAAACTCGTTAATTATAATCACTTGTGATTCCGTCATTATTACATTTTTTATTTATTATTTTTTTTTATTAACTGAACGCAACGGGTAGTCAGGAGACGATTAACACGCAGCCAAATGCAGCGAGCGTACTATCGAGACTGGCCGAGTATAGCAATGTTTGTACTAATTTGTGTAGACAACATTTTTAGGACTTAAAAACCTACATACACCTAAGACAAATGGTGCACTTTTTGACTCCGGGTGGGCTCCCGCCAGAAGCTCTGCGGTCAGCCCTGAGTGTTGCTTCTCCATACTCGGCCTGCGCTCCACTACAGAGGTCACCGCCTCGCTTCGCTCGCCTTTGCTACGCTTGGCCTCGCATGGATCGCTCCACTCAGGACCTCCCTTGAGCTTCTGGCTCCCGCATTTTTTAAATACACTCTAGGGATAGTAGCGACAAGACTAGGTGAAGTCGGGGTGCTCCGAATCGGATCTGGGTCCTATGTAACTTGGTTATTTATTATGTAGCACAACAAATAATTAAAAAATGTCTAAATGCGTCTGAGCAACGGTCAAATCAAATGTAGTACACCTTAAAAAAAATGAGATCAAATAAAAAAATGCCTAAAAACTATTATGCGTCTCATCAATAGTCGAATTAAATGTAGTAACTACAATAGATTGTTATGCTTAAAACACATAACGCAAAAAAACTATTATGCGAAAGTTGCATTATGACACTATACATTATGCTACATTCATTATGACAAAGTAAATTAGGAATAAAAAATTATGCGTTCTAATAGGCTCCCACGGTTTTACCTGCGTAATTCCTGTTCCCGTATTTTTCTGGGATAACTATATCCTATGAGTTCTTCCAGGCTATAATCTAACTGTGTTCTAAATTTCAGCCCGATCCGTTCTCACTTTACCATGTAATTGACCAACAGATATCCAAACATTGACATTAGGAAATTTACCTCTACAGGGTTACTGTGACAAACGTACAGGAAGGACAAATGCAGTGTTAGAAAAAATGTTTTACACAAGTATTAGTTCATTAATTTCATATGAAGTAAACCTGTTTTTATTCATTTCTTGGCTAGATATTTTCAAATTAGCCTGAGTAGGTACCTAAAATCAATATTCACAAAAATCGATCAATTGTTATTGGTTTAAAAAATTTAATCTGATGTTGTAAGATTATAACCCTATCATTGCTTTACGATTGTGAGTCATCTTCTTCTTTAAACTTTTTTCTCAATTCTCATTCTTGAAAAATTCTCATTTCTCATTCTGGTCATCTCATTTCAAATCATACATTGTCACTACATAGTATAAAACAAAGTTACTTCCCACTGTCTGTCTGTCCCTATGCTTGCTTAGATCTTTAAAACTAC
The DNA here is from genome assembly GCA_963693475.1 of Ectropis crepuscularia. NCBI lineage: Eukaryota > Metazoa > Arthropoda > Insecta > Lepidoptera > Geometridae > Ectropis > Ectropis crepuscularia. Next base: position 32,209,583 of record OY856341.1, read on the forward strand.
CAAACAGATTTTGATGCGGATTTTAATATATAGAGTTATTTAAGAGAATAATAAAAAACTCTTTATTAAAAGACCACACAAGGAAAAAAACTATAAATAACTTATAAAATAACGGATGACACTTTTAATGACCTAAATAAAAATAATTAAGCTTAGGAACCCGCTCCAAAGAGAAACAAGTAAAGCCGCAGTTGCTTTTTTGCTTCCTGTGATGATGATGAAGGCAAAATACCATTAAACTCTCCAACATTGGTGTTTTGTACAAAAATACTCTGACGGAGCACTTCGTTTCGGACGTACTCCGTCAAAATATGTTAGACATCCTCTATCACATCTCACATCACATTCTGAACACTCCTTGGGCTAAACCAACTCCCGTAGTTCGGCATAATGTGACATTGTCATCTATCGGAACCAACAAGACTCTTTCATGAAGAAATTGCCATAGATATTTACAGAAATCTGATCCCACTTCCAAACCATCCAATACTTGCAAGAGACTTGTTATATTATTGACGTTGATGTAGGCGCTTTCTATGTCTAGTGTCTACAAAACAACCTGTAGTTGGATAACTTTCTGTGTGACCAATCTGAATATATGACCTAGCTAAATTATCAAGGCATGATCTAGACCGCCTAAAACCGACAGTTTCCTCTGAAAATCAGGTCTTTTTCTCAAGAAACCAATCAAGTCTACGAGTAAGTATAGCTTGTAAAATTTTAGTATGGACAGCTGACGTTGGCCGGTTTTCATTTCATGTTTTTGGTATAGGAACTATCTTAACTTTCTGCCATTGTTTGGAAACAAAATTAGTACTCCAAAATCGATTGTATAAAGAAACTGGATTACCTATATCTGGAAGGTTTTTAACCATAAAGTACGAAATATTGTCCATGCCGGGAGCTGTATCTGATCGTTTAATGCAGTTTGATAGTTCCTCTATCGAAATTTGATTGGATAAATTCTGATTACATTACATAAATTGGGCCATTTCTGGGGATGCAAAATCTGGTGTCAAACTATATAGGGGCTGTTCATTAATCACGTGATGTTTTTTTTTTAATTTTTAACCCCTCCCTCCCCCTTGGTGATACTTGGTGAGGTTTACAACTAAAACCAAAATCACGTGTATATTTAATTTCTACAAAGAATCCAATTTTTTTAATCTTTTTTTTTAAATACCGGTATAAAGTAGAATCTAATCCTATTCTAGGCGCGCGAGGTCTTCGTTCGTTACCTTAACGGGGAGTCAAGGTTTACACTACACGTCGATTTTCGATTTAAAATCACGCGGTTGACGAAAAATAAATACACGTGATATCTTACTATCACGGAAATGTCTATTTTGTATATGTTTAACTCTTGCTGAATTACCGTCTTGTTAAATTGTGTTGTATTCAAAGTTTCGGAAATAAATTATTAATTTATTATATATTTTAAGAATACACCACAGCCCCCGTATCCAAGTGACTTTGAAGCCATCTGTGCATCCTTACTTTTCTGCTGCCACAGCTATATTTTGATTTTGCATTAATTTGGATATTGTATATAAACATATTGTTATGTTTATGGGTGCCTCAAGAAGTGTTATTTCTTTCAGAATCCGTTGCAGTTTTTTTTAGTGTCGTGTTTCTATGTTTGTTCTTAGTTTTAGGGTATATGCCTTTATGATTAAACTAGCTGTTGCCCGCGGCTTAGTCCGCGAGAAATACAAATTAAATATTAAGGCAACTCGAACAGAATTTTCTCAATATTCCCAAATCCGTACTAAACGGTTTGAGTCCACTTTTCTCGTACGTACAGATTTAGAGTGGAATAAGTTGTCGGCCTCCTTGTTCTCTGAAAGATACAATTTAGAACTTTTCAAGGTCAGAGTGAATACGTTTTTACTAGGTCAACGTGCGTCATCTTCGACCACACCGTCGCTTACCATCAGGCGAGTTGGTGGTCAAAAGAGGACATATACGCGATAAAAAAACTCACTGTCTTTATAGTAACCCTGTATACGTGTTTAAGAACAGTACCCACCTTTTGAAGAAGTCTAACCACCGATAGATGCAGCCGAACAAAACAACGTATAATTTTTATCACAAACGCGAAGCTTGTGATGAAAAAAAAAACATTATGAACGTTTGTTCATAACCACTTACTGTGCCCGCCCGTTTTGAGGGTTTTCTTTTTCTAATTATTTTCCTCAAGTAAGAGTAACCTGTCATGCCTTAGGAAATCTTTAGTATTGGTAGGACTCTTGGCAGAGTCCGCCTGGGGAAGTACCACACCTTTGCCAGTAATTCTACCGCCAATCAGTAATATGCTAACATTACCGTGTTCCGCTTTGAAGGGCAATGTTTTCAGAGGAATCACAGGGCCGAGAGATATAATATCTTAGATCTCTGGGTGACGAGCGCAGTGCTAAGTGAGGATTTGGACTCTTCATGTTCCAATAGTTGCGTGTCACTGTGCTGTTATGTGACAGGCATGTTGCTTACCATCAGGCATATGTCCTGCTCGTAAAAAAAAAGATCAGCTACCTATGTGATAGTGCAAGTCATGTCATAATCGGTCCAACCTTTTCGGAGATTAGCCGGCACAAACAAAGAGATAGACAAAAATAGTTTTTAGGTATAGGTACCGTAGGTATTTAGTTTCATTGGAGCTAAGTGAAAAGCTGTTAATTTGATATTACAAACAGACGACCCAATTTTATTTATTTGTATAGGTATGTATAGATAATATTTTTATAATTTTATTACATTGCATTTAACAGATTATAGCAATCAATCAATACCTAGTATGTGAGAATTCTATATCGCACATCGGCAATCAGTTTCTACCTAGGTGTACGCGAAAAAAATATTGAAATGCACCTCTACATGTAGGTATAAATACATACCTATATCAACTCTTTCGAAACATAGCAAACGTAAGTACAAAACGAGCGAGCAACCAAACAGTGGCTGTTATTATGTATTCTATGGCTGGCACAGATTATGATAATAGTTACTACTGTGAATAACGTGGCCGAGCAACTACAAAAACGCCTGTTGTTTGAGTGATAGCAAATACATCTATGCAACATGTATTTGCTGTCACTCAAACAACAGGCGTATTCAGGAGGCTTTTTTAAAAAACTTTCAAAAACTATCCCTGGCTATCTGCTGATTAATAAGTAGATTGGCATACAAGATCTAACCCATATATGTATCTACATAAAAGTTAGAATCTTTAAAAACACGGTTTTCATATAATTTTTTCACATCAAAATTACGGGTGAAAACAAATTTGGCCAAACCAATTTCATAGTTTCAAGAGACAAGAAGCATATGCAACGATTTTTAAAAGTTCAGTTTGAAATTCAGGATATGTGTAATAGTATGTATTAATTTCACACTTCCACATAATGTATTATGGCCATGAATTGGCTACAAAAACACATCGATTTCGTTAAAATCGCAGACTCGCCCCTTAAGTGAAAACTTATAACTTACTTATATAATTTTTACCTATGTATAGTTACAGATACACATCTATCGCGGATGTCACGCGTCACGCTATGCTGCTTGTTGCTATTGTCGCTACGCTATTAGTGACGTGAATCCCCAACATTTTCCCCAACCTAAAAGCGCTCAACGTAGACCAAAAAGATTTCACTTCAAAAAAATATTTTACAGAAAAAGCGACTATCAAAAATCGGTTCATAAGCCTTCATTACCCCAGTTCCACGAAGCGTGGCATCGTACCGAGTGCCCGCGGTACTATGAGTACTTACAGTACACGTGCGTGGCGCCGAGCCTGTCATTTCACACCACTTGGTCTCCGTCAATAGCCGTAATATTCCCGAATTCCCCGGGAAGGCGATTATAAGGAAAAAACGCTATTACAACGCCACATTCCGCCGCCGAAGTGCCTCCTCATAATGTACTGAATACATATTTTCTGTAATATTACGGTCTGTGGGGAAATGTGATTTATTTAACAATATGTCTACCTTATCTGCCTATAGCTCTAGATAATTGTATGCCATATCCTATGCTAGAATAAAATACCTAGAAGCGTAGGGTAACTACATTTATTTTAAAACAGGTGTGCGTTTGACTACAGTCTTACTGGTAGAGATACAGGTGTGCGTTTGACTACAGTCTTACTGGTAGAGATACAGGTGTGCGTTTGACTACAGTCTTACTGGTAGAGATACAGGTGTGCGTTTGACTACAGTCTTACTGGTAGAGATACAGGTGTGCGTTTGACTACAGTCTTACTGGTAGAGATACAGGTCTGCGTTTGACTACAGTCTTACTGGTAGAGATACAGGTCTGCGTTTGACTACAGTCTTACTGGTAGAGATACAGGTGTGGGAAGCCAATTGCTTCTCTGTGTGTATGTAGCGTGAGCATAGACTTATATATAAGGACATGACCAAAGGTGCGACAAAATTGCACAACCACGTTGGGCCTAAAATTGCATCTTCTTTAGGACCATGCGACATGCGACTCAGTTCACAGCGGTCAGTGCGCGGGAGGGAGTGAACGAGTATTTGCTGGCCATTAAAATGCCAAAAAAATGTTCGGTAAGCCACGTCCTTCCTTTGAAGTCATTGAGTGTGAGTGGTTTACAACTACCAACCTACTTGAACCCTAGAATCGCTAGCTGCGAGGTATGTTGTGGTTCTACTTATTTTGGATGTTGACAACGAATAGCGATAGGTAAAAACGTCCGGCGTTCACCGCTTCCTACAATCGACTAAAACGGAAACAGTGAGCTCACTCTTCCCAACGATAACATAATTACGGATGCCTGAAGTTTGGGAGGGAACATCCATCAATTTATATCGATGGATGAAACATTATGTTTTCCCGCAATTGTACCCGCGTGATTCTCGATCCCCTTATTTTCCAGCGGTGAATAGTATATTATATCCTACTAGCAGCGCCCCGCGGTGCTACCCGCGTAGTTCCCGTTCCCGTTGTTTTTCCGGGATAAAAAGTAGCCTATGTGTTCTTCCAGACTATAATCTATCTGTGTTCCAAATTTTAGCCCGATCGGTTCATACGTTAGGACGTGATTGAGCAACAAACATCCAAACATCCATACATTCACATTTATAATATTAGTAGGATGTATTTTTCCAGACTGTAATCTAACTGTGGTCTAAATTTCAACATAATCTGTTCCGCCGTTTCGACGTTTTTAAGCAACACATATCCAAACTTTAACATAGGATTTACGTCCACGAATACAGATATTATAATTCTACGGTACGTTAGGTTAGTTTATAATTAGACGTTGTTAGATTATTATCTGACGATATTTACAATTTAAGGGCGACACATATTTATTTTGCACAGAAGTCGAATCTTTTTATTGAATTTCTTTCATATGCCGGGGGTTTTCCACCACCAATGACCCAGCCACACTTAAGCCGAATAATCTTGCGATTGGCAAAATACCTGACGCCATGACTCTTGTGTCGTGAGAATTAGTCTGCTATGGAGTATCTGTTAGGCTGGTGCAGCTGCTGAAATACTCGTAACTTCGCAAACTGTTGAGACATTAGGCCTTAGGGAGCCCAAACCTCAACTATTTGTTAATGCATCGAGCGCTTGGTCGATGCGACACATACAAGCGTTTATTTGATCCAATGTATAAATATTCAAATTCAGTATTTATATTGATAATTAATGTAACCAGCATGTGGGGCGCGTTTCCGACTGGTAGTGGTCTTGAGCATCTCAATTATCCCTAGATCTTCACTGCTCTCTTCGGATGTGCTAAAATTAAAATTCTTATTGTAATTTATTTTTGTGCATTAAGAACAGTTAAATAGTACTGAAACAACCTTCAGAGATAAAACTAAACTTCTCTTAATTGCTAGTTTATCGGTTTTTTATCGGATACATTTCGGAGCGTGTGCAAATGATCTGCATGATCTAATATTATAGCACCTTGCCCATTTTTCCATCGGACTGCTCGTAGATCGAATAAAGTAGTCAAGTGCGAGTTGGACTCGCCCATGAAGGGTTCCGTTGCAGCAAGTAACATAATATACATAGTACACATAGTTCTTGTAACTTTGATAGAAATTTAATAATAGTGTATTTATGACGTACTAAAATAAACTACTCATCAGATCGAGTTCAAACTAATTTTCGTTGGTAATGTACATCATATATTTTTTTTAGTTTTTTCATTCTCTTACTTTAGAAGTTAGAGGGGGGGGGGGGGGACACACATTTTACCACTTTGGAAGCGTCTCTCCCGCAAATTATTCAGTGTAGACAAAAATTATATTACAAACCTTACCATCATTTTTGAAGACCTATCGATAGACACCCTACACGTGTAGGTTTGATGAAAAAAATATTTTTGAGTTTCAGTTCTCAGTATGGGGGGCACCCCTAATTTTTGTTTTTTTTTAAACTTTTGTAAAAATCTTAATGCGGTTCACAGAATACATCTATTTACCAAGTTTCAACAGTGTAGTTCTCATAGTTTCCGCAAAAAGTGCCTGTGACATACGGACGGACAGACAGACAGACAGACAGACAGACAGACATGACGAATCTATAAGGGTTCCGTTTTTACGTTTTACGGAACCCTAAAAAGCGACATCATTTCATGTTTGATGTTCCAAAGACACGAAGGAAGAGGTTTGACTCTACTTTTATGATATGAACGTCTAGGCACAGCCTAGAATGCGCTGCCTGACTGGGTTGTTCCCGATATTTTCAATCTTAGTGGTTGGTCTTCAAATGGAGAGTGGATCGGTTTATTCTAGGTAAACACGTGGTGAATACGTTCCATCGTAGACCGCGTCGTCGTTTGACATCAGGCGAGATGGCGGTCAAGTGTAAACGTATAATAGTAAAAAAAAAGTTTTGTTCAAACAGACTTGAAAAGCATGATTTGGAATAAAATGAAACATAACATCAAGGCGATCCCCATTTTTAATGGTCAACCTTTGAGTGGGGCTCCTAAACTAGCGATTCTTACAACTGTGGATTGAAATTTATTTAAAACCAAATTAAATTAAAAAAAAACGATCTACTTTTAAAAAAAATATAAATATTGTACAACCGTTTTTGTGTAGCACTTTTTTAGGGTTCCGTAAAACGTAAAAACGGAACCCTTATAGATTCGTCATGTCTGTCTGTCTGTCTGTCTGTCTGTCATACGGACGGACAAACAGACAGGTATGTCCGTCCGTATGTCACAGCCACTTTTTGCCGAAACTATGAGAACTACACTGTTGAAACTTGGTAAGTAGATGTATTCTGTGAACCGCATTAAGATTTCAACAGAAAAATTAAAAAAAAAGAAAAATTAGGGTTGCCCCCCATACTGAGAACTAAAACTCAAAATTGTTTTTTTCATCAAACCTACACGTGTGGGATGTCTATTGATAGGTCTTCAAAAATGATGTTGAAGTTTTTAAAATCATTTTCGTCTACACTGAATAATTTGCGCGAGAGACACTTCCAAAGTGGTAAAATGTGTGTCCCCCCCCCCTCTAACTTCTAAAGTAAGAGAATGAAAAATCTAAAAAAAATATATGATGTACATTACCATGTAAACTACCAACAAAAATTAGTTTGAACTCGATCTGATGAGTAGTTTTTTTAGTACGTCATAAATACACTATTATTGAAACTTCGATCAAAGTTACAACGAACTACAAGAACTATGTATACTATGTAGTATATTATGTTACTTGCTGCAACGGAACCCTTCATGGGCGAGTCCAACTCGCAATTGGCCACTTTATTATAAGATACATAAACGCCAAAAATTCGTGGAATAAGGTTGACTTGGTGCAGAGTTTACTGGGAACAAATATCTTGACACTGGATCTTTATATTAATAAGCTCGCCTCGTGGCTTAGTTGGTAGTAGCTCTGCCTGCAAAGCCGAGGGTCGTGGGTTCGATCCCCACCCAGTGCAAATATTTGTGTGATGAATTCAAATGTTTGCACTGTGTCTGGGTGTTTCTATGTATAATAAGTATGTATTTAAAACTATATAAGTATTATATCAGCTATCTGGCCGCCATCACACAAGCTTTGCTTAGTTTGGGGTCAGATGGTGTTGTGTGTGAATTGTCCACCAATATTTATTATTATTATTATATATTTATTATTAATATACAGAGTACAAGTAGTAATCTAGCTGTACTGTACTAGCTGTACTAGATGTACCCTGCGCGCGTTGTTAGGCCACCGGTCTAATATTGGTCTTACCAACTAAGAAAACTGTTTTTGGGTCAAGCACAACAACATTGGTAAATGACACACACAAATAAACACAAATTCATAATATACGACTCTATTTAGGACATAAAGACAAACATTCAGTTATATTATAATGGTCAATTTTGTCTATCGCAGAAGCAAATACGAAAAAGAAGGTACTTACCACAAAAAAATTCGTTTGCGCAGTTTTGTTACAGGCAAGCAATGAAAAAAGATAATATTCTGTCTTCTGTGTATCGACAAAGCTACCACACACAGTATTTCTAGAAAATAGGATTCAATCTGTTCAACAAGCATTAGTAGTTTATAGTGAAATACGAGCACTGAACACGAATCTGTGGATTCCTAGTAACTCGAATTACAGGACTCTTGTAGGTACAACAATATTACATGGTAGTAACGAAAACTTACACGTGCTAGTTGTTGAACAGAATATTATTTGTTTGTGATCTATGCTGCCAATATTTACGCAAATGGGTAAATTGTATATTTACATATTTTGTAACTATTAAGGCTCAAGTGTACGACCGTGTTCTCGCCTGATGTTATGTGACGATGCGGTCTGCGATGAAGCAAGCTTACCTAGATGAAATCGATTTACTCTTGACTTGAAAACACCAGGATTGTTACCATCGGGAAAAAAACACTCAGGCAACACGTTTCACAACTAAACGTGTTTTCGGAAAGGTGGAGTCAAGCCTCCTCGTTCGAGGCTTTTGAATGTGAGCCATGAAACGATGACACCTTACCCTTTTTACCCAACTGCGCGACGCAAAGAAGTGGAAATGTCAGTCATGTTATCAGTCTATGTATGTTCCTTTGAAGCAGTATACAGACCAAACGCCTGGGCCGATTTTTATGATTCACACGTCAATCGATTCCTCTTAGCCCGGCGAGCGACACTAAAGACATGACATTAGTGTAAATTCAATATTGCGGCTACCGGACGCCATATTGTCCAAATTAAAAAAATGAAAGTCAACAAACTGTGTCAAAAAGGGTATCGTTGAATAGGTATTTAAAAATAATGTATAGCTTTCTCTCAACGTTTTTCGATTGGGCTGACCGTTTAGGATGTGCATCGATTTAAAGTTGCGTAACAACCATTCTCACATATATAGGTTTTTAGGTATAGGCCAGTCACCGTAGACATAAAAATCGCGTAAGGTCGCAAATAATAGCCAGGTTCTGATTTTTTGGGATGTTAGCCCGAAGGTTTCTTATCATTCTCGAGCTAGCAATCAATTCACAGCCCACGAAAAATCTGTCTGGGGCGCGCCAAAGAAGTTTTCACTTCAATAAGAATGTGTGTGGTGTGATGTGAAACAGTCCTCCCGTTCCCGGGCCCGCCCGCCGGCGCGTCCCATTCCTCTCACGTAGTACTCCTACTCCAACCCTCATATTTTTATTGACCGCAGCTTAAGAAACCGCTCCGCGCACCAAAACAAAAGGCTTTTAATGTTTTTCGCGAAACAAAAATGAGATATTGAGTCGTTGTTTTGAAAAGTTTAGTTATTGGTCTCGTTCATTTTGTTATTTCGTGATTTGCTGATTGTATTTGATACGAGGACCTACTTAATTTTATAACACTACATTATTATTATTCATCAAGTGATGTGCGTAATGCAGTTTACTTAAAAACGGCAAAAACATTGCGTCCTGAGAACCGAGATGTCCCTAGAACCTTTCGAGGATGTGCGTCATCCCCCAAAATGCACTCGGCCACCGTAGCGGATTATGACCTTAGCTGTCTCCTTGCGAGAGAAGGCCCGGAGCTCCAATAACAGTGGTAACATTTAGTAGATTATTATTTACTAGCTGAACCCGCTACTTCGTTCGCGTACGTTGATCTTGCGACCTTATTAGTACATTAGTAGTACTTACGTAAAAATATTTGGATGGGTGGCTATTACACAAACCGTGTGAATTTGTTTTTCCACACAAACATATATTTATTCGAGTTTAGCAACTTCATATTTTATATTTTAGCAACATCAAACATACTCGTAGTAAGGTTGTGGAGTATCGAACACAGCCGTAGTGTTAAGTTTGTAGGATTTTTTTTGGATACATTACGAAGAGTCTGTAGCTGATGTGCGAAATCCGATACTTACCCACTTATACATTTTTACAGGATGATATCCTAAGTAGGTGATAAAGTTATTAGCCGTTGTGATATTTTAGACTCTAAGCCATGTGTGTTTCAAATGTCAATCTAATTGGTAATGTCGTTCTGTCGTTAATATTTGTTTCGTTAGGGCCCATGCTTTTTCCGAGATGATAGGTAGTATGTGAGACTATAAACTATCTGTGTTTAAAATTTCAACCAAATCAAACCTTTTTATAATATATAATATATATAATACTTAGTAGTAAGATAACATTTTATTCAATTTTAGAAAAACAACGGTCTGCTTTGGTCACCGAAGCTTGTTGAACACTAAATTTAGTACAGTATTTGGATTGAAATAATATCCGAAAGAGCAAAAACCGACTTCAATTATTATCATTTCACGTCAACTAACTAACTTCTAGTCAAGTAAGAAGTTCACTCGACTAATTTAAGAAGCTAAAACTACGTCGTCCAGATAAATAGATACTGGTGGACAATTCACACACAACACTTTGGCTTTTTCCAACGCCAATGTCCCAGCCATACTCAAACCGGAGTGGTCTTACGCGTGACGATGGCAAAAGACCTGACGGTAGTGGTTTTATATTTAAGCCTTTTGGGGTTGAGTGCCTGTGAAGGCCGGGAGCTCACCTCATCTTCAAAAGCATTTCCAAGCGCTTGGCCGACGCAACGCGTGACCAAAATGCTGGCGTTATTTAGCCCATCATATATTTTTTTTTAGATTTTTCATTCTCTTGCTTTAGAAGTTAGAGGGGGGGGGGGCACACATTTGACCACTTTGGAAGTGTCTCTCGCGCAAATTATTCAGTGTAGACGAAAATGGTTTTAGAAACCTCAACATCATTTTTGAAGACCTATCTATAGACACCCACCACGTGTAGGTTTGATGAAAAAAAATTTTGAGTTTCAGTTCTCAGTATGGGGGGCAACCCTATTTTTTCTTTTTTTTTAATTTTTCTGTTGAAATCTTAATGCGGTTCACAGAATACATCTACTTACTAAGTTTCAACAGTGTAGTTCTCATAGTTTCGGCAAAAAGTGGCTGTGACATACGGACGGACAGACAGACAGACAGACATGACGAATCTATAAGGGTTCCGTTTTTACGTTTTACGGAACCCTAAAAATACTACATTACACATTTTCTAATAAATATCAGATCGTGTTTCGTTCCTGAGCTGCCATCTGTACTTAATGTGAAAAAAAAACATTAGAAAGGTATTGTCATATTGAGTCATTGAGTCATTTCTATTGACACACCGCGCTCAAATCCGTCATCCGTCAGGATGACTGATTTGACTGAGGATGACGTGTTACCAGGGATGAGCTTCGACTCCCACTTCGATAAGTCAGAACTTCCGATTACCATTAATCCTTCGATTCCGAGAGACTTCGGTTCCGAAAATTTTAAAACGGAGGTTATAATCGGAGGTAAGGTGTGTAAATATTGCAGATAATCCCTTATTGTGGTGGATGGTGGTGTGGTCGCTGAAGTAGGTGAAAAATGGTAAATGGTAGCATTCTAACTTCTTTGCCCAATGAAACAATAATATTATATAATGCACAACTTACCCATTTACGGGGCCTTAAATTCTCAGTTTACTATGAAGAGTAATTCTTTTTAAATAATTTTTCTAATAGACTACAGGCCCGTGAACAAAATTTACGGGTCAAATGAACCACCAGGAGACCTATGTAGGATGATAGAAGGGTATAAAGTAATAAGTTTCAGCACTATGCCGTCACTTGTAAGCTGTCCAACTGAGTACAGTTGAAGAGGGGGGGTTCCAATCTTCGATCATTTCTCCTTGTCGCATGATTTTTGTACGGCGTTGCGAAATAATGGATAAGAAGAGGTATTGAAACTCTATGGAACCAATGCCGTACATAATCAAATGACCAAATTTACTCTGTGAATCGTCGGCACATCATAATTTTTTCCGACAAACTAATAATTAAAAATCTAAAATTTATAATTTTTATAGTTTCCATACCTCTTCTAATCTATTATTTTGCAACGCCGTACAAAAATCATGCGACAAGGAGAAATGATCGAGGATTGGAACCCCCCCTCTTCAACTCTGTACTCAGTTGGACAGCTTACAAGTGACGGCATAGTGCTGAATCTTATTACTTTATACCCTTCTATCATCCTACATAGGTCTCCTGGTGGTTCATTTGACCCGTAAATTTTGTTCACGGGCCTGTAGTCTATAATAACAAATTAGAATAACCGAAAGAAAAATTCTGTAGTTGACGGTTCAAGATCCTCCATGTCAAATAAAAACCAATTTAACTGACATCATTGCATACGGATTGTTTATTCTTAGTAAAATTATTTTATCTAAGAATAGTTCTGTTTAGCTGTAATCCTTAAGCAATGTAACACCGGTCCCGTTATTTTTCTACTAATCCAGACCATACTCTCGCCGTGTATAATATTTCAAAGTTGTTGCGTCGTGATTTAACAACATAAATCCAAATATCTAAAGAACGAAAACTTTGGCATTTATAATATTAGAAGGATGAAACAGTATGGTATCACACTACTAGTATCTGCCCTTTGCCCTTTCCCATGGAATCAAAGCCCAAATGTCTCGTCGAAAAAACGAGCAAAAAAGAAAATGTTTTCATTTTCGAGGACTTATTTTAATGTGTTTTCACTAATACCCTGAAAATAAAAGCGCTTTGCTAGCAGTGTGGGAGGGTAAGGAGATTGCTGGTGTTTGATGTGAGCAGTCCCGAACGGAACGAACATTTGTATGTTAAGAACATTTATGATCTTCCGGTTTAATACGAAAGGAAGGTAAACAACTTATGATATAAAAACAACTGAAACATTGATTGCGTCGTTTACGTGGCGTAAAATATATGTTTTTGGTATTTAAAAAAAAAATAAAGTATGACGAGACGAGCGGGTCATGTGCCTGATGGTAAGCAACATGCCTGCCACATAACAGCACAGTGACATGCAGCTATTGGAACATGAAAAATAATTATTTGGTCATTACCTTGCACTGCACTGCGCTCGACACCCAGAGATCTAAGATGTTGTATCTCTAAGCCCTCTAATTGCTCTGGAAACATTTCACACCTTCAAACCGGAACACAGTAATCTTTACAAATTACTGTTTGGCGGTAGAACAACTGGCAAAGGTGTGGTACTTGCCCTGGCGGACTCTGCTAAGAGTCCTACCACTACAAAATATTAATTAATAATAATAATTAAATAAAACCTTTTTTATATCATACTAGTACTACTGGAATATAAACACATAATTAAAGATAAGCTTAAGATATGGGTAAGCTGGTTGATATTCGATATTGTTGTTATTATTTACAAATACATTTAATCTATGCCTACAAATATTATAAAGCTTAAGAGATTTTTTGTTTGAACGTGCTAATCTCTGGAACTATTGGACCGATTTCAAAAACTATTTTACCGTTGGATATGGACGTGATCCTTGAGTACTATGGACCCTTTTTTATGTGGGGGAAATACTTTTATGTATGCCCACCATGCAGGGACATGGTGGGGTATGTCGGGCTCGACACCCTGACGTCGATAGACATGGTGCCCCTACCGACTAAAACCCCCACAGATTTCTGCTGCATGGCCAGGGGTCAGGGTCGCGGGGTCACTTTATGCACTCCTACAACGACCCTGACCCACCTGCCACTGTCCTTGCGGACCCGCCTTGCGGGTGACGTTAGTACCCCCCGCATTTGGCTCTGGTGACGCACCGGAAATCAGCGGCGCGTCACCTCCTCGAAGGCCAATCTCTAGGTGGGGCGTCAGACGGCCCTAAACGTCCAACGTCCAAATATGTCCATATTCTTTGATATTTTGATAGGATGCCTAAAAACTTACTTCTTTGTGTTGCAGCGAATAGAAAGTTTGGCAGCCATTGATATTATTTACGTCGCGTTTCAATGGTCGAAGTCGGAAGAGCACTTTTGGAGCAGATGAAAATTCCATTAGGAAAATATGCTGCAGTTTGAACTCTGTGGAAAAATAAACAGGGCTGGCACTTTACGTTGGCGATTCTTTTTCTTAAAATGCTGTAGTTTTTTGAAGTGAAAACTTCTTTAGGCACGCTATAGACAGAATTTTCGTGGGCTGTGAAATGGATTCATCAATCGTCACGCTTGGATATGATAATGGATCGGATCGGATCGGAAATGAAATCTTCGGGTAAACTCGGTAAAAACGGCCAGGTAGGTACCAGGGTAACAGAAACAGTAAAGAGTTTCGATTACCTACCTCCAACAGCCCAGCGTTTATCTCCAGATACCAGGACAACAGAAATATAAAAGAGTTGCGTTTGCCCCTAGGTACCAGTACCAGGGCAACAGAAACAGTAAAGAGTTGCAATATTCTGTAAAATTACGTTGATATAAAACTAGATGGCGCAACCATCGATTTAGCTGGCGGTGTTGAAATTATGCGAATGTACATAGACCTACGATGGTTTAACAAATAATTTGTCTCCTGACAAGGTGATAAATAAATTAGACAATTCAATTATAAGTGAAAACATCTGAGTCACAAGTTTTCACTTCTATCGGCAGTTCCTATGACTGCCAATTTATTTATTTTTTCAGGTTTTTATGTAATAAAGCTTATACGATCCAATGTTTATCTCTATATTCTCAAACTTCGTTTAGCCAAAATTTGTTTTGAGTTTCTTTGACATTAAAATCGTCATAAGGCTGAATACATAATTTGAGTTTACTCAAAAATTTTATAGCTTTTTATCTCGCGTAAAGCATATGTGATTGTTTGAAATATGTCGGTAACTTAAACTTTACGTGAGCCAGAAAGCTTAAAAAAATTTGTAGCAACCTTAAATCCGTATAAAAACCATCATACTACTAGTAGAAGTAGTGGCGTAGGTAATTAATTTTGCACATCACGAGTGCTGGATTAAGGTAACTAGATGCCCTGAGCAACCTTACACTGTGCCTTCCCCCCTTCTCAGAATGAAAAACGACAAAGAATTAACAAAAAACAATTTAATACGTGCGAATTTTGAAATTGCGTTATTTGCACGTCACCATGTTCTCAACGACATAGTCCACCATATTTTTCCAAACACTAATTTCCGCCAATATTCCTTATCTGCTAAGCTACCCTGTCTGATAACCTCCCGAGCGCCGCGCGAGCGTCGCGACGTTCAGTCTGAAATCGTCGGTCAAATTTAGCCGTTTAGGATTTTAAGATCTGAAGACAAGCGTCTGGATGATTTATCTTGAATGCAGTGATAAAGCTACAAACGGTTGGTCTAGGACGCTACTTGCCCAGCCCTGTAACAGTCTTGCGTCGAACTCGACCTGTCCAATTTCCGACATCAGCTGCGGAAGTGCATTTTGCAAAAGATACCAACCGTCATCATCATCATCAACAGCCCACTAAACGTTCCCACTGCTGAGACTCGGGGCCTTCTCACGCAAGGAGAGAGTTAAGGCAATAATCCACCACGCTGGCCCAGTGCGGGTTGGTGGATGACACATGACTTCGAATGATTCTAGGTACATGTCGGTTTCCTCACCATGTTTTCCTTCACCGTTTTAAGTTAACGGCATTACGCACATGACTTCGAAAAGACAGTGGTGCGTGTGGGGTTTGAACCCGGGGTCTCCGGATCGGCAGGCGCCGTTCTCCCGACTAGACCAGCCGTACGAGGTGTTAAAGCAACGACATCATTTCGTTGCAGTGGTAACCACAGACAATCGGGAAGGCAAAGCCAAGGAAAAGTAAGAAGAGGAAAGTAGTACGAATTCGCGACAATCCGCTTTGTGCACTGGGTGTTGTAATTAGGCGAGATAATCCTGTCAGTGTATTGAGTCACTTTGCGCCGGGAACAGTGCGGGACAGATTATATTTATGCACTGTTTTGAAATACTTTCGGTTTTTTATTTATATTGGGTTATGTGCAATTTTACAATTTCACCATAAAAATCTATAATACCTTTATTAATTAGATTATACAAAACTTTCTAAAAATTTACAGAACTTACACCTTTGCCCGTTCTTCTACCCCCCATTCCGGTTTGAAAGGTGTTGTTTCCAGAGAAATTACTAGACAAAGACCCATATTATCTAACCCATCTTATATTACTGGCCGACATAGCTGGGAATTAACTCGTTAATCCGTTAATCGTTAATTAACGAAGTTAACATTTTGATTAACGGATTAACTTTTAAGTTAACTTTTAAAAATGATAATGGACATGTTAACTTCCGTTAATTATGCAGAAGTCCGTTAATCGTTAATCCAATGCTTACTATTTACCGCACGGCACCTCGGCGCAGCGCAAAAAACTGGTTCAGACAAGTATGAAACGAAAAGTGCTGGGCGCAGTGTGACCATATGTGGCGAGTTCCTGCAATTTTGGCAGGATTGAGGCGTCATTTTAGCCTGTGGCATGATCGGTTGACGTTATATGAAAACAAATATAATTTTGTTATCATAAGTCATATTTCCGATAATCTCTAGTTCTTTTTGCGCTATCTATGCGCAATACCTATGCGCATTATGCACGACGATTACATTACACATTAAATTAAATTAACTTAAAAAAATTGGCAGTCATAGAAACTGCCGATAAAAGTGAAAACTTATAACTCAGAATTTGATACCTTACCTTAGAAACTACACGGGTGTAACCGGAGGGCGTGACCTGGTCATCATGGCATGGCCATCTAGAAAAGCAGCAGCATTTCCTATTCGCTGATGCATTTCTAGATGGCCATGCCATGATGGCCAGGCCACGCCCTTTCAGTATTTTCCATTGGCTGACGCATTTCTAGATGGCCAATAGCCATGGTCCCGAGTTTACCCGAAGATTTCTTATCATACCCGAGCGTGACGCTAGACTTCAATTAACAGCCCACGAAAAATCTGTCTCGGCGCGCCTAAAGAAGTTTTCACTTCAATAATAAAATTAAACTATTTGGTTTTTTCCTAACCTGTTAACTTCCAGAACCTCAGGTTTAGGTTCTGGAACATTAAAAATTCTGATGACATTTTCAAATAAAAAAATTGGCAGTCATAGGAACTGCCGATAGAAGGGAAAACTTATTACTCGGAATTTGATCCATCATGGCATGGCCATCTAGAAATGCGTCAGCATTTCCCAGTTCACTAACGCAACTATATAAAAATCCAATACGCATATTAACGGATTAACGATTAACGTTAACTTCCGTTAATTCTTACGAAATGTAACGCTTTAACGTTTAACGAAGTTAACTTTTTTTGTAACGGATTAACGATTAACGAAGTTAACTATTTGATTAACGGTGCCCAGCTATGCTGGCCGATAAACACAGTGCAGCGCTAGCCAGTGATTCGTATGTTCAAATAGATGCGAGGTACTGTGCTGCTGTATTAGGCAGGCATGTTACTTTTTTTTTTTTTTATATCGTAAAGTGACGAGACGAGCAGGACATGTGCCTGATGGTAAGCAACATGCCTGCCACATAACAGCACACTGACACACAGCTATTGGAACATGAAGAGTCCAAATCATTACCTAGCACTGTACTGCGCTTGTCACCCAGAGATCTAAGATATGATATCTCTAAGCCCAGTAATTTCTCTGGCAACATTGCCCTTCAAACCGGAACATAGTAACGCTTACACATTACTGCTTGGCGGTAGAATAATTGGGTGTAATACTAGAACAAAGGTGTGGTACTTCCCCAGGCGGACTCTGCCAAGAGTCGCCTGGTTACTTACCATCAGGTGCATGTCTAGCCCACATAAGCTACTTTTTAACCCGGGAAAACAAAGGAAACGAGAACTACACAGTTAAACCCGCGGGCGCTGTTAGTTAAATATAAACAATCAATTAAACACTATTCTAAAAATCATTTGCAAATTAAACATTATTTTCTTTGAAAGGAATTTTCCAAGAAAGGTTCACGTCCATTCTCTTGATCAAAGCAAATAAATTCGAAGAAATCCAGGAAAATTCGATACTTACGAATGTGATTAAACGCTGTAACGATTATAATTGGAAACATTATTTTATTAGCATCTTTTTTGTCTGAAGAATAAAGTTACGAATCGTCACAATATTATAAAATTGAAAGTTACGTCGTATGTGTGCGTGACTCTTTCACGCTGCATTATTAACTCATACAGATTACATGGAATTTGTTGTAGAGCTTATTTGTAAAGCTATTTATTTATTTGGATCGGAGATTACTTATTTTTCGTTTAATTAGTCTCTACATCACTGTCAGAATACAGATGTTATTATGAAATGACTTAGATAATGATTTTTGATCATCTTATATGTAAAATTCTCGTGTCACAGTGTTTGTTTCCTTACTCCTCCGAAACGGCTTTACTGATTTTTACCAAATTTTATATGCATATTCAGTAGGTCTGAGAATCGGCTACTAGCTATTTTTCATATCCCTAAGTATTAGGGGTTGTTCACCCCAAACATTTTTTTTTTAATTTTTGGTCAAATTTTTTTGTTTTTATTTTTTTATAATGTGGCGTTAAAAAATACATACAACCCTAAATTTTTACCCTTTTATCACCAACCCCTGTTTTTTTATAGCCATTTTAGTAATTTAATCATTTGACAGTGAACTCCTAAACGACGGGACCGATTTGAATGTTTTTTTGTGTGTGTATTCGAGGATGGTTAAGATTCACAAATAAGCCCGGCAGATGGCGCTGCAGACAGTGTCTAGGTTATGTCCGAGCGAAGCCGGAACGGGCCGCTAGTAACTATATAACATACAAATTACAATCAAGAGTCAAACGATAAAATACGAGATAAAATAAGATGATAAGCAAAATGACACCAAATGGATGACAAAATCTCTCAAATCGTAGGCACACTGTTAACCACTGAATCCTGATTTCGTATCAAATTTTCTTTTTGAGTTTATTTGACGTCACAAACGTCGAAAATTGGTAGCCTAAGCCTTACTTAAGATTTAAATCTTGCCGTAAGTCGAGTATCATAAGTATCACAATAGGGTACCTACAGTCCTCAAAAAAACTAAATAGCCCGTTAGTTAGATTGCCAAAAAATATTGTACACGTATTTTTTCATTTGTTTCACAAACAAAAAATGACGAAGATACGCTTCGAAGTTTCGTGTGACGTCACTTGTGAGTACGATTTTTACTCACGAGTGACGTCACGACCCCTCACTCTCGAAGTTTAATGGTCTATATCTTTGATGATAAAAATACGTGTCCAATATTTTTCCATGATCTAGCTGACGGACTAATTAGGATGGTGTATTTTTGAACCAGTTCGGTACCCTATTGCCGCGTTGTATGTCCTCTTAACGCAGTCCTGAAACAATGCCCAGAATGAGATATATTTTGTAATAAAGAGTGATAGTATACCTTAACATGTTCCCTCTCCTGACACTCAGGATTTTCTCTCATAAGAAGAAAGTGAAGGTCATAATCCACCACGCTGCCTAAGTGTGAGTACTTGTTAAACAGAATGTTTGTATGTATGAATGTTGTTTCAAAAGACACGATACGAATAAAAAAATGTTTTTGCACGTGGGTACTAAACACGGCTGAAGTGAAAACTTAATCGGCAATCGTAATTTTTGTGGTAATAGTATATAACATTATGTAGAATCATAATGGATCGTACATAGCATAAATGAAAACTAGGCCAGAAATTAAAGTCAGGTAGGTACATCTTTTGTAATTTTATAGAAATCTAATTATTTATTTTCGTATTCTGCGTATGATACAATGGGTATGTGTTAACTACAATAAAAAAACTATGAATAATCAGAATAACAAGTATTACATAAACCAGGTGACTGAATCTTTCTCGCTCGAGTACAGTCGGTTCCCTGATCCTGACGACCAGCGTCATTCACAGCCCACGAATAGATCTGTGTGATGACAAAAAGTTTTCATTTTAAATACTCTGAAGCCCAGCTCTAATAGCTAGCTAGGATTAAGATACAATCTAGTGCACTTATATGTCGCATGCAGCCGGCGCACGGCTAAACTCGTTAGCCGTCATAAAATAATTTCTAAATACCGTCCCCTGGGCTGTAACGTAACGACATAGAGTTCAGTTCTACTCAGCCTCTCTGAAAATTTGTTGCAACTTGTTGCTCATTATTGGATTTGTGTACAATTTTATGGACGTTGTTATTTTAATTAATTAATGTGTGGATATTTTAATATGTGGATGCTAAAAAAATAACTTGTACAAGTGGTCGGAGCAGAATTGATAGATAATGAATCGCGATTGAAAAATAGGTGTTGTTATTGAAGTGAAAACTTCTTTAGGCGCGCTATAGACAGAATTTTCGTGGGCTGTGAAATGGATCCATCAATCGTCACGCTCGGATATGATAAGAAATCTTCGGGTAAACTCGGTAAAAACGGCCAGGTTTGTACCAGGGCAACAGAAACAGTAAAGAGTTTCGATTACCTACCTCCAACAGCCCAGCGTTTATCTCCAGATACCAGGACAACAGAAATATAAAAGAGTTGCGTTTGCCCCTAGGTACCAGTACCAGGGCAACAGAAACAGTAAAGAGTTGCAGTATTTTGTACAACTTCGTTCCATCAGAATGTCCCTTGACACCTCCCAAGTATTTTGAAGTGAAAACTTCTTTTGACGCGCAGGCGCGCTTTTAGACAGATTTTTCGTGGGGTGTGAATTGAATTCTAGCGTCACGCTCGGGTATGATAAGAAATCTTCGGGTAAACTCGGGGCCACGGCCATTGGCCATCTAGAAATGCGTCAGCCAATGGGAAATGATGAAAGGACGTGGCCTAACCATCACGGCATGACCATCTAGAAATGCGTGAGCCATTGGGAAATGCGAACGCATTTCTAGATGGGCATGCCATGATAGTCAGGCCACGCCTTCCGGTACACCCGTGTAGTTTCCAAAGTAAGCTATCAAATTCTGAGTTATAAGTTTTCACTTCTATCGGCAGTTCCTATGACTGCCAATTTTTTATTATAGTTACGAGTTAGTTTTTTTTTTAAATAAAGAGTTACGAGACGAGCTGGACATGTGCCTGATGGTAAGCAACATGCCTGCCACATAACAACACAGTGACACGCAGCTATTGGAACATGAAGAGTCCAAATCATTACCTAGCACTGCACTGTGCTCGTCACCCAGAGATCTAAGTTGTTATATATCTAAGCCCTTTAATTTCTCTGGAAACATTACCCTTCAAACCGGAACACAGTAATGTTTGCACATTACTGCTTGGCGGTAGAATAGCTGGCAAAGGTGTGGTCCTTCCCCAGGCGGACTCTGCCAAGAGTCCTACCACTACAAAAATTAGAGTGGATTTAATTATTGCTAAGATTATTTTAACGAACGAACGACCCATTTAGGGCGAATAATTGTCTTGCTTAGAGTAGATTGACGTTTTATTTATCGCATAGAGTCGATAGATGATTTTTTTATTTTACAGCTAAGTAATGTCTCATTTCGAATGGGTAGACGTCTCGTTTTGAGAGATTCGATTTTCCGGTAGGGTGGATTGACATCTAGCTTAGGGTGTATTTCTGGTTTGAGCTGAGGGTTTGAGTGTATTACTGTCGCGCTAAGAGAGACATTTTGACACTACATTGAAATAGATGTTTTACTATTAGTTCGTGTAATTTGTCACAAATTCCAGTAAGGTTGTTTTTTTATTTACACATTAGAATTTGTTAACGACTTTGTTTACTAAATAATAATAAAGAAATAGAGAAAGACTATTAGGGATTTCAGCATAGGACAAAGAGCTTCTTAGCTCGAAGTAACAACTTCGTTTGATAGTTGACATTCTAAACACTCAAATTGGTTTTACTCCATGTTTCTAAAGGTGCGCTTATACGAGGGCAATAATTGCTCGGCGACACGAATGGACCGATCCGGCGCTACAAGCCGCCGCAGCAAGAACAATGTCGTCCATAGCGAGCGAATACTGAAATGCTCGTGTAGGACAGTATTGCCTAGTTGATGAAGTTGCGCCATATCGCTCAATATTGTATTGCGCAGTATTGATGCTTGTTGCCGTTGCCGTAAATTGCTTGATGTTGTCGTGACGTCATAATTGACGAGTATTGACTGGAATTGAGCAATTTTAATTGCCCGTATAAGCGCACCTTAATAAGAATATCCAAACTAAGAAACATCTTGTCTGCGTATCCTCTGATGGAAATAAATTGTTTTTCAGTTCCACGTTTTTTCAAAAGTGGATCCGAATCTTCTGAGTGATCGTATGTCGCATAACATCAAACTAAATTTTCGTCAAGAGCAAACCTATAAACGATAAAAAAAGTCGAAGTGCTTATTCTCAACTGTAATCAGCAATAATCAGGGTCTCAAATTTCAATCTTATCTATTTAGTCGCTCGTATGTGACTGAGCAACAATCACCCAAATTTTACATTTGCTATAACTATTAATAGGACAAACAATTTTTTTGATTTAAATCGTATATTTTTAGTGAACATTCTCTGTAATTCTGTAGCTCAAAACCTCAAACTACACTCGATAGCTTCTGAGTCGACAATATTGCTTCCACTATTTTGCAAAAAGAGCGTTTAAAAGTTTTCCGATTCGCAATACGAGCTCTGCAAACCGAGATATATGGAACGGGCTCGGAGGGCCCAATTAATGGAGACTGGTGGGGCTTCGGGGACCACATGCGGTGATTGGTAGCTCTACAGGGTTACACTGGAAGATGGTGCTGTGTCACATCTGCTCGCACCTTCCGGATGGTTAAGTACCAGCAGTAAGTACCAGAAGGCTCTGAAATCGATCGAGAGACGTGCTAAAAAGCTCATTAGTAACGTCGCCCTTGTACGAAAACGCCTTCAAAGTCTTTAACTCTTGAACATCGCTGATTTTTTTTGAATTTTTATAGGTTTACACTTGACCGTCATCTCGCCTGATGCTAAGCGACGATGCGGTCTACGATGGAGCGGGTTTACCTAGAAGAAACCGATTCACTCTCGATTTGAAGACACCAAGATTATACCTATCGGAAAAAACCCACTCAGGCAACTCATTCCATAGTCTAGACGTTCTTATCACAAAAGTAGAGTCAACTCTTCCAAAGACACGGGACTTTGGAATATGAGACATGAACGGTGCCGCTTCGAGCTACAAGAAGTCCGATAGAAAAAAGGCCAAGGTGGTATTAAATCATGCAGATCAGTTGCACACTTTCCGAAGTGTATCCGATAAAAACCCGATAAGCTAGCAATGTTGCGGCGATGTTCAAGACTTTGTAGTCTTTTTTGCACAATAGAGTCTTAGCTTATGAACCTTTTGGTACGCCTCTCGATCGATTCTAGGAAAAAACCTAGTTTATCGCATTTTTAACGCCTACATTTCGGAGAGTGTGCAACTGATCTGCGTGATCTGATAGCACTTTTTTACCGGACTGTTCGTAGCTCGAAAAATCGATATCTTTCTATGGTTGACGTTTCGAATACTCTAGCGAAGAGGTTTGATTCTACATTTATGAACTGTGATAAGAACGTGAGTGAGTTTTTCCCGATGGTAAAAATGGTGTCTTCAAATTGAGAGTGAATCAGTTTCTTCTAGATAAGCACGCTCTATCGTAGACAGCATTGTCGCGATATGGCGATATTCTCGATATTCCGGTTTGAAGGGCAATGTTTCCAGAGAAATTACAGGGCTTAGAGATACAACATCTTAGATCTCTGGGCGACGAGCGCAGTGCAGTGCTAGGTAATGATTTGGACTCTTCATGTTCCAATAGCTGCATGTCACTGTTATGTGGCAGGCATGTTGCTTATCATAAGGCACATGTCCTGCTCGTCTTGTCACTGTTTATAAAATTAAAATAAAGAAATACGTAGATTTAAAAATAAATAAATATGGCGTACATGAGAAGTGTGGCGTATTGTAACTAAGAAGACCAGAAGTTAAATGAAAAGTAGCAATCCGTGCCTAGAACTAAAGGTCAAGACGGTTGGTTTCATTATATGTATTTAATTGGCCTAACATAAATCTCATAGAAGGTACATCGCTCCGTAATATGAATACTGCTAATTACTTGCGAATTTGTGTACAAAAATAACTTTAACGCAACCCTTTCAGCCTAAAACGAGCTCTGCGCTACCTTGTGTAGAGACACCCAATTTATTCTCGATAATCTGGCACCTTATACTATCAGTGGAAGAGCACTGGGTGGTACCTACTTAGTACAAAATTGGTACCTATGCATAGCAAGGTATACATCTATTGCCCGATATAAATGTATCCATATAAATAGAGACTTTTCCAACGAGATGATAATGTCGTCCTAAGAGAACACATTTTGTTAAAAAGAGACAAAATATAAAGTTAAACTAAGAAACAAAATAATCTATCTATATATATAGATAGGCCAATATCAATCTATATATACCAACTAGGCCTCGTGGCTTAGTTGGTAGTAGCTCTGCCTGCGAAGCCGGGGGTCGTGGGTTCGATTCCCACCCAGTGCAAATATTTGTGTGATGAATTCAAATGTTTGCACTGTGTCTGGGTGTTTCTATGTATAATAAGTATGTATTTAAAACTATATAAGTATTATATCAGCTATCAGGCCGCCATCATACAAGCTTTGCTTAGTTTGGGGTCAGATTGTGTTGTGTGTGAATTGTCCACCAATATTTATTTATTTATTTATTTATTTAAATATAAAAGCGAAAGGTCACTCATCAAGGAATCTCAGAAACTACAAATGCTAGGAACCTGAAATTTTGCATGGAGGTCCCTTTCAGCACGTAGGCGCTCGCTAAGACGGGGTTTTGCGAAATTCAACCCCTAAAAGGGATGAACGGTTCTATGAAAATTCGTCATTTTCAAAGTTATCAAATTTTTTATCTAGACACTTGACACGAAGCAATTAAATGTTTGTTCTATCAATTTTGTAATTTCGAAATGTACGGGGGTGAAATTGTGATTGAAATGGGGGATGAATGTCAATATGGAAGTTCCCAATCGTTGAAGATAAAACCATGAAACTCTGGATATAGGCACTTGACACGAAGCAAATAAATGTTTGTTCTAGCAATTTTGTAATTTCGATGAAATGGGGAACGAATGTCTCTTACGCTTTCACAACAAAACCGATTTTGATGAAATTGTTTAAAATTGTTTTATTATAAGCTGTTTTTAGTAACCGTAAATGTGTATGGGTATACAAATAGGTACTGCCTGAGTTACCTTAGTATTTATTTCGCGCGGACGAAGTCGCGGGTAACAGCTAGTACTAATATTATAAAGCTGAAGAGTTTGTTTGTTTGAACCCGAGGATCTCGGGAACGACTGGTCCGAATTTAAAGATTCTTTCTCTGTTGGATAGTCCATTTATCGAGGAAGGCTATAGGTTATTTAACACTATGCTACTTTCAACAGGAGCGGAGCATAAATGAAAAATGTAACAAAAACGGGAAAAATATTGCTTTTTGAGAGCTTTCGTTGCGTGACAGCATGTGTCTATCTTATAAAAGGTTGCGACATTAGAATCTAAGGTAACCAAATTTGTTCTAGATTTGAATTGGTACAACCAATTTTCGATAGATGTCGTAGCAACGCGCGCACGGATCAGCTAGTATAATAGAATAATACCTATAACAAAATAATAGCGCAGTGCAGTGCTAGGTGATGATTTGGACTCTTCATGTTCCTATAGTTGCGTGTCACTGTGCTGTCATGTGGCAGACATGTTGCTTACCATCAGGCACATGTCCTGCTCGTCTTGTCACTGTTTATAAAAGAACGTATATTTAAAAATAAATAAATATGGCGTACAAGAGAAGTGTGGCGTATTGTGACTAAGAAGAGCAGAAGTTAAATGGAAAGAAGCAATCAGTGCCTAGAACTAAAGGTCAAGACGGTTGGTTTCATTAAATGTATTTAATTGACTTAACATAAATCTCGTAGAAGGTACATCGCTCCGTAATATGAATACTGCTAATTACTTGCGAACACATCGTCACTCCGCCCTCAAACAGAATGGTGTGTAATTACGAAGTGCAATCATGCGAGACACCTGATGAGCGCTTGGAGGGTCACAATCTGCTTAACGGCGCTGTCACTGTGTGACATAATATTCCTAGAGACACCAATTTTTCCATATTTGAGGCAAGGTGCAAACTTGTCACAGCTCTCCTATTATAACCCTACACGGAGCTGCAAACCTGGTTGATGAAAAGCGGGACAAAATTAAAAGGAACTGCCATACTGATGATTTTCAAATATTGTTCAGACAATATTTAGTAGTTCCATAACACTATACAAAGAAGTGCATGCCGCATTCAGTACTGCAGATTTAAACGCTCGACTAGTCACTGGTCGGAACGCAATTACAGTCCACGTAATAATACATTCATTACACGCACTCCACTTAGAACACTTCGAACAATAAATATGCATTGGAGTCAGTGAAACAACTTAAATTTAACCGGGCCTTTTTTTTCCAACTACTTTTAGGGGCATACTAATTCTCGAAAGTTGAAAGTATAATTTATTACAGAATTCGGTGTGCCACCGGTGGGCAACTGAAGGCACTGCGTGCCCTCACAAAAAAGTCCTGAATTTAACCATAATTCTTTAAGTTCTAATATCTCATGCCGACTCCAACACAACAGTAAATGCCAAGTCATTTGATTCTTCCGATCATTTTTACCGTAGGCTATACTAAAAGTTATGCAGTTTTTTTTGTTGGAAGTATTCGACTATGCTGTGACTGCGGTACAGTGAGCGAGGGCCCCCATGCAGGTGGCGCGCTCATCAGCCGCCTTGTGCCGGATAATGAGAGTGGAGCTGACGAATAAGGACTCGTTACTACACTAAAAGTGCCTCACACATGTTAATTCATTTCACTCGGGATTAGTCTCACGTATTATAGTACCTTCGGTTTAAAATATGAAAATGATTAAAAAATTAATTATTTGGATACCAAAACTTTAATTGCATGAGAAGTGAACCTAATCCCAAAATCCTACGTCTGAGAGTCGGTTCCCACTGGACCGGTTTATTTTCACTCATTAGCAACGACTTAGCCACAGAAAATTATATCGTTTTAATCACGAACGTTCTTAAATAATGTGTCTAAAGTTTTTATCAGCCCATATTCCTAGCAAAAAGCGTTTGACGCATCTGTTACATCGAACCTAAGGCCAACAAAACAAGCGACATCCAGTCGTAGCCGGCCGCAAACCGCCACCGCTCGGCTGTCCAATAACCCGCGATCGTGCGATAGAACGCATTCCGTTAGCAGAACGATATTACCGCGGCGACGGCTCATTTCCATAAGAAAATAAAAATGGGTGCTATTTGTCTTGAGATTTGGCTCGTTCGTACTATTTGCTCTCGAACTTGTGTCACGCCGAAACCGCAAGCCGATTTTATCAAACTAGTAATGTAAAGTCAAAGTACTTTATTCATAAATGTACAATTTACACGTCAATTAATAATAAATAAAAACAAAAGAAAGAGCATGTAAATTGTATACATTTTCAAAGTTTGAAATAACTACTTTACTGTACTATAATCACTATTTTACAGAAAACTGTCATACATTATATGAGTACTTATCATATGTTTTTATTACAATAATTGTACGGACCCATGTCAAAGTTTTTCTTTACATTTTTATAGGAACTTTGCCATCACTCTCAAAAAATTTGCTGTAACTATAAAAAGCTTGATCGATAAGCCAGCACTTTAATCTATTTTTGGAGCTGCCGAAACTTGGGGCCGATACAACTATTTTGAAGAGTGTTATAAACTTCCGGTCCCATAATGTGAGTTAACTTCCGTGACCTCGTGAGAGAGTGTGGTATACCATCCAGCTTGTCCGCGTTGCGTATGTTGCGAGAATGTCTCTCTCCTCGCGTATTGTACGATTCTAGATTATTTCTGACATACACAGCCACCTGGTAGATCAATATAGCAGGTGACGTAAGTATGCCAAGCTCTTTGAAATATGGTCTGACGGATATGCATTGCGATACGCCGACTATGGCACGTACGGCACATTAAATTAGTTTGTAACCTGACGGTGCGGCGTTAGATTAAAATCTGATGGCTTTTACAATTTTACGGTGACGGTTACAATCGTGGTGTATTAAAGTGTTAAAATCGAGAGTGAATCGGTTCCAACCTTCTAAAGGACGAAACTTCCACAGAAACTTTTATCTCATATTTCTATTCTTTTTTCGCATAAAAAATTAACCATTGCCTTTTCTCAGCTATAAACAATTTCTGAACAAAATTTAATTAAGATTGGTTGAATAGTTTAGGCATGAAAGATTAAAAGACAGGTTAACTTTCGTATTCATAGCAGCGCTTCGAGGTTTCGGTCGCGTAGTTCCCGGTCGCTTTATTTTCCCTGGATAAAAATAGCCTATGTGTTATTTCAGACCATAATCTATCTTCAGATCCCTTTATTATAATTTGCGTTAAAGAGTAACAAATGTCCATACATAATCGCAAACCTTAGCGTTTATAATAGTCCAAGATCCCAGAACCACGTACGGCAGACGACACGTACCTAGGTATTTCCATAATTTTGGGAGTTTTAAAAAGCGTCTGCAAAGCAAAACGGCCGACAGAATGTGTCTTATATAAGATTACGGAGTATTGGCTATGTATTGGCGACTTATTTTTAAGGATGTTTTATTTGACGTTATGTGAAAATCGTTTAGGAGAATTTATGTGAGATAGTATAGGTAATATGAGAAGGGATTATATGGTGAAGTATATTATTCCACATTCATCGCTCCCGGTTTCTGGGCCGATGGTAAGGGCTACGACGCTGGACTCCATAATCTCGAGCTCGTTATTTTGCGCTGGCAGAGTGATATCAGGCGCCCTCCGCCGCCACCGGCGCGCCCTTGCGCGTGTCAGCATTCCACTTTACGGGCTTTATCTCACAGATCTTTCAAAAATTTGAATTAAAACTTATAGGTGAGCAGTTTGTTACGGTTAATTAGGTATTTTACAATACGCAGTGATGGAACAAGCAAGACGTGTTATTAACTATTGGTACTACAGCTGGTATTCAGTAATGTTTGTGCAATAGAAATGTCATTATATTTTTCTTTGAGAATCTAATGACCTCCTTAGTGACCGGGTTTCGCCGAAACCGATCCACCGGGAATATTCTAGCGTACGTCACTCACATCTGGAGTGAGGCCATCGATAAGCACGGAGAAGCACTTGCAGTCTCTCTGGATATCTCGAAGGCTTTTGACAGGGTTTGGCATGACGGCCTTATAAGCAGGGTTTCTGGTTTTGGTGTGTCTCTTGGATTTGTTGCGTGGATATCGGACTTCTTGAGGGATCGATCCATACGAGTAGTCATTGATGGCTGCTCGTCGGATCAAATGACTATCAATGCCGGAGTCCCTCAAGGGTCTGTACTCTCTGCGACGCTCTTTCTGCTACATATCAACGATCTGTTGAAGCCCGGTATCTTTGGGTACGCAGACGATAGCACTGTTGTAGAGAGTTACATATCTAGCGCGAGAGCCAGTGGGCAGCAAACCCAGTTACTGAGAGAGAGTATGATTGAGCGTTTGAACTTGGCCCTTGGAGTCTCTGAATGGGGCGATGCCAATCTGGCCAAGTTTAACGAGGGAAAGACACTGGCGTGTCTGTTCTCCGCAAAAAGGAGTCAATTTCAACAGACTCCTTCTTTTCGAGGTGTATCCGTGCCGGTAACCAACCATCTCGAGCTTTTGGGTGTTACCTTGTCTTCTACGCTCAACTTTGGCTCGTATATCGAGTCTAAAGCTAAATTAGCTGCAAAAAAACTAGGCGTCCTCTCAAAGGTTCGAAGGCACTTCAAGTCTGAACAGTTGCGTGTATTATATTAAGCACAGATTCGCTCTTGTATGGAGTACTGTTCGCACCTTTGGGATGGTTCGGCTAAGTATCAGCTCGAGGCTTTGGAATCGATCGAGAAACGTGCCAAAAGGCTCATAGGCAATAATACTCTTGTGCGAAAAAGACTTCAAAATCTTGAACATCGCCGCAAAATTGCTAGCCTATCGGTTTATTATCGGATACATTTCGGACAGTGCGCGACAGATCTGCATAACCTAATACCACCTTGCCCTTTTTTCTATCGGACTGCTCGTAGCTCGAGAAAGCGGCATCGTTTCATGGTTGATGTTCGTAAGACACGAACAAAGAGGGTTGACTCTACATTTGTGATAAGAACGTCTAAGCTGTGGAATGAGCTACCAGAGTGGATTTTCCCCGATAGTTATAATCTTGGTGTCTTCAAGTCGAGAGTGAATCGGTTTCTTCTAGGTAAGCACGCTTCATCGTAGGCCGCATCGTCGCTTAACATCAGGCGAGATGCCGGTCAAGTGTAAACCTATTCAAGTTAAAAAAAAGTTTTTTTTTGTCAAGTTGTCTAAAACATCGTTTCCCAAACTCAGCATAAGTTATATTATGGCAAACATAATTTGTTATTTAAATTGTTTCGCAAACTATTTATTAATTTATGTTGTTGTATTTTTTACTTGCAAACTTATCTAGTGAAAAGTTGTTAATTTCGAATGAACAACAGACATCAATTTAATTTATTTCTATAGATTGTGGGTAAATATTCCATGTCTATTATCCATCGTTCCAACATGAATACGGTCGCTTAGGTATAAAGCAAAGAAACAAAAACTTAGCGTTAAGAAGTATAACAGTCAGACGTGAAAAGGCAAAAGCAGTAAAGTATAAACCGTGGAACGAAGGCCGGTATAAACGCTGACGGGGAGGCAGGTGGCAGCCCAATGATAATTTTAAATTACGTTTACCAGTAAAGCCTTTTATTTTGTTGACGTGTTCAGAAATTTCACACCGTTTCGGGAATGGAAGCCTGCGTTTGTATCGTCCAACTAAATTGGTTTCGGTATTGTTCTCTCTTTAATTTCGCTGGAAATTGTATAACAACGAATTGTTTTCAAAAGAAAAACAAAGTGGTTAACTTTTTTAATTATGCTAGGTTTGCACTTGACCGCCATCTCGTCCGATGTTGACGACGATGCGGTCTACGATGGAGGGTGATTATCTACAAGAAAACGATTAACGATTAAAAATTACCCCGAATTTCAGTCCGATGTATTCTGTCAACATGATTGAGCAACAAATATCCAAAGTATCGCATTAATAATATTAGTAGAATTTTGAAAACGCTTCTCTGTCAGTTCCTAGGAAAATATAAACTAATTTTCTAGCCAACTTCAAAAACAGAGAAGGTTCTTAATTCGGTTGGATGTTTTTTTGTCGTATATAATATGTTACGCGATAGCTCTGCCGATTGTGAATCGATTTTGATGGGTTTTATTTTGTTTCATCATCATCATCATCATCAACAGCCCACTAAACGTTCCCACTGCTGGGACTCGGGGCCTTCTCTCGCAAGGAGAGAGTTAAGGCCATAATCCACCACGCTGGCCCAGTGCGGGTTAGGGGATGATACATGACTTCGAAAGATTCTAGGTACATGTCGGTTTCTTCACGATGTTTTCCTTCACGATGTTTTAAGTTAGCGGCATTACGCACATGACTTCGAAAAGACAGTGGTGCGTGTGGGGTTTGAACCCGGGGTCTCCGGATCGGCAGGCGCCGTTCTCCCGACTAGACCAGCCGTAACTTACTAGACCAGCCGTAACTTACTAGACCAGCCGTAACTTACTAGACCAGCCGTAACTTACTAGACCAGCCGTAACTTATTAGAACTTATTTTGAAGAATTTGTAGAATTTATTTCAGAGGTGATTTCATATAAAATTCATAGAAATTTGTGCGATAGTTTTTGAAATATCAACAAAAACTAAGATTTGCTTTCATTTCTCTGGACGATGTCATACCTTATGAAGTTTGGTCGAGTGTCTGAATTTAATTCTAAGGCAAGTCGGTCTTGTGTTTTCAGAGAAAATAGATTATTTGAAGTAGCTGGTTGTCTGTCTGTAAGAGATTGCCCTCATGCCACCATAGTCGCACTAGTTCAAAGTGTTGTATCTGCCCACTATAATATTTTTATTTGCTTGTGCCACACTACAAAGCTTTCTATCTATCTAACGCAGTTTTCCTAGCTCTGATAAACTCGGAACTACAATAGGTTGTTTTGTTTTGGAAGCCAGCTTAGCTTAGGTCAAGCTAAATATACGTAAATCCTCAGAGGAACGGTTTACTTTGCCACGTGCCGCGGCACACGCTTCTAGTGCAAACACGTGCAGCCGTGGATATCTAGATATACGGGAAACTACTGTTTTTACCACATGTATAGTCGAGAAATAGCGCAGTTAGCGACCGACACGACACACAATCCTACTATTATAAATGAGATAATATCTCTGTCTGTTTGTTACGGTTTCACGGCTATTGAACTGATCTAAATTAAATTGGGTATAGATAATCCATTGTATGTGAAAGGACATAGACTACTTTTTGTAATACCTATCAATAAAGGATAGGATATGAATAAAAGAGGTTTCATCATTTCTGAAGCGTGAAGCAATACTTCAATTCATTAATTTTTTCTTTGATTTCATATTACTTTACTAAATTTGACATTCAAAGAAACAAAAATGTTAAAATATTTTACCTATACTGCGTGCGCTGTAGCATGGCGCAGGTGACAGTTCCGACTAGTTTCGTAGCACGAAACGTTTCTTGAAAGTAGCCAAAATGTACAATATTTTGATTTAGTATTTTAGCTGCTCCACATTTGTTATATAATGAAGCATCAATAACTGTAGAAGTATATTGAACGAAACCCAACTAGAATGTTCTAGTCTACAATAAATTCAATTGAAAAAAAAAATACAAAGTGTTATGCGTACAACGTAACGTGAAAGATGTACGTACGTCACCAAAAAGGGCTCTTTTAAACCTACGCCCGAGTCACAAGTCTTGGGGTCTATTCGAGATTTCTCTCTCTGTCACACGATGGACCCGGCACCTGCACGGTGAATCCATGGAATGCGGCAGTCCCCATGACTGCCAATATCTTTTTAAATTTTTGTTGTTTTTTCAAAAACCACTCAACTATTTTTAATGTTCCCATCTTAAACCTTAAAATTCCACCGCAGAAAAAAATGGCTCAGCTGTCTTCAAGTAATCGGTAAACACACGTAAAAACAAGATACTGACGAATTGACAACCTTATTTGAAGTGGGTTAAATAAACTTCACGATTTGCTATAAAGGTAATACATAAACCTTTGTAATATCCACTCTGCCTGGTGAAAGAAAGATTCCGAAATTTGTGTACCTACTTACTTTAAAAGGATCGTAGAACCAACGTACCGAATAGAATGACAAAAATTCATTCCGCCCTTTCGTGCGTCGATATTTAAAGTATGGAAATGGAGGCTGGTCCATCCATCCATATTATCTATCAACATGATACAAATGTATCGCGGAATCGGGTCAGTCGGGGCGCCATGCTCCAGTGAAGACCTTGCCTTAGGGATTCTGAACGCATGAGCTCTTTCGGGATCAGAGATTCATTGCTACTATCCGTGCCTATCCAAATAAATATTTTGAAGCAGCTTATTTTAATACAAAAAATATTTTGATCGGTAACGGATAATAATAACAGGTGTTAAAGTTAACTCGTTCTCAAGGTCGTCAGTCACTACTTTATTTAAAAAATTCTTAGTGTTTGTTTTGAATTTACGAGGCAACAAAAAGTTAGAGAGGTGAGGTGATAAAAATATTCGAAAAAAATTCACACAAACATTATTTTATAACTCATAGATTACTGAATTCAGTAATCTGTGTTTTAACTAAACAAATAAATATATTACCTTGCTTTATAAATGGATATCTAAATAAAATCAATGTGTATCAAAGCTTTATTAAAACAACACAGACCCCTATCACAATGTAACATGAGCATTTTAATTAATTAAACTTGTCCGCGGTGCATTGTTGATCCTCCCATTTACGCAGGTCTATGCCAGGGATCTTATCGCAAGGAACAAAGTCATTCCTGAAAAAAACACAAAAGTCGTTAATAGTGTTATCAGAACACATAACACGATTGCAAACAATTACGCAATGATAAAAGATGCGTTTGTTCATGATAGCACAGCGCTCGCATATTTTGAAATTTGCTATTTAAGTAATGCTGAATACTAATTAAATTCAGTGAAACTGTTTAACATTGCGACATTTATTCATGGCTTTCGTAAGCGAAAAATCTGTCAAATGATCATTGTTACATCAGTATCGAAGTTTTCGACGTTTCCGACGTAAACCGAAGTTAAAGCAACAAACAAAGAGTTCATTACTTATACTAAATCGATTGAGTTAAGTCAAGTTTTGTGTACAGCGGTAAGAGCCTCACCAAGGTCCCTTCCTGAGCAAAGCACGAGGTTGTATCTTCTTGACGTTGTCGCCGCTGTCGCAGAGAATACGAGCCATGCTGGTTTGCTTCACTTCGAACAGTTGCCCTGCCAAGCAAATTAAGATCTTCATTTAACTGTCTAAATAATTTGATCGATATTATTTTTAACCGACTTTAAAAAAAAAGTAGGTTTCTCAATTCGACAGTATATTTTTTTTATGTGTGTTCGGGGATAACTTCGTTGTTTATGAACCGATTTGGATGATTCTTTTTTTGTTGGATAGGAGACATTCCAAGGGTGGTACCATGATAAGGAAACTAGGATCTGATGAGGGAATCCTGCAGAAATTGAAGAGAACTTGCAAAAATTGTAGGGGCGACAAGCGCGATTGTTAATTTTTCCATTATGTATTTACAAGCACTACAATTTATTTTGGTTTGGCACTACGAAGATTTGGAAGCGATCTGATGATGGAGCCAAAATACTGTCGAGGGAACTCCTTAAAGATTTACAGCAGTTATCTAGTGTTTGGGCTTGATTAATATGTATTGATGAGCACTGTACGTCTAGATGTCTTGGGACTGTCTTTCATCATCATTATAACGTCTATGTTTGGATGTTTGTTGCTCAATCACGTTGTAACTAATTAATTAATCGTTAGACCTTTAAAAACTGCAAGGGTAGACTAGTGCGTTTGAAAATGTTTCAATTAAGTATTTTAAAGCACTACAATTGAATGAAGGTCTGGAGTCGATCCGATGAAGGAGTCGAAAGACAGTCGAGGCTACTCCTCAACGATCTACAGCAGCTACCTTGTGTATAGGCTTGATAAAGCTGTATCAATTAGCACTTTACACATACCTAGGTGGGATGTGACTGTTATTAGGGGTCTGACGATGAAGACAAAGGACAGTTATGTGAGCTGTTTAACGGTTTACAGTAGCTAGTGTTTATGCTTGATTCATGTACTCTTAAATATTGATGAGAACTTGGCACCCACATGGGTACTGAGGACCATTTTACAGGTCTGAGTACACCGACCATCCTGGATTTGACACTTTATCATAGTGAATATTATTCTACTAGTCAAGTTTTTTCTTTATCTTCTCACCTAATTCAAGAATTATTCATCTAACCATCACTTAAAATCGTATAATAAAATAATTTTAACAAAAAAAAGAACCGACCTCAAACAGTAATCTAAAAAGTAAAAAATAAATCTCTTTACCACAAAGTAGAACGTATTTTGATTAATTTGAACAGACATGATTAAATAAGTATTTAACAATTCTGAAGTCGGTGCCAAGTAAAACAACTACAGCTGAAGCTAACATTAGTAGAGTAGTAAATCGAACTGACATTTGGAACGTAGACAAGTTGTTGGGGACATATGTATGATAGACAGGAAGGTTGTTGCAACATTTACTTGGCACCGACTTCAGAATTGTTAAATACTTATTTAATCATGTCTGTTCAAATTAATCAAAATACGTTCTACTTTGTGGTAAAGAGATTTATTTTTTACTTTTTAGTTTACTGTTTGAAGTCGGTTCTTTTTTTTTGTTAAAATTATTTTATATAGTGTAGGGTTGACACAGTACCGATATCACGTAATTTTTTCTAATAGCTATTCTATCAACTGAGAAGTGCACGCATCCAGATGGAAGTTGAAATGTTGTTTTTTTGGTCTCAATCGAGCTTTTTTGTCTCAAACTTTACACATGAAGTCTCACCCAGAGCTAATTCTCTCATTGTCATGGTGAATCAGTCAATTTAGTTTACTGATTTCCAGCTGCTTTTTAAATACATTAATTTGTTTTTTTATTTACATGGTAGTCTTCATTTTTAAAAGCCATATTTCACGATCCTTAGTCTGGATTAAACTCATGAGTCCTAACGTGTTTAAGCTTAGTGTGAGATTCATTAGCAAGCGTATGTATTTTTGCGTAATTATTTGGTACAACTGTAAATATTAACTGATTCAGTGTATTGCAGTGTGCTATTTCTTTTATTTTGGACACTTACTGGATTTATAATTTGTCTGTGTTTGGTGATAATAAAGTAACGTATAGTATTTGTATGGATTTCGCAAATTATTTAAATACTTTGTCTTCTTTGGCGTTATCACCTAAATGACATACAACATACCAAAAATAGCAAATCACACTTATGTTTGATAATGTTTTTAATAATTCACCTAGTGTCAGAGCTGCGGGCGTGTTTCCGTGTTCGAAGAAGAACCGGTCGGACTTCCTCCACAGCAGCATGTTGTGCGTCATGATGCAGTATAGCGTGGGGCCGACGTACGCGCCGGGCAACAGCCTCTCCACGTAGATGGCCGTCATCAGGTCCACGTCATCCACGTCGTCGTACAAACGACTCAGCATCTCCACTTTCTGTTCACATTTCAAAGGTAATTAAGAATATAAAAATAACTTGCTCGGTGATAAACGTTGCTACCATCACATATTGTTCTGCTTATGTTAACGTTGATATTTCCATTATTGGTGACAGCTGGTTGTGGCTTTGTGTGAATGCAAAATCTTTTTTTCTCGTAATGTTCAAGGTTAGTAGAAAATTGTGTTTCACGATGGTAGACTATACAACCCCGGGAAGATTGTATACTTGCATCTACGTTTATCCATAACATAATATGACTCAGATGCTGAGGAATCAGCATCCAGTCTATTCTCGATACCCAATAAGAGTTGTTCATTACTAAGACTTTAATTTTCGACTTGAATGTCAACACATTCAAGTCAAAGGACCTTTGAGATACTTAGAGATGAAATTTATAAAAATAGCAAACAGAAGAGGAGATAGCACACCACCTTGTGGAACACCAGTTGTTGTATTATATCAAAAAGAAAAGGTATCTTCAAGACTAATCCGTTGACGGCGTCCTTATCAATCGAACTACGGAACCAATCAATTAATTGGCGGAGATATTTTAATGGAGCGTAGTAGTGCTAGTAAGTTGTTAGCGTTGACAGCGTTGAAAGCATTACTGAAATCTAAGGAAATCTCTAGAGCCAAGCCAAATAAAACATATTTGTCCGTTAAAATGTATTTACATCTTTATCGATGGTGTCAGCGAAGTCTCGGAAGGTGCGGGCCGCCTTGAGTCCGCAGAGCTCGCGGTACCGGTTGTAGGGCGGCAGGCCGGCGTCGCGCCCGCGCATCATGTCGATAGCGCTCACGTCCGCCGAGCGCTGGTACCCGCCGTGGATCCTCTCAACCATCTGAACACAAATCATTTACAACTTCATTATTTTTTAAAATAAATATACGGGTCACTCACGATTGATATAGTCAGTCTAGTCCGACTTAAGTTTCACTTTCAGTCCGACTCAGTGCTAAACGAGCTGCGATCACGTGCGTGCACAGTCCTTGAAAAAGGTCGCCGCACGCTACCAAAACTTAAGTCGGACTGGACTGACTATAGTCAGTGAAACGTAGTCAAACGTGACTGTAGTCAGGCAAACGTGAGCTACCCGTGTATATATTAAAAATGTGTAATAACCACGTTAGTTTTCATATTAATTAATTGTATAACTGAGTTACCTTTCTCAATTCATTTTACTATGCTGATTATAAAACTATCACAATAATTATTGATATTCCCAATATTAATAGACGGTATCTATTCTCTTTGTACTATTATACAATATCTAACTAATAATACATGTCACAACAATAATTACAATAAACTAATAACTTAATAATAAACTGTAACAATAATTATACAATGTCTAAAAGACCTCTGCGGTCGTAACGGTGGGTACATGTTTGAAAACATCTTGGAATATCATCGGCGAGAGTGGTATTCGCGTGCAGGCTTAAATTATTAAACCGATTGGCTCATTCTGAATTTCAAAATACCTTAAACGAAGTTTAACAGACTATTTTTCTATTTATCCACAATCTATAAATCTTTATTTGACCTCATTTATTGTCCTATTTTTAGTAGTGATATGACCTACGACAGTTATTCTCCTGCCAAGCAATAATGTGCAAATTTCACTGCGTTCCGGTTAAAAGAGTAAAATTAAACATTTGTAACAACTACGTCAGTTTTCTTTTTAATGCTGATTTCTATTCCCTACCGCTTCTATGTCACTTCCTTCTGATAATAGGGTACGTGTGTGGTCGTTTTATGACTAGTCACATGGCTTAGTGGGCAGCTGATGTTCTCTCTTGAGTAGGGCTCAAGAGAGTAGATGAGCTCAGGGTCTTGGCCTCGATTGCCACCCAAAGAAATTACAGGGATTGAGAAATTATAGAGATAAATCATCTTGGGGGACGAGCGCAGTGCAGTGTAGGGTAATGATTTGGGCTCTTCATGTTCCAATAGCTGCGTGATACTGTGCTGTTATAGGCAGATGTTTTGCTAACCATCAGGCAAATGTCCTGCTCGTTCCGTCACTCTATCATACAAAAATTGTGTAACATTGTCGCACTGATGCAAAAGAAGCATTAGGAATTTTCGTAACAATGCTTCAGTTAAACTCAGTTTTTCCCATTGCTACTCACATCAGGATCAAGGACCAAATCAAAATCGTCAGCCGGCTGCTTCACGGCACCTTCAGTCATATCAGCCTCTGTGTTGTTCACAGCCAGAATTCCACTTCTGAGGATGTCATTCACAGCCGTCCTGCTACCGTAGTACTTACCATCACGGTACATGCTGTAAGTAAACAAGTTTAATTTTAAAAAACAAGCTTTTATTACTTTTTAATAAAAAAGAACTAAAAAGCGGCAATCTTGCAGCTCCATTATCAGACCTTCCAAAGATCCTCTTCCTTCATTATGAAGCCAAATCAAACAAGATCAAATTTGATGGGGTTATGTCGCTTAATTACGGAATTCTTGTGGCCATCTTCCAGCCCTATCATCAGACCCTCGTTACTATCTAACATAAAGTAAATAGTTTTCGTCAAGATGACTCAAATGATCCCAAACACGATGAGATTGTGTCGTTTCATTGCAATGTTCCTTTCGCCACCTTCCAGTTCCATCGTCAGATCAGCACGATGCCATCATATTAATATGTATTGCATGGTCACGTGATTTAAACATGTATGAAGAGTTTCAGCTTAATCGGTAACCGGAAAGTGGATCAAATTTAATTTGCAAGTTTTGATGACAACCATCGGTGAAACTAAATAAAAGTTTGTAAAAATTGGTTGATTTGAAAATGGTATTGGAACTTGAAAAATATACAGAGGCTCAGGTGAAAATCGAACCTCACGATTGTGAATCTCCCGGTCTACCGGCTATGTCATCACGGCTTCTTCTCATAGATATATGTCAATCTATTTATCTATGGATTCCATTTTCAAGTCACGATAAGGACTATCTTACTGCGGAATGCCGTATTTGCTAGTGCCTACTCCTAAACCCTCCATTTTCAAAACCTACCTTATATATTGAAGTGATGTTTTGATTGTAAAACATTTAACTTACTCGAATAGCGCCGGCTGGAATGTATGGAACCATCTGCTGGCGACTACGTACTCGCTGTAGGTGCCAGGCTCGTAGTGGGGGTCGAAGTCATTAACGTAGCCGAGGGTGTCATATATTATACCATCTGCGAGCGCGTTTTTTCGACCTGAACAACATCGATTCAAAGATAAACTACAGGCCGAAAAAACAATAAAAGAAAACTAGCAACTCGCATTCGAACCATAAATTCATAAGAACACTTGGTAACGTCATTTACAAAAAGGCAAAGAATCTCTGTGGAATAATAAGATAAAATAACAATGTCAAAATGATTAAAGCAGCTGTAAAGGGGCCTCGTCAATGAAATGCATCCGTAAAAAGGCTTTGTCAAATACAAAATCACAAATAATTAATACATATGTTCAGTATACAATTATATAACTATTATTTTACCTTATTACAAGAATCTAATTTCGACATATTTCTCTTCCATACGTTGCTATCTTTAACATGGCATTATAGAAGCGAATACCTACCATTACATTTGAAAGAGTTATTTGTTTTCTGAAGTTCTTGAAATGATACATTCATAAATATACAACGAACTGTTATTATGTTTATATATTTTTGAAAATCTCCCGTACTGATTCTCTAGCTGGTAAATTATAAATACCATTGATTGAAATAAAACTAACTATCCTATCTCTCAAGTTAGATCAGGACAGGCGCGGTTCCAGCGTCAAATTTTGGAGGGGGTCACCAGTACAGAGAGAAATAAAATAGAATAAAATAGACAGTAGAAATAAAATAGATCGAGTAAAAAAGACTACTAGTAGCGTTAGTAAAGTTAATATCGATGTTTCACGCTGAGTGTGAGTGATCGAGTTGAAATTTAAAATACAGTTAGATAATAGCCTTGAATTATTTATACTCTCGAAGTGTAAACTTCTTTTGGCGCGCCACAGACCGATTTTTCGTGGGCTATAAATTGAATTCTAGCGTCACGTTCGGGAATAATAAGAAAGGACCATGACCATGCTCATGGCCACGCCCTCCGGTTACACCCACGCAGTTTCCAAAGTGAGCTATCAAATTCTGAGTTATAGCATTTTCACTTCTATCGTCAATTCCTATGACTGTCAATTTATTTTATTACTATTAGAAAATAGTAACAATTTTTTTTTCCGTTTTAAACGGAAACGGGAACTACGCGGGTGAAACCGCAGGGTGCTGCTAGTATGTAAATAAATGCGAAGAAATCACGCTATCAAAACATTTTAAACGAGCACTTTAAAAGCAAATTGAGATAATTGTACATTAAGTACTTTGTTTCTTATATCTAGTGAAATAATAACCGGAACTGAACGAAATGAGAATCGGTAATTTTTTGTTACTATTAAGGCCGATTTAAACTGAACGAACTGAGCTAGAAATCTGGAACAAGAGCATTCTTTCTCCATCTTTTAGTGT
This sequence comes from Ectropis crepuscularia, assembly GCA_963693475.1. Taxonomy (NCBI): domain Eukaryota; kingdom Metazoa; phylum Arthropoda; class Insecta; order Lepidoptera; family Geometridae; genus Ectropis; species Ectropis crepuscularia. The sequence continues at coordinate 32,251,240 of OY856341.1, forward strand.
AAACGAAAGACCGTTCTTAGCGTTTTCCACATTATATATTCCATAGAATCTTTGCGAACGCAAACAAAACAACGAAAGAATGCTCTACGTTTGTTTACACCAAATGAATTTGATACAGTGGGGATAGAATGAGCATTCGCTCGTCTGATGTAAATCGGCCTTTTCACTAACAACAAAATACCGACGGCTGCCCAAGCCGAGGTCGTACCGTCTGACGCACCCTTGCGCTAGCCGTCATACGAGATGTACCTAGTACTCGTTAAGTACGGTAAGATTAGGATAGTAGAGTCGTTTTATAGCCGTTTGAGCGCTTTTCGGGCGTTCAAGGCCGCTCGGCACCCTGGGGACAGGCTATATCGAGGCGGTGACGCACCACTGGTTTCTGGCACGTAATGGGAGCCAAATGACAGTCTGTCCACCGCGAGGCGGGCCCGGCAAGGGCGCCTGCAGTGTCAGGGTCGTATTTGTATGCGAGAGCGGTTCCGCGACTCTGACCACACGCCGTACCGGAGAAACTAAACCTGTGGGGAGTCGGTAGGGGCACCACTTCCAGTGGTATCCGAATCCTGCATGACGGAAGGTGCATAAAAGTTTTCCTCCCTCAAAAAAGGATAGAGTCGTGCGCCTTTTGCTCTAGCCCAATTTTCGGTAGGCAGTAGAGGCAACCACGAGGCGACTTGAGGCCAACTGTCATAAAGAACTAACTGCTGAAAAAAAATTACTAACTGTCTTTTTTACGTCACTTACCGAGCAGTTCCGCTATCAATTCGTAGTAGAAGATGTATTGCCACTGCGCGATGTTGACCTCCCGGGCGGTCTGGAACAGCTTCTCATCCTCCCAGCACGGGTTGATGATGGCTAGTTCTCTCGCTATTCGGTTATGCTCCCGGAAAAACCACATCGCAGTCAGATAGATTCCTGGCAGAAGGTTCCCTTGTATGTTATCACCTAAGACATACATTAAGCTTAAAATAAGGGACGTAAAATATATAGATTATAATTATATTTGAAGTGAAAACTTTTTTATTAACTTTTGTACTTGATGCTAAGCGATGATGCGATCTACGATGGAGCGTGTTTATCTAGAAAAAACTTATTGACTGTCGATTTGAAGACATCAAGATTGTAATCATCGGGGAAAACCCACTCAGCCAAAGCATTCCACATTCTAGATGTTCTTATCACAAGAGTAGAATTAAATCTCTTCGTTCGAGTATATAGAACATCAACCATGAAACGATATCGCCTTTTTGAACTACAAGAAATCCGATTGGAAAAAGGAATTAGATCATGCATATCAGTAGCACACTCTCCGAAATGTATCCGATAAAAACCCGATAAGCTAGCGATCTTGGGACGGTGTTCAAGACTGAAGTTTTTTACGCACAAGGGTATTTGCCCATGAGCCTTTTGGCACGTCTCTAGATCGATTTTAGTGCCTCCAGCTGATATTTAGCCGCACCATCGAAAAGGTGCGAACAGTACTCCATACAAGAGCGAATCTGTGCTTGATATAACGTGAGCAACTGTTCAGGTTTGAAATGCCTTCGCACCTTTGAAAGGACACTTAGTTTTCACTTCTGATGACACTTCCGGAGTGCTACTGCTTTATTGTTTCTTACCATAATTATAGCAAGAGGTTTCAGGGGGTCTGTTTGCGAGACATATTTCAGATTGGCCGGCGGGAACTTCTCTGTTGCCTTCCAGTTGGAACGCCAGCAACCCTTGTTGGTTTAGACGAACCTCTCTATTTCTCGCTTCAGTGTTCCCATAGATAACTGACAGGTCCAGCAATGGTGGTACTCTGTTGTACTGCAATGATAAACTTCGTTATATGACTGAAAATACTTCCTGTCTCTCGTTACTACCTTATTTCGCAGGTTTTGGACGTATAGAACCGGATTTAATATATTTGTGTGCTAGCTGACCCATGCCTACTGCCCGTGACCCGTTGGACTAAAAGTCCAAGAAACGGAACAAATATTGTAGCTAAATTATGTGCTTTAATTTATTTCCTGACTATGGGCTACTTTTGCTCACCCTTTCCGCCGGCAGCGACGGCGGTAGACAGCCGAAGTCCTGGTAGGTCTCGACGCGGGTGAGGTTCTGGCAGCGTATGCCGGCGCGGCGCAGGTAGGGGTCGTCTGCCGGCACACTGATGGGGATGCAGAACGGCCCGGCGGGGTTCGGCTCCTGGTCACCGAGGCAGCAGCTGCTCACAGCTACGTAACGAACTGTAACACCATCACAACTGTCACTACTTGAGTCGTACAATCTAATTTACTTTTACGCTGGTTTCAGTGACGACGGATTTTGGCAAAACCAGTCGACCGGGTATATTATTGTGTAAGTCACTCACAGCTGAAGTGAAATTGTCAAGAAACACGTGTAGTCTCCCTGGATAGTGGCGGCAGAGTCAAGGAACAGCTTTCGCATTTAACTGCGACCCTGCCACTGCCACCGTCCTTGTACACTCCCTTCGTGGGGGACTGGGATCCCCGGATTTGTCTTCAGTGACCAGTGGCGTGTTACCTCCTCGGGAGGGCTTTTAAGGGTAATGTAAGACCGGAAGCATCCAACACTTCAAGTTAGGTGGAAACTGAGTGTGATTGTGACGGAGTCAGGTGAGGCATGTGTTTTTTGGGCTTTACCTTGGTGTTAACACGTGGTGTGGTTTTGATCATAATATTTTATTTGCCATGAGACTGTATAACTTACACAAGTAAACTAAATCCACATTATCGACGAAAGAGAACACGAAGATATGAGTGGCCAGCATGGAGAAATCGTGATCTCTGAAGTATCCATCTCCTAGCAGGGTGGTCCGCAGCAGGCGGGTGGACGGGAGCTCGGAGCCATCCTTGGCTGGTCTCAGGGAGTTTCCTGTCACACACAATCTTTCCACAATCAGAATATTCTTAAATCGTGCTCGCTAAACGATTCTAGTATGTGGGTACATTAAAATAGCAAAAAAATATGGATGAACAGTAAGTACATGTTTGGTATCATTGTCACTTATACCACTATACTCCACTTTCAATTTTTTGTTTAGTTATAAGTTATTAAAGTAATTATAATTATTATAGCAAGTTATTACTTAATTATTAATTGTTTTGGCAAGAGTAACAACAATACATTTACAATATGAGATCTTAGATTGAGCTGAGTTGGACCTATGATGTCGATAATATTTATTTTGATACATAAAATACGACGAATTAAAAGCCTCTTCTTTTTAAGGAAAATAACTTATTAACTGTAACAGGAATATATATACTTGAAATTTGCTTGTTTGTAAGAAATAATGAGAGTATCTTTTTCAACATACCTTCGAGTCGTGCCGATACACTACGTACCAAGCAAAAATTCAACATATCTGTTCGACAGGTCAACAATGCGATATTCTACAATAGTTCATTTTATACTGCTATCAAGATATACAACCACTTACCGGTGGAACTTAAATCATTAAAAACGACAAAATTTAAAATAACATTAAAACAATGGCTTATATCAAAAGTTTATTATAAGTTAAGCGAATATTTTGAAAATTAATTACCTATAGAGGAAAATTAAAGTTTTGTTTGTAATAGGTACGGTTAAAAAGCAATCTAAAATGTATTTGTTTGTTTAGTTTATTAATTTAAGTGTCCACTACCAGGAGCTAAGTATTTGATACGGGTTATTAATAAAATGTTTTGATTATAGAGATACAAACATGTATATTTGAAAATAGCTTTATCTTTTAGTGTAGATTTTATGATATAATAACTTGTTTAACTGATTTATTTTTAACTTCAATTTTTAAAATGTAAATACTTTAAATACCTATAATAATGTTATAATATGTAAAACTTAAAATTGCACGCCCGAAATGGGTAAACTGTTGTTACTTTAATATGTTATATACCATCTTACTCCTATGTACACAGTTAAGCAATAAATGATTCTGATTCTGATTCTGATTCTCTTCCTTGTCTGAAGTCTGTCGAAAATTTAAATTGAGTCAGGTTTTGTAAAACAGCGCTTGTATCTACAAGGATAGGCCCCTCACGCGCACGGCGACTTCTTGTAGTGTTGCAGTAGGGAAGCTGTCGCGTCGCGCATTTGCATCGATTACCTGTTACTTTGGATTTATTTTTATCCTACAGTCCCGTTGCAGTCGCTAGGAGTCTTGCCCACGCCACGATTCAGTCGCGATACTGTAGCGCTTCGGGCGCAACGTAAACGCAATTCAAATTCAGTAACGGCACAAAAAAGTCTGCCATCGATACAGTTGCCAGATAGATGCCGTTGAGGAAATAGTAGTCACGTTGTTTTTAGTGTTGCGTTTAGGTAAGTAGCCAAAGCGTGGACAGCCAAGGCGTTTGCATTGATACAGTCGTGATGCTGTGGCGCGTTAGCAACGCTTCCGTAGCACGTTGTAATTGCGATGAAAGTGCATTAGTAGCGATGCATTTATGAAATGCTTGCATTGCTACAAAAAGTCGCCGTGGACAGTTTCGGACTGTACCAGAGAGGCCCGGATGGCCGACCATAAGGCCGTGGCACGAGACTATCAGCAGACTTTCGGACTATCTAGCTACATGTCTATACGGCGGCAATTTCGATCACAAATTATTGCGTTTCAAGGGCTGTCTTGCTCAGGATTAACCATTTTTCTATTTCATATCTCTCTAATTTTATAAACTAACTATCTGATCTAGTTTTATACTTAGGTCGTAAGAGCTGGGGGTAGCCTGCGTGACCCTCCTGTCCTATGATTGCCGCAAGCCAGGATTGTGGGTAGCCCGAGTAGACTGAGGCCTGGCTATCAAATGCCACATCTTCTACATGGCCAGTCCAATGCTGCCCGTGCACGAAAGTTCAAAAAGGTTTCTTACCAGACCCGAATTGGGCGGGTAACAGTCGCGGCAGGGGAGATAGCGTGGTGCCTCGTGAGGGGTACTTCGGGTTAGCGCAGGAGCCGTCCACACGACGCCGCTCAAACTTGCGGCATGGTTCTACCAACACCGTGCAGAGTCTGTTGATAAGACAAAGAAAACAAGCACATAAATAATGAGTTCAAAGAGAAGAATCATCGGTACCAGTTCTGGGACTGAATAATAAAATACTATCAAAAACAATGCTTGTATAAAAACTAACTCTCGAAACTCAGTTCTTCTACCGCAAAAAGTTGTGAGATCCATGTCTAAGTCGGTTACTTGATCAAGTTCCTACTTAAGGGACCTTCGAAAGGCAGCAGGTGACACTATTTTGCTTGAAATTTGTATATTTAGTTAACGTGGTAACGCGTTATTATGCTAAAATAATGACTGACTGAAAACCCACTCTGACTTACTTATAAAGCTAAAATCAAGGTAAATTTTGATTCTTTAGCGACCACTACTCTTTGACTGTAGACCGATGAAAGTATAAAGAGAATTAAAAAAAAATAAGAAGCGAGTTCCCGATATTCCAGTTCTGTTGCTGTATAGCTGTAGCCTGGAATAAGCTAGCCGAGCTAGTTTCCGCCAGCCTGGGTGTTTTTAAACGAAGAGAGAACATGTATCTACAGTGCAAATATTTGTGTGATGAACTCAAATGTTTACACTGTGTCTGGTGTTTCTATGTATGTATTTAAAAACTACATAAGTATTACATCAGCTATCTGGCCGTCATAGTACAAGCTTTGCTTAGTTTGGGGTCAGATGGTGTTGTGTGTGAATTGTCCATCAATATTTATTTATTTATTCATCTTCTGGTCAACCGTGTTACACTTAGGTACTTTAATTGAGTCGATAACTGAGATTAGTCGTCAACCCATCATACTTCCCGCTAGTATTATAAATGCGATAGTTTGGATGTTTGTTGCTCAATCACTTCGGAACGGTAGAACGGATTCAGTTAAAATTTGGAACACAGTTAGATCAGGTCAGGTCTAGAAGCACATTTACTTTGCAATTGTTACTTTCAATTACGGGAACGGGAACTGAGCGGGAAAAACCGCGTGTCGCTGCTAGTCACCAATAAATTTTAAATATGAAAGCTAACGTGGTTATTACACATTTTAAAATTACTACACGGGTAACTTACGTATGATATAGTCAGTCCAGTCCGACTCAAGTTTCGATCGCTTCCGGCGATCTTTTTCAAGGCGAGTGCGCGCGCGTGTTCGCAGCTCGTTTAGCACTGCGGGCAGCCACACGGCGTGCACGTAAGCTTAACGGTTGTTGTTGTGGGGGTGCAGGTGAGGAGGTGCGGGAGGGCTGCGCCAGTGTACACTGGAACTCTTCGTCACTGGTGAGCTGCGCGTTAGGAAAATTGCAGCATACGGAGCTCACTGTGTCCTTACTACTTTTCTGAATACATTGCTGATCCTTTAGGGGGCAAGGTTTCCAACCGGGCGGCACATGCCATCCAGCATCTCTGTTAAACGTAGGACGCTTACTGATTTCAATGACCTCCCTGACTTTACAGGGTATAAAATACTTCTACCTTGCCAGGACCTTTGCCTTATCGAATCGAATGAAGTGTTGAGCGTCCGAACAGAAAGCATGCTCCGCCACCGCAGAGCTGTTGCCGTCCAAATTCTTTATCGCGCGTTTGTGTTCCGTAAGCCTCGTGGACACATTCCTACGTGTTTCATCTACATAGTTTCTACCGCAATCACAGGGAATCATGCACACCCAAGGCACACCCAACCGGTCTTTGTCCTTTGGGGAGCATACCACTTGCCTTAGCTGCCTAAGTGGACGAAACATTGTATTATGCAATTAATGCAATATCTTCGGCGTAACAAGTGTCCCATGTTATCCGTCACTTCTTTAACATACGGCAGGTGAGTGGCCGCCCTCTCCACCGAAGCTGGACGCATCCTTGACAATGCATTCGCCAGTCGCCATCCCTGCTTCCAGTTAGGACTGGACTGGCTATATCATACGTGAGTTACCCGTGTATTCATTTTAATTTTTTTAAATAATAAAGTAATTTAATAAATTTCGGAGAATCGTTCCGCAAATTCACTTGGCCTTTCCTAGTATATGACATCGGTAAAACCCTCCTGACAAAGCTAGATGCTAATGTCACAAAGATATTGAAGTCATGGTTTGGATTGGCACATCCGGCTGATTCCTCTACTCTCTTTAGGGATCACAATAGTTTTGGGCTGAAACTAAAAAAACCATCCGAACTCTACAAACACCTAAGAGTTACAAAAACGTATGTTTTAGGAAAGTCGCAAGACGAATTAATTGCATCTCTCCCAAAAGCCAAAAGCGCTTCGGACCTTAAATCTAGACTTCAATTCCATAAACAATTAATGGCAGGTGCACAAGTAAGTACCTACAGCTGGGTTGGGTGCGAGAAAGAAAAGGAAAGACCAAGACATAGTAAAAACTTTTCTACAACAAGACGAAAATGACAGTTACAAAGTGCACGCTATGATTAGAAATGCAAAGTGAGTGGTTAACCATAGGTGACTTTTGTATCCCATTAGCTCTGAAGTGCCGCACCTTGCTATATGACTGGTCTCCTGCCTTATTAAAATTTTATCTAAATGCATTCCAAATGGCCAGACCAGACCCTGACCGGAGTAACTTGGTAAGGTGGGTAAAAAAAAGCCTCTGAAAAATGTTGCTATACTTGTGATGATGCGATATGTAATACAGCAAGGCACATATTGGTGGGATGCAAGCTGCTCCTTAATAGGGGTCATTACTCACAGCGCCATGACAGAGTACTTGAAATCATACGTGAAGCCATAACCCTTTCAGTAGCTAGAGCCCAAAAAGGATTGACGACAAATAAAAGACAAATTAACTTTGTAAAAGAGGGCTCAACTTCAAACTCCAAGAACAAGCCTCACTCAATCCTGGGTTCAGCACCTGATTGGACTATTTTAATGGACACGTATGAAGAGCACTATAAAATTCCAAAGGATGTGGGTGTTTCGTCATCCAGACCGGACAGTTTCCTTTTTTCTAGAGCTACGAAACGCATAATCCTTGTAGAACTTACCGTACGTACCGTGGATATACCTAAAGACCACGCGATGAAACAAAATAAGTATTACGACCTTCAAAACGAATTAACAAAAAATGACTATGTAGTTAATTTATACGCTGTAGAAGTAGGAGCGAGAGGTATACCAGCAAAATCTCTCTATAACCTGCTGAAAGACCTTGACTTGTCCAGAAGCGCAGTAAGTTATATACTAGAACGAGTATCTAAAGCTGCACTAGTAGGATCATATTGGATTTGGCTGGGCAGGGAGAGAAATACGAGTAGTGAAGGTGAGTGTTGACGTACGTCACAAAAGGGTCCCTTTAACCTACGCCCGAGTCACAAGTCTTGGGGTCTACTTGAGATTTCTCTCTCTGCCACACGATGGACCCGGCATCCGCACGGTGAATCTATGGAATGCTAAGAAGTTCGTCTTAATGTAATCAACAAACATGTTAAAAGCATCTTACGCGTTCCAATTGGTAACATTCGCCAAGAAGCCTTGCCGTTTTGTCGTCAGCGGTTGTCCAAAATACGCGTCATACACCACGGGACCTTTTTCTATGGGCATCTCTCTAGACTCCTGCGACATTTCATCTGTTTCATCAACTGGCCCGAAATCATCAGTATTCTGTTCTACGGTTGCATCTTTTGTAGCCACTAACACTATCACGCTTAAAAGAACAAACTTGTACATATCAAAGCAGATTATGATTTCGAATAACTCCAGAATTAGGAAGTTTTTACTTTAATACTCTTAAGGTGTGCATGTTAATCGTTGTTAGCCCACATATCTGACAGAAATAACTAGTCACAATTAACTGTATAATCACAATGTATGTACACAAATTAGTAAACGTTTCTAATTTATTGATCCCCAAACCACTCGGCAATTAACACGTGCCTACACCTACATTTAGTATCAGTTATTTTGTGTCTGTGATTGGTTCTGTTAGTTTTTCAAGATTGTATTAACAGTTAGAAAAAAAAATTGGCAGTCATGGGAACTGCCGATAGAAATGAAAACTTATAACTCAGAATTTGATAGCTTGCCTTGGAAACTACACGGGTGTAACCGGAGGGCGTGGCCTCGCCATCATGGCATGGCCATCTAGAAATGCGTCAGCGTTTCCCATTGGCTGACGCATTTCTAGATGCCCAATCGCCAAGGTCCCGAGTTTACCCGATGATTTCTTATCATACCCGAGCGTGATGCTATAATTCAATTTACACCCGACGAAGAATTTGTCTAGGCGCGCCTAAAGAAGTTTTCACTTCAAAAACCACTTCAATGTATGTCTAACTAGCGACTCGCCCCGGCTTCGCACGGGTGCAATGCTGATACTAAATTTATACTAATATTTTAAAGCTGAAGAGTTTGTTTGTTTGAACGCAAGGATCTCGGGAACTACTGGTCTGAATTGAAAGATTCTTTCTTTGTTGGATAGTCCATTTATCGAGGAAGGCCATAGATTATTTAACATGACGCTACCATTAACAGGAGCGGAGCATAAATAAAAAATGTAACGAAAACGGGGCAAAATATTGTTTTTTGAGCGCTTTCGTTGCGTGACAGCATGTGACTATCTTTTAAAAGTTGCGTCATTAGAACTTAAGGTAACTGAATTTGTTCAATTTGATTTGGTACGACCAGTTTTCAATAAATGGAGTAGCAACGCGCGCACGGTTCGGCTAGTGTTCCCATAGAAATGGTTATTGTGGATTAAACCTAAGATACACAGTTCTAAGACACATATCACTATCCCAGATTTTTATACACCTTTCTTAAGGGGCACAATTGCACAATACTGCAGTACATTATTTTGATTTATCTCGTAGGGTTCAGCAAGCAGCGTTTGCAATGCACCTAAGATCAAAAAAATGCTTTTATTTATGACATTACACGCACATTTACATTAGATTATTAAAGAGTCAATTATCAGTAATTATCTACTATTATACATATTTAAATTGTATGTTTGTATTTTAATATATATAAACCTTTTTCTTGAATCAATCAATCTGTTTATTATTTTGAGATAACTTTTGAATAATTGCAAAAAAAATAGTTTTGTTTTACACAGGGTGTGCCAGAACTCGACGTGAAGCCGGAATCGGGTGATGTCATGATAGGTATTCTTTTAAACTCTGTGATCTTGAATGATATTTCTGTAAATTGTTGCCTAAAATTTTAGGGCAGCTGCCCCAGTTTGGTAGAAATTTAAACTTTTTGCTCTACTATGTCTTTGAAATTAATGTTTCGCCCAATTTTAACTGCCTGAACAAAAAAAAATTCACTACGCTAATTTGGCTTTAAAAATAACTCTAAAAGTTGACGCATCTCATAAAGATTCCAAAATAATACTATACTTACTAGTAATATAGCAAATACACTAGAAACCATCCATCCATCGTGAAAGCCGGATATCTCGAAGGCTTTCGACAAGCTTTGACATGACGGCCTTATAAGCAAGCTTTCTGGTTTTGGTTTGTCTCCTGGGTTTGTTGCTTGGATATCGGACTTCTTGAGGGATCGATCCATACGAGTCGTCATTGATAGTTGCTCGTCGGATCAAATGGCTATCAATCCCGAAGTCCCTCAAGGGTCGGCACTCTCTGCGACGCTGTTTCTGCTACATATCAACGATCTGTTGAAGCCCGGTATCTTTGGGTATGCAGACGATTGCATTGATTGGAGAGTTAGTTACATATCTAGCCCGAGAGCCAGTGGGCAGCAAACCCAGTTACTCAGAGAGAGTATGATCGAGCGTGGAACTTGGCCCTTGAGGCAGTCTCTGAATGGGGCGATGCCATTCTGACCATGTTTAACGAAGGAAAGATACATGCGCGTCTATTCTCCGCAAAGAAGGAGTCAATTCTAACAGGCTCTTTCTTTTCGAGGTGTATCCGTGCCGGTTACCGACCGCTTCGAGCTCTTGTCATCTAAGCTCAAAGGCTCTTATATCAATAAGCAATGTAATAGAATGTTAAGTGATGTAAATACTGATATTAAGACTGTGATAATAATAATAACTGTATTAAAATTGAAGAACATAGATATTTTATAAATAATTTTTATCTGAAGCTGGTGAATATTTTGCAGAGGTCAGCTAAGAGTACCAATGCTTCTTGTTCCGGTGGACAGCACAAAAGAAAGCAAGTTATAGGGTGGAACTATCACGTGAAAGCTAGTCATGAAAATGCAAGGATCTATTTTAACTGCTGGGTTCTCGCGGGGAGGCCGTCCACTAGTGAGATTTATACAAATATGTACAAGTCTCGTAAAGAGTTTAAAAATAAATTACAATGGTGTCAAGCCAATGAGCTAAAAATTAAAATGGATGTACTGGCTACTCACAGACATAATAAAAACTTTGTAAAATTTTGGAATTCCACAAAATACCTAAACCAAAGTAAATCCTTGCCAGTGATGGTTGACGGCTTGCACAGCCCTAGAGAAATTGCTGATTTGTTTTCCACGCGTTTTAAGGTTCATTCAGAGATGGAAGAGAATGTGTTTGAAACGTCAACCGGAGCCGATATTTGCGGCGCGAATGTTGTTCAATTCACCACCGAGGATGTCGCCACCGCTGCTAGCAATATGAAACGTGGAAAGTCTCCTGGGCGCGACGGTTTGAGTCTCGAACACATTCTTTCATTGCTGGAGAGTTATTTAACACGAAAATGAGTGAGTTATTTAATTTGTTTCTCAAGTTCAATTATTTACCCGACAGTTTTATGAAAACTATTGATGTGCCAATAGCGAAAAATAAAACCGGTAATTTAAGTAGTACTGCTAACTACCGACCTATACTCTAGGTACTATAATGGGTAAAATATTTGAGCGGCTATTGCAGCCTTTACTGGTAAAAAATTTAGTTATATTCAGCTTAAAACAAACTGTAAATTACTACTTGACCCGTGAAACTTCAGTTTATGCCTGTTTCCTGGACCTGAGTCGCGCTTTTGATCTGGTCAATTATAATCTTCTCTGGAGCAAGCTCTCTGCAACTCCGGTTCCGGAATCAGTCATAAACATATTTAAATACTGGTACGGAAACCAAACCAACCTTGTAAGATGGGCAACACGACTTCCAGTGAGTATAGACTGGGCTGCGGAGTTCGTCAAGGGAGGCTGACCTCGCCGGACTTTTTTAATTTATATATAAACGACCTGATCGAGGAGTTGAGAAGCACCAGAGTCAGATGTCATATTGGCGATCTGTGTGTAAACAACATTAGCTACGCGGACGACATGGTGCTTCTCAGCCCATCGGTTAATGGATTAAGAAAGTTGTTAGCAGTATGTGAGCGTTATGCTACTAAACACGGCCTAAAATACAACGTAGCTAAAACAAAACTTTTAGTATTCCGATATGGAAGAGGTCCGGCGACGGTACCAGATGTTTTCTTGACGGGTTTGCCAGTGAAGGTGGTTAGGCAGTTCAAATATCTTGGCCACATGATGACGGAAGAGATGACGGACAACCTTGATATGGAGCGGGAGAGAAGGAGCTTGTCCATCAGGTGTAACATGTTCGGGTGACGTTTTGCGAAATGTTCGGATGAAGTTAAGCTGACCCTGTTCAGAGCTTACTGTATGTGCCTATATACATGTCAGCTTTGGACGGAGTACACTAGAGCAGCATATAGTACCATAAGGATCCAATATAATGATGCATTTCGGATCCTTATGAAAAAACCGAGATTTTGCAGCGCCTCGGCCATGTTCGCGGATGCACGGGTTCCTGATTTCTTTGCTGTTGTTCGGGCGCGGTTCAGGGATCTGTTGTGAGGGACAGGATACGCGCATCGAACAACAGCATAATACGTACCATGTCCGAGGATTTATACAGTCCTATATATAGATCTTGGATTGCTGTCCACCGGAGCAAAAATCGCAAATAGTATTTAAAATTATATTTAGATTTAATAATATAAGAGTGAGTGTTTGTATCTGTTCTTCTTTAAAATTGTATGTTTTTATATGGGTTATTTGTCTGCAATAAACGTTTTATTATATTATTATTATAATATAATAAAACTCATGACATGACTCATCAGACCATATTTTTTAATATATTATTATACGAGTATAAACATTATATAAACACGTGAATAATAATTATATTATATTATTATTATTCACGTGTTTATTTATTTTCTTAAATCTAAGTTTTTACAATATTTATATAAAAGAACATAAAAACATTATAAAAACTTAAACCTAGATAGCCGCCAGCAGCGGGGCAGGGCCCAAGCTACCGGTGGTTAGGGCTGCAGACTGAGGAACCTCCTGACGATGCGCGCTGTGTCAAGGATGACCGCCTTCTGCATCTGACCCTTGACCCAACCGTCTAGCGAAAGTCTCTTAAGATGTTGGTCGAGACTTTTCGCTATAAGGCCGTTGGCCGACACGACTATTGGGACTATGATCGTCGAATCAACATCCCACATGGCGGTAACCTCGTGAGCCAAGTCAAGGTACTTGCTCAGCTTGTCCTTCTCGGCTTTCACGAGGTTCTCGTCATGTGGTACGGTGATATCGACGATCACAGCCCGGCGCTGAGACCGGTCTACCAGCACGATATCAGGCTTATTGGCGACAATAGTCCTGTCCGTGATGATAGAGCGGTCCCAGTAGAGCAACGCACGACCATTCTCGAGAACTGGCAGAGGTGCGTACTTAAAATACGGCACCTCGGACTCGATAAGGCCGTATCTAAGAGCAAGTTGCTGGTGGATGATCCTGGCTACTAGGTTATGTCTGTGCAAGTACTCGCCGTTAGCAAGATGCGAACAACCGGAAATACCATGACGAAGAGATTCGCCTGGACGGCGGCATGCCCGACAAATGTCGACCATACCGTCCTTCATTATGTATTTCCAGTAGTTGTTCATCTTGATAACTTCGTCTGCAATTGCACAGGCAAAACCCATATTATTATTATTATTATCTACTATCAACTTCTGGGACAACCCGTATAATTACGATATTTCCATTTATCACATTTTTTTTCAAAAACCCACTTAAATCTATATGTATTTAATAAACCAACACAGATTATACCTATCACAATGTTACATGAATATTTTAATTAATTAAGCTTGTCCGCGGAGCAGTGTTGATCCTTCCATTTACGCAGGTCTATGCCAGGGATCTTATCGCAAGGAACAAAGTCATTCCTGAAAAATGCACAAAAGTCATTAATATCAATCAGAACACATAACACGATCGCAAACATTTACGCAATGATAAAAGACGCGGTATGAAACTTTTGGACGTCTCCGACGTAAACAGAAGTCAAAGCAACAATTAAAGAGTGTATTACTGATACTAAATCAATGGCAACCTGAGATGGCACTAATATTTATGTACAGCGGTAAAAACCTCACCAAGGTCCTTTCCTGAGCAAAGCACGAGGTTGTATCTTCTTGACGTTGTCGCCGCTATCGCAGAGAATACGAGCCATGCTGGTTTGCTTCACTTCAAACAGTTGCCCTGTCAAACAAATTAGGACCTTTTAATTGACGAAATAAATTGTTGATCGATATTATAGTCTAAGATTCGAGATCACGTAATTACTATTAAATAACTATTTTAACAACTGAGAAGTGCATGGGTCTAGAAAGAAGTCGGAATGCTGTTTTTTTTTATCTTAATCGCGCTCTTTTGTCTCAAAATTTACTCATGAAGCCACAGCCAGAGCTAATTCTCTCATTATCATGGTGGATCACTCAATTTAGTTTACTGGTTTCCAGCCGCTTGTTACCGACATTTGTGCTTTTCCATGGTAGTCTTCATTTTTAAAAGCCATATTTCACGCTGCTTAGTCTAGGTCAAACACATGAGTTCTAACGTGTTTAAGTTTAGTTTGAGATTCATTAGCAAGCGTATGTATCTTTGCGTAATTATTTGGTACTACTGTAAATATTAACTTCTTCAGTGTGCTATATTTATTCTTTTGAATACTTACTGAATTTATGATTTGTTCGAGTTTGGTGATGATAATGTAATGGTTAGTATTTATATAGATTTCGCAAATTCTCTACACCAAAGATGACAAAGTTGTTGACATCTTTGGCGTTTTCACCTTAATGACAGACTACATACGAAAATTAGCACATCACACTTATGTTTGATGATGTTTTCAATAATTCACCTAGTGTCAGAGCTGCGGGCGTGTTGCCATGTTCGAAGAAGAACCGGTCGGACTTCCTCCACAGCAGCAGGTTGTGCGTCATGATGCAGTACAGCGTGGGGCCCACGTACGCGCCGGGCAACAGCCTCTCCACGTAGATGGCCGTCATCAGGTCCACGTCATCCACGTCGTCGTACAAACGACTCAGCATCTCCACTTTCTGTTCACATTTCACAGGTAAGTAAGAATATAAAAGTAACTTGCTCGGTTATAAACGTTGCTACCATCACATATTGTTCTGCTTATGTTAACGTTGATATTTCCATTATTGGTGACAGCTGTTTGTGGCTTTGTGTGAATGCAAAAATCTTTTTTTCTCGTAATGTTCAAGGTTAGTAGAACTTGTGTTTCACGATGGTAGACGTTTACGTTACGACTACGTTTTTCCATAAAATAATATGACTTCGATGCTGAAGAATCAGCATGCAGTCAATTTTCTATACCCAATAAGTGGTCCTTTCATCTCTAAGTATCTCAATTGTCCTTTGACTTGAATGTCATGTTGACGTTCAAGTCGAAAATTAAAGTCTTAGTAATAATAATGGTATTATTACTAAGACTTTAATTTTCGACTTGAACGTCAACATGACATTCAAGTCAAAGGACAATTGAGATACTTAGAGATGAAAGGACAATGCCCACGTCCCATACATTGAAAACCCTGTCAAACTTTTTTTGATACTGAAAGTGCATAGAGATGAATAGTGTCTAATTAGGATTGTTCATGCTTCTTAAAACGTCTGCTGTTGGTGTTTTTTATTTTCCAAATACCAAAAATGAGTTACAGTTAAACCAAAAGTAAGGTTATGTTTACTGTCAAAATACATTAGAATTATGTTTTCTTTCGGATTAGAAGAGAAAAGAAAAGAAAGAACTATGGTATTATCTTTCAAAACATATTTCTTATCAGAATAAATAGGAATAATAGTACTGCTCAATACCAACTGATTACCATACGTATGAACACTTCATTTGCATATAAATATTGTCACAGAAGGGAATATCTTAATTGTGATATAAATATCTCATTATTTTGATATTCGAGTTAGAGGTTTCCATCAGACAACACAAGCATATATGGTTTTATGTAATTATTACCACAATTATGTACCTAAGTAATAAGGAGCACTGAATCACATAATTCCCAGTTTTGTTAAAACCAATATAAATTCCGTCACAAAAACTGGATGAGTTGTCGTTGACGTCCGATTAGGAATTAATAATATTCTTCTAATTCCTAATATTTCTCTACGCACCGCAAAGAAGCTCAAAAAATCTTCCTGGAGCAATCTCTTTTGAACAATCGGAATAATTTTACTGTGTCTGAAATCCGTCATTGAAACATTGGTAATCGGAGTTTGTTGTGGTGAATAATGCATAAATATTACACCGCTTAGAAAACACGAAGAAAACTATAATATAGGACGAAAACAATTCATTTTGCTTGTTTACTTTTTGAATTTTTGATTTGACAACTTGTCAATTTGACATTAATCTTTGACCACAAAGATTGTTTTACCTCTTTGTTTGACCAATTTGGTTTGGTGAAAACGTTTCGTTTCACAATTGCATGCCAACTTCTTTCTCGTTTACATTGCTATAAAATGCAATGATAATTTCTTTGTCGCCGTAATTACATATATCGTTATTTAAATATGTAAAAGTAGTAAGTAAACGACATTGTGAAAGAAATTGACATACATAACATCTACATTCAATCTCAATCTAACGCGGATCAATAAAACGAAACGCAAGTACCGATTCGTTATTGCAATATTTTCCAAGTCAGCTTTGTTGGAAAATGGTAGGTTTAATTTAAAGAAATGCAAATTATTTTATTTTGTAAAGTTAGAAAGTTATATAACTTCGCACACGAGTATAACAAAAAAATACCGATTTTTTAATATATAACTCATATGTCTACACGACAAATATTTTGGCGAGTCAAAAATGGACATTGTCCTTTATAAAAATAGCAAAGAAAAGAGGAGATAGCACACCACCTTGTGGAACACCAGTTATTGTATTAAACCAAAAAGAAAAGGTCTTTTCAAGCCGAATCCGTTGACGTTATTCTTGTAGGAAACTATGGAACCAATCCATTACCTGATGGGTATATGTCAATGGAGCGTAGTAGTGCTAGTAAGTTGTTGACGTTGACGTCGTTGTAAGCATTAGGTACTGAAATCTATCAGGAGTACAAAGAGAAGAGAATATAAACATCTTTGTTTATATTCTCTTCTCTTTGTACTCTTTGTTGCCCAGCAAATTAAAAATCTTAGTCCGTATTTACATCTTTATCGATGGTGTCAGCGAAGTCTCGGAAGGTGCGGGCCGCCTTGAGCCCGCAGAGCTCGCGGTACCGGTTGTAGGGCGGCAGGCCGGCGTCGCGCCCGCGCATCATGTCGATAGCGCTCACGTCCGCCGAGCGCTGGTACCCGCCGTGGATCCTTTCAACCATCTGAACACAAATCATTTACAACTTAAATCTTTTTTCATCCATTCCATTATACTATGCTAATCACAAAAAATGTTGTCCTTTATAATGTTAGATTGTCCCTGTTTTCTTTATGCAATTACACAATATCGATCCTATAATTACCGCCCCATTATAATATGAAAGGTTACGGCGGTAAAATAATGTAGAAGGTAGGAAGGAAATTATAAGATGAATAGAAGACGATGATGACGGCAAAGAAGATGCCTTAAACAATCATGAATGTTATCGGCGCGCGAACGCTGAAGTAAGCCATGAAAAGTTGTAGTTAAGAGTGTCACACCCGTAATATAATTATTTATCAATCAATTAAATAAAATAATTCAACGTAACGGAGGGTAGATTTTTCAAAAAATATGACTAAATTGTTACGTATATTATCGTACAACATCATGTTAATGTTATATTCGAAGTTTGTAGTGATTTAGATGTTTAATGCTCAATCACATTAAAAAAAACTAAACGGATCGAGGGGTGCTGAGCATCAAACAATAACTTCCGTCGGTGACATCTTGTTGTGTGATGGCTAATCCCGGCCGGGAAGGAACTTCTATTTGCGCACCTCGCTCTTCGATAGATGCGTCCAGAGGTTCGGGGAAAGGGACTAGAAAACTTGCGAAAGATACTCGACTGATACTCTTTATCAGCCGAGTAAAATTACCGCAGGCATCGGTTATTCGGTAGGGGCACCGGCGCTCCGTGGTGTCGAGCCTGACACATTCCGCCATCTCTCTGCAGGGCAGACAACGTGTGAAAAATGCATTTATCCAAATAAATAACAATACTCGTTGAACTGAAATTTGGAACGTTGACAGTCTGCAATAACAGATAGGAATATTATCGTGGAAAAAGATTTAAGCATTTTCTAAGCTCTGATCGTCCTCCTTGACGTATCCGTCAACGGAGAACTTGAATAGTTATTTTTGTAGTCTTTTATACGTATCGTAAAACCAAATTTAATACGCACTGATGCAAAAGAAGCATCTGGGGTCTTCGTAACTATTTTTTCTGTTAAAACTCACGTTTTTGCGATGGTTACTCACATCAGGATCAAGGACCATATCAAAGTCGTCAGCCGGCTGCATCACAGCACCTTCAGTCATATCGGCCTCAGTGTTGTTTACTGCCAGAATTCCACTTCTGAGAAGGTCATTCACAGCCGTCCTGCTGCCGTAGTATTTACCATCACGGTACATGCTAAATATAAACATAAACAAGCTTTATTTAAAACCACTTGTTAAAACACATTTTTACTACTTATTAATAAAAAAAAAACCTATCTACTATCCAGTTCCATCATTAGATCAGCACCCTGTCATCATAATAGTACATTGTTATGGCATTGACACAAGTATGCACAATTTCAGCTCCAAAGTGAGAGTGATCAAATATTATTTGAAAGATTTGATGACAAGCATCGGGACAGGTGAAACTAAATAAAAACTTGTAAAACTTTGGTTTATTTGAAGATGATTTTGGAAACAAAGGGAAAAGGCAAAATGCAAGGATCATAAAGGTTCTCTTTTAGGTTAGCATAAATAGAGCACTAACAGACAGCAGGTTGCCGGATGAAATTTGCACTTACAAAAATCTTGAAACTTGCTTTTTTCTTTACGTTAATTTCTTCACCTTAAGTGGTAATGACATACTTGTCCATCTGCACTGGAACAATACTAATAGATGCAGACGAAACTCGAACCTACGACCCCAAGTTAGTGAATCTCACGTTTTAGCGACCAGTTTATCACGGCTTCTTCGTTCGAGGATTCCTTCTTTGTCTCATAAATTAAAATCGTCTAATGCCAATAGACTCCATTTTCAAGTCGCGATAATGACTTTCTTATTGGAGGATGCAGAGAGTTTACATACTAAATCTATGGGTGGATGCCATATTTGGTAGTGCCCGCATCAAATTGACCTTGATTTTTAAAACCTGCCTTTTGTATCGAACTGATGTTTTGGAAGTAATATATTTTACTTACTCAAATAGCGCAGGTTGGAACGTATGGAACCATCTGCTGGTGACTATGTACTCGCTGTAGGTACCAGGCTCGTAGTGGGGATCGAAATCATTGACGTGGTCGAGAGTGTCATATATTATCCCATCTGCGAGCGCGTTTTTGCGACCTGTACAACATCAATTAAAAGATCAACTGCATACCGAAGAAAATAATCAGAAATACTAGCGGCCAGTTCCGGTTTTGCTCGGATAATGTCAAAAAAAGATCTCTAAGCTTTGTGTGATAACAATAAATAACAAACGTATCCTACTTGTACTATTAGTATTATAATTGCCACAGTTTAGCTGTTTGGATATTAGTTGCTCCGTCACGGCAGAACGGCTAAGCGGAATTTGGAATGAAATTTGAAACACAAATACAAAATACATATATATACAATAATATTTATTGCTGTTTGCAGGTAAGATAAAATTTTACAAAACATTATAAATTTGACCCAAGTACAACCTGGCCTCTTCGAGAGGCATGCAATATGTCTGGTAAAACAGTTTCTGTTGGTCTGAATTTGTACAATGGTAAAAATAATAGATAGCTGATAAAAGTCTTCTTCTTTTCATTTTTAGCTTTTAATCGGTTGTATTGTATTATATGTCATCTGATTCTTTATTTTCTATCTTCTGGCTTCTATTTGGTTGTATAAGTGAGATATGTTCGGTGAGCACAATTACGCCAACGTAACGTCTTGTGTTTCAGCAGGATGCTATTTTGGAGTATGATTAGCATGCAATTTGAATCTCAGTAGTATCTTGCATTTGATCCGTGTGGGCAATGTCAAAGAATGTCAATACGTATACAATGTCAATACCTATACAGTGCAATATGTAAATATGCTAAATTTTACTGCAATTCAAATTTTTGTTACGGGTCCCCAAAATACTGGCGCAGCCTAGTTTGGGACCCACCGGACAAATTTGCTGATCTACAGTTTTAAATTAGTAATGTGCTTTGTTTATCACTAATAATGTAATACGTTGTGTTTTGGAAAATAAATGATTATTTCTTTATTTAAAAGAATGTCAAATTGTATACAGTGCAATCAAATTTAACATGTCAGTTTTTCAATATATTATCTGGTTTTATGTTAGTTGAATGTCAGGTTTCATAATGTTATAATGTCACAGTTAGAATATAGTCTCAAATAGCCCATAGATTACAATTACATAACTTTTTTTTTTATCTGACGATCGCGGGCAGTTTAACATTTTAGACATTTAATATTATAATTGATTGACATGATTAGATTACAATTTAGGTACATAATAGTCCAGTAACTTTGTCGCCTGAATGTATGGAGTAGGATGCGTTAAATCCGGTAGATCTGATTTTTTGCAGACTTGTTTATAATGTTGGCCTAATGATTGTCCCAAGTTTGTGACCTCGAGCGACGAACGCAACTTTGTCAAAAATCGAAAAAACCGCGAAAAAATCGTTTATTTTTCGAATTTTGGCGATTATAACCCTAAACGACTAGTTTTTGTAAAAACTTTCTTATGGCGTCTATAAAGTAGGCTAAATTTGCTACAATATGGTACTAGAATTGTCTCTGTACACCCAATAGTTTCTGAGAATGAGTCTTTCAAAGTTTATAATTTTTTTCGTACTTCGAAATTTTTAGCAATATTTTAACTCCTACTTGACCACTTTGTGGCACAGTTACGGCGGTTTTTAACCCCCGACCAAAAAAAGAGGTGTCATAAATTTGACGTCGAAGTCTGTCTGTCTATTAGACAGACACACAAACAGGTCTGTCTCTATGTGTATCTGTCTGTGTGTGTATCTGTCTATGGCACCGTAGAGCTAAAACGGATGGGCCGATTTCGACGCGGTTTTTTTTATTTGAAGATACATTTTTGTGTTGATGTTTTGAGCTATTTTTGGTTAATATCGATTCAAGATGGTCGCCTCCACCAAATGACAGACCAAATATTTCATCACAATCTACCTCAATATGGGTATCAAATGAAAGGGCTTGACTAGTAGAGTACTATACAGTATAACAAATTTCAAATCACAAAATGGCGAACTCCATAATTTTTTTTTTCACTAATGCCTTAATATGGGTATCAAATGAAAGGGCTTGACTAGTAGACTACTATGCACTATGACAAATTTCAAATCCATGATGGCCGCAACCACAAAATGACGAAATACGTTTCTTTTTTTACAAATACCTCGATATGGTATAACTATGGTATAAATATAAATTTTTCATAGTGTATAGTAGTTTACTAGTCAAGCTCTTTCATTTGATACCCATATTATGCCATTAGTTAAAAAAAAATTGTGTAATTCGCCATTTTGTGATTTGCAATTTGTTATACTGTATAGTACTCTACTAGTCAAGTCCTTTCATTTGATACCCATATTGAGGTAGATTGTGATGAAATATTTGGTGTGCCATATGGTGGAGGCGGCCATCTTGAATCGATATTAACCAAAAAAGCTCAAAACATCAACACAAAAATGTATCTTCAAATAAAAAAAACCGCACCGAAATCGGCCCATCCGTTTTAGCTCTACGGTGCCATAGACAGATACACACACAGACAGATACACATAGAGACAGACCTGTATGTGTGTCTGTCTAATAGACAGACAGACTTCGACGTCAAATTTATGACACCTCTTTTTTTGGTCGGGGGTTAAAAACCGCCGTAACTGTGCCACAAAGTGGTCAAGTAGGAGTTAAAACATAGCTAAAAATTGCGAAGTACGAAAAAAATTATGAACTTTGAAAGACTTATTCTCAGAAACTATTGGGTGTACAGAGACAATTCTAGTACCATATTGTAGCAAATTTAGTCTACTTTATAGACGCCATAAGAAAGTTTTTACAAAAACTAGTCGTTTAGGGTTATAATCGCCAAAATTTGAAAAATAAACGATTTTTTCGCGTTTTTTTTCGATTTTTGACAAAGTTGCGTTCGTCGCTCGAGGTCACAAACTTGGGACAATCATTAGGCCAACATCATAAACAAGTCTGCAAAAAATCAGATCTACCGGATTTTACGCCTACGGTAATGTATAAAGTTACTGAACTATAAATGCAGCACCAAAAACCGATTGCAAAGCTGGCTTGTCGCTTGTCGATCAAACTTTTTATAGTTACAGCGAGTTTTTAAAGATCAATGGTAAACTCTCAATAAAATTGTAAGAAATTGACATTGTTCATCAATTGTAATAAATACATATATTATTATAATGTTTGACATCGGAAATTTGGAATGTTATTATATTATAGTCTGGAATAACACATAAAATTTATTTCGGAAAAATACCATGAACGGGGGGTCTACCGCCTAACGAAAAACACTTTGACGCTTTGATGCTTTGGCATTGCCGTCTCTTTCATTTCAAGCGAGAAGAAAAGAGACAGCAACGTCAAAGCGTCAAAGCTTCAAAGCGTTTTTCGTTAGGCGGTAGAGGCCCGGGACAGGGGTAAAACTGCAGAACGCTGCTAGTAAGAAATAAACGCCCACGAAAATTTAATGACCACTTAAAAAGCAGATTGAAATAATTGTAGGTTACTTTGTTGTTAATATCCAGTGAAATAATGACCGGAACAGAACGAAATGGATATCTGTGTTATACTAACAAAAAATTACCGACGGCTGCCTAAACCGAGGTCGTATCGTATGACGCACCCTTGCGCTAGTCGTCAGACGAGATGTACGGTAAGATTAGGTTAGCAGAGCCGGGCGCCTTTTCCGCTAGCCCTAAGTTCAGGCAGTAGTAGAGGTCACTTGAGGCCAAGACATTCATTGCAGACACTTATAGCACTCTTCCTAAAATATTTATATCTGCCCCAAATTTCGGCAGCTTAAAAAACAGATTAAAGTGCTGGCTTATCGATCAAACTCTTTTTACAGCGAGTTTTTAGAGAGTGATGGCAAAGCTTCTATAAAATTGTAAGAAGATTGACATTGTTCGTTACAATTGTAATAAAAACACATTATAATGCTTGAGAGTTTTCTGTACGATAATTATAATACAGTGAAATATTCAGTTCAAACTTTGAAAATGTACACAATCTGTTTGCTTTTTCTTTTGTTATGATTTTATTAATTTACGTATTTTAAATTGTACATTTATGAATAAAGAACTTTGAGTTTCAGTTAAGGCCCTATCAGGCCCTTTGAAAAAAAAATCAACACAAGTAAGTATTTTTTGTGTTTTCAAGTAAGACTCACCAAGCAGTTCCGCAATCAATTCGTAGTAGAAGATGTATTGCCACTGCGCGATGTTGACCTCCCGGGCGGTCTGGAACAGCTTCTCATCCTCCCAGCACGGGTTGATGATGGCTAGTTCTCTCGCTATTCGGTTATGCTCCCGGAAAAACCACATCGCAGTCAGATAGATTCCTGGCAGAAGGTTCCCTTGTATGTTATCACCTAAGAATAACAAAACTTTAAAATAAGAGTTTCAACACGGGTGGTGTGTAGAATATAAGTAGTATTTGAATAGCATGTTGAGAGTTTTGTGAGACGAGAAAAAATAATAGAACTCACGACACTGTGACTGGCACTTCTAATGCTTCGGCTACATTAGCGGGCTACGGCGATTATTCGTGTTATCGCGATGAATGTGGCCGGGTACATCATGTCATCGTGTAGTATTCGGGCGAAGACGATGTAGTAGATGTCTTCGCCCGCGTTAATGTAGACAAAAACATCGCCTACGCCCGAACACGAAATTTTTGTCGCGTCAACACGATACGAATCGTCGCCCGCTAATGCAGCCTAAGCATAACAATATTAGCTTATTACTGCAGCGCGGTAGAATAACTAGCAACGGTGTGGTACTTCCCGAGGTGGACTCTGAAATGGGACCTATTGCTACAAAAAGTTGTTCAAATCAACACTTCTTTCGACACTCTCTTTTCTGAGCTTTTTTTTTCGTTTCTTACCATAGTTATAGCAAGAGGTTTCAGGCAGTCTATTTCCAAGACATGCTTCAGATTGGCCAGCGGGAACTTCTCTGTTGCCTTCCAGTTGGAACGCCAGCAGCCCTTGTTGGTTAAGACGAACCTCTTTACTTCTCACTTCAGTGTTGCCATAGATGACTGACAGGTCCAGCAATGGTGGTACTCTGTTGTACTGCAATGAAAAACCCTGTTTTACGTATGTACAGTCTTCCTGCCTTTCATTACCATCAAATTCATCAGGTTTTGGACAATAGAACCAGCGGATTCAATACAATTGAATACTGACTGACCCGTTGGACTTAAAATTCAACAAACATGGTAATTAAATTATAAGTATGGTTCGCTTAGTACTCAATGCAATAATTTATTGCCTGTCTCCCGATTTCCAGGGTTGGTTTTGCTTACCCTTTCCGCCGGCAGCGACGGCGGTAGGCAGCCAAAGTCCTGGTAGGTCTCGACGCGGGTGAGGTTCTGGCAGCGTATGCCGGCGCGGCGCAGGTAGGGGTCGTCTGCCGGCACACTGATGGGGATGCAGAACGGCCCGGCGGGGTTCGGCTCCTGGTCGCCGAGGCAGCAGCTGCTCACAGGTACGTAACGAACTGTAACACCATCATACAACTCTCGCTACTAGAATCGTATTCCTAATTTACTTTTGCGCTGGTTTCAGTGATGGGCTATACGGATTTTGACGAAACCGGTCGACCAGGTATATTCTTGCATACGTTACTCATATTATCTGAAGTGAGGCTATCGAGAAACACGTCTGCCGCCGCCTGGATTGGCGGCAGAGTCAAGGGACTGCTTTCGCATTTAACTGCGAACCTGCTACTGCCACCGTCCTTGTGTCCTTTCGCGGGGTACAGGAATTGACTTGATTTCAGGTGTTACCTCCTCAGGAGGGCTTATAAAGGTGCTGTAAAGCCTTAAGCGTCCAACGCTACAAGCTTTCTAAGTAAACACGAAGTGTGGTTTGAGGAGATGACATTTCATTTTTGGGGCTTTCATTTGGACTTATTACGTGGCGTGGTATTGATCACACGAGACTGTATAACTTACGCAAGTAAATTAAATCCACATTATCGACGAATGAGAACACGAAGATATGAGTGGCCAGCATGGAGAAATCGTGATCTCTGAAGTATCCATCTCCTAGCAGGGTGGTCCGCAGCAGGCGGGTGGACGGGAGCTCGGAGCCATCCTTGGCCGGTCTCAGGGTGTTTCCTGTCACACACAATCTTTCCACAATCAGAATATCTCTATACACTGTTCGCAACACCATTGTTGCTAAAAATTGTGGATAAACAGTAAATACATGTTTTCATTTTTATTTATGCCTATAGGTATTATTATAGGTATAGACCTAACTTTTACCCTGTTATTCTTATTGTTAGGCTGTCAATAAGTGATACAATTGTTTTCCTTGAGAACTTAACCTTGAGGGTTTGGCAAGGGAAACAATGCAATTAGAGTAAGATCCCAGAGCTCCCAGACGTCCCCTATTTTCTGATGAATGAAATGTGGACGATTGAGTAGAGTTAGTATTTGTAAATATGTTCGTCAGAAAACTATTTTAAAGCTTTTTCCAATAAGACAGACCACTCTAAGGGGCCAATCATCCCCTAAACTCAATTTTAAGTCAATATTTCCTAATAAATGTCTCACTCAGTCTCCCGCTCTTACCCATAGGACATGAGTTGAGTTTAGAGGATGATTGCCCCCTTAGATTGGCCTATCTGATTGGAAAAAGCAACAAAATAGTTGTCTGACGAAAATATTTACAAATGGAGCATGAGAATTTAAGTGAAGTTAAATTATTATTTTGGAGTTGTTAAGCAAAACGGCTGACGGAAAGTGTCTGGAAGTATTGGGATCTTGTTTTAAAGGATATTGCCTACAACATACGTGAAAATCACTTATTAGAAAATACATGAAGTAAGTAATGTTTGTATGTACTTTCATTACCCCATATCTCAAAATTGGCCGTCTAAGCAAGTTAGCGAGTAAGCATGTGTTCTTTGTACTTACTAACTCTATTCAAGCGTCCACATTTTATTAATCAGAAAATAGGTGACGTCTGCGAGCTCTGGGATCGCGGACTAAATATATTTACAAAATTAGATATAAAATTGAGTTGAACTTATGACTTTGATTAAGCTAATTAAATGTAATTATTGTTATTTTTTACCGAGAAAAAAAGTCTTTCAATAAAGGTATCTAAATACAGTTTTATTAAATAATAATTGTTAGAATATTCACAAAACTATGAACACTAAAGTATTTGTAAGACATTTTAAAATTAATTTATAGTTATTGACGTGTAATGACGTTGGTCCTGGCTGACTAAAGTTTCAACCGCATCTAGCGACCTTTTCAAGGAGAATGTTCGAGCGCAACAGTTACTAGTTTATTTCTCACCTAAATAAAACCAAACCAAGTGCCAAAAACTAGAAGCGGTCGCGCGCGTGCACTTGAAAAAGCCACCGGGAGGGCTAAAAATTCAGTCACACTGGAGTAGATAACTTATCTACTATAAATAAATAATGGCCCAGATGCACACACGAAAAAGTGTCACATTCCGCCTGAGCCGAGCGCGCAAGCAAGAGCGGGTAACAAGCAACATAAAAGCACGACCGGCTTAAGCGTTCGGCGTGTGAAATCTCTGTACTTAATGTCGTTATCACGTAAAATTTTCGTCGCCTGTTGCAACGCAAACGCTATTCAGTAACGGCACAAAAATGCCTGCGATCGGTACAGTTGCAAGATGGACTCGGATAATGAGGATAAATGAGGATAATTATATTAGTCATCAGTTGGCTTTGGTGTTGCTTTGCTGCGTACGAGACTGCTGCAATCAAAGCGTGGATAGCCGAAGCGTGGACAGCCGAAGCGAGGGCAACCAAGGTGTTTGCATGGATGCAGTGGCGATCATGTGGCGCATTGGCATCTTTTCTATAGCGTGTTGCAAATGCAACTAAAGCGCATTGCTATCACGCGTTTTGTAAAAGCGTCGCTACAAAATGTCACCGTAGACAAAGGCCCAAAAAGGCTTTATTACCAGGGCCGAAGTGGGCGGGTAAGAGTCGTGGCAGGGGAGACAGCGTGGTGCCTCGTGAGGGGTACTTGGGGTTAGCGCAGGAGCCGTCCACACGTCGCCGCTCGAACTTGCGGCATGGCGCTACCAACACCGTGCAGAGTCTGTTGACAAGACAAGGAAAACAAGACATGAAGAATTACTTGAAACAGAAGAATCAATGGAACCAGTTCTGGGATTGGATAATAAAATACTATCAAAAACAAAGCTTGCAAAAAACCAACTCTCGAAATTCAGTTTTTCTACCGCAGAAAGTTGTGAGATCCATGTCTAAGTCGGTTACTTTAATAAGTTCGTACTTAAGGGACTTTTTATCTTAAGTTATTTCGTACTAACCTAACCAAATCTTATACCGACCATATAAACATTAAAAACTTTTATGTTTTAAATAAAAGTACCTGGGTGACCGAGCTTTGCTCGGTTTAAATACTAAATATACTTAGATACCTACAGATAAAAGACTCAAAGAAATAGATTTTCTTAAAAAAACGAATTAAAAAAAAAAGAGAACCCGTCTGGATTCGAACCCGGAGCTACTAATTCGTGACCGCTATGAGCGCCCGACTTCCCGTCTGAGCTAATTATGCTGTCGCGTCAAGCGGCGAAATTTACCTTCACATTCTAATGTCTAATGTGACAGTTTTTCATTGTCTAAAAACGCGCATAATATGCGTTTTTTTTTAAATAAAACCTAGTTAGATCGATTTATCGTCCCCGAAATCCCCTGCATACATAATTTCATGAAAATCCGTCGAGCCGTTTCCGAGATTCAGATTCTATATATATATATACATATTTATATAGGTACAAGAATTGCTCGTTTAAAGGTATAAGATGCATTGAAGCAAGTGTTTCTACCAAACAAAAAATAATCATCATAATCGAATCACAATTAGCCTAGCTATCGCATACCGTACATACAAAAAAACATACGTCCAAATCGAAAAGTTGAGCTATCCTTTTTTGAAGTTGCTTACAAAATAAAAGGAAGTAAAAGTCTCGAAAAATTGGCCCAGCCATTTCACAGATTATCCGGAATAAATAAACAGACAGCGAAACATTTTAATAGCATCATTTTTACTATAAAATGCTTTTAATGATAAGCTATTTAATTATTTGGAATTTGAAACGGTCACTTAAATTGTATTTATACACCGTTATTTTTTTCCATTAGCAAAATTTTAACAGGCTATGTGGACTACATATCACACTAAAACTGTGCAATAAATTTACCCCTAAACTTAATATAACAGAATCTGTAACTAGTTGAAGTTTACAAAAACCCTGCCTAAAAGTACAGTCCATTGGTCATGTTTGTAAACATAAACATGACGACATCCTATCCTACTATATAATATTATAAATGTCAATGTATGGATGTTTGGATGTTTGGATATTTGGATGTTTGGATGTTTGTTGCTCAATCACGTCCTAACGTATGAACGGATCGGGCTGAAATTTGGAACACAGATAGATTATAGTCTGGAAGAACACATAGGCTACTTTTTATCCCGGAAAAACAACGGGAACAACGGGAACGGGAACTTCGCGGGTGACACCGCGGGGCGCTGCTAGTCATTGATAATAAACGGTACCTACGACGGTCGGGGACCGGGCGCTCCTGCCTTGCAAAACTACCTACTTTTTATAATTCGAATTATACATACTACAAAATCCGTCTATTTTTATCAAGCTAGATAGAAATACCTTTACTAAAAATTAAACGGAGTTGCCGTTTAATTTTTAGGTTATTATTGCAAACTTTTCCTTCATACTTTCTTGGGCTTAGGACCGGAAAACTACACCTAATTTAATTGTTTCAATCTTTACACGCTATCGAATCTTTAAAAAATAAACGTACTTTTGCATATTAATAATAAAGTGGCCAAGTGCGAGTTGGACTCGCCCATGAAGGGTTCCGTTGCAGCAAGTAACATTATATACATAGTACACATAGTTCTTGTAGTTCGTTGTAACTTTGATCGAAGTTTCAATAATAGTGTATTTATGACGTACTAAAAAAAACTACTCATCAGATCGAGTTCAAACTAATTTTCGTTGGTAGTTTACATGGTAATGTACATCATATATTTTTTTTAGATTTTTCATTCTCTTACTTTCGAAGTTAGAGGGGGGGGGACACACATTTTACCACTTTGGAAGTGTCTCTTGCGCAAATTATTCAGTGTAGACGAAAATGATTATAGAAACCTCAACATCATTTTTGAAGACCTATCGATAGACACCCAACACGTGTAGGTTTGATGAAAAAAAAAAATTTGAGTTTCAGTTCTCAGTATGGGGGGCAACCCTAATTTTTCTTTTTTTTATTTTTCTGTTGAAATCTTCATGCGGTTCACAGAATACATCTACTTACCAAGTTTCAACAGTGTAGTTCTCATAGTTTTGGCAAAAAGTGGCTGTGACATACGGACGGACAGACAGACAGACAGACAGACAGACAGACAGACAGACAGACATGACGAATCTATAAGGGTTCCGTTTTTACGTTTTACGGAACCCTAAAAACGGAGTCGGCTATTTACAATGATCACTAATTTACTAAACAGTTTGTACTTACATGTACACACGGAACAATAACTAATACAAGTGTATTAGTTATTTTTCCATCACGATTAGCAATAATACACTCACACGCCCTTTTAACCAGCTTAGCTTTTATCGAGTAGTTACGGCATACTGCTCTGGTATCTCACTTCGTTTTAAAACTTGTGCAGTGTCCGATTCACCAAAATTAACACTCCCAAAAAAAAGATCACTACAACTATAACTTTTCACTAGTATTTTTACCCCACACAAATTACGAATATTATCAACTGACCTTTATTGCGATCGACATGTAACTCAATAAATGCAAGTGATTATTAAATTTGAGGGTAAGTGGATGCCTAATTTACATTAAAACAAATAATACTGATACGGAAACTACACTCTTGCGTAAATGATGTCAGTGACCATAAATTGCATAATATCCGTGTATTTTTTTTGATCAGATTTTCGATATTTTTTTCAGCTTGTTGTGTTCGGTAACGGTAACAGATACTGCTGTTAAAATTCTGCTACTAAAAAGACAAATAACGGTGTATGTAAATGACTAGATGTAAGTATATATATTGTTCCGTATAATCGGGCAACATTATATCGGGCCGGCGATTAACGTGTCTGTGGTCGCCGGCTGTCAATCGTACGTTGTCTCTGGTCGCGGGAACGACACTCACTTGGTTTTTTTTGTTCTGGATAACATTTCTTTTTTCAATTACTGGATTAGTGCTGCTATTATTGTGTAAAAGTGGGCTACTGGACGGGCCCCTTCCTCCAACGCCGGATCGTTGAACGCCGGATCGTAGTGCCGGTGGACTACGCTACAATTCGGGATCTCGAACAGGAATTAGACGACGGATGCTCCCTGGTTTGGTCTTCCCCATTCCTTCCAAATCTGTTCCTTTATCCTTGACGGCCAAACTGGGTTTTGGACGGCGCCAAGGACAATAGGTAAGTTTAATTTGTACATTTACGGGGGACAAGTAAAATCGGTTTTAGCCACTTAATTTAATGTTTTAAATCTCGCTGATGGGCCCCGACACGATAGTTCTGGATAATTATTGAACATTTTCTGGTAGCAGGAGCGTGGTTAACCGTAAATACCCCTTTTTTGTTTCTATTTTTCTGGGAAAATATATCAGGTAGGCCAAATATTTGGGGGTTCCCAGTTTATAATTTCTCCCCAAACTGTCGGGAAATTGGTATTAAGTGGTATCCGGCTTCATAGGTTGCGGATATAATTGTTGTGACATTGTCCGAACTTTAAGTTAATTTAAAATTTAAATTTAAAAATGGCTTCGGATTTGGCCAACCAGCTCCGGTGGTTTGAATCCTTACAAGGATTGGTCGGCCGGAGGGACCGGGAGGAGGCGCTGTTAAACAGGGCAGAACACCTCGACAGGCGCCTGGAGGTCGCTGAGAGGAGCACAGGATCGCTGCGGGACGCAAGGCCGTCTCCACCTGAGGAGCAGATGGAGAGGATCGAGGCGGACATGCGGCGCATTCTGGATTTGTACGACGAGGTCTCCGAAGGGGTTCGCCAGCTGGAGAGGTCTCGTCAGGGAAGGGCGAACTCGGGACCCGTCATCAGGAATGCGGGTTCGGGTGTAGTGGGACGCCTTCCCACCCTGGACTTGCCCAGGTTCACAGGTAACCTGCGAGAGTGGAGCGGCTTCCGGAGTATGTTCGCCTCTCTCGTGGATTCACGCACGGATCTGACGAAGGCGGAGAAACTGGCCTATCTCCGCACGTCACTGGAGGGTGAGGCACTCTCCCTGATCCAGCACCTGGAGCTGGACGACGACAACTTCGGCACGGCGATGGAGTTGCTGGAGACGAGGTTTCAAAATCCTCGGCTCCTCGCCGACGCTCACGTGTCACAAATTCTGGGGCTGCCGAAGGTGACTGAGAGGTCTCAGTTGCGGCCACTAATCCTCACGCCCGTGAAGGTGGCGTACAACGCCTTGCGCAGCTTGGGACTGCCAGTAGAACACTGGTCGTTTCTGCTGGTCCACATTCTGCTGGGCAAGGTGCCGCTGGAGTTGCGCGCCCGGTTCGAGCGGGAAAGGGGCCTTCACGGCGACCCGAAGGTCTTCCCCACGTTCGAGGAGCTGCTTCGGGTCCTGGAGTGGGAGGCGAGGATGGTCGAGTCGGCGCCTCAGGAGGCGCAGCCCGCCGCTTCAGCTCGTGGCCCTGCCGGAACAGGACCGCGACCTGTGAATCCCCGCACTCAGGGTGGGGTGAAGCGGCGACGGTGACGAGTGCGTCGGAGCAGGAGTGCCCGAACTGTGGCCAGCCTCACGCGCTGGTGCAGTGTCCGGCCCTGCTTGCAAGGACGACTTCCGACCGACGAGGGATCGTTCGGAAGTTGCGTCGGTGCTACGGGTGCCTGGGGGGTAATTTATTCAATGGCTGCCCCACGGCACGGCCGTGTCCTGGGTGTGGGGGACCACACCACCAGCTCTTGTGCACCAGGAGCGATGGTGCTGGTCGACAGCCCTCAGGGAGGGGGCCCTCCACGGGCGGGGGCGCTCTCACGCAGAGCCACGCATTGTATAACAATGAAGTGGCTACAGCGTGGAGCACGCCCCCTCCACCCCAACTCACGGCAGCACCGGGCAGCCCAACAAGGGGCGTCCTTCACGTGGCTCGGTCACCTCGGTCACAGCCCGCGCGGACGCGGGCAAACTGGAGGGATGGAAGGGTGATACCGGAGTCACCACTGGGGTCACCTCCCCAGCGTTACCCTTCTCCGCCGCCGGATCAGCGACTAATGCAATGGAGGCCGTTCACGCCTCCCCTCCACGAATATCCGAGGCTGGACTACCACCCGCCCTACTTTCGGTATGGCAGGGCGGCTGGATATGCCCCCCCCCTCCGATGGCCCTTTGCACTCGGCAGCCATACTGGTCTGGGCCTTGTAGTCCGACGGGTTCGGACGGGCCTCGGAGGGATTGACTAGCGTCCGGTCCCTTGGCACAGGATCAACCGGTGGTCCTGCTGCCCACACTCTGGTTAAGGGTTTGGGGTCCCAGAGGCGACTACGTCCGGATACGAGCGCTCTTGGACACAGGGTCCCAGGGATGCATTGTGACAACCCGGGTTGCTCATCGCCTGGGCCTGGCTCGGTTTCCGTCGCCGACTCCGTTGCGAGGAGTCGGGAACACAGAGGTGCGGTTAGCTGGACAGACCCGCCTCTCCTTCTCGTCCGTACATTCCTATTCGGAAAGGATTGCGGTCAGTGCCACCGTCATGGATTCGGTTGTCGGTTGGCTTCCTCAGGCGGACATAGATCCGGATTTTTGTCCTGTACTAAGGGTCTCAGGTTGGCGGATCCCCGCTTCGGGATGGCGGGTCCGTTCGATCTGTTGTTGGGTTCTGATGTACTAGGTCACATTATGATTGGGAAGCCTAGACTGTTGGACCAGTCTTCGCTGATGGCGCTGCCCACCATCTACGGGTACGCCATTTTGGGAATGGTGGATGAGTGGCAGCAGTCGAATCAGGCTTCCTTTACGGGAACGGCCCTCGCTCAGATCATGCAGAAGTTCTGGGAGATCGAAGAGCCGCCTACCGTCTCTCGGCTGGATCCTGAGCACGTGGAGTGTGAGAACTTTTATCAGGCTCACACTCGGAGAATGGTTTCTGGGCGATTGGAGACTAGGCTGCCCTTCCGGGATAACCCCCCGCGTCTGGGCCAGTCTCGATCATTGGCCGAGAAAAGGCTCAGGTCCATGGAGCGACGCATGGCTCGAGATCCTGTACTTCGGGAAAAGTACATCGAGTTCATGAGGGAGTATGAGGCACTGGGTCACATGTCTCCGGCTCGCGACGACTGGTCGACCATGGACCACTACTTTTTGCCTCATCACGCTGTTTTGAAAGCGTCGACAGGCAAACTCAGGACGGTGTTCGATGGATCCGCTCCGACTTCGACAGGAGTGTCACTGAATCAGTGCCTCCACGCAGGACCGAAGTTACATCGGGATATTGTAGACATCATCCTGAATTTCCGTAGGCACCAGGTGGTGTTGGGAGCGGACATCCGAATGATGTTCCGACAAACGGTCATACACCCCGAGGACAGGAGGTTCCAGTTAATCCTCTGGCGGGAAAGTCCTCAGGACCCTATGATGGTGTATGAGTTGAACACCAATACCTATAGGTTGAGATCAAGCCCCTTCATTGCAATCCGCTCACTGCTGGAGTTGGCGGAGCAAGAACGGGCTCGGTACCCACGTGCAGCCGCAGTTCTGGAACGCGACCTATACGTGGACGACGTTTGCACTGGCGCGCAGACGGTGGAGGACGCTCTGTTGCTCCGGGATGAGCTCACAGAGCTTCTCGCATCTGGAGGCTATGAGCTTCGAAAATGGCTCTCTAACGACCCCAACGTCCTGGCTGGTATCCCGGACGATCACCAGCAGGATCCCGGGCTCTTCGAAGAAGGTGACGATCCGCACGGGATTGCGGTTCTGAGCATGCAGTATCAACCGGTTGCTGACATCTTCACCTTTCGGGTGGCACTGGAAGCCACACGCGCGTGGATAAAACGGACGGTTTTGTCCACCATCGCCAGGATGTTTGATCCAAACGGTTGGATCAGTCCGGTTCTGTTCGCAGCCAAGTGTCTGTTACAGCGACTTTGGACTCTGAAGGTCTCATGGGACGACCCCCTGGTCGGAGACTCGCTTAACATTTGGCTTCGTTTGATATCTGACCTCGAAACGGTCAATCGAGTGGCGTTGCCCCGGCGCATTCTGCCACCAGGCTGTAGTCGGATCAGCCTGCACGGGTTCTGTGATGCGTCCGAGCTGGGCTATGCCGCATCTGTGTGCTTACGTACAGTTGATGCTGGAGGCCAGGTTAATGTCACGCTCTTATTGGGGAAGAGCAAGGTAGCTCCTATCAGGACACGACTCACTATTCCGAAATTGGAATTGAGCGGAGCCACATTACTTGCTCGGCTGCTTAAGCACGTATATCAGGAACTGTCCACCTCGATAGACATCCGGAATGTCTATGCGTGGGCAGACAGTCAGGTGGTACTTGCCTGGTTAAGAGCAGCCCCTCACACCTTGGAGACTTTTGTGGGAAATCGGGTTTCCCAAATCCAAAACATTGGACTGGACATGGTTTGGAGACATGTCCCGGGTGAGTTGAACCCCGCTGACTGTGCTTCGCGCGGCTGTTCCGCGCCGGAGCTAGTTGATCACCCCTTATGGTGGGGTCCGGACTGGCTGCGGGAGCCAGAAGCTTCCTGGCCAGCTCTCGGCGCGGACTCGGAGCGAGCGGAGCTGCCCGGAGTCCGCGTGCATGCGATTGTGGCGGAAGTGCCCCCAGACCCTGATTGGTTGACGGGTCGTTACAGCAAGTTGGATAAACTGTTGGGGGTAACTAGCTGGATTAAGCGCTTCATCCACAACTGTCGTTACCCTCGTCAGAAGATGTGTGACCAGATCGCCACTGTGGAGGAGCGTCGGAGTTCCTTGCTGCACCTCATTCGGCTGGTGCAGGGTGAGAGGTTTCCGACGGAACTTGAGGCGCTGCGCTGCGGTCGCGCTCGCTTGAAGGGTGCGGTCGCTAAACTGAATCCTTTCACAGATCAGGATGGTCTTCTGCGCGTAGGAGGTCGGCTGCGGAAAGCCAACCTGCCGTACGGCAGCAAACACCCCTTGTTGCTACCTAAAGGAGGTCCTCTGGTGGACCTGCTGATCTCCGATCGGCATATCAGTAACGCGCACGCGGGATGTGGCGCGCTTCTCGCTGTGTTGCAGCGTGAATTCTGGATCTTGTCGGCTCGCAGGGCGGTCCGAAAGGTGCTGTTTAGATGTGTCCCTTGTTATAGGCTCAAGGCGTCTACCATGCAGCCCATGATGGGAGATCTTCCTCCGGATAGGATTTCTCCCTCGAGGCCGTTCGACGGGGTCGGAACGGACTTCGCTGGGCCCTTCTCGGTCAAGTCATCGACGTTGCGTAACGCCAAGGTCGTTAAAGTCTACCTGTGCGTCTTTGTGTGTTTGGCCACCAAAGCAGTCCACCTGGAGCTGGTCTCTGCGCTGTCTACGGAGGCCTTTGTCGCGGCGCTGGATCGCTTTGTAGCGCGAAGAGGAGTACCCTCTTTAATACGTTCGGACAATGGCACAAACTATCGAGGAGCGGCGAATTATTTACGCGAAGTTAATAATTTTTTTAATTCTGGTAATAATAGTTTAAGTCTGGCTCTCGCCCAGCGGGGAATCAGCTGGCAATTTAGTGTGCCGGCCTGTCCTCACTGGGGAAGAATTTTTGAGGCTGCGGTGAAGTCTGCTAAAACCCATCTCCGCCGTGTCATCGGGGAGACCGTGTTAACTTGTGAAGAGTTAGTTACAGTACTTTGCCGCGTGGAGGCAGTGCTTAATTCCCGTCCTCTCTGTCCAATCTCGCCTGACCCTAACGATCTAGAAGTCTTGACGCCGGGTCACTTCTTGATCGGTCAGCCTTTAACCGCGTTGCCGGAGTATCCCTGGAAGGATGAGCGCCCCGGACGCCTGTCCCGTTTTCAGTTATTGCAGCAAATAAGTCAAGACTTCTGGAGGCGCTGGTCGGCCGAGTACTTGCATCTGTTGCAACAACGGGTAAAATGGACAGATAGGACGGAGGCCCCGCGGGAAGGGGACTTAGTATTATTAAAGGAGGCAAATTTGGCCCCCCTACTTTGGCGTAGGGGACGTATTTTAAAATTGATATCCGGTACTGATGGCACACCCCGCGTGGCGGAGATTCTGGTTTCTGGTTCCAGACTTCAGCGCGCGGTGTCCTCTCTGGCCCGCTTGCCTCTTTATTAGATATGCGTATTTTTCAAGGTTAAAATTTAATTTTATTTTATTACTATTTTTGGTAAAGTTTTTTTTTGGTTGGATTTCCACTTTCGGGTCAAAGTTGGGAATTTCGTTTTATTTGGGGTCCGGATACTACTAAATACTGGTTACTAAAATTGACCTGGAGTTCAATTGGTCGGGGGTTTTGTTCCGTATAATCGGGCAACATTATATCGGGCCGGCGATTAACGTGTCTGTGGTCGCCGGCTGTCAATCGTACGTTGTCTCTGGTCGCGGGAACGACACTCACTTGGTTTTTTTTTGTTCTGGATAACATTTCTTTTTTCAATTACTGGATTAGTGCTGCTATTATTGTGTAAAAGTGGGCTACTGGACGGGCCCCTTCCTCCAACGCCGGATCGTTGAACGCCGGATCGTAGTGCCGGTGGACTACGCTACAATTCGGGATCTCGAACAGGAATTAGACGACGGATGCTCCCTGGTTTGGTCTTCCCCATTCCTTCCAAATCTGTTCCTTTATCCTTGACGGCCAAACTGGGTTTTGGACGGCGCCAAGGACAATAGGTAAGTTTAATTTGTACATTTACGGGGGACAAGTAAAATCGGTTTTAGCCACTTAATTTAATGTTTTAAATCTCGCTGATGGACCCCGAGACGATAGTTCTGGATAATTATTGAACATATATTATATTGTATATTCTGTACCGATATAAATGATTTTCATCTATTCTCTGGAGTATTTTGATGAATTTAATTCGTTCAGCTGTCTATTTTGTGTTGATGTGGCTAGCTTTATCTTTCATTGCATTTAAACACGATACAATTATGGCAAGAACATCTAAAGTGCGAAATGCGTTCGTTTAATCAATACTATCGTTCAATCTACGAGCTCAAAAACAAGTCGTCGAGCGTTTTTTGAAAAACTTGTTTCGGGGTTTTAACTTTGCGTAAATAATGTAGGCAAAAATTAGTTTTCGGAAG
This sequence comes from Ectropis crepuscularia, assembly GCA_963693475.1. Taxonomy (NCBI): domain Eukaryota; kingdom Metazoa; phylum Arthropoda; class Insecta; order Lepidoptera; family Geometridae; genus Ectropis; species Ectropis crepuscularia. Next base: position 32,289,322 of record OY856341.1, read on the forward strand.
CCGCTATCATCTACAATAATAAATAAACTCCATTTTCAAAAATTCAGTAGCCAAAATCGTTTACTTTCTCAGAATAAGATCGTTAAAGTTGTTAGATTTATGCAAAAATACGGGTGAAATGGAGTAGGCCTCTTAACGTGGTACACTTTACGCTAAAACAATGACTGACTGAAAACCCACTTTGACTTACTGAGGCCAAAACCAAGGTAAATTTTGTTTTTTTATATACCACTACTCTTTCACTACAGACAGATAAAAGTCTATAGAGAATTAAGAGGCGAGTTTCCGATATTCCAGTTCTGTTCCTTTATAGCTGTAGCCTAGAATAAAATAGCCGAGCTAGTTTCCGCCAGCTATAACCTGGGTGTCTTTAAACGAAGAGTGAACATGTATCTTCGGGTGTTACACTTACTCTAACTGAGTCGTTAAATGAGATCAGTCGTAAACCCGTCCTACTTCCCACAAATATTTTTTTTTAAATAAAGAGTGACGAGACGAGCAGGACATGTGCCTGATGGTAAGCAACATGCCTGCCACATAACAGCACAGTGACACGCAGCATGAAGAGCCAAAATCATTACCTAGCACCACACTTTGCTCGTCACCCAGAGATCTAAGTTGTTATATCTCTAAGCCCTGTAATTTCTCTGGAAACATTGCCCTTCAAACCGGAACACAGCAATGTTTGCACATTACTGCTTGGCGGTAGAATAACTGACAAAAGTGTGGTACTTCCCCAGGCGGACTCTGCTCAGAGTCCTACTACTACAAATGTAAAATGCGAAAGTTTGGATGTTTGTTGCGGAACGATAGAACGGTTTCAGTTAAAATTTGGAACACAGGTCAGGTCTGGAATATCACATGTGCTACTTTTAATCACGGGAAAACAACGGGAACGGGAACTGTGTGGGTAAAACCGCATGTCGCTCCTATTAACCAACAAATTTTAAATAAAAAAGATAAAAGATAAGATAAAGATAAAAGATAAGATACAGATAAATTTATTCAGATCACAAGTTCACATTTTTACAATTTGCTTAGTGGAAAATGGAACCCAAACTCGGCTAGGCCGGTATTTTGGTATTCCTCAGTTTGATTTATAAAAAATACAATACGTACAATTTTGCAGAATCTAAATTAAAAAAAAATACAAACAAAAATTACAGTTAGGAATAAAACATAAAGTTAGCCAATTGGTGAGGCTCAAGCGCACGTGTATGTACGAGAAAACGAGAATATAAGGGTAGATGCGTGTGAGTGAATGTGAGAGAGTACGTGCGTGTATGGTGTAAATGGATGTGTGGCAAATGTATGTAAGTGTCTATGTGAAGGTATGGGTGTGTGATGAGTGTGTATAACTTGTTTCACCTTTCGCGAGCTATTCGGTACACGAAATTTAGTTTCGGGGTGAACTTCCCAGGGAAGACATGTGTGTGGCTACGGGTGATGGTGTAGGATAGCTTTTAATATCGTGATCGTAAACCCTAACAAATTCCTCCGAAATCTCATAACTCAAATGCTGGAGCCAGTCTCTCACCACGATTAGAGCTTCTCTTTGCGACATACCCTTCAGGTCGCAGTGTTTGCACACTGAGTTATAAGTGAAGGCGTGGATGTATGGCGGTAAGCGTGACGCAAATACTGTATTTACCTTCGGAAGCGCGGCAGTGGCGGAGTGGCATCTTCTTCTGTTTGTATGAAGTTGTACTGTGTGTGACTTTCCTATGGCCTTTATGATGAAAAGTTTTCTCACAGAGAGAACTCCGGCCTCCTGAAAGACTTTTTCGGTAGGATGTCTGCGAGGTCTCCCCAGCAAAACCTTTAAGACAGCCCTCTGTGCCCTCTCCACAGCAATCACGTACCTTGCAGCGGCTCTACCCCACACACCTATGCAGTATTGAATCAGAGATTGGCATGAGGAAGTGTAAACGAGACCCAGTACCTCCCTGCTCGCGGCCGCTCTTAGTTTTTTCATAATATGAATGGTTTTTCTCACTCTTTTGGACAGAAAAGAAATGTGCTGCTGAAATGACAGGTTCTGATCTATTTGAATCCCTAGATATTTAGTGCAAGACATTCTCTTGATATGAGTACAGCAACACTCCAAATGAGTTGTGGGATCGTCTAGCAGAAGACAATCTCCCCCGTGGATTTTTATGTTATCCACATTAGGCTGTGAGGCTCGCGTTATGTGGAAGCCAACGAAGTTGGTCTTGTCTATGTTAAGGGACAGGAGATTACCGTCAAGCCAACGTGCAATACGAGATAACCCAATCTCGGCAGCTAGCTGAACCCTAGGCCAACTCTTCTCCTGAAAGACTGCCACCGTGTCGTCCGCATAGCTAATCAGAGAGACATTTGACATTTCTATCTCTGACAGTTCGTTGATGTACATCAAAAAGAGCATCGGAGATAAAATCCCGCCTTGAGGGACACCGAAGCAAACCTCGACCTCCTCACTGAGAAGCACCCCGATTTTTACCTTTTGAATTCTGTTACTGAGGTAGCTCGTAAATCAGTCCAAAGCCTTTCCGCGGACTCCGAAACGCCCCATTTTCCGAAGAGGTATATAAGGCGATAAACTGTCAAAAGCACGAGCCAAATCAAGGAAGACAGCAACGCATCTGTCTCCTTTATCCAAACGTGATGTCACTGTCTCCGTCAAAACCCGCACCGCATCTTCCGTTCATTTACCTCGTCTAAAACGGAATTGTCTGGCAGCCACAAGATCGTGCCGCTTAAGGAAGTCAACTAGCCGTTTGTTCACTATTTTTTCCAATATTTTGGAGAGTATACACAATACAGATATTGGGCGGTAGTTGTGTACACAACTTTTTGCACCACTTTTGTGTATCGGAGACTCTTCGCATATGGGTTTCTTATTGAATCAAACTTGAGTTTAATAATAGAAAACTTACTTTATTATTTTAAGCACTGTACAGAGATACACTTGACAAGAAGACGTTTTGTAACGGAAGGAAGGAAAGCAAAATCATAGATATCGGATTATAATCATAGACTAAAAGTTACCAGCTAGGATACAAAATTATAACTTAAATTTTCTCATATCTAATACTCCCACTAAAATTTAACTTCTTTTGCATATACATATATGCTAGTAACCAACAAAAAAAATTAATCAACATTATATAGAATCTGACCCCTCAGATTTGAAAAAGTTTGAGTGGGTAATGCTTTGGTTAAAATGTCTGCTAATTGACAATTACTCGGCACATAACTAATTTTAATTATACCCATTTCAACTTTTTCCCTTATAAAGTTATATTTGACATCTATGTGTTTTGTACGTTTATGGTAAACAGGATTGTTAATTAATTTGATTGCACTCTGATTGTCTACATTTAGTGTGATGCAATCATAATTTTCACCTAAATCAGACAATAGTTGCTGCAACCACAGTATCTCTTTAGAACATTCACTAGCAGCTACAAATTCAGCCTCTGTGGTGGAAAGAGCAATGGTCTTTTGTTTTTGACTGGACCATGTGATTGGTCCGCCATTCATCATAAACAAATATCCCGTAGTGGATTTACGAGTATCTATATCATTGGCAAAATCTGAATCTGAAAATCCAATAAGATCTTTGCTTTCTCCATTGTACTTTATACACAAATTTTTACTTTTTATTAAATATCTAATTACACGTTTAACAGCATTAACATGCTGTAAACTTGGATTGTTTACATATCTACTTAATACATTAACAGCAAATGAAATGTCTGGCCTAGAGACAGAACTCAAAAACAGTAAGCTTCCTATAGCTTCTCTATATGGAAAATTAACAACAATTTCATCACAATTCTTTGAAATAATAACATTAACATCTGCTGGAGTGTTCACAGGATTTGCATCACTCATACAAAATTTCTTTATAATTTCATCAATATAATTTTCCTGATGAATATATATACTGTTATTCACACGCTCTATTTGCATGCCCACAAAATATTTAAAATTTAGTTCTTTGATTTTAAATGCTTGTTTTAAATATTCTAATATCTCTTTTATAAGCAGTTTATTTGAAGATATTAGAAGACCATCATCGACATAAATAATTAAGAAAACTTTAATTCCATCAAAAAGTCCTATGTAAATACAATTATCAGCCTGAGATTGAACAAAACCATATTTAAGCAAAAATTCTGTAAATGTTTTGTTCCAGCATCTAGATGCTTGTTTCAAACCATAGAGTGATTTATTTAATTTTAATACATAATCTCCTTTAATTGACAAACCTTCAGGTATGTCTACAAAAATATTCTCTTCAAGATACCCATTTAAGAAAGCAGTTTTTACATCAAACTGTTGAATTTCTAAGTTATGCTTTGCAGCAACAGAAAGTATTATTCTTATGGAATCATAACGGGTTGTTGGAGAAAATATTTCTTGATAATCAATATCCTTAACCTGATTAAAACCTCGTGCACATAAACGAGCCTTATAGCGTACAATTTGATTATTCTCATTCCTTTTAATAGTAAAAACCCACTTTGTAGTTAGGGTGCGCTGTCCATACCTTTTAATCGCAGTCCAGGTGTTATTTTCTTTGTGTGCAGACAACTCTTCTTTTATAGCTTGAGACCATTCATCTTTTTGTGGACTGTTTAGTGCCTCTGTATATGTCTGAGGCAATGACAACTCTACAAGATTTGCTTCATAATTTCTATTGATTCGTGGTCTCAAATTTATTGTGTGTGTTGCCGAGTCATCTAATTCTTGAGATGGTTCGTAATCTGGATCATCACTGTTACGACTGGTACAACTCTGCATGCTTTCTTCACTCTCTGCCGATGGACTGTCAACTAGAGTATCATCCGCACTGGGTTCTTGTGTTTCTCTCTCTTTTATATTTGTAGCTTCCTCATCAACAATACTTATTTGTGTGATATTTTTCCTTGTGCTTGAAATATGATGCTCATCAAACATTACATTTCTTGAGATGATTATTTTCTTGGTATCTACATCATACATTCTGTAGTTGATATTGTCATACCCAACAAGTATCAATTTCTTGCTTTTCTTCTCCAACTTTGTTCTTAATTGATCTGGAACATGAACATAGCCAATACTACCAAACACCTTAACATGTCCTAATTGTGGTTTGATCCCATTCCACAATTCAAAAGCTGTTGTATTTGGAGTCTGGGTGGAGGACGTTCTGTTTAATATATAAGTAGCACATTGTACAGCTTCTGCCCACAGTTCCAATGGGACATCTCTCGCATACAACATTGAACGAGCACTCTCTACTATGGTACGATTCTCTCTTTCTGCTCGACCATTTTGTTCTGGTGTGTATGGAGCAGTACGCTCATGAACAATCCCCTCTCTGTCCAAATACTCTTTAAAAGCTTTGTTTACATACTCTGTTCCATTGTCGGTGTGTAATATTCTGACATTGTGCATAAATTTATTTTTAATTATAGCGTTGTACTTTTTAAAAACTTCCATAACATCACTTTTATGTTTAATAAAATATACATGCCTGTAACTAGTAGCAGCATCTTTGAAAATTAAGAAATATCTCATACCTTGAATAGAAGTGGTACTCATAGGTCCACAAACATCGCTGTAAACTAAGTCACCTGGCTGTAGTTCTCCTCGTTCAGATTTATGAAATGGAAATCTGCACTGCTTCCCATATGCACATGCTTCACATACAAAATTCCTTTGGCTTTTGTCATTCAGTTTCAGTCCCTTCACAATGTTACTTGCACTCATGTCTTCAATTTGTTTTAAATTAATATGTCCCAATCTTTCATGCCATATTTTCATATCATTTTGGCTATTTTGAACTATGTTACATGTATCTGGGATCACTGTTTTTATGTTTAACTCATACAAATTGTTGTCTTTAATTTTTGCACTCATTACCACTTCATTGTTTTTGTAAATAAGGGCACTTGTGTTTTTCTTTATAATAGAGTAGTATTTTCTTATTATTACTCCTTCAGAGAATAAATTCCTTCTTAAAGTTGGAACATATAACACGTCATGAAGTTCACTGGTCTCCCACTGTTCATTGACATATCTCTTTATTAACACTTTTCCGATGCCTGATACTTCTACAGATTGTTTGTTTCCCAATGTCAATGATTTCTGGTTACATTCATATAATTCTGAAAAGAAATCTTTTCTAAATGTCATATGAGCAGAGGCACCGCTGTCTAGAATCCAAGTATTTTCTTCAGTATTACATGACTCATTTTCCACGTAAAACGCTAACATATCTGCTGCACCTTCTTGCTGAGGTTTTCTGGTCTTGGACTGTTTTGGAGCACGACATTCTCTAGCAAAATGCCCCCGCTTGCCACAATTATAGCATTCAAACCTGTGTTTATTACCTTTATTCTGATTTATGTTGCTCTCACTCGCTAGTTGTCTATTTTGTTTTGGCTTTGTTTTCCATCCTTTATTGGCAACAAAAAGAGCTGTTTCCTGTTCTTCTTCACCTGTTAAGCTTGCCTCTTCATCTAATAGACGAGCAGTTAGATTAACAATAGTTTGTTGTTTCGAGTCTAATGACATCCACGCTTGTCGCAACGATCTATATTTGGAAGGCAAAGTCCCCAATATTTTTGTTATTATATCCATGTCGCTGATAGTTTCACCACTTTCTTTTAGTTGTTTAGCTAATGTTTCAACTTTTGAGATGTGTTGAGCTACACTATCAGACGGCGCCATCTTGTACTGATAAAACTTTTCGTGGATTAACATTTTGCACAATTCACTTTTCTGTTCATATATCGATTCCAATTTTGTCATAATTTCTAAGGCTGTTTCGCAATTTTCGATTAGCGTGATTTGTTTGAAATCCATGGATGAAGTTATTATGAACATTGCCATGCCGTCACTTTTTAACCAGTCCGTTGAATCCCCTGGTGGTTTTGGTTTGGAAATATCAACTCCTTTAGCTTTTAGAGCACATTTAATCTGAAATTTCCACTGACGAAAGTTGTTTCCATCAAATTTTTCAAGGTTCATTGACCGCGTGGGTTCCATTTTGAGGTTATTTTGTCAAAAATTTCCCACGTATGTGAATTTCTTTGTCGATTTCTTCTGTACTTTTTGTTTAAAATATGCTGGGCACATAACCTCTTCGCATATGGGTTTCTTATTGAATCAAACTTGAGTTTAATAATAGAAAACTTACTTTATTATTTTAAGCACTGTACAGAGATACACTTGACAAGAAGACGTTTTGTAACGGAAGGAAGGAAAGCAAAATCATAGATATCGGATTATAATCATAGACTAAAAGTTACCAGCTAGGATACAAAATTATAACTTAAATTTTCTCATATCTAATAGAGACACTATTGCCGTCTTCCAAAAGTCTGGAAATGTCCCTGTTTCCAGGCTCAAGTTACAAATGTGCACCATAGGAACAAGAATAGAGTTACTAATATTCTTCAGCATCACCGATGAGATACCGTCGACACCGGGTGCTGAATCCGATTTAAGGTTCTTGATGAGATCATTTATAGTTCTTGGTCTGTCGGACCAAGAAAGAGTGAGTAGGGAGAATTAAAGCCCAGGGTCTTACCAACACACAGTTCCTGTTCTGTTTTACCAACAGAACTCTCTTCAATATTTCGGATGCAAGATTTAATCCCACTTTTGAGAAATGTTTGTTGCATTTGTTGATTTCTCCTTGTGGGTCATTCGAGTTTGTAGGAGCTCCTGTGCGTGACATTTATTAGGGGGGCTACCACAAATGTCTCTAATAGTGCTCCAGAGTTTTTTAGGACCCTTGTGATGTACGGTAAGTTGAGCATTTTCATAGTTAGTTTTAACTTTACGGAGAATATTAAATAAATAAATATTGGTGGACAATTCACACACAACACTATCTGACCCCAAACTAAGCAAAGCTTGTATGATGGCGGCCATATAGCTGATATAATACTTAATATATAGTTTTAAATACATACTTATTATACATATTGTTCAAGAAGTTTTTATATCTTTTGTAGTATATTTGAAGAACTGCGTTGTTTGGTTCCTTTTTACTTTGCAAGTGCAACTTATATATCTCATGCAACGAAGCAGACCAGGCGTTATCCAGGCTTTTAATTGTGTTTTGGATCGGCTGGTTTTGGTTTTCTGTGTATGTCGTTGCATGGTTTGAGTTATAATTTTGTTCAAAGTGCTAACCGCCTCGTTGACGTTACTCAGTTGTGTGAAAGGTTCCCAGTTGATATTTTTGACTCAACAGCCGAGAAATCAGTTTTCAGTTTTGTATTATTTTTATCTACGTTTCTTTTTGCGTTACAGGTTAGACTAGCTATCACAATAGAAAAATAGAATAGAATATTTTATTCACCTTATAACCACTTTGGGCACGTCAATCATACAAGTTTATAAGAAAATAAAACATAAAATACCTATTACACTTTAAACATTCTGAATCGAAGCATAAAAAAAAACTATTTCATTAACAATTTTTGTATGCCAGGTGAACAAACTAAAAATACTAATTTTTTAAGACAATGGGTCGAATAAGTCAAATAAATTTTCAATTTCTTCTTCAATAATATCACAAAGTCAGAATAGAAATAAAATAAAAAATAGAAATTAAAACAAAAAGTACATATATATTTATATCGTAAAAATATGTCAAAATCACATAAATGTCATTTTCATGCGAAACAAATAGGTATTTAAAATAATTATAAAATTGATGTAATTAATATTTTCCTCCAGGCCACGTGGTTCGACAGCGTAGTTCGATCAATCGAACCACTTTTGTGTACCTAGCATGTATCATTGGATTCAAGCAAGAATGAAGATTCTGCCAATATTGTGATCCGTCAGTGGACACTCGGTTACGACTCCAGTAGAGGTAGATTTAACTGATCTAACGAAAATGTGATCCAGACATGACTTTTCCCTTGTTGGATGTGTAATTGCCGGAAGGAGACAATGTGCCGCCATTAGATCTCTGTAAACAGAACAAGTGCTATCCAACGTTTGGTCAAGCAGGTTTATATTCATGTCCCCTGTGACGATCAGCGTTTTGCACCCCTTAAGTGGATCTATTATTGTATCTAGCTTAATCACTACATAAATCATTGTTTAATTTTACCTACCTCGACGTTTCGGCAGCGCTACAACCGCCGTGGATCGAGAAGACAATACCCCGTACAATATAAACATTAAAATTAATGTAATCAACAAACATGTTCAAAGCATCTTACGCGTTCCAATTGGTAACATTCTCCAAGAAGCCTTGCCGCTTTATCGTCAGCGGTTGCCCGAAGTACGCGTCATACACCACGGGACCTTTTTCTACGGGCACCTCTCTTGACTCCTGAGATATTTCATCCGTTTTACCAACTGCTTCCAAACCATCAGTATTATGTTCTACGGTTGCATCTTTTGTAGCCACTAACACTATCACGCTTAAAATAACAAACTTGTACATATCAAAGCAGATTATGTTTTCAAATAACTCCAGAATTAGGAAGTTTTTACTTTAATACTCTGAAGGTGTGCATGTTAATCGTTGTTAACCCACATATCTGAAAGTAATAAATAACTAGTCATAATTAACTATATAATCACAATGTATGTACGCGAATTAATAAACGTTTCTAATTTATTGATCCTCAAACCACTCGGTAATTAAAACGTGCCTACATCTACTTTTTGTATCGGTTATTTTGTTTAGTCTTTAGTCCCACACTCAAAGGCTTTAAAAATATACATATTTATGTATATTAAGCTGCTAAATTACTTAAATAATTTGAAAAAAATTACCCCTTCATTGTACGTCTAAATACTAGATTAGAAACTAAAAACTACAAGATTTTTTTACTGACAATTTTGACGCCCTAGAAATGGAATGTTTTGCCATGCGCTTACAAGAGCATTTGCAATGACCACAACACCTAATTACAACACATGCATGTGTTATATACTAGCAGCGCCCAGCGATATTACCCACGTAGTTCTTGCAGCCGTAATAAAAAGCAGTGAATGTGCTATTCCAGGCTACAAACTAACTGTGTTCCAAATGTCAACTCATCACATCGTCCAGACGAGACATTTATTTATTTATAGAATCAGCACACAAAACAGAATGTTATAAACACATATTATAACATTCGAGTACCTATACTGTACTGGGTAGCGATTCTGAAACCATTCGGTTGCATCCGACACGGAATCTCATCTCTCGGTGTTTGTCATGCTAAACAGATAAGACAAAGACCGAGAGATGAGATTCCGTGTCGGATGCAACCGAATGGTTTCAGAATCGCTACCCAGAACTGTATTACATTCCAAAGTATGTGGGCCTAGAAACGGTTTTTGTTACAATACAGTGGTTTGATAATAAAATGATTAAATTAGAGATAATACATAAAGAAAATTAGCCCAATAGATCTGAATTTAATAACTAACATGCATTAAAATAGTAGATAAATAAGATAGTTCATAAACATTTTGAAACAATTACTAACATTCCGACGGGGATCCTGCCTTTTCGCCGAAAATTGATTGGCCGATTATCACTTGCCGATGTTTCACTTTGACAACTAACGATTGTCAAAGTTTTGTGTGACAACGTTTCGTTTTGGCAGAATAATGACACAACACGTTCAGGGCACTAATCATTTGTCAAATCTTTCACTAGGCCAAATAACTTTTAGACGAATAACGTTTCGTCTGTGTATCAGTTCCCTTTTCGTACATTTAAATTATGATAAAAGACTAGCAGTGCCCCGCTGTTTTCCTCTCGTAGTTCCCGTTCCCGTTATTTCCCCTTTTTTCCAGTTTAACATAAAGGGTTATCAAAATGTTTGGCCGTTTTGAAACTACAGCTGTAAATATCCAGGACCCCAGTCATGTTTGGCCTCGCAGTCTTGCATCGCGAGAAGTCAGGCACGGCCATATATTCACCACGACCTGTGCATATTGGCGGACTAGGTACACATGATCTTAAAAGATCCTTTGGAATATACCGGTTTTCTCACGATGTTTTTCTTTACCGTTAATGCCAGTGATGATGACAAACCTGTAATTCTGCATTTGGAATAAAAGTGGCCAAGTGCGAGTCAGATTCGCCCATGAAGGGTTAACCGCCCAAGTAACATAATACATAAGTTCTTGTAGTTCGGTGTAACTTTGATCGATGTTTTAATAGTAGTGTATTTATGACCTACTGTAACATGATACGATTTCATTTTAAAGACAGAAACAATAAAATAATTTGGTTCCGATAGTTTCACCTAGATGGCGCTGTTCAACGTTAAAACGCACAAGTAAGTTTTCGACGAAAAGTATAACCCGCCAATGTGAAGCTATTATTGTATCATCCTTCGCTAGGGATAGAAAATGGTTCCTCTACTGAGCTTCCACCTTAGCTTCCACTCGTGGGACTACTTTGGGACTCAGCAGACGCGAATACATTGCTATACAATAGGAATCTTACGACTTCGCTTCCAATACTTGGGACAAAGTGCGTAAATACCTTTTTCGATAAGTATAGTTGTAATTGTAACATTTCTTTTCTTTTACTTCTACACCTTGTCACCCACCCCAGCTACACTACTAAATAAAACCGGACAAGTGCGAGTGGGACTCCCACACGAAGGGTTCCGTGCCATTAGCAAATCAACGGTGAAAACCTCTTTGGCTTTATTCCGAATTCTGTGTACATAGACTATCACAGTTTCCGCAGACAGGCTGTCATCCAAAAGCTTTATCAAAATTTTGATTTTTCGTTATGGTTCTAACGACGAAGTCGATAGCGCGTTTTAGTCTTCTAGTGGCGCCATCTAGTTTGCTTGGGACGGACTAATCGGGCAAGAAACGGTAAAAAATCAAGTTTGTTGTATGGGAGCCCCCCTTTCATTTTATTTTATTATTAGTATTTGTTGTTATAGCGGCAATAGAAATAAGTACAACATCTGGGAAAATTTCAACTGTCTATCTATCACCGTTCTTGAGATACAGCCTGGAGACAGACGGACGGACGGACGGACGGACAGCCATGTCTCAGTAATAGGGTCCCGTTTTTACCCTTTGGGTACGGAACTCTAGAAAAACTACTCATTAGATCGAGTTTAAATCAATTTTCGTTGGACGTTTGCATGGTAATGTTTATCATATGTTTTTTTTAGTTTTGTTTTATTCTTTTATTTTAAAAGTTACAGGAGGACACACATTTTACCACTTTGAAAGTGTCTCTCGCGCGAATTATTCAGTGTAGAAAAAAATATATCAATATAATTTTTGAAGATCTATCTATAGGCACTCCACCCCACCCCCAGGTTTGATGAAGAAAAAAATTTTGAGTTTCAGTTCTAAGTATGGAGCACCCTCATTTATTGTTTTTTTTATTTTTGTGTTAAAATCTTATTGCGGTTCACAGAATACATATAGGTACTTACCAAGTTTCAACAGATTAGTTCTCATAGTTTCGCTAAAAAGTGGCTGTGACATGGTGTGTTCTCTCTCCCCAGGCGGGCTCTTGGCAGAGTCCGCCTGGGGAAGTACCACACCTTTGCCAGTTATTCTACCGCCAAGCAGAAATGTGCAAACATTACTGTGTTCCGGTTTGAAGGGCGATGTTTCCAGAGCAATTAGAGGGCTTAGAGATACAACATCTTAGATCTCTGGGTGTCGAGCGCAGTGCAGTGCAAGGTAATGACCAAATCATTATTTTTCATGTTCCAATAGTTGCATGTCACTGTGCTGTTATGTGGCAGGCATGTTGCTTACCATCAGGCACATGACCTGCTCGTCTCGTCACTCTTGACATCGGCATTTAAAAATGCAAAATGGTGATTCAAACCTTACTATGGTGAAATAGTATGTTCTCTCCACAAGTCCACTGTGGTTTTTAACTTTGGCTTTGGCTAAATATAGGCGACTTCATTTAGTCTCTACTCAATCCAGTGTAATAGCATTCAGTAGCTAGCAGTAGCAAGCGTACTGAATTCAGATGCAAGGATTGCTTGCTTCTAAATTTGCTTCCGTATTCAGTCGACTAAATTTAGCGAAGTGTATAAGCCTTTTAGCTACAAGAACTATATTAACAAATAACCAAACAAAATTTTTGACGAAAGAACAAAGCTGTTGTAAGTGATACGAGCCAGCTAATTATGATAAAATATCCACAAACTATTATTGTCTGAAATACAAAAAGGTGAGGTAAATCATTTTAGTTGTAAATTAATTATTTACCTTAGAAATGCTCGGAACGTCGACCTCGCAAGCCAAGGACCTCTGCCTTTTCACTAGAATTGAATTGATTGAAATGGAAATTAAGCAAAACCTTATCTGAGTAAAGTTATTACACTTCTCCAGACAATTCTTCAAGATAAGAAGAGAGTGGAATTGTTTTTCGGAAATAGAGGGACGAGGTGAGTTCATAAATCAAGCGCTAAGCGGGTGGTAAAATACCGGAGACACTAATGAGTAGGTGTAATCTTGTAATAAGTAATATTGAATTAAAAGTCGGTGAAGTTTCAAAATTTCAAATAGATAAAAATTTACAACAGATAAATCCTGCTAATATTATAAACGTCAGTATTTGGATCTTTGTTGATCTTTGCTCACTGACAAAGCACAGAATGTCGGCGTTAACAAAACGTTAATGTCGTGGAGTATGCACAATTTTGTACAATGAAGGACCACACAAACCATCAATGTTTTTAATTATCGGAAACGCATGCGTTGAACTTTTGCTTTTGCTTTGTCAAGACAAAGGATGGTAGTTTCGAACGGACTAAGCCAATTTGGCTCACTGATTTGCCTCACTTTTCTTGCGTAGACCCGGTTTCTCGGCGTTATTATTCTATGGTAATAAATAAATATAGGTTAGTAAATAAGTATAGGTTGGATATTCAATACGTACCATTAACTAGCCTCGAACTAAGCAAAGCTAATTGCTAAATTGGTGTTGAAAAAAAGTAGCCAAGTGCGAGTTGGACTCGCCCATGAAGGGTTCCGTTGCAGCAAGTAACATAATATACATAATACACATAGTTCTTGTAGTTCGTTGTAACTTTGATCGAAGTTTTAATAATAGTGTATTTATGACGTACTAAAAAAAAACTACTCATCAGATCGAGTTCAAACTAATTTTCGTTGGTAGTTTACATGGTAATGTACATCATATATTTTTTTTAGATTTTTCATTTTCTTACTTTAGAAGTTAGAGGGGGGGGGACACAAATTTTACCACTTTGGAAGTGTCTCTCGCGCAAACTATTCAGTGTAGACAAAAACTATATTAGAAACCTCAACATTTTTGAAGACCTATCGATAGACACCCCACACGTGTAGGATAGATGAATAAAATTTTTTTGAGTTTCAGTTCTCAGTATGAGGGGCAACCCTAATTTTTATTTTTTTTAATTTCTTTTGTAAAAACCTTAATGCGGTTCACAGAATACATCTACTCACCAAGTTTCCACACTGTAGTTCTCATAGTTTCGGCAAAAAGTGGCTGTGACATACGGACGGACAGACAGACAGACAGACAGACAGACAGACAGACAGACAGACAGACAGACAGACAGACATGACGAATCTATAAGGGTTCCGTTTTTACGTTTTACGGAACCCTAAAAAGTGCCATTTGGCGATTGTCAGCCTTTGAAAGCTAAAAAATATTTCGATCTAGTTTTATGCGTTCTATTATAGATTTATAAATTCAACGATATATTAAACAAGGATAGTTTACGATTGTTTAGAAATCATTTTTTATATCTACTATATTCTTCTTAAAATTATAGGTAATATTTAGGCATAGGCACACACGCTCAACTTAGTCCTTCAGGCAACTAAAAGGCTAAAATAGCAATAATAAATACAAATCGTAAGGGAAGTACATTATTCTGAAGGTAGTGATTGAACTAATGTCCCTAATATTAATCGTTTATGTTTTTGCGAGGCGTTACTATCTCAATCTTGATTGATATCATACAGTTTTTGTTTGTAAATACGTTGTTCTAGATATTTAACCCAAGACACAAGTTCTGTGTTATGTGGGCTTTATTTTTCATCACCTGTGATTGAATTTATTAGAAACATATTCCCACTACTTAGTTAAGTCCATCGGCAAAAGGCGATCGTGTGTGTGTAATAGCTATGGGTTGTCTTCTTAGATTTTAAATTGCCATATCAAGAACAACAACGAGCAGATAATAGCAGGGTTGCCATACCGCGCTCCATTCCAGGGCTGCGTGAGGCGAGTTAGTACATTACAAAGAGACGTGGAACGACTGCCTAAATTTAGGCGGGTTTATTAAAAAGAAAATTTACGATAAGGTTATTTTGGTTCAGGTGAGGAATGTGAGATGCGCGTCTTGAATTAATTAAGGTTGGAGGTCAAAGGCACGGAGACTCTAAATTAAGAATTTTCTTCTTCAGACAGCATGGCGAGACTTCAGAAATAATCTCATTAGGTTTATTTTCGTGAGTTTGTTTGAAATGATATATTTGGTAAGTACACGCGGAAAGTTTATTTAGCTAAGGAAAAAATACGAAAATAACTTACGGATAATAAATATATGAAAGTAATGATTTTGTAATAAGACGTAGATATACATCATTTACACAAGGGATTCCATAATCCATAATAGGTACAACCAGTAGGTAGGGCCTCTGCTAATTATAGCTCTCGCCTACGGCTTCAGCTAGCAATAACGCCTCAGCTATAATGATCAACTTAGCGCACTTTTATCATAATGTACTATTTTTAACCATTTCATTACCTCTTCTAATCTACTATTATTCCGCAACGCCGTACAAAATCATGCGACAAAGGGAAAACATCTTCCTCATTGGTCTCCTGGTGGTTTAAATGGCCCATCAATTTTGTACACGGACCTGTAGTCTTCCTCTATATTATGGATTGAAAATGTATTAGAATTTATACATTACCTACACTATTATTAAAGTATAGACGAGATATATTTGCAGTGGTTATGTGATGGAGCGAATCCCCGATTTTATATGGATTGCAAACTAAAATAATATTATACAATTAATAATATTATACAAAATAATATCATTTATTCTCCGCTCGCGGCCCGTAGCGAGCAGACGTATTTTTCTAAAATCGGTCAGTTACTGAATTAAGTATTGAAGTAAATTTTGAATACTGTTTCTAAATTCAGCTCCAAACATCCAGAGTCCGTAGGACAGAGGAGTGTTACCTATTATATTCACTTTGGCAGCGTCAGGCCGTCCAGTCGACAGGCCAGCCGAATACTAAGAAGTGAGTCAAATTATTACGTATTATCACTCACACACAAGTAAACTACTATACATAAGCTGCTACGACCACACACTCACAAGCGAGGCTTCCGTTGTCCGCTTGGTCTCCGTTCACCGCTTGATGTTCATTCCATACAAGAAACGACGACCGCTGAAACTATTCTGATGTTTATGTTGAGTTAATAATCTGCTAATCAATAACCTCGTCTAAATCTACATTAAAACTAATTATAATGCCAGTTAACCGCTCACCACCACCGCTGCAGGCATCGCCCTCAACCTTTGCGTCGCCGCTTAACCGTGAATTCTCGTCGCCCCTACGTCATTACCCTTCAAACCCGAACATATCCGAAGCTGGTGAAAATTCTAAGGTTGGTATGACTGCTACCTTATCTGAGAGCAACATTACTACCAGATTTAAATATAGTACAAAACGAAAGAGAAATGATGATGAATCAACCGAAATCCTGGAGCTATTTCTAGGACTACAGAAACAACAAGATGAAAAGCTAAACGCAGTGCTTTCATCCATTGCTGAAGTAAAACAAACCGTGGAATCCATATCCACTACCTAAGTATAATGAAGCACTGCATAGGATTGATGCTCTGGAACAAGCTCAAATTACCGACAAAAAACACATCTCTTTCCTCGAAAATAAACTGGAACTAATGGAACACAGACGTCGTAAATCAAGCCTGGAGATTAAAAATATTCCACAAGTACCCAATGAGACAAGAGAAACTATAAGTAATGTTATCTCCTCCGTGGATACTCATCTCGGCATCCCAATACAGATGATTGATATGAGAGATGTCTATAGTAAGTAGTACAAGAACAACTTCTGGGCCTATTGTAGTGGATTTTGCAACCGTTATTTTACGAGACAAATTTTTGAATGCATACAAGCAACATAACAAGCAAAATCAACAATCAAGGCTCAGCACAACCACCATTAACATTGAAGGACCAGCTCAAGTGCTATATATGTCCGAAAGTCTCACCGCTTATGAGCGTAAGCTTTTTTATCTTGCTCGACAATTTGCGAAAAAACACACTTATGCTTTTTGTTGGACGTCTCTTGGGCGAGTTTTCTTACGCGAAAAGACAGGGTTTCCGCAGATTAGAATCTCAAATGAAAGCGACCTGGAAAGACTCGGCATGGATTGACTAGTCTCTCTCGAACTGAGCGCTGCCTATCTAACTCAGAATATAAATTTTAGTCTTATTTTCCTCTCTATGTATTCATATTATAGAATAATGCTAATGTGTATGCATGTCTTCTATCTCGATATTGTACCTAAAACTTCAAACATTACCCCTTACGCACATACTCAATCAATATTAACATGTACCTACTGTTACAATACTAAAACACCATTTTTACATCTCACACACGACTTACAAAATCACAATCCTGATTGCACAGCCACAAACTATACTATATTCATAAAAACCGGTAGTCCCGACTACACCAGGCATCTTAGTTTTGCACTGACCAAACTGCAGGCGTACCCCGATTATATTACGAGTGTGTCTTTTAAACGTTGTTATTATTGTTACCGGACGAAAGCATTAGTACAAAACAGTGAACCATTGGTCGATGCGCAAACATTCCACCGTTCCTACCCCATATTTAATAATAAATTCATTCGAATTGGCCTACTACCATCATACATTCAAAGAACTACTTCGTCAATCGTGTGATATCTATATATAACGATAACCGTAACGCACACACAAAAATGTACTTAATAAGAAAAATTTACCTGTCCGTTCTCACTAATATTAAATATGCCTCAGAAATCTGTCTGTTGAAGTTTTGTCATCGATGCTTATTAATAAAATTTGTTTTCTTCAAACTAAAACACAGGAATTCCTGTGTTTTACAAGAAATTATTTTGTTTAAATGACATTGGACAGCATCGATTTGGCCGATTGCATTGATAACACGAATTTGGTGGACAGTTTTGGGGTCAAAGCGGCAGAAGATTGTATTAATAAACTCGGTAACTGTACTAAGCAAATAGTTGTAGTATCATAAAATATTAGAAGTGTTCGTGCTAACTTTGATAAGTTCCTGGTATACTTATCAAGATTGGACTTTCTTCCAGATGTCATTGTCTTATCGGAATCCTGGATTGATGTCAATTTCAACGGTATAAACTTACCTCATTATAATTGTTACTATTCTTCAATATTAAGGAACCAAAATGATGGCTTAGTAGTCTTTACAAAACAAGAAATTAATGCTGAGGTCACTGAACCCCATTTCAAAGATGGAAACTGTTTGGTTATCAAACTAGGCAATTCATTAACTATTATTGCTATATATCGCAGTCCAGCTACACAAATACCTCTGATTTTATATCTTCTCTGGAAAATACAATTGCGTCAACAACAACTGGCTCAGTCTTGATTACTGGAGATATAAATATAGATATCAAGAGTACCTCAACAGACAGAAAAGCTTTAGATTACTTAGAATCGACAGCTCATTATGGATTTATGCCCGGCCATACTATGCCAACACGCGAAAATAATAGTCTGGACCATTCCCTGATAAGGACGAAAAAAAAGGCGCGCGTAGTTGTTAATGATTCAGACATAACAGATCATTCTACTGTTATCACAGGTGTTAACACTAGCTTTATAAAAAGGTCTCAGGTTTCCAAAACAAAAACAACTGTTAATTACATCGATATAGTCACTGCATTGGAAGGAGCTAACTGGAGTGAATACTATGCCAAATCAGACGTAAATGTTGCAGCTCAGTTTTTGACTAATGAAATCGGACTAACAATCCAGAATCACACTACCTATAGGAAAGTTCGAAGTGCTGAGGCTATAATTCAACCATGGATGACTAAAAGTCTATTGAAATGTTCACGAAAGAAAGACCTTTTTCACCGAGAAGCTCGAAAATTTCCCCATGATCCAGATATCCAAACGAAATTTAAAAACTATCGAAACTTGTATAAAAGGTTACTACGTAGTCAAAATAACAAATATGAAAAGGAGCAATTAAACAATCATAGAAACAATTCAAAAAAACTTTGGAATACTGTTAAGAATATCTGCGATATCAAAAATCAGAAAACAAATATAGATGATCTCCTTAAAATCAAAGACACAAACATAGAGTCTCTCAATTCCGTCAATAGCTTCTTTTCGTCTATTGGTAGTGACCTCGCCGAAAAAATTATGCATAGACTAGGTAAAACGGAAGAACAGTTGGCTAATTGTACCTCTATTAATAACTCACCTACTGATTCTCTCTTTTTGGTGCCTACTGATGCAGTAGAAATTAGGAAAATTATCAGGATTGAAAGTTTCCTCTGCTTCCGGATACGACCAAATCAATAATGAAACTCTAAAACGAGCAAAAGATACTCTATCGCCACCTCTAGCTCATCTGTGTAACCTTAGTATGGCCCAAGGTATAGTCCCTTCGTGCTACAAAATTGCAGATATTTGCCCAATCTATAAGTCTGGTGCTACACATGTCCAATCTCACTCTTGTCTTCTTTGTCTAAAATTTTAGAAAAATTAGTGAACAAACGCCTACTGAGCTTCTTAGAGAAACATAATCTACTATCTCCAAACCAATTTAGTTTTAGGAGCAATAAATCCACCGAAGATGCTGTTGTAGGCCTCGTAAACAAGATAACGGCAAACCTTGACTCTAAGAAGAAATGCATCGGAGTATTTTTAGATATGGCTAAGGCCTTCGACACAGTTAGTAGGAAAATCTTGCTTAAAAAACTGGAACTTCTTGGTATCCGAGGTACAGCACTGGACTGGTTTTTCTCTTACTTGAGCGACAGAAAGCAACGGGCGCGTCTTCCTGGTTGCAAAGAATACAGTGATTTTGCAAGTGTTAATTATGGCGTTCCACAGGGAAGTGTGCTTGTTCGTACACTGTTTCTGGCATATATCAATGATCTTTGTGAGCTAAAGGTGGATAGGGCAAATGTGTACACTTTCGCTGATGACACTGCGCTGATTTTTCATGGCGACACCTGGGAAGAGGTACTCAATGTGGCTCAACAGGGTCTATCGCTGGTGGCTAAGTGGCTTGAATACAATCTTCTTACACTAAATTCTGGTAAAACTAAATACATGGCATTTTGTATCACAAATAAAACCAAGCCAAAAACTAGTTTATCGCTAAAAGTCCACTACTGTGATTCAGCAAATGGAGCAGATTGCGATTGTCCCGAAATAGATTGCGTAGATAATATCAGATATTTAGGAGTCATAATAGACCATAAACTAACATTTGAGACCCACATAACCACTCTGCGTAGTCGACTTCGAAAAATGATTCCCATTATGAGACGATTAGGTTCCATTGCCGATGGGAAAACCTTGAAAATTATCACGCAGTCCGACAATACTATATATTGGCAATAGCTCTATGTTTCCACAAATCGTCCCTCTCCACGGCAGTCCACAACAAGCGAAATAACACCAGACGTAACATGTGGCCACTGCCCAAAGTAACAACGTCTCACGTTCAAAATGCCTACTATTTCAAGGGACCATTTATCTACCAATTTCTGGATATACAACTCCAGATACTAGAAGGCTCGCGCTTTAATTGCAAGAAAAAGGTTTCCCTTTGGTTATCTACACAAAGCTACCAAAATACTCTGAATATAACAAAGGTAACAAAATAACAGTAAGGAACTCGATGTCTGAGCAGTGGAGTTGTATATGCTCATATGTTTATGTATTACCAGCGGCCCGCCCCAATTTTGTTGTTCCAGATACTAACCTCCATTGCATTTTGAGGCTCCATCTACCGGAAAATTTTGAAATATACGATCAATAACAACAATCAATATTAATCATCAGTTTATTGTTAATTAAAAATTATGGAGACCACTAACAGAAACAAAAACTATCCTGTCTCTTAAGTTGGACCAAATCACATAGAAATGCCAACTTTGGTGATTATCGGTTATCCTGGTGAGGACTGAGAAGTACACTGGGAACAAACATCAAGACACTGGAATTCCAGCTATATTTCTAGTATGTACGGGCTTTTCTCGGTTTTTCGGTTTCGGTTATTGCTTTTTATGCTTTTATGCTAATATGGAATAGTTAAATAATTTATAATAACTTATCAATTTAAAATGGCAAATGTAAGATGAAATAATGATTATAATAATATTCGGAATGTATTTATGAACACATTGATCAAATAAACACTTACGCCATCGGGTGACGCGTAACCACCAACGAGTAAAACCGCATGGTTACCTAGTATAGTTTTAAACTCACACACACTACAGCGCTGCTCTGCGTATGCCCAGTATAAGTTGTCATTCATTCGACTCACGGTAGCACACAACTGCAATCCAGACCTATCTAACTTACCGGTTTCTACACATACACACACACTACAACACTAACCTACTACACATACATTACTCATCTCAACACTTTATTATTTAATCGATTCCTCCATTAATTTTTTTTTTTCCTACCCTCTAATTTAAAAAAAAAATTGTGAACCTAATTATATTATGTACCCTCATAAAACTAAGTTCATAAACTAATAATATAATTAATAATTAAGTATCCTAAACGTAAGGAGTTTGATAGTTTCTTTTATATTTTTCTTTTTTAGTAATATGTTTGCTTTGCTCTTCTTTCCATTTATTACTATACCTATAAAATTAGGAGAAGCCTGGATCCCACAACACAGGTAGCCCTAGTGTGGGGTTCAGTGCACACTAACACAATATGTATTCGTTTTTTTGTATTTCCTTCTTGTCAAATGTACCTTTTCTTGTGTTTTTGTTTATGTCTATTGTTATTGCCACAATAAACATTTTTTTCATTTTTCATTTTCATTTTCACAAGCTGCACCCTGGCATTGCATGCATCTTATGGCACCTGTATTCGATTTGATACGATCTCAGGTATGTTATTGACGCAAGATATCGATAAAAACAATCTTTGAAGCAAGTTCTAAATCATGTTAGCTCAAATCATGCATAATTTTTAAAGCGTGCACAAACCAATATATGTAAGTCTGTTAGGGACTCGGTCCACCACGTAACTGCAGTAAATATCCCGAAATAGATGCCAAATGATATGATGAAAATGAAACAGTGTGGTGAATAATTAAGTTACGGCTCGTCTAGTCGGGAGAACGGTGACTGCCGATCCGGAACCCCGGGTGCAAATCCCACGTGCACCGTCTTCTCGAAGGCATGTGCGTATTGCCGTTAACTTAACGGCCATGGGAAACATCGTGAGGAAACCGGCGTGTACCTAGAATCTTTCAAAGTCATGTGTAATCCACCAACCCAACTGGGGCAGTGTGATGGATTGGCCTTGAGTCCCTTCTTGCAAGATAAGGACCGAGTCCCAGCAGTGGGAACATTTAGTGGGCTGTTTATAGTGAACAACTGTGATAGCTTACGACAATTTTTAAAACAGATTGTTGGAAAATACTCATTTTGGAAGCTCTCATTAGATTCAAATTCTAGTTAATCAGGTTTCCCTAGAAATATAACAGATAGTTGCTAGTGCAAGGAGTAATAAACTACCGAGTTACAGGGTTGTAAAAATAGGTGCCTAATGAACAGGCTCTTCTCAAGGAGTCTCTCCAGGCTGAGAGACATCTCCGGGTCTTATTCGCTTCGTTTGATGTAATAGGTACAGTTTGGTCACAGTTCAGGGGTATTGCAGTAGTGCTGCTTGCTGATACTTATTCTATTAAACGGCATAGAGACAGTAGTGTCGAAGGAAACGAAGATGTTGAGACGTTTAAAAATTTCCCATGACACTACTGGCTAGTAGTGCAGTAGGGAAAAACATCCCCATGACACTACCAGTAGTGCAGCTTGGTAGTGCTGTGGGGATCAAGGCGATAAATCACCTTGGATCTCTGAGCGACAGCGCGGTGCAATGATTGGTACCTAATTATTTGGACTTTTCATGTTCTAATAGCTACGTGACGCTGTGCTATAGCTGGTATAGGCTGGCGTGTTACTATTAGGTACATATCCTACTCGTCCCGTTACTCTATACTACAATTCCAAAAACCAAACTCTATTTACAAAAAAATAACTTGCTTGTCCTCATATACGTGGTCTCATGTTTTTTTATAGTATAGTATTTCGAGACAAGCAGGACATGTGCCTGATGGTAAGCAATATGCCTGCCCATAGCAGCACAGTGACACGCAGCTATTGGAACATGAAGAGTACGAATCATTAGCTAACACTGCACTGCTCTCGAAACCCTGAGATATGTTTAATCTCTATGCTCAGTAATTTCACTGAAAACGTTGCCTTTCAAACCAGAACACAGTTATATTTGTACATTACTGCTTGGCGGTATTAAATAGAGATAAACGTATCAGTATTTTTATTATGATTGAAGTACGCTACCACTTGATTGTTCAATTATTATTATTGTTTAGCTCAATTTCAATACGTTCAATGTTCTTTTCATCCCACCAGCTCAGAAAGAGTACTTTTGCTCCTCGATATCAGGGCGCAAAAGTCGTTTATACTACACCTGCTCGGAAAGTACCTTGATACTTTATCAAATTTACGGTAGAAAGTACGTCATTGCATATCGAACAAATATGCGGCGAGAAAACGCATCTGAGCGGGAGAGAAAAGTGTTGAAAATCCATTTCTTACGTGGTTTTTCTTTTTTAATTTTGGGTAAGACTATGCGCTGGTAACCTAAATATCAAAAGCCAAAAAGTTTTTACAGTGAGTTTTTATATCCAAGTTCGCAAAATGACACTGGCCACTAGCTGTGTGTTGGATGGTGTCAAACAATTTGAAAAAAGAACATGTGAGAATTGCAGACGCCATTGGCGCCATTTTCAATTTGTGTGTTGTTTGAGGATTCAGTTTTCGTAGAAAAGTAAAATAAAACTATCAAAATGATAAGTAGTGATAGTGATGATGAAGATTTTTTAACTCCGCCGCAGTTGAAGAAAACAGCAAAAAGTGTTACATTAAGCTTCACTAACTTTTTTTTTTTTTTTTTTTTAACTTTTATAGGCTTACACTTGACCGCCATCTCGCCTGATGTTAAGCGACGATGCGGTCTACGATGGAGCGTGTTTACCTAGAAGAAACCGATTCACTCTCGACTTGAAGACACAAAGATTGTAACCAACAGGGAAAACCCACTCAGGCAACGCATTCCACAGCCTAGACGTTCTTATCACAAAAGTAGAGTCAAATCTCTTCGTTCGCGTCTTTGGAACATCAACCATGAAACGATGTCGCTTTCTCGAGCTACGAGCATTCCGATAGAAAAAAGGGCAAGGTGGTATTAGATCATGTAAATCAGTCGCACACTCTCCGAAGTGTATCCGATAAAAAACCGAAAGACTAGCAACTTTTCGGCGATGTTCAAGACTTTGTAGTCTTTTTCGCACAAGAGTGTCGTTGCCTATGAGCCTTTTGGCACGTCTCAACACAAGACAATATCCTGATGAAACACAAGACGTTGGCGAAATTGTGCTCACCAAACATTTATCTCACACAAATATATATCACAACCAAATAGAAGCCAGAAATGAATCGAAGATGAAGAATCAGATGACATAAATAAAAACCAGAAATTAATAGAAGATGAGGAAGAAGAAGACTTTAATCAGCTGACTATTATTTAATTTTTTTGTTTTTAAAATTAAGACTAACAAATTGTCTTGCCAGACATATTGCATGCCTCTCGCAGAGGCCAGTTTGTATGGGGCAACTTTTAAAATGTTTTGTATTATCTTATCTTACCTACAAACAGCAATAAAGATTTTTGTATTTGTATTTGTATTTGTCTCTCGATCGATTCCAAGGCCTCCAGCTGATACTTAGCCGAACCATCCCAAAGATGCGAACAGTACTCCATACAAGAACGAATTTGAGCTTGATATAACGTGAGCAACTGCTCAGACTTGAAGTACTTTCGCACCTTGGAGAGGACACCTAGCAACTAACTAACTAGCTAGCGACTAACTGCAACAATTTCAATATAAATTTCAAATAGTAAAGATTTAGTTTTTTATTTTCCTCGTAGGTGTAGTATAAAGCACTATGTATCACTCGAGAGAAAGTGCGATTCCCGATCTCGGGTGTTTTAAAGCCCTCGCCTACGGCTCGGGCTTCAAACGACACCCTCGACGGTAATCGGTCACTTTCTCCTCTCGGTGAACAATGTACTATTTCACGTATAGAGGATAGAGGTAAAGAATGTTATTTCAAATGGCAGAACATTTTAAAATGCTATGAATGAATCAATTGTAATCGAATTGAAGTATGCCGAGTTGCCGAGTTAAATCACTAAATATTATAGACTACTAAAATAGTAACTAATAGATAATTTCAACTACTTGTGCAGTACAAAATAATGTAGGTAGTAAATATAACATCAAATAAATAATTACTTACTATTTTGAGAAAACATGTAGATGGGTACAATACATTTTGAAGTCAAAACTTCTTTTGGCGCGCCAAAGACAGATTTTTCGTGGCCTGTCAATTGAATTCTAGCGTCACGCTCGGGAATGATAAGAAATCTTCGGGTAAACTCGGGACCATAGCCATTGGCCATCTAGAAATGCCTCAGCCTTTCCCATTGGCCATTAAAAAATGCGTCAGCATTTCTAGATGGCCATGCTGATAGCCACGCCCTCCGGTTTCACACGAGTAGTTTCCAACGTAAGCAATCAAATTCGGAGTTATAAGTTACCACTTCTATCGGTAGTGCCTATGACTGTACATTTTTTGAAGTGAAAACTTCTTTAGGCGCGCTATAGCCAGAATTTTCGTGAGCTGTGAAATGGATTCATCAATCGTCACGCTTGGATATGATAATGGATCGGATCGGATCGGATCGGATATGAAATCTTCGGGTAAACTCGGTAAAAACGGCCAGGTAGGTGTACCAGGGTAACAGAAACAGTAAAGAGTTTCGATTACCTACCTCCAACAGCCCAGCGTTTATCTCCAGATACCAGGACAACAGAAATATAAAAGAGTTGCGTTTGCCCCTAGGTACCAGTACCAGGGCAACAGAAACGGTAAAGAGTTGCAATATTCTGTATAATTACGTTGATATAAAACTAGATGGCGCAACCATCGATTTAGCTGGCGGTATGTATGTACAATAGACCTACGATGGTTTAACAATTAATTTGTCTTCTGACAAGGTGATAAATAAATTAGACAATTCAATTATAAGTGAAAACATTTGAGTCACAAGTTTTCACTTCTATCGGCAATTCCTATGACTGCCAATGTTTTTTTTCATGAATTCTGAATAGTACGATTTTTTGTTTCCTTTAAAATGTACCCTGATGCAAATTTAGCGCTACTATAATTTAATGGCATTTGGGCGGACACTTTTTCATGTACACATATGAAACTCCTTACCTCAATCGGTCAACTCTCCGTATTTTCACGTCGTATTGTTATTGTTTAAACCATGGCTAAATAAAGTTAAAGTTTAAAACTTAGGTTAAAAACAGTAAAATTGAATACAAGTGAAAAACCGAAATACCATAATAATAAGTGGTTCTAGCGACCAAGAAGTTTATTTGACGCCACCAGAATTGACTGAAACTGAAAATGCACAAAGCGTTTAGTAATTTCCTCGCTAAGGTAAGGGATGAAAAATTACGTGTTGCACTCGAGTGCAAAGATTTTTCACCTTGTGCCCTTTTGATTCCCTTGCTACGCTCAGGATTCTAATTTTTGAACTTTAGAATCCTTCGCTTGCTCGGTCATCAAAATTGAGCACGCGGTTAAAAATCCACTTTGCACTATTGTACAACAAATTAACGATCAATATCATTTAAAACCATAGAATTAAGTCTCATTAATGTACGTTATCGTCTGTAACGGTACTAGTTGATGAAGTACACCTTTGCCAATTATTCTACCGCCAAGCAGTAATGTGCAAACATTACTGTGTTCCGGTCTGAAGGGCAATGTTTCCAGAGAAATTACAGGGCTTAGAGATATAACAACTTAGATCTCTGGGTGACAAGCGCAGTGCAGTGCTAGGTAATGATTTGGACTCTTCATGTTCCAATAGCTGTGTGTCACTATGCTGTTATGTGGCAGGCGTGTTGATTACCATCAGGTACATGTCCTGCTCGTCTCGTCACTCTTTATTTAAAAAAAAAAAGAAAACAAGTAAATAAATTATAACGTGCCGAGTTGATTACAATCAACTAAGTTAATAAAAGACAAAAGCGCTGTATCAGATCAATGTTTAAATTACAACAAATTGATAGCTGTGGACCTTATTTTACTAAATACAAAATTCTTACACTTCCGTCCTTGTATATTTTGGAAACAGCACTTTTTGTACGAGCAAACCCGGAATATTCCCTTCAATATCATATTCAGTCCAAAGAAATCGTAGAGACCAGAATAGGCGTTGTAATCACTTGGCAAAGACTACTCTCATGGCTAAAAGTATAATATGTATGGGATCTCGGATTTACAATCATATTCCAAAAGATATTAGAGATCTGAGACTTCCATGTTTAAGTCACAATTAAGGAAACTTCTAGTCAGAAAATGTTATTACAGAATTGAAAACTTTTTTAATGATAGATTTCATTAGGGATTATTTTAGATATTTGGTAATAAATATAGTTTATAATTTTGTTTCATTATTTTGATTTGATGACATGAATTTAATGAGTTTATTTTAATGAGTGTAATTATTGTACACAATTAGTAATAAATTTATTTTTGTAATTTTGTGATTTAATTTGATTATTTTGATTTGATGAATTTGTAAAGTTTTCAATTTTTTTTTTGTATTTGTATGGTTGAAGGGTGATTTGACTTGTAAGCTGTCATCAATTTTATATGAATTGAAAAAATATTTGTATGCCTAGCATATCAGGCAAAACATGACGACCAGCTACTTTAAAATTTTTGTGACCTATTTTATATATCATGCATTATGTGTGTTTGAACTTACTCATGTTTTGAACAAATAAATTATCTTTTATCTTTTTATCTTTATCTTTTTAATAACACAGTTACATAGGTAAGTGTTAGGCATTAGATGTAGCCTGTACCGTGTATTATTTGGTGAATCTAAATTTTAGCAATTGAATCCAAATTACTTCCTAGCGTTTCACTGCTTATCATCCAGAGATACTAGAAGATTTTTCTCCTTGCTCTGTATTTTTTTCTGGAAACATTGTCATTCGAATCGGAAAACAATAATATAGAGTATTTTATTTCCAACATAGAGTAAAAACATCAAGATTAACATTAAAATACCTCCCCTAAAAGTACCTTAATAATAATTGATTAGTAGATCCAAACTCAGTACATGACTTGTAACTCGGGGATCATGTAATCATCAGCAGCAGTGATCTACCAGTAATAACTTTTGTTTTTTAACCGACTTTAAAAAAAAAGTAGGTTTCTCAATTCGACCGTATTTATATATATTTTTTTTTTTTATGTGTGTTCGCGGATAACTTCATTGTTTATGAACCGATTTGGATGATTATTTTTTTGTTGGATAGGAGATATTCCAAGGGTGGTACCATGATAAGGAAACCAGGATCTGATGATGGAATCCTGCAGAAATTGAAGAGAACTTGCAAAAATTGTAGGGGCGACAAGCGCGATTGTTAATTTTTTCATTAAGTATTTACAAGCACTACAATTTATTTTGGTTTGGCACTACGAAGATTTGGAAGCGATCTGATGATGGAGCCAAAATACTGTCGAGGGAACTCCTCAAAGATTTACAGCAGTTATCTTGTGTTTGGGCTTGATTAATTTGTATTGATGAGCACTTTACGTCTAGATGTCTTGGGACTGTCTTTCATCATCATTATAAATGTCTATGTTTGGATGTTTGTTGCTCAATCGCGATGTAACTAATTAATTAATCGTAAGACCTTTAAAAACTGCAGGGGTGGACTAGTGCGTTTGAAAATGTTTCAATTAAGTATTTTAAAGCACTACAATTGAATGAAGGTCTGGAGTCGATCCGATGAAGGAACCGAAAGACAGTCGAGGCTACTCCTCAACGATCTACAGCAGTTACCTTGTGTATAGGCTTGATAAAGCTGTATCGATGAGCACTTTACACATACCTAGGTAGGATGTGACTGTTATTAGGGGTCTGACGATGAAGACAAAGGACAGTTATGTGAACTGTTTAACGGTTTACAGTAGCTAGTGTTTGTGCTTGATTCATGTACTCTTAAATATTGATGAGAACTTGGCACCCACATGGGTACTGAGGACCATTTTACAGGTCTGAGTACACCGACCATCCTGGATTTGAACACTTTATCATAGTGAATATTATTCTACTAGTCAAGTTTTTTCTTTATCTTCTCACCTAATTCAAGAATTATTCATCTAACCATCACTTAAAATCGTAAAATAAAATAATTTTAACAAAAAAAAGAACCGACTTCAAACAATAAACTAAAAAGTAAAAAATAAATCTCTTTACCACAAAGTAGAACGTACTTTGATTAATTTGAACAGACATGATTAAATAAGTATTTAACAATTCTGAAGTCGGTGCCAAGTAAATGTTGCAACAACCTTCCTGTCTATCATACATATGTCCCCAACAACTTCTCTATGTTCCAAATGTCAGTTCGATTTACTACTCTACGAATGTTAGCTTCAGCTGTAGTTGTTTTACTTGGCACCGACTTTAGAATTGTTAAATACTTATTTAATGTGTCTGTCAAATGTCTGTTCAAATTAATCAAAGTAGGTACGTTCTAATTTGTGGTAAAGAGATTTATTTTTTACTTTTTAGTTTACTGTTTGAAGTCGGTTCTTTTTTTTGTTAAAATTATTTTTTTAAGTAGAGTTTTTGACTACTATAAGGAAAAGGAGAGGAGGGGCGCCATTGCGACACTGTCAACATCGTACTCGCTATTAAAAAAGGTTTAAAATTATATAAGTGTTACAAAATAAAGTGATCCAATTAAAATATAAAACCAGTGAATAAACTACTTCGAACAATGTATAAAACATAGTGCATATACAATAAAATCTACTAAAAAGTGCAAAAAAATTGTTCTATCAAATCTCAATAGAAATTCGTTATAATACCAAGAACGTTAGCATTATTCAAGTACAAAACGTTAGTGTAGCATATGTACAACAAAATTGGAACTTTAATTACATTAAAACAGTTCGTAAACTAAAAGCATCAGAAACTATAACCTCAAAAGTGATAAATAATCATAATAATTATCTCCGTTCCTAAATCATCGATCAAAAAATCTATTAGCGCCATCTATTATGATCCATCAGAACTTTCTAGCCAGTTCCTAGTTCGAAGCACATTCAAGACACTTCTTAAAACGCTAGACAACTCAATCGCCTTTAAGCCAAGAGATACTTACCTGTTTTCAAAGAGGGCGCTAAGCGAATTACAAACAAATATGGATGAAATAAAATATATGTTAATTAGCATGCAGCAAGATATCAAGCAGCAAAAACAAGACATGCTGGAGATGAAAGAGGATATTAAAAGTACAATAATTAACAGCCTCACCGAAAAGTTCAATAACCTAGAACTGAAAAATGAGATTTTGGAGAAAAAAATAGAAGAGCAATCAATTAAAATTAACAATTTAGAAAGACAGTGTCGGCGCAGAAATCTGGTCTTTTTTGGCATAGAAGAAACAGAAAAGTCGTACGATGAACTAGAAAAAAAGATAATATATGTAATAAATACATACATAAAAGTTTCATGCGACACTTTCAACATAGAAGCGGTTAGAAGGGTGGGAAAAAAAGGTGACAGAGTTCGACCGATAGCAATAACGTTCAACACTTTAGGTTTCAAAATAAAAATACTAAAAAGTAAACATAACCTTAAAAATACGTCCTACTACTTAAAAAAAGACTACCCAATCGATGTCTTAGTTAAGCGTAAAGAGCTACAAGTCCAACTACAGAAAGAAAAAGATGCAGGAAACACTGTTTTCATAAAAAACAACAAAATGATTATACTACGCAACGAAAAACCTCCACAGAAACAGACAAGCAAAAGGAACCTATCAGAGTCCCCGGAGGCGCTTGACCCTGTCAACCAAAGTTTTCAAAAGACTAATAAACATCTACCTAAGAAAAATAAAGGGGACATGAAGAACTATGTAATACACAGGCCCAAACTAACTCTCGCTCAGATAGAATCATCTCAACGCCAACCAAAGACATCAGATCACAACACAGCACAGCAATCAAAATCGGACCCTCTTCCAACCCATAATCTCCCAGTACGGCTGGTCACCGCGGGAGAGTTAGACCAAAACCCCCCAAGAACGATTATCAAAACGAAAAATACAGAAGCGCTCGAGTCACGAGACTAATTCAATATGCGCAATAATATAGTACAAGCCAAACATTATAAATACAATGTTAAAACTAAATCCAAATAAAGTAGCCAAGTGCGAGTTGGACTCGCCCATGAAGGTTTCCGTTGCAGCAAGTAACATAATATACATAGTACACATAGTTCTTGTAGTTCGTTGTAACTTTGATCGAAGTTTTAATAATAGTGTATTTATGACGTACTAAAAAAAAACTACTCATCAGATCGAGTTCAAACTAATTTTCGTTGGTAGTTTTTATGGTAATGTACATCATATATTTTTTTTAGTTTTTTCATTCTCTTACTTTAGAAGTTAGAGGGGGGAGGACACACATTTTACCACTTTGGAAGTGTCTCTCGCGCAAATTATTCAGTGTAGATAAAAATTATATTAGAAACCTCAACCTCATTTTTAAAGACCTATCGATAGACACCCCACACGTGTAGGTTTGATGAAAAAAAATTTTTTGAGTTTCAGTTCTCAGTATGGGGGGCAACCCTAATTTTTCTTTTTTTTAATTTTTTCTGTAGAAATCTTAATGCGGTTCACAGAATACATCTACTTACCAAGTTTCAACAGTGTAGTTCTCATAGTTTCGGCAAAAAGTGGCTGTGACATACGGACGGACAGACAGACAGACAGACAGACAGACAGACAGACAGACAGACATGACGAATCTATAAGGGTTCCGTTTTTACGTTTTACGGAACCCTAAAAACCTTACCAGAGTACCTTGGCCAACCAAGGGCCAGATGGGCAGAAAAAACTGTACCATGCGGAGGTGTAAGTTGGATTAGACAGAGCAAATGACACAGAGGGATGGCATTCCTTGGGGGAGGCTTTTACCCGAACGGGGTCCATGCATGAAATAATTAAGTAGTGGAAAAGTAAAAAAATACATATATATTAATTAAACTAATTACAAAATGGAATGTATAACTACCAAATTTCAAAGTGTAATAAATGTATCTAATTGTATAATAGTGGTAGTGGATAAGCAAAAAATAAAAATAATTAATTAATTGAACTAATTACATAATATAATTTAGAACTATAAACCAAATTTCAAAGTGTATTAAATGTACTTGTTATAATTATTATAATATGTCAATAAGTTACCAATTGTTATCGTTTAATATGTATATTATGCATGGAATTAAATAAAGCTTTATTATTATTATTCACGTATTTATTTCTTTTCTTAAATCTAAGTTTTTACAATATTTAAATAAAACAACATAAAAACATTATAAAAACTTAAATCTAGATAGCCGCCAGCAGCGGGGCAGGGCCCAAGCTACCGGTGGTTAGGGCTGCAGAGTGAGGAACCTCCTGACGATGCGCGCTGTGTCGAGGATGACCGCCTTCTGCATCTGACCCTTAATCCAACCGTCTAACGAAAGTCTCTTAAGGTGTTGGTCGAGACTTTTCGCTATAAGGCCGTTTGCCGAGACGACTATTGGGACTATGATCGTCGAATCAACATCCCACATGGCGGTAACCTCGTGCGCCAAGTCAAGGTACTTGCTCAGCTTGTCCTTCTCGGCTTTCACGAGGTTCTCGTCATGTGGTATGGTGATATCGACGATCATAGCCCTGCGCTGAGACCGGTCTATCAGCACGATATCAGGCTTATTGGCGACAATAGTCCTGTCCGTGATGATAGAGCGGTCCCAGTAGAGCAACGCACGACCATTCTCGAGAACAGGCAGAGGTGCGTACTTATAGTACGGCACCTCGGACTCAACAAGGTCATATCGAAGAGCAAGTTGCTGGTGGATGATCCTGGCTACTAGGTTATGCCTGTGCAAGTAATCGCCGTTAGCAAGATGCGAACAACCGGAAATAACATGACGAAGAGATTCACCTGGACGGCGGCATGCCCGACAAATGTCGACCGTACCGTCCTTCATTATGTATTTCCGGTAGTTGTTCGTCTTGATAACTTCGTCTGCAATTGCACAGGCAAAGCCCTCGGTTTCTCCGAAGAGGTCCCCGAAGCGCAGCCAGTTCACCGACGCGAGCAGATTCACATCGGGTCTCGTCAGGGCCCGATAGAATCGCCCGTGCAGCTCCTTGCTCTTCCATACTTCCTTGCGATCATCAGTGCTGAGCACCGATGGTTTGCGCCAGTTCTCGTTTGCCATTGAAAGAGGCGTGAGGCTCCTGTCAACTGCCACAACATCGCGATGCATCCCGGACTCGCTGTTGCGGAAATAATCCCTGAGACTGCATACCTCGCGGTTGTGAAGGTTCTTGGCATTTAAAAAGCCTCGACCCCCCCATTTCCGTGGGATATACAGTCTCATAACAGACGAGCGCGGGTGTAGCATGCGGTATGTTGTGAGCAGTTGACGGACCTTTCTATCCAGGGCGTCGAGCTCAGTCTGAGTCCATCTCAGTATGCCAAAGGAGTATATCAGCAGAGGCATTACCCAACCGTTGAAGGCTCGCGCCTTGTTACCGCCTGACAAAAGACTTTTAAGTACTTTTGTCAGCCGGCAAAAGAAGCGCTCCTTCACCGATTTCTTAATGTCATCTGCTGATATACCCAACGACTGTGACATACCGAGATATTTGTAGGTCTCGTCTTCGGAGAGGGATCTGAGAGTTATAGTCTCGGAAAGTTGTAAATTCTCTGAATTTACTACTTTCCCTCGCTGTACATGCATGACCGCACACTTGTCGACACCGAACTCCATCTTGATGGCGTTACTAAAAACCTCTGTGGTTTTTAATAGCTCCAACAAGTCTTGGCGTTTCGGTGCAAAAAGTTTGAGGTCGTCCATGTACAGCAAATGAGATATAACCTCACCTCCTCTACGAAGACGATAGCTTAACTCTGAATCTTTCAGCAGAGTGCTGAGAGGATTCAGACTTAGGCACCACCATAGGGAACTCAGACTGTCTCCCTGAAATATTCCCCTTTCAATTTTTATCAAGTCTTCCGAAACAAACGAGCTGTCTACGCTACCTGGTTGACGAAGGACTGTGACCCACTGTCCCATGCATTTGCTTAGAAAAATTTTTAGAGTTGGATTTATTTTGTACAACTCTAAAACTCTTTCTAGCCACGAATGGGGCACCGCGTCATAGGCCTTCTTATAGTCAATCCAAGCAGCGGAGAGGGCTCCCTTGTTTCGTTTGACTTGTTGGCAGATGGTCGTGTCAATGAGGAGCAGCTCCTTAGTACCACGGGACCCAATCTTACATCCATTCTGAGAGGAGGCTAAAACGTTATTTGCGACAATATGCGCGTTAATTTTTGCTCTCAGAATGGATGTAAGCAGCTTATAGATGGTAGGCAAGCACGTGATGGGTCTGTAGTTCTTTGGTTCCGTGGTACTACCAGACTTATGGAGCAGGAAGGTGACTCCGGTGGTCATGAAACTGGGAAGAGAACCCGTCTCGAGGGCTTCTTGGAATTGTGTTGCCAAACGCTCATGTGAGCATCGAAACCACTTAATCCAGAAGTTGTGCAATCCGTCCGGCCCAGGACTTTTCCAGTTCTGAGCCATCCGGATAGCACAACCAACGTCTTCGAAGTCTATTGAAATAGACTCCATGGTTTCGATAGACTCACACGCACGTTCGACAACACGCATCCAAGTTCCCTCTGTGTGCTCGACAGGCACCGACCAGATGCTGCGCCAGAAGTTTTTCATAGCGCTGGCATCCGGTAGCTGCCCATCGCTCACACGTTGACTAGTTCCCTCCCAGTTTCTATACACCTTCCTTTGATCACTTTGGAAGTCGCGATTTTGCCGATATCGACTCACACGCTCTCTGTAGCGGCGAATACGGTTTGCCCACGCATAAACTTTCTGCTTCAGATAGTCAATGCGTTCCGTAACATTGGCTAGATAGTGCTGGGGACTGATACCAGTCCCAGCGAATGCCTGTGTCACGAAACGCATAACTCGGGGACGACTGTTCCCCTGACTGAAGCAGATTAGCTTTGCTATAAGAGTCCTGAATGTGCTGATACGCCGTTCTATTCGCATTTGCCATGCGGGTGCATCTCCGGCGGTTCGCGTTGTACGGTCAGTGTCTGGAAACTTGACACGTGCAACGCGACACGCCGCGATAGCACCACAGTAGAGAATAGAATGGGTATCAGTCAAATCTTTGCTAGTACCCAGGTAGGGCACTAGCAAAGTATTCAGGGCTCCCATCAAAGCTAAATTCTGTTTATGGGTGGGTAAACGTGGTAAGCGCGGCCTAGAGTTTGGTGTGAGTCGATATTGGAAGATCGCGTCTTCCAAAGCACTCCTCAGTTGCCCTCTTACCTGGTCAGATACATTACTACTCGCCGAGTCTTCCTCCTCGATGTCGGGGTCGGCCGGCGCCGCAAGTGTCGCCACTGACGCTGGCACTGAGGCTAGTGTCAGGGACGACGACGCGGCAGGCGGATTCCGAGACGAGGCAAAAGCTGGGCGAGTATGTTGTTCCTCCAGGCGTAGCCGATCAAGTATCGAGTCATCCAGCAGTTTGCACCGACGAATGGCTCGAACTTGATCTGAAAGTCGTTGTGCGGATACGGCGACGGTTGGTTCAAGGGCCTGAAACAGAAGTAACATCCTGGCACAGTACGCGGTCAGGTTAGTTCCTCCTTCTGTAGCCCCGTAATAGGCGCGCATGCAGTTCTCGTTGATTTCTCGAGTCCATCTCATGCGACGCACTACACCACCGGTAGCGGGGGCCGGGCGCGAGGCAGGTTGCCTCACAGGCCCCAAGCGTGCTGGCAGCGGCGGACGGCCACGACGCCCAGGTCTTCTTGGCGATGGGGTCCGCGCCGCGTCCTCGTCACTCGAACTAGCACTCGTGTCGCGGGGAGTCAGGAAGGCTTCATCCTCCGACGACAGGCTTGGCGGTGACGGGACACGGACTGGTGATGGTCGTGCGCTCCTTGTTTCCGCTTCTGTCCGTGTTTTTGATCGTGTAATCATAACGTTTTCATATTTTTCGTCCGTATTTTAGTTTGTTTACAAATTGTTGTCTTGATTGACATTCTATTGTCATAGTGCATTTTCTTGATTTTATAGTTTTAATTACGTTTTATCTAGTACCTCTAGTTATTTTCGGTGTGCGGTATATTTTCCTTTATGTTGTAAACAAATATTTGTCACTAAATGGTTGAAAATGAATAAAAAATTATGAAATTAAACACGATGTAAAAAAAACACGTCCAATCGTGACAGTTATTATTATTATTATTCACAGACTAAGTAGAGAGATTTATTATTATAAGGAAAAAGAAAGAAAAAGAAAAGAAAACATATATTTATTTGCCAAAGTAACACGTATAACAAAAATAATTAATTGTAGCTACCGCACTAGGCTAGGCCTGTACCGTGGAAGCCGATACGATTGTACTGTGTGAATAAATAAATAAATAAATTAGTGCCTCTAATATGATTTATTGATCCAACAGTATTACATGCATGTATTTGCATGTTCATCAAATATAGTTACATAATATTTATTTATAACATATTTGCTCGTAAAGGGTCTCTTATTGGACCAATTTATGTATCGTAATGTATCTTATTACGCACTAGTGCTGTAATGTGTAATGTAAAACGCACGGTTTCAAAATGCTCCGTCCGCAGACTAGGTAGAGAGATATGCTCCGTCTAAAACGAACGGTACCTTTTTAAATTTTAGTAAAGAGTTTTTATGTCAGAAAAGTGTGGTCAACATTTTATGAATAAAATTAACTTTGAGAGGTAAAATATAATAAAGAATTATTAAATTCGTTAATTTAATTAATTTAGACCATAAATTACTTTAATTTTTCTGTAACAAAACACAAAAATATTAATTTACTTTATTATTAATGGCATACAGGCTGGTTCTGTGCCGTTGCTTAAAAAAAAAGGCGCCGATGCGCGCGCATTGCTAATCTGTGATCCATAGTGATTACTTACTCTGTGCTGTGATCTGTCTTAAATATTATTCCGCGCGTTTTTTTCGCTGTATTGTTTTTATTTGAAAATGTCGTCAGAGTTTTGTTTATTTCCTCGCAAATATGCTATAAAACGTCGTATGACATACGTGCGCTTTGATAATTACAGCCTCTGCTAATTATAGCTCTCGCCTTCGGCTCGAGCTTGCAATAAAGCCTCGGCTGTAATTATCAACTTACCGCACTTATATCATAATGTACTATTATAAGTACACTGAGTATTATCCATCAAACATGGACTTACCACAATAATAATAACATATACACATACCGACAAGTACATAATATAAACTACACGCCGATTTCTATGAAAAATTATAAACAAAATCTAAGCAAGCCTTCTGTTTCTTTACAATATAGCGTAATCAATAATTTAAAAGTAGTTTTTTTGGCCTCGGAGTTGGTTTTATCCATCAGATGGCAGTGTTTATGTGTGCATTGTACACATATGATCTGATGAAATCACCAAAAAAAACACAGCAATTGGCAAGTAGCTAATAAGCTACATTTATATATATATATATATATATAGCGTGTGCTGCTTATCATCAGTACCATCATTAAGGGTTGGTGAACAGCCTTTTAAAATCTTATTCAATTCGTATTTCGGCGAGTGTTGTTAGTCTCGCAGTCGCCTTAAGACGTTGTTTTATATACGTAGTTGATTACGATGGCGCACGTCTAGCAAGTGATGACCCGGCGCAAGGTAGGAATATTTGTGTAATTCTAGCACATTACTGGCGGTAGAATAACTGGAAAAGGTGTGCCATTTACCCAGGGGGACTCTGCAAAGAATCCTGCCACTACAAAGACTTGTGCTCGCATGTGTAGTTTGTATATTCCGTACTGGATGTGGTGACTGTGCCTCGCCCGCGGTTATTTGTCGGGGAGCGTCGGGCGGCGGGCGGCGGGCGCTAATGAGGTCGGATCTGCAAGTACAATGTCATTACTCAGCCTTACATGTGTCGCGAGAGGGGACGCGCCGCGGCCAGGGCGGCGAGGAAGCCGCGAGAACGTGCCTTGAACACATCTCGATTCGGATGTGTCTCTAAATTCAGATGTCAACTACATTTTATACAAGTTTATTTTTGTAGTGGACTCTTTACAGAGTCCGCCTGGGGAAGTACCACACCTTTGCCAGTTATCTTACCTACGTGGAAATATTACTGTGTTCCGGTTTGAAGGGTAATGTTTCCAGAGAAATTACAGGGCTTAGAGATATACCTAATATCTTAGATCTCTGGGTGACGAGCGCAGTGCAGTGCGCTAGGTAATGATTTGGACTCTTTATGTTCCAATAGCTGCGTGTCACTGTGCTGTTATGTGGCAGGCATGTTGCTTACTATCAGGCACATGTCCTGCTCGTCTCGTCGCTCTACGCTATATAAAATAATAAGAAATAAAGGGGTATGTTGGGCGAGGCAAGTGCTAATATCCATATGTTTGTCAAGTTCGTCGAATGCGGTTCCGATTACTTTATACGCTCGTCAACGTTTGGCCAATGTGTAATGTGATAAGTTTCGTCCAATCTCGAAACCATAACTCAACTAGCAGCGGCCTTCAGTTTCACTAACGTAGCTCCCTTTGTTGTTAACATAGTTGCTGTTTAAGTCTATAATAATAACATAATCTGTGTTCCAAATTTCAACCTCGATCCATTATGCATTCTGGTACTATAAATAATCCTATCCCTCGAGTTGGACCAAAATGCTCACTGTATGCAAAATGTCACTAAATTATGACATTATATTATTATGCTCAGTGTATTCCTTACTCTAAGTGCTCAGTAGTTTAGGAGTTCCTCCCGGACAAACTAATTCACACGATATCTTTACTTGCAATAATATTATCAGTCAAGTGGGACGGATTTCCACAGAGTGACCGTCTTTGATAAAAAATAAGGAAATAGGTCAGGGTTTTCCGTACGGTTCCTTTGTACCAATTATAAGCAGATGAGGTGTATGCTAGCTATGGCGACATAGTGATGTGCCGCGACAAAAGTATGACACTTTCACAAGAGCGACAAGTCAAGAGCGATCAGACCCGTGCTTTCGGTTAGTTTGTTCTGACTCTATATGTAGTATATGTAAACTCTTTGGTGGCCGTAGTGTGAGTGAGGAGGAACCGTGGCCGCGCCGCGTTCCAAAACAAGATGCTATCGCTTAATGGAAAGTTCCATTTCAACTCTTTTGCCAGGTTTTAATATATTTTTCATCCCACCAGCTCGGAAAGAGTACTTTTGCTCCTCGATATCAGGGCGCAAAACTCGTTTTTACCCTCTAGAGGTTAAAGTAAATTTGAATTTAGAACATCGTGTGTACTGAGGTTTTGAATTCAAAACATAATTTAACCTATTTATTTCTACCTCCTTGGTGCCGAATTCATCATACATTTATTTTTAATTTGTTAAAAACTCATACTCGGAACCTCTTTGGTGTACTTTTTTTTAAATGCTTTGCGCGCAATTTTCTTTTCACGTATGGAGGATAGAGGTAAAGAATGTTATTTCAAATGGCAAAACATTTTGAAATGCTATGAATGAATCAATTGTAATCGAATTGAAATATGCCGAGTTGCCGAGTTAAATAACTAAATATTATTGACTACTAAAATAGTAACTAATAGATAATTTCAACTACTTGTACAGTACAAAATAATGTAGTAAATTTAACATCAAATAAATAATTACTATTTTGAGAAAACATGTAGGTACAATATATTTTGAAGTCAAAACTTCTTTTGACGCGCCAAAGACAGATTTTTCGTGGGCTGTCAATTTAATTCTAGCGTCACGCTTGGGAATAATAAGAAATCTTCGGGTAAACTCGTGACCATAGCCAATGGCCATCTAGAAATGCCTCAGCCTTTCCCATTGGCCATTTAAAAATGTGTCAGCATTTCTAGATGGCCATGCTCATAGCTACGCCCTCTGGTGACACACGCGTAGTTTCCAAAGTAAAAATCAAACTCTGAGTTATAAGTTACCACTTCTATCGGCAGTGCCTATGACTGCCAATATTTTTCTTTCATGAATTCTGAATAGTACTTTTATTAATTTCCTTTAAAATGTACCTTGATGCAAATTTAGCGCTACTATAATATAATGCATTTGGGCGGACACTTTTTCATGTACACATGAAACTCCTTACCTCAATCGGTCAACTCTCCATATTTTCACGTCATATTGTTATTATTAAAACCATGGCTATATAAACTTAAGTTTAAAACTTATAAAATTGAATACAAGTGAAAAACCGAAATACCATAATAATAAGTGATTCTAGCGACTAAGAAGTTTATTTAACGCCAACAGAATCGACTGAAACTGAAAATGCGCAAAGCGTTTAGTAATTTCCTCGCTAGGGGGGGATGAAAAATTACGTGTTACACTCGAGTGCAAAGATTTTTCACCTTGTGCCCTTTTGATTCCCTTGCTACGCTCAGGATTCTAATTTTTGAATCCCTCGCTACGCTCGTGATTCAACTTTAGAATCCTTCGCTTGCTCGGTCATCAAAATTGAGCACGCGGTTAAAAAGCCACTTTGCACTCTTGTATAACAAATAACTATTGCTTTCTGGACGATTCACTGAACACGCAATGATTACGTAATAATTGATTTTGCCAGAAAAACCAAGCAACTGACTTGAATTTTAAAATTAAAATAAGTCAACTTATTACCTATAGTACATTTTTAACCGACTTCAAAAAAGGAGGAGGTTCTTAATCCGGTTGTAAGTTTTTTTGTATGTATGTTACGCGATAGCTCCGCCAATCGTGAATCAATTTTGATGTTTTGTTTGGTAGTTTTAGAATTCATTCAGAGATGGTCCTATATACATTTTATCGAAATCGGTGTAGTAGTTTTAGAAATATGTACGAAGAAAACTAAAATTTACTTTCGTTACCTCGATGACTTGGTGATTGTTTTCTATTGAATTTGGTTGAACAAGTGAATTTAATTTTAAATTGAAATCGGTTTTCGTTTTTTTCTGAGAAAATAAATTATGTGAAACCAAATAATATAGGGCCAGATATATTAGGCGGGACAGGGGATGACCGCGGAGACGATGGTGTGACGACGTCAGGGATGTCACGGGGGTGATTTGGAGTCACCTATTTTTACTTGGAGAAAATGTATTTGCACCATTCCGCCTGGGAGAGATGTTTGGTTTATCTTGAATTCGAAACCATGGACGAACATACCGACTAAAACTAACACAAGTTTCCAGCTTTGACGGTTACGGCGGGAACATGGGACTCCTCTCGCGTTCTGCCTCGAACCCACCGCGTCTTGCCCGTCTCCGGCGGGTCTACCGCCTAACTAAATCTGCTTTGGCTTTGCTATTGCTGTCTCTATTATTTCAAGCGAAAAGAAAAGAGAACACAATATCAAAGCTATGACAGTTTTAGCTAGGCGGTAGGCCCTCGGGTCCGCCTATGGGGCACACCCCCGTCACTAGCGCACCTTTACCGAAGATACGCCGTGACTAATTCGGAGACTTTAGGCTCGCCTAGCGTAAGACAGCGGTATGGCAAAACTGGAGGAATCCTACATCTATATGTGGGTGCCTAGGAAAAAAATTGATTAAAAATGGGTACAAATAAATATCAAAAGTACTAAAGATAACGAGAATCTTCAAAACTTGGTTAACTCGTTAGATATATTTTGAGTAGCTATTTGAGGCAAGCTGAAAACTTGTCACAAGCTCTCCTAAGATACCCCAACACGGAGGTGAAGACCTGGCTGAAATAGGCTGGTGAATAGCGGGGCAAAATTAATCCAAATATTAAAAAATATAAACCTACCCAAAATTTGCTGCCACCTCTCAGAATATTTTGGAGATTCGTTTAAATAATTACAATGTCGATATCAAAGAGGGTGTACCTGTGTAATGTATCCGCAACATCGCTGAAATACTTCAGTCCGAGCAGACCCCAAGTTCCAGCGAACTGGGATTTTCCAGTGCATGTAAAATATGAACCGCACCACACTCACAGGATATCTCGCCAGTGCCTTAGCTTTCCACGAGAATATTGGAGGAAGGTATTTTTTTGGCACATCACTGAAATGTAAAATGCTGTTTTTTTGCTTTAGCAAAGTAAATTCTTGATTTACTTTAGCCAAGTCAGAAAGTATTCATATGTAGGTAGCTGATTTTTTTCTTAAACGTATACCATCACACCCTAGGTGTTAGCCCCTGAGATTGAACGTATAGCTCTAAACCCTAGGGGTAAGCCCCTAAGATTGAACGCATATCTTAAAACCCTAGGGGTTAGCTACACAGAACTTCAAAGGATAAGACAGGCAAAGAGATAAATCATCTTTTTTATGCAGGTCATGAACACAGTAGAGTGCTAGGCAGTGATTTGGACTTATCATGACCATCCATATACATTTATACATGACAATACGCTATGCAATTATGAGCAGGCGTATTGCTTACCATCAGCAACATTGCAACATTCTGTACCTAAAAAAGATTGGCAGTCGTAGGGCCTGCTGATAGAGGTGAAAACTTATTACTCACAATTTGATAGCTCACCTTAGCAACTACGCGGGTGAAACCGGAGGGCACTGTTAGTATGGAATAAATCTTCAAAGCGTTGTCGTCTAAATTAGTTTTCTAAGCATGGCCATCTAGATGACTTTAGTCCCGAGTTCACCGTACACCCGAAGATTTCTTTCATTAAAAACAACCAAAAGAAGTTTTCATTTCAAAAAAACATCCAAGATAGAAAATTGCAGTAAGTTTCCGTACTGCAAGTTATCCAAGTCTCTCGATAGCCGGTCGCAAGCCTCATGCACCGTCTGTAGCCTGGCTTTATTTAACGAGCTACCGGCGGCAGCTGTGCGTGCCGTACGGACCACCATGGAAAGTAATGACACCAGCATTGGTACAACTTTACAGTTTAATGCTTATATTCTGGAATATATATGTAGATGTTTAAGATAAAATGCTTAATGTTTAGGATTTGCCGCGGTATTGCAAACATTTTGGGTCGCCGCAAAGTTGCTAGCTTGTCGGTTTTTATCGGATGCATGAAGAGGGTGCTGTTGGTCTATGTATTTAGTTAATAACGTACCATTTCCAAAAATATCACTAATAACGTAAATACACTTGGGTAAACCCTATTATTGTTAAATGAAACAAAGAATCTGAATCCGAGCTAACTTCAAACGCAGGTAAACTGGAAACCATGAAATGTATTATAAATAAAACGAGTAATAAATGTACAGAGCAAGTTTCGCCCGCCGCGGCCGGACCGTGCGGAATTCCAATTCCACGAGCTACACAATTTCAAACCTCGGCGAGCTCAACTCTCAATTTCACTGCATTTTCATAAACCATCTCTAGATCCCTGGACGAAATACGTGTTCCCAAATTTTCTTTGGTAGATAGATAGAAACTCATTATTGTCCACAATTCTGCAAATATTATAAATGCGAAAGTTTCAAAATAAATTGTAATATAATAAACAAAAATGAAAATAATAAAAATTATTTCAGTTTTACATGAAACTGCACATGCTCGATACCTCTCCCCATGGTCTACATTCTGTGTAAGTTGGTAAATCTTATCAAGATATGTATGTACCGATATGTAACAACATGCCTGCCCAAAA
This sequence comes from Ectropis crepuscularia, assembly GCA_963693475.1. Lineage (NCBI taxonomy): Eukaryota > Metazoa > Arthropoda > Insecta > Lepidoptera > Geometridae > Ectropis > Ectropis crepuscularia. The sequence goes on from OY856341.1 coordinate 32,333,549, forward strand.
GATCCAATATAAAATAAATGAATTTGCGTCACCGCCATGCGTAATAACAATATATCTGAAGATATAGAGACGAAGTATATTGTGCAACATTAATTCTGTTTAATGCTTAAAATTCAAAGTTATAAGTTTTCACTTCTGTCGGCAGTCCCTGTAATTCACAATGTTTACTAATCCGAAATATTATACGGAGTACGATGATAGGTCATTTTTAAAATTAAAAAAAAAATAGTTTACGATGGTTAAAATCTCGGTGTCTTCAAATCGAGAGTGAATCGGTTTCTTCGCACGAAAGCACGCTCAACCGTCGCTTAACATCACACCAGACGAGATAGTCGTCAGATGCAAACCTATAAAAAAAAAAAATTCGTTTCAACCCCAATTTTCTGACTGGTATAGTAATTTCCAAGTAGGTACTTTAAGGTAAATATCCATAAACATTATCCAATCCTCGGGCCGTCACGAGAGGCCCGATAGCAACGCTGATAGCCCCTCATTAAATAATTAACCGTACACAACAGATACAAAACGTTTTAAGACTCCGGACGAGAAAATGGCGGAGACAGTCAGTAGTTATACGATGTAGCGCCATTTCTTACTGCCTATTTTAGCTCGCTATTTACGTTTAGCTTAATTAAGTTATAGGTATTATCAACTAGATACCCTGGCTAAAGCAATCTATGTGTATTGGCCTGATTTATAAATAGATACACTCGTGCGCTGCCAAAAACAATGCGCGATGTTTTGTTTAATTTAACTGACGATACTGGCATATGTGTTTAACGAGAAGTAAAGGCGCAGCGGAAACTTACCGGAAGAAAACCGAAAAAATAACGGTTCTGCCTGGTCTGGACATTCTCGCGCCCCCCTCCCCTTTTTTGCAATTTTACCCGCGTAGTTCCCGTTCCCGTCGTTCTCATTGTTTTTTCGAGATAAAAAGAAGCCCATTTGTTCTTGCAGATTATATTCTATGTTCCAAGTTTGAGCCGTCCGCACGCCCGATCCGTTCTGTAGTCTTTACGTGAAAGAGTAGCAAACATCCATCCATACTTACAAACTTTCGCGTCTATAATAGTAGTAGGATTGTTATAATACTATGCTCGTGGTGTTACCCACTGCTCACCTAAACTATTAAATTACTCACATATATTTTTAACTCACATATATTTTTACTGACATGAAAGTAGCCTCTTGTAACACTAGCTGTCTACTTATGAAAGTAGCCTCTTGTAACACTAGCTGTCTACTTATGAAAGTAGCCTCTTGTAGCACTAGCTGTCTACTTATGAAAGTAGCCTCTTGTAACACTAGCTGTCTACTTATGAAAGTAGCCTCTTGTAACACTAGCTGTCTACTTAAGAAAGTAACCTCTTGTAGCACTAGCTGTCTACTTATGAAAGTAGCCTCTTGTAGCACTAGCTGTCTACTTATGAAAGTAGCCTCTTGTAACACTAGCTGTCTACTTATGAAAGTAGCCTCTTGTAGCACTAGCTGTCTACTTATGAAAGTAGCCTCTTGTAGCACTAGCTGTCTACTTATGAAAGTAGCCTCTTGTAGCACTAGCTGTCTACTTATGAAAGTAGCCTCTTGTAGCACTAGCTGTCTACTTATGAAAGTAAAGTAGCCTCTTGTAACACTAGCTGTCTACTTATGAAAGTAACCTCTTGTAGCACTAGCTGTCTACTTATGAAAGTAGCCTCTTGTAGCACTAGCTGTCTACTTGTGAAAGTAGCCTCTTGTAACACTAGCTGTCTACTTATGAAAGTAGCCTCTTGTAACACTAGCTGTCTACTTAAGAAAGTAACCTCTTGTAGCACTAGCTGTCTACTTATGAAAGTAGCTTCTTGTAGCACTAGCTGTCTACTTATGAAAGTAGCCTCTTGTAGCACTAGATGTTTACTTATGAAAGTAGCCTCTTGTAGCACTAGCTGTCTACTTATGAAAATAGCCTCTTGTAGCACTAGCTGTCTACTTATGAAAGTAGCCTCTTGTAGCACTAGCTGTCTACTTATGAAAGTAGCCTCTTGTAGCACTAGCTGTCTACTTATGAAAGTAGCCTCTTGTAACACTAGCTGTCTACTTATGAAAGTAGCCTCTTGTAGCACTAGCTGTCTACTTATGAAAGTAGCCTCTTGTAGCACTAGCTGTCTACTTATGAAAGTAGCCTCTTGTAGCACTAGCTGTCTACTTATGAAAGTAGCCTCTTGTAGCACTAGCTGTCTACTTATGAAAGTAAAGTAGCCTCTTGTAACACTAGCTGTCTACTTATGAAAGTAACCTCTTGTAGCACTAGCTGTCTACTTATGAAAGTAGCCTCTTGTAGCAATAGCTGTCTACTTATGAAAGTAGCCTCTTGTAACACTAGCTGTCTACTTATGAAAGTAGCCTCTTGTAACACTAGCTGTCTACTTAAGAAAGTAACCTCTTGTAGCACTAGCTGTCTACTTATGAAAGTAGCCTCTTGTAGCACTAGCAGTCTACTTATGAAAGTAGCCTCTTGTAACACTAGCTGTCTACTTAAGAAAGTAGCCTCTTGTAGCACTAGCTGTCTACTTATGAAAGTAGCCTCTTGTAGCACTAGCTGTCTACTTATGAAAGTAGCCTCTTGCAGCACTAGATGTTTACTTATGAAAGTAGCCTCTTGTAGCACTAGCTGTCTACTTATGAAAGTAGCCTCTTGTAGCACTAGCTGTCTACTTATGAAAGTAGCCTCTTGTAGCACTAGCTGTCTACTTATGAAAGTAGCCTCTTGTAGCACTAGCTGTCTACTTATGAAAGTAGCCTCTTGTAGCACTAGCTGTCTACTTATGAAAGTAGCCTCTTGTAGCACTAGCTGTCTACTTATGAAAGTAGCCTCTTGTAGCACTAGCTGTCTACTTATGAAAGTAGCCTCTTATAACACTAGCTGTCTACTTATGAAAGTAGCCTCTTGTAGCACTAGCTGTCTACTTATGAAAGTAGCCTCTTGTAGCACTAGCTGTCTACTTATGAAAGTAGCCTCTTGTAACACTAGCTGTCTACTTATGAAAGTAGCCTCTTGTAGCACTAGCTGTCTACTTATGAAAGTAGCCTCTTGTAACACTAGCTGTCTACTTATGAAAGTAGCCTCTTGTAACACTAGCTGTCTACTTATGAAAGTAGCCTCTTGTAGCACTAGCTGTCTACTTATGAAAGTAGCCTCTTGTAGCACTAGCTGTCTACTTATAAAAGTAGCCTCTTGTAGCACTAGCTGTCTACTTATGAAAGTAGCCTCTTGTAGCACTAGCTGTCTACTTATGAAAGTAGCCTCTTGTAACACTAGCTGTCTACTTATGAAAGTAGCCTCTTGTAGCACTAGCTGTCTACTTATGAAAGTAGCCTCTTGTAGCACTAGCTGTCTACTTATGAAAGTAGCCTCTTGTAGCACTAGCTGTCTACTTATGAAAGTAGCCTCTTGTAACACTAGCTGTCTACTTATGAAAGTAGCCTCTTGTAGCACTAGCTGTCTACTTATGAAAGTAGCCTCTTGTAACACTAGCTGTCTACTTATGAAAGTAGCCTCTTGTAACACTAGCTGTCTACTTATGAAAGTCGGCTTTAAATCGGTCCAGCTTTTTCAGAGATTAGCCGGAACAAAAAACATGTGCAGAAACTTGTTTTTTTTTGTGTACCGTAAATACTCTTATATGCATTTAGTGAACAGCTGTAGTTTTATGATTACGAACAGATCTGATGTTTCAATTTAATTTTAATGCTATTATATCTAATAAGCATAAAAATATACATATATGTTTATTAAATAAAGAATGACCAGACGAACAGGACATGTGCCTGATAGTAAACAACATGCCTGCCACGTGACAGCACAGTTGCCACTGTGCTACAGGAATACTGTGCTAGCACGCAGCTACAGGAACATGAAGAGTCCAAATCATCACCTAGCACTGCACTGCGCTCGTCACCCAGAGATCTAAGATGTTATATTTCTAAGCCCTGTAATTTCTCTGGAAACACTGCCCTTCAAACCGGAACACAATAATGTTTGCACATAATTTATACCTACTTTAATTTTATTCTGCTCGTGGAGTCCTGGGTTCGATGTTCGATCCCCTCTCTCAAAACAAATAATATATTTGTTTGATGTAGGTAAACACATTTTTGTACTGTGTATGGGTGTTTCTGTTTGTCATAAGTATGTATTTCTAATTGTAATTGTGTGATTACCCCTAATACAAGTTTCACTTCGGTTGGTATTAGTTAGTGTGGTGTGAGTAATGTCCAACAATATTTATTATTAGATAAAAGTAACGTATCTATGGTTATTCCAAACTATAACCCATCTGTATTCTAAACTTCAATCTGATCCGTTCAGGCGTACCGACGTGAAAAACGTTTATATATTAATTGATGCTTTTGATATACTAAGGTAGTTGGGTGATTTTTTTATAGTATAGAATGCTGAGACGAGCAGGTCATGTGCCTGAAGGTAAGCAACATTCCAGCCCATAACAGCACAGTGGCATGCAGCTTTTGGAACATGCAGAGTCAGCAGAGTCTAAATAATTACCTAACACTGCATTGCGCTCGTTACTAGAGATTTAATATTTTTTATTACATATTTGCTCGTAAAGGGTCTCTTATTGGACCAATTTCTGTATCGTAATGTATCTTATTACGCACTAGTGCTGTAATGTGTAATGTAAAACGCACGGTTTCAAAATGCTCCGTCCACAGACTAGGTAGAGAGATATGCTCCGTTTAAAACGAACGGTACCTTTTTAAATCTTAGTAAAGAGTTTTTATGTCAGAAAAGTGGGTTAACATTTTATAAATAAAATTAACTTTGAGAGGTAAAATATAATAAAGAATTATTAAATTCGTTAATTTAATTAATTAAGACCATAAATTACTTTAATTTTTCTGTAACAAAACACAAAAATATTAATTTACTTTATTATTAATGGCAAACCGGCTGGTTCTGTGCCGTTGCTTAAAAAAAAAAGGCGCCAATGCGCGCGCATTGCTAATCTGTGATCCATAGTGATTACTTACTCTGTGCTGTGATATTTTATGTGATCAATTAAATATTATTCCGCGCGTTTTTTTTCGCTGTATTGTTTTTATTTGAAAATGTCGTCAGAGTTTTGTTTATTTCCTCGCAAATATGTTATAAAACGTCGTATGACATACGTGCGCTTTGATAATTACAGCCTCTGCTAATTATAGCTCTCGCCTTCGGCTCGAGCTAGCAATAAAGCCTCGGCTGTAATTATTAACTTACCGCACTTATATCATAATGTACTATTATCTCTATGGTCTGTATTCCACTTCTTATTTGAATTGCGACAGAGGAAGTATCGTTATATGTGTAATGTTTTTATTGTACCCGCGAGCTTGTTACCCGCCAGCTCGTTCAAACTGTCGTCAGTCTAATGACGCGATCCATCAGTCTGTAACACACCCAGCCGGCGCGGCAAGATCTGCGGCTCTTAGACTAACAACTCATGGAGCGATTTTCACCCGCACCCACCGCGGTGGCGAAACTACGGTTTTATTAAAAAACCGCCGATTTTCGAGGTTTCGCAGCCACAACTGTTGTGTAGTTGAGATTATCGCCCGCGAACGTAGCGGGCACGAGCGGTTAACGATTACTTGAGGTCCAACCAACGCCAACCGACCGCATAGTGCGCGGGTGCCATCCGCCGAGTCTGCGGGGGACCGCGCGGGAGCCGCAGCGTAAAACGCGTCGTGAGGTTGTGCTTTCAATTTTCACATATCTGCATTCTACAGAAGCTACGGGCCCGCAACCGCCCGGTAGTGGTAGGACTCTTGGCAGAGGCCGCCTGGGGAAGTACCGCACCTTTGTACCATGTTGTTTACCATCAGGCACATGACCTGCTCGTGTTGTCACTCTATATTATAAAAAAAAAAAAATATTGGCAGTCATAGGAACTGCCGATAGAAGTGAAAACTTATAACTCAGAATTTGAAGCCTACTTTGGAAACTACACGGGTGTACCGGATGGCGTGGCCTGACAATCATGGCATGGCCATCTAGAAATGCGTTAGCATTTTCCTTTGGCTCACGCATTTCTAGATGGTCATGCCGTGATGGTTAGGCCACGCCCTTTCAGCATTTCCCATTGGCTGACGCATTTCTAGATGGCCAATGGGCGTGGCCCCGAGTTTATCCGAAGATTTCTTATCATACCCGAGCGTGACGCCAGTGACGCTAGAATTCAATTCACACCCCACGAAAAATCTGTCTATAAGAGCGCCTGCGCGCCAAAAGAAGTTTTCACTTCGAAATACTTGGGAGGTGTCAAGGGACATTCTGATGGAACGAAGTTGTACAAAATATTGCAACTCTTTACTGTTTCTGTTGCCCTGGTACTGGTACCTAGGGGCAAACGCAACTCTTTTATATTTCTGTTGTCCTGGTTGGTATCTGGAGATAAACGCTGGGCTGTTGGAGGTGGGTCTATATGGGGTGGCATAACATTTTTTGTCCTATTTTAGGTAGGCATAACGTTTTTAGGACTAATGATAATTTACCATAACAACTAAACGCATAACTGTCTTCGCATAATGTTAACTAGCATAACCATATATGACATAACGATAACTTAGCATAATGTTTAAACGCATAGCCATATATAGCATACAGATAACTTAGTATAATGTTTCGACGCATAACTATAAATAGCATAATGTTTAAAGGCACACATTGAGAAAAGCATAACAATACTTAAACATAATGATCAACGGCATAAACTTTAAACGTCTAACTAAAAAACAAGTGCAAAGAGCGGACTGTAGTAACATTATTTAAATAAAATACGTGGGTGTCTGAAATGCGGGTGGGTACTTTGACAACAATATTTATTATTCGTAATATAGGTATCTACTAATTAAATGGAATATCATTGCCAATAGTATCTGTCATTGTCGCATTCGTGTTATCATACTGTTGCTGTGAAATCATTTAGTATATTTTGAGGATTAAGAATCGTTGGTCTGAGAATAACACCATATTTTTTTATGATAAACACCGTTATAATGGTTGGTACTATAAAAGGTCTTTATGCAGTAGTATAACAATTTTTGTACTTATTTATGTAGCAACGTTTTCAGGACTTAAAAACCTACATACACCTAAGACATATGGTGCACTTTTTGACTTCGGGTGGGCTCCCGCCAGAAGCACTGCGGTCAGCCCTGAGTGTCGCTTCTCCATACTCGGCCTGCGCTCCACTACGGAGGTCGCCGGCTCGCTTCGCTCGCCACCTCCCCCCTTCGCTACGCTTGGCCTCGCATGGATCGCTTCACTCAGGACCTCCCTTGAGCTTCTGGCTCCCGCATTTTTTAAATACACTCTAGGGGTAGTAGCGACCAGACTAGGTGGAGTCGGGGTGCTCCGAATCGGATCTAGGTCCTATGTAACCTGGTTATATATTACGTAGCACAACAAATATTAAAAAAATGCCTAAATGCGTCTGAACAACAGTCAAATCGAATGTAGTACAATAGATTTTTAGGGTTCCGTAAAACGTAAAAACTATTATGCGTCTCATCAATAGTCGTATTAAATGTAGTACAATAGATTGTTATGCTTAAAACACATAACGCCAAAAAACTATTATGCGAAAGTTGCATTATGACACTATACATTATGCTACATTCGTTATGACAAAGTAAATTAGGAACAAAAAATTATGCGTTCTAATAGGCTCCCGTTGGAGGTAGGTAATCGAAACTTTTTACTGTTTCTGTTGCCCTGGTACTGGTACCTAGGGGAAAACGCAACTCTTTTATATTTATGTTGTCCTGGTATCTGTAGATAAACGCTGGGCTGTTGGAGGTAGGTAATCGAAACTCTTTACTGTTTCTGTTGCCCTGGTACTGGTACCAAGGGGCAAACGCAACTAGCTCTTTTATATTTCTGTTGTCCTGGTATCTGGAGATAAACGCTGGGCTGTTGGAGGTAGGTAATCGAAACTCTTTACTGTTTCTGTTGCCCTGGTACCTACCTGGCCGTTTTTACCGAGTTTCATATCATAAGATTTCATATCCGATCCGATCCATTATCATATCCAAGCGTGACGATTGATGAATCCATTTGACAGCCCACGAAAATTCTGTCTATAGCGCGCCTAAAGAAGTTTTCACTTCAAAAACCGCGGCGGACGTTTTTAACACGCTTTTATTAGCTTCACCTGTATGTATGTATGTATGTATGTATGTATGTATGTATGTATGTATGTATGTATGTATGTATGTATGTATGTATGTATGTATGTATGTATGTATGTATGTATGTAACCGACCCCTTTGAGCTCGATTTTGTCCTACTTTGTACGATCAGATTTAATTCAAACTTTGCACACCTGTCAAAAGTCGATGACAATGCAATAATCCGATCGAAGCATCCGATTATCCTAGTTAGATTCGCCAGGATTAATTAATTTCTTTCCACATCCTTTGGGGCTGTCCATTAATCACGTGAGGTTCAAAAGTGGGGGGGGGGGTTCGGCAAAAATCACGAAATATCACAAGGGGGAGGGGGGGGGGTGTATAGTAAGATATCACGTGTATTTTTTTTTTCGTCAAACGCGTGATTTTTAAATCGAAAATCGACGTGTAGTGTAACCTTGACTGCCCGTTAAGGTAACGAACGAAGTCCTCGCGCGCCTAGAATAGGATTAGATTATACCTACTTTATACCGGTATTTAAAAAAAAAAGCGATTCTTTGTAGGTAATAAAAATACACGTGATTTTGATGGGGGAAGGGGGGGTTAGTTTTAAACCTCACCACGTATCACCAAGGGGGAGGGAGGGGTTAAAAAATGTAAAAAAAAACATCACGTGATTAATGGACAGGCCCTTTGCGTGCGTGTTAAACGTTAGTTCTGATAAAATAAACTAGATGGCGTTGTGCGTCCATAAAACACGCAATCGTTTGTCTTACAATTTCTAGGTAAGGAATCTGTCGACGAATTTTTAAAAGACTACTACAAATAGATGTTTTAGTGATTGCATCACATCCCAACCCAGTTCCCTGTTTTGTAGGACCTGAAGGCTAGGAGTTTACTAATACGAGTAAGAGAGACAGAGCTAGTGCGCGAACTACGCACTACGCATGCGTGCAGTTCCACACTCTTACACTTTCGGGCATTCACGTACGTATATTTTATATTGTAGTTTAAAACACTACAATTAAAATATAGTTTAAACAAATTAACTAAAAAATGAAAAATAAATAATAGTTTAAAAAAAACTAAAAAACACGCTTTCGTAAAAAATCCAACTAAAAATAAGAAAATAAAAATTAATAAATTTGGATTAAGAATATTGTATATTAGAAATGAATGTACATTTTTGTAAAAAAGCGTGGGGTGTATTCAAAGCGCTTTTTAAGATATTATATTATCAAAGTGATGATTCTTCTACTCATCATCTGTCAATAAAATGTTTATAATTACACTATGCACCCCACGCTTTTTTACAAAAATGTACATTCATTTCTAATATACAATATTCTTAATCCAAATTTATTAATTTTCATTTTCTTATTTTTAGTTGGATTTTTTACGAAAGCGTGTTTTTTTTTAAACTATTATTTATTTTTGATTTAGGGCGGGAAATTGCTCCATGAGTTTTTAGCCTTACGGCTGACCTTGAGAAGCACACGTTACAAATAAGCAATAGAGAAGACAATTTAAAATTGAATAGCAAACTTTTTTTGAAGTGTTCTTTTGCCGCATAAGCTCAAAGATGGTAGATAAACAGTCTCTCCATTAAGTTTATTCTGCCCGTACTGAAACCTTCTATGGTAGTTAATTCACTTTCAGGGCGATTCTATTATGGAACGAATAACCCGTGCCTATCAGAGGTTATTCGTAAAATACGTCGAACAGAGTTCTACTAGTGAAAATTGAAGCTTCGTTATTAACTTTAGAGTTATTTATTAATTTTATGTTTTGTATTTTTTGTCATATAACCTCAATGCTAACAAAAATAATTTATTATATTTTGAGATAATTATTATATGTTAATTCAGAGTTTGTTTTTGTTAATTACTTGCCATCTCATTTGCACAGCTCGTGTTTTATTATTCCATAATTATTTTCCACCCTAAGGTTGCCTAGAAGAGATCGCTGGCCAAATGGCCGCCAATTGTCACACTGGCTTTATGTGTCTAAGTTATTACATGTTGTTAGTTATGTTTATTTGGTGTGTTTAATACAGTGTATCTGTGTTCTTGACTACGTCGAGTCTTCTCGTCACCCATTCCACAAAGTCTCAAGACAAAAGTGTACAATCAGTGTGTCCTAACCATTAAGACCTACGGTGCTGAAACTTGGACACTGACTGTGAGAATGGTCCATAAGCTCAAAGTCGCTCAGCGAGCTATGGAAAGGGCTATGCTTGGGTTTCTCTGAGGGATTGTATCAGCAATAAAGTAATTCGTCAGAGATTTAAAGTCACCGGTATAGATTAGCGTATTAGCAAGCTGAAGTGGCAGTGGGCCGGTCACATCTGTTCCCGATAACCGTTGGGGTGGACGGATTCTTGAGTGAAGATCGCGAATCGGTAAACGTAGTGTAGGACGCCCTAAGACAAGACAGAGTGACGATTTACGAAGGGCAGCTAGATGCGGTTGGACACGTAATACCGAGGATTGGGCTAATTGGTGTATTTTGGGAGCAGCCTGTGTCCAGCAGTGGACGAATACAGGCTGATTGATGACGATGGTCTGGACCATTTTTGTTAGGCGCTACACCCTCAAGTCTACGGTCACTATAACTGTCTCAGCTTTGACATTGCTCTCTTTTCTTTTCACTTGAAATTATAGAGACAGCAACAGCAAAGCCAGAGCCGATTTAGTTGGGCGGTCGACGGGCAAGCTACGCTGTGCTACAGAACCCCCGAGAAGTGAGTAGGTACCGCGTACCGCGCGGCGGCGGCGTGTGATCCGCATCTGGGAACCGACCCCGGTATACTCGTAATTAAGGGGCGTAATGAGCGGCAGGACGAGGGACGGACGGCCGACAGCTCCGCGCCATAGCGCCGTGGTACCAGAAAAACATCACTCGAATTGTTCTATTTAATCCTTGACACAGCAAGAGTTGTAAGTTTGACGTGTTTGTGTCTGTCTGTGGCATCGTAGCTTCTGATCGGATGTACAGATTTAGATTATTTGGTTGAAAGATGAATTAGGAGTATAGCTACATAAATATATTTGATTAAATCGGTTCAATATAATATATATACCTAACCACTGCTGAAAAACCTGTTTTTTTCGATATTTGAACGTGGATAGGAAATAACTGTTATAAGTACTTATAATAAAATTGTAACGGGTCAGACTCTGTGCATTTCAATGATCATTTTTTTTTGGTGACACTCCATAATCGATACTGATGCCAAAACTGTATTTTTTTCTGTCATCTCTATCTAAGTATGTGTCTGCACGCATATCACGGCGATGCCGAAACAACTCATTCAAAGTTAGACAATAAACAACATGGGTGAATGATGACACAGTGAAAAAAATATAAAATTATATAAAATATGTTTTTCTAAGAAAAAAACAATCATCATTTTGGTATTTTCAACCGGTCGCCATCAGATACTGACCGTGCTGTAAAAAAGTTTTTACATAAATACTTAATGGACCCAATTTATCACAACGATGTTTAAAAATCATAACAAAATTAACGCAAACCCACCTGAACCTATGCGTAGATAAACGGTACGAATTTAAGCTAACGCTGACTTCAAATGGATAAATGGGTAACAGATAAAATAACAACATTTGGTTATCATCCACATTATCAAATATGATAAAGTTAGTCAAACTTCGTGTTGTTATTTTTTATTATTTATCTAATCATACGTTTTCACTTAACTACTATGCTGATGCTAAGCAATGATGCGGTCTACGACGGAGCGCTTTTGCTTTGAAGTAACCGATTCAGTAACGGCTTGAAGATTATATTCATCAGGGGCTACCCTTCAAGCAATGTATTCATTCCACAGTTTAGTGGTCTTATTTCGGTAGTGGAGCCAAACGCCTTTGTTTAAATCATTGGGACATTAACTACCTAAGAGTTATGACCGGAAACGTTGCTTACCATCAGTAGCATGTTACATTCATTCCGTTGCTATAAGTTTAAAAAATAACTGATTTCTATTCTTACCACTCTATTGCTTCTACTGTGGCAGAGTTTCGAAGGACAGAAAGAGGTGGTAACTGCGGAAACACGTCCAGCGTCATCTATCAGATGATCACCCGCGCAAAATGAAGTTTGGAAATGATCGCTGACATCCATGCCTTTGCTACCGTATCGGCAAACGAGCAAACAAGCGGGCAAGTGCGCGAGCAAGCATAATATGTGGAAGATTGGAGGTCTCGATGTTTGTTGTTCTATCACGTTGGAAGAACTAAACGGTTAGAGTTTTTATCCCCAAAAACAAATAGATTGAACTATATGCTAATGTGCCGAATTAATAAACTTGCGTTGTCTTCGTAATGAGGAAAAGTGTGACCTAGTATGTGTGTGTCTACAACATCTTAGGGCCGACAAAACAGACAGCCTTTACCAATTTGTTACTTACAAACGAACACAAATCACAAAGTTTTAATTAAAAAAACAACACCTGAAGCAATCACAGCTTAATTAGAAAAACGCTTAGCTTCTATTTTACTCGGAGGTTCTGTACAATGTATTTATCCTGCTTATGTTTATGTTGAAAAAACGGTGGTGGCATATTGGTGAAGAAGTGCAATTCATAATAATGAGGTCGTTGATCCGAATCACACTTGCACCTCTGAGAATTTTTTCAGGTGAAAATGTGCAAGCATGTCATTACCACAGGCTTAAATGGTAAAGGAAAACATCATGACGAAACCAGCGTATTTCGAAAAAGACACGTTTAAAAGATATGCGTCATCCACCAATCTGCACTTAGTCAGCTTGGTGGATTATGACCTTTTAGCTAAACATTTACAAAATACGAATGAAATTATCATTCGTATTATTCAACTGATAATAATGTCTAAGAAGAAATTGTCAGAATACAGTCCAAAAAATGTTATTACGATCGCAAGAAAAAGCTGGTAAAATAAATTTATAAAGAAACAAGAAGCTGAGTTAACTAAATTCCAGTTGTCACGAGAATAACAAGGTGATACGGTGAGACAGAGGTGAGGACAAAAACCCGCGGTGGTATAGTGACTGGAACGAACGGTCTTAGGTTCGAATCCCGCGTCCAAATGTGAGTATATTTACACTTACACAAAATTGTCATAATCACAGGCTTTAACGATAATCTTGATGAAAACTGCACGTTGCTAGAATCTTGGTCTGGCGACATTACCACGTTTCTCGGTAATGCTATACATTGGGCCAAATAAATGCCAGCATTTCGGTCACGCATCACTTCAACCAAGCTCTCGGAAAAGTTTTAAAAAATGGGTTGGGCCCTCAGCCCGCACGGACCCAATATCACAACACCAAACGGTTCACATTTGACAAATATGTAACCACTTTCTAGGTTTGCAGAACCTACTTGCGCCGTTTGAGACGCTCCGCTGAATTACCCGCTGCACCAGCCCTTCTTTTTGTCTCAGGAAGGAGTGCTACTTGCATATCTTTTTTACTCGCCATCTCACTTCCTTTACGTTCATGTCGTCACTTATTTCATCCATACTTCAGTAAAAGAAAACTTTTACTTGATAAAAACAAAATTCTTTATTAAAACTTGCCCGGGACCCGAAAAACGGTTATTAAATGACGGCCGAATTAATCCAATAAGATTATTGTTGGACAGAGGAAAACAGCCGAGAAAAATTAATGAAGATTGTAAAAACAAATTGAGAGCCCTTCCCCTTGTTCCCTATAATGTCGTTTAAAAACAAACGTTAGCAGGACGCCGCTTGGTAATAAGAACATTTATTAAATTTGGTAAATAAGATTTAACTTCTAATATGGATGATGGAACTGATTCATAAACTTAACTTGAATGGAGGAACGTATTTGTGTCTATGTGTTTTTCTACATGACTGTCATGTGTGTGTCCTGTGTATTTTCTGCAAGATATATAGTTTTAAAACGATAAAGTTGCCGTGTGGTTAAGTGAGCCTTCCAACTAAACAGTTGGAAGTAAGTCTGCCGTAGCGGTAGGTCGTGGGTTCAATTTTCACCCAGTGCAAACATTTGTGTGTTGGATACGAGTACCTGTTGATTCTGTGTTCGTTTGCTTATGATTGTACAATGAGTGTGTATTTACAAAATTACCATATAACCGCAAACTAATGTACAACATCACTGACGACATCACATTGATGTTGTAATGTAACAACATTTTTGTATTCCGATTTGAAGAGCAGTGCTTCCTTATTATCCGTATATCGTAACGAGCGCTGTGCAGTGTAGGTATTGACTAACATATGTAAGGAGACCACTCCTTATGTTCCAATAGTTGTGTGACACTGTGCGGTTATGGGCAGGTATATTGTTTTCATGCACATAGGTACACACATAACAGACGCATGTCCTGCTAGTCTCGTCTCTCTGTACTATAAAAAATGTACTGTAAAATTTAATGTTCACCAATATTTTATTTTACATTATTTTTTAATCCAATTTATGAACAATCTTTCCAATATTTCGGATTAAACGATTTGAGTCTTCCTTCCTTATTCGTTCAACCAAAGATGATTAAACTAGGCGCTCGTTGCTTCCTCAGATCTATAATATTATATTATATAATCTATCATCATCATCATCATCATCAGCCGTAAGACGTCCACTGCTGGACATAGGCCTCCCCCCTAGATTTCCACAACGAACAGTCCTGCGCAACCTGCAACCAGCGGTTTCCAGCGACCTTCGTGAGGTCATCTGTCCATCTAGTGGGAGGCCGTCCAACACTGCGTCTTCCGGTTCGTGGTCGCCACTCGAGAACCTTTCTTCCCCATCGGTTGTCAGTTCTGCGAGCGATGTGGCCTGCTCATTGCCACTTCAGCTTAGCTACTCTTCGAGCTACGTCGGCTACTTTCGTTCTTTTGCGAATATCCTCATTACGGATTCTGTCGCGCAAAGAGACTCCGAGCATAGCTCGCTCCATAGCTCGCTGTGTGACTTTGAGCTTTGTTATGAGGCCCACAGTTAAGGACCACGTTTCAGTTCCATAAGTCATCACTGGCAACACGCACTGATTGAAGACTTTCGTCTTCAAGCATTGGGGTATTTTGGACTCCAAGATGTGCCGTAGTTTCCCGAACGCTGCCCATCCGAGTTGGATCCTTCGCTGGACCTCTTTGTCGAAGTTAATCTATAATCTAAAATCTAAATCTAAGTTAATTTGTTAATATAATCTATAACTTGCCTTAAATTTAATTTTAGTACTAAACATCACAATACGACACCTCATTACGGCTTAAGGTTTATTTTTATCCTTTGTGATTAAAAATTATATTATGTTTATCGTCAGTGTGCTTGTGAAATTTTTCTGTCACATTTTATTTGTATTTGAAGAAGGTTTTGATTGCCAGTTCTATTCTTACATAATAACCTCGCCTCATCCTAACGAGCCTCTCTGATGCAGCCTCGCGCCTAATTGGTCTAAGCGCGCTAACAGTACCGGCGGCGGTGGCGGCGGGACGCTAGGAAGGTCGCCGCTCTCGCTAATTTCTCTTACTCGGTAAACACTTGCATATTTGTAAATAAAATTCCGGTAGATAGGTAATGATTAATTAATATCACCAGGACTTAAGGAAGTGTCGACTTCGGATTTCACTCTATTGGGGTCCCCGATTTTTGCTGATGCTGTTCCGGAGGCCATTACCTCTCGTACGAGGCTTCTTCTCAGCACTCGTGAACGCCTTAAAAACATTTCCGAGCACGTGGCGATAGTGTTATTGTGAATGTGCTTCGCCGCTCCTAAAATAACATACTTGTTGCGGACGGCCCCACCTGGAAATTGGTAGGACTCTTAGCAGAGTCCGCCTGGGGAAGTACCACACCTTTGCCAATTATTCTACCGCCAAGCAGTAATGTGCAAACATTACTGTGTTCCGGTTTGAAAGGCAATGATTCCAGAGAAATTACAGGGCTTAGAGACATAATATCTTAGATCTCTGGGTGACGAGCGCAGTGCAGTGCTAGGTAATGATTTGGACTATCATGTTCCAATAGCTGCGTGTTACTGTGCTGTTATGTGGCAGGCATATTGCTTACCATCAGGCACATGACCTGCTCGTCTCGTAACTCTATCCTATTAAAAAAAAAAAAAAAAACCGGCTGAAGTGTCTGCGTTTGACGAGGCTCTGAAATCGGCGGTTGAGTCTATTCTTAACGTTGCCCTTGATGAACGTCAATGGTCACAGGCAGCTCTTCCAATTCGGTTTGGGGGTCTAGGGGTGCGTTGTGCGCGAGATGTCGGCCTGCTTTCCTTGCGTCGGTGCATGGGGTTGCTGATCTTGCCGCTACTATTCTAAATTCAAATGGTGGCGAGGAAAGGTTGCCTTATGCTTCTGACGCTTTGATGATCTGGAGTGCCCTCAACTCCGGGGAGTCGACTCCCGTAGAGTCTCAAAACCAACGGGCGTGGGAGGGATGCTATTAGAATCGAGCGGATCCAAGCACAACTTTGGGCATGTGCCTCGGGAGCGGATATGGCCAGACTCCGGGCCGTCTCGCAGCCTGAATCGGGGGCTTGGTTGCAGGCGCTACCTTCTCCTCAACTAGGCGCCTTATTGGAAAACAACTCGTTACGCGTTGCGGTGGCTCTTCGCCTGGGCTGCAAGGTGTGTGAACCCCACGTATGCACCTGCGGCTCCCTGGTAGAAGCCAATGGCCATCACGCTTTGAGTTGCCGACGGTGTGCAGGAAGGTTCTCGCGACACCATGCACTCAATGACGTATTTCGGAGAGCCTTAGTATCGGCGGGATGGGTTGACTCTGGTGCCTTGGAAGAACGGAAAGTGCTTAATTTGGGACGTCACTTGCGTCAGCACTGTCGCCGCCAGCCACCTAGGTCGCACTATCCACTCGCCATCGGCCGCGGCAGAGGATGCCGCTGATAAAAAGAAGCGAAAGTATGGTATGTTGGTGTCGCAGTACGAATTTGTACCTGTTACCGTAGAGACCTTGGGTTGTTGGGGCGCAGAGGCTAAAGGGTTCCTCTCAGAATTGGGGCGCAGGCTCAGGGAGAATACGGGTGACTCCCGCTCTGGCGCGTTCCTGGAGCAAAGGTTGGCCTTTGCCATTCAGCGTGGGAACGCAGCGAGCATCATGGGCGCTTTTGCGCCGGGAGCAGTTAGGGGTGGGTTATTCGGAGATTAGTTTTTTACAAAATTCCTTTTTAAAAATATATTTTTAAAAAATCAGTTTTGTCATAATAAATAAAACAAAATACTTTTTTTAATTATATATCAAATATAATTAAATCTATATATATCAATTACAAATTTTAATTAATATCGACTGTAATGTACGTCTAAATTTAAATGGTTTTTGTTTTTCTATTCCATTATTATAAACGAAACCTATTTTGGCAAAAGAATGAAACTAGCCGACATAGCTCAAAGAGTAAGCAAGCTAAAGTGGCAATGGGCAGGCCATATCACTCACATAACTGACAACCGATGGGGAAGAAAGGTTTCGAGTGGCGACCACGAATTGGACGCAGTGTTGGACGGCCTCCCACTAGATTACTAGATGGACAGATGACCTCACAAAGGTCACTGGAAACCGTTGGTTGCAGGTTGCGCAGGACCGTTCGTTGAGGAAATCTAGGGAGAAGGTCAGTCAGCAAATCAGTGGACGTCGTACGGCTGATGATGATGATGATACTATTATTATCTACCAATGTTATTTATGTCAAA
The DNA here is from genome assembly GCA_963693475.1 of Ectropis crepuscularia. Classification (NCBI taxonomy): domain Eukaryota; kingdom Metazoa; phylum Arthropoda; class Insecta; order Lepidoptera; family Geometridae; genus Ectropis; species Ectropis crepuscularia. The sequence continues at coordinate 32,351,422 of OY856341.1, forward strand.
GCTTGGGAATTGATGCTCAATCACGTCAACGGCTCGACGGATTGACTACAGTTTTCCACAGTGTCAATCTGTCAATCAATATTCTTATCCAAACGCGTAGTTTTAAAACTTAGCTTAGAATAGTCCAGTTGTTAGCGACAGCGAGACGTTCCGCGACCATCCAGTGTTAGTGCCCATGGAAAAGACTTTTAGACTTTATTAGTGTTAATTTGTGTTAGTTTATAGACATAGTGTGTTGTAGAGTAAGCTACACATGTTCTTAGAATTGTAAAATAAGACGTCTTTTTAGTGTAACTTAATTTTATGGTCAGAATGCGCCTACGGATGATGGCATTGTCTAATAACGAAATAACATTGAATTGTATGGCGTCACTTTTTCTTTGACAACAAGATATAACGAACCCGGCGACCGCCTATTGTTTCGTTATTAGAAAGTCCGGCCACATGTTTGCATTTGGCCGAACCATGGAAAAATCCGTAGGCAGCATGTATTGTAAGACGGAATATCATCCCTCTAGCCTCATTGTTAAAGTCCACGGTTGAACGAATGGAATGCAACTAACCGTGGGCGCTGGTCATTGCAATCGTGGCCAGGCCAGGAACGAGAGTTGAGGCCGGATGGGTGATATTCCGGGCATTCTTTTGGAAGACGGGCTCGGAGACGGTCCGCATTTGTACAGTAGAATAAGTTGATTGTAACCGTAGTCTAAGTTTATCCGTTAAATATAGTTTGCTTAAAATATCCATCGTTTGTTGAAGTAATTCCGCTCTCCTGAAGAGCTAATCACGACAGATCCCCCAAACTATTAGCGACGTCAACCGCGAATAATTTTATACAGTCCACTACCGAAGTCTAATATCATCTAGACCGAGGCGTTGCTAATAGTATTTGGTCCTTCGTGAGCCGGATCTCAGTGATCAGTTATTCGACTGCCGGATCATAGTATTGAGTCGTTACGTGATACGCGAGTGAATAGTGCGCGCGCGATTAAATTCAGTGAAATCTGTCAACTTCATTTCATTGTGTTTAGATTAAATACTGTGTTATATTTTTTGTGTTATTAATTTTTCTTTTTGTTAGCAATGGTTCTAACGCGTAGTCAAGCTGGCCAGGAGAACGCTATGAACACACCAGTCGCCGGGTTACAAGGAAGCTACCCAGAGGAAGTGCGGCGAACCATCTGCTTCGAACCTGCTCGGAATTCACCAACTAGAACATCAGGGCAACACGAGGTATTATCTTCCATTTCTCACCAGCAGGGAAGAGTGGACTCCGTGAACGACAGGCTGCTAGGACCTTCAGCGGAGGAGAGCGAACGGTACTCTCAAATAATACCACGGCTTGCGAGCGAGCGCGGAGCGGCGTCGCGAGCCGTCGCCGGCGCGCTCGGTGGCGTCCGTCCGATCGACGAGCAGCGCCGCCGCAAGAATAAGACAGGTACATTTAGAAGCAGAAGAAAAATTATTAATAATAAGGAATCAGTTATTAGATTTGGAGGCAGAGCGGATTAAACGAAGGCTAGCCTTTGACATTGAGTCGATAAATTCTGAGGAGAATAAGCCTTTAATGAGCGCGAACCAGATGGTAAGTTGGATTAGAAATACGGCAACTGTATGTGAGCGATCGGCGCCCGGTGAACAACGTGCAGCTTTAGAGCAACGTCCCCTCTACGAACGACGCGACGGGGGGAGCTGACACGCAGCCGGCTCGGTGACGAACGGATGGACACCGGTGAACGGCGTGCGGCCCTAGAACGACGGGCCCTTCCCTACGAACTACGGGGAGAGACATGCAACCGGTACGACTACGGTGACTTACTGCCCGAAGGTAAGCGTACGAGCCCAGAACACAGGGCTACTTACATCGAACAGCCAGAGCTCGGTGAACGGCGTGCGGTCCCTGAACGTGGGACGCTCCCCTATGAACCTCGGGGAGGCCAGACACGCAGCCAGCCTGGTCGTATCGATTTGAGCTTAGGGAAACAGCGTGGAGCCATAGAACACGGGGCTAATTCCCGCGATCGACGAGAAGAGCAGACACGCTACCGGTACGAATATGAACAACCAGAGCTTGGTGAACAGCGTGCGTTCCTTGAACGTGGGACGCTCCCCTACGAACCTCGGGGAGACCAGACACGCAGCCAGCCTGGTTATAATGTTCTAAACTGGAGTGAACGGCGTGCAGCCCTAGAAAACATGGGCACTCTCTGCGAGCCGCGGGAGCAGACACGCACTCAGTGCGATTTAAACCGACGGCGATCCAGATCACCGACGCCGTCTGGGATTGCCTCGAGAACGCGAGGCATCGAACCAGTAGAGCAAAAAAGGGAGAATAACTTGTGTAAAAGTATTTATGCGATTGATGACGGAAGTAAAAAAGGTCAATTCAGTTGCATAATGTGTAACGGAAATCATGTTCTAACGAAATGTTCTAAGTTTCAGGCTATGACCGTGAACGAGCGATGGAAACGTGTGGAAAAAGATGAGTTATGCTTCAAATGTTTAACAAATCGCCATCGCCACGTGAACTGCAAGGCGAATATGTGCGGAGTCGACGGATGCGAGCACGCACACCACGCCATGCTGCACTCCGAACGAGTGCCACGGTCGAGCGCGACGGAGCCCGCTGATCGTGCGGACGATGTCGAGATGGTCACCGCTACCTCAAGTAACGATGAGAACAAGATAGAGGTAACACTTAAAATTTGTCCCGTAACAGCAAGTGAACCACGTGGTCATAACTTCTCACTTCTCGACGAGGAATCGACCGTATCTCATTTGGACAACGAAGTGACTCTACAAATTGTAAGTAAAGGACCGAACAAACCACTCAGGATCAATGGCGTTATAATGGAAAAGCAAGACGCGTGTTGTCGACACGTTAAGCTTAATTTGCAGGGTATCGATGAAGGTACACACAGTGTACGAGCGAGAACATCGGAGAACATATGGCTTCAATCGCAGTCGATTCCCGAACAACAGCCACGCCTAAATCATCTCAAAGACCTGGGCCAAGCAAGTGTCTGTTATAAGCAGGTGAGTTCAAAACTTTTCATAGGTGCAGACAACTGGGACGTGATCGTGTCTCGTGAACTACACTTTGGTAAGGAAAACCAGCCGGCGGCCTCAAGGACTAACTTCGGGTGGGTTATCGACTTTACACTGCCTCGGACGGCGCTGAAACAGGAGTTGGAGCAAGGGCTTAATTTCAGCGAGAATGAGGACCGTCTCGAAAGTATCGCTAAGAAAAACTTGGAGAGAAAAAATTATCTCGTATTTTTCTCAAAAACTAAGTTAAGTAGGTACAAAGAACAAACTATGGACGCCTCTTACGGAACAATTGAGAGCGTCAGCAAAGGCTACGGTCCGGTGGAAGAGGCCGTTAGTCGACAGCTCCACATTTTCTGTGTAGCTAGCGAATGGTACCGCGAACATGGCTTTGGTATTAAATATACCGGTATGTATCAGACATCGATAAGGGGTGCCTCACAGACCGGGGTTCTTCTCAAAATAATGACATGCTTGGTTTGATTGTTAAAATCTAAGTTTAAAGTTAGTATGTAGTTTGAGAAACAGTAGATATTAGTAATAATAGAAACATTAGTAATAGTTTCACAGGCCAGGCTAGAGAATTATATTTTTGTATCATGAAAGTTTGTCGTCACACCGAGTTGTGTGAGGACAATCAAGGCCTATGAGACTGAAAGAGATTCTCAAACTACGAGCGCTTACTAAGAACAACTGCACTTGTTTTTTTTTATGTTTATAGATGCAGCAAAGGACAGGCACTTGTAAAAAGATCATCTGCGACGAGCTGAGCAGCCAAGGGTGGAAGAAAAGTCAGCGAACCATCTTCAACGTCACTTAGTTTCTACGAAATAAGACTAAGACATAGAATAGGTTAGAATATGTTTAAGTTAGATCGAACCGAACAGAACAAGGATGGAGTACTACTGCTTATTGGGTGAACTGGCGCGGCGAACGTCTCCGTCGATAGAAAGACACCAAAGACACGCAAATCACGAACGCGTGGTGAACGAGCTCCGGCAACGATAATGAGCCTTAAGCTACGACTCGCTGCGGCATACGTAGAGTGGCTGTAAGCTCTGCGTGACTCCGAAATGGTCCAGGCTACATCAACGCAAGACTCCGTCGACCCACAAGACAACCAGAAGCTCTGACGCCTACTGACTTTTATTGGGCACGTCAGTGAACCAGCTGACAACGAGGCTTCGTGAACCAGACGACCGGTGTATGTGGTGCACCTGTCAAGCGCTTGCTGTCAAATGCTAGCGGCGCTAGATACCTGATACCTACTCGATATCGCGGCAAGGAGCGAGCAGAACGAACAACTATGAGAAGATGAACTAGTTATAGTTGTTGACTCCAACGTGCTAAGGAAGACATGGCCGAGAGGTATCTCAGTACTAATCTTCCCTGGACCTGATGACAATGTGTGCAGTGCAAACGTAAAGACAAGAAACGGAGTATTCAAAAGGCCTATTTCGAGACTCGCTGTGCTACGCGTAGATGGCTCCGCCGAGGCTTCGCCGGGGGGAGACTGTTAGCGACAGCGAGACGTTCCGCGACCATCCAGTGTTAGTGCCCATGGAAAAGACTTTTAGACTTTATTAGTGTTAATTTGTGTTAGTTTATAGACATAGTGTGTTGTAGAGTAAGCTACACATGTTCTTAGAATTGTAAAATAAGACGTCTTTTTAGTGTAACTTAATTTTATGGTCAGAATGCGCCTACGGATGATGGCATTGTCTAATAACGAAATAACATTGAATTGTATGGCGTCACTTTTTCTTTGACAACAAGATATAACGAACCCGGCGACCGCCTATTGTTTCGTTATTAGAAAGTCCGGCCACATGTTTGCATTTGGCCGAACCATGGAAAAATCCGTAGGCAGCATGTATTGTAAGACGGAATATCATCCCTCTAGCCTCATTGTTAAAGTCCACGGTTGAACGAATGGAATGCAACTAACCGTGGGCGCTGGTCATTGCAATCGTGGCCAGGCCAGGAACGAGAGTTGAGGCCGGATGGGTGATATTCCGGGCATTCTTTTGGAAGACGGGCTCGGAGACGGTCCGCATTTGTACAGTAGAATAAGTTGATTGTAACCGTAGTCTAAGTTTATCCGTTAAATATAGTTTGCTTAAAATATCCATCGTTTGTTGAAGTAATTCCGCTCTCCTGAAGAGCTAATCATGACAGATCCCCCAAACTATTAGCGACGTCAACCGCAAATAATTTTATACAGTCCACTACCGAAGTCTAATATTGTCTAGACCGAGGCGTTGCTAATACCAGTGCAATTACGGAAATAAATAAACATTAAATGATGTAGTTTGGGGACTATAAAAGATCGATAGGGGGGTGCATTCTGAGCATATATTCCAATTTGAGGGATTCTGGCGAGGTCAGCTCAAGGTTTTCTTTTTACACTCCACAGACTCCGGGGTCCGCGACTTTTGTTATTACAATAATGTTTTTTTTATTTACATAGATCTTGGATTAGGAGAAGAAGAAGAACATAAAGGGGGGGGGGGGTAGGGGGGGGTGGTGAACATTTTAAACGTAATTCTAGTACTAGTCAGTCCGATTTCGTCTGTTGAGCCGATCACTACCGGTTAGGATTCCGATAGTAATCGACTCGACATCGTCTTTTGCCTAAGCCGCCTCCTTCTGGCCCAGAGCCTCCACTATTTCTGTCTCTAATGGCCATCTGTAGGTTGAAATCTCGAATGGTCTTTGGTGATGCAGCCAACGCTCGCCGCACTAACCGACCGATGGCGTCGTCGGTGTCGTCAGCGTAGTATGTGAAGGTCCCCGTGTGCCGTGAGATTGCAACAACCGCATGGGACACGCTTTCATGCAGCTTCATGTTTGCCTTTGTTTTAATTACGATTACCGACTCGTATGTCAATCCCTGCGCTTCATGGATGGTAAGGATGCGTGACCCGGTGCCCGACCCGTAACCCTGGTTTGTCAGGGTCTCTTTTTCCTCTTGAGTGTGCACTAAAAAGAGGGTGTTGGGTTGGGTGCCGGGTATTTGCGCTCCTTTATACCTTCTCTGCTCTAGGGACTTTGTACGGGGAACTGAGGAATACATACCTGAGTATATTTCCCTTACCGCATATGCAACATCCATCGGGTTGCGATGTGTGCAGAGCAACTCCTGGCTGATCTTTGCTACCAGGTTCGGGCGGTGATACCTCATTTCGAAGAGATTTCTCAAGGTCATTTCGATGAAAACGCGTTTTATTCGATATCTCGAGAATTGTTAGTATTAGGCAAAAAATTGTCTCGGTCTTTTCTCTTCTAAATTAAATTTACTAACTTTTAAATCAATAACTTTTCTTTTTTTCATCAATATTTTTCAAGTTATTGCTTCCGAAAGGCAAAAATTTTACTTTTATGTCCTCCCTTTTTTATGTTTCGCCATTTTTCCCCCAACCGTTCAATTTTATGAAACTTTACCAATTTTATTTTGATCAAAAGTGTAGATCTTTTAATAATGAACAACTTTTTCCTTGACCTTTTTTCTGTAATGACAAAACCTTCAGAGTTATGTTACTTTACCGAGCGAAATCCGCGCCATTGCGACACCTCCGCGACACTGCGACAAATCCGCGACACCTCCGGACTTAGGGCTGAACCCAAAATTCATTGTTGGATTGTGTCGGTGGGTTTCTTCTACACAGGGTTATGTGGGACAACAACGTGACCTACTTCGACATATGCCAGAAATACGTACCAACATCATCAACAGCCCACTAAACGTTCCCACTGCTGGGACTCGGGGCCTTCTCTCGCAAGGAGAGAGTTAAGGCCATAATCCACCACGCTGGCCCAGTGCGGGTTGGCGGATGACACATGACTTCGAAAGATTCTAGGTACATGTCGGTTTCCTCACGATGTTTTCCTTCACCGTTTTAAGTTAGCGGCATTACGCACATGACTTCGAAAAGACAGTGGTGCGTATGGGGTTTGAACCCGGGGTCTCCGGATCGGCAGCCGCCGTTCTCCCGACTAGACCACCGTAACTTATTACGTATATCTGTAGTAAAATATTACAAAGACGTTTTTCGCCTGAACGCAGTAATCTCAGGAACTACTAGACCAATTTCAAAGGTTCTTTCGCCGTTGAATTTGTACGTAAACCCTGAGTGCTATGTGCCATACAGATACAGATATTTTATTGGTAAAAAGCATTTACAATTCAAAACCATACATGAATGATTCAATAAAAATAAAAAAAAAATTACAACACTATTATTATCCAGAACAATCGCTTGTGGTATTTATCACCAAATAACTCTATCAACGAATAATAGGCGTTTTTTATTAAATTACATTAGTATATTATATTATGTACCACGAACGAAGCCGGGATGGATCGCTAGTAATGGTAATAAAAGTACCTACTCACTAAAAAGTGCTTGGCTGGCCTCGTCGGTTAGTCTGCAATGAGTCCGCCCAGTGGTCATGACTTCGATTCCCGTTCACGAATGTGTTGTTGTTTTAAGTCATACACACCGAAGGCCGGTCAAGGGCACGTAAAATCGTGACCCCCCGACTGAAACAGGAAAGCATACCTCAACATTTCCACGCGGCTCAAATTGCGGCCTCGCATGAAGCCTCGCTCTCATTCCCGGCGTGCCTTGGCACTGACACGGTCAAAGAGCCGGCCACAAACATTTTCTCAATTTTTGCCACTTTTCGGACTGAATAAAAGTTTAGAGATTGCAGGTTATTTAATACCTGTATGGGCCTGTCCATTGGGAAATGTTACGACATGAACACGTATCTAGTTTTAAATTGCGCTTGGTCTAGCAACAAGCGATGGAAATATAAACCCTTGAAACGGGCTAAGAGACGCTTCTTGAGAACGGCTTACATTCTATTGTAGACTAATAGGCTCTACAGACGAATCCTTTTATCAGAGGAAGTTGCGAAGAAATGACGTAAAAGTGGGTGGGACCTGATAAACTGACTTTTTGAATGTTTTTTATTAGTTTTATGTTAGTTTGTAATCTGATGTCGTTATATTAGAATTTTACGATTTGTACAATTTTACAGTGATACATAGTTATACGATCGATTAAAAGCGTATTTCGTATCCGTTTCTATTACGAAATTGATAAAGCCTTTGAAACGTCAGCCATGAGACGACAAGACTACATTGATTTCGTCGAGCTACGAGCAGTTCAATAAATAAAGTGGCCAAGTGCGAGTTGGACTCGCCCATGAAGGGTTCCGTTACAGCAAGTAACATAATATACATAGTACACATAGTTCTTGTAGTTCGTTGTGACTTTGGTCGAAGTTTCAATAATAGTGTATTTATGACGTACTAAAAAAAAACTACTCATCAGATCGAGTTCAAACTAATTTTCGTTGGTAGTTTACATGGTAATGTACCTCATATATTTTTTTTAGATTTTTCAATTTCTTACCTTAGAAGTTAGAGGGGGGGGACACACATTTTCCCACTTTGGAAGTGTCTCTCGCGCAAATTATTCAGTGTAGACGAAAATGATTTTAGAAACCTCAACATCATTTTTGAAGACCTATCGATAGACACCCCACACGTGTAGGTTTGATGAAAAAAAAAATTTTGAGTTTCAGTTCTCAGTATGGGGGGCAACCCTAATTTTTATTTTTTTTAATTTTCTTTGTTCAAATCTTAATGCGGTTCACAGAATACATCTACTTACCAAGTTTCAACAGTGTAGTTTTCATAGTTTCGCCAAAAAGTGGCTGTGACATACGGACGGACAGACAGACAGACAGACATGGCGAATCTATAAGGGTTCCGTTTTACGTTTTACGGAACCCTAAAAATGGGAAAGTGGTATTAGATCATGTAGATCACCACCTACACACTATACAACATGTATCCGATAAAAATTGGAGCTTTTCAACTTTGCTTACTGACTAAAGTTATTTTGTGTAATGGTGTCATTGTATTTGAGTCTTTTAGCACGTCTCTCAATCGGTTCCAGGGTCTTCAGCTGGTCCTTAGCCGATCCATCCCAAAGATATTTAGCATAAGCAGTCCACTAGATGTTCCCACTGCTGGACTCGAGGCCATCTCTAGCAAGGAGAGCCAAGGCCATGATCGCTGGCTGTTATAAACCCCAGTGCGGGTTGGTATCTTATTTCATAGCATCAATTTCAGTTGATCCAATTACACAGCATTTCCATCCTTTTATTTCTCCATGGTCATGTAAACAACAAAAACATCCTTTCAAAATTTACAGTTATGCAAAATCCTCGTTTCTAAAAGCAAATCCTTTAAAAGTGTTTGTCGGTCGTGTTTGCGGACGGGCCCGGTGATACGTCCGCGCTGAGAGCGGGATTAACTCGTGCTTAGGAGCAGACCGCTGCGAGGACACACTCAGATACTTTGTCTGCTAGATATTGGATTACATTTCATAAAAAAAACATCGCTGGAGACTGACGTAGAAACTGTAATAACTTTTGTGCTGGTATACCACTTTTAGCCACTTGTAAGTGATATTTTGGAGTACCGCACACAGATTTAATCGTATGATGTAAGTTCGCCTGATGCGTCAGTCTCGCTTACATCCAAACATCCTATGAAGAAGGTGACTTTCAGGCCCGGTTCACACGACGCGGCTGCCAACCGCGCCCGAGCGCGGGCGCGGCGCCGCGCCGCGCGACGGTTTTGTTTCAATACTCACGAGACCGCAGGTTTTCGCGGTTTCTGCTCCGGAAAGCTACTGCGCAAGAATCGCGCGCAGCCACGCGTAAACCGCTCTCTCTACTTAGTCTGTGTAAACCGCGTCGTGTGAATTGAATTGAATTTTATATGGAAATCTGCCGCGCCCGCGCGCGGGCGCGGTGTGAATCGTCTCTTACGCTCTGAGATGAAAGGCTCAATCTTCGCGAGAAAAATACAGTCAGCTGTTTTTCACTCACGGTGTTTACTTCATTAAATTTATATGTAGTAATTGTCAGTATTGATTATAATTAAGTGTTCACTTCTGCCGTGTGGTCTTAAGACCACGCATTGTTTTATTGTGTAGAGAATAGAGTGACGAGACGAACAAGACGATCACCTGATGGTAATCAACACGCCTGGCCGTAGCAGCACAGTGCCACGAAGCTTTTGGAACATGAACAGTCCAAATCCTTACCTAGCACTCCACGGCGCTCATCACCCAGAGATATAACCTATCTCTATGCTCTATGATTTCATTGGAAACATTGCCTTAAATTCAGAAAACAGTAATGTTTGCACTTTACTGCGACGGATGAATAACTGGAAAATCAGAGGTACCCCTGGCGAAATCAGCTAAAAATGTACTCTTAGAAAAATGACCGTTTATTCTGACTTACTGTATTGGTCACTCGCTAAATAATGTTTGGTTGGTCGAAAAATTACTACCAAATAGCTGTATAAACAGTGCAAGTAACCTATTTGGTAAATTAAAAGGAAATCATATTTTGTATACATGAACGTCCCCACTGTCCCAGCACTCGAGGCCTTCTTTCGCAAAAAGAGAGTTAAGGCTATAATCCACAACTCTGGCCCAGAGCGTGTTAGTGGATGACACATGACCTCGAAAGATTCTAAGCACATGTCGGTTTCTTCACGATGTTTTCCTTTAGAGTTCTTAAGTTAGCGGCATTACATGCATGATTTCTAAAATACAGTGGTCCGCGTGGGATTAAAACCCGGCTCCTCCGGGTCAGCAGTCGCCCTTCTCGTCGTCGTTTTGCAATTAAACTGGCGTTAAGTGGAAGAAATAGTTTATGGACGGACCACTTCTTGTGAATGTTCTGGAGAATGTTCAATGCTGTACCTAAGTAAAATATGCGATAATATTAAGAACTTTCGTTTCGTTTGGAACATGTTCTGAAAATGTTTTTCTTGGAACATGATGTCCTCAACATGATTTTCATTCTTGCATTATTCAAGGTAAATCATAAGCTGGCCTCGTGGCTTAGTTGGTAGTAGCTCTGCCTGCGAGGCCGAGGGTCGTGGGTTCGATTCCCACCCAGTGTCAATATTTGTGTGATGAATTTAAATGTTTGCACTGTGTCTAGGTGTTTCTATGTATAATAAGTATGCATATATTTAAAACTATATAAGTATTATATCAGCTATCTGGCCGCCATCATACAAGCTTTGCTTCGTTTGGGGTCAGATGGTGTTGTGTGTGAATTGTCCACCAATTTAATTTTTTTTAGCTAAGATGACAAATTTCTAGATTTCTTCTTAAAAAAACGCGTAAGTGCGTACATACTTCAAACCTACGACCTGACGATAGTGAGCTATCACCATTAGACCATTAACCCTTCTGTACGTAATCGTTACATAGAGAGACGTACTTCTTAGCATTCCATGGATTCACCGTGCGGGTGCCGGGTCCATCGTGTGACAGAGAGAGAAATCTCGAGTAGACCCCAAGACTTGTGACTCGGGCGTAGGTTTAAAAGGGGCCCCTTACATTGACGTACGTCAACACTCACCTTCACTACTCGTATTTCTCTCCCTGCCCAGCCAAATCCGATATGATCCTACTAGTGCAGCTTTAGATACTCGTTCTAGTATAGAACTTACTGCACTCCTGGACAATCCAAGGTCTTTAAGCAGGTTATAGAGAGATTTTGCTGGTATACCTCTCGCTCCTACTTCTACAGCGTATAAATTAACTACATAGCCATTTTTTGTTAATTCATTTTGTAGGTCGTAATACTTATTTTGTTTCATCACGTGGTCTTTAGGTATATTAGTTTCCCACGGTACGGTAAGTTCTACCAGGACTATGCGTTTCGTAGCCCTAGAAAAAAGGAAAATGTCCGGTCTGGATGACGAAACACCCACATCCTCTGGGATTTTGTAGTGCTTTTCATACGTGTCCATTAAAATTGTCCAATCAGGTGCTGAACCCAGGATTGAGTAAGGCTTGTTCTTGGAGTTTGAAGTTGAGCCCTCTTTTACAAAGTTAATTTGTCTTTTGTTCATCGTCAATCCCTTTTGGGCTCTAGCTACCGAAAGGCTTACGGCTTCACGTATGATTTCAAGTACTCTGTCATGGCGCTGTGAGTAATCACCCCTATTAAGGAGCACCTTGCATCCCACCAATATGTGCCTTGCTGTACATATCGCCTCACCACAAGTATAGCAACATTTTTCAGAGGCTTTTCCCCACCTTACCAAGTTACTCTGGTCAGGGAGGGTCATTTGGAAAGCGTTCAGATAAAATTTTAATAAGGCAGGAGACCAGTCATATAGCAAGGTGCGCCACTTTAGAGCTAATGGGATACAAAACTCACCTATGGTTAACCACTCACTTTGCATTTCTAAATTCATAGCGTGCACTTTGTAACTATCATTTTCGTCTTGTTGTAGAAAGGTTTTTACCATGTCTCGGTCTTCCCTTTTCTTTCTCGCACCCAACCCAGCTGTATTTACCTGCGCACCTGCCATAAATTGTTTGTGGAATTGAAGTCTAGATTCAAGGTCCGAAGCGCTTTTGTCTTTTGGGAGAGATGCGATTAATTCGTCTTTCGACTTTCCCAAAACATGCGTTTTTGTAACTCTTAGGTGTTTGTAGAGTTCGGATGGTTTTTTTAGTTTCAGGCCAAAACTATTGTGATCCCTAAATAGAGTAGAGGGATCAGCCGGATGTGCCAATCCAAACCATGACTTCAATATCTTTATGACATTAGCATCTAATTTTGCGAGGAGGGTTTTACCGATGTCATATACTAGGAAAGGCCAAGTGAGACGTGATGTGAGATAGTTGTCATATATCCATGCTTTTTTGATATTGCTGATAGGCTGTTGGTCTACCTTACTGAGGTCATTCATGAAATTTCCAACAACTACCTCTAATGATGGTGTACGTCCTTTGTAGTCTATCTTTCTACCAAGAAATTTGAAAGGCACTGCCTCTGCAATTGTGGCAACTCTTTGGCCACTTATGGAGAGTCCCGGATCGTAAGAAGTATATTTGGTATCTCGTCTACCCAGACATAAACAATGACATTTACTTGGTTTTGCCTTCATTCCCTCCGTCCATGTACAGAACTCATCAACATCATTCAACAATTGTTGACACTGTTTGGGATTTCGTGTAAGTATTGCAAGGTCGTCCGCAAAGGCTAAAATTGACTCAGTGTACTTATTGTTGATTTTAAACCGGTAGCCCCATTTCTTCTCACGGGATATTAATTTATCTACTAGAATATTTATAACTATATTAAATACTATTGGTGATAAGCAGCACCCTTGGAATAGTCCCACATTATATTTAAGTGGTTTTGAGTATTCTTTGTTTACTGCTATAACAAATTTTAAGTGATTATAATATGAATTAATTATGTCAATAATTACAGCAGGAAAGTTATACCATTTTAGGGCAAATAACATAAGTTCATGCTGCACGGAACCAAATGCGTTCTCTAGGTCTATCCAGCAGACTGTTATTTGTCTCTCATGTGTTCTGGCATCTTTCAAACTTTCCGCTAGTAATGTATTGTGTTCCAGGCATCCAGAAATACCAGGCAAGAAGCCTTTCTGGTGGTTGGGCCTGAAATACCTATTGCTAGCCATAAATGTGGTCATTTTTGTTTGCAATATACTGAAAAAAATTTTAGAAATTGTATTGGTTAGGGCTATCGGTCTGGTGTCTTTTGGATGAGTTACTTCTTTCATTTTAGGAATCAGGACAAAAATTGCTCTTCCAAATGATTTTGGGATTTGCTTTCCTGACCAGATCTTACTGAATATATTTAAGATATGTTTACGAACTGATGGACACTTTTTATACACTATGTAAGGAATGCCATCAGGGCCTGGAGCTGATTTAGTAGTTTTCTTCTTAATTTGATAGTTTACTTCCTCTTCACTAGGTGGAGTGCTTTGAAAGTTTGTTAGAGGATCATTAGGTCTTTGGATGTTTGGTACTACGTACGAGCTCCCGCGTTTAGGCACTTCGTATGTGCTTTTAAAGTGATCGTAAATTTGCTCATAAGTCAAGATAAGCTTTCCATTTTGTTCTCTGAAAATATTTTTCGAGTATTGAAAAGGGTTTTTATCAAAGTCTACTTCGTGTTTAGCTCTGTAAAGATTATCACGATTTTTACTGATTTGTAGCGATATTCCTTGTATTAATTTAAGGATTGATCTTAGAGCCCTGGACAGTTGGTGACTTAGATGGTTGTCGCCCATGGTTTTAGCTACACGAAGACGTTTTATTAGTTCTCTTTTCTTCCTCCGTAATTTCATTTTGAACGTATTTTCCTTGTTATTTCGAGCATAATAAGTTGATGGTGGATAGTGCTCAGAGAAGTATGTATAGATGGTGTCCTGAAAAGTTTCTACTTGGCTGTTTGGGTCTTGTTTTGTACCAGGATGTTCTAACAAAATAGCCAAGTTTTCGTCATGAACTTTCCAGGTGGAACTTTTTAGGCTGGGTATGCCAAGACGTGTCCTGATGACAATGGACTCCTGGTAGTTTTCACTCGATGGTTCACCTTGGGATATATGAGGGTCAACTCTATCCATAGTGTTTGTCAAAGGACTGACCGACGGCTGTCGTGCTTCAACACCATCATGTGTCTTTAAGTGCTTTAGGTACCAGGCTCGTCTCTTGTAAATTTTCCCGCACGTAGGGCATCTCAATTCCGTATTCGCGCCAGGGTCGTCGTTATTATCAACCGGTGGACAGATCTTCCGCCCCCCCTCTCGGATAAATCAATAATTTAAATTTCTCCGAAAAACCAATTTCAATTTAAAATGAAACTAGGACACTTGATTTAATTTCATAATTATTGTGAAATAAATTAAACACGGTTTGAAGGGTAATGTTTCCAGATAAATTACTGGGCTAAGAGATGAAATACTCCGACTGACGGCCGCAGTGCGGTGTTAGGTAATGATTTGAACTCTTCATGTTCCAATAGCTGCGTGTCACTGTGCTGCTTCGGCCAGGCATGCTGCTTACTGTCAGGCACACGTCCTGCTCGTCTTGTCACTCTATACTATTAAAAAAAACCCCTTACTATTCAATGAAATAGCGAGAGGTAGTAACGAGTAGGTAAAAGAAAATTTTAGACTTTTATTGATATTTCTAAAACTGATTTCGATGACATTTATAAAGGACCACCTCTGAGGTAAATATCTATCAAACAAAAAAATAATCATCACAATCAATAAAATTAACAGTTGGCCGAGCAATCGTGCACCACACGTATAAAAAACACACACACAACCTAATCGAGAACCTCCTCTTTTTCTGAAGTCGGTTTAAATACAAATATATAAGTCAGAAAATGATGTATCAACAAAAACTGTTACATCTCCGAACTCACTCTACCATTTATCCTGTAATTTATAACAACCATGCTAGCTTCACAATGTATAATAGGTAGGTGTAGTGGTAAGACTCTTAGCAGAGTCCGCCTGGGGAAGTACCACACCTTTGCCAGTTATTCTACCGCCAAGCAGTAATGTGCAAACATTACTGTGTTCCGGTTTGAAGGGCAATGTTTCCAGAGAAGTTACAGGGCTTAAAGGTATAATAACTTAGATCTCTGGGTGACGAGCGCAGTGCAGTGCTAGGTAATGATTTGGACTCTTCATGTTCCAATAGCTGCTTGTCACTGTGCTGTTATGTGGCAGACTTGTTGCTTACCATCAGGCACATGTCCTGCTAGTCTCATCACACTTTATTTAAAAAAAATCTCTTTAGCAGCCGGTACGGCTACAAAAGTGGCCCATACTAGATGTCTTCTAGAGTCACTAGCATACTGTCGAGGCGACAAAAGTAGCCCGTCTGCCGGCCTTCGAGCAAACTTGAGCAGTTTACCGTCGAGATTCTTGTTTTATCCAGTTAGCCTTCGCAGTTATAACTGCAAATTAAACTTATTGTCGTCAAGCGCAAGCCTAGCTTTGTTTGAAAAAAAGTCAGTATAGAATTTTTCACCATTTGTGACATCAAACGAACTTGAAACCATAGATCGTAGAACCCAAGATGGGCCCTCCCAAACTTCAGGGCGCACGCAATCATGTCAACGTTGGGAAGAGTGAGCTCACTCTTTCCGTTCTAGTGGGTTGCAGGACGCGGTGGACGCCGGACGTTTTTACCTATTCAACAATAAAAATAAGTAGAACCACAGCAAATCTCGCCGCTAGCGATTATAGAGGTCAAGTAGATTGGTTGTTTGTAAACCACTTACGATACACACAGAGACGCAGTTTATTACCAATTTCAAGGTGCTCAGGGCAAATCCATTGATTTATATCGATGCTTGAAACAGATAAAATGTTTTGTATTACATTATCTATTCTATGGCTGGCCTCGTGGCCTAGTGGGTAGTAGCTCGGACTGTGAAGCCGCAGGTCGTGGTTTCAATTCCCACCCAGTTTAAATAAGTATGTGATGTATTCAAATGTTTGTACTGTGTCTGGGTGTTTATGCGTATAATAAGTATTATTTAACAGAAGCATACAATAATGAAGTTCCGGAGAACGTCAATAGATGGCGCCACGGTAGAATTAGAACACGCTAACGTTTGTTGACCAGCGATCTACACACAGCCAGTGCGTCGTCCATTGCGGTATTGTATCACACCGATCAACCCATTTGTTGGTTCCTCTCACAAATATTGCGGACAGCTGCCTGGCCTTATACCACGTTTACAGAGTACCTACTACTAGTCACATTATCGGACAACTACCTGGCCATACTACGACATCTCTCCCTCATATCCGCGTTGTTTCCGGTTTTCTTTTGTTTGGATATTAATAAATTACCGTTTCGTGCGTATTCTCTATTATTCCATCATCACCCACTACAGTGTGTATTTAAAATTATAAGTATTATGTCAGGTATATAATCGCCATAGTACAAGCTTTGCTTAGTTTGGGGGCAGATGATGCGGCGTTGTGTATTTGAGAATTGTCCACCAATATGGTATTAATACCCGGTTTACATTATTCCAGTCCAGCGACCGAATCCAGAGCTGGATTGCTTAGTGGAATAATGTAAACCGCCACTCGAAAGCATTGGCACTGGATTGATGCTTTCCAGTACCGGTTTCCATTTTTCCAGTAAGCAATCCAGCGCTGGATTCGATTGCTGGACTGGAATAATGTAAACCGGGTATTACGGTGAAAAAAAAGTCAGTTACCTCGGTAAGTAAACGTTTTGTAGGTTCGAGTATTTCTATGTAAATTCCTTCGGAAGCAAGGCTTGCAGTTAATCTTATTGCGCAGGGCCGAGGCTGAAAAACAACGTAAACATCCATTACCAGTGGCAGGCATTCGTTCACGCGATTTAATTACTCATTGCTGTTCCGACGCCGTTGTATGACGGAGGGACCGGGGGAGGGGAGCGGGGGAGGGGAGCGAGGGGCGGGATGCTGAGACTTAACTACCCTACTATCCTACTAATATCATACATTTCAATGTATGGATGTTTGTTGCTCAATTACGCAGTAACGTATGATTGGATCGGGCTGAAAATTGGAACACAGGTAGATTATAGCCTGGCAGAACATCTGTCTGTCTGTCTGTCATTTTGTATCCCGGGGAAATAACGGGAACGGGAACTACGCGGGTAAAACCGCGGTACGCTGCTAGTAGATAAATATTGCTGGACTTTTTTTATAGTATAGAGTGACGAGGCGAGCAGGACATGTGCCTGATGGTAAGCATCATGCCTGACACATAACATCACAGTGACACGCAGCTATTGGATCATGAAGATTCCAAATCATTATAGACAGATAGAGACACTTTATTGACACACCAAAACAATAGGATACACAAAAGGAATTAAATATAAATTTAAAACTAGTGCGACAAGTCAGCGGCCTTATCGCTAAAAGCGATCTCTTCCAGGCAACCTTGGGATGGAAAATAATTTAAAGATGAGTGAGAAAACGGGGTACGCAAATAAGACGTAGAAAACGTTAAGGAAATAAAATGAAATATATATTTATATATTAGATCGGTTATTTAATTAGAATAGGTATCTATCATAAAATATTAGTACTTATATACATATATTAAACCATAATAAACTAATACATAATTATGATTATGCATAATTCATAAAATAATACGTATTAACCCAATGAAATTAGGCAAAAAATGGAATAAAAAAACATTAAATTATGTAGTTTGGGGACTATAAAGGATCGATAGAGGGGTGCATTCTGAGCTTATATTCCAATTTGAGGGATTCTGGCATGGTCAGCTCAAGGTCATTTCGATGAAAACGCGTTTAATTCGATATCTCGAGAACTGTTAGTGTTAGGCAAAAAATTGTTAAGACCTTTTCTCTTCTAAATTAAATTTACTAACTTTTACATTCACAACTTTTCTTTTTTTCATCAATATTTTTCAAGTTATTGCTTCCGAAAGGCAAAAATTTAACTTTTTTTCCTCCCTTTTGCCATTTCCTCCCCAACCGTTCAATTTTATGAAACTTTACCGATAATCAAAAGTGTACATCTTTTAATAATAAACAACTTTTTCCTTGAACTTTTTTCTGTAATGACAATACCTTCAGAGTTATGTTACTTTACCGAGCGAAATCCGCGCCACTGCGACACCTCCGCGACACTGCAAAAAATCCGCGACACCTCCGGTCTTAGGGCTGAACCCAAAATTCATTGTTGGATTGTGTCAGTGGGTTTCTTCTACACAGGGTTATGTGGGACAACAACGTTACCTACTTCGACATATGCCAGAAATACGTAACATACATAAAAAACACTACGGTACAGACGTGGTAATTGTATTCGATGGCTATCCCAAAGGTATTTCCAACTTTGGCACCAATTCTGCCAAACGGCTGCGCCGATCCCAGCTGAAGCCATGTGCGGATATCATTTTCATCTACAATATGACCGTCACCACAACTCAAGATAAGTTTTTAGGCAACGAGAGCAATAAGACCAGATTCATCTAACTACTGAAAACTTTTCTCATCAAATCAGACATAGAGGTGGAGCAAGCCGTAGAGTCCGGCAAAATTCTCTTAGCCGTACTGATAATCAGACCATCGCATCCTCTACGGCTCGCTTCACCTCTATGTCTGATTGAGTGTATCTGAGTGTATTTCTGGCATATATCGGAGTAGGTGACGTGGTTGTCCCACATAAGCTTGTGTAGAAGAAACCCACCGACACAAACAAACAATGAAATTTGGGTTCAGCCCCAAGTCCGCAGGTGTCGCGGATTTATCGCAGTGTCGCGGAGGTGTCGCAGTGGCGCGGATTTCGCTCGGTGAAGTAACATAACTCTGAAGGTATTGCCATTACTGAAAAAAGTGCAAGGACAAAGTTGTTCATTATTAAAAGATCTACACTTTTGATTATGGGTAAAGTTGCATAAAATTGAACGGTTGGGGAGGAAATGGCAAAAGGGAGGAAAAAAAGTAAAATTTTTGCCATTCGAAAGCAATAACTTGAAAAATATTGATGAAAGAAAGAAAAGTGGTTACTATAAAAGTTAGTAAATTTAATGTAGAAGAGAAAAGGTCTCCACAATTTTTTGCCTAACACTAACAGTTCTCGAAATATCGAGTTAAACGCGTTTTCATCGAAATGACCTTGAGCTGACCATGCTAGAATCCCTCAAATTGGAATATATGCTCAGAATGCACCCCCCTATCGATCCTTTATAGCCCCCAAACTACATAATTTAATGTTTATTTATTTCCTTAATTGCACTGCATTAATATATATGACGGCGCTGACCATCAACACAAATATGTAAACAACGGGTGCAACGGGCATGACGTCATCGCTCACACCACTCTACCACCACCGACAACGATGTTATAAGAAGGCGGTGGTCGTGAGTCGAAAAAGGTTTCTTTAGCTAGTCGATGCTTGTCCGGTGCACACGTTGGAATGACGGCTGTCATGAGTGTCGAAAAGTAGAAAGAAACAAAGGCTTGAACAATTTTACATGGATTCGGAGAAATACAGTTGTAAAAGGGATTAAAAGTTGTATATTGAAGCATAAAGTGCCTTTTAATAACCATGCTAGCTCCTGACTCCTACATCAGAAGTGTCGAATCCACCTCCACTTTTAAGAACAATGGAACAAATGTCAATGTTTTCTTCGGGAATGGAAGCGGTGTTCCAGAAAATTGCGGATAACTTGACCAATCGCCAAACTGGTTAGTTTCGACTCGGACGAGCCAGAGGAAAATATCGTTAGTTGGTGCGCTTTGAAGGAGATTGTCATCGAGAAGAAAATACTGGAAGGCGTCGATTTATTTTTGGCACTGACGCATGCACACATCACTTTCAAAGCACGTGCTGCAGTATGCCTTACCAAAGTGCATCCGGATAAAATGCCATGGCCTGCAATTAAGGAACTTCTTATAACTGGGTTTAAATTCCATACAGAGGGCAAAGAAAGCCCAGCCGGGGGCATGTGACGTATTGTAGCGTGGACTGTAGCAGTTGATTGAGAAAATACATGTACAGGCGCAAATATGCCCGTGAGAGTTATGACCGGCAAGATTCGACGCGAATTAAATTCCGTATTTTTATATTTAATTCAATGGTAACGCACACTACGAAGCTTCAATTTGAAAAGACGGAATGAAGATTCAGTTTCAACGGAGTCCTATGTGAACCGCTTTCGAATAAACTAATTCCGTAGAAACTGTCATTTTTGCGGAAAAACAAGACACCGTGGGCAAGAATGTCGCTATAAGAACAAACTTTGCTTCTAGCTTTCTCTGAAGGCCGATTTAAACTGAACGAACATAGAGCTAGAGCTGGAACAAGAGCATTCTTTCTCGATCTTTTAGTGTAAACGAAAGATCGTTCTTAGCGTTTTCCATATTAGATATTCCATAGAATCTTTGCGAACACAAACAAAACACCCAAAGAATGTTCTACGTTTGTTTACACCAAATGAATTTGATACAGTGGGGATAGAATGAGCATTCGCTCGTCTGATGTAAATCGTCTTTAAATATAAACGGCAGTCTGTATAAAATGCTCGAGCCTGCTGTCTCGTACTATGTCTGCGGCGATCCAGGCCACGTGGTCTCCGGTTGTCCCATGCGCTACAAGAA
This sequence comes from Ectropis crepuscularia, assembly GCA_963693475.1. Taxonomy (NCBI): domain Eukaryota; kingdom Metazoa; phylum Arthropoda; class Insecta; order Lepidoptera; family Geometridae; genus Ectropis; species Ectropis crepuscularia. Next base: position 32,372,526 of record OY856341.1, read on the forward strand.
AGAAGATCCTGCTCCAGAAGCCGCAGCGGGTCCCAGCAAACGGGTCAACTTGTGCTCGATGATTTCACACGGCGTTTTACAGATAAGTGATTGAGCTACCTTTTATATTTGATTCCGGTTCTGAATGTAGCCTAATTAGGCTATGTGATTGTAATTCTTTAGAAAGCGAGAGCGCTTTCATAAACAAATATCACTAAAAGGTTTGAGAAATTGGAATGAGTCTGACTGGATTGACTATATCAACCGTGAGCTACTCGTGTATTTATTTAAAAAAATATCAATGCTATTTCCGAAATGTAAATTCAATATGTGGTTACTGTATGTTCAGGGCTTTGGCTTCGATGTCAATTTGCATGCACAACTTTATTTAATTACCTTAGTGATGATATGTTGTTAGGACATGACATTCTAGATGCTGGTATGTCTGTTACACTTAACGATGATAATACAACGTTTTCAGGGTGCAAAAACTCGAATTGCAGCACAGTTCTAAATACTTTCGTTGAGAAAACTATAGACGTTGATCTTGTTTGAAGGGATGCGGAAAAGTTATTCAGAATTAAGCTACCTACATACTCTATTATTATATAATTATTTAAACAGGCATATTATTAAAACATGTAGGGAACTAAAAATAAAGTTAATTGATCCCGCCATAACGGTTCATAGAAGACCTTAATAGGTTATCTTCAATCAAGCTAATCACCGTTGTCGAAAGAGTTCAGGAACTGTTAGATGCAAATATAATAAGGGAAAGTGCGTGTCTCCATTTTTAAGTCCCATCCTTCTGGTCGAAAATAAAGATGGTAGCAAACGTTTGTGCGTAGACTCAGAGAGCTTAATAGTAACACGCGGTCAGATAGCTACCCTCTTCCTTTGATTAGTGATCAAATAGATAAGTTTAATGGCGCTAGGTTTTTAGTTGGCATCAGTATTTCACCAAACGCAGGTCCATGAAGACTCTATGGAAAAGACTGCTTCTGTCACGCCAACACGACAATATGAATTTCTCACTATGACGTTTGGACTATTAAATGCTCCACAGGTGGGCTATTAACTCCGCGCTAAAACCACTAAATGACGGTAACATATTGGTCTATTATAGATGGTGTTTTTTCAGCATGAGGCATGATAGATAAGGGTCTCTCTCGTCTTGACAAGTTATTAGATATCCTGTCTAAATAGAACTGCATACCGGTGCTAGCAGCGACGGAAATGGTCTAATCTTAATCCAAAAAGATAACGGTCTTCCTTATGTTGTTGTTTATTTCAGCAGGAAATTAAGTAAAGCAGTGATTAGCTATCATTCATAAGAACTAGAAACACTAGCTCTTGTAAAATTAGTTGAACATTTTCATCATTATCTATACTAATATTATAAAGCTGAAGAGTTTGTTTGTTTGTCTGAACGCTAGGATCTCTGAAGCTACAGATTCGAATTGTGTCTAAGATTGCGTCATTATATGTAAACCTTTGCTAATCAGATTTGTTCTGAGTTGGTACGACCAATTTTCGATAGGTGTCGTAACATGTAGCTGAAGAGGTTTTTTTTGTTTGAACGCGATATTGTCCGGAAATTACAAACCGATTTCAAAAATTCTTTCACCGTTGGATGTGTACGGGGTTCCCAAGTGCTATAGGCCGAGTGTACCACGGGCGAAGCCAGGGTGGACTACATATCTATGGCCGTAGGTTAAGGTTTTACTGACTGTAATGCTTAGAAATCCTCATACAAAAAAAAAAAAACAGACTTGACGTCTTGGGTATATTAATTGGTGAGCTATAGGTACTGCAATTTTATGATTTTGACATAGTCTATAAAGAATAAAAGTAAGCATGGCCCAAACAGATTGTGTGTCCTAATAATGGACCTTTCCAAACAGCTTTGGTCTTTAAAAAAAACGATAGATTTGAGCGGAAACACGTAAATGGTTCACATCTGACATACAAGCAAGCACATGTAAATCTGCGAGAAGTCCTCGTGGTCCTTCAGGCCTTTTAGATGTTTCTGCATACTATGACTTTGACGATGACGTGACGGCGAATGAAATGAATAATAATCTTGATTATGAAACTAATCGTGATACTGGTGACGAAACTGTGAAAAAAGAGATAAAAAAGAGAGCAACAAAAAAGAGAGCAAAAAAAAGAGCAAAAAAAAGAGAAAAAAGGGTAAAAAAAGAGTGAAAAAAAAGAGAGAAAAAAAAGAATGTGATAAAAAAAAGGTATCACTGTGAATATGTCATTGCAGGGCGTAGCCGGTCCAATGACTTGCTAAAGGGGCGTATATCCGGGCTAGCGTGGCATGCTAAAAGGATATTCGTCCGGGCTAGCACAATCCGGGCCAGTTTATAAACTGAAGGGATACTGTGAGTTGCTGTAGGGTCTACTGACCGGACCAGCTGTTTGATGATTTGATTTGATTGATGATTCTGAAGGGGTACTATGACTTCTATGACCCGGGCCAGATGTTTTGTGAAATTTGGTTTCCGTTCTAAATCATTTTCTTAAATGAAAATATGTCAGGATGAACGAACAACGTTTCTTGTTCACAGATAACTAAAGAAAAACGCACACGAGGACGTGCGCATGTCAGTATGGCCGTGACGGCGCTGACCATCAACATATGTAAACAACGGGTGCAACGGGCATGACGTCATCGCTCACACCACTCTACCACCACCGACAACGATGTTATAAGAAGGCGGTGGTTGTGAGTCGAAAAAGGTTTCTTTAGCTAGTCGATGCTTGTCCGGTGCACACGTTGGAATGACGGCTGTCATGAGTGTCGAAAAGTAGAAAGAAACAAAGGCTTGAACAATTTTACATGGATTCGGAGAAATACAGTTGTAAAAGGGATTAAAAGTTGTATATTGAAGGATAAAGTGCCTTTTAATAACCATGCTAGCTCCTGACTCCTACATATACAATACTGTATATCTATGCAATAGATGACATGAACGACAAACAGCAAACCTACAATTTAGACAAATAAAACTATTACATTACATTACCTACAACACTGCACTGCGGTCGTCACCCATAGGTATAAGATGTTTTATCTCTATGCCCTGTAATTTCACTGGAAACATTGAAACGTTTCACAAACAACACAACCTAGCCCCAAACTAAGGAAAGCTTGCTCAATGAGAACCGGATAGCTGATGTAATACTCATATCATAGTTGTTAATGTAAATTTTGTAGTGGTAGGACTCTTAGCAGAGTCCGCCTGGGGAAGTACCACACCTTTGCCAATTATTCTACCGCCAACCAGTTATGTGCAAACATTACTGTCCTCCGGTTTGAAGGGCAATGTTTCCAGATAAATTACAGGGCCTAGAGATATAACAACTTAGATCTCTGGGTGACGAGCGCAGTGCAGTGCTAGGTAATGATTTTGACTCTTCATGTTCCAATAGCTGCGTGTCACTGTGCTGTTATGTGGCAGGCATGTTGCTTACCATCAGGCACATGTCCTGCTCGTCTCGTCAATCTTTATTTAAAAAAAAAAAAAAATACCTACTGATTTCGTGGTTTAGTTGGTTGGTTTGGCAGTCAGTCTGCTCGTTTAACGTGGGTTCCAATTTCTTCCAGGACAATGTGATGAATACCAATATGTTTTTGTGTCTGCATGTTTCCATGTATTTACGATTATATTTATCGAATTATTAGGCTGCCATTATTCAAGATGTGCTTACATAGTTTGTGGCTGGATTTGTAGCCCAGCGACTAGAACATACGAGTCACAGTCGAGAGATCGCTGGTTCAAATCCTCATGCATTCAGTATTTTCCACGAACACATGTACAAGTTATCTCACCATCACTGGCTTTAACTCCAAAGGAAAACATTGTTAGGAAACCGGCATAATCCAGGAATCTTTCGAGAACATGCAACATCTGGCAACCCGCACTAGGCCGGCGTGGTATATTGTCGTGGCAAAAGAAGGCCTCGAGTTTGGAAAACTATACAGCTAATTATTTACTTTAGGGCGCGCAAATTACATCTAATAACATTTGTTAAGAAATTAGGACATCATCCATTACTTTCATGTTTTAATAAAAAAAATACCCGTCAATTTAACAAGGTATTGAAAGTATTGCCCCAAAAATGTGTGAGCCGCGACGAGGACCATCAATTGTACCGTCGGCGGTGTCGCCCTGTCCACGAGGCAATAAGGAGCGCCCATTGTAGATATCAATACCGGGCCTTTAGCCGGGCGGCGGCAGGGGCCCGCCGGCTTGGTGGGAAACAGTATTACCCGATCTAGCAAGAAACCGCGCTGGTCTAGTGTTGATATTGTCCAACTAGCATCTGCTAGAATTTATAATAAAAAAACAGTTTGCTATTCATTAGGTAATACATGGGTAACTCACTTATGCTTTAGGCAGCCCAGCCCGACTTAAGTTCATGCAGGCGATCACTGCTCGTTTGGCACAACCAAATAAGTTATTGTCAGTGCTATACGAGCAGCCGCCATGCGCGTGCATGTAAAAGGATCCCGGACACGGCCGAAACTTCAGTTATACTGGACTGGCTAAAGTTACCCTTGAATTAATCCTACTAATATTATACATGTCAATGTTTGGATAATTGTTGTTCAATCACGTCCTAAGGTATGAATGGATTGGGCTGAAATTTTTATCCCTATAAAACAACGGGAAGAACGAGAACGGGAACTACCGCGGGGCGCTGCTAGTTTAAAATGTATAGAGAATAGTCTCTTTTTTAAATTACTTCTTTACTAAAGTACTTCTTTTAACTATTTAAAACCCGTGCTACAGATAATAAAATTAGAGTAACTAACACTATTTATAATATGTTTATAATGTTTTGTGCATCATAGTGACGTTCATTAGGTAGGTATTTATTATTTGTATATCACAGAATATTAAGCTTTTTTCATAACAGAAGCTTTATTAATATATTTATTATAGCTTACAATTAATTGTATGATGCTGCATTATATTTCCTTCATTTTGGTAGGTGATTGTACCACAGATTTCAATTTTTTTGACGTGATAACGTCTTATAATTAGATGAAGCCGGCTGCACGCCCGCAAAACATGACGTCATGTAACGTTACCGCCATAGATTAGATAATATTTACCGCCGTTACCTCGCCTTATTACTTTTCGCACCATCTAGTGAGTGAAATGTGTATTACGTTCAAGGAGTCTGTCCATGTTTTAGAAAAGCGACGATATTTATGAAGTTAAGAACTTGTGCTAGTACCATGATGTACCCAGAGATGGCGCTTTGAACAGCTTTTCAAAAAGCTTCAGAATGTTTTACCTAGATGGCGCTTAACACAAATACTACACGTTGTCACGTTCAACTATCGTCAGTAAACCGACTTTACAGACAACCATTTTTTTTGTTACATTATGACGTCTTTGGATTGTACCAAATACATCGCGTCCGAATACACAATTTGACAACTTAACTAACGTATGACTAATCGTCTTCAGCCTGCCTCTGAGTCTCTATGTATGTACTCTGATCACAATTCTGAGAAAGTTAGAGTATATATTCCACATATTTCAAAATGGTAAGTCCCGTATTTACGTGACAAAGGCATTGTTTTGGTTTGTAGGGTGTTACCGTACCGTAGGGTGTATCGTATAGATACCGTTAGTATTTTCAGTTCTGAGAAGTACGATTTCATACAATGATACATGCTTTACGTGCCTGTAAAAACTAGGTTTAGCACATATAGACTACACGCCCGTGAACAAAATTGACGTAGTAAATGAACCACCAGGAGATCTATGTAGGATGATAGAGGGGTATAAAGTAATAAGATTCAGCACTATGCCGTCACTTGTAAGCTGCCCAACTGAGTACAATCGAAGAGGGGGGTTGCAACCCTCGATCATTTCTCCTTTTTGCATGATTTTTGTACGGCATTGCGAAATAATGGATTATGAGAGGTATTAAAACTGTATGGTACCAATGCCGTAGATAATCAAATGGCCAAATTTAATCTGCAAATCGTCGGAAAATCCCAAATGTTTCCGACAAACTAATAATTAAAAACTTAAATTTTGTATAGTTATATCAATACCTCTTCTTACATATTATTCTGCAACGCCGTACAAAAATCATGCGACAAGGAGAAATGATCGAGGGTTGCAACCCCCCCTCTTCGACTGTACTCAGTTGGACAGCTTACAAGTGACGGCGTAGTGCTGAATCTTATTACTTTATACCCTTCTATCATCCTACATAGGTCTCCTGGTGGTTCATTTTCTACGTAAATTTTGTTCACGGGCCAGTAGTCTAATACCTTTTGTTTATGCACGTAGTTGGGATCTCTAGCTTCTGCCCTTTATGACATGCAGACATATGTGGGTAGTATAAAATGGAATTTGTTACATTTTACTCATTTATCATCAAGCCAACGTTCACACAAAAGATTCAATTAATCATTTAACACAAGCACAATCACATACTTAGTAAATACAAACAATAAAATCGCGGGTAGCAGGCAGAACTCACTTTATTCCTCTTTTTAGCCTTTGTAATTGATTCTAATAAAGCTCAAAGCACAAATATTAAAGATATATTATGGTAGGTGTTGATCTTGAGACAAGTGTAACACTATACCTACGGGACCCGACCCCGGCCTGACTCGGCACTTGTGTTACATCATCGGCGGACAATGGCTCAGGTTTTATGGGCGCTTACCTTCGTACGCGCGCCCGATCGATACGCAATGTGTTTATTTCACGCGTCGGTCGCTGCTTTTACGAGTTTTTGAAAGGACTGGAATGTTTGCTGCTTAATAGTCGGGTTTGAAGGGCTAATGAAGGGAATTCAGGCAGTGTGTTGTTTCTCCCGCAAGGTTCTATGTACTCGATACTCAAATATTTATTCCATCATATGGATAAACTAGTTGTCCGCCCCGACTGGTACATTATATATCACTTAGGGGTCACGTATATTTCCAAGTGAAAGATTTTTTTAATCAGTCCTGTAGTTCCTGAGATTACCGAGTTCAAACAAAAACCTCTTCCGCTTTACAATATTACCTATAGCATAAATACAGTTATGTGTTATTATTACATATTTGTGTATTTCATTTTAAACTGAAAAAATCAACATTTTTAGTTGATGTTATACCTATTTACTACATTATTTTGTACTGCACAAGTAGTAGCACATTTTTAGTTGCAATAATTATTACATGCCAAAATACAGAGTCCAATCTTAAAATTAAATATAATCCAAAAATAACAACAACGTCATTACACAAACTAAAATAGGAACTAGTTGAATTTACAAATACAATAAAATGTTTGTTGATCCCAAATTAATCTTTCAGTTTATTTGGTAGCTTGTAATAGATTTTTACAGCTTTTTGAGCGCCAATATTTTTGCAAATACTGAAGTTCTGCACTAATTTCAACATTATCACTAATTACCTACAGACATACTAAATTTAATTTACTGCAAAATATGTAAGTTTAGTTTATAAGTTCAGCTGTTTATTTTAGTTAGATAATATTTTAAAATAAAACAACCAGAAGAAGGAAACCAGCAAGTATGATGAGTGCTAGTAAACAAACACCACCATTACCCATACTTACTACTATACTTATAGCTTTCCCAATATTATAATTCTACAAGATCGCATAACAAAAGGTAAGCCAAACCTTTGACAGCTTAAGTTGCACATCTGCGCGCTGCGGTACCGTCGCCATAGTCTTACAAGCCATATCAATATTTCAATATCAAAGAGCATGTAAGTTGAGCACATCGCATCCAACAAGAACAACTTCCCTACGACAATACCTTATATGAATTGACTCTTATGCTACTGATTTAAGATTCATATTACCATGACACGAGCTGGAAATCCATTACAGCTTCATAAATATGATTTGTTAAGACTTATTCAGTTGATTTAAGTTTTGTATAGCACATGTCTCGTTAGAGTTTTACTATATGAGGGTAAGGTGCGTTCAATATCAGTTCTTCTGCTGATAGAGTAAAGTTGATATTGGTTTGGGATGAATAAATATCAGTTTGTGGATTTTTATTACAATACCGTTTGTGTATTATGTTCGTTTGATCGTTTACTTTTGTTCGTGACGTGCAGGTATTACAACAATAATATACCGAACGAGGTTTAGGTTTTTTTTATCGATGAATAATAGGTTTGCACATTACTGTTATTTCGCCATCTCTATAGTATGTTGAATGTCGACTAGCCGCGCCGCGAGGTGGCGTTTTAGTTAATTCATCGAAAACTATACAGCTAAATATAAATTATTTATTGGCCTTAAAACAAATTAGTAGGTGCAATAAGTAAACCTATACAAAAATCGATCATTTATATCAAGTCATTAATTCCAAGAATGTACCGCGTCATAACAATGTCTTAATACATATAAAATTTCATTTCCTAATGTTTATTGATATTTATTTTATCATTATACCATTGAGAGGTTTCTGTTTTATGTTCATTACGATATTATGACCGCATATGATGGAATCATTATTAGTAGGCAATATCATGGCAAAATAAGTACTAGTATTCAGTTCGATTTAGAATTTGAAACCACCTGGAGGACTTGGAATCATTCATGAGACGTGTCAAGAGACTGCTACGCGATGACTTCCTTGCTTGAAACACTTCAAAGTCTTGAACATTTTCAAGAGTTCAAGACTTTTGTGAAATTGTAAATTTATCAATACATTGCCGAATACATTTTGAAGATTGTGAAGATGCTTGGCATGATTTGATTATCATGATGATTTTACAAAAAACAAATCACTAAACTTAACAGTTGATAAAATAAAGAGTTCCAGCACCATTAAGTCCTTTAACAACCTCCTACACTGGTACTAAGTAACATTTTAGTAACAACTTATTATAGTGTTAAGAGTTTATAATATATGTTTTAAATAGTAGTTTCCTGGAAAATAATAATGTTTTGGATTCACATTGGTAATTGTAAACATGAATGGATTTTTGACCATACGGTACGTAGGCAAAGTACTTGAACTAGTTTAGTACAAATTTGAAACACTGGCTACTGAGCTTTTACTAATAACGAAATATTACTGACGGCTAAACAAAGAACCGTAACATGTAAGTACAAACCACCTTTACTCCCCTTCACATAAAGCATACTGTACAATATTCGTTCCTACATGCATGATATACGTTTACTAAGAGTATCCACTGTAAATTGATCTCTATTGTAGTCTAAATACGATTGCTTTAATGACTTCCGCACCGTCGGGTTCAAAACAGGTGACGGTCAAGTTTCGTCTAATGGATTGGGTCCAAGTCGGACCGAGAACTCACGTTCAGCTCAGACTTTAGTTGACTTTACACTGAAGGAAATGTTCCGGAAAGCTGTGCCTTTAATATTTGGGATCTAGACTTCTTTTGAGCGGTTTCCCTCAATCTTGTTGAGTGCTTAGCAGTTCTTCATCATGGACTTGCTTTGTAACGGCGTATCGACCACACAAACGTTGTTACTGTTATTTTTTGTATCTGGTATCTATGTATCTACATATATATATATACATACATTTTTGTAGTGGTAGGACTCTTAGCAGAGTCCGCCTGGGGAAGTACCACACCTTTGCCAAATATTCTACCGCCAAGCAGTAATGTGCAAACATTACTGTGTTCTGGTTTGAAGGGCAATGATTCCAGAGAAATTACAGGGCTTAGAGGCATAATATCTTAGATCTCTGGGTGACGAGCGCAGTGCAGTGCTAGGTAATGATTTGGACTATCATGTTTCAATAGCTGGGTGTTACTGTGCTGTTATGTGGCAGGCATGTTGCTTACCATCAGGCACATGACCTGCTCGTCTCGTCACTCTATGCTATAAAATATATATATATATATATATCTTCCATTTATACTTACAATAAAACTAAAACGCGTCGAATTCTTTAAGTTAAGAAAGGTGTTAAAAAAAAATCGCAAACCTTCCATAATTTTCCATACTGATGCCCAAACTGCATTTTTTTTCTTTCATTTGTATTCCATTGCAACTTATTTTTTTCGTCCTATTTCATAAATTCTGTTTTTGTAAATGTACCTAGAATCTTTCGAAGGCCACTCCTCATCCACTAACCAACTCGCACTGGGCCAGCGTGGTGGATTTTGGCTTTAACTCTCTCCTTGCGAGAGAAGGCCTCGAGTCCCAACAGTGAGAACAAACCGATTAAAAAGCTAGCTTATCGATCAAACTTTTTATTGTTACAGCGTGTTTTTAAAGAGCGATGGTAAACTCACAATAAAATTGTAAAATTTGACATTGTTCATTACAACTGTAATAAATACATATTATATTTTAATGGCTGACATTTATTTGTACGATACTTATTATCGTACAATAAAATGTTCAATTTAATCTTAAAAAATGTATGCTTTATAATGTATGTAGATATGTAAAATGTATGCTCATTTATTGTTTTTTTTTTAAATTGACGTGTAAATTGTTAATTTACGAATAAAGAACTTTGACATCGAGTGGGATGTTTCCGCTAATACGGACGTAGAGCTACATACGTGAATGAAGCACCTACTTAATATTTGTCCGCGAATTCGTTTGCGTAAGTTAATTTTAGATAAAGATAGTTAAGTAAAATTTCTACTTGTTTATACATTTTCACTGGATTTAAAATAGTATAATCTGCTCAATTTATGTCTCCACGTCTGATCACTTTATGTAAAATATCATTTTGTGAATAAGAAATTAAATCGGCTTTTAAATTGTTTGGTGTGTTATAGAGTTGTTGCTGTATTCCTAGCAGCGTGGTTTTAGCCGCGTGTATTCTGTTCCCGTTATATTACATAAAAATTAGACTATGTGCTATTCTAGCGCATAAATGAACTATGTTTCAAATTTCAACTCGATCTATTCAGCCGTTCTGACATAATTGAGCAACAAACATTAAAATGGCTGATCTGTCTACAATGGCAATCCAATCGCATTTCCAATCGCAAGGCTTTAGGCGCCCCCTTAAATCAGTGGATTTAAAATCCACTGATTTAAGGGGGCGCCTAAAGCCAGAAAACGAAAAAAGGACATTTTCGACGCCGCTCACTGAAGTTAAGAAACTAAAAACAATGACAAAAAAAAATATTGACGTGTGGGTACAATCAAGAAGAAGCACAATAACCGAATAGAATTTTAAAAATAGATCAGAGTTTTTTACAATAAAAAAATAAAAATGACACCGAAAAAACCCGTTTTAATTGGAGTACTCGAAATTATCAGCGATGACCCCACATTATTTTTTGGTAATAAAACTCCTATTTGTACGTTCTAGTAAAGTAACCGAACACTTTTTTAAATTTATGTATAGTTATTGAGTAATTAAATAAAACTTGGTCAAAAATGGACTCCTGATTAAATATTAATTTTTTCTCCAAACTGTGTCATGCTTTTCTCGACTTGACTTTATGTACATCACATTAAGAAACGCGTCGCGCGGGTGAAATCTGATTTTTTCCTGGCTTTAGGCGCACTCTTAAAAGGCTTATCTCAACTATTCAGCTAGCTCAACAACAATTGAGCAACAAACATTAAAACTGTCTAACTAGTCTGTCTCACTAGTAAGATAATGTGACAAAAGTACTCAATACTTAATAATTTATTTCTTCGTTATGTTACAAGTAAATACAAGGGTTGACACAAAAGCGCGGGACCGTTCGTTGTGGAAATCTAGGGGGGAGGTCTTTGTTCAGCAGTGGACGTCTTGCGGCTGATGATGATGATGATGATACAAAATCAAGCCGTAACACAATGTACTCGTACTTCAATCGGGCATTGCAACACAATAACTGTGAAAGCAAAGTGCTCTATTCTACAGTCAAGTAAATACTAAGTTTTTCGTGTTCGAAATGTGTTAGGTTGCTGGTAAAATACTCGGATAAAATAGGGTTAAGACGTAAAGCCGAAAGTCCTAAATTAAAGCCACTTCTTTAACACTCTTATTTTTTATTTTTTTCAATAAACAGTGACGAGACTAGCAGGTCATACGCCTGATGGTAAGCAACATACCTGCCACATAATAGCACAGTGACATGCAGCTATTGGAATATGAAGAGTCCAAATCATTACTTAGCACTGCACTGCGCTCATCACCCAGAGATCTAAGATGTTATATCTCTAAGCCCTGTAATTTCTATGGAAACATTGCCCTTCAAACCGGAACACAGTAATGTTTGCACATTACTGCTTCGCGGTAGAATAACTAGCAAAAGTGTGGTACTTCCCCAGGCGGACTCTGTCAAAAGTCCTACCACTACTCTCTCTTTTAACATATTGCACTGTATACGTATTGAAATTTTTTGGCATTGATCACACAGGTCAACTGCAAGATCTACTACTGGACCTCGGTTATTTACCACATGCTGATCAAATTCCAAAACGACATCCTGCTGAAACACAAGACGAGGACGTAGACATACTCACCGAACATATCTCACATAAATAGCACAACCGAATAGAAATCAGAAATTAATAAAAAACGAAGAATCAGATCACAGAGAGTAAGATGCAGGCGTGTCTGTTCTCCGCAAAAAGGAGTCCATTCCAACTGACTCCAACTTTTAGAGGTATATCCGTGCCGATTTCTGACCGTCTTGAGCTTTTGGGCGTTACATATATTGACATCTACGCTCAACTTTGGTTCGTATATCGAGTCCAAGGCTAAATTAGATGCCAAAAAGCTAGGTGTCCTCTAAAAGGTGCGAAGGTACTTCAAGTCTGAGCAGTTGCTCACGTTAAATCAAGCTCAAATTCGTTCTTGTATGGAGTACTGTTCGCATCTTTGGGATGGTTTAGCTAAATATCGGCTAGAGGCCTTGGAATCGATCGAGAGACGTGCCAAAAGGCTCATAGGCAACGACACTCTTGTGCGAAAAAGACTACAAAGTCTTGAACATCGCCGAAAAGTTGCAAACCTTTCGGTTTTTTATCGGATACACTTCGGAGAGTGTGCGACTGATTTACATGATCTAATACCACCTTGCCCTTTTTTCTATCGGAATGCTCGTAGCTCGAAAATAAAGACACGAACGAAGAGATTTGACTCTACTTTTGTGATAAGAACGTCTAGGCTGTGGAATGCGTTGCCTGAGTGGGTTTTCCCTATTGGTTACAATCTTTGTGTCTTCAAATCGAGAGTGAACCGGTTTCTTCTAGGTAAACACGCCCTATCGTAGACCGCATCGTCGCTTAACATCAGGCGAGATGGCGGTCAAGTGTAAGCCTATAAAAGTAAAAAAAAAAAACATAATATTTGACTGGCCTTATAGCCATAAGGCCAGTCAAATATTATGTTTTTTTACCCACTAAGCCTAGTGGGTAGTAACTCCGAGGGTCGTGGGTTCGATTCCCACCCAGTGCAAATATTTGTGTGATGAATTCAAATGTTTGCACTGTGTCTGGGTGTTTCTATGTATAATAAGTATGTTTTTACAACTATATAAGTATTATTTCAGCTATTTGGCCGCCATATTACAAGGTTTGCTTAGTTTGGGGTCAGTTGGTATTGTGTGTGACTTGTCCACCAATATTTATTTTTATTTAATATAATAGCATAACCGATTAAAAGCCAGAAATGAAAAGAAGATGAATAAGAATACTTTAATCAGTCGACTATTTTCATTGTTTAAATTAAGCATAAAGCAAATTGTTTTGTCAGACGTATTGCAGGCCGTTCGTACATATGCCAGTTTCTATGGGTCAACATTTACAATGTTTTTTATCGTTGTATGTTACCTGCAAACAGCACTAAAGATTTTTGTGTTGGTATTTGCTTTATTTTGTTCGCTACTAAATATGTATCGTTTATGATCATAGCTGCAAATATAACGAGGAAGGACGACGATTGTGCCATTTTATTATATTTTTGACGTGAACGTCTTATAATTCGATGAAGCTGCACGCCCGCAAAACTGTAACGTTCCGCCGTTACCGTTAGTTCGTCTTCCATGCCATGCGGACGAAGCTGAGCGCTGAGGGCGCCACCCGCCGAGTCGAGCCGTATCACTACTCGCACTATCAGCGTACTGATTTCTTAAGACGTTGTCACGTTCTATCGTCAGTAAACCGACTTTACAGACAACCATTTTTTTTTTTACTTTTATAGGTTTGCATTTGACCGCCATCTCGCCTGATATTAACCGATGATGCGGTCTACGATGGAGCGTGTTTACCTGGAAGAAACCGATTCACTCTCGATTCGACGGCACAAATATTGTAACCATCGGGGCAAACCCTCCCAGGCAACGTATTCCACAGGCTAGACGTGCTTATTACAAAAGTAGAGTCAAATCTCTTCATTCGTGTCTTTGGAACATCAACCATGAAACGATGTCGCTTTTTCGAGCTACGAGCATTCCGATAAAAATAAGGCAAGGTGGTGTTAGATCATGCAAATCAGTCGCACACTCACCGAAGTGTATCCGATAAAAACCTAAAAAAAAACTATTTTTATTTTTCTTGTATGATTATGAATTTGATTCGGCTCCGTCCCGTGGAACCCCGGCTTTATTCTCTCTGCTCTCTGGACAGAAATCTTCCGTGACGGGTTTCCAATAGATATTGAAATTCCTACTTTAATGGAATAACTTGGAGTCATTTCATCCTCTAAGGTCGCCATTTTGATATCTTATGGAAATGGCTGTACATAGAAATAGTGCCTTTTGGTTGTTAGTTACCTAGTTGTGTGATCTGTCTACCCTGATGTTGTTATTTGGGAAGTTTTTTTTTAGTTTTTCAGTGATGAGACGAGAAAATCATGTGCCTAATGGTAAGTGGCATACCTGCCCATAATAGAATAGTGATACCTACACAGTTGCCGCATCGTCCATAAAACACCACTCCTCCTCTGCCTCTCTAAATATCTACAGGTGTATTTATAGAATTGGTCGTAATTGATTATCACTGATAATAAGACATTTTAAATTCGAAATTACTTATACTCGTAAGTATTTGTCTGATGGTAAGCTTGCCCATTGTCTTCGCCAGAATCTGCAAAGAGAGCTATCTCTACAAATGGTAATCTATACTAATATTATAAAGAGGAAATATTTGTTTGTTTGTAATGAATAGGCTCCGAAACTACTGGACCGATTTCAAAAATTCTTTCACCTTTGGAAAGCTACATTATTCCCGAGTAACATAGGCTACGGCAGATGGCGCTGCAGTTGATATCTAGGTTATTATTCGAGCGAAGCCAGAGCGGGCCGCTAGTTAGTTATAAATCTGTTACATTAGGACAAACGGTCGTGTCACAGTTATACTAAGTTTATTTTTTTTTAATAAAGAGTCACGATACGAGCAGAACAGGTGCCTGCCACATAACAGCACAGTGACACGCAGCTATTGGAACATGAACAGTCCAAATCATTACCTAGCACTGCACTGCTCTCGTCACCCAGAGGTCTAAGATGTTATATCTCTAAGCCCAGTAATTTATCTGGAAACATTGCCCTTCAAACCGGAACACAGTAATGTTGTTTGCACATTACTGCTTGGCGGTAGAATAACTGGCAAAGTTGTGGTACTTCCAGGCGGACTCTGCCAAGAGTCCTACCACTACAGACTTATATACTACACTACAGACAATACAGATTTATATCGAATTTGAGTTTTTTTAAGTTACATACGTCGAAACTGTTTAAATTGATATAATCTGGCTAAAAACTTAAAAGGTTTTTGGCATTCACTGTTGGATTACGTTGGTCATTCATAATAAAATATATTTTAATCACTTAGTTTCGAATAAAATACAACTTTTTCTTCATATCGCGCCAATTATCGATACCAAGAAAAATGTTAGAAATATCGATACAATGAATTTGTAGAGCTATATTTAATTCAGCTACGAAGCTGCTACGCGTGGGCGTAGACTACTACGAGCGTACTACGAGCAGCGCGTAGCAATGAAGGTGTAACGAGAAATAATCTAGTGATGTTGTGTTATAGAATTCTATTTTCTTTAACTCTATACTTTTTTTTTAAATAAAGAGTGTCGAGACGAGCAGGACATGTGCCTGATGGTAAGCAACAAGCCTGCCACATAACAGCACAGTGACACACAGCTACTGGAACATGAAGAATCCAAATCATTACCTAGCACTGCACTGCGCTCGTCACCCAGAGATCTAAGATGTTATATCTCTAAGCCCTGTAATTTATCTGGAAACATTGCCCTTCAAACTGGAACACAGTAATGTTTGCACATTACTGCTTGGCGGTAGAATAACTGACAAAGGTGTGGTCCTTCCCCAGGCGGACTCTGCCAAGAGTCCTGCCATACGCTTACTTCTTGACTTCGATTTATAGTAATGAGAAATAATAAGCATTCATGTCGTCTTATTATAATAAGTACTCTGTATTTATAGTAATTTTAAATTGCCATCAGGACACCTATTGTTTATGTCACCTTATGAATTCCCAAAAAAACTTTTTTTTGTAGTATAGAGTGACGAGACGAGCAGGACATGTGCCTGATTGTAAGCAATATGCCTGCCATATAACACCACAGTGACACGCAACTATTGGAACACGAAGAGTCCAAATCATTACCTAG
The DNA here is from genome assembly GCA_963693475.1 of Ectropis crepuscularia. Classification (NCBI taxonomy): domain Eukaryota; kingdom Metazoa; phylum Arthropoda; class Insecta; order Lepidoptera; family Geometridae; genus Ectropis; species Ectropis crepuscularia. The sequence goes on from OY856341.1 coordinate 32,389,110, forward strand.
CACTGCACTGCGCTCGTCACCCAGTAGTAGTTATATGATATCAATATTGAAAAGTTCTACGAAGACATTTCTATTAAATGATAAATGCTTTGACTAAAGCATCAAAACACTAAAATAAAAAAACAAAGAAATCTACAACAAAACATTTCTAGTCAAATTATTTCTACACAATGTGCACAATAATAATGATTAATTAAAGTGACATAAGCTATAGTACATTGTTTGGACGAAGACCTAGAGCCCCATTTGTAGTACTACGCGTGGGCGTAGCCGCTACGAGGCTACTACGGCGTAGCGTGGGCGCTACGTTACGCGGCGGCCGATCAGCTGTTGTTTTCAAACTTCGCTCAGACCGTGTTTTGACGTTTTGCCGCCGTATTATGAGATTCAAAGTCAAAGTCAAAAGTCGAAGTTTTTTATTGATTAATATACATTTACAAGTCAGGCATAATACATTGTTTAACAATAATTATACGAATTAGGATAAATATTGTAAAAATTGTACAAGACAAAAAAATGGTAATAATAATTAGACAATGTCATAAAAAAATAAAGATCAAATTTAAAATTAAGCTAATAAAAAAAACATCTACTCAACACTTCTGCGAGGGAATTAACTAACAGTTTTTTTTACTCAAAAATTAGACAGTTCTAAAGTCAGTTCTCTCAGCTCAAATTAGAAGAAAAAGTGCCACCGTTTGTAATTTACTCTATGAAAACCGGTGCCATTTTGAAATAAATTAGTATCAAATACGGGCAAGTTTTGAATGCGTTGGAAAGAAATAAGTATTAAATACTCATCATTTCCGATACGTTTTGTTTTTCCCGTTAATATGCTTCGCCATTTGAAGCTTTGCGTACAATAAATAATCATAGGTAACGACATAAAAAATTCACAAGTGTATTTCAAAACTGAGGATTCTAGACAGCAATCCGGTTTGACGTTCTCTTAATGTTATTTCGTTACCTTTTCCGAAACTGAGTACAAAACAAAAATAATTTAAATATCTGAATTGATTCAGTAATATTACAAATCCTAAGCTTAGTAAGTTACTTAAACTTAGTCACGACTTTCAACCGGTTAGCAACAATAAGCCTAAACAATGCTCCTCAGACCTTGTAGTTTGTAGACGATTACCGCAGGGTAGCCAGCTCGATAAAACACGCGCCCGCGCCCGGGCCCGCTTCACTCTATGCCGTGAAAAATGACCGATGACGCGCCGAAACAGCGCGGCCTTCATGACACGGATATTGTAAATACATTGGAATGTGTACGGTTTTTTAAAGGCTTAATAACAATAAGGAAATGTCTGAGGTAAACGGTAACCGCTCTTTAAAACGAAAATAAATCAATACAAAATATTACATTATATTTAAACCTATGTGTTCTTCCAGACTATACTCGTAATCTATCTGTGTTCCAAATTTCAGCCCGATCCGTTCATACGCTAGGACGTAATTGAGCAACAAACATCCAAACATCCATACATTGACATTTATAATATTAGTAGGATCATTAATACAAATTCCATGCTCAAAAGCTCCTTGCTTTACCCATCGTTCCATCGTTGCTAGGGGAAAAACAATAATTACCTCGACGCCGCGCGCCGGCTTGACGGCCGGTTTTTGGATGAGCTACAATGAAACATGTTGACGCAGCATTAGCTAGCCAAATATAATTATAATATATACAAAATCGTTTATTGAGACACAAACAAACAATTAACAAAACATCCGTGAACTAGTCCCACTCGTGGTTGACTTATTGCTGAAAGCAATCTTTTGCAAGCAAAAATCATAAATGTGAATACCTTAGTTGGGTAATTGGTACGTAAACAATCAAGAGGGTTAACCAAAACAAAAGCAAACACGAACACAGACACACACACATTCTTAAGCATTCACACGCAAGCACGCTCGTTAAGTAAGAGTTATGTATTTTATTGCTTTGTTCATTCTATGAAGGCGGAATACACTAGATTATGCAACAGAGGCATTAGCCTAGTGCAGTTTCTAGGGTACATCTTAATTTTAGAGTTTTAAGATCCACAGAATGTCCAATAATAGTATGGATTTTACTTTCTTTGATATAAAGTTTTTATAATTAAAAAAAAAAACCGGTATCTTGAAGTTTCACGTTCTTTGTCATTATAAATTACAGTTTGCAAAAAAATACCGTATCAACCCAAAGAGGTTTAGTTCTTTTTAAAATACACGGGTAACTCACGTTTGACATAGTCAGCACGAGCTAAACGTGATTCGATCACGCGCGCGCACTCACCTTGAAAAAGATCGCCGGACGCGATCGAAACTTGAGTCGGACTGACTATATCAAATGGGAGTTACCCGTATATTTATTTAAAATGTGTAATAACCACGTTAGTTTTCATACTAAAAGAGGTGTAGGTCCACAATACTAGTTAAGTAACGGGTTGCCAGATTTCACTTGTCTTTGAAGAGTTACCTATATGTTCTCCGACAAGTAGGTTTCCTCACGATGTATTTCTTTCGCCGGTTTTAAGTTAGCGGCATAACAAACATAACTACGAATTGACAGTTGCCTGAGTATTCCAGCCGTAACTTATGTAACTAGCTAAAAATTGCCAGTTACGTACGCTTTTCCGTACAAAAACACTTTTTAAACTTGTCTAATACAATGCAGCAACGGATTTTATTTTACCACAGTTAACGCTACGAGAAGAACGTAACTCATTTAGAAGGAACCGATATGAATCGGTTCCTCATGAGATCGGTCGATCATGAGATTGACTTGAATACAATCAGAGTATAACCACCAGGAACACATCCGGGAATCACACACAACCAACAAAGTTTAAATTTCCTTTTTACGATACAAACCGCTTCGTTTCAGTCTTTGTAAAGGTCAACCATGAAACGATGCCAAAATGGCTTAAGTATGTGATATTCCAAGCTGTTATTCATCTATCAAAATTTCAAATTTCAATAAGTTTAGTCGTGCAAAACCCAAAACTTTCACTCTAATGAAACGAGTAGGATTTCGAAATCTTATTTTGAGATTTTTTTTGGTAGAATTACCTACTCACGTGTAAAATATTTTTGGAATAAGTAATAACATATTTTATTGAAATTAACTTTTCTTTGGATGGTACGAGTCTAAGTGACTGGACAGAAATACAAATACTATTTTTAATAAAAGTAAAATGTACCAATAAACTAAATTGTCCTCAATACTCATCGAGCCCCGATGTTTCGTGCCCTTTGGGATATTGGAAGTAATCTAAATATCTGGTTCCCATATAAAATAACATTGCGTTTAGGCACGGAGCTAGACAAATTATTTTTCGTTCGCCTGACGACGAAACTACCGACCGCAAGATGAGGCCGACGCTACTGCGGACATATATACAATCAGTAAGGAGCAAACACTTTACAAAGATTAGTCGATAACATACTGCGAATGTTTTCACTCGTAAAATATTAAGATGGTCGACATCAGTAGTACAATTATTTTTTTAATAAAGAGTGACGAGACGAGCAGGACATGTGCCTGATGGTAAGCAACATGCCTGCCACATGATAGCACAGTGACACGCAGCTATAGGAACATGAAGAGTCCAAATCATCACCTAGCACTGCACTGCGCTCGTCACCCAGAGATCTAAGATGTTATATCTCTAAGCCCTGTAATTTCTCTGGATACATTGCCCTTCAAACCGGACCACAGTAATGCTCGCACATTACTGCTTGGCGGTAGAATAACTTGCAAAGGTGTGATACTTCCCCAGGCGGACTCTGCCACGAGTCCTACCACTACTACATTTATGGGATACTAGGAATCACCTCGTGGTTTCATCCGTGCAATTACCGTTCCCGGTATTTTACCGGGATAAAAAGCATATATGTTACTTCTAATACTTTCAAGAATATGTGTACAAAGTTTCATGACAATCGTTTAAGTAGTCAGTATCAGTAGTTTTCACGTGAAAGCGTAGCAAACAAACTTACATTCACATTAGTAATATTAGGGACTTATCTTGGTTAAAAAAAGTTGTCCCATGCAAACTGGCTTTTTCGAGAGGCATGCAATCTGTTTTTAGTCTTAGTTTACAAAATAAAAAATAGTCACATGATTAAAGTCTTCTTCTTTTAATTTCTGGCTTCTATTCGGTTATATGACCGTAACTATCTCAACGTATTTATTTACTCGTTTTTTCTATTTCAGTTGCTATCGTGCGCTTACAGCAAACCCAACACGCACATGCACATAAAAAACACAACAAACGCATATATCAATTTTACACACTAACATAACGTCTTGTGTTCATGTGGGTATGTAGCATAGTTATCATAGCCAAGTGTATATAAACATAGTGTCAGTGTGTGTGTGAGACGCTCCCTCGCTCGCGCGCGGGTGTTCGGAATCCTTTCGGTTTTTAATAAGCGTCAAGGTGTCGCGGCCGCGCGGGGGTGCGCGGGGTGCGGACCTGGGCCGGGGCTGCCAGGTGCCTCGCACTCAAAACTGTTATTTACCTTGTAGTTGCTATGACATTTTCTGCTGTATCGTTTAGAGGCTAGTAGAGTAGCAAGTACACACACACCCTAACAAACATCCACAGGACAAGCCTAGTGCAGCATGCCACGACTAAAACGATGTTAATTAAAATAACACACCCTAACAAACATCCACAGGACAACATTAGTTGTCCTGTGGATGTTTGTTAGGGTGTGTGTGTGCAGTTTACCCGTATAATTTCCGTTCCCATAATTCTCCCGGACCAAAAAGAAGCACAGTCATGTGTTCTTCCAGACTGCAATATAACTGTTTAAATTTTGAGCAGATCCGTTCCTACGTTATTGAGTAACAAACATCCAAACTTTCGTATATATAATATGAGTAGGATGTACTTTTTTACGTGAAATAATATATAATGTTAGAAATAAACAACGTTTATAGCCTTATGTCAATACTTTTAGTACCATTTAGGTGTTGCTTCTGGCACAGACCTCATCTTTTTTATTCCCAACTTCATTATTATTATTATTTTTCATTGATGTTACCAAGTTTTTTTTGTTAAATAACGGTTCGAAGAAATAAATTGAATTGAAAACGGAATCAATACTCAAATCATGATTGCGTCGAATGCAGGTATCGGTTTCCCCTTTGTATGGGATGTGTGTTAGGCCGATTTAAACTGAACGAACATAGAGCTAGAGCTGGAACAAGAGCATTCTTTCTCGATCTTTCTGTGTAAACGAAAGATCGTTCTTAGTGTTTTCCATATTATATATTCCATAGAATCTTTGCGAACGCAAACAAAACAACGAAATAATGCTCTACGTTTGTTTACACCAAATGAATTTGATACAGGGATTGAATGAGCATTCGCTCGTCTGATGTAAATCGGCCTTAAAATGTAAAATGGTAGAAGTAGAGTGCGAGCCGTAGATGTAGCGAGTGTTCCGTAGAGCTCGCGCGCGCTCGCGGCTCGGAGCCCGCGACGTCGCGACCGCGCCGCGCCGCCCGCGCGCCAGACAGCCGCCCACGCGCGCGGCGGCCGGACGTGCGGACCACACTCCGCGCGCGGCCGGCCCGCGGCCCGCCGCCTCGCCACGTTTTCTACTTTTCTACTACACATCGGTAAGTTTACCTTCAAATTTATCTATAAACAACCTTAACCTTAAAAATTAATTACCTTTTCTTCTCGCCGCAGTTATTCTTCGTAATAAACTTAGCGTCTCAGATTCGGGGGAAGATTGAGAGGCTTATTTTTTTCGGCGCTGGGCTTTGACGGGATCTTCTTTGATTTTGTTTTTTTTTATTGTTTTTCGCGGAGTTTGTTAGACAAACTGTTTGTCAGTATTTGTGTTAGTTAAGTGGTTTTTGCATATTTATTAGTGTTTGTGTTATTGTTTTTGGTACCGGATGACATACTTAATCAAATAAAATGTAGTTATCTATGCTATTCGTAATGTCGGACTTGAGGTTGTTTAATAAATAAATGTATGTTTTATTTGGGGCAAACAAATAGGTATAAAAGAAAAGAGATATTTTGAAAATAGCTATCATTAAATTTTAAAAATCAAATAGTGTAAGTATTATTTTATTATTCTGATGAAAAAAAAACACAAACACACAAAATACCTTTTATATTAATGCCATCTTGAAATATTTTAATCTGTTGGCATCACATATTATAAAATACTCAATAAATAAATATTTTTTTAGGATACATTTTGTCTCCAAAATCTACTGCATTTTAAATAAGTTATGAAGGGTGGTAAAATATAAAGTTTAGTTTTACTGAATCAAGTTCAAGAAAAGTTTAATGTTAAACATTGATAATACTAGTGCGGGTACTACCTATACATAGGTACTACGGGTATTAATATAGATGCTACTTACTCCAAATTAGTTAGTATTTGCTACTGTTAGATATAAAAAATATTATCAAAGTTTCGTACCTATTTTAGCTCAATTTTATTCTTTGAGTTCGTTCGACACCGACGTCACAAACGTCGAACATTTATTTATTTTACTACTAAATAATTATTTATTTTCTCGTGAAAAAACAAAGACCAACATCAATTTTAAATCAGACACTCGAACAAATTACGTAAGAAGCGATTACTACGTCGTCTAAATAAATTAAAACTAATTTTAGTATTTTTGTTGACATTTCAAACACCGCCACACCAATTTCGATAAAATTTCTATGGAAACCGCAAAATTAGATCACCTCAGAACCATGATCTACGAAACAAAAAAAAAACTATCAAAATCCATTCACTATTCGCGGAGACATCGGATAGGTACATACAAAAAAAAACATGCAACCGAATTGAGAACCTCCCTTTTTTGAGGTGAACAATAATTATACATGTTGTTTTGCAAGGGTTCCCTTGCTTTTCGATTACAATGATTAGGTACCTATTTTTCAATACAACGTCATATGTAACTTAAATTGACACGGTGAACTACGTACTTATCGAAACAAAAATAATCGCCACAGACTTACGCCACTTTTTTAACAACAAAACATAAGTATCCCAATCCATGTTCCCACTGCTGGGACTCGAGACCTCTGGCAAAGCTCTATTTACAAGATAAGAGTCCACCACTTAAGCCAAGTGCGGGTTGGCGAATCTTTTTAATTACCTGTTTCTATTTCATTACATTTTTTAGGGAATCGGGCTTCGTCAGAATTTTCTAATCTAACTCCCTTCGAGGACGAACTTTTTTAATCCCAATAAGTAAAATTAATAAGCGCCGAAGAAGTTCGACACACGAGCGCGATCCCTCAGCTTTCAACTTTTTTCTTCAACGTTCTATTGCTTGGGACCTAAAAAAGCCCATTTAAAGGTAAAAAACATCTATGTCAAATGTTTGTATCAAATTACAAAAAAATACCAGTTAAGTATTTAGACCGGAGTTTGACAATTTAAGATGAGTTAAAAAGTGCTCACATTCGAAATTTTTATTTTATTGTAAGTCAATTTAAATGTTATGCATGTATGACGAAACTGTCAAAAAGGAATAGTTGTATCAGAGGGTTAAAAATACAGATTTGCTGAACTGTGCTTTTAATAACCATATTTTTATAATAATAACCCTAGTTCGAAGTTATCTGTATCACGTACACGTATCTGTAATACGTTATTACAAATGAATGGCTGAAATTGACAAATTAAGTGCAATAGTTTTTGTTAAAACAAATGTAAAAGGTTGAGTTTTGTAGAGTTTACTTGCTTCGCTAAAATAAAAACGATATTCGTTTACTTGATCAGTAGATCACCATTTTAGTTAATTAATTTCAATTACGTCTGGCCTAGTTTTAGGATTATTATAAATAAAGGTTTAAAAATCCTATCAAGTTTCCAGTTTTTAAATGGCCGCTCTAATTGTGGAACTGATATGAAGATTTTTGTCAAAATTTCGTCATTACAAGCGCAAGGCTCAGCTAGTAAGCTAAAAGTAAGGCACTCTGTTACAAAAATTGTTTAAAATTTGTACTACAATGAATCAATAGGACAATAATTAGCTAAGTCCAAACTTCCTTGGCAACGGAAAAGATCGGAAATTATTCAAGAACTGAGCGAATAAATGAAACGAGCTGCCTGAAAGCTAATTAAACAAGAATAAATAAGAAAAGTAAACGATTGTTGTAATAAATATATTCTTATTTCGATATTAAAATCTCAATCTGGCTAATGTCCGCAAACAGTCCGTCAGGTTTGTTTTCCTTATCAGCCCGGCCCGGGCCGCCGGAGGCCCGAGCAATACATATACAAACATAATATACAAATACTTTATCCTACTAACATTACATACTAACAGTTTCCAGAGGTTTCCCCACGTAGTTTCAATTTCTGTTCGCGTTATTTCTCCGTGATACAAAGAAGCCTATTGAAATTCCATTCTACAATCTGTGTTCTAAATTTTTAATCCCTTCAGTTTAGGTGTTCCGACGTGATGATGAGAAACAAACATCAAAAAATCAATACATACAAATTTTCACATTCATAATATTAGAATTTGTCATTATTGATCAATTTTTTTCAAGACTTATGGCAATTATAACCAGATTGCTTATTCTCTCCATAAAACTTTACGGGCTTTGATCTACAGTTTCTTATATAATTCTGTTTATAAATAATTAACGTCAGGTACAAACTATGAGCGGTCTGAAATTCATAACAGAACGTGGAAAAATCCCTGTACATGATTGTTATGAGACCAAATCTGGCAATTTGATGGCATTATGTCGGGGCTCGCCTCGTTGATTCACTTCGATAGCTTTTGGGGATAAATGGAATCTACTGTGTTGTTATTCCTTTATGTGGACAAATACTTCGAGGTACTGAAAATAAATGACAATTTAATTGAAAAAAAACCTGCCCGCCCGAATTTCGTTTGGGGTTACAGCATTTAAGTAGTATTTATTAGTACGTTATTATGGATGTAAGGCGCCTTTGGGACTTTCACAAAAATCATCAAATGCAAAAAAAAACATAAAATTATAACTACACAGCTCTTGTAGAAAATACTTTTCGTTATGATGCACAACTGTTTTCCAAATGTTTATTTAGACCTGGTAAAACTTGTCGGAAAAGACCTTTGTGACGCTTTGTAACTCAAATACACAAAACTGAGATTAGCTTGGAGTATATTACGAGCACATACATACGGGCGTTAGTAGAATCACTATCGATGTCGAATATCGTATATATCGAATTGTTGTTTAGGATTCATCCTATGCGGCCGGCGTCGTGACGTCACACAAAAAATCATAACTAAAAAATGAAACCAAATTTTGTGTGATTGTAAACGACAATGTACTGATAAATATTATCACCTATCTCTTAGGCATCAAAATAAACTAATAATCGATATGTATATGTATATGTATCGATATGTATGTTTATCATGAAAAAATAAGGTTTTAAAGTCTCAAAACCGGTTTTGCCCAAATCTGGCCTCTTGGGGCTTGACTACATCTATGAATCAATAATCTATTTGATTGATTGTTATGTAACCATATTATGTCACACTAATAAAATTCAGTACATTTATCTATTTACCATATCGAAATAATGTTTTAAAATAAATACACGGGTAATTCAGGTTTGGTATAATCAGTCCAGTCTGACTCAAGTTTCGATCGCGTCCGGCGACCTTTTTCAAGGAGAGAGCGCGCGCATGTTCGCTGCTCGTTTAGCACTACACTAGACTCAGTGCTAAACGAGCAGCGAACACTTTCCTCGAAAAAGATCGCCGGACGCGATCGAAACTTGAGTCGGACTGGACTGACTATACCAAACGTTAGTTACCCGTGTATTTATTTAAAATGATACTAAAATGTCATAATAAGTAATTAGTTATGTGTCTATAAACTAAACAATGCACAAATGTATAAGACAAACCACAGTAATCAGCTAGAACTGATGAGCAAAGTTTATAACTATAAGATAGCTGATATTTTACTTATATAATTATCAATAGGTACATACTTATGATACATAGAAACCAGACACAGAGCAAATATTTGTGCTGTTATGTAATAAAGCCTGAATAAAGCCCTAATAACTTAATATGTTATTCCTCACGTTTAATGACAATAATATCAGCATCAAAGACTTGAGAGTCTAGAACATCGCCGCAAAATGCCAGCATTTCAGGTTTTTATCATAATAATTGTATAATGCAGAGAATGTGTAGATGTTTTACATTACAGATACATATTTTTTTTTTTATTAGATATTTATTTTATTTTTTCAATGAATACAACTTTGTTGTCTTCAAGTCGAGAGTGAATTGATTTATTGTAGGTTCCTACTTCATGGTAGCTCGCATTGCCCGCTTAGCCTCGGACAAGATGGCGGTCAAGTGCATACCAAGTATCGGCAAAAAAATTGAGTAAGGATACAAAAATGCTTTAATGTCTCCGTTTTACGATACCTAACAAGATTTTCAATGTTTAAAGACCCTGGCAAAATCAGCGGCGAGTGCCAAAGCACCGTCCTTTTCTAACGACGCCCTTTAGAAAGGGACAGATGGCTAGCTCGCAAGTAGGTCAAGTTCGCCAGTTGGAGCCGAATTTAATGTTCTCAAGTTTGACAATAAATATATGGGCGAGCGGCGGCGGAGGTGAGCGCAGGGCGCAGGGCTAGCGACTAACTATCCGAACGACGACTGTGTACAGGGTATAGGGCTGTTCAATTACAAAAATAATAACAAGGTATACCACATTCATTTACATTAATGCTATTTTAATTACCGCCGTAAATACGACTGTGTGTTAAGGTTTGACGTGTCTCTGTGGTATCTTAGGTCCCGAATGTATGAACCGATTTTTATATTTTTCTATTGTTTGAAAGGTAAATTAGTTCAGAGTGTTTTAAAGCTATATTTGATAAAAAATTTGAAGAAAACTAAAAATGTCCGCCGCCACAAAATAAATAAATAATAGATAAAAAAAAACAAAACCTCGATTTTTTCCTTTATTTTTATTTTTTTCCTATATATAGGCTTGGCCGCCATTTCAATTTTCACCACCATGTAGCCACCAACATGGGGCGTGCTAAAAACCGATACACTCTCAAATTGTAAATGTAGAGTTTATTACCATCGTGAAAAACATTCCAAAGCCCAGACGTTATTATCACAAAAGTAGAGTCAAACCTCTTCGTTCGAATCTTTGGAACGTCAACTACGAAACAATGTCACTTTTCAAACTACGACTAGTCCGATAGAAAAAAAAACAAGGTGATATTAGATCACGCAGATTTAAAGAAAATAGAAGACTGATCACCTGAATTAAGAACTGTACATCTTATATATAAAATTCTCGTGTCACAGTGTTTGTTTCCTTACTCCTCCGAAACGGCTTTACTGATTTTAACCAAAATTTATATGCATATTCAGTAGGTCTGAGCATCGGCTACTAGCTACTTTTCATACCTTTATTTAAATGGCAAAACAACGTTTGCGGGGTCAGCTAGTATTATATAGAACAAAGACACTCAATGTTCAAACGTTGGATGCTGGCGAAATTGCAGTAGCATTACCAAATGAAAGCCATGACGAAAAAAAAAGAAGAAGAAGATCACGCAGATCAGTTGCTCACTCATCGAAATGTATCCGATAAAAAATCGACAGCAATTTCACGGCAATGTTCTAGAATTTGTTCCGGAGTTTTAAAAACTAGTAAGAGCATAGACTTCCATATATAAGGACCTGACCAAAGGTGCGACAAAATGGCACAACCGCGTTGGGCCTAAAATTGCATATTTAGGACCATGCGAGATGCGACTCAGTTCACAGCGATCAGTGCGCGGGAGGGAGTGAACGAGTTTTTGCTGGCCATTAAAATGCCAAAAAATGTTCAGTAAGCCACGTCTTTTCATTGAAGTCATTGAGTAAGAATGTTGGCAAGTAGGTATAATAGATGAAGTCTGGGAGTGAAAGCAGCCCTGGGTGCAGAAGGCCCGCTCCGGCGCGCGAGGAAGTTTTTACATTAATCTGGTTAATGGCGCCCTCTATCGCCAGGTGGAGCGCGCCATACTATTGGGATTTCAGCGAATACTATCATATAGACATAACTCGATTAATAGACCTTTGGACCATTAAAATTTTAAAACAAAGTGCTCAGGGTTAGGAGTGCTACGTAATTAAGCAAGATAATTTAATTTACTCAGAAAAAACATGAACCAACTTCAACTTAAAATTAAACACGTTAAAATTTCATAATTTAAGAACATTTTCAAGACTTTTAGTAATGAGCATGTTTTTTCATATATATTATTGCATTTCATAGCAAAACACAAAAAGCATACGCCATTTATTATACAAATTAGCACTGTTCTACCACAGTATATTAATAGACTGTGGTACTACGCTTATTCCTAAGAGATATAACTTATTATAATTACAGACTAACTTATTATATATATTTATTATATATAAAATATTATATATATCTATACTAATATTATAAAGAGGAAAGATTTGTTTGTTTGTTTGTAATGAATAGGCTCCGAAACTACTGGACCGATTTCAAAAATTCTTTGAGCTTTGGAAAGCTACATTATTCCCGAGTAACATAGGCTACGGCAGATGGCGCTGCAGTTGATATCTAGGTTATTATTCGAGCGAAGCCGGAGCGGGCCGCTAGTATATAATAATTATATTAGAGCACTCTCTAAAAATTCGCTGAAAAAGTTCCTATAAATTATATACATATATATATATATATATTATAATTATATTAGAGCACTCTCTAAAAATTCGCTGAAAAAGTTCCTATAAATTTGTTAAAAAATCGATATTGTTCAAAATGTATTATTATTCGAGTATATAATGCTTTACAGTTGTTTGTACGATTAAATTATTACCATACAGTGAAATGTTAATTTCAAACTTTGGAAATGTGTCCAATTAGTATCCTCTTTCATTTTTATTTTATTAGCTAATTGCCGTGTAAATTGAACATTTATGAATGAACTTTGACTCTGACTTTAACTGCAATTTCTTTGGAAACAACTTTTGGTTTTTAAACCGGACCACATTAATGTTTGTCCTTAACTATTTAGCGGTAGAATATATGACAAAAGTGTGGTACTTTCCCAGGCGGACTTTACAAAGAGTCTTATCTTATCTTATCTTAGTCCACTGTTGGGCGTAGGCCTCTCCCATAGCTTACCACTCAGGTCGATCCTTAGCATACGTTTCCAGCCTGCTATCTTCCTTATATCGTAACTCTATCGTGTCTCAGGGTATCCTTATCCCTTTCAAATATTATTGTTTGACAAATAATTATTTCCCACAGATTTTCTTTTCTGAATAGCTTCCATAATTTGAATCGGCTAGTGAAAAACACTTAGTATTGTAAATAAACCCGGCGTGTGCAAACAAGCGGCCGATACCCGCGCAATAAAACTGATTTACGGAATCGCGGAGCCGGGGACAGTACAGTTGCTGCCGGATCGGGAATCGATATTCCGCGGACACCACTTATAATATAACACAACAGCGGTTTACCAACAATCCTACTGGTATTATAAATGCGAAAGTTTATGAGAGTTTGAAGTTAACCTCTTACCTGTTAATTTAAATCTTAATTCTTGTTGATTAAGTCTAAATTTACTTAACTGAGCCTTCTTCCCTGTCCAATAAGGGTGTAATCAGGAGAACGGCAACTGCCGATCCGGAGTTCCTGGTTCGAATCACCGCACCACTGTCTTTTCGAAGTCATGTTCGTAATGCTGCTAACTATAAAAAACCAGTGAAGGAAAATATCATAAGGAACCCGATATATGTTCCTAGAATATTTTGAAGATATGTGTCATTTACCAACCTACACTGGGCCAGCGTGGTGGATCATGGCCTTGTTGTTTAACAATAATTTTGGTGTGAATCCTACTAATTTTCTAAATGTCAATGTTTGGATGCTTATGTCAATCACTTCGAAACAGCTAAACGGATAGGGTTTAAGTTTCAAACATGGTTAGACTACAGCCTGAAATTACACAGAAAGCTACTTTTTATCCCGAGAAAATAACGTAAATGACGCGGGTAAAACTACGGGGAGCTGCTAGTATGTTAAAATAAATACCAAGCTAATAAAAACTTGTTAAAAGTAATCTATTTTATTCAAATAATTATATTCTATTCAAATGCCTTCCGAAAAATCCAGCAACAGTAAAAAATAAAGTAATTCCCGAAGAAAACTTCCCGATAGTTTATCTAATTTAGTTGGATTGTGTAAGGGATCGCGTAATCCCTCCGTAATTGTCCCGCAACAGTCCACAAATCTCCACTGAAAGATAAAAGGCCTCGATTTGAAAAACTTTAAAAGAAAATTGCGATTTCTGCCTCAAGAAACTTTTATTACTTTTTCTATCGAAGACAAAAACAGTCCGGGAACGTGACAGGCTAAGTTAGGTTAAAACCGTTATTAATTTTTTCTCGGAGTCCATTTGCAACTGTCCCGGAATGAAGTACTTTGCTAAATAAACGGGTGATGGATGACGACTCTTGTCATCTCTATTTACGAACTAGCTGTGCTTTACGGTTTTATCCGTTCATGGTAAATACTCTAGGGCCTTTGCCTCGAACTGGGCTGTCTGATGCTACAGCATTTATTTATGTCCGACTAGAAATTTTCAAGAATAGTGCATTTATGAAAACATGCGCTAAAATTACTGAAACAAAAATATACTACCTCGAAAATATTCATGATTGAACATACGTCCAAAACTTTTTTACGCGGACTTTTTTTACTTTATATTGCGTACTGTATTTTCACTAGCTTATCACAGCTATCTGGCTCCAATAACACTGTTAACTTTGCTTAGTGTGGTGCTATATAATGTATGTAGTTCCTAACACAATTAAAAAATGTTAAACAATAATTGTATTATTTATTTAGTATTTATTGTACGCTGAAATAGTCTAACATTACCTACTAGCCACCCACCCCGGCTTCGCAGGGTTGCAATATGGTTACAATGCAATAGTATCTTCAAAAACATTCATTTAAATTACATGCTGGAAATACTCATATTGATCAATATTAAATGAACAATACATTTAAGGTATTTCACTGGATAAGGATTAATGCTGCATTGCTTGAAATACATAGATCCGTAAATAAGCCATTATTTCTCGTAAAATGTAAGGGATAACTTATAATTTATTATTTTAGGTTATCCCTAATAATTTTTCATTTGTTAATTAATCATACTCTGGACTAAAATTTGTTAGGCAACCCATATGCAATATATTTGTTGACATATTAAATTACATTTAAAATACGTTTCATCAAATAAACATCTCGGTGAAGGTCGTTGTATAGCGGGATCTTAGACCATAAGAGATATACATATTATGCCATCGTGGATTTTTTTGTGTATTGTGTACACTTTATTATGGTGTATAATACTGTAGTGCATTATTTTGATCTATCTCGTAGGCTCACGACAACAAGCGTTGACAATGTAAGCGCAAAATAATGTGTTTAAAGTAAACATCACACAATAATCCACTAAAATTAATTATCAGTATTTCTCTGCTATATGTATTCATGTATTATTATACCGATAAACCTTCCTCTTGAATCCTACTAATATTATAAATGTCAATGTTTGGATGTTTGTTGCTCAATCACGTCCTAACGTATGAACGGATCGAGCTGAAATTTGAAACACATATAGATTATAGTCTGGAAGAACACATAGGCTACTTTTTATCTTTTTATCCTAGAAAAACAACGGGAACGGGAACTATGCGGGTAACATCACGGGGCGCTGCTAGTCACTATATATTTAAAATACGGCATCAAAATCCGTTGCGTAGTTATAAAGATCTAAGCATACATTTGGACAGACAGACAGCAGGAAGCGGCTTTATTTTATACGATGTAGTGTTTCTACATACGAGTAGCATAATGAATGCCTCACCCCTCTGTCAAGTTAGACACTATTCCAAAGCCGCGCTACGAATCTTCTATTCGCGGAGCTTCCTATGTACTTTTACCGTTTCACTCACACCTCGCATTGCACAGCTTTCACACCTACGAGTAGGTATTCGATGCACAATCTTTTTAAGTGTATACCATTAATGACGAAACTATTAGACACCAGAGACTTGACAGTGGCTACGTGTTAAATAAAATAGACCTCGAATTTAAGCAACATACGGTTAATTTGGTATAGACTATAGGCCCGTGAACAAAATTCGTCTATTAGGAAGATAACGTATTCGGAGGGTGTGCAACTGATCTGCATGATCTAATACCACCTTGCTCTTTCTTCTATCGGACTTCTCGTATCTCAAAAAAGCGACATCGTCTCATGGTTGATGTTCCAAAAACACGAACGAAGAAATTTGACTCCACGTTTGTGATAAGAACGTCTAGGTTATGGAATGCGTTGCCTGAGAGGTTTTTTCCCGATAGTTACAATCTTGGTGTCTTCAAATCTAGAGTGAATCGGTTTCTTCTAGGTAAACACGCTCCATCGTAGATTGCATCGTCGCATCGCGAGATGGTGGTCAAGTGAGAAACTATTATAGATAAAAAAATATTTATTTTTAGTTGTGTAATATTTTGAAATACAGTGATGGGATGGGCAAGACATGCGCCTGATGGCAAGCAGCACGCCTGTCTATAGCAGCACGGTATCATTCAGCTTTTTAAATTACTTAGATTTGAAATCACTGCCCAGTTCACCTAGAACCTACTACACTGCTTTTATCTACCTAGCCCACAGAGATAAGATCATTTATATCTTTGCCCTGCTCTGCTAGTATAAAGGAAAATATTTTGTTTTGGTGGACAATTCTAGCGTCTTGACATGCGTCAGCCAATGGGAAATGCTGAAAGGGCGTCGTAGCCTAGCCATCATGGCATGGCCATCTAGAAATGCGTGAGCCAATGGGAAATGATGGGAAACAATTTCTAGATGGTCATGCCATGATGCCCAGGCCACGCGCTCCGGTTACACCCGTGTAGTTACCAAAGTAAGCTATCAAAGTCCGACTTATAAGTTTTCATTTCTACCGGCAGTTCCTATGACTGCCAATTATTATTTTTTTTCAAACCCTTTTCCGATTAACTTTTATACGGCCAAGTTTAAAAAAAAGTTTATTTTAACATCTTTTCGGGCTGGCAAAACACTCAGACCAACTTATAGGGAAAAACATCGTGAGTGACGTTAGCGAAACTCTTTAGTTGTCGATGTTCATAAGTGATGGCTATCGTTTACCATGAAACGGAGTGTACACCTATTGATAAGTAATATATGAACAAATATAGGTGCGTCTAGGCTGTGAAATGCGTTGCTTGAGTGAGTTTTTCCCGATGGTTATTATCTTGGTGTTTTCAAATCGACAATGAATCGGCTTTTCTAGAATAAGCCTCTCCATAGTAGACCGTATCTTCGCTTAACGTCAAGTGAGATGGCGGTCAACTGGCAATCTATACAGTTACAAAAGTTTAAAGTTACAAAAAAAACATCTTATAAAGAAAGTCGAAATTTCAGAATGTTCTAGAAGTGAGTCGCGAAATTGGCCTAGTTACTCGTAGTTGCACAGCGCTGCACATTTATTGCCGTGCTCCGTCGCGCAACAAAGTTCCACAGTTTAATGTTTATTTTATTTCTCGCCGTAACTTCCTAGTTTTATAGTGGAACAGCGAACGGAATCGCGTGTTCAACTATCTGGAAATCTGCGCTAATGTCGATATTTGAACAACTTAACTCGAGTTTGGATTATAGCGGTGTAAAAAGAATTTCGTATTTCTAAACATGCCGCAGCATTCTACATATTCAGTCAAGGCTCACGTGAGTCAAAAAATGGCAGTCATAACGACTGCCGATAGTAGTAACAGCTTTTAAACTTAGAATGTAGGTGCCCGTGATCAAAAGCTAATGTTTAGACAAATTCACTAGTTTACTAGTTTTTTTTTCTGCTGAAGCGACAAATTTTTATTTGATAAACCTTCACTTGTAACGTTTTGTAAAAACTAACTTAAAAATTTTGAAAAAAAAAATTTTTTTTCTTGATGAGTCATATCGGCCCTTATGGGTTCCGCGCCGCTTTACGGGGAAAAACCACTAATGTTGCAATACACCACCTGTATAGGTACGAGTACCTACAGATACACTGCTATTATGCGGGTCGGTAAAACGAAATCACGAGAACGCACTTGTAACCCGCACGTTCCGCTACGCTGCTCTGCCACAGCTCCGACGCTACGCTACCCGACATTAGCATCTCGGTCAAGCGAATTCATTGGACTTTTCCGGTCCATAAAATTGCAACTTGGCCAAAGAAGTTTTCAATCAAAAACCCTAGTGACCTAGTTGCTAGAATGGCCAATTTAAAAATCGCTGAGTACCCGTACAGTAAAAATGTTAGCAATAAATTGTAAATTTACTCTTAATCTGAATTAACTTAATTTTTAATGTTTCCTATTTTGTTGATTTCACAGTGAGTTAGTTACATAAAGGAGCTGAAAAATGTTCTTACAGAAACCCGTCATTTTTAATACTTAAACGATAGCAATCCCTTTGAAAACTCACGTAATAAGGAAGTCTATGTTCCGTCGGACGTGTCTGTATACGCTGGGACGTACCTACTCGCGTGCCCAGTAGCGGAGCGAGCGCGTTGGTTGGGGGGGGGGGGGGGGTACTGACTTATTGGTTAGGTGGTTAGTTAGCAACTCCTCACGATTCTCCTCACTCCCGGAGTTCCGGTTCCAGTTATTTTGCCGCGATATAAAGCAGTCTATGTGTTTCAAATTTCAGACCGATCCGTTCAACTGAACTAATGTGATTGAGAAAATAAATATCAAACCATGCAGTTCTCGAGGCTGTATAGTATAGAGTGACGAGACGAGTAGGACATTTGCCTGATGGTAAGCAACATGGCTGCCACATAACAGTACAGTGACATGGAGCTATTGGAACACGAAGAGTCCAAATCATTACCTAGCACTGCGCTCGTCACCCAGATATTTATTACCTCACGATTGTGAATCTTCTTTGTGTGAATCCACAATGTGATTTTCAAGACCACCGCGTCGTCAAAAACCAAAATAAAGATGGACTCATAATTTTAATTGGGCCTAGATCCAGGTCTCCTTTTTTAAGTTATCACAGACTAAATGTATCCACTATTGGGACTTTGGGCTTTCTCTCGCAAGGAGAAAGTCAGGCCATAATCTACCACGTTGGCGTTGTGTGGGTTGGTGGACGACGCATAACCAATAAAGATTCTAAGAACATTTCAAGTTTATTACATTCGGCTTTATGCCCATGGCTTCGAAAAGACAGTGTTGTGCGGGAGATTCGAACTTTGGGCTACGAATCAGCAGTTGCCGTTCTCCCAACTAGACCAGCCGTTACTTCCTAGACCAACCGTATCTTTCCAGAGCAGATGTAACCAAGCCCCTTAGCCCTGGGTCCGCTAGCTCTCCTACCGGCAGTATAAATGGTTGAAGCCCTCCATTGTCAGGCGCGCATTGTGTTAGCGGAGCTTGCTCGACTCGGGGTATATATATAATAACATGTGCTGTTCCACACACCCGCACGTGAGAACATTCCTCCAGTGAGCTTAATCCGAGTAATCCTGAAGATCAGCAAGGTTTATGTTTTGTGTATAAGTAGTGTAGCAGAAATCTTGAAGAAGATACTTAAAATGATACTCGTTTATAGAATGTATGTTGTAATGGCTTGTCTAGTCAGGAAAAACGCGACTGCCGACCCAGAGGTACGGTTTCAAATCCCACGCGAATCACTGTCTTTTCAAAGTCCTTCGAGTAATGCGGCTAACATAAAACGGTGAAAGAATAATCGCGAGGAAACCGACATGAACATAGAACCTTTTTAGGCCATGTGTTATCCACCAATTCGCATTTAGCCAGCGTGATAGATTGCGGCTTTGGCTCTCTCTCCTTGCGCGAGAAAGCCCCTCGTCCTTGCAGTGGAAACTTTAGTGGATGCTTATTCTTAAGCTTATAATGTAAATCTTATATTAATCATCTAATTGAACAGATTGTATACCGCAAAATTGGCCTTAATGTAAAATAATAATGAGTAACTACAGCGCTGTTAGCATTCGATAAACAAGTCTTGTTGAAGTTACTAGTTGAAGGTTGTTACAATGACTGCTGCCGTTCAACGACTCCTCGCAGATCGTGAAACTTTCAACTAATTAGTACTGTAATAATACATGGATACACCGTTGCTTTCACTGAGATATAGGAGATAAATACCAAATTCTTTTAAATGATACCTACGAGAAAAATAACTAAAGTCAAAATCATTTTTTGTTCCAAAGCCCACAGTTCCTAAAACAAATCGAATGCCACTTCCAACTCTGTTTTTTTTTTATTGAACATGTACGGTTTTGTCATAACTACTCGTACTGGCTTTCACTGTGAAAAACTTGTAAAGAATCCGCGTCGTAAAAATTGGCAGTCATAGGAACTGCCGATAGAAGTGAAAACTTATAACTCAGAATTTGATAACTTACTTTGGAACCTACACGGGTGTAACCGGAGGGTGTGGCCTCGCCATCTTGGCATGGCCATCTAGAAATGCGTCAGCATTTCCCATTGGCTGATGCGTTTCTAGATGGCCATGCCATGATGGCCTGCCCACACCCTTTCAGCATTTCCCATTGGCTGACGTGTTTTTAGATGGCCAATAGCCATGGTCCCGAGTTTACCCGAAGTTTTCTTATCATACCCGAGCGTAACGAATGAATTCAATTCGCAGCCCACGAAAAATCTGTCTAGGCGCGCCTAAAGAAGTTTTCACTTCAAAAACATTTTTAGCCAGTGCGGTGGATTATGATCTTGATCATCTACTTGTGAGAGAAGACCTCGAGTTTCAACAATGTTTTTACGACGTGTGCGCACATCGACAGCCAAGAAACGATATGATACAGTTGGCAGACAATTTTTTCTTCTGAGTGAATTTCCACGATTCCGCACACCGACTCATGAATTCCACATACTGTGGTCGTGCGTTTTTTTAAACTCTTTTTGATAGCCTGGAATGGGCTCTACTGCCTATCCAACTTAAGACTAGAGCAGAAGGAGATTTAGTTGCGCGTTAGCTTTAGTTATACTTCTTTAAAATTAAAGAGCTAGAACTGGCTGTGTGTATAAGTATTAAGTGCACTCACTTTTTACGTAAATAGTATTGAACTCCATGAAATAATAGGTTTAATATTCGTGTTATTTGTTGAATGAATAGAATTAAAGTTTCTGAATTGTGTATAAAATGCAGTTTTCCAGTTTCGCTAAATGCGCTGCAATATACACCCGCTGCGGCGTCGATAGCCGCTTCACAAACGGGACCAGGAAATGAAACGATCCCGGTCGGCAAATAACAGCTCGCGACAGCCGCCACGAGTCAACAAGCCACGTCTCTTGTGACCCTATAGTGCCACCATCTTATCTGTAAAACGGCCAAATGCGATACTACTGAGTTACTAGTAAGAAAACAGAAGTCTTGTAATAAGTGGTAACAGTTTTCGATCGTGGTGCCATCGCTCCATTCTACATAAAACTATGAGTCAGTCGTACTATACGAATATTATTAACATAACAAATTGACCCGGCGCCCCCCATATTTTTTAACAAACTTTAATGAAAGGAGGAGGTTCTCAACCGGTTGTTTGTTTCTATACGTGATAGCTCAGCCAATTGTGAATCGATTTTGATAATTATATTTTTGTTTGGTAGATAATATTTAGAAGTGGTCCCATGTACATTTTATTGAAATCGGTGTAGCGGACTTTTTTTTTTTTTTTTTTTTTTTTATAGCATAGAGTGACGAGACGAGCAGGTCATGTGCCTGATGGTAAGCAACATGCCTGCCACATAACAGCACAGTAACACGCAGCTATTGGAACATGATAGTCCAAATCATTACCTAGCACTGCACTGCGCTCGTCACCCAGAGATCTAAGATATTATGTCTCTAAGCCCTGTAATTTCTCTGGAATCATTGCCCTTCAAACCGGAACACAGTAATGTTTGCACATTACTGCTTGGCGGTAGAATATTTGGCAAAGGTGTGGTACTTCCCCAGGCGGACTCTGCTAAGAGTCCTACCACTACAAACTTTGAAATATCAACGAAAATCGGAAGTATGCTTAAATCGACGTCAGCTTCACTGTTTCATTGGAACAGTGTGTTTAGTTACTTAACATAAATTATGAAATTTAGTCGGAATTGAATCGCTTTTTGTTTATTTTCTGTGAATTTTCTACTAACTATGATAAAACTACGGGAACAGAAAACAGAAACTACTCTGCTAAAACCATGGAACATTTTTAGTTTATCTCTATATATAAAGCGAAAGGTCACTCATCACGAAATCTCAGAAACTACAAATGCTAGGAGTCTAAAATTTTGTATGGAGGCATCTTTTAGCACGTAGGCGCTCGCTAAGAAGAGGTTTTACCAAATTCAACCCCTAAGAGGGTGAAACAAGGGATGGACGGTAATATGAAGACTCTGTATTTTATACCTACTGCCTAAGCAACCTTATTTTTTTTTTAACTATAATAGGTTTACACTTGACCCCCATCTTGCCTGATGTAAAGCGACGATGCGGCCTACGATGAAGCGTGCTTACCTAGAAGAAACCGATTCATTCTCGACTTGAAGACACCAAGATTATAACTATCGGGGAAAATCCACTCAGGTAGCTCATTCCACAGCCTAGATGTTCTTATCACAAAAGTAGAGTCAAACCTCTTTGTTCGTGTCTTTGGAACATCAACCATGAAACGATGACGCTTTCTCGAGCTACGAGCAGACCGATAAAAAAAGGGGCAAGGTGGCAAGATGAAATTTATTTCGCGCGGACGAAGTCGCGGGTAAAAGCTAGTTTATGTATATAACTATAAACATTGTAATACTTCTGTATCACTATAGGGAACTTCTACAATTTGACGAGTTGTAAAACGAGCCATTGTGCTCGGTCCACAGAGCACAAACCCGACAAATGGATGATACGTTTTAACCGAATGGTTTTTTTGTAAAACCAGAACGAATTTCTGTGTAATATTTGAAGTGGTAAAAACCTTTTTCTGTTTTTAAAATCCAGTTAGATATATATGGATTGAATCGCACATTTTAAAATGACTGTGCATTCAAATATCGTTAAAAGCTTTAGATTTGCGCCGTGAAATGCAATACAAATATTTTTCTATTGAATTGAAATCGTACCGAGCTAGGCCGCTAGTAGATATGTATGTAGGATGTAGGTATCTATAAAGCTACTCGTGGCGACTGACTGGCCTCATGGCTTAGTGGGTAGTAGCTCTGCCTGCGAAGCCGAGGGTCGTGGATTCGATTCCCACCCAGTGCAAATATTTGTGTGATGAATTCAAATGTTTGCACTGTGTCTGGGTGTTTCTATGTAGTTATATAGTATAGTTTTAAATAAGTATGTATTTAAAACTATATTAAGTATTATATCAGCTATCTGGCCGCCATCGTACAAGCTTTGCTTAGTTTGGGGTCAGATGGTGTTGTGTGTGAATTGTCCACCAATATTTATTTGTTTATTTACTAGCAGGCTGTTTCGGCTTAACTCGGATATTGTCAAATAAATACCATTAATCGAAATAAAAACTATCCCATCTCTCAAGTTGTCCAACTTGACCAACAAATGACACGTAAATACCAACTTTTATAAATATCGGTTGTATCGGTGAAGAGTTCACTGGAGTTTTAAATATTAAGATATAGAACAGCCTCACTCACTACTACTACACACTACGGCGATAATATTGTGTAGGCCGACTAGATACACTGCTCCAAGGAGACAGCAAGGTTTCAAAATAAACTAAAATATCTTCAATGTATACAATTTACTAGATATCTATCATTTTACAAAAACCAACCTACCAATTTTATCACCACTGACATACTCGGTGAAGGAAAACGTCGTGTGAAAACGACGAAGCCGAATTTTTTGAGGTCCTCCATCATCCGCCAATCCATACTGGGCCAGCTTCGTGGATTATGGTCTTGCCTCGCCTTGCGACAGAATACCTACTAGGTCCCAGCAGCGAGACCTTTAATTTAGATGTTTTTAACCGACTTCCAATAAAACCGGCCAAGTACGAGTGGGACTCCCACATGAAGGGTTCCGTACCATTAGCTAAAAAGCGGCAAAAACCTCTTTGGCTTTATCCGGAATTTCTTATACATCAAACACTTTTTTATAATTTTTGCCTGATGATTCTGACGATGAATTCGATATCGCGTTTTATTTTTACTAGTGGCGCCATCTAGTTTTCATGAGTTGGATGAATTGAGCAAGAAACGGTAAAAAATAAAGTTTGTTGTATGGGAGAAAATAAAATATTATGGGTTAAATAATATTTTATTTTTAGTATATGCATGTTGTTATAGCGGCAATAGAAATTACATCACTGGTGAAAATTTCAACTGTCTAACCTATCACCGTTTTTGAGATACAGCCTGGTGACAGACGGACGGATGGACAGCCAAGTCGTTGCAATTTAAAATAATACTCTATTGGAGCGAAGTGTTTTATTCCACATTCAAATATGGTGGTTGAATTGATAACCTCCTCCTTTTTGGAAGTCGCTTAAACATAGAAAGCAATTTCGTGACGATGTTCGAGACTTTTTTATAGTATGCAGTGACGAGACGAGCAAGGCCTGATGGCAAGCAGCACGCCTGTCCATAACAGCAGTATTAGATCGAAATTTTGTAAGTAAAGTTCGGGATTGAGATTAGAAATTTTATCCTTGTCACATCTGTAGTCAGAAATGACAACGACTAGATTGGTCTTATAAATTTTTAACCGTGTCTTCAGAATGGGGTGCAACAATAGTATCAATATTAGGTGAAGTTTTTGCAACAAATATTTTGACATATTGTTTTATAAATTCTTTAATATTTGTTATGATTTCTGTAGACTTTGCAGTAATATAAATGCTTGCCATATTAAGTTACCAGATATGGAGGATGACATAATGACGTAGTCGTCAGTATTCCTTCCCTCACTATCCCCCGTTCCCGGTTCCCGGGCTAACGAGCGCCGCTGACTGACGCCTGTCAATACCACATCCAGACGTTTCCGTCAGGCGGGAAGCCGCGGAAAATCCCATTCGAAGCCCGGAACCTTTTATTTCAACACTAGTTTCCTTCATTTAGTAAAAGGGTTCCGTTTTTACCCTTAGGGTACAGAACCCTAAAAAGGAGGAGGTTATCAATTCGGGTGTATGCTTTTTGTTACTTTTTTGTGTGTATGTTACGCGATAGCGCCGCTAATTGTGAATCGATTTTGATAAATCTATTCTTGTTTGGTAGACCATAGTTCAGAAGCGGTTCCATACAAATTTTATCAAATTCGGTGTAGTTGTTTTAGAAATATGAACAAAAAACTATAATTTGCTTTGACATATTTAGATGACATAGTTTAGATAGATTCCTATGAAATATGGTCGAGTGTCTGAATTAACTTTAAATTGAAGTCGGTTTTTGTTATTTAGATTATTACTAGCTGACCCCGCAAACGTTGTTTTGCCTTAGTGAACAACCCTTGTCACTTAGGGGTATGAAAAATAGCTAGTAGCCGATTCTCATACCTACAGAATATGCCTATAAAATTTGGTTAAAATCAGTAAAGCCGTTTCGGAGGAGTAAGGAAACAAACACTGTGACACGAGAATTTTATATATCAGATTAACTACGTCATCCGGATAAATATAAGCAAATTTTAGTAGGTATATTGTAGATTTTGATGAAAGAGGAATAACACATACCCTTTCGAACAAAAAGATAAACATATTAAAATCAGTTCACAAGAAATCGGAGAATATACGCAAAAAAATACTCAATACTCAAACATTTATTGCTTCATCATGTTAAGGCCGATTTACATCAGACGAGCGAATGCTCATTCTATCCCCACTGAATTAAATTCATTTGGTGTAATCAAACGTAGAGCATTCTTTCGTTGTTTTGTTTGCGTTCACAAAGGTTCTATAGAATATATAATATGGAAAACGCTAAGAACGTCTTTCGTTTACACTAAAAGATCGAGAAAGAACGCTCTTGTTCCAGCTCTAGCTCTATGTTCGTTTAGTTTAAATCGGCCTTTACAGATAGTCAGGATCACAAGAACAGATAAATAACAGATTAAGTCGTAACACAATGTACCCCAATGGGGCGTTGCAATTTAAAATAATACTCTATTGGAGCGAAGTGTTTTATTCCACATTCAAATATGGTGGTTGAATTGATAACCTCCTCCTTTTTGGAAGTCGCTTAAACATAGAAAGCAATTTCGTGACGATGTTCGAGACTTTTTTATAGTATGCAGTGACGAGACGAGCAAGGCCTGATGGCAAGCAGCACGCCTGTCCATAACAGCAGTATTAGATCGAAATTTTGTAAGTAAAGTTCGGGATTGAGATTAGAAATTTTATCCTTGTCACATCTGTAGTCAGAAATGACAACGACTAGATTGGTCTTATAAATTTTTAACCGTGTCTTCAGAATGGGGTGCAACAATAGTATCAATATTAGGTGAAGTTTTTGCAACAAATATTTTGACATATTGTTTTATAAATTCTTTAATATTTGTTATGATTTCTGTAGACTTTGCAGTAATATAAATGCTTGCCATATTAAGTTACCAGATATGGAGGATGACATAATGACGTAGTCGTCAGTATTCCTTCCCTCACTATCCCCCGTTCCCGGTTCCCGGGCTAACGAGCGCCGCTGACTGACGCCTGTCAATACCACATCCAGACGTTTCCGTCAGGCGGGAAGCCGCGGAAAATCCCATTCGAAGCCCGGAACCTTTTATTTCAACACTAGTTTCCTTCATTTCGTTTACACTCATAAAACATAACGTTGTTTGATGGGTTTGACTGGCTTTGTGGCTTAGTTGCGTGAAAATCTGATTGTTACGAATCCACGTCTAAATTACTGAACCGTTTTAAGAGAAGTTTGAAACGGACATAGTTTAAAACCATAAAAAAGTAGGTGTAAGGTGTTGGAAGTTTCGTAATTTTTTACGCTGGAAGCTTGAACGTTTTCGGATTTTTGATTACACAATTTATATTTGTATATATTGACATCCAAAGTGTGTAAAAATATTACCGTTAAGGGGTTAAATATTTTTTGGAAGAATGATTTTACACACCTTTTGTCGTGCAGAGGCATGGCGGGTGACTCAGACTTGACACCACTAAAAGTGGTGCCCCTACCGTTTAAAACCCTCACAGGTGTTTCCGGCATAGGTTGGGGTCAGAGTGGCGGGACTGCTACCGCACTTGACTACACTACCCTGACACTGCCGGTGCCCTTGGCCCGCCTCGCAGGGGTGCGCCAGGGCATCCAAGTGCAGACGGGGTGTGAGCCCGAGTAGCTCGGCACCCGATTCCACCTCCACAGAGAAGCGATAGGATCGATCTCCTCCCTCTCTCGCTCCTCGATCTCCCTCGCAAAATGACGATCTCGCAGAAGGATACCATTGCCTCCCACGACCTCTCACTGTCAAGCATGACTAAGGTGGTCGGCAATGAAGGGTCCGACTCCGACGTGGCTAGGAATAGCCGAGGTTCCTCCTACCCCGGGGTCTGATTCTGTACAATCAGCAGTTCAGATCATCTGCGAAGACACGGACCATCGATGAAAAACTTGCTTACCTTTGAAGTAGAAAAACGAAAAACCGAGGGTTGTTTTAGTTCGTTTAGCTTCGGTGCACTATCGTCGAAATGTAGCCTATAAAAAATAGCGGGATAACTTTTCGAATAGAATAGAATTTTTTTATTAACATACTTAAACCATCCATTAACATTATTCACTCTAAGATATTGTTAAACAATGAATAACAGCGCTTAAGATATGTCTCGTCATGAAGTATCAGCAATTAAAATAATACAAAATAATTATCACAAGATTGCTGTAAAGGGGCAATATATATATTATCAGCGCCATCAGTGTTCTAGAGTGGATGAAATATCCCGTGTGTTTGCTTGCAGGTACCCACACCGCGCAGGCCGCGGTGTTTCCCGGACCTCTCCGGTATTGATATTAAATGAGAGCTGCACACTCGGCCGGCACACACCATGGCCGCCTCGTTCAAAGGTAAGGAACACTTTTTATAAACATGTTTATAATCCAGAATGACCATAATGTTAGGAACGTAATATACTCTAAATTAAGAACACAATTTGTCCGTCAATAAAACAGCTATGATCAGTCTACAGCATTATATTTCGAAATCAGTCCTTTGTACCAACTTATTTACTGCCTCGTGCAGCGGAAGTAGTACATTTTGGATATTTACATATTAAATTAATTACCAAAAACGCTTTACAGTACCTTACACTAACTAAACAGTAGCTTTATAGTTATCACTTTTACATAGAAATTTACATAATACCGGTATCGAGTACTTTTAATTTAAACCTTTAGCTTAGACTTGATGCCGTAGGTAGGTAAATGTTTTTTTAAAATATGTATGTTCTGACGAGAAAAAACGAGAGCTTCCTGTTTCCCGCCAAAATCATCACAGCCCACAGACTACAAACGAATCATACCCGGAATTTAGGGTTGCCATAGAGTGGTTTCGGTATTCTTACTTTTTTTCAATACTTACCAACTATATCAATTACTAATATTGCTAACAATAAGCAACACTACTGCAGGGAGCCACGCAACATTTTAAATATGAAGATTTCAAAGTTCTACCCAGTAGTACTGTACTGTACTACGCTTTTAATAATTATATCAGTTTATTTTTCGCTTTTGAGCGTCTATTTGTCGTTTTGAAGTCGGTTTAATTTTTTGTAGAAAATAGTTTAAATCTTACTTTATTACAAATGAAAAAACAAAATTTCAAATTATTTATTTTAAGACGAAGTTGCATGAAGTGAGCAAGCAATATGCTAAGCTACATTGATTCATTTGTAAATTGAATACGATCTTTTTTATCGAAACTTTTTTTAGTACAAAGCTACTCAACTAAAAAAATGGCAGTCATAGGAACTGCCGATAGAAGTCAAAACTTATAACTCAGAATTTGATAGCTTACTTTGGAAACAACACGGGTGTACCGGAAGGCGTGGCCTGACCATCATGGCATGGCCATCTAGAAATGCGTTACCATTTCCCATTGGCTCACGCATTTCTAGATGGTCATGGCGTGATGGTTAGGGCACGCCCTTTCAGCATTTCCCATTTTTTTTTCCATTTTTCAGAGGTAGGTAATCGAAACTCTTTACTGTTTCTGTTGCCCTGATACCTACCTTTTATAGGTAGGTCTTAACTATCAGGGAAAACCCACTCTGGCAACTCATTCCACAGCCTAGACGTTCTTATCACAAAAGTAGAGTCAAACCTCTTAGTCCGTGTCTTTGGAACATCAACCATGAAACGGTGCCGCTTCTTTGAGTTACGAGCAGTCCGTTCTTATCATATCCAAGCGTGACGATTGATGAATACATTTCACAGCCCACGAAAATTCGTAAAACCGTAAAGCCATTAACAAAAAAAAAGTATATATAGTAATGAAAAAGTCACAGTTTGATTCTATAATCAAACTGTGACTTTTCATGTGACATGTCATTACATGCCTGATTGCGGTGAAATTAGAGCTACTGTATGAGCAAGTGTGTTCGAAAAGTAATTACCTACGTATGTAGTGTATTTCTCATTATAACTTGTTAAACATAAATATAAATATGAGATTAAAAATAATAATATACCACGTAAAATGTACCGTCAATTCTGTTTCAATTTTGTTTTAAAATCGATTATAAATGTCCAAAATATAAATGTTTCATTAGAAAATTGAGTGTTAAACCAACATTATCAACATTATAACAGATGGATAAATTAATCCAATTGGAAGCGGCTCGGATTTCCCGAACATAACCGAATCAAAGTAACTTTGCGTTTTCTAAGAGATCTCATTTCCTCGTTTAAGAATCAGTGAATAGCGGCCGGCTTTGATTAAAGACATCTTGTTCTCCCGAGACAGAAACTTTACGATCTTTTCAAAGCAGTTTTAAACTCTATTTGTTTGGATCAATTTTGCTTACTTTAAGATCGCCAAGGTTTATATGCAGAAAATGTAATTCCTCAACCTCATACTAGATGGCGCTGTTAGTGCTTAAAACACGCATTCGACTTGTTTGCTAGTTTTTACGACATTCTACTAAATTTATTCAATAAATGAGATTCCCACCCAGCACTATCGTGTTTCAATACAGACAGGGAACTTCCATATACATATTCGAGCCGGATACAGCACAGTTTGTTGTTCCGGGTTCTGAGTTTGTTTTGCGGAAATTTACCGGCACACAGTAGCAGCAGGCGCAGTGACGCACGCCGGAAGAATTTCCAGCCTCTTACACCGGAGGCACAAAATATTGGATATTCACAGGACAAGAGTGATTCCGACACTGGCGCCACCTGGTGGTGGTAATCGGAATCATTTCTCAACGGCGGAAGAATTCAACGGTAAATTGGTTCATCGGAGCAGTCAAAGCAAACCAGGAGGGAGCTACAAACGGATTTGTTCGAAGGCAGATCAATATTCTACACATGGCTACAAGAGGACGCCACCATCGATTAATCAGTGAAGTATTGAGTTAAATCGTGAGTACACTTATTATTTCAAGTGAATATTTATTATTTTCAAATTAAATTCAATAGTGAAGTGAAATTTCTGTGATTTATCGATAATCGATATCGATAATATTTGGACTTTAACTTTGTGCATGCTAGTTTAGGACTTAGAATTATAAGGCGAATTTGGTAAACACGGGGAACCTATGCCCGATTTCAATTTTTTTTATTGCGACAAGGTTCTATACACTTGTAATAATTTTGTATCAGTCCGAGACTTAGAAAATTTTAATGAGTAGTTTACTATTGCGATAAGGTTCTATAGACTTGGAAAATTTTAAGTTTCTTGTAATAGATTCGAATCAGTTCTACAGTTAGAATATTTCCATTAAGTAGTTTATTATTGCGATAAAGTTCTATTGACTGTTAAGTTTTAAGTTTATTTCACTATGGAGCCTATGTACAAATTACAGTTTAACAAAAAACATATAATTGAGAGAGCAATAATTAATTACAAGAAGTCGCCTAAAGAACGCATCAGTACAGCATATATTCGGGCAAGATTGGATCAATTAGACAAAATTTGGAACGAATTTATGTCAACTCACACATCCATAGTTGAATCTGCCACAAACGAAAGAGATGCGTACTTTAGTGACAACGTTTATGAAGCCACAGAGGAATTGTATATTAATCACAAAACTGATTTAAATCATGATTTAGATAAATTCAAGGTTGAGCAAAAGGTAGATCAATCAGAAAGTAAAACACAAGGTGTAAGTCAAAGTGTAAAACTTCCGAGGATTCAAATTCCTAAATTCTCAGGGTTGTACTCAGAATGGCCTACCTTCAAGGATTTATTCACATCTTTAATACATAATAACTTATCATTGGATGACGTACAGCGCATGCATTATTTGAAAGGGTTGTTGAGTGGCGAAGCCGAACAATTAGTCCGCCAAATGCCTGTAACGTCAACCAATTATATGGAATGTTGGTCATTGCTGATGAGTAGGTACAACAACAAGAGGTTTTTGTCCAATTCTTTATTAAAACGATTTCTTAATCAACCTAATGTATCAGAAAGTTCCAATGCAGTTAAAGTTTTACTGGACACCACCATGGAGTGTCTCAATGGTCTGAAAAATCTTGGAATTGATGTACGTTCGTGGGATGTCATCGTGATCTACATAGTGAGCGCTAAATTAGATCAAGAATCGCGTAAGCTATGGGAAACGCAAACAAGTACCAGCGATGAACTGCCCACGCTTGCCCAATTCGAGGAATTTTTAGAGGCTAGGTTCAGAGCATTGGAGTTTCTGGATGAAAAGTCTGCCAACCCTAGATCATTTAATAATAATTCTCCTCGGCATAAAGTACACCATGTTGTGAACGACAATAAAAATGTAATAAATCCGTGTCCATTTTGTAAGGACACTCACAAACTTGCTTATTGTAAGCAGTTCGCAAGGGAGAGTCACGATTCGCGCAGAAAGTTTGTTTTAAATGGAGGTCTGTGCTTTAATTGTTTAGGTTCAAACCACTCCGTCAAACATTGTCGCCAGACCACATCATGTCACATTTGCAAAGGGCGACATCATTCATTGCTGCACCCAAGGGCTGCTTTTGTAGCGTCAGACAATGTCAAATCACCTGATGATTTTAAATCAACATTGTCTAATAATCAGGTATCGTTATCAGAGGGTCAACAATCAATGTCAAATGTCACGTCACATTTTACTAGGGAGTCGGAAGGCGGAGTCCAAGTCCTGTTAGCTACGGCGCTTGTCAAAGCAGACACAGGTCATGGCTCAATTCAACTGCTGCGTGCGTTATTGGATCAAGGATCCCAGGCATCATTCATAACAGAGGCTGCAGTTCAACTCCTTGGTCTGAAGAAAATACCTGTGAAGACAGTAATATCAGGTCTAGGTGGTGAGAAGAGCTCCTTAGCTTCGGATTACACAGTCATAGTGACTATTCACTCACACTTAGATCCCAACATCAGTATACGAGTACATGCGTATGTACTTAAAAACATCACATCACTTTTACCATCGGCGATGGTGAAGCCTTTCAACTGGCCTGAGTTAGAAGCGGTCAGCCTCGCTGACCCACAATACCACACACCAAACAAGGTTAGTATTTTGCTTGGTGCTGAAGTTTACAGTAAGGTGTTAATGAAGGGCTTGATTCAAGGTCCGCCAGGATTACCTGTTGCACAACAAACAACCCTCGGCTGGATTTTATCAGGTTTGGTTAAAAATATTTCAAATGAAGACACTGTCTCTTGTCATCATATTTCAATAAGTTCACAAATTCAACCTGATGATAATGAACTCCTAAAAAGATTTTGGGAGGTTGAGACAGGCAGCATTCCTGAACATCACAACAAGACGCTTACAGAGGATGAACAGCGCTGTGAACAAATATACGCACAAACCGCACAAACTACACGGCGTGATGCTGACGGCAGATATATTGTCAAACTGCCATTCCGTGATGAAGATCCTCAATGTAAATACGGGAACACTAAAGAGCTCGCAATTAAGAGATTCTTGTTACTTGAAAATAAATTCAAGAAGAATGCTGAATTAGCAATTCGATATAAGGAGGTTTTTCGGGAATACGTCGACCTTGGTCATGTAGAACGCGTACCTGAAGACCTGAAGACGTCTATGGCAGTATACTTACCCCACCACGCCGTTGTACGCGATGATAAGGCAACAAGCAAGGTCCGAATTGTATTTGATGCTTCAATGAAGAGCTTAAATTTACCTTCACTCAACGATGATCTATTGATTGGTCCTACATTACAACATCCATTACGTCATATCATTATGAGGTGGAGAATGCACCCCATAAGCATCTGTGCAGACATCGTTAAGATGTATAGGCAGGTGAAGGTGACTTCTGATGATGCTGATTTTCAGAGGGTCATATGGCGAGAGGATCCAGGATCTGAAATGGAAGAATACAAATTAGTAAGAGTTACATTCGGTACAGCGTCAGCTTCTTACCTAGCAGTAAGAACTCTTCAACAGCTGGCAGTGGATGAGGGTACACGCTGCCCGGATGTAGCTGAAAGAGTTAAAAATGTTTTTTTTGTTGATGATCTCATGACAGGATGCCAGTCAATCGAAGAAGGAAATAAAATACATGCAGAAATGTCAGACTTACTTATGAAGGGAGGATTTTCCCTGCAGAAGTGGGTAAGTAGCTGTAATGAGTTAAATGAAGAAAATAGACAATGGATACCTGAAAACATCGAGGACAATGGAAACAAGGATATAAAGGTAGATTACGTTATGAAAATTTTAGGAATATTTTGGAATCGCGAACGTGACGAGTTCCAATATTCAGTTAAGCTATCGCCACAACAGTTTCCTATTACGAAGAGAAGAGTCATATCAGATATATCTAGGGTTTTCGATCCGTTAGGATGGGCGGCACCACGTGTTGTGGTGTCAAAAATATTCATCCAAAAGCTTTGGCTTTCCGGATTTAATTGGGATGAACCACTCACACCAGAATTAACGTCTGAATGGCAAGAGTATCGCATCAAGTTATCAATGATGCCTGGAAATCCAGATGAACCCACTCCATTGACCCCTGGTCATTTCTTGATTGGAGAGCCCTTGATAATTGTGCCTGATCGTAATTATGAAGATGTTAGTAATATCAGTTGCCTTAAGCGATGGCAACATACGCAGCGCATGGTACAACAATTTTGGCGGAGATGGTCGGAGGAGTACTTAACACATCTTCTTCAACGCCATAAATGGACCAAGCAGCTGCCAGAACCAAATATAGGTGATATTGTTTTGGTCAAGGAGGATGGCTTGCCTCCTGCGCGGTGGCTCTTGGGTAGAGTAGTTTTGAAACACCCAGGATCCGACAAACTCACTCGAGTCGTGACTCTCAAGTGCAACGGCTCGACAATCAAACGTCCATTGTCAAAGTTATGCATTTTACCTGTAACGGATTAGTTATTAAGTCATTATTAAGCCATAATTCATTTTTTTTATGTTGTTTAGCATTACCATTTTTCATTTTTTTTTCACGCGCTATCATTTCAAGTGTTTATGTGTACATTTATTAAGGACATGAACAGATGTCCTTGGCGGGCGATATGTTTGGATCAATTTTGCTTACTTTAAGATCGCCAAGGTTTATATGCAGAAAATGTAATTCCTCAACCTCATACTAGATGGCGCTGTTAGTGCTTAAAACACGCATTCGACTTGTTTGCTAGTTTTTACGTTATTCTACTAAATTTATTCAATAAATGAGATTCCCACCCAGCACAATCCAGTGTTTCATTACAGACAGGGAACTTCCAAATACACTATTGTATAATACAATTAAGAAACATTTTGGTGAATTTATTCTATTAGTATAAACAAGTACGTACACAGTGTGCTTATTATTGTAATTGACGAGACTCGAGCCATGAGACTCGAGATACTAAGTGAGTCTGTTCACGGAACCGTGTGTCGTTGGTTCGATTCCCATGTAATGTTAGGTGTCTGCGGGTTTCTATGAATCATAAATAAATATTATACTTACACGTAGTGTTCTAGAACTATTTGGGTTAAATTAAACTCTTCTAACTGTTCTCAGTTGGTAATATATCAGTCCGCAGAGCCGGACGTCGGGGGGTTCGAATCCCACCTACGACAAATAATGCTGTTTCGGGTATCTGTATGTATCACTAGCAAATTTTAAAAACTATGTAAATATCTTATCAGCTATCTGGCTTCCACAATACAAGCTTTATTATTTATTTATTTTTTAACTTTTGTAGGCTTACACTTGACCGCCATCTCGCCTTATGTTAAGCGACGATGCGGTCTACGATGGAGGGTGTTTACCTAGAAGAAACCGATTCACTCTCGATTTGAATACGCAAAGATTGTAACCAACAGGGAAAACTCACTCAGGCAACGCATTCCAAAGCCTAGACGTTCTGTTCACAAAAGTAGAGTCAAATCTCTTCGTTCGTGTCTTAGGAACATCAACCATGAAACGATGTCGCCTTTTTCGAGCTACGAGCATTCCTATTAATTTTTATTTGGCTAATTAGAGGTAGTGTTGTGTAAGGAATGTTCACCAATGTTTAATTGTATTGAGTGTTTGAATATCCTACTAATACATATTATAAATCCAAATGTTTTTGTTCAATCATGTCGGGACATCTGAAAATATCCAGGTTGAAATTCAGAACACAGATATGGTCTGGAATAACACATATACCTTTATTACGGGAAAATAACAAAACCGGGAACTGTGTAAAATACTTAAAAAACAAATGAACACCTCCGGAATAACATCGAAATTTTAAAACAAATACACGGGTAACTCACGTATAAAATAGTCAGAACAGTCCGACTCGAGTTTCGATCGCGTCCGGCGATCTTCTTCAAGGCGAGTGCGCGCGGATGTTCGCAGCTCGATTAGCACTAATAAATTCAGTGCTAATCGAGCTGCGAACAATGTGTAATAACCACGTTAGTTTTCATACTAAAACATCGAAATTATAAATATCAGTTGAGAGAACTTTACCTACGTATTAAGCCATGAACTGCCGGGCAGAGATAACTCTGAAATAAACTTATCGTTCCTTACACAGCGAGTACAAAACAAAGCCTTTAATTTAGATCCCAGTAGACGTAACATGGCTCAATAATTCTCTAGCACGTCACCCAAACATGACATTCTCTCGTGAGATCGTAAACGCCTCCTTAATTAAGCCGAGTTACGTTCTACGCCAGACAGTGATAAGCGAAGGCGAGTTACGTTCTACTGCAGATAGTGTTAATGAAGGCGAGTTACGTTCTACGGTAGCCTGTGCTAAGCGATGCTAGGTTACATTCTATGGTGGTGAGTGTAAAAAAACTGTATCGAAATGAGACAAAGAAAAAACAGTTTCTGACTGCTTACGAGATGATTGTGATAAAGATGACCGTCTCAACAAAATTTACCAAATGAAAACCACACCAACAACCCCAGTTTCAGGGAAAACTGCAATATAAATTATTATTATATTCGTGCCAGTTAAGTTATTAACAAAAGTTTCTAATGGCTTCATAGTTCCATTGATAGTATCTGTCTACCTTTCAAGCTACCTATAGATTGTCACTTCGATTCCCATTTAGAAACACAATGTGTGATGATCGTGGATGTTTGTTGTGTCTAGTTATTTCTATGTGACATTAGTATTTATTCACATAAAATATACTGTAAAACCAACATTGTCTTTGCAGTTCATTTTGAATTCGAATAACTTTGATACTGAAGCCACATTGATTCGTTTTAACTATACTGTTCCCGAGAATGTCAGTTAATTCCACTTTGTGTGAAAACCTCAGACCAACTAACCCTAGGTGAAAACACATGCAGTACATGTGAAGTACAAACTATTTGCTAATGTTTTGGCGCGTTTCTAGATAATACCACTCTACTTAGTCTGTGGATAATACATTCTGAGATAGCTAGGTTACGTTCTACGTCAGCCAATGATGAGCAAAGCTAGATATCGCCACGTTTAGTTGCTGAGTTAGCGAGGTTCCTCACGGACTTATCCTTGGAACTAGATTTTACTTCAGGAAATGCAGCGAAACCTCAAGAATGCTTACTCGAGTGCAATTCATAATGATTGCGAACATTTGTGTATTGCATTGTCATAATTGTTTAGGTTCTGAAGTAGGTTATTATAGTCGTCTTATTAATTTTAACTATACTCACTTAGTTTTAATAAGGGCGAGTCTTTTTGACGTGATAACGTCTTATAATTCGATGAAGCCGGCTGCACGCCCACAAAACATGACGTCATGTACCGTTACCGTCGGTCGTTACCTCGCCGCATGTTTCTTACAGTTGTATTAATTATTTCGACCAGTAGTTCAAGCGGGGATGTCGCTCAGTGGTAGAGCGTTCGCTTTGCATGTGAAATGCCCCGGGTTCGATCCCCGGCATCTAAAAGCTTTTTTGCATTGTTTTGATTGAAAATGACTAAATTCTACTGATTACTTTTTACATACAAATCTATTAAACAAATTAAATTAAAATTATCTTTTGAAAAATGCTACCATTCCATCAGTATTTTCTTAAGACGTTGTCACGTTCTATCGTCAGTAAACCGACTTTACAGACAAACATTTTTTATTCAGTTTTTTGTTAAAGATTGGTTTATGTTTCAGTGCAATTTCACGTTTAGGCGCCTAGAAAGTAACTAATTAAATCTGAATTTTGTCAAAATTTGCCATGTACTGATTTTGCCTTTGCCATGTTCTTGTGGTCGTACAACTCTTTTCAGAGTTCGTCTGGGAAGTACCCAACCTTTGCCATCTGTGTTACAGTTCGAAGGGCAGTATTTCTAGAGAAATTACTGGGTCTTAGATATCAATCATCTTATATTTCTGGGTGATGAGCGCAGTACTGTACTAGGTAATGATTTAGATTCTTCATGTTCCATTAGCTACATGATGTACCTATTATTATGGAAAGGTGTGTTGCTTACTATAAGGATAATATCAGACACGTATCGTTAAAATCAAAAATGTTTTGAGTCTAAAGTTGAGTTAAGTACCTAGCTAGTCTACATGTATTGTATTTTTATTTCTGTCGGCAATCCGTAGAGTGCCACTGTTATTATTATTGACGCGGTTTCCACCAAATAATTTAAGTTCAACCTTTGTTTTCCAGTCGTATATCAATACAGGTATCAAATCTGTTGAAATCACAACAATTAGATCAATTCTATTGTCTCCGTCCTTTAATTGTTCCGAGTGAATGGCACCCATGTTGGCTCAAACAAAAATAATATTTGATGACACACCTGTCGGCTCCGCTGCGTTTGATTACGTTTCATTAGGCCCGTGTTTGCCCGCCGCGCCGCTGAATGTGCTTATCGCTGCGGAAATTAAATTTTAGAACTCTAAAAATGTTCAGGCTTTTGTCATTTATAAACTCATTGATTTTTGGTGTTTGTGTTTCAAAAAAATTTAATTGACTGAATGATTATATTATTACTAGCTGACTCGGTGAACTTCGTATCACTTTCATTCATCATCATCATTAGCCGCAAGACGTCCACTGCTGAATATAGGCCTCCCCCCTTGATTTCCACAACGAACGGTCATGCGCAACTTGCAACCAGCGGTTTCCAGCGACTTTTGTGAGGTCATCTGTCCATCTAGTGGGAGGTCGTCCAACACTGCGCCTTCCGGTTCCTGGTCGCCACTCGAGAATATTTCTTCCCCATCGGTTGTCAGTTCTGCGAGCGACGTGGCCTGCCCATTGCCACTTCAGCTTGGCTACTCCTTGAGCTATGTCGGCTACTTTCGTTTTTTGCGAATTTCCTCATTACGGACTCTGTCGCGCAAAGAGACTCCGAGCATAGCTCTCTCCATATCTCGCTGTGGGACTTTGAGCACTTTTATTATCACCTTTCTAACACACGTTGAAGAACTTTACTATCGCACATACTTATGCGCGACTTACGTGCGATAGTAAAGTTCTTCATCGTGAGCATAAATTTGGAACGAAGGTTTTCAGATTTTCCTTTTCTTGTCGGGCGTAAAATCTTACGCACCGTACGCCATAAAGAGACATGGTGGGTGTGTCGGACTCGACTCCACTTAAGGTGGTGCCCCTACTGATGAATACCCCCATAGGTTTGTTCGATATGGCTTGGGGTCAGAGTCACAGAACCGCTGTCCATTTGACCACAACACTCTGAAACTGCCGCCTTTCGGGTCCACCTCCCGGAGGGACGCATCGGGGTATTTGGGTCCAATACTGCGCAGGAAATCAAAGGCGCGTCACCTCCTCGGGAGGTCCGATCTCTAGAGAGGACGCCGGACTCGACGGACCCGGGCCCTCCAAGTGGAAACGGGGTGCGAGCCTGTCTGCCACACTCCCGTGTCCGCTTTTTCCTCTGGGCAGAGCCAAGAGCGAGATCATGCATCTCCGTAATTAAATTTTCTCTCAAACACAAAACCGATTTC
Organism: Ectropis crepuscularia; assembly: GCA_963693475.1. NCBI lineage: Eukaryota > Metazoa > Arthropoda > Insecta > Lepidoptera > Geometridae > Ectropis > Ectropis crepuscularia. The sequence continues at coordinate 32,428,750 of OY856341.1, forward strand.
AATTTAAAATTAAATTTAGACACTCGACCAAATTGAAAAAAAAACTAAGTCTGCATCGTCCAAATAAATGAAATCTAATTGCAAGTTTTTAAATATTTACATACAATTTATATGGGACCTCAGAACCATTTTTACCAAACAAAAAAAGGATCGTCAAACTTGATTCTCAATTAGCGGAGCTATCGCGTGTTATGCTCGTACATACAAAAAATCATACCGAATGGAGGACTCAATTTTTGAAGTCGGTAAAAATTATATTAATTTGGGGCTAGTTTCTGGTTAGGGTTGTGGCCAACAAGCAAATGTTTATGTTTCATCAAACTGACACGGCTGGTCACATAGTTTAGTCGGTAAAAAGTTCAGCAGCCCAGTTAGTACTAGCTGGAGGCTCAGAAACGATTGATATACGTACGATAAGGCTCAGTCAACGACATTCTTACACGAATAAGACTTCAAAGTTTCGAACATCGCCGTTAGCTGCTAGTTTTTCGGGTTTTTATCGGAGAGTGTGCAGCTGATCTGTATAAAACAAAACATAAACAGCCCACTAAATGTTCCCACTGCTGAGCCTCGGGGCCTTCTCTCGCAAGGAGAGAATCATGGCCATCATCCACCACACTGGCCCAGTTAGGGTTGGTGGATGACACATGACTTCGGAATATTCTAGGTACATGTCGGTTTCCTCACGATGTTTTCCCTCACCGTTTAGAGTTAGCGGCATTACGCACATGACTTCGAAAATACAGTGGTGAGCGTGGTTTTGAACCCGGGATCTCCGGATCGGCAGTCGCCGTTCTCCCGACTAAACCAGCCGTAACTTTTAGCCATAACTTTTGGCCGTGATCGTCTAGTGGTTAGGATTAGGACCCTGCACGTTGTGATCTGTATGATCCACCATATAACAATACCACCTTGCTTTTTTATCTATCGGACTACTCAATCGAAAAAGCGACGTCGTTTCATGGTTGACGTTCCAAAGAAAAAATGGATGTGGTGGTGCTATGCCTGTGTGAGTTGTCCTCGTCGGTTAAAATTTTGTTGTATTCAATTAAATAACGAATCGGCTCATTCTAGGTAAGCAGGCTCCATCGCAGACCTTATCTTCGTATAACATCAGGCGGGATGGCGGTCAAGTGCAAACCTATTATCATTTGTAGAGAACTCTATATCTTCGAGTGGTCTATTTACATCGGCAAAACACACCATTATTAATATATTTTCCATAAGTTAATTTCTAATGTCTGGTCAAGTTACGAATGGTCTAGTCGGGAGAATGACAACTGCCGATTAGGAGCACCTGGTTCGAATCCCACGCGCATCACTGTTTTTCGACGCCATGTGCGTAATGCCGCTAACTTAAAAACGGTGAAGGAGAACATCGCAAAGAAACCACGTTCCGTGAATTTTTGGAGGTCATGCGTCATCCAGGTCATATGATGGCCAGCGTGGTGGATCACTAGATCATTGGATTTGACTTTCTCTTTGCGAAGTTCCAACTCCCAGCTGTGGGAATATTTAGTGGGCTCCTTTCTTTATTGTGAAATCTAATGTGTGGGTTCTGGGTGGATCTCTGAAAAAAAATTTCAAACAACAAACAATGTTTTCACTAAAAATCTATACTCCCTCATAATTCTTATTGTAAATAATTTCCACAAAAGCCTTTCATTCTCGAGTTTCGATATTTCTCTAGAAGCCCCGGCAACCATTTTGTTCGCAGAACAAACACCAACTCTTCCTTGCCAATCGAATCTTTCAAGTAACCACTTTGTCTCAATTTGTATTCTCTTTTACTCTCATGGGAGATAACGTGCTCCGTCCCGCTCCAGCCTCGAGATAGAAATGTGCTTGTGGCTGAGAGCAATGGGGCAACTAAAAATGGTGTTTACCAGAAACTAACACAACGTACAGTGGAACAACGCAGTAAACGAACTCTGCAGAAAACTTATCCGAGTTTAGACATTTAATTTATATTGCAAACAAATTGAAGACAGATTTGCTTAAATGCCACTTAATATTTACAAATGTACTTTATTATGAATACAGTTTTAAGTAAAATATTAAAAGAGACACTCAGCACTGGTTTTGGATGAAATTATGATCCAACGGCCCTATGATCTAATCTTATGATTATCCAATAAGCAATAACTTTGATATAAAATATAACTATTACATTGTTATTAATATAATAATCATGTGATCCGTGATGACCTCATAACGCGAAAGTCTGACGTAACTAATGTGAGTTCGTAGGTTCAAATTGTACAACTTTGAGGTTCAACTGAATATTTGTCAATGTGTATGTGTGAATTTGTACCTACTTTTAAATAATTAAAAAAAATGTATTATCTGCTTTACAATTAAACACTAAAACCGTCTCTATTGGGTTTTTGCCCCGTTAAAAGCCCACTGGTCCAACTTAAATTACAATATTCCTATAGTTTTGTTAATATAACAAGATTTGTTTTCTAAGTTATGATAATAATTCACCGAGACTGAGACTGAGATCATTATCTCAGGTTAAAAATATACCATTCTAAATAGCCCGTCAGATAGATTTTGGGAATATATGGAACACGTATTTTTTGTAAATAATTGTTAAAATCGAGAAGGATATATAATCATAAATCCACAGATTACAGAAATAAAACCAGATGGAGCACGCAGAACAGAGCTACTGAAGCAGACAAAGGAAATACAAACGCCGAAGCAAATACAAACTCCAGTCAGTATGAAACGGACTTCCGTGTTATACGGGCGTCCCGTGTGATTTTAAGTTTTGTTTTAAAATATGCCGTCTTGTGTCTTCAAACATTGCAAACAATGTTCCCAAAAACAAAAAAAGGAAAGAAGAATATAATTTCATAGGAAAAATTGAATATTTTTACTGTTATTTATATAATTTAGGCGATTTCATTTTGGTGATGAATGGAACACAACACCTCAACGAAAATAGGTTAGTGAGGCGATACTAAATGGAAATTATTTTCCCTGAATTTAGGGTAAAATATAGATTATATATTTTTTAGATACTCGTACACCAAATTATTGATGGGCATTGTATTATTCAATTTAATTTAATTTCAAATTTAATTTTGGTAAATGTTAAATTTGTAAAATGAGTCATTTATGACATAAAAATGTACAAAAAACAAAATCATTAATACATCATAAAATTTGTTTGTGTATTTATTTATTTCGTTAGTTGCACCACTGCCCAAAATATTACAAATTTTGTTTCCTCATGAATCAAAAGGTTATATGGAAGAGATCGCTTTTAGCGACAAGATCGCCTTTTGTGCCCATTTTGTTTTGTTATTATATGTGTTACTTCTTGTCAACTTTGTTTATGGTGCCAATAAAGTGTTTTGTATTATATTGTAATGTCATTCGATATGTATATTATCTAAGTGAAACGGTGGCTATATAATTGGTTATAAAATGATGGTTTATAAAATAAAACATTTGTTGAAGGAAGATATTTTTGAAGTTAATATTATGCATAACGTTGTTTGTAAAATGAAATATTTTTAAGTTGTAAAGTTTTTTAATATGATACGGCTACTTGATTTTAAAGTCTTGTTTTGTCAAAAAAAAAGGTGAGTAATAAGTGAACTGTTAAAATGATTATTGTGTTAGTTTTTTTTTGTTTGTTGTTTGGACCTATAACATACAGGTAGCCTATATGCATTTTATCAAAAATAGCTTGGTGGTAAAGATGGTTGTTTTAATTTTTGTTTAACCTATCTAAGCGAGTAAATTACACTCATTTTATTATTTGCGATTCAAGTTAATTTCTAGTTGCATGCAAAATCAAAATTCTTTTCTTCATAGAATGTAAATAGTAGTAACCAGAAATCCTTGCATAATCGGTGTAATAATTTTAATATTTTAAAATATCAATTGATGTGTTTATTATACGTGAAGATTTCCCAAGCTAAGACAACAATAGTGGGACTTTTTTCTTAAGACTGACAACATTATACAAGTAATTTGGAACGTTGATTTGACAATGTTACGTCAACATTACCAATTACGGGCCTCACAGTGTTGTTCACGAAGGTTCCATCTGTGTTTATTTCTGTAATCTGTGCATAAATCATTAAACTTCCGGAGTTCTGACATGACGTTTTAATAAAAAATCGTATATACACGAGATGTCACTCGGAATTTCTAAGCACTATATATCTCCGTTATATATTGTTTGTGAAACAAAAGAAAAAAGACGTGCACAATACTTTTTAATAACCTAACTGACGCATTAATTACATAAGGTTTTTTAGTTAGCATGCCTATTATGTGCTGCCCATGGTCGTTTTAGTTTGACTACAACGTTTTGCACTATAGACATTTAATTGAAGTTTCAGTACTGCCATGGTCTGTCTATACTCGTTTGATACAACTCTGGGTAGGGAAGAACTCGTAAAATAATATATTGATTGTTTGCAGTAGGAATGTGTTGATAAAGCCTGCTCGAAGCGGCTACTGACGGTCGTCGTGTCATTCGTGCCAAAGAGCATTGCAGTTGAAACATAATAAATGTTCCCCAAAAATGTTATCGATTTTCAGGTAAAGTAACTCATGTTTTGGTTATTTCTTTTCTTGTTCTTTAAAACTAGCAACTCTCACGAGTTTCACTCGCCTTGCCACACTATGTTCTTTGGCTTGAGAAAATATGCAAAGGAGATCATTTTGTAATTGATGAAGTGAAAAGTCTAGCCTGGTCGAGTGTTGGTAGGGGACAACTCTTACGGATTCGTGTCTCACTAGCGTGCTATTGTAGCGGTGTCGCGTCGGAGCGGCAGCGGAGCAGCGGGAAGGAACGTGCGCGATACACGCTTTTTGGATGGATGACATCTTGTGTGTTTGCGTCGCCGACATTAGAATTAACAGTATATCTGTCCTTACTCAGATGACGTATTACGCAACATAAGTGCTACTCGTAATTAATAGGTACTAAAATTCTAAGTTCGAATACGTCTACCTGGGTCAAAAGATCCAATTAGGTAGATCCAACTTCGACAAAGAGGGCCAGCGAAGGATCCAACTCGGATGGGCAGCGTTCGGGAAACTTCGACACATCTTTGAGTCCAAATGCCTAAAGACAAACGTCTTTAACCAGTGCGTGTTGCCAGTGATGGCTTATGGAACTGAGACGTGGTCCTTAACTGTGGGCCTCATAACAAAGCTCAAAGTCGCACAGCGAGCTATGGAGAGAGCTATGCTCGGAGTCTCTTTGCGCGACAGAATCCGTAATGAGGATATTCGCAAAAGAACGAAAGTTGCCGACATAGCTCAAAGAGTAAGTAAGCTGAAGTGCAAATGGGCAGGCCACATCGCTCGAAGAACTGACAACCAATGGGGAAGAAAGGTTCTCGAGTGGCGACCACGAACCGGAAGACGCAGTGTTGGACGGCCTCCCACTAGATGGACAGATGACCTCACTAAGGTCGCTGGAAACCGCTGGTTGCAGGTTGCGCGGGACCGTTCGTTGTGGAAATCTAGGGGGGAGGCCTATGTTCAACAGTGGACGTCTTGCGGCTGATGATGATGATGATAAACATTCTAAGTAACAAGTTTTCAATTCTTTTGTGGAGTCCACAGCAGAACAAAGATGGAATGGAATTATGTATTAGATTACTTACCTATGTACCTAAAATACCTAGGCAGCAACTGGACAGTTGGCACTTTCTCTGAAATGTATTGGATTGATGAAATGCGATGAGCTAGTAACCTAGCAATGGACTTTGAATTATCCTACCATGGGAACAATCCCAAAGTCTCAAGAAAAAAACAGGTGGTTACATGTATATTGAAGGTACTTAGTAAAATTTTAGCGGCTGTGTTATGGCTGTGTTATTTCCGCCGTTTCAATCTTGGTCCCGTTGTCAGACAAAGTTGTGCAGACAGAACGTGCTTTTGGCTTTAAATTTAGGTCAAGTGTTTATTCTCTTGTTGTTTTGACTTTTTAATACAATAAAAATACGTTTTTTTAATGTTTAAGACATCTACCTATCTGTCTATATATAAAAAAAATATATATAAATAATGGTGGATAAAATATTTTTTCACTATCTCCCTTAATATGCGTAGGTATTAAATAAAAGAACTTTTTTTCACTACTCCCACAATATGGTCGTCGATCGATTCACTTTCAACTTGAAGGCAGTCACATTGTAACTATCGGGAGAAGCCTGCTAAGGCAGGGCAACCCCTAGACGTTTTTATTACGAAAATGGAGTTAAACGAGAGAGAATGACTCGAACGTGGAGTCGAGTCTTCGGAGCATCAACTATGAAATAATATGTCTTGTTCGAGCTACGCTTATGCTCATTAAAATACATAAATAATTCCAAAATTGTTCATAACAAATTTTTTACGTTCCGTTTGTTTTTGTTTTGGCTCGTGTTTTGAAATAAGGCGCTAACGCTAAGTTCTTGCGAAAAATCTTAACATATAGTAGGTACACGGAAAATTACTACTAGCTACTATGATTGAATCTGTGCCTCAGATTAGGGAAAGGGAAAGGCACGAGTCCCGTAGTGACTATCACGTAATCTGCGGCATAAATACACACAGATATCATATAACACACAAATTACTACACGCGGGATTAACAGTTCCCGTGATGGGGGAAACTGTACTAATGATATTAAGAACAAATACATTAGTGGCTAGATAACTCAGGTATTTAGAGAGTTTCTCACGTACACTATTACTGTTAGAGTATTAAATAATATGTCTAAATTATTTTACGGAGTGGAGAAATTTATGACAAGATCACTTAAAACTAATCAAGTATTTGTTAATATTTGTATACCTGGTGTAGAAAACGAGTCACTAATTTTTTTAAACAATATGTAAAGACGTGACGAGCCATACATGTGCCTGATAGTAGGCAACACGCTTGGCAAAAACAGCGCAGTGCCACTTAGTTATTTTAATTTTAAAAAGCCAAATCACGGACGGGTGCCGTTTAAAACGCATATTTTTTGTCCTAATTTACTTTGGCATAATTAATGTAGCATCATAATTATAAAGTATCATAATGCAACTTTAGCATAATAGTTTTTTGACATAATGTGTTTTAAGCATAACAATCTATCGTACTACATTCGATTCGACTATTAATGAGATGCATAATAATCTTTAGGCATATTGATGCACGCATAATAATAGTCTTTAAACGTCTTTACGCATTTTTATTTCTTTGTTGTGCTACTAAATATAGACCCAGGTTACATAGGACCCAGATCCGGCTCGGAACACCCCGATTCCACCTTGTCTTGTTGCTAGTACCCCTAGAGTGTATATAAAAATGCAAGAGCCAGAAGCTCAAGGGAGGTCCTGAGTAGAGCGAGCGATGCGAGTTCTCTTTATGCTATATATGGTTATGTGTATTTATACACAATCATTATGGCACACACATATTATTATTATGCCATACACATTATGGCAAGTTATGGTTATGCTCGTAAACATTATGCGAAAACAGTTATGTGTTTAGTTGTTATAGTAAATAATCGTTAGTCCTAAAAACGTTATGCCTTCTAAGATTAGTACAAAAATTGTTATGCTACCACATATAGACCCATCACGGACTACTTAAACCAATTGTCCACGTAGCTGCACGATATCCGCACGATTTCGACAATTGTCGGATGTAAGACGAATGCTTGCATCTTGCGTACAAATAATGAAATCTGTGTCCACTAAACGACAACGACATGGCAGCCGCACGTCTTGCGTTCGTCATGCAGGATGCGTGCGTGCTGCAAAAAGTCACTGCTCGACCGACTCGTCAGCCGCACGCAGTGTTGCCATTTTACGACTACATTTTACTAGTTGCTGTGACTTTGTCGCTAGTGACTTTTTTGTAATTTTTTGGGGTTTAAATAAAATTTATAAAATAAAATAAAAAATTTAAAATTTACCCAAAACGGGACTCTTATAGATTATGTCTGTCTGTCCATCCATATGTCACAGCCACATTTTTCCAAAACTATAAGAACCATACTGTTGAAACTTCGTAACTGGATGTATTTTGTGAACCGCATTAAGATTTTCACACAAAAAATGAAAAAAATAGAAGTGTACACTTCTATTTTTTTTCAAGTGCGAGGCGGACTCGCCCATGAAGGCTTCCGTAGCAGCAAGTAACAAATTATAAAAGTTCTTGTAGGTCGTTTTTACTTTAATCAGTTAATAATAGTGAATGTATGACGTAATGAAATAAAACTACTCACTATATCTCATTCAAACCAACTTTCGTTGAAAATTTACATCATAATATATTTTCTATATTTTTGCCATTCTCTTATTTTAGAAGTTCCAGGGGGAGCGGGCACATTTTACCACTTTGGAAGAGTCTCTCCCGCAAACTAAACTATTAAGAAAAAAAAGTAGGAAACCACAATACCATTTTTGAACACCTATCCATAGATAATCCACACGTTATGTATGATTTTGAAATAAACATTTTTTTTGTAGTTTGAGTTCTAAGTATGGGTTACGAAGTAACTATTTTTTGATCTGTGGTATGGGGCACCCCCAAATTTATTGTTTTTTCTTTTTTTTGTATGAAATACTTAATGTGGTTCACAGAATACATCTACTTACCACGTTTCAATAGTATAGTTCTTATAGTACAAGAGAAAACATACGGTTGTGACTTTTTCATGACTAACGCATCAGTTGCGTAATATCTAATTATAGCAGTAGTGGTTGTATTAATTTTTGTGGTTGCGGCTAAAAATTCAAGAGAAGAAGCATACGTTTTGCATGTTTCAGTAAGATATTACATAACTTATATGTTGGTCATGAAAAAGTCCCTAGACAGCACCAGTTTTTTTTGTCAACGGAACTTTCATGAAACGGACACTGGCAGAATAACGACGAAGTCGTACACGCTATAAACCAAGAAAAAAATCATTAAAAAAATGTCACCAAAGACATCAAAAACGCACTAGATCTAGAGACAAAGCCACTAAAACGGCAATACTGAGCGTGGCTGACAATTTGCTTGCATCATTTGCAAAGATATCATTTGCATCACAGATTACAGAAATAAACACAGATGGAACCTTCGTGAACAACACTGTGAGGCCCGTAATTGGTAATGTTGACGTAACATTGTCAAATCAACGTTCCAAATTACTTGTATAATGTTGTCAGTCTTAAGAAAAAAGTCCCACTATTGTTGTCTTAGCTTGGGAAATCTTCACGTATAATAAACACATCAATTGATATTTTAAAATATTAAAATTATTACACCGATTATGCAAGGATTTCTGGTTACTACTATTTACATTCTATGAAGAAAAGAATTTTGATTTTGCATGCAACTAGAAATTAACTTGAATCGCAAATAATAAAATGAGTGTAATTTACTCGCTTAGATAGGTTAAACAAAAATTAAAACAACCATCTTTACCACCAAGCTATTTTTGATAAAATGCATATAGGCTACCTGTATGTTATAGGTCCAAACAACAAACAAAAAAAAACTAACACAATAATCATTTTAACAGTTCACTTATTACTCACCTTTTTTTTTGACAAAACAAGACTTTAAAATCAAGTAGCCGTATCATATTAAAAAACTTTACAACTTAAAAATATTTCATTTTACAAACAACGTTATGCATAATATTAACTTCAAAAATATCTTCCTTCAACAAATGTTTTATTTTATAAACCATCATTTTATAACCAATTATATAGCCACCGTTTCACTTAGATAATATACATATCGAATGACATTACAATATAATACAAAACACTTTATTGGCACCATAAACAAAGTTGACAAGAAGTAACACATATAATAACAAAACAAAATGGGCACAAAAGGCGATCTTGTCGCTAAAAGCGATCTCTTCCATATAACCTTTTGATTCATGAGGAAACAAAATTTGTAATATTTTGGGCAGTGGTGCAACTAACGAAATAAATAAATACACAAACAAATTTTATGATGTATTAATGATTTTGTTTTTTGTACATTTTTATGTCATAAATGACTCATTTTACAAATTTAACATTTACCAAAATTAAATTTGAAATTAAATTAAATTGAATAATACAATGCCCATCAATAATTTGGTGTACGAGTATCTAAAAAATATATAATCTATATTTTACCCTAAATTCAGGGAAAATAATTTCCATTTAGTATCGCCTCACTAACCTATTTTCGTTGAGGTGTTGTGTTCCATTCATCACCAAAATGAAATCGCCTAAATTATATAAATAACAGTAAAAATATTCAATTTTTCCTATGAAATTATATTCTTCTTTCCTTTTTTTGTTTTTGGGAACATTGTTTGCAATGTTTGAAGACACAAGACGGCATATTTTAAAACAAAACTTAAAATCACACGGGACGCCCGTATAACACGGAAGTCCGTTTCATACTGACTGGAGTTTGTATTTGCTTCGGCGTTTGTATTTCCTTTGTCTGCTTCAGTAGCTCTGTTCTGCGTGCTCCATCTGGTTTTATTTCTGTAATCTGTGATTTGCATCTTGCATGCAGCAGCGTGGACATAGCAAAGATCCAAAAATCGCCTATCGACATTTGTAGGATGCATGCATTCGACAAAAAAAAGTTGAAATTCTTTTATTATTGCGACAAAAAAGAAAATGTCCACATTTACAAACTCCGAAATATTTACTACTACGACGGACTTATTGTGTTTTATCAAATAAATCTGGAAACTTCCGCGGTGGAAAATTTAGTGGCATAATAGCTGTGGAACTCGGAAACCACTTCATATACCTTATGGATATTCAAATGACCGCTGATGGGTGTAGCCTGAGGTCAAAACGACCCTCCGTATCCCAAAGTGTTTGGAAGTACTGTCAGGAGCAAATGTTTCTTTATAGTCTCCTTATTCCTTCGGGGTAGTGGGACTCTTTGTAGTTTGTTTGGGGAAATACTATAAATTTGTCAGTTATTCTTCCGCTAACCAGTACCATGCAAAATAAACTCTGCTCCAATTCTAAGAGCAATGTTTCTACAGAGATAACACGATAAATATCTAAAACATGGCTGACGAGCACAGTACAGTAAGGATTTAGACTCTTCATGTTTCGATAGTTGCTTGTCATTGTGTTGTTAAAAGCAGGAATATGCATTACTTACGGCTACATGTCCTGCTCGTCTCATTTTACCTATGAGGTGGTATAATAAAAATATAAAAGAATTCCGAAAAATCCTTATTTTTGTTTAGTGCGTTGCCTGAGTGGGTTTTCCCCGATAGTTACAATCTTTGTGTCTTCAAATCGAGAGTGAATCGGTTTTTTTCTAGGTAAACACGCTCCATCGTAGACCGCATCGTCGCTTAACATCAGGCGAGATAGCGGTCAAGTGTGAACCTATATAAGTTAAAAAAAAATTACGAATACGTCGTTCAGATAAAGTTAAGAAATCTTTAGTTTTTTTATTGACATTTCAAAAACAACCACATCAATATTAATAAAATGTAATAACCTCTGAAGTATCTAACTACACATACCTCGTACAATTCTACATACAGAAATAAAAAACTAACTGAGAACATCCTCCTTTATTGAAGTCGGTTAAAAATACCAAAACACTTTAAAATAAAGTAGCTATTGGCGATCTTAGCGCTAAAAGTTATTTCTTCCAGACACCTATAGGGTGAAAAATAATGATCGGGGAAAGTATTCGCGCCTGACGGTACCTGGCGACCCGACGCGCGACGTAAAGTACCGACGGTAGCCGAGGGTTGAGGGCTGAGGGCTGAGGGCCAGCACATGCTCGCTCGAGTGGATCGAGTAATCGACGATTTACGTGAAATACGAATCGAATACCTATTGACATTGTGGTAGGAAATGGCACTTACACTGAAAAGGTTTTGGGCCTGATGGGTAACGTGTTGCCAGGACGATTGCGGGTAGTTTTTGAGGAATTTGTGCTTTTTGCGTTAAAAATGGCGGTATATTAAGAATTAGTATGTCGTGGACCTTATGGGCTGTGAATATACGTAGCACATTCATTCTTGTTTATTTACTTGGTATTAAAACCTCGGGTACTTACTTTTTGTTGAGATTCTAAGGACATACAGCGTGTTTCAATTTTGTTAGGAATTTATCTCTATACCTTCATAAAACATAATTATACTCACAATCATCATACATATACATATCGCACATCATTTAACATTTTACTACAGAATCTAATAAAAATCAATTATTTCATAAAATGTAAACACGAATAAACGCAAGTGAATACAATAAATTAAATTGAAATGTCCGTTATTAATATTATTAAGACCTGGCCTGGCTGGCCTCGAAGCTCAAATGGTCATTATTCTGGTCACTGAATTATGATAACGTGACATCACTGCGAAGCACTGTTTTGCGCTCGGCATTTCTCGACAATCATTGCATTTCAAACTGGAACACAGCAATGTTAACATAACTTTGCGGTGGAATAACTGGCAAAGGTGTGGTATTTCCCCAGGCGCACTCTGCGTGGTCCTACTATATTTCATATTAAGTGAATGTTATATCAACTACCTTTATCCTATAATCGTACAAACTGCTGAGTTTGGGGTAAATAAAAACATATACATATTTATATACTAGCAGCGCCCCGCGATGTTACCCGCGTAGTTCCCGTTCCCGTTGTTTTTTCGGGATAAAAAAGCCTATGTGTTCTTCCAGACTATAATCTATCTGTGTTCCAAATTTCAGCCCGATCCGTTCATACGTTAGGACGTGATTGAGCAACAAACATCCAAACATCCATACATTGACATTTATAATAATAGTAGGATCAATCTGTCTATCCATTATTTGCGAACCAGGACGGCATCAATAGTTGAGTGAGAGTTCAGTAGTTAAACTGTAAACAGAACTTCGGTAACAGCCATTCCCAAGCAAATATTTCAAATGTAATCGCTGAATCTCAGCGTTATGTTTTGTAAGTTAGCAGTGAAGCACAAACTGTGAAGCTGGCATTTCGGCGATGTCCAGCGAACTTGAATCCGACCACATTTGAGATATTGACGATAATTTGGTGAAATGGGCAAACTGTAACGAGAGACGAAAATCCGAGAATAGGCTTTAGAGGCCTGTGGTAGGAGAATTTTATTTCTAGGATTGGACTAAACAAAGTCAATCAAATCAAAATTATAAATAAGCATAAGCATAATTATGTTAATTTTTTTTAAAAAATACGAGTTTTTGTGATTTTGGCAGCCTTGAATTTGAAATTTGTCATAGTGTGAAACAAATACTAGTAAATCTATCATTTAAAATTGATGGAGTGGTGAAAAAAAATTAGTATACTTTTTCGTACATTAATCAAAAATTTGCGATGTGTGATGTGTGGTCTTGCTTATCGTGTAGCTTGTATTAATTCGTATACAAGCTAATTAGATTTCACAGTTTTAAAACCTCTATTTTGCCATCGGCATGGTATTCTAGTCAAGTCCTTTCATTTGAAACAAATATTGAGGGATATGTGAAAAAAAAACGATAACTCACTATTTTGTGACGGCGCGGTGGCCGTCTTGGACCGATTTTCAATCAACATAACTAAAACTCTTTCGACTAATTTACCTTTTAAACAAAAAATACAATCAAAATCAGTTTATTCGGCCAAATGGAATCTACGCTGCCACAAACAAACACCTGAAAAATAAAGTCAAATTCACTTACAAATTATTTTCTCCTAAATGGTTACTTGGCGTTCCAAGATTATATTGTACAGTGGAATCGGAGTAAGTAGAGTTCAAGTGAGTGTAAGTCGAGTGTCGATGAAGTTGTTGAAAAACTGTGAGTAGTTGGAGAGTGGTTGTCGAGCGCGCGGGGAAGCTTTTAACTCGGCCCGTTTAGTCGCGGAAGCGTTTTACTCTGATCTTTTTATCGTCCACTTTCGGAATCGTTTAAATCGTCTCATTTTACAACGGTTAAGAGACTTTTAATCAAAAAAGAGATTGCAAGCCAAAGGTAGGGATGAAACATTTATTTCTTACTACCCGTGGTGTAACCCGCTCTTTACCAGTTTTTGAAGATAATTTATTTTCGTCAAATACAATACAATATTGTGTGAGAAGTGTCCACCAATATTAATTTGTTTATAAGGGTTTGTTTTTGTAGTACAGAGTGACGAGACGAGCAGTGCAGAACATGTGTCTGAAGGTAAACGACATGGCTGCCACATAACAACACAGTCAAGCAACTATTGGAACGTGAAGATTCCAAATCATTACCTAGCACTGCACTGCGCTCGTCACCCAGAGACAAAAGGTGTTTTATCTCTATACCCCGTAATTTCTCTGAAATCATTGTCTTTCATCCCGGAACACAAATTACTGTTTGGCGGTAGAATAACTGGCAAAGGTGTGGTACTTCCCCAGACGGACTCTGCAAAGAGTCCTAAACTCCTAACTCTAAGTACAAAGGTTAAAGTTATTATACCATTTACAAACTTTGAATGTTACATTGTGTAATCAAATGAAATGAAATGAAATGAAATAATTATTTATTTGCCAAAAATGTAGGTAGAGGAGATGTTATTACAGTAATATGGTGTTTCCTTACAATCTGTCATTTCTGGCGTGCAAATGATTTGAAAGTAAGTATAATAATATTTTAGCTTTTCCTACTTGGACAACACTACTTTACAAAATCCTAATCAAAAGCCTAAAAAAATATGACACTTCCATACAAATTTTGATTTACTATTTTAACTCCACAAAACCTTCTTTTCCATTAGTAAGTAGCCTATGTCCTTTATTAGGCTTTAAAATATTATACATATCTGTAGCTATACCTGTTCCTGATAACTTCCATTTAAATCATTTTAGTAAGTAGTATTAGCGTGAAAACGTAACACACACAAACAGACAAAGTCACTTTTGCACTTATACCATCATTTGGATCAGAAATCTTTTGAAATGTATAGGTTAAATAAATAAATATTGGTGGACAATTCACACACAACATCATCTGACCCCAAACTAAGCAAAGCTTGTGATATGGCGGCCAAATAGCAGATATAATACTTATGTCTATAGTTGTAAATACATACTTATTATACACTAGCGGCCCGCTCCGGCTTCGCTCGAATAATAACCTAGATATCAACTGCAGCGCCATCTGCCGTAGCCTATGTTACTCGGGAATAATGTAGCTTTCCAAAGGTGAAAGAATTTTTGAAATCGGTCCAGTAGTTTCGGAGCCTATTCATTACAAACAAACAAACAAACAAACAAACAAATATTTCCTCTTTATAATATTAGTATAGATAGAAACACCCAGACACAGTGCAAACATTTGAATTTATCACACAAATATTTGCGCTGGGTGGGAATCGAACCCACGACCCTCGGCTTCGCAGGCAGAGTTACTACCCACTAAGCCACGAGGCCAGTCAAAATATAAAGGTTATATTTGCAAGTAAAATG